>CM067564.1:8176316-9629490 GCA_034336665.1 Luscinia megarhynchos | reverse complement strand
ACCCCATCTGTCTTGGTACAGGGACATCCCGTGGAGCTGTGCAGGGATGAGCAGATGCCAAAAGGAACTCTAAGATAGATGGACACGATCCAGATCCGTGCTGGGGCAGGAAAGTGCCTGAGGAGACTCCCACTGCGAAGGAAGGAGCCCCAGAGAAAGCCCTCCCTAGAGACTCCAAGGGAAACCCCTGGTGTTCCCAGCCTCTAATCCAGTCTCAGATCCAGCAGTTGTTTCATGTAATGGAGAGATTCTGGATAACTTTTACACCTTGTAGCCCAGAGCTTTAGAACACTGAGTGGAAAGAATGGCATTCCTACCCAGCTCCCTTTGTTTTCTGTTCTAACACCTCCTGAGCAGCAAGGGAGAGTTCTCCCTGCAGTTGTGCACCCCAAGATACAAAAAAATATACTTTTTTTTATCAACGCTGAATTTCCTCTTCTCCATTTTTCCTTCAGGATGAAGACAAAACCCTGATTTTGTCTCCTGGTTTTCCTGCTCATTCATAACTGAAAGCTGTTGAGATCCTGGACTTGCTCCGTCCCATGGTGTTGGGGCCCATTATGCCCTCCAAAAATATCTTCCTCTACCCTAAAAAACAACTGATAGAGATGGAAGGTACAGTAACCAGTCTACTTACAACAATGCACACAAGTGCCAGCTACAAATCTGTGCCACCTTCTGTCTACTGCCCTGACCTACCAAAACAGGGTTTGGGGAATTTTATTTTTTTTTTCATAAATGCACATGCTCTTTCGTTTTTCTTTGCTTTTAGGAGAGCTGCCAAGCCCTTTGTACGCTGAATGGCTCTCCAAGTCTCTACCCAATGGCCTGACTTGATCTGTGATGCTTCCAGGCAGGACCCCACCATGAGGGGAGAGCAAGAACTCTGTGTGTCAGCACTGGTCTGGGGGCTGAGCTGAGTGATAATTTTCCATTTTCTAATATCCTGTGAGGGGTGACTGCCAATTCTCCAAGGGCTATGACACATTTTCTCCAGCAGTGGAATGTCCATTGTTACAAAACTTCCATTTTGCAAAGGAAACATTTCGGTTTCACTTTCTCCCTGTAGTGGAAGGAGAAAAACCACAGCTACCATTGTATATAAAACAAAAGCAGTTCAGGCAGGTTAAGTAGAAACTCCTACTCCTCAGGGTACAGCCTCACCCTTTTTACAAGATTTCCTTCGAATGAAATGTGGAATTTGCTCAAGCAGGAACTGCTGGGTGATGCTTATTGAATTTTTTTTTTTTTTTGGATGCAACTGTCTCCAGTTTGAAGAATACTGAAAAAATGATAAGTAAATAGATTTTTTTCCTCTCATTTAAGGAGTGGGTGCCAGAGAGATGCAAAGAACTGGTAGAAGCAGGATATGGTGCTCGACAAGCAGACAAAGAGAATGTGGCTTTTCTTTTCTAGGTAGCAATAAATAAAGAGGAGCCGGTGAAGTGAGCTGAGAGTCTCTGTGACAGTAACACATCATATTTTGCCACTGTTACTTGTAATGACTTCGTTGCTTTTGTACTTGAAGACAAAGGAATGCACTGCTTGAGAAGAGTAGAATTGAAATTTTAATGCACTTACCTTTGTGAAAATGTCACAGAAATTGAAAGATAGCCACTTTCTTTATATGTGAATCTTGCAGTACACAAAATCATGAAATTTTCCCAGGTTTGGGTTTTTTTGCAAACTGTCTTGTTTAAAAAGGAAAGCTGTCTGCTTAGGAAGGTGGGAACCTTCCTGGAATGGAAAGAACACCCTTCCATCCAAATCCTTATAACTTCGAAAATTATGGGGCTGCCAAGCAAAAATGCAGGAAAAGAAGTAAAAATTCTTTAGTGTAAAATATGTACAGAACAGAACAAACACAAACAAAATAAATTCCCCCCGCTGAGCGCTGTTTGCCCTCTGGTGTAGTTATGAGCACACCCGACAGGGGGCGCTGGTGGATGCTGCGGGAAAGGGGCGGAGCCAGAACAGCTCGCGGCCAGAAGGGGCGGGGCCAGTGTCCCTAGCTGCCGGCTGAGAGGAGGAGGAGAAAGCCAGAAAGATGGGAAAGATACAGAAAAGTAGACATCTATCTACTGAGTCCTGGGTTCCAGTGATGTAAAACTGCAAGATGACGGTAGGGCTAAAGGACCATGTGCTTGCCTCGTCATCACCCTTCTTCCTTACGGTGGCCCCAAACCTTTTCAGCCCATCCTGGGCCTTCCTCCCAGGCGGGACTTCTGGTCTCTTGGCCACTCGGGGACTGGATTAGGCAAAACTGGGGCTGCCTTCAGTGTGCCATGACTGACAGTCATTGTGGGGTAGAGCACTACCTCCCCAGAGCAAGGTCTGATCTGCCCTCTAGCTCCTCAGGATGTCTCAAAAAAGATTACCTTTTCCAGTCTCTGACAGGCAAGACCCACCCCCCACAAAGTGCAATTGCCTAGGCAGCCTTTAAAAACATATGCCCTAAAGCCCTCCATCCTCCTCAAGGTTTCCTGGCTGTCAAATCCTAAAGGCACAGTGATGATCTTTTTGGCATCTCTCTCAGCCACTTCTCATCTGGTTTGTGCTCCAGAGCCTGCCCCAGCTCACTTCCTTTCTCTGGACACATTCCAGCACCGCAAAGTCTTTCTGGGGTGAGGAACCCGAAACTGACCCCAGGATTCAAGGTGGGGCCTCAGAGGTGCCAGAACAGGGGGACAGTCACTGCCCTGGCTGTGCTGGCCACACTATTGCTGGCACAGGCCAGGATGCCATTGTTCTTCTTGGCCACCTGGGCTCGTGCTCGGCAGCTCCCGGCCAGCACCCCAAGGTCTTTTTCTGTGGGGCCATTGGAAATTGTAGAGAACTGTCAGTGAAATGTGGACAGTTTATTAACAACTCAAATGGACCCAGTCTGATTTCGGGACTCTTTGGCCGCTTTGGTAACAAGTCAAGTCGGCCCAGTTCCCCTTTAAGGGCTCTGTGGCTGCCCAAAGTAACCAGCCCGTAGCCCTGCAGGGTGATGTACCCCAAGAGAACGTGTAAACTATTTCCTTGGACACCAGTTCCCACTGTTCCAGAACGTTTGGGTTTATTCAGCGATCCCTCGTGCCCGGTGTCCGGAGCGCCTCGTGCCCCGCCGCGTTCCTGAGGGAGCGCGCGGCGGAGCCACGCGATAACGGCCGCTGCCCCGGGAACAGCCGAACCCTCGGCGCGAGCAGCGGGACGGGGCGGGGCTTGTGCCCCGCGCGCTGCTCGGCCACCAATGGGGAGCCGTGAAGCGGGCGGGGCGGGCGCGGATTGGCTGGGGCCTTTGGGCGGGGGCGGGGCCGGGGGGCCGGTGCCGGCTGAGGGGCCGTTGGTGCGGCAGAGTGGGAGCGGCGGCGGCCGGGGCGGCGTGGGGTAGCGGGCTGTGGTGGGGGAGTGACCGAGCCGCGGGGAGGGACTAAACCCCAACGAGGGAGGGACTGACCCCCGGCGAGGGAATGGGCCCTGCTGAGTGCCCCCTAATGGGTGCCCCTCGAAGCGAGGTCTCGCGTCCTGTGCCGAGTACCAGTGCTCTCTGAGTGATCCGCATCTGTACTTGCTGGTGAGGAATAAGCATCTGTTTGACATCTGGAACAGGACTCCCATGCGGACCTCTAGGGCTGCTGGCATTTATTCCCTTTGGGTCACTTTCCAAGTACGTAACTGAGTTATGATCTGGATGCTGTGCATGGTTTCTCACACAACTGTTGAATGAATCCTTTTGCACAAAGGATGGTGGAATGTTGCACTGGCATTTGCTCTTTGCTGTTTAACACTTTCCAAGGCATTTTGTATTCCAAAATGAAGCTTATGTACTTGAAAATAAGTACGTAGGGAATATACAAAAATATTCCTCGTGTGACATATTCCTTAATGAGGTTTTTAAGAAAAAACTAATATATATCAACAATACCCGTTTGTTTTCAATTAATGCACAAGAAATAGATCAAAATTAAAGGACAAGGAGCTGAATCTAGTTACCAACTGTCCTGCCTCCCCACCAAAAAAGGATGACAACCTTACATGAAATACATCTTTAGAGCTGGTTAGGTAGCTTAGATGTATTGCTAACCTAGAATCACAGCAGCTGTATATTGCCATGTTGGCTTACCCAATACTTAATAGAAATGTTATATTTGGTATATGTATGTAAGGGATGGTGTTTTGAGTGGTTTTGTCTTGTATGTATTTACTGTGAATACATTCTCTCTCTCCTAGGTGCTTTTGAATGTGTCCATTCCTGACTTCTGCCATAAAATTCTCCCTGGCTATATGGGAGGTGTACAAGAAGGTGCTGTCACCCCTGCTGGGAAGGTCTTCCTTGGAATACATGCACACCATGCAATCTTCTGAAATTATGGTATGCCTGTTCTTAGAGTCTTTAATAACCATTGTGTAGCCAGAGAAAATGTGAACATAAATGTTCTCGCCTTCCTCACATGTTCAGTTCAAACAAAAATGGAAAGCAATCTGTGTCATCTTTTGGAATAAGTTATAGTATTTGTATCTCTTATAATTAGTAAAACTCTTGAATCAATGGAAAAGTACTGGTTGATAATTTTGGCGCTTCAATTGTCAGTGGACTATTGCTAGTATTTGACAAGATAGTTTTACCTGCTCAAGCTCCATTAACCCAAGGGACTTGGAACAAAATGTGTGATGTGAACTGTTAGAAAGGGTACTATAGTTGTTACTTTTTACTATAGTTGCTAGCATTTGGGAGAGAGTCTAAATTCAGTTTTGTGAGGGGAAAAACTCAGCCTAACAAAGCCTGATGGGTAGAGCAGAGTGTAAAGGAAGATTTATCTAAGTGCCTCACGGTATTTAATAGTTGTGAGGATGAGGAGAGAGAAGTTGTTTCATGAGCACTTGATGAAGTTTCTGTGTATTCTGTGCAGACTCATTTTAATTAAAAGCTGTATTAATGCAGGGTCACTAACACTCCATGTTTTCTTCATATTTTAGGTGGTGTGAATAAATATTAAATCAATGGACTTCAGGTCTGGATCATTACCCATGTGTTTTGGTTTGCAAATGCTTCTTGCTTCCACTTCTTCTCACCTACCATCATTTTCAACAACTGGATTCCTCTCCTGTGGTGTTTTGGGATATGCAGTGGCTGCTTTTGCAATGATGAAAGGCTGCTTTTTCCCTGCCAGTGCCAAAGACTGGTATGTGAATTTTAGTAATGAGAGAATACTAGGTATCAGAGATTAAAATTGTTAAATAAAATTGGAGTATATAAATGGAATGACAGAAAATATCTCACTGGCACAGGGAGCTAGGCCAGTGCATAGCAGTGGTTCTAGGCAGTGTATGGCTTCACTATCACCATCCCTGTGTCTCATACTGCACACCATGGGACTGGCACCCTCCATGTCACAGATACACCTGCAGAGGATATTTGATTGTTGGTTGATTGTCAAGAGATGAACAGTGGGAATGCTGAACTGCAGAACCTGATTTTACACAAAAGTTTGTGAAAACTGTTGTAAATTAGTGCCATTTTCAGCACCGGACAATATGAAATATGACCAACTGAGTTTTATTTTGATACTGAAACCAGATTTTGGGGAGCTACTGAGCTGAGCAGGTTGGTCTGGGGTAGTAGCTGCTATAGGCATACTTTTGGATTTGAGCTTGAGACAGTGTTGCTAAAACAGGGATGTTTTCACTGTTGCTGGGTAGTGTTTACATAGCATCAAGGGCTTTTCTGCATCTCACTGCCCCCACCAGGGAGGGGGCTGGGTGAGCACAAGGAGTTGGGAAGGGACTCTGCTTACCCCAACTGACCCAAGAAATATCCTGGGCCGTATGGCATCATGCTCAGCACATAAAGCTGGAGGAAGAAGGAAATGGGGGTGTCAGAGTGATGGTATTTGTCATTCCAAGTCACCATGACATGTGATGGAGCCCTGCTTTCCTGGAGATAGCTGAACATCTGCCTGCAGGTGGGGAATAGATTCCTTATTTTGCTTTGTTTGTGTGCATTATTTTTCCTTTACCTATTAAACTGTGTTTATCTCAATCTCTGAGTTTTATCCTTCTCCTGATTCCTGTGGCGGAGTGAGCAAGCAGCTCTTTGGGGCTGAGTTGCCAGCTGGGGTTAAACCATGACAGTCCTTTTTGGTGCCTGACATGGAGCTCAAAGGGTTTGAGTTTACAGCAGCTTTGGCTGGAATCTTCTGGATTGGATTTATGGCTGTTGGTGCTGTTGAGTTGTCAGGCTCCTGTGCTTGCCATGGGGCCCATTAGGGGTTTAATTTTGATTTTGCTGCTGGTGTAGTGCTTCTCCCCTTCCTGTTCTGTGCCTGGGGACACTTGGATGGCAGCCATGGCAACACACTTGGGCTGGCAGGTGACCAGGGCATAGCTGCTGTTTCTGTGCTGCTGGAACTCCAGTGTGAGCTCCAGTGGAGGCAACTGTGACCTGTGGATGAGCCCACATGGGAGCAGGGTCCCCCAGGCATCAGAGGCTGGTAATAAACCCATGGCAGAGCAGGAACCCTCAGAGCGCCTGTGGCCATGGTCACGTCCATGCCCAAGAAGGCATTGTGGCCCAAAGATAAACCTGAAGCTACTGTGGCTGTGGGTAAGGCCATGCTCAGCAGGTGCCCCATGAAATATCAGTGCCTGTGCATGGGGTCGTGCTGGAGCACCTCAAAGCCATGGCTGTGAGTGAACCCTTGGCAGAGCAGTTACAGCCTTGGAGGTACTGCAGCTGTGGGGAAGGCCACAGCCACTTCTTCAGTGTGGATGGAAAACTTCATTCCATATCACTTGTGGAAAATCATGTCTGTAAAAATTTAAGGTTATAAATTCTTAGTTTCAGGACAAATGAAATTTGTCTAATTCTTCAGCTATTTCTTGTTACATAGTTATCTGTCAGAGTCTTGAAAAAGGTTAATTTCAATAGCTCCTAGGAATTCTGTTTTCCAAGGTGAAACAAATAGAAAGAAAAAGGGATCGTAGTATAAATTATGCAGCTTGTAATAACCTTGCTAGTTATGTTCAAGCTAAAAGACTTTTTTTTTTTTTAATTATGGCACAAAAATATAGTGTTAGTTTTTAGAGTAAGTAGAAAAGTGTGTAAATTGAAAAGTGTTTTGTAGAAGCAGCTGAATGCACTGATCTCATGGCAGGTTTGGATGAGTTGTGTTGGTGAGAGTGTGTTTTGGTTTTGTTCCAGTCATCCTGGAGAGGATGGTCTGGGCAGGAGGAAAAGGCTCTCTGCAAACCTAGGAAACAAATGTATCTTGGAGCTGGGCTTTGTTTCACAGCTGGATCTACACACATCCTTTTCTTATGTAGCCTTGGAACTTGCACTGCCCCTTTGCTGTTAATACCAATGTTATTTAAATATTGCAAGATAATCTAGACTCTTAAATCATGGTAGCCTTGCACAGCATAGTTCCTTCTGTTCCCTGAGAAGTCTTGGATGTTTTGTGGGAGAAATTGCCCCTTCAAGACCAATAAAAACCCCGTTTTGGTCTGTTCTAAAAGCTTCATCCTAACGTAAATAGTGTGTAAGCAGTGCTCCAAGCAGTGTCCCACTAATGTCACCCTTGAAAACTGGAATCTGAAGGACCATCAGCTTGCTCATTCCTCATGCCTGGGTCACTTTGTTGTATGCATGGCAGTGATGCTAAATTTGTTTCTTCCAGAATACCAAAAAGAAAAAAAATGGAGAATTTTTGGGAGTGTATATTGGATTAACTTTTATCCTGGTAGCTCCTATCAATTGATACTCTGTGGTCAATATTACCTATGAAGTTTGAAGATCACCTATCCAATCTGTGTAGTATGCTGGAAATTTCAAATATGAAAGTGTCAATTTTTGCAAAGTGGTACTTAAATAACTTGGGTTTAATAAAACATTTTGGGAAAACACAGTAAAATTGCCTGGTAATTACCTGGAGCAGTTAACAAAGTAGTTTGGTTGGATTATGTAGGAAGAAAAGTTACAAATGCCCACTTGAAGAGGGCACAAGAGGCTTAGCAACTTCCAGATTCTTTTAGATCTATCTAAGGAACAAAATAGATCCCAATGTTGTAGTGTATAACCTTTATGGATTGTCAGTGTTCAATTTACAGATGGAATGGAGTGGGGAGAGGGGAACTTGCAATACCTCTGGGAAGGGAAAATGTCTTCACACATGGAAAACCTCTGCCACCTCTGGCATTTCTGAGATCAGGGCTCCACATTTGCAACATAGGGATGGAAGTGGTGGAATGGAATTGCTCAGTTCCAGTTTTACTCTGACAGTGGGAATGACAGCAGGAGAATGTGCTGTTGCCTCACGACAGCAGCCAAATTGTTTTCTGCTTTTAATTACCAGTCTAATGTTCTGATAGTGTTAGTCTAGAGCTGCACTGGCTAAATTGGTTCTCTTCCAGAATACAGTCTTCACTCAAGGTTAAAAGTGATGTGCAGTTGAAGACTAAACTACAATAGCATATTTTTTTCTCCATTATTTCATACAGGATAAAAAAATCTAAATGTGTATGTCAAGTCAAAAGCTCACTTTGTTTTAAGATGACGGATACAGATCTACTTTACAGCTACTGGACAGATAATGAAACTGTTTTTTAAAATTATGTTATCCAAACTTTTTTTAATATATATCTGTTAAAAGTGTAAAAAAAATTTGCAGTCCAAAGAAATGTAAACTACATGTTTTATCATCTTACAAAAGTATAGATCAACAAAAAATATCTAATAACTATATGTTGCAACACCTACATCTCTATAAAGTGCTATGGAAGGATTGGAGAACCATTACAAGAATAATTCATAGGAAAGGTCGTCTGAGTAGACGAAGTCAAAACAGGAAACAGATGAATTTAGAAGGGAAAAATATAAACAGAGAAAAACTTGACCGTGTTTTTGCAAAATAAAAAACCACCCTGACAAATGTCTCTAATTACATCATATACATAAAGGAAATCAAGAAATGTATTACATATTTCACAGTTATAATCTAGAAACAGGTGATGTATAATCTACGATATCAACTAGTAACATTTCCAATACTTATGAAGCAGAGTCTCAATAAAGGTTTTGAAAAAGACCTTAAACCAACTATTTCTATACTGTAAAGAGTTACAGAAGAGATGATGTATTAAAAGGTGGTAGAACAGAATCAAAGTATGAAATAATTTTTTTTTTTCAAGGAGAATGTTAGAAAGTGAGCATCCATTAACACATGACAAGGAGACAATGAAATAGCAGCAAATAAACCCCGAAGATGCAGACGGCCAGGAAAAGCCCAGAAGAAGAAGGGGAGCCCAGCCCATTACAATAAAATGTAGAAAGTTTTCCCACCAGTAATAGTCCGGAAAGTCCCAGATAGCAGTCCATGGATCGACTGATCGTACACAAAACCCAAAGGATAAAACGCTCAGAAGAGCGCTAAAAAAGAATGTCCAGCAATAAAGGAATGAGTTCCCAAGAACAGGAAAGAGCCCGGCATAAGTGGTGGAGTAGCAGGATGATGAAGACCTCCACCATTATTTCTCCAAGAGCCTTCAGCCCTGCCAGAGCCTTGGTGAGAGCTGCCAGAACGCAGTGGGAGGCAGCCCTTGGGACAGGCATCCCTGCTCCCTCAGAGCCACGGCTATGGGACAAACACCCTCATCCCTGAGGCTGCAGATGGGCAGGAAAAGCCCAAAAGCAAAGCTGGGAGTCCAGCCCACACGAGTAAGGCAATGCCACAAGAATGTGTCCCAGGAGCAAATATGCTGGGGCTGCCAATTGCCAGTGCATGGCTCTGAGGAAAATGCAGTTGTGGCATGGGAGAAGGGAGAGCCTTGGTGTGGTGCCGGACAACGATCCTCCAGCAGCAAAGGCAGCAGCGTTCCCATGTGCAGCTGAGTCTCTGGAGCAGGCAGTGCAGGAGCAGGAAGAGCAAGATCTCCACAACTGGATGACTTCTGGCAAGAGTCTCCATAGCTCCCGGATCCTTTGTGATAGCTGCCAGACTGGAGAGAGAGAGGAAGCCCTTTGGGCAGGACTGCCTGCACCCTCAGGTCCGTGGGCATCTGTAAAGTAGGAATGATTCACATACTCAGTCTTCATACAGGCGTGAGTCCTTCTTACAAATGTACATAGATTTATTAACTTGCTGGCTATAAGGTTAGAATAACTTGAGCCTGGATAAGCCATAGTATAAATGCTCAGCTGTCAGCTAAGCAATAACATAAAGGGTCAATCCCCTACTAGTTACTTCAGATTTTTTTTCTTAAGACAAGTGCTTGTAGAACAATTCCATCTTCAAACGACCTTACTTCTGCTACTTAGTCCATTTTAGAACGCTTTTTAGAAATCGCATGCATTAACTGAATAGCGTTCCTTCTTCTCTTATTCCCAATTGTCTTTGTCTTTTTTCCCCACAGGTATCGGCAGAACCTGCTCATCCCTGAGCATGCACAATTGCCAGAGAAATCCAGAAAGCAAACCTGGAGGCCAAGGCCGTTCCAGAAGGTGTTTCCTGAAGCCAGACACACGGCAGCAATTTCCAGAGCTGTCACTTCCTCGGCCACAGCGTTACGCATGCTCTGGCTGTGCCGCAGGACAAGAGCCTTGGTGTTGTCCTGGAACAGGTTCCTGCAGAAGAAAAGGTGGTGTTCCTGTGTGCAGCGAACCCTTTGGCATCAGCAGTAGAGGAGCACAATGCTGAAGATCTCCAGCCTTTTTTCTCCAAGAGCCTTCAGCCCTGCCAGAGCCTTGGTGAGAGCTGCCAGAACGCAGTGGGAGGCAGCCCTTGGGACAGGCATCCCTGCTCCCTCAGAGCCACGGCTATGGGACAAACACCCTCATCCCTGAGGCTGCAGATGGGCAGGAAAAGCCCAAAAGCAAAGCTGGGAGTCCAGCCCACACGAGTAAGGCAATGCCACAAGAATGTGTCCCAGGAGCAAATATGCTGGGGCTGCCAATTGCCAGTGCATGGCTCTGAGGAAAATGCAGTTGTGGCATGGGAGAAGGGAGAGCCTTGGTGTGGTGCCGGACAACGATCCTCCAGCAGCAAAGGCAGCAGCGTTCCCATGTGCAGCTGAGTCTCTGGAGCAGGCAGTGCAGGAGCAGGAAGAGCAAGATCTCCACAACTGGATGACTTCTGGCAAGAGTCTCCATAGCTCCCGGATCCTTTGTGATAGCTGCCAGACTGGAGAGACAGAGGAAGCCCTTTGGACAGGACTGCCTGCACCCTCAGGTCCGTGGGCATCTGTAAAGTAGGAATGATTCACATACTCAGTCTTCATACAGGCGGGAGTCCTTCTTACAAATGTACATAGGTTTAATAACTTTCTGGCTATCAGGTTAGAATAGCTTGAGCCTGGATAAGCAATAGTATAAATGCTCAGCTGTCAGCTAAGCAATAACATACATGGTCAGTCCCCTAGTAGCTACATCAGATTTTTTTTTCTTAAGACAAGTGCTTGTAGAACAATTCCATCTTCAAACGACCTTACTTCTGCTACTTAGTCCATTTTAGAACCCTTTTTAGAAATCACATGCCTTAACTGAATAGCGTTCCTTGTTCTCTTATTCCAAATTGTCTTTGTCTTTTTTCCCCACAGGTATCGGCAGAACCTGCTCATCCCTGAGCATGCACAATTGCCAGGGAAATCCAGAAAGCAAACCTGGAGGCCAAGGCCGTTCCAGAAGGTGTTTCCTGAAGCCAGACACACGGCAGCAATTTCCAGAGCTGTCACTTCCTCGGCCACAGCGTTACGCATGCTCTGGCTGTGCCGCAGGACAAGAGCCTTGGTGTTGTCCTGGAACAGGTTCCTGCAGAAGAAAAGGTGGTGTTCCTGTGTGCAGCGAACCCTTTGGCATCAGCAGTAGAGGGGCACAATGCTGAAGATCTCCAGCCTTTTTTCTCCAAGAGCCTTCAGCCCTGCCAGAGCCTTGGTGAGAGCTGCCAGAACGCAGTGGGAGGCAGCCCTTGGGACAAGCATCCCTGCTCCCTCAGAGCCACGGCTATGGGACAAACACCTTCATCCCTGAGCCTGCAGATGGGCAGGAAAAGCCCAAAAGCAAAGCTGGGAGTCCAGCCCACACGAGTAAGGCAATGCCAGAAGAATGTGTCCCAGGAGCAAATATGCTGGGGCTGCCAATTGCCAGTGCATGGCTCTGAGGAAAATGCAGTTGTGGCATGGGAGAAGGGAGAGCCTTGGTGTGGTGCCGGACAACGATCCTCCAGCAGCAAAGGCAGCAGCGTTCCCATGTGCAGCTGAGTCTCTGGAGCAGGCAGTGCAGGAGCAGGAAGAGCAAGATCTCCACAACTGGATGACTTCTGGCAAGAGTCTCCATAGCTCCCGGATCCTTTGTGATAGCTGCCAGACTGGAGAGACAGAGGAAGCCCTTTGGACAGGACTGCCTGCACCCTCAGGTCCGTGGGCATCTGTAAAGTAGGAATGATTCACATACTCAGTCTTCATACAGGCGGGAGTCCTTCTTACAAATGTACATAGGTTTAATAACTTTCTGGCTATCAGGTTAGAATAGCTTGAGCCTGGATAAGCAATAGTATAAATGCTCAGCTGTCAGCTAAGCAATAACATACATGGTCAGTCCCCTAGTAGCTACATCAGATTTTTTTTTCTTAAGACAAGTGCTTGTAGAACAATTCCATCTTCAAACGACCTTACTTCTGCTACTTAGTCCATTTTAGAACCCTTTTTAGAAATCACATGCCTTAACTGAATAGCGTTCCTTGTTCTCTTATTCCAAATTGTCTTTGTCTTTTTTCCCCACAGGTATCGGCAGAACCTGCTCATCCCTGAGCATGCACAATTGCCAGGGAAATCCAGAAAGCAAACCTGGAGGCCAAAGCCGTTCCAGAAGGTGTTTCCTGAAGCCAGACACACGGCAGCAATTTCCAGAGCTGTCACTTCCTCGGCCACAGCGTTACGCATGCTCTGGCTGTGCCGCAGGACAAGAGCCTTGGTGTTGTCCTGGAACAGGTTCCTGCAGAAGAAAAGGTGGTGTTCCTGTGTGCAGCGAACCCTTTGGCATCAGCAGTAGAGGGGCACAATGCTGAAGATCTCCAGGCTTTTTTCTCCAAGAGCCTTCAGCCCTGCCAGAGCCTTGGTGAGAGCTGCCAGAACGCAGTGGGAGGCAGCCCTTGGGACAAGCATCCCTGCTCCCTCAGAGCCACGGCTATGGGACAAACACCTTCATCCCTGAGCCTGCAGATGGGCAGGAAAAGCCCAAAAGCAAAGCTGGGAGTCCAGCCCACACGAGTAAGGCAATGCCAGAAGAATGTGTCCCAGGAGCAAATATGCTGGGGCTGCCAATTGCCAGTGCATGGCTCTGAGGAAAATGCAGTTGTGGCATGGGAGAAGGGAGAGCCTTGGTGTGGTGCCGGACAACGATCCTCCAGCAGCAAAGGCAGCAGCGTTCCCATGTGCAGCTGAGTCTCTGGAGCAGGCAGTGCAGGAGCAGGAAGAGCAAGATCTCCACAACTGGATGACTTCTGGCAAGAGTCTCCATAGCTCCCGGATCCTTTGTGATAGCTGCCAGACTGGAGAGACAGAGGAAGCCCTTTGGACAGGACTGCCTGCACCCTCAGGTCCGTGGGCATCTGTAAAGTAGGAATGATTCACATACTCAGTCTTCATACAGGCGGGAGTCCTTCTTACAAATGTACATAGGTTTAATAACTTTCTGGCTATCAGGTTAGAATAGCTTGAGCCGGGGTAAGCAATAGTATAAATGCTCAGCTGTCAGCTAAGCAATAACATACATGGTCAATCCCCTAGTAGCTACATCAGATTTTTTTTCTTAAGACAAGTGCTTGTAGAACAATTCCATCTTCAAACGACCTTACTTCTGCTACTTTGTCCATTTTAGAACCCTTTTTAGAAATCACATGCCTTAACTGAATAGCGTTCCTTGTTCTCTTATTCCAAATTGTCTTTGTCTTTTTTCCCCACAGGTATCGGCAGAACCTGCTCATCCCTGAGCATGCACAATTGCCAGGGAAATCCAGAAAGCAAACCTGGAGGCCAAGGCCGTTCCAGAAGGTGTTTCCTGAAGCCAGACACACGGCAGCAATTTCCAGAGCTGTCACTTCCTCGGCCACAGCGTTACGCATGCTCTGGCTGTGCCGCAGGACAAGAGCCTTGGTGTTGTCCTGGAACAGGTTCCTGCAGAAGAAAAGGTGGTGTTCCTGTGTGCAGCGAACCCTTTGGCATCAGCAGTAGAGGGGCACAATGCTGAAGATCTCCAGCCTTTTTTCTCCAAGAGCCTGCAGCACTGCCAGAGCCTTGGTGAGAGCTGCCAGGACGCAGTGGGAGGCAGCCCTTGGGACAGGCATCCCTGCTCCCTCAGAGCCACGGCTATGGGACAAACACCCTCATCCCTGAGGCTGCAGATGGGCAGGAAAAGCCCAAAAGCAAAGCTGGGAGTCCAGCCCACACGAGTAAGGCAATGCCAGAAGAATGTGTCCCAGGAGCAAATATGCTGGGGCTGCCAATTGCCAGTGCATGGCTCTGAGGAAAATGCAGTTGTGGCATGGGAGAAGGGAGAGCCTTGGTGTGGTGCCGGACAACGATCCTCCAGCAGCAAAGGCAGCAGCGTTCCCATGTGCAGCTGAGTCTCTGGAGCAGGCAGTGCAGGAGCAGGAAGAGCAAGATCTCCACAACTGGATGACTTCTGGCAAGAGTCTCCATAGCTCCCGGATCCTTTGTGATAGCTGCCAGACTGGAGAGACAGAGGAAGCCCTTTGGGCAGGACTGCCTGCACCCTCAGGTCCGTGGGCATCTGTAAAGTAGGAATGATTTACATACTCAGTCTCCATACAGGCGGGAGTCCTTTTACACATGTACATAGATTTAATAACTTGCTGGCTATCAGGTTAGAATAGCTTGAGCCGGGGTAAGCAATAGTATAAATGCTCAGCTGTCAGCTAAGCAATAACATACATGGTCAATCCCCTAGTAGCTACATCAGATTTTTTTTCTTAAGACAAGTGCTTGTAGAACAATTCCATCTTCAAACGACCTTACTTCTGCTACTTTGTCCATTTTAGAACCCTTTTTAGAAATCACATGCCTTAACTGAATAGCGTTCCTTGTTCTCTTATTCCAGATTGTCTTTGTCTTTTTTCCCCACAGGTATCGGCAGAACCTGCTCATCCCTGAGCATGCACAATTGCCAGGGAAATCCAGAAAGCAAACCTGGAGGCCAAGGCCGTTCCAGAAGGTGTTTCCTGAAGCCAGACACACGGCAGCAATTTCCAGAGCTGTCACTTCCTCGGCCACAGCGTTACGCATGCTCTGGCTGTGCCGCAGGACAAGAGCCTTGGTGTTGTCCTGGAACAGGTTCCTGCAGAAGAAAAGGTGGTGCTCCTGTGTGCAGCGAACCCTTTGGCATCAGCAGTAGAGGGGCACAATGCTGAAGATCTCCAGCCTTTTTTCTCCAAGAGCCTGCAGCACTGCCAGAGCCTTGGTGAGAGCTGCCAGGACGCAGTGGGAGGCAGCCCTTGGGACAGGCATCCCTGCTCCCTCAGAGCCACGGCTATGGGACAAACACCCTCATCCCTGAGGCTGCAGATGGGCAGGAAAAGCCCAAAAGCAAAGCTGGGAGTCCAGCCCACACGAGTAAGGCAATGCCAGAAGAATGTGTCCCAGGAGCAAATATGCTGGGGCTGCCAATTGCCAGTGCATGGCTCTGAGGAAAATGCAGTTGTGGCATGGGAGAAGGGAGAGCCTTGGTGTGGTGCCGGACAACGATCCTCCAGCAGCAAAGGCAGCAGCGTTCCCATGTGCAGCTGAGTCTCTGGAGCAGGCAGTGCAGGAGCAGGAAGAGCAAGATCTCCACAACTGGATGACTTCTGGCAAGAGTCTCCATAGCTCCCGGATCCTTTGTGATAGCTGCCAGACTGGAGAGACAGAGGAAGCCCTTTGGACAGGACTGCCTGCACCCTCAGGTCCGTGGGCATCTGTAAAGTAGGAATGATTCACATACTCAGTCTTCATACAGGCGGGAGTCCTTCTTACAAATGTACATAGGTTTAATAACTTTCTGGCTATCAGGTTAGAATAGCTTGAGCCTGGATAAGCAATAGTATAAATGCTCAGCTGTCAGCTAAGCAATAACATACATGGTCAATCCCCTAGTAGCTACATCAGATTTTTTTTCTTAAGACAAGTGCTTGTAGAACAATTCCATCTTCAAACGACCTTACTTCTGCTACTTAGTCCATTTTAGAACCCTTTTTAGAAATCACATGCCTTAACTGAATAGCGTTCCTTGTTCTCTTATTCCAAATTGTCTTTGTCTTTTTTCCCCACAGGTATCGGCAGAACCTGCTCATCCCTGAGCATGCACAATTGCCAGGGAAATCCAGAAAGCAAACCTGGAGGCCAAGGCCGTTCCAGAAGGTGTTTCCTGAAGCCAGACACACGGCAGCAATTTCCAGAGCTGTCACTTCCTCGGCCACAGCGTTACGCATGCTCTGGCTGTGCCGCAGGACAAGAGCCTTGGTGTTGTCCTGGAACAGGTTCCTGCAGAAGAAAAGGTGGTGTTCCTGTGTGCAGCGAACCCTTTGGCATCAGCAGTAGAGGGGCACAATGCTGAAGATCTCCAGCCTTTTTTCTCCAAGAGCCTGCAGCCCTGCCAGAGCCTTGGTGAGAGCTGCCAGGACGCAGTGGGAGGCAGCCCTTGGGACAGGCATCCCTGCTCCCTCAGAGCCACGGCTATGGGACAAACACCTTTATCCCTGAGGCTGCAGATGGGCAGGAAAAGCCCAAAAGCAAAGCTGGGAGTCCAGCCCACACGAGTAAGGCAATGCCAGAAGAATGTGTCCCAGGAGCAAATATGCTGGGGCTGCCAATTGCCAGTGCATGGCTCTGAGGAAAATGCAGTTGTGGCATGGGAGAAGGGAGAGCCTTGGTGTGGTGCCGGACAACGATCCTCCAGCAGCAAAGGCAGCAGCGTTCCCATGTGCAGCTGAGTCTCTGGAGCAGGCAGTGCAGGAGCAGGAAGAGCAAGATCTCCAC
Organism: Luscinia megarhynchos; assembly: GCA_034336665.1. Lineage (NCBI taxonomy): Eukaryota > Metazoa > Chordata > Aves > Passeriformes > Muscicapidae > Luscinia > Luscinia megarhynchos. Next base: position 9,612,486 of record CM067564.1, on the reverse strand, counting down.
AACTGGATGACTTCTGGCAAGAGTCTCCATAGCTCCCGGATCCTTTGTGATAGCTGCCAGACTGGAGAGAGAGAGCGGAAGCCCTTTGGGCAGGACTGCCTGCACCCTCAGGTCCGTGGGCATCTGTAAAGTAGGAATGATTCACATACTCAGTCTTCATATATGCGGGAGTCCTTCTTACACATGTACATAGATTTAATAACTTGCTGGCTATCAGGTTAGAATAGCTTGAGCCTGGATAAGCAATAGTATAAATGCTCAGCTGTCAGCTAAGCAATAACATACATGGTCAGTCCCCTAGTAGCTACATCAGATTTTTTTTTCTTAAGACAAGTGCTTGTAGAACAATTCCATCTTCAAACGACCTTACTTCTGCTACTTAGTCCATTTTAGAACCCTTTTTAGAAATCACATGCCTTAACTGAATAGCGTTCCTTGTTCTCTTATTCCAAATTGTCTTTGTCTTTTTTCCCCACAGGTATCGGCAGAACCTGCTCATCCCTGAGCATGCACAATTGCCAGGGAAATCCAGAAAGCAAACCTGGAGGCCAAGGCCGTTCCAGAAGGTGTTTCCTGAAGCCAGACACACGGCAGCAATTTCCAGAGCTGTCACTTCCTCGGCCACAGCGTTACGCATGCTCTGGCTGTGCCGCAGGACAAGAGCCTTGGTGTTGTCCTGGAACAGGTTCCTGCAGAAGAAAAGGTGGTGTTCCTGTGTGCAGCGAACCCTTTGGCATCAGCAGTAGAGGGGCACAATGCTGAAGATCTCCAGTTTTTTTTCTCCAAGAGCCTGCAGCCCTGCCAGAGCCTTGGTGAGAGCTGCCAGGACGCAGTGGGAGGCAGCCCTTGGGACAGGCATCCCTGCTCCCTCAGAGCCACGGCTATGGGACAAACACCCTCATCCCTGAGGCTGCAGATGGGCAGGAAAAGCCCAAAAGCAAAGCTGGGAGTCCAGCCCACACGAGTAAGGCAATGCCAGAAGAATGTGTCCCAGGAGCAAATATGCTGGGGCTGCCAATTGCCAGTGCATGGCTCTGAGGAAAATGCAGTTGTGGCATGGGAGAAGGGAGAGCCTTGGTGTGGTGCCGGACAACGATCCTCCAGCAGCAAAGGCAGCAGCGTTCCCATGTGCAGCTGAGTCTCTGGAGCAGGCAGTGCAGGAGCAGGAAGAGCAAGATCTCCACAACTGGATGACTTCTGGCAAGAGTCTCCATAGCTCCCGGATCCTTTGTGATAGCTGCCAGACTGGAGAGACAGAGGAAGCCCTTTGGACAGGACTGCCTGCACCCTCAGGTCCGTGGGCATCTGTAAAGTAGGAATGATTCACATACTCAGTCTTCATACAGGCGGGAGTCCTTCTTACAAATGTACATAGGTTTAATAACTTTCTGGCTATCAGGTTAGAATAGCTTGAGCCTGGATAAGCAATAGTATAAATGCTCAGCTGTCAGCTAAGCAATAACATACATGGTCAGTCCCCTAGTAGCTACATCAGATTTTTTTTTCTTAAGACAAGTGCTTGTAGAACAATTCCATCTTCAAACGACCTTACTTCTGCTACTTAGTCCATTTTAGAACCCTTTTTAGAAATCACATGCCTTAACTGAATAGCGTTCCTTGTTCTCTTATTCCAAATTGTCTTTGTCTTTTTTCCCCACAGGTATCGGCAGAACCTGCTCATCCCTGAGCATGCACAATTGCCAGGGAAATCCAGAAAGCAAACCTGGAGGCCAAGGCCGTTCCAGAAGGTGTTTCCTGAAGCCAGACACACGGCAGCAATTTCCAGAGCTGTCACTTCCTCGGCCACAGCGTTACGCATGCTCTGGCTGTGCCGCAGGACAAGAGCCTTGGTGTTGTCCTGGAACAGGTTCCTGCAGAAGAAAAGGTGGTGTTCCTGTGTGCAGCGAACCCTTTGGCATCAGCAGTAGAGGGGCACAATGCTGAAGATCTCCAGCCTTTTTTCTCCAAGAGCCTTCAGCCCTGCCAGAGCCTTGGTGAGAGCTGCCAGGACGCAGTGGGAGGCAGCCCTTGGGACAGGCATCCCTGCTCCCTCAGAGCCACGGCTATGGGACAAACACCTTTATCCCTGAGGCTGCAGATGGGCAGGAAAAGCCCAAAAGCAAAGCTGGGAGTCCAGCCCACACGAGTAAGGCAATGCCAGAAGAATGTGTCCCAGGAGCAAATATGCTGGGGCTGCCAATTGCCAGTGCATGGCTCTGAGGAAAATGCAGTTGTGGCATGGGAGAAGGGAGAGCCTTGGTGTGGTGCCGGACAACGATCCTCCAGCAGCAAAGGCAGCAGCGTTCCCATGTGCAGCTGAGTCTCTGGAGCAGGCAGTGCAGGAGCAGGAAGAGCAAGATCTCCACAACTGGATGACTTCTGGCAAGAGTCTCCATAGCTCCCGGATCCTTTGTGATAGCTGCCAGACTGGAGAGAGAGAGCGGAAGTCTTTTAGGCAGGACTGCCTGCACCCTCAGGTCCGTGGGCATCTGTAAAGTAGGAATGATTCACATACTCAGTCTTCATACAGGCGGGAGTCCTTCTTACAAATGTACATAGGTTTAATAACTTTCTGGCTATCAGGTTAGAATAGCTTGAGCCTGGATAAGCAATAGTATAAATGCTCAGCTGTCAGCTAAGCAATAACATACATGGTCAATCCCCTAGTAGCTACATCAGATTTTTTTTCTTAAGACAAGTGCTTGTAGAACAATTCCATCTTCAAACGACCTTACTTCTGCTACTTAGTCCATTTTAGAACCCTTTTTAGAAATCACATGCCTTAACTGAATAGCGTTCCTTGTTCTCTTATTCCAAATTGTCTTTGTCTTTTTTCCCCACAGGTATCGGCAGAACCTGCTCATCCCTGAGCATGCACAATTGCCAGGGAAATCCAGAAAGCAAACCTGGAGGCCAAGGCCGTTCCAGAAGGTGTTTCCTGAAGCCAGACACACGGCAGCAATTTCCAGAGCTGTCACTTCCTCGGCCACAGCGTTACGCATGCTCTGGCTGTGCCGCAGGACAAGAGCCTTGGTGTTGTCCTGGAACAGGTTCCTGCAGAAGAAAAGGTGGTGTTCCTGTGTGCAGCGAACCCTTTGGCATCAGCAGTAGAGGGGCACAATGCTGAAGATCTCCAGCCTTTTTTCTCCAAGAGCCTTCAGCCCTGCCAGAGCCTTGGTGAGAGCTGCCAGAACGCAGTGGGAGGCAGCCCTTGGGACAGGCATCCCTGCTCCCTCAGAGCCACGGCTATGGGACAAACACCTTTATCCCTGAGGCTGCAGATGGGCAGGAAAAGCCCAAAAGCAAAGCTGGGAGTCCAGCCCACACGAGTAAGGCAATGCCAGAAGAATGTGTCCCAGGAGCAAATATGCTGGGGCTGCCAATTGCCAGTGCATGGCTCTGAGGAAAATGCAGTTGTGGCATGGGAGAAGGGAGAGCCTTGGTGTGGTGCCGGACAACGATCCTCCAGCAGCAAAGGCAGCAGCGTTCCCATGTGCAGCTGAGTCTCTGGAGCAGGCAGTGCAGGAGCAGGAAGAGCAAGATCTCCACAACTGGATGACTTCTGGCAAGAGTCTCCATAGCTCCCGGATCCTTTGTGATAGCTGCCAGACTGGAGAGACAGAGGAAGCCCTTTGGACAGGACTGCCTGCACCCTCAGGTCCGTGGGCATCTGTAAAGTAGGAATGATTCACATACTCAGTCTTCATACAGGCGGGAGTCCTTCTTACAAATGTACATAGGTTTAATAACTTTCTGGCTATCAGGTTAGAATAGCTTGAGCCTGGATAAGCAATAGTATAAATGCTCAGCTGTCAGCTAAGCAATAACATACATGGTCAATCCCCTAGTAGCTACATCAGATTTTTTTTCTTAAGACAAGTGCTTGTAGAACAATTCCATCTTCAAACGACCTTACTTCTGCTACTTAGTCCATTTTAGAACCCTTTTTAGAAATCACATGCCTTAACTGAATAGCGTTCCTTGTTCTCTTATTCCAAATTGTCTTTGTCTTTTTCCCCACAGGTATCGGCAGAACCTGCTCATCCCTGAGCATGCACAATTGCCAGGGAAATCCAGAAAGCAAACCTGGAGGCCAAGGCCGTTCCAGAAGGTGTTTCCTGAAGCCAGACACACGGCAGCAATTTCCAGAGCTGTCACTTCCTCGGCCACAGCGTTACGCATGCTCTGGCTGTGCCGCAGGACAAGAGCCTTGGTGTTGTCCTGGAACAGGTTCCTGCAGAAGAAAAGGTGGTGTTCCTGTGTGCAGCGAACCCTTTGGCATCAGCAGTAGAGGAGCACAATGCTGAAGATCTCCAGCCTTTTTTCTCCAAGAGCCTGCAGCCCTGCCAGAGCCTTGGTGAGAGCTGCCAGGACGCAGTGGGAGGCAGCCCTTGGGACAGGCATCCCTGCTCCCTCAGAGCCACGGCTATGGGACAAACACCCTCATCCCTGAGGCTGCAGATGGGCAGGAAAAGCCCAAAAGCAAAGCTGGGAGTCCAGCCCACACGAGTAAGGCAATGCCAGAAGAATGTGTCCCAGGAGCAAATATGCTGGGGCTGCCAATTGCCAGTGCATGGCTCTGAGGAAAATGCAGTTGTGGCATGGGAGAAGGGAGAGCCTTGGTGTGGTGCCGGACAACGATCCTCCAGCAGCAAAGGCAGCAGCGTTCCCATGTGCAGCTGAGTCTCTGGAGCAGGCAGTGCAGGAGCAGGAAGAGCAAGATCTCCACAACTGGATGACTTCTGGCAAGAGTCTCCATAGCTCCCGGATCCTTTGTGATAGCTGCCAGACTGGAGAGACAGAGGAAGCCCTTTGGACAGGACTGCCTGCACCCTCAGGTCCGTGGGCATCTGTAAAGTAGGAATGATTCACATACTCAGTCTTCATACAGGCGGGAGTCCTTCTTACAAATGTACATAGGTTTAATAACTTTCTGGCTATCAGGTTAGAATAGCTTGAGCCTGGATAAGCAATAGTATAAATGCTCAGCTGTCAGCTAAGCAATAACATACATGGTCAATCCCCTAGTAGCTACATCAGATTTTTTTTCTTAAGACAAGTGCTTGTAGAACAATTCCATCTTCAAACGACCTTACTTCTGCTACTTAGTCCATTTTAGAACCCTTTTTAGAAATCACATGCCTTAACTGAATAGCGTTCCTTGTTCTCTTATTCCAAATTGTCTTTGTCTTTTTTCCCCACAGGTATCGGCAGAACCTGCTCATCCCTGAGCATGCACAATTGCCAGGGAAATCCAGAAAGCAAACCTGGAGGCCAAGGCCGTTCCAGAAGGTGTTTCCTGAAGCCAGACACACGGCAGCAATTTCCAGAGCTGTCACTTCCTCGGCCACAGCGTTATGCATGCTCTGCTGTGCCGCAGGACAAGAGCCTTGGTGTTGTCCTGGAACAGGTTCCTACAGAAGAAAAGGTGGTGTTCCTGTGTGCAGCGAACCCTCTGGCATCAGCAGTAGAGGGGCACAATGCTGAAGATCTCCAGCCTTTTTTCTCCAACACCCTTCAGCTCTGCCAGAGCCTTGGTGAGAGCTGCCAGGATGCAGTGGGAGGCAGCCCTTGGGACAGGCATCCCTGCTCCCTCAGAGCCACGGCTATGGGACAAACACCTTTATCCCTGAGGCTGCAGATGGGCAGGAAAAGCCCAAAAGCAAAGCTGGGAGTCCAGCCCACACGAGTAAGGCAATGCCACAAGAATGTGTCCCAGGAGCAAATATGCTGGGGCTGCCAATTGCCAGTGCATGGCTCTGAGGAAAATGCAGTTGTGGCATGGGAGAAGGGAGAGCCTTGGTGTGGTGCCGGACAACGATCCTCCAGCAGCAAAGGCAGCAGCGTTCCCATGTGCAGCTGAGTCTCTGGAGAAAGCAGTGCAGGAGCAGGAAGAGCAAGATCTCCACAACTGGATGACTTCTGGCAAGAGTCTCCATAGCTCCCGGATCCTTTGTGATAGCTGCCAGACTGGAGAGAGAGAGCGGAATCCCTTTGGGCAGGACTGCCTGCACCCTCAGGTCCGTGGGCATCTGTAAAGTAGGAATGATTCACATACTCAGTCTTCATACAGGCGGGAGTCCTTCTTACAAATGTACATAGGTTTAATAACTTTCTGGCTATCAGGTTAGAATAGCTTGAGCCTGGATAAGCAATAGTATAAATGCTCAGCTGTCAGCTAAGCAATAACATACATGGTCAGTCCCCTAGTAGCTACATCAGATTTTTTTTTCTTAAGACAAGTGCTTGTAGAACAATTCCATCTTCAAACGACCTTACTTCTGCTACTTAGTCCATTTTAGAACCCTTTTTAGAAATCACATGCCTTAACTGAATAGCGTTCCTTGTTCTCTTATTCCAAATTGTCTTTGTCTTTTTTTCCCCACAGGTATCGGCAGAACCTGCTCATCCCTGAGCATGCACAATTGCCAGGGAAATCCAGAAAGCAAACCTGGAGGCCAAAGCCGTTCCAGAAGGTGTTTCCTGAAGCCAGACACACGGCAGCAATTTCCAGAGCTGTCACTTCCTCGGCCACAGCGTTACGCATGCTCTGGCTGTGCCGCAGGACAAGAGCCTTGGTGTTGTCCTGGAACAGGTTCCTGCAGAAGAAAAGGTGGTGTTCCTGTGTGCAGCGAACCCTTTGGCATCAGCAGTAGAGGAGCACAATGCTGAAGATCTCCAGCCTTTTTTCTCCAAGAGCCTTCAGCCCTGCCAGAGCCTTGGTGAGAGCTGCCAGAACGCAGTGGGAGGCAGCCCTTGGGACAGGCATCCCTGCTCCCTCAGAGCCACGGCTATGGGACAAACACCTTCATCCCTGAGGCTGCAGATGGGCAGGAAAAGCCCAAAAGCAAAGCTGGGAGTCCAGCCCACACGAGTAAGGCAATGCCAGAAGAATGTGTCCCAGGAGCAAATATGCTGGGGCTGCCAATTGCCAGTGCATGGCTCTGAGGAAAATGCAGTTGTGGCATGGGAGAAGGGAGAGCCTTGGTGTGGTGCCGGACAACGATCCTCCAGCAGCAAAGGCAGCAGCGTTCCCATGTGCAGCTGAGTCTCTGGAGCAGGCAGTGCAGGAGCAGGAAGAGCAAGATCTCCACAACTGGATGACTTCTGGCAAGAGTCTCCATAGCTCCCGGATCCTTTGTGATAGCTGCCAGACTGGAGAGACAGAGGAAGCCCTTTGGACAGGACTGCCTGCACCCTCAGGTCCGTGGGCATCTTTAAAGTAGGAATGATTCACATACTCAGTCTTCATACAGGCGGGAGTCCTTCTTACAAATGTACATAGGTTTAATAACTTTCTGGCTATCAGGTTAGAATAGCTTGAGCCTGGATAAGCAATAGTATAAATGCTCAGCTGTCAGCTAAGCAATAACATACATGGTCAGTCCCCTAGTAGCTACATCAGATTTTTTTTTCTTAAGACAAGTGCTTGTAGAACAATTCCATCTTCAAACGACCTTACTTCTGCTACTTAGTCCATTTTAGAACCCTTTTTAGAAATCACATGCCTTAACTGAATAGCGTTCCTTGTTCTCTTATTCCAAATTGTCTTTGTCTTTTTTCCCCACAGGTATCGGCAGAACCTGCTCATCCCTGAGCATGCACAATTGCCAGGGAAATCCAGAAAGCAAACCTGGAGGCCAAGGCCGTTCCAGAAGGTGTTTCCTGAAGCCAGACACACGGCAGCAATTTCCAGAGCTGTCACTTCCTCGGCCACAGCGTTACGCATGCTCTGGCTGTGCCGCAGGACAAGAGCCTTGGTGTTGTCCTGGAACAGGTTCCTGCAGAAGAAAAGGTGGTGTTCCTGTGTGCAGCGAACCCTTTGGCATCAGCAGTAGAGGAGCACAATGCTGAAGATCTCCAGCCTTTTTTCTCCAAGAGCCTTCAGCCCTGCCAGAGCCTTGGTGAGAGCTGCCAGGACGCAGTGGGAGGCAGCCCTTGGGACAGGCATCCCTGCTCCCTCAGAGCCACGGCTATGGGACAAACACCCTCATCCCTGAGGCTGCAGATGGGCAGGAAAAGCCCAAAAGCAAAGCTGGGAGTCCAGCCCACACGAGTAAGGCAATGCCACAAGAATGTGTCCCAGGAGCAAATATGCTGGGGCTGCCAATTGCCAGTGCATGGCTCTGAGGAAAATGCAGTTGTGGCATGGGAGAAGGGAGAGCCTTGGTGTGGTGCCGGACAACGATCCTCCAGCAGCAAAGGCAGCAGCGTTCCCATGTGCAGCTGAGTCTCTGGAGCAGGCAGTGCAGGAGCAGGAAGAGCAAGATCTCCACAACTGGATGACTTCTGGCAAGAGTCTCCATAGCTCCCGGATCCTTTGTGATAGCTGCCAGACTGGAGAGAGAGCGGAAGCCCTTTGGGCAGGACTGCCTGCACCCTCAGGTCCGTGGGCATCTGTAAAGTAGGAATGATTCACATACTCAGTCTTCATACAGGCGGGAGTCCTTCTTACAAATGTACATAGATTTAATAACTTTCGGGCTATCAGGTTAGAATAGCTTGAGCCTGGATAAGCAATAGTATAAATGCTCAGCTGTCAGCTAAGCAATAACATACATGGTCAGTCCCCTAGTAGCTACATCAGATTTTTTTTTCTTAAGACAAGTGCTTGTAGAACAATTCCATCTTCAAACGACCTTACTTCTGCTACTTAGTCCATTTTAGAACCCTTTTTAGAAATCACATGCCTTAACTGAATAGCGTTCCTTGTTCTCTTATTCCAAATTGTCTTTGTCTTTTTTCCCCACAGGTATCGGCAGAACCTGCTCATCCCTGAGCATGCACAATTGCCAGGGAAATCCAGAAAGCAAACCTGGAGGCCAAAGCCGTTCCAGAAGGTGTTTCCTGAAGCCAGACACACGGCAGCAATTTCCAGAGCTGTCACTTCCTCGGCCACAGCGTTACGCATGCTCTGGCTGTGCCGCAGGACAAGAGCCTTGGTGTTGTCCTGGAACAGGTTCCTGCAGAAGAAAAGGTGGTGTTCCTGTGTGCAGCGAACCCTTTGGCATCAGCAGTAGAGGAGCACAATGCTGAAGATCTCCAGCCTTTTTTCTCCAAGAGCCTTCAGCCCTGCCAGAGCCTTGGTGAGAGCTGCCAGGACGCAGTGGGAGGCAGCCCTTGGGACAGGCATCCCTGCTCCCTCAGAGCCACGGCTATGGGACAAACACCTTTATCCCTGAGGCTGCAGATGGGCAGGAAAAGCCCAAAAGCAAAGCTGGGAGTCCAGCCCACACGAGTAAGGCAATGCCAGAAGAATGTGTCCCAGGAGCAAATATGCTGGGGCTGCCAATTGCCAGTGCATGGCTCTGAGGAAAATGCAGTTGTGGCATGGGAGAAGGGAGAGCCTTGGTGTGGTGCCGGACAACGATCCTCCAGCAGCAAAGGCAGCAGCGTTCCCATGTGCAGCTGAGTCTCTGGAGCAGGCAGTGCAGGAGCAGGAAGAGCAAGATCTCCACAACTGGATGACTTCTGGCAAGAGTCTCCATAGCTCCCGGATCCTTTGTGATAGCTGCCAGACTGGAGAGACAGAGGAAGCCCTTTGGACAGGACTGCCTGCACCCTCAGGTCCGTGGGCATCTGTAAAGTAGGAATGATTCACATACTCAGTCTTCATACAGGCGGGAGTCCTTCTTACACATGTACATAGGTTTAATAACTTTCTGGCTATCAGGTTAGAATAGCTTGAGCCTGGATAAGCAATAGTATAAATGCTCAGCTGTCAGCTAAGCAATAACATACATGGTCAATCCCCTAGTAGCTACATCAGATTTTTTTTCTTAAGACAAGTGCTTGTAGAACAATTCCATCTTCAAACGACCTTACTTCTGCTACTTAGTCCATTTTAGAACCCTTTTTAGAAATCACATGCCTTAACTGAATAGCGTTCCTTGTTCTCTTATTCCAAATTGTCTTTGTCTTTTTTCCCCACAGGTATCGGCAGAACCTGCTCATCCCTGAGCATGCACAATTGCCAGGGAAATCCAGAAAGCAAACCTGGAGGCCAAGGCCGTTCCAGAAGGTGTTTCCTGAAGCCAGACACACGGCAGCAATTTCCAGAGCTGTCACTTCCTCGGCCACAGCGTTACGCATGCTCTGGCTGTGCCGCAGGACAAGAGCCTTGGTGTTGTCCTGGAACAGGTTCCTGCAGAAGAAAAGGTGGTGTTCCTGTGTGCAGCGAACCCTTTGGCATCAGCAGTAGAGGGGCACAATGCTGAAGATCTCCAGCCTTTTTTCTCCAAGAGCCTTCAGCCCTGCCAGAGCCTTGGTGAGAGCTGCCAGGATGCAGTGGGAGGCAGCCCTTGGGACAGGCATCCCTGCTCCCTCAGAGCCACGGCTATGGGACAAACACCTTCATCCCTGAGGCTGCAGATGGGCAGGAAAAGCCCAAAAGCAAAGCTGGGAGTCCAGCCCACACGAGTAAGGCAATGCCACAAGAATGTGTCCCAGGAGCAAATATGCTGGGGCTGCCAATTGCCAGTGCATGGCTCTGAGGAAAATGCAGTTGTGGCATGGGAGGAGGGAGAGCCTTGGTGTGGTGCCGGACAACGATCCTCCAGCAGCAAAGGCAGCAGCGTTCCCATGTGCAGCTGAGTCTCTGGAGCAGGCAGTGCAGGAGCAGGAAGAGCAAGATCTCCACAACTGGATGACTTCTGGCAAGAGTCTCCATAGCTCCCGGATCCTTTGTGATAGCTGCCAGACTGGAGAGAGAGAGCGGAATCCCTTTGGGCAGGACTGCCTGCACCCTCAGGTCCGTGGGCATCTGTAAAGTAGGAATGATTCACATACTCAGTCTTCATATATGCGGGAGTCCTTCTTACACATGTACATAGATTTAATAACTTGCTGGCTATCAGGTTAGAATAGCTTGAGCCTGGATAAGCAATAGTATAAATGCTCAGCTGTCAGCTAAGCAATAACATACATGGTCAGTCCCCTAGTAGCTACATCAGATTTTTTTTTCTTAAGATAAGTGCTTGTAGAACAATTCCATCTTCAAACGACCTTACTTCTGCTACTTAGTCCATTTTAGAACCCTTTTTAGAAATCACATGCCTTAACTGAATAGCGTTCCTTGTTCTCTTATTCCAAATTGTCTTTGTCTTTTTTCCCCACAGGTATCGGCAGAACCTGCTCATCCCTGAGCATGCACAATTGCCAGGGAAATCCAGAAAGCAAACCTGGAGGCCAAAGCCGTTCCAGAAGGTGTTTCCTGAAGCCAGACACACGGCAGCAATTTCCAGAGCTGTCACTTCCTCGGCCACAGCGTTACGCATGCTCTGGCTGTGCCGCAGGACAAGAGCCTTGGTGTTGTCCTGGAACAGGTTCCTGCAGAAGAAAAGGTGGTGTTCCTGTGTGCAGCGAACCCTTTGGCATCAGCAGTAGAGGAGCACAATGCTGAAGATCTCCAGCCTTTTTTCTCCAAGAGCCTGCAGCCCTGCCAGAGCCTTGGTGAGAGCTGCCAGGACGCAGTGGGAGGCAGCCCTTGGGACAGGCATCCCTGCTCCCTCAGAGCCACGGCTATGGGACAAACACCCTCATCCCTGAGGCTGCAGATGGGCAGGAAAAGCCCAAAAGCAAAGCTGGGAGTCCAGCCCACACGAGTAAGGCAATGCCAGAAGAATGTGTCCCAGGAGCAAATATGCTGGGGCTGCCAATTGCCAGTGCATGGCTCTGAGGAAAATGCAGTTGTGGCATGGGAGAAGGGAGAGCCTTGGTGTGGTGCCGGACAACGATCCTCCAGCAGCAAAGGCAGCAGCGTTCCCATGTGCAGCTGAGTCTCTGGAGAAAGCAGTGCAGGAGCAGGAAGAGCAAGATCTCCACAACTGGATGACTTCTGGCAAGAGTCTCCATAGCTCCCGGATCCTTTGTGATAGCTGCCAGACTGGAGAGAGAGAGCGGAATCCCTTTGGGCAGGACTGCCTGCACCCTCAGGTCCGTGGGCATCTGTAAAGTAGGAATGATTCACATACTCAGTCTTCATACAGGCGGGAGTCCTTCTTACAAATGTACATAGGTTTAATAACTTTCTGGCTATCAGGTTAGAATAGCTTGAGCCTGGATAAGCAATAGTATAAATGCTCAGCTGTCAGCTAAGCAATAACATACATGGTCAATCCCCTAGTAGCTACATCAGATTTTTTTTCTTAAGACAAGTGCTTGTAGAACAATTCCATCTTCAAACGACCTTACTTCTGCTACTTAGTCCATTTTAGAACCCTTTTTAGAAATCACATGCCTTAACTGAATAGCTTTCCTTGTTCTCTTATTCCAAATTGTCTTTGTCTTTTTTCCCCACAGGTATCGGCAGAACCTGCTCATCCCTGAGCATGCACAATTGCCAGGGAAATCCAGAAAGCAAACCTGGAGGCCAAGGCCGTTCCAGAAGGTGTTTCCTGAAGCCAGACACACGGCAGCAATTTCCAGAGCTGTCACTTCCTCGGCCACAGCTGCTACGCATGCTCTGGCTGTGCCGCAGGACAAGAGCCTTGGTGTTGTCCTGGAACAGGTTCCTGCAGAAGAAAAGGTGGTGTTCCTGTGTGCAGCGAACCCTTTGGCATCAGCAGTAGAGGGGCACAATGCTGAAGATCTCCAGCCTTTTTTCTCCAAGAGCCTTCAGCCCTGCCAGAGCCTTGGTGAGAGCTGCCAGAACGCAGTGGGAGGCAGCCCTTGGGACAGGCATCCCTGCTCCCTCAGAGCCACGGCTATGGGACAAACACCTTTATCCCTGAGGCTGCAGATGGGCAGGAAAAGCCCAAAAGCAAAGCTGGGAGTCCAGCCCACACGAGTAAGGCAATGCCAGAAGAATGTGTCCCAGGAGCAAATATGCTGGGGCTGCCAATTGCCAGTGCATGGCTCTGAGGAAAATGCAGTTGTGGCATGGGAGAAGGGAGAGCCTTGGTGTGGTGCCGGACAACGATCCTCCAGCAGCAAAGGCAGCAGCGTTCCCATGTGCAGCTGAGTCTCTGGAGAAAGCAGTGCAGGAGCAGGAAGAGCAAGATCTCCACAACTGGATGACTTCTGGCAAGAGTCTCCATAGCTCCCGGATCCTTTGTGATAGCTGCCAGACTGGAGAGAGAGAGCGGAAGCCCTTTGGGCAGGACTGCCTGCACCCTCAGGTCCGTGGGCATCTGTAAAGTAGGAATGATTCACATACTCAGTCTTCATACAGGCGGGAGTCCTTCTTACACATGTACATAGGTTTAATAACTTTCTGGCTATCAGGTTAGAATAGCTTGAGCCTGGATAAGCAATAGTATAAATGCTCAGCTGTCAGCTAAGCAATAACATACATGGTCAATCCCCTAGTAGCTACATCAGATTTTTTTTCTTAAGACAAGTGCTTGTAGAACAATTCCATCTTCAAACGACCTTACTTCTGCTACTTAGTCCATTTTAGAACCCTTTTTAGAAATCACATGCCTTAACTGAATAGCGTTCCTTGTTCTCTTATTCCAAATTGTCTTTGTCTTTTTTCCCCACAGGTATCGGCAGAACCTGCTCATCCCTGAGCATGCACAATTGCCAGGGAAATCCAGAAAGCAAACCTGGAGGCCAAGGCCGTTCCAGAAGGTGTTTCCTGAAGCCAGACACACGGCAGCAATTTCCAGAGCTGTCACTTCCTCGGCCACAGCGTTACGCATGCTCTGGCTGTGCCGCAGGACAAGAGCCTTGGTGTTGTCCTGGAACAGGTTCCTGCAGAAGAAAAGGTGGTGTTCCTGTGTGCAGCGAACCCTTTGGCATCAGCAGTAGAGGGGCACAATGCTGAAGATCTCCAGCCTTTTTTCTCCAAGAGCCTTCAGCCCTGCCAGAGCCTTGGTGAGAGCTGCCAGAACGCAGTGGGAGGCAGCCCTTGGGACAGGCATCCCTGCTCCCTCAGAGCCACGGCTATGGGACAAACACCTTTATCCCTGAGGCTGCAGATGGGCAGGAAAAGCCCAAAAGCAAAGCTGGGAGTCCAGCCCACACGAGTAAGGCAATGCCACAAGAATGTGTCCCAGGAGCAAATATGCTGGGGCTGCCAATTGCCAGTGCATGGCTCTGAGGAAAATGCAGTTGTGGCATGGGAGAAGGGAGAGCCTTGGTGTGGTGCCGGACAACGATCCTCCAGCAGCAAAGGCAGCAGCGTTCCCATGTGCAGCTGAGTCTCTGGAGAAAGCAGTGCAGGAGCAGGAAGAGCAAGATCTCCACAACTGGATGACTTCTGGCAAGAGTCTCCATAGCTCCCGGATCCTTTGTGATAGCTGCCAGACTGGAGAGAGAGAGCGGAAGCCCTTTGGGCAGGACTGCCTGCACCCTCAGGTCCGTGGGCATCTGTAAAGTAGGAATGATTCACATACTCAGTCTTCATACAGGCGGGAGTCCTTCTTACACATGTACATAGGTTTAATAACTTTCTGGCTATCAGGTTAGAATAGCTTGAGCCTGGATAAGCAATAGTATAAATGCTCAGCTGTCAGCTAAGCAATAACATACATGGTCAGTCCCCTAGTAGCTACATCAGATTTTTTTTTCTTAAGACAAGTGCTTGTAGAACAATTCCATCTTCAAACGACCTTACTTCTGCTACTTAGTCCATTTTAGAACCCTTTTTAGAAATCACATGCCTTAACTGAATAGCGTTCCTTGTTCTCTTATTCCAAATTGTCTTTGTCTTTTTTCCCCACAGGTATCGGCAGAACCTGCTCATCCCTGAGCATGCACAATTGCCAGGGAAATCCAGAAAGCAAACCTGGAGGCCAAGGCCGTTCCAGAAGGTGTTTCCTGAAGCCAGACACACGGCAGCAATTTCCAGAGCTGTCACTTCCTCGGCCACAGCGTTACGCATGCTCTGGCTGTGCCGCAGGACAAGAGCCTTGGTGTTGTCCTGGAACAGGTTCCTGCAGAAGAAAAGGTGGTGTTCCTGTGTGCAGCGAACCCTTTGGCATCAGCAGTAGAGGGGCACAATGCTGAAGATCTCCAGCCTTTTTTCTCCAAGAGCCTTCAGCCCTGCCAGAGCCTTGGTGAGAGCTGCCAGGACGCAGTGGGAGGCAGCCCTTGGGACAGGCATCCCTGCTCCCTCAGAGCCACGGCTATGGGACAAACACCTTTATCCCTGAGGCTGCAGATGGGCAGGAAAAGCCCAAAAGCAAAGCTGGGAGTCCAGCCCACACGAGTAAGGCAATGCCAGAAGAATGTGTCCCAGGAGCAAATATGCTGGGGCTGCCAATTGCCAGTGCATGGCTCTGAGGAAAATGCAGTTGTGGCATGGGAGAAGGGAGAGCCTTGGTGTGGTGCTGGACAAGATCCTTTAGTAGCAATGGCAGCATTGTGTTTGCTCATCTCTTGAGGACTCATTTGAGAAGTAGGTAGATCAAGGAGCTGCCATTTCTCATTTCCCCAATCTGAAATATTATATTTTTTTCCGTAATATTTTTTGATGGTGTTCTTGAACTCTGTTTCAGAAGCTGCATGGTATACCTCGACACTCTGATTTGGCCTTTGAAGCGAGGACCTGGGCTCCCCACTGGTGCAATTAAACTGTGGGACTGGGGACATTTGCAACGCACCAATTTATCACCTCCAGGGAGGTGATGACAGCCACAGGGTTATGAGCTGCCAGGCTCTTACCGATTCTTGGGTGGACAAATGCTCTGGGTGTCTATTGGAGAGCCTCTGGTGAGACGTGCAGTGTACGTCCATCCATGGGTAATGTGTTTCATCTAACTCCCTTCTTTCCTTCCTTCCTTCCTTCCTTCCTGGAATCCTTCCTTCCTTCCTGGAATCCTTCCTTCCTTCCTTCCTTCCTGTAATCCTTCCTGGAATCCTTCCTGGAATCCTTCCTTCCTGGAATCCTTCCTTCCTTCCTGGAATCCTTCCTTCCTTCCTTCCTGGAATCCTTCCTTCCTGGAATCCTTCCTTCCTTCTTTCCTTCCTTCCTTCCTGGAATCCTTCCTTCCTTCCTTCCTTCCTTCCTG
Source organism: Luscinia megarhynchos (assembly GCA_034336665.1). Taxonomy (NCBI): domain Eukaryota; kingdom Metazoa; phylum Chordata; class Aves; order Passeriformes; family Muscicapidae; genus Luscinia; species Luscinia megarhynchos. The sequence goes on along the minus strand of CM067564.1, from coordinate 9,596,530 downwards.
GAATCCTTCCTACCTGGAATCCTTCCTTCCTTCCTTCCTTCATTCCTGGAATCCTTCCTTCCTTGCTTCCTTCCTTCCTTCCTGGAATCCTTCCTGGAATTCTTCCTTACTGGAATCCTTCCTTCCTTCCTGGAATTCTTTCTTCCTGGAATCCTTGAATCCTTCCTGGAATCCTTCCTGGAATACTTCCTTCCTTCCTTCCTGGAATCCTTCCTTCCTGGAATCCTCCCTCCCTTCCTCCCCCTTTCTCTCTGCCTCTTTTACTATTAAAAACAAAAATCCCTCGTAGCAACATCAGGTTTTTTTCTCCAAGAGATGTGCTTGTAGAACAATTTCTTCTCCAAAGGACTCTATGTCTGCTACTTACTCCAGTTTAGAAACTTTTTTACATCTTTCCAGCCTTGACTGAATAGCATTCTTTCGGGGTTTGGGTTTCTTTTTTTTTGTTCCTTTTTACTTACAGAATTTTTTGCCGGTAAGTTGCTTGGAACCATTTACAACTGGATACTTAAGAAAACAAAAGAAGTGATCAAGCTCAGGGAGCGGGGCGGGGGGGGGGGCGGATCTGGTTGAACTTCTCTCATCTGGGATTTTCTCTCCGAGGGGTAGAGACACCTTAAGAAGCGGCCAGATAAAGGCAGAGTCCCTCTCTCTCTGGGCTTCAGAGGAGGACGGTCGGAGCTGCTGCTTGGGGAAGGGAATTCGCTGCCACCGCCATAACTCAGTCCGGAGCTGCTGCTGCTTCCTCTTCTGCTCATGAGAGCAGCCTCTGACCCGGGACCGTATTGACACCTTACCTCGCTAAAAGGTATCACCATCTGCTCGCGTTGCCGGGAATCCCGAGCCCGCCTCTCGCTGCTCTGGGTTTCTCTGCGCTGTAGCCCCGCACCCCCTGCCCTGCTGGGACATCCAGCAGCTCCAGCTACAGCCGCGAAGCTTCTGAGACATCTCATCCACTAGCCCGCGACTACTGCTCATTCCGGCCGTGCCCTGCCGTCAGCAGTGCAGGAGCATGAAGATGAACATCTCCAGCCCTGGGATATTTCTGTAAGAGCCTTCACCCCTCCCAGAACCGCCGTGAGAGCTTCTGGACTTCAGAGGGAGGCAGCCCTTTGGAGAAGTAAAAATGGGATCCCAGCTCTCTCCAAGATGATTTTCCTAGAGGCTTGTGTCTCAGCAGGAAGTATCTTGGAGCCACTAGTTGGTAGCCTACAGCTCTCACGACACTGTGATTGTTCCAGTGCGGAAGACTCCATGCTTCTGAATGGATCATTTCCACTGCCATGGATATATGATCCACTTGAAACCAAGGAAGTTCCTCCATCTCCAGGAAGCTCCCTTGAGATGGCCTCCTACTACCAGAAATGTGTTTACAGATGGAGGTCAGATCTTCTCAGAAGCATTGGTGTTAAATAAATCAGGATTTCTGCAGAGAACTGTCTTGAGTGTTCCCACTGTTCTGGATTTGACTGGGCTTCCTTTCTTCCCAGAAACTGGCACAGTGTTGGGTTTGGACACAGGCTAGGAATGCTATTATTACAGGTGGATAGTTTGGTTGGTTCTAAGTAGGGCTTTCTCTCCTCAAGCACTCTGCTGGTTCCTAGAAGCCACTCTGTGTCCCATACTCTGCCACCGAGGAGATGACAAAGAGGGAGGTGACTGGAGGGAGCATGTCCAGGACAGGTGACCTGGATTGGACAGAGGAGTATTCCAGAAAATAGGATGTCCTGCTGAGTCTAACAACTGGGGAAGTTGGTCAGGAGAGGCTGGTCCCTGGTGGGATTGACTGGGCATCAGGCACAGGGTGCTGAGCACTTGTGTTGGGCATCACTGCTCTGTCCTAGGCTTTGGTCCTCTGGCTCATTTCTCTCCTTCTTGCTATTTTTCTTCCTCCTTGTTTGTCTTCACCTTCCTGGTTTTCTTCTCCTCTTTCTTCTCTTTCCAGGTGTCTTATTCTCAGTCTTCTCATTTATCTATTTTTCCTCTTTTTTTCTCCTAATTTTTCCTTCTTTGTTTTTATTTCTCTTTTTTTTCTTTTTTTTTTTTTTTTTTTTTTACTCTTTATTTTTATTCTATTCTGATTTTTTATTCTTTCCCTGTCCCAGCACGGGAGGCTGGAGTGTGTCCAACTATCCTAGAGCCCCCTTTGGCATCTGCATGTCCCTGCACAGCTCCTTTGGATTCTGCCTTCCCCTAGGGAAGTGTCCTTGTCTATAACAAGGTATAGAGGTGATTAAAAGAATGTATATTTTAATGAAAGCATTGCCTTTATAGTTCTCATAGAGACCCCACAAAAACCAGTTTTCTTTCAGATTCTCATGGCTTTATTTAGGAAATTATATTAAATATATACACCTCAATAAATGAGGCTAGGGCAAAGTATTAATCTAGACTACAGTGGTTATTCTACATAACTTCTGCTGTGAGCAGTCATCCAAGTCTCTGACTCTGGTAAAAGACTGATAGTCCAGAAGAAAGCACTGATCTTCCAATGGGAGAATTCACAAGTGAAGAAGTTTTCCCAGAATAATTGGTTTTGCAATAAATAATGCTGCTTCAAGAAAATGTTGAAGAAAAGATATAGTCATTAGCAAGGTACTTCTAAAAAAACCCTTCATCTTTGTTACAGCAACAAACCCAGGAAAATCTAGTGATTTCATGTACCACGTGATTTCACATATAAAGAAACTGGGCTATCTTTTTTTTCCGAGACATCTTCACAAAGGTAATTGTATTAAAATTTCAATTTTAAACTAGTGGTCTCAGGTCAACACCTTATAGGCCTACAGAGACATCAGGAAGCCACTTTGCTGCAGGATGAGGGCACTGAGAAACATCTGGAGACACCCCTGAGGTCTGGGCAGCATCTGGCTCTGTGCTCAGCATTGAAATCACTAGTCTGGTCCATCTTTTGTTGAGTTCCCAGGAAATCCTACACCTGGCACATGCCATGTCCCTCCTCAGCCCTGGACTCCAAAGGCAGCTCTGGAGAAAGGCTCTAGGGAACCCCAGGAGCAAAGAAGAGGTCCTACAGTGAGGGATACAAGTCTAATGAGATCTGACAGCAGCACTCGTGTGTTAGTCACCCACCTATGATGTATCCTGATGCAGGAGGAGAGAGAGAACAGCACATCCCTTATAGAACACCTTTTCTTGTATGTCAGCTTTTCCTTCACAAGTTGCATGGAGCCTGTGTGACATCCAACAGTCTCCTCCTGCCAGTCTCTGAGAAATTCATGCTTCTTAACCATCTCCACTTTTCCTGTTTCTCTGTGGGCTTTTCTAGATGCTTTGTGGGGCTTTTCTGTATTTATCATTTTGTGGATGTTTCCTCCTCTTACCCTCCTCACACACAAATCCTGTAAAGAACCTGGCCGTGTCTGTCTTCTTTCATGCTGCAAGTACAAAGCTCAAATCAGGAAAGTAAAAAAGTTCAGCAGCCTACTGAGATGACTGAGAGCTTTCTTTCAGGAATACCCTCTGGAGTTTATTGTGGGATATTCCCAACGAGGGTGATACAACAGGTGTAGATGATGACAAGCATCCTCTTTACACAGAATGTCGAAACAGACCAGATAAACTGAATTTAAACTGATAAACTACTGATTTATATAAATTTAAAAAGAAAAAGAAAAAAACATAAGGTTGGGAGAGACGGCGCCCTTTACATCCCTTGCTAAAATAATTTTTTAAATCTTCAAGTTCTTTGTCAGCCAAAACATTCCAAAACCAGTTATTTGTCATTGCTGCTTAATGGTAGCATGCATCAAATCCATTCCTGATAATCATACAACAGGCAATACAGCCAGCATATGTGATACTGCTCTCTTGTTATTCCTGTTCTTTAGGCTGAGAGTTATTGTTGAAAAAAACCCTACAATCTCCTGAATATAATTTTAGATATGAGGCACAAGTTCTTCTCTCACCACCCATCAACCATATCAATTGTGACAGCTCAAGCTTTTAACCCCTGATAAAATAGGGGTTGCCTGATCACTGTGATTTAACATGACCTGGCTACTAAGCCATGTATCAGGAACACCATCTGTTTCTGTTTCTGGCTGTTTTTTGGTTAGATGGATGGTTTCCAAAGCAGCCATACCCTGGAAAACTGCCTTCCATTCATCCTCTTGCTTCCACAGAGCACACCACGCAGGGCTGTTCTGACATGCTTGGTGTTCTGCAAACACAGACACAGCAAAGGGAAAGGTGCCTTTGTTTGTTCGACTGATGTATTTTGTTACATCCAGCTTAATCAGAGCTCACTGCAAAAACTGGCAGAGCCAGCTGAGCTGCTGATGGAAGTAACCTGGAAGATTCCTGATCTGTCTGGGCTGGGACTGTGTTTACCAGAGTCAGTGTCCTGGTTTGAAGGACAGGTGTCTGCCAATAAAGGCAGAAGTTTTCCTTTGAAATAGAGACTTTAATTCCACTCCCCCCAAGTATTATAAATGTTTGAATCAAGGACTCTGAGGCAGAGATAAGGGGGTAGGAATAACAGCTCTTTACTAATATATCTAACCGTACAAGCAGAAACAACAGCAGTTGTTAAAATTACCAACAACACAGAACAGATAACTCGGTCCCAGTCCTTTCTTTAGCTGCAGGCACACTCTCTCTGCCCTCGGTCCCGGTGCTCCAGACAAACACAGCCCGGCGGCCGCAGAGAGGCGGGAGCGGAGGCGGGAGGGGCGGCAGCGGCCACGCCGGTCTCGGGTGGGAGCGGCTGGAGCGGCAGCTCCTCGCTCGCCGCTGTGTCCGGGTGATCAGCTGTGCCCGCAGAGGCAGGAGCTGCAGCGGGGCAGATGCAGGGCAGGTGATCGCAGAGGGTCTGGCTCTCCTGTCCTCGGCCCCGTGGCTGCAGACGGGGCGTCCTCCTCCGGGCTCTCTGTAAACACGAGAGCCCCTCCGCCAGCCCAGCTCCCACCTACACCTTTTGTCCAGAGTCGTCAAAGGTCCTGGGTGTGACCCGGCCAGCTCCATTGTCATGATAATGGGAAAAATTCTTTAAAATTGACACAGTAATAGGAAAAAAAAAATCAACCGCTAACAGACAGGAAGTTGCTACACCGTCCTCATCTCTCATTAGCATTTCCTGCACCTTCAGGGCCTCGGGATGGAGAAAGCAGTTCACTGGTGAATCCCTTCTCTACACAGTGTCTCCACTCCTCCCTGCGGGTGAATAAGTTAATTAACCCCTCATACATTTTCCTTAGTTTCGGGAAGAAACAGAGATCTGGACATGCACAGATGTTCTCCTGCATTATCAACAAAATAAATCTGAATACACAAAAAAGCAAAATGAAAAATACATCTTCCCAAACCCAGCTGCACAATGCCGCTATAAATTTTCTTTGATTTCAAAAGAGCTGTGCCCTGCTCCAGCACTTTCCAAAGCTGGAAACTATGCAGCAGCAGTATGGTCACCTTAGTGTTCTGGTGAAAGAATTTGACTTTCATTAAAAGGTGTTCAAGAAAAGAAAAAGAACACAGGAAAATACTCGTACAGTTGATTTGCACCCTATTCAAGTGAAGGTTGGATGTTACTTTTCTGCTTCGGTAGCATTTTGTGCTGCTGTAATTGACTGTGCCAGGTAGATGGCGGCAAAGAATCCTTATGAAAGGAAAAATGAAAGGAGAGAGAAAATGTGCCGAAGCAGTGTAGGGCAATAAGCTGAAATCAGAGTACAGAGTAAGGCATTGGTAATTGGGTGCATGCTAGAACTGCTATGTAAGTGTGTCATACCACGCAGTGCAACGCTGCAGGAAGATCTAAGCTTTCACAGAGCTCATCCAGTGGATTAAATCTCACATGTTAGCACAGCTTTGAAAATGGAAAACAGCATATAAGCTTTTTCACAGCAGCTAACTTTAGATCCACAAAGACAATCTTATTAGGCTGCATCTAAAGCAGTGATTTTCAATTTCTTTTCGTTGCAGTCCTTAACAATTTCTTACTGCAGGTGAAAAATCCTGCAAGCTGAATTCAAATACACTGTGAAAATGTTTGCTGCTCTGAGGTACACCTTATAGCACCTTAAGAGCTACCCATGGAATACAGGATAAGATTATTGCTTTATGGTTGAGGAAAAATGAAGAAGTTGTCCCAGTGTTCCTTTCAGGACTGAAGGGATGTGTGTGTCAGACTCTGGATGAGCCTCCCTCTTTTCAGGGACTGCAGAAGGGCTCTGTGAAGACAGGTTTGCTGTTTTCTGGCTGAAGCTGCCCATTGGAGGAGAAGGAGGAAGCCTAACAATATATAAAAATATATATAAAAATATACTATATATATAAATTACTGTCCTAATCGTTCACTCTAACCACAATGTGTGCTTCACAGAAATGTAATACACACACACACAACCCCCCAATGCCCTCCATCCTTTTCTTTTCCTGAGAATAAACAACATGCTCACAGATTATCTCAGTGCAAATTCTTATTTATCTAATTAATACTGGTGAGATGAGGGTTATCCTACTCTGTTTTTCTCATTTGTTTGTTCACTTTCATCTGGCCTTACTCAGATCAGACACAGGACACCACAATCACTTGGATGTCCATAATATTTTTAAGTTCTCAAATGTTTTATTTCATACTAAAGTAGACTACTTGCAGCACCATTACTCTAATGTTGTTATTGTTAGTAGTAAAAAATCGCTAAATATTAACTTTTTTTTTAAATGCCATGTTCTGGTTGACACTTCTCATTTCAAAGTGCAATTTAAAAATGCCAAATTCCCTAAAGCAATTTTCTTCAATGACATTTTCTGAGCTCTGCAAAACAAAACCAGAAGCAAACTGGTTCCACAAACTGAGCTTTAATTCTTCATTTAAACAAGGACAAATTTCAAAACTTAACCAAAAAATAGAAATGCAAATTTCGATCAGTTCTACTAATGAATCTCTGCAGAATGCTCTATATTATAGCTAAATTATATAACAGACCCATATTCTATTGGAAGGGACCTTAAAGTTCATCTCATTCCACCCCCCTGCCATGGGCAGGGACATCTTCCACTATCCCAGGTTGCTCCAAGCCCCATCCAACCTGCCCTTGGAACTTCCAGAGATGGAGCAGCCACAGCTGCTCTGGGCAAAAGAAGCTGACAGGATGGGATCCCTTCTGGCTTTTTTTCTAAAAACAGGGCTGCAATAACGTTATCATTTGTAAAATGTTCCTGCACTGGAATTTATTATGACAAGAGATAAAGCAGAAGCCAACCTTTTGAAATTTAATAACAGCCACAGAGTTGGTATAAATTGCTTTAAATATCTAAAAATTTTATCACCTCCTCCCTCTCTGCTGAGGAAATTGAAACAGCAGGGAGTGCTAGGAGAATGACAGAGCTGGGTACAGCGAGCAGGAATCATGACTTCCAGGTCTTTGTGTTCCTTGGTCCAATGGTTAAAGTACAGGTAGTAAAACTAAATGGACCATAAGGAAGCTTTTATTTAAACACAATAGCTCAAGAAATGAATAGGAAACATATTCCAATTTAGAAAAGGTGCTTTAGAGTTAAATTGATTCAGGAGAGATGCACATGAAATCTTTTCTCTTTAAAAAGATTTGTGTTCATGGTATTGAGCTTTTAGAGCTCCTGTTGTAGTACTAATAACCCCTACTGGGATCCAGGGCGTTAGTGGTAAAATGAGCTGTGTTCAACACAGTGCTATGAAACCATTTGTTAGATAAACAAGGGGAAAAAAAATAAACCTAAATCAAGCAGACATTAATCTGGCATTTAAAGCAGGTCAGACAAAGCAATGCATTTTATTTTTATATTTTATTCATGCTACTTCCTTCCCCTCTCTCCATCTCTGTTTAGAATATACAAATGATTGAGTCACACAGATTTCGCTTCCAGGCAATCTAACTCACAGCAGCAAGCAGAACAATTAGAAAAAAAGCCATTAAAATATGAATCTAGAGAAGGAAAATGCCCTTCTTACAGAATCCAGAAGAATGAGGCTCCAAGGGCAGAAGATGCCCCAGCTCAAAATACTAAATTAGACTCTGAGAATGTGATGCAGTTTGTGCTTGCTGGAAGTTGCCAAAATGTGTGACTAAACATCATCCCTCAGAAGTGGTGTGTTTAATTTGCTCTGCTAACTGTTCCCTTGAACTCACAGCAAGATTTCAAAAGCATCTTTATTTGGGGCCTGTTATTGAGATATTTGGGCATCTTGTGCCCAGTGATGGTTTTTCTTTTTAAAAATTTATTTAATTGATGTGCATATTTTTTAATAATGACTTGGAAGCAGTTTTTATGAGCTGTTTCCTTTTTCAAGCTGCCAAAGTGACCACTGGGCAGAGATTTCAAAATCCTAGTCCTAAAAGCCATATTCAAGATTTAGCTTTTGTTAATATTTCCACTGAAATCATAAGACAATTTTTACCTATCTTTCCTTAGGGGCCTGCTAGGATGTGCATGTCCACAAAGGTATACTGTCTCCTGGGGAAATTCCTTGGAATTTCAGAAAGAATGATGTAAACAATGTAGTCCACACTTTTTGCAAAATGCTGGAAACCTGCTTACTTGGGTATATGCAAGTAATGAGTATATACTTGGGTATGTTTGTAAGATTTACTTCTTACAAAATGGAGGGAAGTCTTATTTATTTATAGCCACATCTGTTTTCCAAAAAGAATATGGACCTTGATCCAACAGACCTTTAAATACTCATATTTAAACCCTACCTAGGTGTACAGTTTTAGCTAATACACTGGAAAAGCCTTACAGTTTTTATTTGTCAGGAAAAGTGCATGTCAGAAAAGTCTGCAAATCTTCATGTACATTTTTACATCATCCCTGAAGTGCTATGGCTTTAGTAAATACAGCTAAGAAAATAAACTTTGAGGGACTATATTCACACATTGAGAGTATTTTTAGAAATTTTCTTCTGCTTTAAATGATCGGCATCTTAAAAAAAATGTTTCTGAAAAGCTGGAGCAACATATTTGAAAAATGGTAGGCAGCTGAAGAAGGAAAAAGTTTCTGGAAGTAAATAGTTTCAAAAATTCCTAGTCTCCCAGGATTCTTGTAAAAGCAGATTGATTAGTCCTCCTGCCATATTTATGAGGCTGACAGATTTTAATATATTCATTTTCTGTTGGGAGAAACTGAGGTTTGAATAAAACAAAGTGAAGACATCACAGTTGATGTACAACAGTCAAAAATAAACAACTGGGTGCTTTGTCTCGTCATTCACCATGTAGAAGGTTCTTCTGTGCTCAAGAATGATCAAAGCTTTGGGTAATAGTCAGACAATACATATTAGGAGCAGTTCATTATGTCAGCACACAAACCCCCAAGGGTGTATTTTCATCACAGCACGAAGTCAGTGTCACTTTGCAGCCTCAAACACTGGCAGCACATCACCTGTAAGAAAGAAATGCTCCATCCCCAGTAAGAAGTGCTGCTTTGGAAACAGCAGAAGGTTTGAGAAGTACATCTCTCCCAGGGAACTGATTCTGGCAGAATCTTTACTAAACAGAGTTAATGCTGCACCACCTGACACACAATTACAAGCTAGTGTTGTGTACATGCATTTTTACTTTTCTGTAGAGCAATTAATAATAATGTTATTTTATATGCAGAAGGTTTTAGATCTCTTTTTCAAATGCCTTGGAACCTTGCAGTGATTAATAGACAACACATATTTTCACTGCAGTTTAAAGTCATGGCAGGAGTGCTCTTTCTTTTTCCTCAGAAGTCCCAGGAGCATGTTATTTTTTCCTTCCTTTCCTCCCTGGATTGCAATATTCCACATATGTCCCCTGAACTCTCACATTTTTACTGAAGCAATGGTAATAGTATGTGTTTAGCAGTGGGATAATTTATTGCATGTAAATTCAATCTTGAAAGTAGTATAAGTGAAGAAAGACAAATTTCATTTTAAGCTTCCTCTCAGTTACCCATGTTTCCATTGTCAACATGATACTAATTCTCTACTCCTCCATATTAACATTTCAAGATGCTAGGATAATCTTTTAGTAAAGTAGATAAAGAAATTTTTTTTACTTTAAAATCTAGAGCTGTTTTTACTGATTGATTTTTGTTTTATGTATTAGTTTCTGTTTTTGTCAGGAGTTCAATTGTTCAATTTCTTTTTTTTTATTTTATTTTTTTTTTCTACAGTTCCCTTCAGGAAAATCTTATTAACATTCATAAAAGAAACAATAACATGCCACAGAAGCCATATGAAATTCTGCTGAAGAAAATGTTATGCTAGGAATAGAGTGAATAATGATGACTGGAGGTTTCAAAGCCAGATGAGTGGTATGGATGGGGATTGCAAGGAGTTCAGGAAGAGAGGCTCCTGCTGCCAAGTAAATTTCCCCCTGAGGGTGGAAAGCTGTCATCCTGCCTCCATTAGGACTTCTCTTCTGCCTAACACTGATGAACATTCAAACAATGCTTTTGGAACAACTTTGCAGGTCCAATAAATGTCTGACATTTGCATTTGTCCTGAAGATTCAGAACCCACTGCTAGAAGAAGGGTTTGAGTGACACCTGTGAGGTTGCTCAACACCCATTTTTCAGTGTCACTTCAGTGTCACTGCCTTCAGATCCAAACAGGGAGGCTGAATCATGCAATGCATTTTCCATCTGAAGTGGAGAGAATTGTTTTCTCCAATTTCTTTCAAAGCTGGATGATGAATAACTCTCCTTTTTGCCTCATAACTTCAGCAAGGAGAGCGCTGAGCCTTCTGCATTGCAGGTTTCAAGGGGGGCAATTTCTAAGCCATGTTTTGCAAAGCTTAGCCTAGGTATTGCTTGAAAAAGGAGTGGACAGAGATGGGATGCTCTGTTCATGTCAGATAATCCAGAAATCCACCAGGCATCGCTGGTGCTGCCTAACATCTTCTGTGGGTTTCTTCATCCTCTCCCCCCATTCCATCTTTTCAATTAAACTAAGCCTTCACCTTTCCAACTCCACACACAAACAGTGTTTCCCAGAGGTTTTGGTGATTTGTTTTTTCTCCTAGCATCCTCTTAGACATGATGGAATAATTCAGCTTCAGCACTGTCTCTCCTCCCAAAATTTGTACATATATTAATCTTCGCCGTGAAATCTAATCTTTTTACTTGAGTTAATTCAGAAGCAGGAAAAGTAATCCTTCAAAAAGCCCAGATTGCTGAAATTGCCTCTGCCATCTATAATCCATTATATAAAGACTTCTAAACTAAAAAAATAGCTACAAACAACAACAAATCTTCTTAAAGTTTAACTTCAAGTATAATTTTTCTATATATTTTTTAATCACGTGAGTAGTGAAATCAGTAGAAGATTATGGCTTTGTTAATTTCATTGCTTACTAGTTATTTGTAATTTCTGAAAGTTAATTTCCTCCCTCTGTTCTTCTGTATAATGAAAGACAAGCAAATGTAGCATTCTCTCAAGCTTTCTTTCTTTTTCACACAAACAAATAACCTTCCATGTAAGAAAAATGAGCAATCTCAGTGACCAATTGCAAAATCACACAAGCAGCTTGGAGTTCCTTTTTGTTTTATTTTGCTTTGGTTTTTTTTTTACATTTTAAAGTGCTAAAACTCAATCTAGATTTACCTATTCAGAAACCTCCTGAGGGCCACGCTTGCAGTCAAAATGGCAAAGCCTGACAATCACCACAATTATCAGTGAAGGTGTTTCCAGTGAAAGAATCAAACATCCTGATTGCCCAAAAAGCACTTGCTAAGGGAGTATTGACGAGGTTGATGCACTTGTCTCGTCTTGCCTTATGAAATTCAAGTTACTTTATGAAAGTACCTTGCTTTACTGCCCACAAGGTTTGACTGGATGTGCCATCCTGTCAGCTTCTGTTGTGGCAGAACATTTCAACACAGGGTAGTCAGAATGAGGGCTTGAACAACATAGCTGATCACAAATCTGATCACATCACTGGAAGCTGAAGAGGTGGAAGGATTTAGTAGAAAATGGAATTGCTGAAAAACCACACACACACACACACAGGACTTTCTGAGGTATTTTGGGCTCAGTGCTCTGTTACTTCATGCGTGCACACGGTGGCCTGAGATGGAAATGAATAACATCATCTCACGCTTCAATAAATTGTTATTGTTTATTCCAAATGCAGTATTGGCTACCCCAGGTAATACCATGCTGTAGTAACTAAATACAGCAGCACAGAAGAGAATGAAGCAGCTTGTTTGAAATGAGCTGCCACTGTAAGTGAGATTTTCTGAAGGCAAAATAATGATTTGTTGATATAATAAAAAACATTCCTACCAGACTAAAAGAAAATAGATCCTGGGTCACATATGAAAAATATTAATATTATTATCTCTTTTTACTCAGAAGGTCGTGTCTGTGTTTAAACGTTTTTTACACATGTATTCTTTTTTCACAGTGTTGCTGTTATGTGGTAGTTAAAAGGACAAAACAAAAGCATCCAGTCATCTTTCCACATCTTACTCCAACTGCCCAGACTACCACAGGTACTTGAGCTCTCTGATTTTTGTCTCAGTTGCAAGTTGGTGTCTTCTTTTCATTGTGGTCCTCATTGTTATTTTTCCAGTTCACAACCAGGGCCTTTTAAAAGAGAATAGCTAAAATAGCTGAGTGTTCTCTTGAGTTCAGAAAAATTGAAAACTGAAAAACCTTTGATCCTGTTTTTTTCTGACAACTCATTTCTGTACTCCTGCATAATTAGTAATTTAAGATTCCTTTTTGTTAAACTATGGCTATCTTAGTTCAGCTGTGTTTACTGTGATCTGAATATCTTCCTGCAGTGAAAAAGTGCATGAAGAAAGCTCATCAGGGCAATTTAGGCTGCCTGAAATTTTGATTCCTTTGGTCGAATAATTTGCTTTTAAGGGGTTCTATTTTGTTAAGTTCTCCACACAGCCTGAGGATGTTGGGAAGTGCAACTTTCATAAAATATACCTTTTCACTCACTTAGATTACTTTTTAACAAAAGGATAGTGATCTGCTCAAACACGTTCCAGTCTTTCTTCTTCCTGATAAATTAGATTGGGCAAATGTTGGGAATAGAGATCTTGAAAGGCAAAGGAATTCTATAAATCTTGAGAAGACTACCCCACAGGTCCTGCCTTTCCTAAAAGCCTACCACCCCCATGCACACAGATGTTGGGCCTGCTGGCTGGGCAGCTGCCAATACATTGGAAAACTATTGCCCTCTGCTATTTAAACAGGATCATCATCCTAATTCTTGCTGTGTTGACTTCTGACTTTACAATATTATAGCTTGAGATCATTTTCCATGTTGCTCTTTTTTCTCTTGATTCTCTTTTTCTCTCGTTGCTGTCTCAATTTCACTTCAGTCTTTTTTTACATTGCATGAGATGTAAAAAAACTCAGCAAACAAAAAAAAATCTTCTTTTAAAGCTTGCTGAGATCACACAGCCTGTGCTTCTAGAAGTGGTCAGGGATAGGTGAATTCTTGTACAGTAGATCATGGCACAGATATTTGTTCCAGAACTTTTTAAGTGTTTTGGAGCCCAAAATTTCAAAATGAATTAATAATATTTACCATTGTATCACGAAGAAATGTCAGTAAGAAACTGAAAATATCTGAAGGAAGAGCCTGTGCTATCCAATTGCAAAAAGACAAAACATCTGCACTTGTAAAAAATTAATACTATCAAATGAGACATAGAAGCAACAAGCTGTGTATTGTAGCTGATTATTATGATGATACAATATTCTGTGGTAATTTTATGAATAAACTGGGTTTGTGCTTTCTTTAGAGGGGTTGCCAAGGTGTCTGCACTTTCTCTAGTATTCACAAGGAATATCTGGAATATCATAGGCCAGACATCAATGGGGAATAATGGACAGCATGATCTCATATATATAAAAAAATCAAGTGCCTTCAGAAAACATAGTGTACATTTCTGACTTTCTGCAAAATACTACTAGGCATTCTCTCATGGTAATATTTTTCTAATTGTACTCTGGGATGGGAAAATCCAATAAAATGAAAAAGCCTTGTAAATGCATAGCCCAGCACTGAGTTTTCCCTGACTTTTGTAAGGTTTTAGAAGCTCAGTTTCATTTCTGAAATACAGAAAATATGGGATGTTCTCAGCTCACATTTCTGTCCTCATTTCCAAATCAAACTGTTTTGGATACAGATTTAAAAAAATTTAAAAATTGCCATAGCAGAAAACTGCTCACAAGTGTAGATTTACAGGTTTAGAGATCAGCCAATCAGGAAATAACCAATCTACCTTTAGATTTCCATTAAAAAGTTGAAAGATTACAGTACAAACATTGTAAGGTCTATGGTTAAAAAGCAAGACTAAGGCTCATGTGACAAGGAGCCTATTTGTGTCTGGCATCAATCACTTAATGCAAAGTGGCTTGGCATTTTGTGATGTGAGGCACTTCAGACACGCACAGACTGTTATTTGTTTAGGCATAATTTGACCTGCAAACATGAGCTATTTAACTAATTATTTGCAGCACTATGACATTTCACTGCCGGTTACTCAGCACTCAGTGCTGCCGGTGGAATTGGTGAAAAGCAGCAAGGAATTCCAAATCACAGAATTATGGAATGGTTTTGGTTGGAAAGATCATCAAGTCCAACCCTTAACCCAGCACTGCCAAGTCCGCCACTAACCCACATCCTCAAGTGCCACATCTACATGTTTTTTAACACTTCCAGGGATAGTGACTCCACCACAGCCCTGGGTAGCCTGTCCCAGTGCTTGACAACCATTTCAGTGAGGAAATTTTCCCTGTTATCCAATCTAAACCTCCCCTGGTGCAACTTGAGGCTGTTTCCTCTTGCCTGCCCCTTATTCCTTGGGAGCAGAGCCTGACTCCCTCTGTGCACTGCAGTAGGATCCTTTTTTAAAAAAATCAACATTTGTCTTTTTTTTTATTTGCATTCAACAACTTGCCACTTTCTCTTTCACCTCAGGTATTATGTCCACATGAGGAAGCTGTAAGTCAGTTAAATTACTGCTATTTAAAAAATCAACCTGTCCAAAGTCTCTTTGGCAGATTTCCATGCATAGCTATGATCTTCCTTCATCATAAACACCAGGTTTGATACAACTTGATCAGGCTGACAGATGACAAGATCTGTTAATAACATCTTCTTACTTTTAAATATTAATTGCATTAATTGTAGGCTTCTTTTTAAAGTTTCTTCTTGGAGTCCCTAATCTTCACCTGTATCTTGGCTGAAGGCTAACACATTATTGGAAAAAAAATTTTAAATGAAAATAAAAGCAACATTACTTGATTAATTCCCTCCCTCTCACAAGGAAAAAGAAATAAATATTTATCAGTAGCAAAATGATTTTTTAAAACGTTTCAATATGTGTCAGTTAATATTCTGTTTGGAGTTTGACTCCTTTATAACTTTTCAATATATGGCACTCCATTAATCAGAATTTTAGTATTTGTCTAATGGATGATTCAAAAAACATCAACATCTTCCTTTATATTTCAGTTTGCTTCACTTGGTCTGTATTACAGAATCATGGAATCATTTAGTCTGGGGCATCTAAAAACTGCAGAAGACATACCCTTTCCAAATCCAGAGGAACAACCAGATGGGAGAAAACGTTAGAGGGCAAGCTGACTTGATAAATCAGAAATATAAGAAGTGAGTATTGGAAGCCATAGAGATAACAGGTGTCCATTTAACATTTTGTTGCTAAATAAGCATTATGCAAAAAAGATTTCATTCAACCCCTCAGATCACTGAAGCTGGGCAGCCATAAGTAGGAGTGAGTAGTAGGTAAAAATCATTTTAATAGAGATATGATTTTCTGCTTAGAATAAACTTAATAGTTATTGCATTTGACTTTTTTTTTCCTTTTTGCCATCCTCGAAGCAAACACAAATCTCATAGGTCAAGCTTCTACTTTGCAAAGCTACAGGTAGAAATTTCTGGGGAAAAAAATCAAAGTTAATTACTTTTGCATGTTTTCTGTTATATTTCTTTTCCCCTCTGGATGCTTAATGGAAAAATGATTGCTTTGCTTAGAGTGAGTACCTCACCAAGATTGAATTGCTTGCATTGGCAAGAATTCAGAGAAAAACTGACATCTGGGAAGGAGCCAAGGAAAGCTTATCTTTTAATTAAATGAAATAAAAAACAACAAAAAAATAGATGCTCCAGAGTGAGTTTGGAAGACCTGTAGCATATTCTCCAGTGTATCAAACTACTTGCAGTCCTCTTTAGAGGAACCTGCAGATGTTTTGACTTCGTGCTCTTTTCATGCAGTTCATCTTTGTCTGTCTCATTCCAAAAAAGCATGGAACACTTTTCTCCTACAAACTCCCACAAGTCTTCAGACAGATTATTATTGCTTTTCAAGCTGAAGCCTCCACATTCTCCCCAGCCCTTGACACATTTGAAAGCTTCACTGCTACCTTCATTTCCTGGGTTCAAAGGGCAGACTCCTCAGGTTGGCACAATTCCCTGATGTTTCTTCATCTCCTTAATCAAATCATGCTCTCAGCTTTTTTTTTTTGTTTTTTTAGAGATTTCTGGGAAGCTGTCATGAACCGACTCTGACACGCGAGCAATCTAATGTCCTAATTGGGTCTCAGTTAGGAACTGTTCTTCTCGCCTGCCTGCTTGCTGGAAATTTCCCAAAGGAATTTCTCTAAGTTTGCAGATTTGTATGTCTCCTATTCAATGTCTCTTGGAAGAGTTTCTGAAGGAACTGATGCTTATCAAGCTCTTTATTTGGTGTCCTGAAAGATAATACTTGCAATAGTTCTCTCTCATTCTGGGCTTCCAAAAAACTTTCCATCTGGTTCATTTTCAAACAGCAAGATCACGGTCTTTGAACAAAGGCACCCCTCACTGACTATTCTTTCAATTCACTTCTTTGTCTACTTGTTCCTCATTTTGGTGTCAAACAGTCACCATCAGTTCAGGTATGGCCTTTTCAGTCTCGACAGAGCCTGGCCAGTCTGTCAAGGCAGATGTTTATGTTAAAGAATATGCCTGTGATGCAGGCAACCAAAACTGTTTACTCAGAACCATCCCAGCAACCATCAGTCACTTTCTGCAGACAGCTGGGGCCTCCTCCACCACATCCTGTGGTTTCTTCCCTTGCAAGTTTCCTCCTGCTACATTTCCAGTGAATGAAATCTGAAGCTCCTTTGCTGGAATCACAGAGGTTGGAAAAGACCCTTAAGATCACTGAGTCCCAACCGTAAAAGAAGCTGTAGATTGTTTTTCCTTGTAAATGCAAAAATGAAATTGAAACAGAGCTTCCACTCTCCTGTTGAGTGCTCCAAACCATTGTGACAGCACCTGGGTATTGGAGAAGGCAAAGCTTTTCTTCCATCTGTATGAATTATGAAGGCAAAGTGCTCTAGATCACACCCATTTCTGTGGGGTGAATTGCCTGCACAGCTCTGTACGACCCTACTCCGATCCACAGGTGTAACGTAGAGAGCAGGTGACACAGACCGTGTGTCCTGGTTGGATTTTTATGGTCTGCCTGGGTCTGCCCTACATCCTGTGCCACATGAAGGGGAGTGGCATGTGTTCTGTAAGGACACCTGGCAGAACATGGTGAAAACGGGAAGAGACTTTGGAGACTCCACCTAGTCTTAGACCGTGCCCAGGTGCCAACAGGCACTGGTAGGTCTCAAGTGGAAGTGGCAGGCGCCTGTGACTCCTCTAAGTCTAACTCCTGTAGCCTGTAAGCTCCCCGAGCAGGGAGCAGAGGTGGGAGAGATGCTGCTGTGGGTGCAGCACCTGATCCCTTGTGTGCGGTGTTCTGCTGACAGCTCTCCTACCGACTCGGGCTTCAGCCAGCAGCTTACCCAACCTCTCTCGGGCTGGCTTTTCCCCAGCGCTAATAAACAGAAGGAAATCATGAAATAAACACAACCTTGTAAAATTAATTAATATTCATACATGCTGTAAGTGTAATAAGAGGCTATAAAAACGTCACATCTTGCTGATTCTGATGCTGAGTTGAAAAGATCTGAGGGCGTATCTTCTATTGCCAAAGCGAGAGAATTAATATTGGTGGCAAAAGCAGTTATTCCGGGCTGAGTATGTATGCTGCATATCTCGGTTTTTCCCTAACGCTCGTAAGACAAATTGCGTAATTAACTTAATATGCCTATTTTATAACTCTGTTTCTGTGCACAACATTCTTCGCGGTCATTTTAATCGCAGCCGTAAATTCGTTGCGAGCTGAAGAGAGTAAGGAGGTGTAATAAGCTTGGAGGACACCCGAGGGACCGCTCGTCCTGCCCCTCCACTAGAGATTTAGGAGCTTTCGGGGCTCCCCCGCCCTCCCCCGGCTGCCTGCGGGGCTCGGCGCAGCCCGGCCGCGCTGCCCGCATTCCCGGCCGGCGGCTCACGGCGCAGGCGGAGCGGGGGAGGACCAGGGTGGGGAAGGGGCTCGGGGAGGCGCTGAGGAGGAGCCGCCGCCGCCACTCGCTCCGGACCCAGCGAGCCCGCAGGCGGCAGAGGAGCCCCGGCAGCCCGGTAAGGAGGGGAGCTCTCCGGGAGGGAGAAGGGAGGGGAGAGCGGGAGCCTCTTCTCGTTCCTGCATTGCTGGCGCGGCGCGCCCGCAGCTCCTGCGGCACGGCCGCGGCGGGGAGCGGCCGGGCCGCCCAGCGCGCCTGTGCCCCTCTGAGGGGCGCCGGCGGCCGCCGAGGAAGGGGCGGCCTGAGGCGGGGGCTCGCGGGCCCGACGCTGCCGGGGCTGCCCCGCTCTCCCGGCCCGGTCGTGCCGGCGGCTCCCGCTGCAGAGCCCGCGGCGCTGAGCCGGCCGGCCCCGCTCCGCTCCCGGGCGGGCGCGCATCCTCTCCGGGTCCGCGCTCCGAGCAGCGGGGCAGGCGCTGCTGCTCCCCGCCTGCCTCCTCCCCCGGCCGGATACACACTGTCACACCCGGAGCGCCACCAGAGGTTTGTTAGTTTTATTTGGGTTTTTAATTTTTTTTTTTTTTTTTTTTTCCTCCTCCTCTTTGCCGGTAGTTCCTTGCGTGCTGGGGAAGGTGGGGGGCAGCGCTTTGGAAACAGGAATTGGTCGGAAAAGCGGCAGTTGAAGGTAACAACCCACTGGGGCAGGCAGAGGGAAGCACATAAAAAAACCCCAAAAGCACCCAAGAAGGCGGTGGGTGTGGGGGCGAGGGAGAGGAGCAGGCGACGCTGGAGAGGGAGGATGCCCGGGAGGGCCGGGCCGGGCCGGGCAGGTACCGCGGGGCCGGGAGCGGCCGGTTCGGGCCCCTGGCACCGGGCCGTGCCCCGGGGCTCTGCCGTGGGCGAGCTGGAGCCGGGCTGCGACCCCGGGAGCGAGGGGAGGATGTGGCGAGCGGCTCCCTCCCTGCCTCGCCGCGGGGTTGGCTCCGGCTGGGGGTACATCGTCAGTGCGATGCTGTTAAAAATACAGGGAGATCTAATCTGATTTCGGGGGAGGGTTGCCTTTTTTTAATAGAAGTGTAGTATTAGACAGCAGTAGAGTTTTAATCATTTGAGGAAAGAGCTTTACTCAGAGCCTTGGTGCTGTTTTCTGTCTCTTGCTTGGGAAATGACTGGATATCCTTGCTGCCCCCCCCACCCGCAGGGCACCACAAACGCAAATTTTGGTACAGGATCCTGTGAGGATATCCTCCGTTCTCTGCAAACTAGAGACATGTGACCTTGTCTTGTCTTATACGGTCCTTTTCAGTAATGTTGTTACTCGGAACAATTTGTTTTTATGTGTTTGCCTTGGAGCCTTTTAAGGGCATAGCTAGGGAAACAAATAACTAACGACAGACCACTGTCTTGTGGAAGAAGCAGTGAAACTGAACGGGAGTTCACCCAGAAATGTTGCACTACAAATTCACTCAGAAGGCTAATTTTACATCTTTATTTAGACTGAGAGTTTGCTATCTCTGAAGGTCATTATTAGCTAAAAAAATGTGTTCCAAAGTTCATATCAGCTCTAATCCTGGTTCACTTGAGTTTTTATTAAAACAAGTGTACAGTTGAACTATTAGATGACCCCAGAAACATAACAAAGTGCAAGGCCTTCCAGAAACTTTCAATACCAAAGCTCGCATTTCCTGCTTACCTGTAATGTTCTTGACTAGAAAAGTGCAAGTTCTGTTCATTACTGAGTTAGGTACTTGTCTCCTCTTTGGAGGAACTACACAGTTTAAAAATTGCACTGATACTGCTTTAGTGAAGTTTTAAAATCCCTGCTGCACGGTAGTGCTTTAACCTCTAGACCTATTGTGTTGTTCTGACAACTTGTTTCTGCGTAACTATAGTGTTTTAAAACATTTCCTCTGTGTTTTGGGGTGTTTGTTTAAGTTAAAGTCACCGTAAATTTAGTGCATAGGTGATGAGAATTGGGGATGAGAAAATTGACGGAGGTGAGGATGTATTCACTCATAGGTATCTGAATTAAACATGAAGCAATAGCAGATTTAGGCCAGCCTTCTACTATATTTAGAGTATGTTTGAGGATGCATCTGATATTGTAACAAAGCTGCAAATTCTTCAGTTCTTCCAATTTAAGATTCAAGTCTAATCCCTGACAAGGCTTGTTTAAATTAGTGGTGGGGAAAATGTAGTTTTAAAACATCTTGAAGATCATGTGAGAAAAGGCTGAGTAAATAGAATCCATAGCATGTCAGCTGGGAAAAAAATTATCTAGAGATCAGCTAGAAAAATAGTAGGAAATGGCCTCTTAACAGAGGCACAAAATTTGTGGCTCTGTTACAGGAGGCAGCTTTGAGTGGTAAGTTTCTTGTACCTTCCCCAAAGTCAATTCAGACAAAGCTGAATATTGGGGAGGTGGGTGAGTTGGGAGGGTGTGGGAGTGCTGGCAGGGACAGCATGGATGATGACAGGGCAGAAGGATTGTGACGGGGATTGTTGGCAGTAGGACCAAAGGCACAGAAATTGTCATTTGTCTGCCTGGTGCAGCAGAGAATACAAAAGGTTGTTGTCTTCAGAAATCTTCTGGATACTGATGATTTCAAGCCCAGTGGCAGAGTGTAGATCCTTGCTCCAGAGGAGGAGCCTGTAGAATTAGACTGTTTTTGGAAAAAAAACCTTTTTTCCCCCCCATACATTTCATAGAAAGCTCCTAGTTCTGAAGAGTTTGCCAGGTTTTCTCACACTAGCAAGTTATTTTGACCTATTCTAGGGCCAGATCACGTGAACTACTCACTGGGGTAGAGAAAACTGTACTGATGAGTACTTGACTCATCTAGGGACTGTTGCTTATTGTACTATGATTTTTGGTTTTGCTGTGTTTGGAAGAAAATATTGGGAATAATGCAGCTGCAGGGGATAATGTTAGCATTGTCTTATAGTTGCATTATTTCGCATTATCACTATGAAAAATTAAACCATTCTGTTTCCCTAAGGGTCTGGAGTCCACAAAGGAGGCTTCAGAAATGGAAGTTTGAGTGTTGTCCAGCGAGATTAAACTTATCTAAATTACTTGGAGTAGTCATGGAAAGGGTCAGGGATCACCAGATGTGTCTGGAAATAAGGACAATCTGAAGCACATTCACTTCCCTGGCCCAGGCACCTATTCCACCAAAGCAGTCATGGTTTGGGAGCTCTTCACCTGTCCCCACGTGGAGCTGTGTTGGCCCTCCCCAAACCTTGCTCCCTAAATGTGGGCTCCTGCCTGGCCAGGGGGTCTGCCTGCTGCCCCTCTGGCTGTGCATTCCCGACCTCCTGCTTGGGATAGGACTCTTGCTCCTGGCCAAATGCAGATCTGCTCTCACTGTTGCTCCTGGCCTGGTTTACAGCTGGATGAGCTTCCTGGGTCTGACTCAACACCTGAGTAAAACACGCTGAGGAATCAGGGTCTCCCCTCCTCACAACAGCCTCAAGAGCTCACTTGGTGCTGTGCTGGTGCTTCTGCACAGCCTCCAGATGTACTTTGGCTCCTATGTGGCCAGCTTGGAGAGGGAGGAGAGGTGTCTGCCTGTCTCCAGTCACCTGTGTAGACATACCCTTCAAGGGTTTGATGAAATGAGCCAAAGAGGAAACTTCATGTCCTTCAAGGTAGAACTACAGCAGATGCTTTTTGTTTTATTACAATCTTTTTCCATTCAGTTTTTGAATGGTAAGCCTGTATTTCCCATTTTTTAATGCCATCTGAGGCAGACATTTTGTCTGTGGTGTTTTTTGTATTTTTTTTAATTCTTATTTTCATAGTACTTTAAGGCTTTCTTTGGAAAATGGAGCTGTCTTTGAGTGACGTGCAGCATTAAAATTACAGCCAACTAGGTCTTTACATAGTGAAATAATAACAGTAGGCATGTAATTAATGTTCTGTTGATAATTACTGAAAACCCTTTCTCCCTCAAATCTGTGGCTACATTTCTTTTTAAAGCATGAGGCATATTGAAGGTTTGGCAAAAATACCTGTAATTCAGTTATAATTGTGTTCTGTTCTAAGCTTGTATTAGCTGTGTTTTGCAAGAGTTGCTTGAATGTGTTTCTCTTTGTGTTTACCTCTGCTTAGGCAGTTTCAAGTGGCTGGAAATTGCATGGGGCTCTGTTCTTCTACCCATGCTCACAGAAAAAGGTATCTTGTGCCTCAAAAATACGCTGTTGTATTTGACTCCAAAGTTTTTTCCTTCTCAATTAATTTTTCTCTTTCCACAGTGTAATTGTGCTGCAGCTGTGCCCATAAAATATGGTTATAATAAGTTTTTCCTCATACTTCAATTAATTTTTAACCCTCTTTACCAGTATCCATCTTCCATATCTGCTTTGAGTAGCAGGTGGTTGTCTTGTGGGGTTAACAGAAAAAAATATGAAACTTGGTGGCTGATTAATGTATTCAAGTATGGCAGGACTGGTCTCAAGCCTGGATGCTTGCAGTGTAATTTCTAAACCCACCTTTTGGCCTTGCATTTGTCCAAGCCCATATCCGTGTTTTATTGTGCCCAAAGGTAAGAGGCAATTTTACCATGGAGTGTTCTCTGGAAACAAATAGGTTTTGCTTCCAGTTTTGAATGGCTTCTGTTTACTTTTTTTAGCAGACTCAATTTTCAGTACTGTTTCTACAGTGCTGTATAAGATTTGGGCTGGCTGGACTGACAACTCATTTTTTATTTGTTTGTTTGTTTTCTATTTTACCTTCCTAGAAGAAGCCATAAACCTAATTGTTTGAAGGAAAGAAAGGTTCCCTGTTTTAATGTAAAGAAGGAGAGTTTATTTTGCTGTAGGTGATTCAAAAAGGCCTTTTCTTATTTGAGGGCTGCTGAATATAATTGCACTGTAGTGTTAAAATTCTCTCTAGACTATTCCTTTAGAAACTACTTTGATACTGTGGGTGAAATTATGAAAATGTTAGTTGACTGCAATTTTGTAAACAGTGCAATGGAAAAACAACAAGAAGAAGGTTCTTAAAAAGCTATGAAGTTGTATTGTTTGAAGAAATGTAAAGCAAGAATAAGTGTTATGTTGATTTTGAGCCAATCACTCCTTCTTCTGAGGAAAATCTGAAAAATGGAGATGCTGTGTAGGAAGAGCCCCAGGCCTTTTCAGGAGTGTAGTTCCTAGCCTGCACATTAGTAAATGGTGAAAGAGAGATTCCTAATTTACTCACAAAATGTGTGGGTATTAGCAGAGCAGTGTTCTGAAAGGTTCTTTGGAATGAGTGCACTGTGGAGTTAATGGCTGAGGTGGTTACAGGTGGCTCTGACAGTAGGCAGAGGTGGCACCATGTAGTGATTCATTGGCAGAATAAGAAATTGTCTGAGTCATCTTTTTAGGTGTGCAGTGACAGCTCAGAGGAGAGTTCCAGCTGACTGGAGCTGGTGCTGTGCTCCAGCTGAGGCAGCGTGCCCAAAACGCCGGTGTGACGCTCGCGCTGTCTCTTCGTCATTAGTGGGTCCTTGTTCCCTGAGCAGAAATAGCAGTAACTTGGAGAAGGTCGCATCTGTAGCAATCAACATTGCTTTGGCCAAACACACAACACTCATTGGAAATAGATTTTTCTGTCACTGCTGTCATTTGCACATGAAATAATGGGGGTTTTTGCCCACTTCTCTGTTTTGAGATGTAATGCGAATAGCTGTGCTTCCATGAGCTTCGCTCCCATTGCAGTGTTGCTCTATGATTAATCAACATGAAGTTATTCACCATTTGTCAAAGTTTGGCTGTGCAGGGTTGCAGCATCTGAGATGTCTCCTTCATCAGTAGGGCCTTCAGAAAGAGTGCTGGTGCTTTGAGCAGCGCCCTGGCCTGTGGGCAGGTGTGTATGCTGGGGTTCAGCGCTGGAGCGTGCTGTGATGCTCTCTGCTGTGGTCAGAAGAAAAGTGGTCATGATCTGTGGTTAGTGACTGCCAAATCCCAGAGTTCTGCCCACTCTGGTCCTGGCTGGGACCAGCGAACAAGGGTGAGTTTGTGTCTCCTGTCAGGTGGGTGTCCACTGCTCAGCCTAGAGTGACAGGCCTAGGCTTGTGTTCAGCTGGGCTTCTACAGAGAGACAAAAGGAGTTTGGGGGTGGGATGAAGAACATGAGTGAGTTATCCCTGTCCTTTCCTGCCTTTGTGGCAACCAGTGAGATCAGCTGCTGAGTAAGGAAAGAAAAGGAAAGGAACCACTTCTTCTGCCAGTACCCTGTGGAGCTTCTAGGATGGTGCAGCCAGGGACTGCCACAAATCCTTTCTAAACCATCTGCTTTTACCACCTGTCACTGCTTATTCACCAACACATGGTCTTGTTGGACATAAGTGTTAAAAATCTTTCTTTGTAAAAATTGTGAAAATGAATAGGTTTCTTCTGCAGTCCCATACTTGAGCTGTGGGTATACAGTGGAGGAGTTTCAGAAGTTCTCTGTTGTGAGGGTGAGTGGGGGAAGAGAAAGATAAAAGGACTTGCCTCCCTGACATAAAGCACTTTCTGATGTAGTACGTGCTCACAGAGCTCTTTTATTTTTGTTTTCTGTTGGTCTGAAATGCATGGCATGATTCTGTTTAAACTTAATTTTAAGGGCAATTTTGAGAGTGAAATTTTATTACAGAAGGAGCCCTTAGCAAAACTATTGCATATACTGACATCAGCTTATTCATTGCTTCTAGCTTTAAGTCAAGGGGAACATCGCAGTCCAGGACTGCTTCTAGATTTCCTTTGGCTATTGAATTAAATGTCATTGCTGTAAAGGACTCAACTGCTTGTTGGACAAAAAATTGTTGAAGAGGCTGAGGCTGTTGGTCCCCAGGCCATTAATAAGACATCCAAACTCATGTGAAATGTATTCACATTCCTGAATTGAATGCGACAAATAGAATTACACCCTTAGTTAACCCTCAGCTCATATAACTGCATCCTTGCTGCTCTACTTATGATCCTGCAGTCTGAAAAGAAACAAGCTGCTTGCTTTTGTGATAAAAATCTGTTTTTGCAGCCTCAGAGCTCTGAGCCATGCAGTGTGTGCACTAGATTCTTCTTTATTCCTGTGACTGCAGCTGGAACTTCTCAGCCTAGCTCTTTACATGCCCTGTGATGCTTTCTCCAGTAATGTACATAATTGCTTTGATGTCGTCCTGCTTCTACTTCCCTGTGGAGCCCTCCTGCAGGAAGAAGTGAAATCCCAGGTCAAGATGTTACAGACATTGAATGGCACTGGTTTCTACCAGTGACCTCCTTTGAGTCCTCATTGCTGCTATCTTCATTAGATATTCCAGAGCAATACATTCCTAGTACGGAACAAAATGTCAGTGGTCCCCTGTGCACTTCTTTGAGCCTTTCTTTGCATCTGAAATACAGTTGATGACACTTGCAGAGAGGAGAAGGTGAGGAGTCCAGGGGTTACCAGGGTGTTTATGCCATGCTCTGCTGTGTGTAGCAAAGTAACCATCAAATCTTGCATCTAGATGCAGTACTCAAACCTGCCAGCTCAGTGGAAAACCTTTGTGGTTCTGCAGATAACCAATAACATTTGCCATTGTACTGTCTCACTATGGTTTTAATTTTTCTTTATTCTTACATTTATGTTCAGTGACTGCTGCTTTGTCCTTTGCATCCTCAAAACAGCCAGTGGGTTTCTACTACAGTTGAATTTAAAGTTTCAGGGTACCCTAAACAACATAATGTTTGATAGGAAGTGCTGGATCCTTGATTCGTTTCTTAGTTAATATTTTCTCATTTCCTCTATTTCCTAATCTGTGTCCTTTCCCAGGCATTTTGGTTTGTTCCTTTGCCTGGTTCTGCTGTCACTTCTCTAAGCTGAGAGAGCTCAGGCTGTGTCCACAAAGACTCATTTCCTGCCAGAGGTGTATCACTTCACCTTTGTTTTGGCCTGTTCCTGGCCCCTCATTCCTCAGCAGTGTCAGGCAGACTGCTAACTGTGTATTAATCTCTTTGGCTCAGAGTAGCATTGAACCCATGTTCACCATGTTCTAAAGCTGTCTGTATTTACACTAAAATCAGTGCTTTTCAAGCACCTGTCTCAAATCTGGCATTCTGCTGTTTACTACAGGGTCCAAATCAGCTGGTCCTGTGGAGAAGTATCAGAACCTGGTACTGGAATGCTGCATGCCTGGGGCCTCAGGTGTTCTGGCCCAGTATTTTTTTCTGCTGGATGTTTATTTTGGCCCATGTACAGCTGAGATTGTTTTCCTGCCGTTGGGAGTGCTCAGTTTTCCGCCAAGGGGAAAGCCTATTGCTTTGGCTGCCTCAGGGACTGATAAGGCATTGCTTACAGCTGATAAACTTCTCCACAAAGAGTTCCCAGCAAGCAGATAAAGGAGATGGTGGAACTGTGTGCTTTCAAGATGATGACAACCCACCCATATTTTAAAGATGAGATCTCTGGACTCTGCCAACAGAGTAATACTGTTGAACCAACCACATATGCAAAACTAAACTGTGATCTGACAGCAAGTCAATCACAGCCTACAGATGCATTAGCTGCTCATACTATTTTACTTGGACAGGGGGTGTCTGTCTTAATTCTCAGGTTCCTCTTGGAAATTTTTGCCTGTCAATGCTACATTTACTGCAGCATTGGTTTTCAAGTAATGAATATTTGTGTTTCAGTAGTAACCCCTCTGCTGGTGAATCATCAGCAGGCTGAAGTTGCATTAATACTGAGCATATTTGTCGCCTTTTCTGGAAGGCCAGAATTCCCCCAGCCCAGGATGCTGATACAGCACAGGAGGACAGGTCGCTTTGCTTTTGACATTCAATATGATTTTAAACTTCCAGTCTTAAAGATTATAGGTTGGCACATCTAGCTGCTGGTACTTAACCTTAAAAATTAGATAAGCATGTTGAAAAATTTAAAAATAATAGTGCCAGAGATGCCATTGCTGACTATAGATTGCATCCTTGAAGATGGGAAAGTTCTTGTCTTGTGGAGTGACATAATCTGCATTTATCAAAGCCCAACTCCTCTGCTTGTCACTAACATTTAATTTCCCTGGTGGCCTGGGTGAGTCTTGTTCTGGGAGATGAAGGTGATGTGGAGCCCTTCCTAGAACTTGTTTCTGATCTGAGGTTCATGTGTTCAAAATGTTAAAACAGTCGCAATACTGTAAGTCTTTCATTAAATGGCAGGGTGCCTTCAAAGAGAGTAGTTCTCTTAGTTTCTGCATACGCCTACACTGAGTGTGACTAATGTGATTGTGACTGTGAGCTTTTAAATAAAAAGTGGAATTCTAGAAGTAGGTCTCATAGCATTCCTAGATACAGAGCAGGAAGCTTGTTCCTTGCCTTCTCTCAAGAAGAGTAAGCTGGATTTATTACATCTGATTTTTGGAATTAATTAAGGCAGTAGGATATGGTTTTGTGAAATGCGTGCAAGTCCTCATATGGATTTTTACTTTAAACATATAATTTTCAGTGTGTTGTCTATATTATCACTCTA
This sequence comes from Luscinia megarhynchos, assembly GCA_034336665.1. Classification (NCBI taxonomy): domain Eukaryota; kingdom Metazoa; phylum Chordata; class Aves; order Passeriformes; family Muscicapidae; genus Luscinia; species Luscinia megarhynchos. The sequence continues at coordinate 9,568,709 of CM067564.1, read as the reverse complement.
GAGTAGCATTGGCGGCATTTGGTGCTTTGCTCCATGCAGATTTGCAAAAATATCACCCAGTACTGCTGACTCATTTATAAAATAAAATGGGTACTTCCTTGCACTGATTTTTTTCTTATTTCTGTCTTTCAGACTTCAAAAATCCTACCTGCTATGTGCAACCTTATGGCCTTTCCATTCAAAGCATATTGCCCAAAATATCCTGAGATGCTTTTTATCTAAAGTGCTCATAATTGCTAGCAGCAGCTTCCTTTAAATCATTTACAGACTTTTCACTGGAGTCTCATAGGTAGATGGGTTGTTATTCTGTGCAGTGCTGTGCAAAAATCTTAGCAAACAAGAAAGTTCCACTTGCGCTAATAGAGATGCTGCATCTATTTGATAATTGTTTTGAAAGTTCAGGAAGATTAAAGCTCAGAAAATACAGTAAGGATAACTAAATATGTGATGAAACGGTCATACTTCATTGCCATAGCTTTTTAAAATGCCATGTGTTTCATATTTTTTGGAGATTTACTGTCATTCCTTTAAAAAGCAAATTCTGATCTGAGTGCACTGTTAGGGTAAAATATATCAATTTTCTGTTTTCATTGTCCTCCTATTCATAAGTTGTAAGCCTACAACTGCAGAACTCTTTATTTTTCTTTTTTTGGTTTCGTTTGGTTTGTTTTGGATTCAGGGTTTTTGTTTGTTTTGTTTTAAGTATTTCTTCATTGATTAAATAATTTCTTTAATATATTGCAAATAAATATCTGGGTTAGTGTTTACAGGGGAACATATATTCCAATATTTTAGCATAAACATGAAAGTTTTACTAATATTTCTCCACCAGGACTGCATGCCACAAGAACAAGATAAGCTGGGCCACAGGTAGTGTGGTCTCTATCCTCTTGAGAATGTTTTCTGTCAGAAAATGTTGATTTTAGTGGTCCTGTTAAGTCTGCACTTTGTGTTTACTTACATGCTCATTGGAGATATGCATTCGCTTTGTGAGACAAAATGGCATTAGTACTGGAAAGCAAAGGCAACATAGCAAAGCACAAGAGGGGTAATAAGTATTATTACAAAGTATTTCAAAATTAAGTAAGTATGGTGGATTTGGAATCAGATACAAAGATCTGCCAGCGTGACATGGGCTGAATGAAGAGGAGCAAGGCAGTGCTTTGCACTTGTGTTTCCCACTTCACTTAACAAAGACCATGCGATTAACTCTGCCCAGCCCTGGAGGCACATCTGGAGAGCTGTGTCCAGCTCTGGGATCAGCAGCACAGCAGGGACAGGGAGCTCCTGGAGCGGGGCCAGCAGAGGCTGCAGAGATGATTTAGGGCCTGGAGCATCTCTGCCAGGGAAAGGCTGAGGGAGCTGGGGCTGCCCAGGCTGGAGAGGAGCCCCAGCTGAGAGGGGCCCTGAGCCCTGGGTGTCCCTGTGTGCAGGGAGGGGCAGAGCAGGGCCAGGCTCTGCTCCAGGGCCCAGCAGTGGCACCAGAGCCACGGGCAGGGACTGAGCCCAGGGGGTTCCACCTGCACAGGAGGCACAACTTCTTCCCTGGGCACTGCCCAGAGAGGGTGTGGAGTCTCCTCACTGAGGATATTCAGACCCCTCTGGACACAATCCTGTGCCCTGTGCTCTGGGATGGGCCTGCTGAAGCAGGGAGGTGGCACCAGTGACCTTCTGTGGTCCCTTCAGCCTGACCCATCCTGGGGTTCTGTAACAGAGTGTATGCATGCATTGTCTAAACACATGGAGTAGCTAGCAGTGTTCAAAAACTACATGTTTCAAGAACTGGTGGAAACAGCTTCCTTCTTTAGTTCTGAACACTGAGAATTGACAACTGCACAGTGGGCTTTGTCTGAAGACCTGTGGAAATGCTGCCATTAGAGAGCATTTGGGTCCTCCTGTTTCTCAACTCAGAGACACGTAGTGACAAGTCTGCAGCAGATTGCAGGTCCATGGTAAAGTCAAAGGAAAGGGTAGGTAGCAGTCTTGCACTGAGCATTCAGGAAGGTAGCCTGGCAGACCTGTCAAGACAGCAGTGAGATTCTTTAATGTCAGTGGAGTCTCACTGGGTCTCTGCTGTTCCCCTGGGGGAACCAATCCTAGCAGAATCTGCATGGAATGTAGTTATTTTAGTCCTGTTAAGTAAGTTTAAGGTCATGTGTCAGAAAGGTAAGTTAGGCTTTTTCTTCATTCCTTCAGTTACTTTGGAGATACCAACTAAGGGAAGTGTTGAAAGTTTTCTTTGTGCAGTGGGTATTTCTTGACTCTCTGTTCTCAGTATTTTGAGGCTATTGCTCTAAATATTTGGGTTCTCTTCTTTTTAATATCACTGGCTAGTTGTGAGAAGCACTTTTTGGCAGATAGCTGTTCATGGAGCTTGAGGGTAGAGCCCTTTCCTGTTTTATAAAGATGAGGTGGGGATAAATGCTGTGTCCTCAGAGCCCAAGCAGTTTGGGATTGAGTGCATGTGCAAGAGGTGCCCTGTCTTGCAATTTGTCCCACTAAGCAAGAGGCATGATACTTTCTTGTTCCAAATACAGTCTTATACAAAAGCAAAGATTGCCTAGGAGAACTTAAATAAGCAGCGCAGCACAGGAAACAGAGTATTTCACTACTCAGAACTATTTTTAAAAGCTGGCTATGTTCAAATCCCTCAGGCTCTGGTTGGGTTTGATGGTAGGATGCTGAAAGACAGAGGTGATGCAGTTGCAATTCTCTATGAAGATATTTGAGAGGTTCCTGAAAACTAGGAAAAGGCTTTTATTTATTACACTCTTCTTTTTAAGAAGAGAAAGAAGGGTAATTCAGGGCTAGTCAGCCTTCTGCAATTCCTAGAAATATTATCTATCATGTCTACAGGGAATTCGTTTCCAAATGTGAGAAGAATGAGAAGATAATCAAGAATAGTTGACCCAAATGTACCAGGGCCACGAAGTATTTGACGAAGCTGAATGCCTTTTGTAATTAAATGACCACATGTGTAGATGTGGGCATATTGGTGGATAAATTCTTTGCTGTGAGGGTGGTGAGGCACAGGCATAGTTGCCCAGAGAAGTTGTGGATGCCCCAGTCCAGGAGTTTGGAGTGTAGTCTTGCATGGCTCAGTGTCTCACTGGAGACAAGTAAAGAAGTGGCCTGTGAGGGACTGGGGCAGTGATGTCACCTCTCTATTAATTACTTAGATGGTGAGATGGAGTGCACCTGGAGTGAAGTTATAGATCTCATTATATTGGCACCAGACAGAGTTCAGTGCATTAAGTGAGTAGAAATTCAATTCAGCTGGGTCTTAGGAAGCCTGAGATTTGTCTAACAGAAAGCTGTTGAAGTTCAGTGAGAATAAACATTTAAGTTCTGTGCCCATGCAGATCTACTCCTTGCAGCAGTGTAGTCTGGGAAGCAGGTGGCTGAACAGAACATTTATAGGGAAGCTATGGGATATGATGATTGCTGCCAGGTCAGAAATGAGTTATGATGCATTTTCATTGCAAATAAGGCAAACAGCATAGTTGGCCTCCATGGCCAACAGATCAGATTCCTCAAATGAAAAGCACAGTGTTGAGAAAATGAAGAGGAGACTACCAAGGTGATTCTGAGCCACGGGAACCAGAAGTAATGAGGAGGGATTAGCGTCCTTGGGCTGTTTTAGTCTGGCCAAAAAAATAGGCTGAGGGGCCATCTTACAGGGCTGAGCAATGCAGAGGAAGAATTTTGTACAGCTGTGATACTCCTGTGTCCGCAAGTATGAATCTGAAATGATGAACAATGGAAGGCCTTCTATAAAGATTTCCTCCTTACTGTCAGCTTTAAATGTATCCATGTACTGGGACTCCTTTAGTCTATATGAGATGTGGGTTTATATTGCCTAGCCATTTTCAGATTTTCTGCTCTTTCTTTTTATGCCTTGGGAGTAAATACCACAATGTTCACATGATCATAGGAAGCTAGGTAATTTGTATTTCATCAGAATGATTTCATTTGTGCTATTTTTCGAGCATTACGTCTACTGTAGTCATTGCTTCTTTCTTTGTAGGTGTTCTAGGAACTGTAGAAATGTATAAAATCTGTTTTTGAAACTTAATTTGTCAAAAGTAAGAAAGAGATGTGAGAAAATCAGCTGTCAGAATCATAATAGATCTGTTTTCACAGATGGGTGTTGATGATTGTTTTCAATTGATTTGATCTTTGTTTTAAATCTGACTGTGATTGATTGCAAGTGCTGCAAGATTTAATTGAAGAGGCCAACTCATGGAAAGGTGAAAAAGTAGGCAGCTAAAAGCCAGGATAATTGGGAGCATGATTTTATCAGTAATCCATGATAGGAGCAGGGACAGACAGAATGGGGTCAACCTTTGTCAAGCTAAGAAGAAACACCCAAAGTCCTGGTTCCCCAAACCCACAGCCCAAGTGCCATTGCCAGAAACCTGTGGGTGGGAATTCCCTCTCTTGAGGCTGGCCAGAAGGTGTAGCAATGGTATGTTGGTCATCCGTCCTGTTTTATCTGACTCTTAGATAAACACTGATGCCAGCTGCATCAGGGGTAGGAACATGCAAATGTGCCTGTATTCATTTCAGGGCCGATTCCAGTTCCAAACCAGTTCTTTCACTTACTGCCTGAGCCAAGAAACCGTGCAGACCTAACTCAAACCAATTTAAGGAGGGTCAGATCTCATTTAGGTTGCTTGGGATTATGTAGAGAACAGGAGGAAAACACCCAGCCAGCTCCTAAATATTTTGTGTTCTGAATCTAGCAGAAGTTGGCTTAGGAAAGCCCGAATTTAAACTCCTGACTTTAATTGATGTAAACCAAATGAAAGTACAAAACCGAAGGAAACCTTACTTGATGTGTGGTCATCATTTCCCCATTCAGGATATTTCCGTGAAATACTTCCAGACTATGTGATTAAAATTGGCATTACTCTTCATTTACTGCGCTCTTCTGTGCTAAAGGGCTTTGCTATAAAAAATAATGCAATATAGAAATGCTGCTCTGAGGAGATGTGGATTTCCTTCTTATGGTTGGTATTGCTATAGCAACATTTCCCTCCAAGCCATGACTGTAATTACAAAAGTTGCCATTGATCTTATATGTAGTAAATTATATCTGTATTTAGCAATGAGCGTCAAATGAAAGAAATACCTGCTTTTCTTACTCATCCCCTACCAAGCCTCAATTTTCATTTCAGCAAAATAATTTTATTTTTAGGAATTCAGTTTTTCAGTAAGTTGTTTTTAGACATGAACAGAGGTTTTCAGTCTCTGGATTTAGTATGTTTATTGTAGCTTAATTTAAGCATCAATGTTCACTGTGGCAGTTTTCCTGGAAAGATTCTTGTTAGGAATGTCTCTGCTTCTGCTGGATATATTGGGGGGGTTAATTATGATCTTGTATAGATCTCAGAGGAGGCATATGAAAAAAAGGAAGTTATTGACATGCAGAACATCTTGAAAATATATTTCAAAGAGAAAATGTTCCTGGTAAATATTTCTTGTGTAAATCAAATTATTCATGTAATAGGACTGTGTCTTTGTTCATGTTTCTGTTTTCAGTCCAGAATTAGGAGCAGCATTCAGAAGTAAGATATGCACAAGGGGTATCTAAGAAACAGAATGGGAAGGTCAGTACCTGTCTTTTTGGGTATGCTGCCTGAAAGTGAGCTGTGTGACTGCAGCCAGCAAATCTCATTGTTAGACTACATGCATAAACCCACAAGCACATAGGAATTAGAATATACAAACCTGATTCTGGTTAAACCCTGTGCATTATGGAAGACCATTTATGAAATGAACTTAAGAGCTGCAGAGTGACAGCAGCTAAGGTAAGAGTGCAATCAATCATTTGTAACTGAATTTTGCTCAAGAAGCTGAGGAGTCATTCTTATGAAAACAAAAGCATAAATCAGTATTAATTTCTTGGATATGATCTGGTCTTTTCTCTGAGCAGCCCAGCTGGGAATTCTGAGCTGAGTTTGCAGTCACACAGTTTTGTAATACATTCTAGCTTTACCTGGATTTCTTGGTTCTGTTTATCTTGTAATGAGTGGCCTGTTCATTTTAAATTCCACTTTGTGCTTAGACTTTAGACTGAGTTTTATTTGAGAGATTGAAGGCTCTTGAGGTATGATATAAATACAGCTTACTAAAGGGCCTTTGTCTCTGTAGAATAAATGAGAAGTGGTTTTGGGCCCCGTGTACCAAAGTCACGGTGTTAATATGATCCCACCCCTTCTCTTTATTTTTCCATGAGTTCTGAGAACAGACTCATCGCTACCTCAGGTTATAACTTAGTTGCTCCCTCTTCTGAAATTGCCCCTGCAGAAGAGCCCTGCTAATACCTCTCTTTGGGTCCTTGGTGCCCTAAACGACGTGTCGTGTCGTGTCACTTGTGTCGTGTCACTTGTGTCATGTCACTTGTGTCACTGGAGAGAAGAAGAGGAGTTGAAGCATATGGCTAAAGTTTTATCATCAGGGAGCATCACTTTGCACAGATGGGTTTTTGAACCCAAACATGTTTAAAACAAAGCTAGCTGATGTGTGACTAGTGTCATCACCATGTGGCCACCCGAGAATTATTGGAAAGACGCCAGAGCCTCTGAACCCTGCAGTTAAACTGGTTACAAGCTACTTAACCCAGGAGTCAGCATGAACTTTACACACATGATGAGCATATAGCCTGTGCTCATTTTGGAATGCTAATTTTAAATTGGAATTTGAATTTCCTAATGGAAATTTTATATGAACATCAGCATGAGATTGCAAAGTATAATATGGCATTTGTAGGCAAAATTTTTTATGTGTGAATGTGAGTCCCAAAGGCTGTGAGCCACTTCTGACACAGGCCTGTTGAGTCTCATGCTTCACATGCAAGACTTAGTTCATTGGCCTCTCTCCTCTAAAATTCTGTCTTTGTGGATAGTTTCTCTGTCTCCAGGCTACTGCTGGTGGTGAATTGGTGGAGTTGGAGAGACAACATTATATGGGACTGATTTTGCCTTCCAGCCAAGCCTAACTGTGAGATGCAGGGCATGGAATGCTCACCCTCCTCATGACCAGAAGGCCTGGTGCCCTCAAGACCCTGATCTATCACTTCTTTCCACTGTGCTAGTGCAGAGTCTGTCTTTCCTGTTGGTGCTGGAAAACCTGGATGGTGTGATTTAATATTTTGGTGTTATTGTTAGATAATTATTATTGTTATAGATTATACTATAGATTATTACTATGGATCTGCAGTGGGATTTCAGCAGAATGAGCAGAATTATGTGCACTGGTTTGTGGTCATTGAAGATTTTTGGTTTACTTTTTTCATGGTTAAAAAGGCATTAAGTAAACTAGAAATGCAGGGAACTTGGTAACGAGCAGAAATCTTTTTTTTGTGCATCAGTGCAGGATAAGTTAGGGGAACAAAAAAGTGTCAAGGTTTGTTCTGATTTCCTACTAGAAAATTACTTTCCTACTTTATTTCCAACATTATTTGTAACCTAAATATCATTACTACAGCAACTTTCTTTTTAAGGCTTTAGCTGGTATGTCAAAAGATAGGGCTCTATATGTAAGTTTTGCTCTGCCCGCCACACTTCTTGGTCATGAATTCTGACCTTGTAAAGTGGATTGTTTTCATAACTGCTAAGCAACAGCAAAAACCCAAACCACAAGGCATTACCAGAGCAGCAGTCTGCATTTCTGTGGCCTCCTGCCATGGGATGGAGTCAGTCTGCACGCTCGCTGCAAGTGCTACAAACGGCAGAAACACAGTTTGGCCAAATTTGATGGCAAAGCTTTCTTTGGTTTTCTGTGTTACACGCCTTACTAAATCTCCTAATTGTGAAAGCATTCAACATGTTTTTATGAGCCAGAATAATTTAAAGGCTTAGTGAAGGGAGTGTACTGTCCTACATGGTGGTTACTTGGGTAGATCTAATGCCTCAAAACTACCTTGTATATCCTCCAAATGCTAGAGGGTATTAGTGCCTGTATGCTGCAGACTGAAAGGGAAATGCATTACCATGCTGAATGTGAGTTCATTAAATTACTCAAGTAAATGATTTTCATTCAGGTATGAGGCTTGTCAACTGTATTCGTTCAGGTTTTTTTTAAGTTGATGAAAATGCTTCATTTTCTTGCTAAAAAGTGTTATGAAATGCTGTGTAAATACAACTGTGCAGTGAACTGTCACTTTTCTTTTTAAACTTGCCCGCTGTAAATTTAGTTTTGTTTAATAAGGCCTATAAACTGAGCAGATGAGTTGGGAGTGTGTAACCTTGGAACCCTTCCTCTGTGCCTGACTCAGACATTTTGATTTAGCTTCAGGGGTGATTCTCCTTAGATTCTGTTATCCTCAAATGGCACTCGCTTTGCCAAGCTTGGCTATCATAAAGCATGTCCTGAAAAACCATGAGAAAGCATTGAATGAGAAAACAATCAGACAGATGAGCAAATCTGTTTGAATTCCTGAGCTTTAGTCTTGTCACTGCAGTAATTGAAGCTAGAAGAGCAAAATCCTCATGTAATCAGGGAGTCGAGGAGCTGGCTGTACAACAAAAATGCTACTGCAGGTATTGCTCTGGTATTGCTAAGGATGGGAATACTGTAATACGGGCATAGTCTGTAAATTATTTTAGCTACAGCTAAAACCAGTATGATATGTGGGATGATGTCTACTGGTTCTTCTAGATTCAGATTTCTCCATATGTAAGCTGTCAGTTCAATTTGTTTACAGGGCAGGGCAGTGTTTCTTTGTTTCACTTCGTTGAAGGAAGAAGCCACTAAAATCACATAGGGGTTTACTTACTGCAAAAATTGTTGTGCTATGGGTACAGAACTTGCCAGAAAATTTCTGTTTCAATTTTCTCTGTTTGTCTTAATGCAAAGTACAATCACAGCTCACCCAAAAAAATCACGACAAGTTGTGACTGAACTCTGTGTAGTTTTCATTTTGGTCTTTCTGGTTTGTTTGGTTTAGGGACTTCTAAGCACCTTGTTCCCTTTGGGCAGAGCATGCTTTGTGTCCATGTGTCCACTCTTTTATCAGAAAACCAAATTTTGGTGGTATGCAGTCAAGTGGTTTTTTGCTCCCTAGACTTTGGGTGCTTGTATTTTAGAAGTAGAAAGGGATGAGAAGAGAACCAACTGGTTCATGCATGAGCAAGAATTTTAATTTATTGGTCATGTTACAAACCATTGTTTTCCTCAGTTTTCATTTCGACTTTGTCTGTCTTTTGATGTTGCTGAAGATGGAAAGGGAAATAAAACAAGTTTTTCTCCAGCCTCATATTGCAATCACCTATAAACTTCGGATATTAGTAGTAAATGTCTAAACTCCTTTTAGCAAATTTGGCCTGGGTAGTTATCATTTCAAACGAGACTAACTTTATGTGGCTTTATGTGTGGGATTGTGGGCATTGTGCAGTTATATTATCTGATAAACACCATTTGACTGCTGCTGATTTAATCTTAATTGATGTTACAGCTCTTGAAATTATGTGTTTCAACGCAGTCATGGTGAACTTTAGATTAAGATCTAGCAGTCTTGTACATAGGCATCTCCTAAGGGATTTGTTTTGTTGGTTTTTGTTTTCAGTAGGAAGTATTTATTGTCTCCATTCCAAGAACTTCCACATCTAATATGTAGCATTTTGATTTACAAAACGATTCACTTGCATTTTAATTTTCATTAGAAGTATCATGGACTGTAATGGTTTTTAGTTGCAAATTGGGACGGGCGTGTAGTGCTGTAATCTTTCTTTTGACTATTTGCCACAGGCCAAGTGAAATTAAATATTTTGGAACATCTTAATTTTGCTGTCTGACAAGTTTCCTCTAAGTGAAAGCAGATGGGTGTTCATCAGGAAGGGAAAGGAAATGTGGCATGCGTAACAGCAACAACAACAACCCAATGAGTGTCTGTTCTTTTCGTGCAGACTTGTGCAGGTACTTACAGTCTGTATTCGATAGTGAAGTGCAAAGATCTGAAGTTCACTAAAGTGTGAATTATCATACGAGTTAAAGACAGTGTTGTATTTTATTTATTATTATTTTACATTTAAGCATCTTGGCCCTTTGAATATTTTGTGTCTTCTGTGATTCATATTCAGCTAAAGTCGTTATCTAAGCAGGTACATATAGTCCTAAATCTCTTTGAAGTGGTAACCTTTTAGGACATTATAATCTGTGTCCAGTTGAAAAAAGTGCTTCAGATGCTGTCATGAATAGGAACATTTCCCAAATTCATGGATTTAATGAGGTCAGCCTGTCTTATTCTTTACTATGTTAAGGCAATGCATTATGTCCTTGTAATTCTCTTACAAGCTCATTCATTATGAAACTCTTAACAATGATTTTTCAGATGAGGCCAATAAAATTAAACCCATTTGTAATTTTTGAAACGTAGTCAAGCAAGCAGAGTATGTTCCAAAAGTGAGTGTTATGAAATTTCTCTGTAACTGTTTTGAAGAGGTTTACTAACAACAGATTCACTTCTGTAATGTTTAGCTGTTTATGTTCATAGAAAGCTTAAAAATTTTACTCTAGCATACATTTTAGATGTAAGAAATTCAGATTCACTGTTTCTTTTAAAATAAATGTGTTCAGAAAATAGTACTTGAAGTGAAAAGCCATCCTGGCAGTTAAGGAGCATTCATAGCAGATGTGTATAACATCATCTGTTTTACAGATTATTGCAGTCTGCCCAGAAGTAATTAAAGGACATGCACTCCTAGGAGGAAGATGGTATGGCTAAGCTGGCTAAGGGATGCTACAGTTTTGGTCCAGCAGCAGCTGTGAATTCAGTACTACTCAAAACATAGAACACCAAGGTCTTTATTTCCATATGAATTGCCTTATTTCTTCATCTTCTACTTGTGTGAGCTTTTATTCGTGCTGAGCTTTCAACTTCATCATGAACTTGCAAAAATCCTTGCACTTCATGCCCCAAAGCCTTCACCAGCTCTCCTGAGAGTAGCTTGTTCCTGCTCACCCTTTTGCTTCTGAGGGGATCTTCCAGTAGAAACAGTTATTTAACCTCATTATGAGGTTTTCCTGGTTTGATTTGGTTTTACTCTAAGAAATGGCATGTTGTTATGTAAGATATGGCCTACAGCATGCTTGAATTACTTTCAGGACTGATTTGGTAGTTGGGAGATTTGAAAGACTTCTCAAAAAAACATTCATTAAATGACATATAAATGCATAATTTCTTTTCCTGTAATTGTGGTCAACAGTGTCCTTAAATAAAACCACAAAACAAAACTAGTATTTTGCTCTTGGAGGGGTGATATACACTGTACCCTAAAGTACAGAAAACAGTGTCATTAACTACAAAATTATGTATCCTGGGGAGTCTCTGGTAAACCATTGAATCCCCTCTCTTGATTTGTGGCTGCATTAAGTGCTACTCAATTGTCCTTGCTAATTTGCAATTAAATCTAGTTTTGGATGTGGTCGGCTTTTTAGCTGTTTATAGTTTTTTTTCCCCTCCCTGCTAAGCAGTACATTAAAGTAAAACCTCTTTTATCCCAGTCATGCTAAACGTGCTTCAGTGGGATCTTGTGGGATCGACAGCCAGGAGGAATTTCTGCTTCATGCTTGTGGAGATGCTAAACTTCAGATAGCACAGACCACGTTGTGGAATGGTGTTAAAAGAAACCAGCTTCCACTGAGCATTTCCCTCTGAGGCAAAAGTTCTCGCTGTGAGAAGATGCCTTAAAAATCCTACCAGAGCACAAGTGGCTCTTCTCCTAAGCCACTGCAGATCTGTGCAGCTATTTCTGATGCTTCTTTGAGATGAGAGGAGCTGGGTGGGTTGAGAGCATCAGTTGTACTGTTGATAGCATCTTCTGTGGTTGGGTGCTGGAAGCTGAGCCTCGACCCAGAGTGGCTGGCAGGAAGCAGAGCAGCTTGTGAGGAGCTGCCTATGCCAAGGAGTGATTCTTTCTCTTGAGGTTTGGCTGGGGATTCAGCTCCTGGAGGGCAGTACTGCTGACACGGTGAATACTGAACTGCTATTCAAAGCTGAACAGCTGATAAAAATGGGGGATGAGAGTGCAGCGCTCTGCAAAATCCATGTGCTTAACTCTCAGAGCTGTTTTTGAGGAGATAAGGGAACAGAGACTGAAGATGCCACTTGCACTAAGCTGTATGTCTGTATCTTTTAGAATTAAAGCTTCACTAGACTGTAAAAGGCCCACAAGACCTGATAAATGTGCATTTGAAAATTGGAAAGGGCAGCACCATCTCCATAATTCCTAACTGGCTTTGGAGCCGAGCATTCCTGGTATCATTTCTTTGATTCATGAGAACAGCTAAAACCTAATAACACTAAAACATAGTCATCTCTCCAACAGGCCTCCTTTCAGACAACTGAAAAGTTTTTTAAAGCTACTGTTCAAAATTCATTTCACAAGTCAGGCTCAGAATAGAGATGGAGAAGTTAGGAATTTGTATTTTGCTAATTCTGAGTGGAACTCTGAGTGCAGAAGAAAAAATTCCTTAGGAAAGTCAATTTTCAGGCTGGCTTGAGAATATATTAACTTGGTTTGTTGTGCTTTCTGATTTTTAACTCTGAGATGTTTCTGAATTTATGAACATTGGACAATTTTTTTTGTCATGCATTCCATTTGACCAAGACCTGTTCCCTGTAAGTGCCAGGGAGAATCAAAACAACCACCTTGTCACTGATTTTCAGAACTGTGCCTTTGAAGCTGTTTTGACACTTGGCCAGGCACCAAGGTGCTGTGTTTTACAGCTTCAGCCAATCCATTTACATATATGGCAGAAGGGGATCTGATAATCAGATCTAGTTGGAAAAATTCCAATAAAACAACTTTTGCAAATGTTGTGCTCTGGCACGTTTACGCCTTCCTCCGAAGGACCCGCAGTGCCCGAACACTGCTGCTCTGTGGGCAGCACCTGGCCCAGGACAACAGGGTGTGTGTCATGGAGAGGGAAAGGGGTAAAGCCCTGGGAGCCTCATCTTGGAGGCTGTGACCTCAGCCCTCAAGGCTCTCTGGAGCAGAGAGCTATGAGGGTCATTCTTCAGGATCTTTGACCTGTGTATTAAAGATACTTGTGGTTTTTTTATGGGCAGGGCATGATGTCGAAAGCTGAAATTACAGGTATTGGCATAATTTAAGAATTTTTTTTGGTTATTGTTGTTTTTTCTCAATATATTTGAAAGGGTCATGGGGATTGTTTTACTCCTGGAACTGTGTTAGTCTTCCTGGAAGGACACTGCAGCCAAGAGCTGCTGGGTGTTTCTTACATCTTGCTGTTAATATACAGTAGCATCTTTGAATACCAAAAACTAATTATAAAAATAGTAATTACAAATAATTAAGAAAGTCTTTAGGAATTACTGACTATCCACCTACAGGAGCAAAGTAGTGCTGCAAACTTGAATAGAGAATCTGGGATCCCCAGCAAGGAAGGACATGGATCTGTTGGAGATGTCCAGAGCAGGGACACAAGGGATCAGAGGGATGGAGCAGCTCTGCTGGGAGGAAAGGCTGAGGGAATTGGGATTGTTCAGCCTGGAGAAGAGAAGACTTTGGGATGGCCTCACTGTGGCCTTCCAGTGCCTGAAGGGAACCACAGCAAAGATGAAGAGAGACTCTTGACAAAGGCCTGGAGTGACAGGACAAGGGGCAATGGCTTGACACAGAGCAGGGTTAGATTGGATATTAGGAAGGAATTCTTCCCTGTGAGGGTGCTGAGGCCCTGGCACAGGTTTCCCAGAGCAGCTGTGGCTGCCCCATCCCTGGCAGTGTCCAAGGCCAGGCTGGATGGGGCTGTGAGCAACCTGGGATAGTGGAAGGTGTCCCTGCCCATGGCAGAGGATGGAATGAGATGATCCTTAAGGTCTCTTCCAACCCAAACCATTCTGTGAGTTTATGATCATACAATGTATATGTGCTCTGCATGTAATATAAACAGCTCTTTCCTGATTTGTCTAACACCTGTAAGAGGATGGAAGGTGGGAGGTTTTTTACATCTCTGCTAGAGCACTAACTCTTCTTTTAACTCTAAAGGTTTTTGGCTCAGTTGAACAGTTGTTAAAATTAATGATCTTTGGAATTAGTGATACATGTTCATCTTAACCACAGTGTGATCATGACTCTGTGTTCAGGCTGACTTACTGCTTTTGTCTTCTTTCACACATACTACTTTGTCTTTCTTGCTTAAAATCCTGATAAAACTTTAATTGTACCATTATCCTCCCACATGTTCTGCCCTCTAGCAGATCTCAGGGATGGAAATGTACTTGCTGCAAAGTCAAAGGTGAATAAACTAGTAAAGGTGTATACACATTTTTTCATTTGGATTTGTTCTATATTTTTTGTATGCCATGTGTTTCCTGAAACATTTTATTTTCAAAGGGATTATCTTGTTTGTACTGGTAAGCATAAGAAAAGATAGACAAGAATGCTTTCTTTTACTATCTTCTGAATATTTTCACTGCGGAAAGGAAAAGGAAAGAAGGAATATCTTACTACTTTTTTTTTTTTTTTTTTTTTAACTGCCTTGGCTTCTAGCAGACATGGTATTTTACTTTTCTGGTGAAAAGCAATGTTCTTCATGTGTATGCACCATCCCCACATGACAGGCTCAAAGAGAAGTAGACTTCATGTGACAACAGGAGCACCACAGGAACTTTATTTTGTGTATCACTGGTGCTAATACATCAAGGTTGTTGTCACCTCTCTCTCAGAGAGCCTAAAAAGATAACTGTGTTTATATTTAATGGTAGCTGTTTGTTTGGCTTTCTGAGGGTTTTTCTTTCATCTTGAACTCTATTTCATTTTATATTTTTCTTTAAGCTGTGTTTCTACCAGTATAGAAAAATTAGAGTATTTTATTTTTTAAAATTTATTAATAAATGCTGGCATAAAAGCTTCAAGGGGTGAGGCTAGGTTTAGATAAGAGTATGTAGAAGTGGTAGCATTAGAGGAATCTTGAATTACAGCATCAAACCTAAGGGCAAAGACATGGAAAATTCAGAAAAGTACCAGGACTTGTCATCTACTCAATTTACTGACTGTTTTATGTGTTTCATACTGCCCCAAGCTAGGATGGCATGAAAAACAGCAGAAGGTACCAGCATCTATGAAATCATCAGCTTGGGACCTGATGTTAGTTTCCCTGCCTTCCAGTCTCAGCGCCGGGTGTGGTGCACAGTAAATTGGTGGAATTGGCATAAGCAGTGTTTCTGAACCTGTTTTGATTTGTGGAAATTGGAATGTCTTTGTGGAAATTCCAATGTATTGCCTATATTACAATATCTCTCTGTCCCTTCTACCTGGAGATTTTGGCAGTGATTCATAGACCCCCACAGGAGTCTCTGTGTCTGTGGCCACAGTCAGGGACCTGGACCAGTGGCAGGAAACCAGAAGAGAGATGTCAGGAAGGAATAGTGTTTGTTGCCTGCTAATTTGCTAGTGCCAGCCTGAAAACATCTTCATTGTAAACTATGCAAAGAGTGATTTTCAGCAGAGAAAACTAAGCAGCTGGTCTTTTCCTGGCTCTCCTTGCTTCAAAGCCACTGATTTTGCAGGTCATGTGCTTCTTCCTGGAGTTTTATTGTCATTCATGTGCAGTGTGTGCACCTAACAAATCCACTTGCTTGAAATGGTAAGAATTTAACTGTTTTCATCACCTGTCCACCTGTGGGAAGGGAATAGGAGTGAGGGCTTTTTAAACCTGGCAGATAAACTGAGTTCCTTTTCCACAGTAGCTGGAAAGATGAAAACTAAAAAGCAGCCAGACAGGGACAGCTGGAGGCATTTGCTCAATGCTGTTTAAAGATGTTTCATGGAAATATCATGGAAGGGTGGGAAGCTTAATTAGAAGTTCTTAAGAAGTCATAAAGCTTTCTTAAGAATAACTCTTAATGTGGCTTCCTAGAAGCATTTCAAGGTATCTGAGAAATGGAAAGAATCCTGCTGTGATTGGCATTTTCCATAAATGAGATCTACAGAAAGTTTTTCCTTTGCTTCCCCCTCCACCATAATATCCTAAAATAAGCAGAAGATGATCTGTTATAGATTGCTAGCTTGTGACTGTTTTTAAATTTTTAAATAGCAAATATTAAAACAGATTTTTCATTTCCATGCATGTTTTCCTGTTAGCAAAAGAAGATTACAAATACATGAATGATATTTAGAGGTATGCTGCTTTTTTTTTCCCCAGGTAGCATATTATAAAAGCTTATGTGATACTGTGTCACACTGGGTGTGTCAGGTACACATAATTAATTGCAAAACTGTCATACATAAATTATTGTTCCTGCCATAATGTGTTAAGTAGAACTAATTGGAATATATTTTCTTCCAGATTTGCATATATACATACTTTCACTGTCAAAACTTTCTTTCTTCCAGGTACTGCTTTAAACAGTTGGGCTTTTTTGGTCAGGAACTGTTTCATTGCTTTATGCTGATTCAGACTTACATAATTAATTCTGGGTTTATGGCTGCAATTCAGTGATGTGAATTGGGAAACAGAGTTTTCTGAACCAAGTAAGTAAACTTTCTGAAATAGATTAACAGAGAGAAAAACACTGTTTCTCTGATTAAAAACCAGGTTGTTGTTCTCTGCCAGCCATGAATGTCACCTCCTTTTTTAGATTTTTGGATTCCTAGACTGAGAATTACACCTTTTCACCCCTGGAAGGGATAGTTTCACTCCTATAAATGTACCTATAAAGAAATTGCAGTCTTAAATCACACAGAGGAAATTATCTGATTCACAGTTATCTCCATTTATTAGGCACCGAAGCCCAAATGCCTACAGAATTCCAAACTGTAGGAATACCGAGGGGAACTTCTTAAATCACTGAAAAAATTACTAGCACCAAAGTTGGAGTTGTAAGTTGTTTCTCTTTCTTCCAAGAAGGAGCTACAAGTTAAAGGTCCTCACTGAGAAAAAAGGACATTTATGTTTGACGAGCACTGTGTGCACTTAGTTGACATTTTTACCGTTGTTTTATTTGCCCTTTTTTCTTAAAATATCAGTAGATATGTGTTAGTATAAAAACCTCTGCCTGCCACCTGTTTTTCTTCTTCTCTCCAACCTAATCATTCTGGTAGTAAAGCTGTAATTAAAAATTTGGTTTGTAGGGGCTATAAAGTGGAAAGGGCTATGTGTCTTTTATCAGATACCTGTAATATATTCTTCCACCCTTTCTTTCCTCCTGATGGGCAACAGCAATAACAAAGTGATAAACACTTCATCTTACCATCCTCCACCCTTCGGTAAGAGTCACTGGTTGCTGTGCTTGGTTTTACTCTGTCACTTTATCAGCTGCTATCATCACAGCCATTGGATCAGCCTCAGAATGGAAATCTGCAGCTTTGGTGTTGTACTGGTTGCTTATATTTTCCATGCCAATGCCTTCTTTTTGCCAAGTGAATTCTGCAGTCCAGGGGCCTGCTAGAGTGGGTGAAGGTAACAGCTGTTCCTTGAGGCAAGAGCATCAAGGCAGCTCTTGAATAGGAACCACAATCCTTGTGTGATGCAGAGTTTTGTTATCCTGTTTTCCATGAAGAGAGAAAGTGATCTAGGTGTAGCTGTCAGAAAGAAACTGCTCATCGTTGCACACCAGCAAGACAAGGACGTCTTCACTGGACAGTGCATTATAAAGTGCATTGCAAAGATGCTAATGCACGGTTTCAGTCAACCTTGGAATTACTTGGAAAAAAACCTGCCTTTCTGTCTATCCCACATCTGTGGGTGCAGCAGCACACACCCATGATAAGGCCAAGTTCCTAACATAAATTGGGGCACCTGTGAAACACTGGAGGATGTAACAGACTGCAAGATATGTGCAGACCAAACAAGTTACATAAACTGCAGGTAAGCTTTGGAGTACTCTGTGCCTCTCTGGGGCTTTTGAGGGCAGTTTCACAATCAATCCCTTGCTCGTGTAGCGTGAAGGATTCAGCCAGGTTTGTGTCGAAGGTGTGGTGGCATGGAAAAGCAATGCAACCAAGGAACCTGCTTCCAGCAGCTCCTTCTTCCTGCAGCTTTCTGGGGAAATGCTGCTCTTTTTACCAAGTCTAGGTTATGGAGCCCTGCATGCCAAGTGAGGAAAACACTATTAGGAGAACTGTCGTGTTCCTCTGAGGGTCTATTCTATTCTAGCCAGCCATCTGCTTTGCTCAGCAGATGCTTTCCAGATTTTGGATGTGGAATCACAAAGTCATAGGTTTTGGCTGGAAGAGACCTTAAAGGTCATCTTGTTCCAATCCCCTGCCATGGGCAGGGACACCTTCCACTATCCCAGGTTCTCCAATTCCCACCAACCTGGCCTTGAACATTTCCAGAGATGGGGCAGCCTCATCTTCTCTTGATAAACTGTTCCCAGGGTCTCACCACTCTCACAGGGAAGAATTTTTTCTTACTATCTAATCTAAACCTCCTCTCTGTCATTTTGAAGCCATTCCCCCTTGTCGTGTCACTCCTGGCCCTTGTCAAGACTCTCTCTCCATCTTTCCTGTGGGTTCCCTTCAGTACCAGAAGGCTCCAGTGAGGTCACCCCAAAGCCTTCTCTTCTCCAGGCTGAGCAATCCCAATTCTCCCAGCCTTCTCTCGTAGGAGGCGAAGAGAATTTGAATAATATTACAGTTGGGAGCAGATAGTTCATCTTTCAACAGCCCTGTCAGTGAAAGATACATGAAAAATGAGTTTCTTCGGTAGCATGCACAGTCACGGCCCGAAGGCAAAGTGAGTGTAGAGAGGTACCTGTAACACTTCGTCGTGTTCCAGTGGAGGGGAGTCTTGTCCTTCTTTTCTCTGATTGTTTATGTCCAACAGGAATTGTCACTGAGGCTGTATTAATGATACTTAAGAATAATATTCTTGGAGTCAAGAGGGTTTTTAAATTATTATTAAAATTGTCACATCTTTGCAGTCTCTGTGGTCTTAAATTAGAGCTGAAGGCACATAGGTAATATAAGCTTGTTATTCCAAGGAGCTAAAATAGCACAAGCAATAATATAATTTCTAAATTTTCCATTGGTTAAAGGAATGTTTAATTAACACAGGAGATGCAGAAAGGGAGAGTCCTGCTCCTGATAGCATTTTGCAAAGATTGCAGATAATAGTGCATCTATTAAGTGTCCTCCACCTTGCTGCACCACATCATGCGTGCTGGCAGGTAAGAAAAGCCTGAAGATAAATGAAGAGGCTGCATTCCTCTGTGGATTGGGAGGGAGAAGCTAGAACCTGAACAGTTACTCCACATTTTGATTTTTCACACCCATCTGGCAGGGAGGAGGAGGAGGGGGGCACATTACAACTCAGATGTGGACGGCTGGAAACATTTCTGTCCCTCATTCTGGGCCAGCTTCCCCAGTTCTGCCCCTGAATTTTGTCTGCAGGTGCAGATGGGAGCTGGGCAGAACAAAAAGAATTTCCTTCTACAAATTTTTTCTCTTTTCCTTTCCTAAGCAAGGATTAGTTGGTTTTCTACAATATTTTGAAAGATGAAAGAAAACAAAATGTCTCTGGGCAGATTACACAGGTGAAGGTGTTGGATAAGGATTATTTGCCATTAGAATTCAGTACTATCTGAAAAGTCAGAGAGAAAAAATTACTGGTCTGTGATTTTGAGGAGGAAAACTGTTCTGGTTAAACTGTCCAGGCAGTCAGCCCACCTCACCCCAAGTGATAAACCAAAGTAATAACACTTTGAAAGCTTTTTAAAAAGTTTACACTTTTTAAAAGTTTAAACTTTAAAAGTTTAAAACTTTAAAAGCTGTTTCAGTTTTTAAATTTTGAAATAAAGCAGATACAGTTCTCTATCCATTTGAAAGTCTGCTCATCACCCTGATGTACTAAACCTATGACATATAATTAACATAGTTTTGAGAATATCTGTTAATTTTACAGAGACAGCTGTGACAATTCAGTTGCTTGTCTGTCTTGGCTTTGCAAGTGAGATAGTTACTATGATTTTCTCTGGTTTGCCTTTCAATTTCTGCTCCAGGAGCAGATGCCAAGTCTTGTGGGAGCATCACGTGCTAGGCTGTCTTCCTTTCCCACCAGGACAATGCCGGGTTTTGCATTAAATCCTGTAGACCTGACTCTTCCCAGCAGGTAATAAGGAGCATCAGTTCTGTTCTTTGGTCAGTCCTAGAAAAATTCTCCTCACCTTAGGAGAACTTCCTATATTGCCAGCCAGCTGCTTTTGAAACAGTCCTAAGCCTCAGGGCTGGAAACACGTTTGTCAGCCAGCTGGGAATTGGAGCATATGTCTCAGTTCCTGCACCTCAGTGATGTTTCATTACAGAGCACATCACAGATGCCTTCTCCTACACCCTTTTTTTTTTGCAAAACTTTATCTCCTTCTCACTTTTGATTGGGATTCCTCCTGCTCTCTTGTCAGGAAAGCACTGATTCCTGTTAAGGAACCAATCTAGGAAGGAGGTCATATGTCAGTTTTGGTGAAATACCAATTTGCAGTGGGTACAAAGCACTTCAATCTCTGTAGCCAAAATCAGATCGTATCCATCTAGATTAGACAGTAGCTGAGATACCTGTTTCCAGGTGGATCAAGCTGGGGACAGAGATCAGGCTGACCTGTAATGAATGACAAGCTTTACTGCCTCTTGTCACTGTGCCCTTGATAACACAAGATATTAAAGTTGACATTATCTTAGGCTTAACACACTAACACTCCTCACACTGCTGCCAACTGGAATGCAGCCTTTAGCATAGGAAAACTCCCCCTAAATATATAATCCAGAAAGGAAACAAGCCTTCTACCTTTCATTTTGTTATGAGAAAACCACCAAATTTCTAATAGATCTATCTAAAAATATCCCAGGCTTTGAGAAAGGAAATGACAGATTTTTCAAAACTCTTTATGTACCAGCACTGAATAAAACTCCAGTTGTTTGGCAATTTCTAATAATATTAATGGTATGGATTTGATCTTTTCTCCTGGTTGTATTTCTCCGAGTCAAGCTACATTTTTTTCTCCTTGAGAGACTATTACGTTGCTGTCTCATTGCCATGGTACCCATGTGGAAAGACTTCTAGTAGGCAGAATTGACTCCTGTAGTCACACACTCTTCCTCATCAGAACAGTGATTCAAATTAAGTTGTGACAAAGCAAAAAGAAGTTATTTAAAATTTCTTGGAATTACTGACAGAATCTGCTCTGACAATGCAAAGAGAAGGAAACATCTATGACCCCCCCCACCCCTTACTGACTTGACAAGTTCCTGGCAAAGTCTGACAAGTTTTGGGGTGGTTTTTTGGTGTGTGTTAGTGGTTTTTTAAAGTTGTCTTTACAGAACTCTGCTCTTCAGTGTTGCTGGTGAATAGGGCAAGCTGACAGTCAACAAGTAGGCACAGAAATGCCCGAGGCATGAATTCTGATTTGAAACCTTCATTCTATAACAACTGAATCTAGTTAAAATACGGTTTGATTAATTAAAAATTAAGAGTCTTCCTGGTGAGGAAGAGGAATTGTCTCTGTGTCGCAAAGCCCCATTTCCCTGAACGTATAATGGTCAAAATAGGAAGGTACTGCCCACAGCTCTAAGTCTTTTGCAGCCCTAAATGTTGCATATGCTCATATTTGTGTTCTCTTTCAAATCACATCTGTTTGCTTGCCATTCTTCATGCAGATCCTAAATGACTGCCCCAGCATTCAAATCCACTGCTCTGCTTGGCTTGGGGCAAGCAGCAGGGTGAGTTTGCTCCAAGCCTATTACTTTTGCTGGCTGAGGTGTTGCCTTTCCCTTGTGCAAGGAGATTGCTGTTAGATGGAGATGGTTAAAAAAAAGAGGGCTAAGAGGTTGTCAGCTACGAGCATGTCTTATCTGCACTTTAGTCTGGCAGTGCCAGGGCATGGTGTGAGCTGAGAGCTTCAAAGGGACATCCAAAGTGTCAGCTGGCATGTGGCTTAAAGGAGCAGTGTTAATTAATTGAGGAGCAGTGCTGTCTGATGGGGATTTTAGCACTCCTGGTGCTGGAAGCAGCTTGATCACAGCTAGACCAGGTAATCCTTGCAGTCCTCTGCTGCTTCAGGGTCATTTCAGGATGTTCTCCCCTTGGCTGATGGTTTAGATGCTACAAATGAAAGGGTTCGGTAAACATATCTCTATCTGTTTTGCTTTGGTGAGTGTATCATGTCTTTAGAGCACTGACAATGTTGGGATTGCCTTCAGGCACTTTTGTTTTGTTGTGGGAGGAAGGGGTTGTTTTTCGGGTTGGTTTATTGTTTTCTTATACTGGTTTTTTATTAGTAGAAACAAAGGATCTGGTTTTAGTGTGTGACAGAAGAGCATTGTATGAAGAGTGCTGTTAAGAATGGTAGTTGAAGAATGATGTGTGCTTGCTGTGTTTTATTGTTTTGAAAACAAACATGCCCCCCCTCTCTAGCTACAATCTGCTGATTCAGTTGAAGAAGCTTTCAGCTGTCATCTTCTTTTTTTTCCTTTCTTCCTGAAAGAAATATTTAGGAATATTCATTGTTCACTGCCAGAGAGCTTTGTGCTTTCCTTTTTAGCTCTGCAATCACCCAGGATTCCTGGGTGCTTCCTGCTACTTCTGCTCCACACCCCACCACGTTTTTGAGTTGAAGCAGGTAAAAAAGGCCTAATAGTTGGGAGAGAAGGAGGCAGGCTACAGGTATCCTGTCAGAGGAGGCAGGGCTGCCAGCAGCAGAGGGGACAGATTGAATTGATTCATATTTATGTGAAAGACTTTAAAATTGCCCAGTGACCTGAAATAAATGGGCCAGGAGACCTGCTCCTTTATAAGGCCTTTATTAGAGATCAGCTCTGGATGGGGACCCGAACGGCTGCGCACACCGCTGCTGCTCCCGAAAGGCAACACAGAGAAGGAGAAGTAGTTCAGGTCTGTCTTCACAGGCAGAGCTGGGTCTTTCGTCCTCATGGGTCCCTAGAAAGACTGGAGTGGCTTGTTATTGTGTGGGGAGGTCCTGATGGTAGGGTGCCATTCAGGTCATGGTGCAGCTCCGGATGGTGACCTTGCCTTCTCCGTTGTTTTTCCCAGCTGTGGAACGCTGTTTTCAGTCTTAGATGTTATTTGGGCTCGTTACTTTAGGGGTTTCAGCTCTGAATGGTGTCCCAGCATTCTCTGCGTCTTTCATGTGCATGTACTCCACTGATGTCACTCCTCCTCCTCTGTCACAGGCGTCATTTTGGGGAGGCAGCGAGGGCATTAACCCAACGCGAGGGGAAAGGGATATGGGATAAGACAATTGGGGCAGAAAACAGGGTGAGGCCTAGAACTTAACATTAACAATTAACATTACAGACAACTGGAAACATTTATAAAAACATACAGCTTTAACCGCTTTAAAACTTTCTCTAGGGAATGTCCCCGGGAATTTTTTATCCCCGTGAAACCACTTGCTCTGCCCGGGATCCCAGTGCAGGGCTGAAGCCACGGGCAGCATCCCCCTCCCTCCTGCAGGAATGGGAATGGGGTCGGGATCGGCATTAGGGACAGGAAGGGGAGCGGGAACTGGATCGGCATTAGGGACAGGAAGGGGAGCAGGAACGGGATTGGGATCGGCTGCATCCCGCGGGGACAGGAGCAGGGAGCTGGATCGGGATCGGGGGCAGCCATCCCGCACGGACAGGAGCGGGAAGCGGGGTAAAACTTTCTCTGAAGGATTTATTCATAACATGACCCACAGTCAACATGATGGTCACTCCCATGCAGTGACATGGGACTTGCGCTACCCTGCTCTGGGAGGGACTGCAGAGATTCATGGCAGAGAGTGACACTAATTCAGTCACTTTTGGTGACATCAGCTTGCTGAAGAGCACAGCTGGTGCTCGGCAAAACAAGTGCATCCTCTGACAGGAAGAGTCTAAGACGTGCAGGGAGGAAAGGTCCCTGGACCACAGGGGAGATGAAGGTGTTACCTCCTCTTGATGAAGAGAAGGAGGTGACACCTTCCCTGTCACATAGGATGGGTCAACAAAGGTTTCAAGCCCTCTCCCTATTAGTTGACTGTTGCAATTGGAAACACCAAATCCATGCCTGTTTTTTTTCCAGGCTGTTGTGAAAAAAGGAGGAAGCGTTTCAGATGGTGACAGGATGGTCAGGTGGCTTGGAGATAGGGCCTGAATCCTCAGTTCTGATGGAAGGAGCAGTCCTTCACCAATGTCTGCATCAGGACCAGGATTTTTCGGGTTTTGTGTCTTTTACCATCTTGGGAGGGGACTGGGAAAGAAAGCATAGCTAATATTTGCAGTTACAGTTGATAATTGTCCACGAATGGCTGTAAGATAAGAACTATTTTCCATCATGAACTTCCTGGTCATTTGCAGCTTTGGTGGCAGGATGGCAGCATAGCTGTTAGGGCAGCCAGATACATGAGCAAATTTGGAAAGCTGCCCTGCCTGAACAGATGTTCCTTTGCACAAACAAGTTTGGAAACCTCCTGTGAATGGAGAGTACAACCAGATCACCATGTTTAATAGCTCTGACTTTTGTGTCAGAGAAATCAATAATTTTGAGAACGGAAAACTTCATAGTTACTTTTACTGTTCTAATTTAATCAATAAGAAATACAAAAAGCACCCAGCTATGAAATAATTAAAACTGACAGGCCTGTCATAGGATTTTATCCTATTTCTATCCCTTTCTAGACACAGAAAGAAGATTATTTTAATGAAGTAATGAGTTTTTTACTTTGTAGTGATGTTTGGAATAGAAAAGTTCAATGAAAGATTGAGAATATATGCTCAGATGACATTGAAATGGTAGATATTGCACCATTATGAAATAAGTCAATTTTTAAGCTTTCCAGCATTTGAAGTATTGCTTTAAAAGATGACTTTTTTGTGTGTCTGAAAGTAGTTGTAAAAGCAATACCTCACTGACTTAAACATGCTGCTTCCACCCAAAGCTTTCCAGTGAATTCTGACTCCAGCTCTCATCCTCTCTGTCCTACAGGTGTCTGTGTGTGGGTGTAACCTCTGCTCATGTGAGTGTGTATTGCTATCTTCAAATGTGCTTGCTAAACACCTGTCCTGTGAAGGAGTTGCTTTGTTTTCTTAGGAATTACAACAGAACTCTGTCATTTCTGTTGCTGCCTTTGGTAGATTCTAAGCTTGAGAACAGAGGAGCAAGGTCCAGTGGATTTATTTAAAGATTAAATATTTATATTGTATCAGGGTTTTCAAAGAGCTCCCTACTTAACTGTTCCCATATAAAACTATAAACGAACCTGGCCTTAAAGAAAAAATGTTCCCTGAACAGTGCCAAAAGATTTAAACCAGTATTTTTAGGATGTACTTGGTGACATAGAAGAAGCCTGGTTCCTTCCTCACTGCATGTGTAGACAGTCTGAGGCTTGTATAGGTTCTGCCAGTGGTTATCCAGCAAATTCTTTCGCTAACTAGATGCCTTTCTGACTTGTGAACTGAAAGAACTGTAAATCTAGGCTGGATTAGTTGGACTGATTGACTCAGAAGTGTTCCTAGGCTTGCCTTTCGTTTAACTGTGGGAGGAGTTTGGTGCCTCCAGAGCAGCTTCATTGGCAGTAAATGTCAGGCTTTTCAATCTCACTGGATTTCCAGGTGAATGCTGTTAACCACTTATTTTCTGTCTGTTACGTGTCTCCCCAGCATGTATCCTGTGTTCCTCACCCTTCCGTGCTTCCTGCCCCCTCCCTGGCCCTAATGCAGTATCAGTGCTTAATTCTGCACAGCACAGCAAGCTTCCCTTCCCAGCACTCAGCCAAATTCATCCCATCATCCCTTGCTGAAGAGAGAGGCAGCCTAAGGACAGATTTGATGCTGTGTGAGTGATTTGGAGGAAGCAGCACTCTGATGTCACTGTGCTTTAATATTATATTTAAGACCTACAGATTTTTCTTTTGCCTCTCTTAAGTTAGATGAAATCTGTTTGTGTACTGCCTCTCTGGGAGTACCAAGAGCCTCCTTGGGTAGGAGGAGCTGCAGATAAGGGTTTATTTTAGATAGCTTTGAGCATAATTCTGTCTGTGGCATGTTAACCAGGACAGCTGAGGAAATCCTGTTTCAGACGATGATGACGTGTAGGTTGCACTTTAACAGCAATTTCTGTTGTTACCTTTCTAAACTGGCTGTGGTTTTGGGGAAGAAAGGGACAAACCAGTTCACACTGTGCAGCTGCACTGGCAATTTTGGCTGTTTCAGTTTTGGAGTTGGAAGAGGGAGGTTATGCAAGTCTCAGTCTCTACAGCTACAGAGTTGTCATACCTAATAGTGGAAAGGCATAAGTCATATTATCACCCTGTTCCATTTTCCTTCCTCCAAAGAGATCTAATAGGCTTAGAAGCTGGGTGCTTAATGATATCTTTTGAGGTTACTAACTTTGTAGGACAGGCACTTTAACTGCTCATTCTGGTGCAATTAGAAAAGTCAGTATTTCAAGTGCACAGTAAAATGCTTTTTTTTCTGAAGAACTCCTCAGAGGTCAGTGCCTTTATCTGTCCTCCCTTAACCCAGGAGCTGTTTTTAGTCATTAGAAAGCTCTGGCTGCACTCGTAGTCACCCTCTGCTTTCCTCTCCTCTCACCATGTGGCCTTCTGCACACTCTGTTCACAGCTCCCTGGAGGACACAGCTGGTGTGTTAAACTGCTCGGTCAATAATGCCTTGTCCTCTGCTTCTCACTCCAGATTTGTTCCTCCTTCAGTTTTCTCTGGAGTCCCTCCCTAGAACAATAGAATTGTAGAATATCCAGAGTTGGAAGGCACCCACAAGGATCATCTAATTCCTGGCCCTGCACAGACACCCCAGCAATCCCACCCTGTGCATCCCTGAGAGCATTGTCCAAATACTCCTGGAGCTCTGGCAGCCCTGGGGCTGTGACCATTCCCTGGGGAGCCTGTTCAGTGCCCAACACCCTCTGGGGGAAGAACCTTTCCCTGATATCCAGCCTAACCCTCCCCTGACCCAGCTTCAGCCTGCAGGGTGCAGTCTGATTTTGTCAATTGCCATAACAACTTTACTCCACACTTGCTCAACATCTTCTGCAACTCCAGCAGCTGTTTTCAGTTTCTCTTTTTGAGCAGCTAAGAGCAAGGTTTTTGTCATAGCTGGGCAGCAACTAAAATTGTTTTGCATATGTTATTAGTTAGACGTTTCTTGCTTTACAATGTTCCTATTATGTCAGAGGGAATGCACCCAAACCCAGGTGCATCCCCGTTCCAGCCTGAAATTACTGGGCACTGAATGAATGCTGTAGGAGAATGAAATCCACCAGAGCAGATAATTTCTCCTCCTTTTTCCCCCATGTGATTTCTGTCTCCTTTGATCAGATTCCTTATTCTTCTATTAGATTAAGAGATCTAAATTAAATGCAGCACTGTTTCTCTACCTTACAATGATGCAGTGAACTGGAAACTGCTATGTATGGCTTAGATTAGAAAAGACTAATATGCGGGAGAAGTTAGTAAAAATCATAAAGCTTTTTTTTGGATTTGACTTGAAAGGTTGTCCAGAAAGATGCAATGACTAGAAACAGAGTCCAGTTGTTTTTGGGTCGAGTCTACCAGAGGCCCTTCTTGAACCCAAAGCCCTGTCATGAAGTCAAATTAATTATTACAGTGCATATTACGATAAATACCAGCTGTCCTGCACCTTTAACAGTTCTGCAAGTAAATGGCCATATCTTCCCTTATTCCTTAACTGTGCTTTTATGTGGGAAAGTCAGAGAGTGAAAAATCAAAAGCTGCAGGGTGACATGAAATAACTTTCTTAGCAGCAAAGATGTATTTCGTACCTTTTAAAGTAAATTAATTCAAATCTACCATAGCTGTTCAGGCAGCTGTATTATTGTACTATTTTTCTGCAGTCTTTTACAGAGAATCCAAGAGTTCTAAGTTTTAGCCATGCAGGTTTCCAACTTTGCAGGGCTTTTAAATGTTGTGTATTTTCTGGTTTGACTTAATGAAGAAAAGGTCAGGTCAGGTGGATGACCAAGGAAGCAGCATTACATCAAAAGTCCTTTACAGCTGCCTCTAGGAATGCTCTAGGGAAGCAGCAGTTCCTCTATATTTATTTTAAAAGTGAAATTTTTCAGAGCTAAGGGAAAACGCACTCAGGGGAGAAGGAAAGAGTTCTGCAGAAAAGGAGAAAAAAGCCCAGAGCAGCATAAGCATAATGATCAAGACAAGTAATAAATATTTGACAAAACAAAGATAAAATTTATCCATCTTTTGGTGGTCAGGAAATTACTTTCCCTTAAAGAGCTTCTCAAGACACCCTCTCAAAAAACAACTTCCTCACCAATACATTTTTGCTTTTGTTTTGTTGACACACCAGAGCATCTTCAATTAAACATATTCTTTTATTTATATGGTATCTGAAGCAGGCGTTCATCTCTAATCATTTCTCTGCTCTAGGTGCTGATTGATTTCTTTTTGTTATCTTTCACTTTTTTTTGGGGGGCTACTGTCAGTAACAGTAAAGTAGTATTATGTGTTATGTAGTCACACTGCTCTTGCATATGGGACCTCAAAGGCCAAACACTTCTTGCTCCTCATATTTTCAGTGGGCTGAAAGAGGAGTGTCCAGCAAGGAGAGTCAGAATCTCTTTCTATTGTTTTTTGGGGTTTTTTTCATTTTGGGCTGTCCACATTAGTGACCTTGAGTGACAGCAGCAGCCAGAAGGAGCAGCACTTGGCTGTGCATGGAACAGAGCCACTGCTCATCTCAGCCAGCTTCCCACAGAAACCTTCTTGGAGATATCACTGGAGTAGTAAGGTTACATTTTGGATTTTCATTCTGATAAAACCCCTCTTCAGAAAGATGAAGATATCTGCTCCCAGGGTAACAGGAATAGAATAAGCCAGCTCACAGGCTGTGGCTTCCAGAGAGCAGAGACTAAGCCTTTTTTTGTGAATCAGTCTCCCTGCTCGGACACTCCCTGGTTTTAGTCATTCAGTAGCTATTTGGAGGCTTTCCCAGTGCGGGAAAGATAAAAATATTTGGTTTGGGTTGTCATTAAGCAGGCAGTGTTCCCTCAATTAAAAGGAATTGTTTTCTGGGGAGCAGGTTGAGGCAGGAGACTGAGACATCTCAGGAAAGCCTTCCTGACAAAAATAATTATTTGGGCACCATGGTAATCTATTGTTCAAAACCAGGAATTGTCATTCTCAGAATCTAGATGTTTGATTAGTACACTAAAGAAAACACAACTATAGAGAAGTTGCATAACTCTCTGAAATTCAGTGGTTTTGTAAGTATTTTTATTTATTTTCTGGATAGAGTTCTTTATTTAGCTTGGAAAAATTAGCTACATGGAAAAATTAGTTGTATTTATGTCTGTCTGTCTATAATGTCTGAGTTGTTTTTGCATAAGCTACAGGATGATTTGTATTGAGTTTAATTTTTCCCATTATCTTCATTAGTGCTAATGAAGGCTGTTTTTAAGGTCTGTATTTGGATACATTTCCCAGAGGCCAGCATACCATTTACAGCAAGGAAAACTGAATGCCAGCCCAGAAAGGAAACTAAACTTCAGTTCCCCTTTCTCATTCTATGTATTTGTTTTCTTTTTCCTTGTCTTTTTCGAAGGAAAAATGCTGTGAAATGTGGTTACAGTCAGAGTAATATGAAACACAGAATTACAGAAATACAGAATTGGGTCATCTTCCACCTCTGGAAGTTTCTTTCTCCTTCCCCATCCTGAAGATGGACATGTGCCTTTTATTGTCCATGGGTCTGTTCTCAGTCTCCATGGCATTCCCAAAATACCAGATTGTTTACTCCCAATGATATCAACAACTTTATTCAGGCCCCTTGGGTGCTTCCCATCCAGTGCCACACTCCATCTTCCTGTACCAGGGGTAACACTTTTCTCCCTCAGATTCCTCTGTGAGACCTGAGAAGAAATTAAGGGTTCACAGAAGGTAATAAAATGAAGTCCACATTTGTGGGCATGATGGGGAGTAGCAGGTAGGGCTGACAGAAAGGCAGATGCTGCTCCATGGTAAACAGGCAGGAGAAGCCCCCAAGCTGCTGAAATATGAAATGAAGATGAACACAATATAGTTTCATGAGTTCAGGCAAAGGCATTGTGATGCTTCCCTGGGAGGGAGGACTGTAATTTTGTGCCTCATCTCACTCTGATAACAGCAAATCAGAAAGAGTTTTTAAAGAACAGCTTATACAAAAATATTTGACTGGGAAAGATAAATGAGAAACAGTTTAATAGTAGAAGATACAATCTTCTATCTGAGTGTCAATCTTGCTGATTGAGAAGAAATGAGGAGGAGGAATAACTAGAGCTGACTTAAAACTTGGTGTTTCTTTCCCTCAGGGAGTTCTCCTAACTTCAGCATTTATCTTTATATTGGGTAGGAATAAAAAAAAATAAATTCTGATTTCTGTGCTGGAGTGGAGGGTTATGAAAAATCCTTGTTTTCAAAAGGATGGTGTGGGGTTCCTTTTAAGGACCAATTGTGGCATTTGTCTTCCCTCACCACTTTGAATGAGTCCTGAGAATGGCAATTCAGAGATCTCTACATTGATCACTCTGAGCTGGAGTCGCTGACCAAGCATTTTGCCCTGGTGAGGGATATTGATGCACCTCCTGCCCTGCACCCAGAGAGCTCTGGCAGAGTGGAGGTCACAGCACATTGCCAGGATTTTGCATGAGAGTCTCTCTGTTGGGAGATACAGCCTGTGTAGAGGTGCAGCTGATAGTGATAATGGATTGTAGGTTGTGACAAAAGGGGGAACATTGTCATGTGTGTGAGAAATTGAGGAAAGTGGTGTGTGCTCTCAAAGGAAAATCATGACAAATGTGGTGTTCTAGGTAGAAAAGGGAAGGTAAAATACATCGTTTCTGGAAGCTTATTGGGATAACAAGTAGGTTTTATAATGAAAGAGAAAAGCAGGGCATTTATGCAACCCTTTATAAAGTTCATGTTTAATTCAGCTTTGCCATGAAGATCTCCAGATCAGCAGGTGTGCTTCATCCATTGGCTGTACAGCAGCCATCAGCTGTTATTCTGCAAGAAATACTTCTGTGAAAGGGGTATTTATTCATGTGGAATAGGATTTAATTGAGATGCTCTTTATGTAATTTTTAAGGGAGAAAAGGCCTCCATAGGAGCTCACACAAATTTCTTTCTTCATTGAGAGTCTCTAAAACACCTGCCCTAGGAGTCACAATAACAGGAAAAAAAATCCCCAGTTAGAGGTGCAATGCTACAAAGATAATCAAACTGTTACTTGATTAGTTTTTAGCCTGTGGGCTAAAGTGACTCCTGCAAGGGAAATGGAAGTTACAGTGGGTAAGGAATAATGAAATGCAGGCAGCTCAGGGCTGGTCCCTCAATCCAGAGCTGTGTTTGGGTGGTCCAGCATTCCAACAGATCTTGGAAGCCTCCTTGGAAACAAAGGCCCTTTCCTGGGTCGCAGAGCGAGGAAGTTCGCTGTGCTAATGCCAGCAGACAAGAGACACGGGGTAGAGATCACTGATCTTTCTTTTCAGGGTGTTTCATGCCCTGGCAGTCAAGGGAGGCTGGTTTCAGTGGGAATTTAGAAGCTGCTCACTCTGTTTGCTTAGGACTGTGGTTTAAGGTCCTTACAGTAATAGCAGCAAGCTCGTTTTGTATATCTTTACTGTGTCAATATTGTCTTTTGTTAGTGGGAGGGCAAGTTGCATGAGTAAAACATCTTTTTACTTGGACTTTACAATGCTTTTCCAGAAAATATGTTGGATACAGCTGAGATAAATATTCTCTGTGGGGAAAGAAAGTAATTTTTGTTTTTATCCTGTGCTTCTGCTTTCTTGCTGAACTTAATGATTTTGCTCTAAGATAGGGCACAGAGAAGACCTACAGCCTGAGATCTGTTTGCTCTGATATGTGGAGAAAAGCATGAAAGCATCATATTAGGCTATTTCAGTGAAAATAAAGATACAATAAACTCTGGAATAAAGGGGCTAGATTTTCCTAGGCATTAGGAGAGGAGTGTCAAATTGTCTTAATAGATTATATTGTGTGCATGATAGTTCTTCTCTCACAGGCTGAAACCTGAACTATGCTGGAGTTTTTCTGTGATAAAGTGACTTACCTTTCAATTCAGCTGAAAATGAAAAATGCTAAACCCATTGTGGAAAGAGCAAGGTATGTCTTCTAGAAATAGCTGTCAAACTGAAAGCTCACCTGGGCTATAGTGCCAGCTTGTATGTAGATGTTGCAGTTCTTTTTGTGTGTTTCATAGTGCACCATGATTAAATGGTGTGCATGATTGCATGTGTCCTTAGAGCCATTTTATTTCCCAATAACTAATGGCTTCTACTGCAAACGTCACAGTACCTCCCTCATGGCAAACAGAAAGCTAGCTGATCTCCACACTGTACAATAAATGTTCCCATGTCACCTGAGAGTCCAGCTGACTTTTTAGACCAAACTAACTGCTTGCAGATAAACTTCGGTGACATCTGAATTTTTCAGGTGAGTCACGTTCCTAAATCCTTGTCCTGTAAGGGATACTAGACCTCCTCTTCAATGCTGGGCTTGGATTTTCCCTTTTAAGTGATTCTTGGTCCTCACTTCTCCACTACTGATTGTGACTCTCTCATAGAAGGGATGGGTTAAGGCTGATGGTGGCTATCAGGAGTTTCTTTTATTCCTTCTTGCTTTTTGGCCATAGAGGATCTGTTCCTACCTTAAGCTTCACAGTTCACGAACAAAACTGCTGGTTGAACTTAAAAGTCTTTTCCATTCGAAACAAAGTTGTGATTCTATAAATTAGGGGAAAGAAAATAAAGACTTTGAAGGAAAATTAGCAGAGTATTGGCAAAACATCCACAAGGAGATGGAGAGAGAGAGTCTGAAATTACTTGAGGCATCATGCAAATCCAGGGAAAAGTTGCTGTAACTGTTAGGATTGTTAAATATAAAACTGGACTATGTTCTGAAAAAGGATGGATTAAATGTTCCTGCTGAGAGGTCAGTGTTTCACTGTGGGAAAGCTTGGGCAGTGATACAGGACCAGCAAATTCTTGCTTTTTCCTGCCCCTGCCTCTCATCCCACTGCTGCTTCACAACACCCCCAGCAGTGCTGACACAACTCTTTCTCAAGAAACATCATAAACCAGTGTATTTGTTCAGTTCACAACGTGATCTCACAAGATTTCCTTCTGCACATGTAAAGGGACGAGAAAAATACAGCCTGAGTTGCTAAAGGTAGGAAATTCTAGAAAAACTTAAAACTACTGGTAAACTCTCTGTGTTTAAGCATAGTGCATTTTGGGTTTCATAAAAGAGAGCAGCAGAGGACTGGGATGAGTTTCCTCTGTGTATATACTTCATTGATTGTCTTAGGCTTGCTGTCAGACCTTGAAATTAAGGCTTATGAACATACACATTCAGTAAATTAATTGGCCCAGGCTCTGTCTTAGACTTAACAACAGATAAAAAAAATATGGAAGAATTAACCTGCTGTAAGAAAACTTTTCTGTAGTGTAAAGATGATCTAAGAATTTCAGTATCACCTGTGGGCATCACTGTTTTCTATGGTGATTGGAGCCGCTGATAGCTTTTACGGAGTGTTTGGCACCTGCCAAGCCTGAGGTCTCACAGCCAGCTGGGAAACCTGGCAGTGCAAAGGTGTCTTTTTTTTACTCTTCCTTGTAGTCATCATTTAACTTCTAGGTCAGAGGTAAGTTTTCATCTTCTGTCACTGTTTCTAAGATGATCTACTTGTTCTGTGAAATACTTACATTAAGTTCTTTCTGTCCTGCTAAAGACTGACTTTCTAATCTGAATTTGAATGCTGAAGTTTACTGAAGGGCTTGAAAATCTACAAAAATGCCTGACTTTAATTTGTAAGAAATGGATCATCCAGTCTCCTTAGACTTGATCTCTTTATATTCTTTGAAGTTAGGGTACACAGGATCACACTATTGCATTTATTCTTCAGCCCATCAGTTTGTGTGTCTTGACAGCAACCATTTTATCCTGTGTTTCTAGGAGATTGCAGCTAGATCAAATAATTCCTGAGTAAGTATCATCTAAACAAGATTTTTTTTTTTCTCCCAGCACAAATCACCTACCATCTCCTTCCTGTATCTATGGTTAAACTTCCTTCTGTCAAAAGACTCTTGCTAGATCCCCAGACTTGATTTCTTTCCCTTCTGGTCATTAAGAACAGTCTGTCTCGCAGGACATCTCTGCCATTCAGTTGTTAAAATCCAGGTTTCTTGGCATGCATGCAGTATGGGACCAAAGAGGAGGAATGTGGTGGCAAAAGCTGCGATAGATGTGGTGGCAGTCTCCCAAAACCTACACTGGCTTCCAGTGCAAATTAAGGCCACCTTGGTGCACTGTTTACTATGGTTTCAAACACTTTTAGATAAAACAGGCATCCTTGGGTTCTTCTCTTTCTCTGACTGCCACCTTTTTTGTCTTCTCCTCCTGCTGGAAAGGGGTCAAGAAAGAGAACTGGCAACAATTTTAACAGAGTCTATCTAGGCTGTCAGTACTTAGCCAGGAAAAATTTTCAGGAAGCCAAATATGCTGAGTTTAAGGCTGTTTTGTACTGCTGGGGGGGAGGGGGGAAATATGTTTTTCCTAAAAATAGCATTTTTGTGCTACAGAGATTTCAAGAACTAAAATTTTGAGTGGAGTGAAACACCTCTCCTGCTTTGTTTTTCTTTGCTCTCATGACAACAGCAAAATTATTTTATGCTATTAAACTGTAGAAAAAAATATTGTTGCTGCTACCATGTACTAAGATCTACTTTCCTAAGAGGTCTAGTTGAGTGGGAGCCCTAATCTCTGTGCAGATTTTAGTAAATGTCTCTGTGTTGCATGAAGTATCCTCCCTTGAAGACTACTCTTTGTTAAGGTCAGTGTATGTTTTGGCTGTTAATAACAAAACTTTTTTTTCTTCCTTGTGGCAAGCCTGGTGGGATTATATGCTACTTTTTATGTCCTTGCCCAACTGAGCTGTGTATTTTGGCAGCAGCTTTCCAGCCTGGCAATCTGTGTGTACCTCACGTCAGCCCTTCCTAATAGGACTCTTATCTGGACCTAAGATTAGCAGGAAGAAATCCAAGGTGAGGGATGGCCAACAAATGTCACAAGGTTTGGAGAATGTGGACAATAATTCAGTTGGTGACACCAGCAAGAGGACCTTATGCCTTTTGGCTGCTGTTCAGAGAGAAGCAGGGATTTGAAAAAGTTTGGTTGCCACACCGAGTCACTTAATGTTTTTTTTCACAGCATCTCCAGGGGTTTGGGCTGAGGACAGTCTGATCCTGTGATTGCAGAGATGGAGGGAGCTAGGAAACCTGGCTTAAGATGCAGATATTTTGTATTTCTGCTTGGCACAAATTAATTAAGAGAGGGAGATGTGGCTTGTTCTGAATATCAGAGTTTAAAATACACAGAGAGGTTTAAGATACGGTGTGCCTGCTTTGCATTGTCTTAGTGTGATGGAGCTAAAAGCACCAAAGAAGCTTGGGAGTGCTTCAGAACTAGTAAAACTTGCTGAGCATTTCTATCTTCAGACTGTGGGCTTTGTCTCCAAGATCATGAGGTCATACAAAAGCTAAAGAGGACATGATCTCTTGGAAAAATAAATATTTTTAAAAATTTGAGTAGTAAGTTATTTTTTTCCTCAAATGATACGGATAAATCCTTCCTTTTAGATGGGTCCTAAATATCTTCACTCTGGCACATAGCAATTTCCTGTCCCTGCAAGAATGGAAAAGGCTTGAAGAAGAGAGTAATCAGGAGGCATATTTATTTATGTACCTCTCTGTGGTCCGTGAAGCTATGCTAATATACCCAATTTGTGTGGTCCTGTGAGTTTTAGGGCGTGCACATACTAGTCCCTCCAGAGGCACTACCACCAGATAGGCTGCAGGGATTGACATTGGTTTGTTCCATGGGATTAGACTTCCTGAGGCCTGTGAAGTCAGCACATACCTCATTTTCAGGTTTAAAATTATTTTAAAATCTAAAAGCGAGCCAACTTTAGTAGGATCATGTGGGATTCCCTAAAAATGAGAAGGATTTCTTTATTTTATAGATTGTGCTAGGATGAGATTGAAAGGTGGGGGATCCAGCATTGCAAATTGGGGATATTTTTCTTTATCAGATAATTAAGATATTGTTAAATATAATAAAAAGCAATAAAAAAACCTTTATTCTCTTTAATTTTGGACAATTTTGAATTTAATAGTGGAAATTTTGCATGCAGAGCTTCTAAAGGGTGAGAAGGAAGTTTGTGATTAAGGCAAACCTGTACACTAATTTGGATGTGGCACTGATTACAATAGGATTATTCAAGTACTTTAAACTTAATTCAGACTTCTCTCAGATGTTTAGAACCAAATCATCATGAATTCCTTCTTTGCATTCCCTGCTTGAATATGCACAGAGAATGTATTAGATGACATTGGTACAGTATGACCATCCTTTTCTGATGCTTCACTTATGTTTTATTCAGTGCTGATTTTTTTTTGAACTTCTGTAAATGTGCCTTGTCATCTCTCATCAGCTTGTCTTCTAAGTATTGGAGAAGAGGGGAAGAGAAGAATTGGTCCCTTTGTGTGCAAGAGGAGGAAAAGTTTTCACTGTGCCAGTGTGTGCCAGCCAAGAGGCATTTTCTATTGACATTTTATTGTCTCTTCTTTCTGGAGAAGTGTTTCAAAGGCTCCCAGTGCTGCAAAGCTCTCTGCTGCCTCATTATTCAGAGCTGCTGATGTGAAAAGGAAAGTTCCTTAATGCAGCTTTCACTAACTTCAGGGAATTCTCTTTAGTTTCCTTTTCCTGCTCTTCTCCCTTTATCTGAAGAGTAAATGTTTGTGTTTCTTGGAGAACTCAGGGCAGAAAAATCTGCAGGCTGTGCTGCTTGTCTTCCACAGAAACGAAGGAGATTTTAAGGGTACATTTTCCTTGCAGTTCGTGAGAAAATCTGATTTGGAAGGATATCATTTTTATCTTCTAGTTTGGCTTCTTCCACATACAATTACCATTTCCCTCCTCAATCCACAGTTTTGTGTTTTTGCTCGAGTGAGAGAAGTAATTGCATGGCAAAAAAAAAATGTAGCAGCAAACCTGAACCCACCAAGAACCAAAACAACAACAACAACATGCTTCTTAAAATTAACATATGCTGTCAACAATGATGAAATTGTAATACTGTAACAACAAATTTGATGAAATAAATGTATCTTGCAGCTTTTTTAGCAGCAGGAGGGAGAGAGAAACATTGGTTACTGGTGAAAGATTTTGTGAAAATGTTCTCAGTAGAATGAGAATATTTTCTGCATACTCGTAGCTGAGTTTCAAATAAGGGAAGAGCTGATGGGGGTAGGAAAAGAAGTGTTAATACATTTTTAACTGCAGATAACACCATGGTTTCCATGTTTTGTTGATACCTTCTTGACAACTGCATCTTTAAAATTGCACAAAATATTATGGCAGTGGCTGTCAGATGCCAAGAAATTATTTCCTAGTGAGCTATGTCCTACTTGACCAAAGCCTGCTTTGTTCAGCACCCGTGTTGCCAGCTATCCACAGGAGGCCAGTTGGCAAATTCCACGAGAAGGATGAATTTTCCAAAGCATGTGAGGAGACCCTTGTAGGTGTTTTTTGATTTCCTTCATCTATTGGTCTCAGTGTTGAGGAAACTGTTTTCTGAACAGCTCCTTTTCCACTTCATCCATGTTGCAGATGACCAGGATATCTCCCAGGAGTAGTTTGACTTCATGTGTTTAGAGATCTCAGAACTACTTGAAGTTTGAAGCTGCTGTGGGTAATTCTGGGCATAGCAGGGTGAGGGGATCTCTTGGATTGGCACTCCCAGTTCACTGTGATGTCCCTCCTGGTAGAAGCTGAATGGAAAGTCCTCCACCACCACCCTGACTCAGATACTAATCACTGAGTCCTACAAACTCTCCTCTTTGCTGCTCTCTTACTTTTCTTACTTTTTTTTTAAAGTGCATTTTGCAATCGCAGCATCTCCAAGACATGTTCACCTGTCCACACTCAGTGAGTTTCCTTCAGTTTTCCACTTTGATCAAAGAGTGCTTTACTCTGTCCTTACTCTGAAAATCCTAGCAGCTACCTTGGAGCTTTCCATTAATACCTGGTTTGCTTTCGTATGGCCAGGGAAGGTTCTGGCTTAGCTGGGATACTTCTGTATTCCCTGTTGGAGTTTCCAGAGAAGAAGGCCTGCATGCTGTGCTTGAAAAACAAAACTTGCAAACTCTTAGGATGTTTGCTGTTGGAAGGAGAAGAGGCACATCACCTCAGTCTTTCATTCCATGGCCCTGAACTGTCCCACATCCTCAGGAGGAGCAGCAGGGATCAGCTGTGCGTGTAACTCCATGTTTCTCTTGCTAGAAGCGCTAGATCAGGGATTAAAGAGGTTGGGAGTGCATCCAGACAGGGGCAGTCAGACAAAGCAGTGGGAAAAGTCTTCTCAGAGTGGTGATGAGGTGTAATGGGAGGCAGCAAATACACAGAAACTGGGAAGTGTCTTGTGTCTCACTGGCTCATATCTTAACTTGTACACTTTACAATTTTTCTACATTACAAATATATATATATATATGTGTGTGTGTGTGTGTGTGTATGTGTGTGTGTATAAAAAGTCTAATTTTTTTACTGCTGCCTTGTTCTCACCCTCTCTCCAGAAGCCCAGAAGTCCCATACTGGTGCCTCCATTGCCCCTTCCCAATGCTCCAACTATTGATCCTTGTAGGAAGAAGCAGCCTCCTACATTCTCCTCACTGTGGTTTCTTGCTTTTCCAAAGGGGGAGCAAGGTGTTTGTCAGTCCATCACATCTGCACAGTGAGAATCACAGGAAGGCAACAGCCAGGCTGTACCTGCCTCAGGTCTGCTGCTGGAGCTTGTAGTCTCTGCACCTTGTGCTGCCTCCTTATTCCAGTGCCAAGACTCCAACAGCAAATCTGTCAGTGTGTCATGGTTCTGATTCCAGTAGTGCCAGAATTGTCTTCAGCAAAACAAGGGATGCAGGAAGTTACTGGAGAGCTGGTCACAGGTGCTGATTTCCCAGCTTGCTGCAGAATAAGCCAGCTAGGAGTGTGCAATAACCAGTGTAAAATTCCCTGTGCACTTGCTGGAACTAAATAGGCTGTGGTCACATTTCTTCCCTGCTCCTGAGGCGTTCAGTCCTGCTGAACAGAACAACTTTGTCAGGTGCCATCAAATGCTCTAAGTCTGAAAGATAGAGAAATGTGTGGAAAATGAAAAAAATAAATGTTTTTTGTTTGTATGAGGGAAAAAGCAAAGCTGTGATCTTTCCATTTATAATGTCCTCTTTCAGATTTCAGTTAAACCCCAACCTGCAGGTATCTTTGGATTTGAAAATATGTGTCTATATATATGCTTTGTTATGAAATTAATAGTATAGACTCTCACATTCATCTGGTCATCCTTTTAAGATTCTTCCTGGTGGGAAATACTTCAAGCATTTTTCTCTTTCCTCTCCAACCAAGACACGAGTAGGTTTCTAAACTGCACTTTTTAATGAAACACCAATATAAAACTACTCAGACTGCTGAGCTTGGCTTCCTATTGGAAAGAAAAATAATTGCAGTTACTTAGTTAACCTCAAATCTGTGTCTGGACACAGCAGGTAATTTTTCCACACTGTTAGATCTGAGATCTAAAGTGTGAAATGTCATTTTAGCTTGCTGTCGCAGGACTGCTAAACTTCTTAGTGCAGTCACCACAGCTCTTGTATTATCTGAACTCATCAAGACTCATCAAGTAAATTCCATCATAACATGTCAAAACCTTAGATGATAAGTGGTTTCTTCTGTCTTATAAGGATGGTGTGAACAAATTCAGATATTTTGGTGGGATAGAGGAAAAGGAATATTTGCCCTGTTACAGCTTGTAAAGGTTCATAGTGTGAGGTATTCTCTAGCCACTGCCATTGTGGTCTTGATGACCCAAAAATGGATGAGGCTCAAGGAAAAAAGCAGTTGGCAGATTTTTCTGTCTACAGCCTAAAAACCATTTTCTATGCATGTACTGCACAAGTACACACATATTCCTAAAGAAAAGGCTGCAGTGAAAGCCTTTATGCTCTGAGGAATCCAGGCAGACTGAATGGGGGGACTCTGTGGCCATCAGAAACTAGGAATGGTAAATGTATTTATCTGTGTTTGAATCCATACAGCTGTTCTATTCTCTTTCAGCTTGTTATTCAGCCAATGATTAATTACTTTGCATTTGTTTTGAAGCTTAATACAAACAAAAATACACATTTCTAGTGATAAATCTGCACAGGAGTACAAAGCTACTTGCATTTTCTATTTACATCTTCCACTGGACATAGCTGTGGGAGAAAAGTTGTGAAAATAGAAAGGTAGCATGGCTTAGATAATTGTTTTTAAAAGCATGGTCATGAGGAGGGTCATAATTTTGACCATGTTCCTGTACATTGTCCTCTGTTTCTTCTTTTCTTGTTTTCTGCAGGGTTTTTTTGTTGTTTTTTTAGATTTTCTTAGGAAAGCACAGAAAATCAGTTTTATTTGATTTCATTAAGACTTTGGAGCATTGTGCTTCGATATTTACCTGACAGGAGCGCTGGATGGAATGACAGTAGAAAAAAGGAAAGCAGTTTCAGGAAGGCACTCTCTCCATCATTCCATGGCATAAATTTACTCTCTAGAGAATGATCAGTGATATTGATTTATTTGGATCAATACTGCTGTAGACTCTAAGTCTTGAGTGAAGACCATTCTTCTTTATGTCATGACAGTGTCTTTGTGAAGAATGTGGTTGCTGTAATCACAGAAGTATTTGCACTGCTGCTGTCAATCACCACTTCATTTCCATTTGTTACAGAAATGTAGGTGGTTTTTAGGAACCGAGTCCTTTTTGAGGCCACTATGGGATAGTTTTCCATGAGTGCTGAAATATGAAATTGCTAGGGGGGTAGCAATCCTGCAGCTGCTGTTCTTCAGAGCAGCTGTACTAGTTGGACTTTTCAAAAGTGGGGCTTGGAAAAAAACACCAAAACAACTCAGCCACTGGTTACCCTCAAATTGTATGTGAGTATTCTTAAACTGGCTTAGCCACAGAATCATTTAGGTTGAAAAAGACCTTAAAGATCACTGGGGAGAGAGACTGGAGGGTGTTGGTGGCTGCAGAGCTCGGTGTGTCTCTGCAATGTGCAGGTGGGCAGTGACCCTACCCCTGTGCTGGGCTGAGCCCCCAGCCTGGGCAGCAGGGAACAGGAGGGGAAAGGGGGATTCTGCCCTTCTGCCCTGCTCTGCTGAGACCCCCTGCCCTGCAGAGCTCCTCCAGCCCTGGCATCCCAGCACAGGAAGGACAGGGAGCTGCTGGAGCCAGAGCAGGGACACCAAGGGGTCAGAGGGATGGAGCAGCTCTGCTGGGAGGAAATGATGGGGGAATTGGGATTGTTCAGCCTGGAGAAGGCTCTGGAGTGACTTTTCAGTATGTGAAGGGGGCCTATAAGAAGCCTGGAGAGGGCCTTTTCACATGGGTAGATGACAAGGGAAATGGCCTTAGGCTGGCAGAGAGCAGGGTTGGACTGGATATTAGGAAGGAATTGTTCCCTGTGAGGGTGGTGAGGCCCTGGCACAGGTTTCCCAGAGCAGCTGTGGCTGCCCCATCCCTGGCAGTGTCCCAGGCCAGGCTGGATGGGGCTCTGAGCAGCCTGGGATAGTGGGAGGTGTCCCTGCCCATGGCAGGGGTTGGAATGATCTGTAAAGTCCCTTCCAGCCCAAGCCATGTTGTGGTTCTGTGCTTCTAACACTGCCAAGTCCACCAGTAAACCATGTCCCCAAGTGCTACAACTACACATCTTTGGGAACCTCCAGGGTTGGTGATTCCACCACTTCCCTGGGAAGCCTATTCCAATGCTTGATAACCATTTCAGGAGAAAAAAAACCAAACCAAACAAACAAAAACAAACAAAAAACCAAACCAAAAAAAAAAAAAAAAAAAAAGTAAAAAAGAAAAACAAAACAAAAAAAAACAACAACAAAAGAAGAGACAAATGTCCTAAATGCTGGTGCTCCTATTTTGGATGAGGGACAAGGACGAGTAGTACAAAAAGGACAGAAAAGCATTTTTAATACATTAGCTGCCAGATGCTAATAAGTAGTTACCACCTAAGATGTCTAAAATAAAATAAATATGCCACACAAGGCTGTTACCACACAGAGTTAACTCCTGACTTCACTGAGACCTCACTTGTGCAGTGCTGCGGTGCGGAGTGATTGGTGTTCAGTGGGTATGGCAGTGGATTTTGATTTAGGGTTTTGGGAGAGAACTGCAAGTGGTAGACATCCTAGGAGAAATAGTAAGAGGAAAATGGCTGTGAAGTGTGAATTGGAGGAATGATAAGGGAAGGATTGCCTGCAGAAAAGCTGTGATGTAGGATATCTGCATTTAATTATGCTGAGGCAAAGCAGAAACTCCTTTCTAGTCCTGATCTGTGCTTTGATCCCGTAACCTGCTCAGTGGGTTTGCAACAACTAGCTTTAAAAAAAAGGGAGAGTGGAAAGATATGCTAGACTATGTGATGCAGAAAGGAGCCTGCAGAAACTGCATCTTTGAGATCTCTGGTAGCTTCTGTTCTTACCAGGTGAATAAATAAATAGAGTTGAGGCAGAACACATTGATATTTGGGCTACTGAGAAATATTTATTCTTTAAAATCCTACATGACACACGTAGGTGTGTCCCCAACACCATTGCCTAATGTTTACAGGCTTGTTTTCCTTAATTTTGGAGAGAAAACATTGTGAGACTGAGCAAGACTAACAGGTTTCACTAAAAAATCAAGAGGCTCCTCCTGCGTTGTGTTGCATCAGCGGCCCTTCTGCTTCCTTGTTTTTTCTCTATTTCTTCACGGTGGTCAAACAGTTTGTGCTGCCTGGGAGAGTCACAACATCTGTGAAGCTGTGTAGGTAATGCTTAAGCCATCTGGAAATTCCAGTTGCTGCCCACATCTGTCCTGGGGGCAGGTCTTTGGCCCAGCAGCCACAATTCCCAGAGGTTTCTGTGTCTGCCTGCCTGTCATGTAGCGTTCAGCAGTTTGCAGGATCCAGCTGTGCACACTGCTCGTTGTCTCTAGCTCTTAATTGTGCTGTCACACTTCCCTGTCTCTTTAGATTTAACTGCAATAAATTAAAATGGATTGCAAAACTGGTGTGGTTTTTCAAGGCATGAAGAGTTTCTGGGAGCGATGAGTTTCTCCTTGTATGTTGCTACTTGGCGATGCTGTTACGGATTTGAATTGCTACTGTTGGCAAACAAAAAATTATTTGAAATGTATTAGCTGGAGAAAAGTGATTTAACCTTCAGGCTTCTAACAACAACATTTATATTTGGTGTAAATTGCTTGGAGCAAAATCTCTTTTGCAAAGAGGATTATCATCAGGAGTTCAGCGTGGCTGTAAATGTGCCCATCTTTGAATTGCAGGGTTTTATTTCTTCATGCTGCATTAGCTTCTATGGTGCCTGTACAAAGGGTGGATTATGACCTTCCTTTTAATTCTGTAGCTAAATGAGAGGAGTTTAATCTTTGTGTTTGCTGTTAGGTGATGTTAAATAACGGTGGAAGTTCAACAAACTGTAAGGAACTTTTAATTTTTCTGTAGAACAGTCATTTTATCATCCTATTTGCTTCATTTTCTGTCATCAGTAAAATCTCCCTGACTTCATAGGCTACACAGATCTTTCTGTGCCTAAAGACATTTGGAAATGCATTATGTAACTTCAGTGCCTTCTTGCTGGTATTTTCTGCTTGTTTGTATCAGCAGCGCTGTTGTCACGAATGGTGTGCAGTATTGAACTACAGCCATTTTCTGCTCTGATTCACTGTTGCTTATTTCTGAAAATGCAGGAAATACTTTAAATCCAAAGGCTCAGATCTAAGCTAATTCACGTTAATCCTCGTTGAGATGTTGGTTATTGCAGTGGAACTTCCCTGGATGTGAGTTTGGCCCAGAAAAATAAAATCAAGGGAGCTGAGTGACCTTCTTCTGGTGTTACTGAGGAGCCAGGAGTTAAGTCAGTATGATGTAAAACAAGTCACTATTTCAGCTATTTCTAGCATTCATGGTGTGTATTTTCTGATGATTAAACAAGCAATAAATGCTTTCTGGCAAAAAAGCACATATTAGAAATAATTGCTTTTATGTATTATAATTACTTGCCTACTTCACAGAATCTCTGTAATTCATTCTGAGACAAAATGCAAAAGAGAAAATAATTATATGAAGATGTATTGTTCAGGCATCCCCAGTGTTCAGTCCATTTAGAACTCATAAAATAATTAATAGACTGAAGAAGTAAATTGATGAGACAGAAATAGTATGTGACTACTTTATATTACTTTTTCTGACCTCAGCTATACAAGTTCTCTGAAACAACAGAGGATTTTTTCTTTCTCTGCATGTTCCAGGTGAATTATAACTCTTCCAGAATCCTGATTAAAGAAAATTGTCTTATGTATGATTGGATATTTTCACCCAATAGTAAAAATTTATTTTCAGAAAGTGGCCAAGAATTATTACTTTGGTTTAAAGGACTCTTGCTGTCTGTAGCTTTGTTTCAAAAACTATTGCTTGTCATTTAGTGTAATTTTGGTTGAAGCTGGTTCATTGCATTTAATATGATATCTGAAAGACTCATTTGAACAGGCCAACCCTCTTGTTTATGGAAATTACATCCCTGCATAAAGTTGTGTAAGAAAAAGAAAAAGCTCATCA
The DNA here is from genome assembly GCA_034336665.1 of Luscinia megarhynchos. Classification (NCBI taxonomy): domain Eukaryota; kingdom Metazoa; phylum Chordata; class Aves; order Passeriformes; family Muscicapidae; genus Luscinia; species Luscinia megarhynchos. Next base: position 9,523,993 of record CM067564.1, on the reverse strand, counting down.
AAACCAGTCTAAGTACAAGGAGATGCCAGAGACACCATTTTTGAATATAGACGTACATTTATAGGCATCTGGTGCTTTGGTCTTGCACAGAACTGATTTTTTTTTTTTGTTGAAAAGACAAATACTTCAACAGATAAGCATCTGAAATGGCTGAAATGGCTGCTGTCCTATTTGAATAGGGCAGTGATCCAAACCATACTGAAATATTCACCTCTTCCAGTCCACCTCCAGTGCTCATCCTCCCTTTTGCTGTCCCTCCTTGACCCCTGCATCCATGGGGCTGCTATGAGCAGTGGCAGCACTCAGCGAGGTTCAGGTCCACATTTCCCTTCCCACCACTCTGGCTCTGAGAGCAGCCACTCTCTGCATGACACCATTCCAATCTGAATGCAGATTTGGCATCACTGAAATACGTGGAAGATGAGGTCAGTGGAGTAGTTGTTCTGCTAAATATCAGTTCAGTCATACCTGCTCTCAGTGAGGGGAAGTTCTCCTGTGCTATTCAGCTCGAGGATACGAGGGTTGTCCTTTGCAGGAAGGAAGTGTTAGGTTTGGTAGGATTAAAGTTCCCACCTTTCTCTTTGCTTGTCGTTTGGCACAAGATCATGGCTTTGTTTGTAATGCAGTGCTGTAGCTTGTCCTTTCTGTTTGATCCAGAGGAGACTGTGAGAGGCAGCAGTACCCTCAGAGCAGCTTGTGTCTGCAGAGATGCTCAGTGGGATGCCTGGCTCAGTGGGATGCCTGGCTCCTGTTTTTTTCATGCTCTGGCTGGAGATGAGTCAGCATCAGAGAGATTTGTGCTTCTGCAGAGATGCTGTGCTCAGTAATTCAGGTGTCATCAGCAATTACTTTCCTGCTCCGACTAGTGCCTAAAACATCTATGTTGCCAGCCTACACTCCCTTGAAGTGGGCTTCAGGAAGCCCTTGTGTGGGCTTTTCTCCACAATTCAGTGGCTTTCTCACCTCCAGTCATATTTGGAAGAGTGAGGAACCTCAGCCTATGGAATAGTCTTTATCCTTCTGTACCTCACTAAGGGTCACCTCACTGCAACTTCTGACCATAGTTCAGATAGTTCTACCAGGCACTTAATCCCTTGTAGATTAATTGACTGGGAAATAGTCAGTGCTCAGTATTGACTATTTATTCCTTAAAATGAAAGGCCAAGTATAACCTTCTGCAGGAAACAATTTGTGTGTAAAAAGCCAAAAAGGCATGCATATAGTTTTCCCTGGTTTGAAGTAGACTTCCAAAGAGTCAGGTCAGCAGGCATTACTTGGGTCACACCCTTTGACCTCAGAAATCCTCTGGTTCCTTAAAATCTCCATATGTTCTTCAGTGCTTTCGTTACAAAGGCCAAGCACAATCAATAAAAACAGAGAAAAATCAATCACACTCTTAAAAATATAAAAAAACTAAAGATAGTTGTACAAAATAAAAAATTCAAGACTAAGTTGAAAGGAAAATATCTTAGCAATCCTGTATATAAACTGGAATTTGCTTTTGAACCTGGAATGTAATGAAATCTTCTTTAAATTTGCTTGAACAGTGGAGATTCAGAGATCTATCTGAACATTCCAAATGGCAGCATTCTGGTTTTTGTGTCATGATCTCAAAACATGACTTTGTGTACATTAAACAAATTCACAGATTTTCTTTCCTGATAATTAGCATGACATCCGATGGGTAAAAGATTTTTATAATTTCTTGTGAAGCTCACTTAGGAAATAGAAAAATAAATGTAGTGCAAAGAGACACAAATCTGCTCCAATAACAGGTAAATGTCATCTCATTTTTTGTGGTTTTTTTTTTATTGTGGATGAGGCCCTGAGCAACTGGATCCAACTCTGAAATTGGCCCTACTAACTCTGGGCTGCCTAACTTGGAGTGCTTTATTATGGAAAAGAGAAAGGATGGGATTTTTCTTCTCTTTTAACCCTAGGAGGATAAGCCAGTAATCAAGAATAACAAGAGATTGCCTTGAAAGTTTGTTTTTTTCAGTGGCTGTGTTTGGTACTTCCATTTTCATCATACCAGAATGGCTTGGGAGATGAAATTTTTGGGTTTGTTTGGAATCAGACATTCAAAATGGTCTGAGACTAGATGGAGAGGAACTGTGTGCAGCTATGTACATGTAGTCCTTGTCAGAAATGCTTAATGAAACATGGCTGCATGGTTAATTATAGGGACACTTCAAAGTAGAGTGATTTATATACTTAACTATTCTAGCAGGCATTGAACATCTGGCCAAAAGAAATTAAGCCCTTTTTAGATAACTGAAGCAGGGAACCCAGGTGAAACAACATAATAAATTGATGTCCACACTTGGAAGACTTTCACAGTCACTTTGTGCAGTAGTCTCAAACTCTGAAGGCAGAGCAGCAATGCTCTCTGCTCCTGAAGTGTGGGAAGGAGAGTAACTCCTCTGGCAGTCTCCAAGTTTGTGGTGCAAACTCTATAAATGTACCTTTGTTTATCTTCTGGATACGAATTCAAAGCAAGTATCCAGTGGCTGGAAGTAGTCCTTATATTTTATCTTATTTCCTGTTGTTCAGTGGGATTGGTATGGCCTCTAGTGACTAAGGACTTCTCTCCTTCATTTTTCTACATTGCAGGCCATGTGTCATGCCAAATTTCTGAGGTCTTTTGGTCTTCATCTGGCTAAACTACAACCTTCTTCTGGCCCTACACACCTTTCACATGCTTCCACGCTCTTCAAGTCCTGTCTTCTAGTATGAGTCAGTTTTTTTGAACTGGAACAAGATGTGAAATTTTGTTATAAATAAGTCAATTATCCAGTAGTTCTAACCTGTTGGTTTAACTTCCCAAGTGGCCAGCTCTTTAATAAGAACAGGCTTTTAATAGGCCTAGATGAGCCTTCTGTGTTCATCTAAGTTATAATCTAGACGACATCTGAAAGTAGGCTAATAACCAAATTCACTGAGCCAGAATACCCACAGCTATTATTTGTAAAATAGTGTCCCTGAAAGGTTATTCTGCTTGACCCACTTTCTAAACTAGATTCTACACCTGATGATTCGTCATGGATAAAGAAATTTGGGATTTTCATTTGTTTGATGCTGAGTACTGTGGTCCCAGGCAGCACTGGGAAAGAAAAGTAATATTTTGTTAGGCTTGAATCTCTAGTTTGTGCCTCTGAAGCCTCTGCTGGAGGAAGAGTTTTTCTGGGATACTTGAAGATCATCATTCTGGTTCTTGACTACATGACTGACAGCATTCTACTATTCTTGTTTCTTTTTGTTTCAAATTAAGTAGGCTTTTTTGAAACATTTTACTGGTATTTTTCATGAGCCTGTTTTTTTTGCAGTGTGTGTTTTGTGCTTTATGTGGTCTGCCCCACTTCAAAGACTATTGTTTTGCTTCCATTAGGCTAATAAGGGAAGAGGGGCTTTTCTAAGAGGATTCAGTCTGGCCTTGTTTTGCATTTAATCAACTTAAGAGTTTGAATCAGGGGGTAGCTTGGAACATTCAGGCCTGAAACCATTGCATCTAATTAAAATGTTTAACTGGGACACATCATGTGGGAGCTTGGTCCATGTCAGTGAATCTCCAAAGGGGAGCCTATCATGTCTACGCTCCTTAGAGTGAACTGGGATGAATTCTGGCTATAACAGCTCATAAGGGGTGGTGATCTGCACGTGGTATTGCAGTTGTGCAGAGCAGTGTCACTTCACTGTGTCTTCCATGAGGAAGAGCTTTCTTCATGGTGTTATTCCAGGCCAAGGCAACAGGAAAAGACTGAGCATGTCGATGAGTGATGGCTGACAAGAAATGGCATGGGCACAGTGGAATTGAAGTGGAAAACGCAGCAGTGTTTGTGGGGAAATCTCTTTCTCCTTTGTCTTGTAGGGATAGCTGCGTATCTTCATTGCTGCCACTTCACAGTAGCAGATAAACACTGTTCAGCACTGCAGTGAGAATCTCCTGCTGGGAGCCTTGGACAGCACGAGCTGCGTTTGACCTCTGTGTGCAGCTGTGATGTCACATGGAGGATAAGGCTGAGCTTGATTTTTTTTAAGCTTCTCAGATATTTGTGGTTTATTTTCACAATAAAGACTTTTTAAGAAAAATAATTTTTAAAATTGCCATTGACTGAACTAATTTGAGTTGAGGCAAGTGGCTAAAAAGGTTATCCCAAAAGCCTTTAAAGCTTTATTTCTGCATCTTCTCAGGTACCTGCTGCAGGAAGGGACAGAACAAGAAAGCACCATGTCTTCAGTCTCAGCTTACTACAATGGAAAGACTGTACTTATTACAGGAGCTACAGGTTTCATGGGCAAAGTGCTGGTGGAAAAACTCCTGCGCTCCAGCCCTGAAGTGAAAGCAGTTTATATTCTTGTCAGGCCAAAGGCTGGACAGTCAATGCAAGAGAGAGTGGCCAACATGTTGAAATGTAAGGTAAGTTCATATGGTTTATTCTGGAATATAATCTGAAATCCATTTAGCTGGGTGGAGCAAAGGGCTTCTGTTTTACTCAGTTCATTAAGAACAAAATGCTGACTTCTGCTCTAACAGCTGTGTATTTTTGCTGTGTCTAAGACAAACAGCCAGAAGAATTGTACATGACAAACCTGTAAATGTCTGACTTTGATGAGTGCCACAGCATTTTACACTATAGCAATGTAATCTTTTTGCCTCCCTTTTTGCATCACCTCCACCCATGTGTCTTGATCCTGTTTAGTTTGCCATCCCAGTGGGGAAATCTCTAGTGACAAGGAGGATGTCAAAGCCCTTTGCTATATTTAATGTAAACATTTGCATGGAGATACTGAATTGGCCTGAGGCTCCCAGGATTCTCAAGATCCTCTGGATCTTAAGCCAGTGATGAGGTTGTGAACTTGCTTAGACTCCTCCAGCTATGATAAATGCCAGAGTTCAAGCTCATGCCTAATGCTAGTGTGAATTTGTACATACCTGATGTGAAATGAGAGGAAGGGACAGATCTGGCCCTAGCAGGCAAGAAAATACTTGGAATTAATCTGAGAAATGTCAACATATCTTTATGGAGTATTGGTCTAAAAGTTTAAACACATCTTGACTGGAAGAATCTCCTCCTTCTGCAGAAGTTAGAGGTAAAATAGGTGACTTGGAGACAAGTAGGTCTGTCAGAAAACATGTTTTTTTCCTTTTAATGTTTTGAGGCATTAAGCTAGGAAAATCTTATGTATGTCCAAGAACGGAGTTTGTTTGGTTTTGGTGTGTTTTTAACAGAGGGTAGATTGTTTTCATATTCAGGAAGATTTGTGAGTGATATAAAAAGGAAACAATCACATTGGTTGCTTTTTGCTAGTCTGACATAGAATGATTTAGGTTGGAAAAGACCCTCAAGGTCTTTGAGTCCATCTCTTAACCTCACACTGCCAAGTCCACCCTCAGTTATCATCACAGTGGATAATGTTTTTTATTACCAACCAGCACAATCCCAAATGTGGTGTGTTTTTGCCATTTGTGTTTTAACACACTTGAGGAAATGATAAACCTAAGTATACACAAAGACTTCTGTAAGCTCTGTTTGCATTTTATGTATAAATACTACTATATAAATACTGTCTTATCTCTTCAGTTGGGCAGCACAGTTTGGAGGTGTTGTTAGGTCTAGGTGAGGTTCCTTAGTAGCTGTTTTATTGCTGCAGCAGGTATTAGATGTACCCATTTTTCTTCCTGGCATGTGTCAGCAGTTTTAGACATGCCAACAACAAACAGGACCTGATAACCTCTCCTTGAACCTTTGGCAACCTGCTCCAATATGTTTCAAATGAATAAAAGTAGAAGGCAGAGCTCTAAGTTAGGCTGCTGCAGCCTTGGGAGGAAAAAAAAAACCTCACAAGTCATCCAGTTCCTCCTGGTCCACCTTCCAAGGAAGAATGTGTCTTTCTGATGCTGATCATTTAAAAATTACTCAAAAATTCTTGCCTAAGGCAGAAACCCTACTCTAAGGTGTTTATCGTGTACAAATGTTGACACCCTTGCAGATATTTTTTTCCTAGAAATGAAACTGTTAATGCCACTAGATGTTAATTTAATGACATGAGGACAGGAAACATTATTCTTAACATTTTTGCAGATCTATTTCTAGTTGATCACAATCTAGAGACTGCCCTTTCATTTGCAGTTGTGGTTTGCATCCTCCAGTTTGGGAAATCCCTGAGGTATATAATGAATAAAAATGCAGCAAAATTTGTTCCAGATCTTTAGGCAGCATTCCCAATTGAAATTTCTGATCATAATCTCTGATGAGATATATTGGAGTAAGCACAGGAAACTTAAGAATAAAATTTTTTCTCTTATTTATGTGTATTATTTACATGTATCTTTATAATTTCTAAACTCTAGTGAGTAATTATTCCTTTTACCCGCAACTGAGGTAATATTTGTATCTGAGTTTAGGAGAGCATACTTTATTTCTTCTTTCATATCCTACCCTATGTAATCTTCCCTACTGACCCATGACACTTTTCACTTTGCAAGTAACTCTTTTCTTCTTTTGCATTTAGCTTTGACCTAGTATTATCCTCTGGATTTTCTTGTTTACACACTCAGAAAGGAAGTATTCAGGAACAGAGAAATACAGGTTGCCAACTTCTAAATATTCTAAACAAAGAGATAAAATTACTATTTGAGATGAAGTAAGATCAAAGTGAAGCAGATTGGTTAGAATTAGTTACATAATGTTTAGATTCTTCAAGTAAGGTCATCTGGGGACTCCTGGTTTTTGGTAGTACTTAGAAATATTTTGAAAGAGCTTGCCTAGAATTTTTATCCCTTTTCATAAATCTCTGTGAAATTTGTGTGACTTTTATCATTATATCTACAGGGGTTTAAACACTGAGGTGTCACATTTGTGTCCTATCTTGTTCACAGTGTGAACATGTGAATATGCTGGAAGATGACTCCTGTTAAATAGAAGAGCAGCTGTGGGTTACAAAAAGGTGAAACAGTGTGGACAGGCAAAATAACTTAGTTTGTGCTTTTCAACAGTTGGTTACTTGAAATTTTTCAACTTCTGAATCCAACATGGAAAGTGAAATACAGAAAATAGATTGGACATAAATCAGAACTCTTTGACTGTATTCTGTAGCTGAACAGGTATTGAAATTTAATATAAGGCTGCTTTCCTTAGGTCTAGTAAAATACGTTTTACATGCAGGTGCATTAGTGCATTAGTATTCAATGTATAATGAACAGATACTCAATTATCTCAGCATCAAATCCAAAACAAGCATGATGACCTTGCCTATTTATGAAAGGAGATGTTCTATTTTCCAGCAGCAAGTTCCTAAGGGAATCAAGCTATTACCCTGTGCTTAATGAAATGCCACGTCTGCCTTGCACAGAGCACAGCTGCTACACAAAAAACCCCGGATTTCAGTATTGGCTGCTGCCTGGATGTGTCCAGAGATGTGGATCATGAGGCAGAGCTTGCCAGGGCTGTCTAATTGTTAGTTGATAGGAGATGTGTCTTTATCAGATGCAGGGAATTGTTTCAAGGAGCATTTTTTGCTGTCTGATCCCTCTGTGCACAGAAATAGGCAGGAATGCTTGGAGGGTTGTCTTGGATTCCCTGGAGAGCAGTTACTGGGCTAATGCTGAGTCACTGGTTGTCGCTTTCCTGTTGTCCCTGGGAGAGCAGATCATTTTCCATGCCCTGCATGCAGTGAACCAAGGCCACTTGCTGCTGCCAGGCTGTTTCTCAGATACATTTGTTCAGTGTTCCTAATTAGAAAGATCAGGCAAAGTGGGGAATGGAAAAGGCTGTTATTAATGTCTCTGATAATTCAGAGAGAAAATGGGTAGGCTATGAATGAGACTGCTGAAAATGGGGAATTAGGTGTGCCTGTAAAATTCTGCTGTTTTTTCCTGTCGTCCAACCACAGTTAACCCTTCTAGTTACAGTGGGTGCTACAGACAGACCTTCTTGTCCCTGCAAAGCTTTGTCTGGAGCTTCACATTGGGATGGGCAATGCTATCAGACACCTTTGTCTCTTCAGTATTTCCTCATGAAGTGTGCTGTGTTTATCAGCAAACATCTAGCAAGGCCCTGTACATTTCAGCAAATCATTCCAGATTTATCTTTCCCCTCCTCCGGCAACTGTCCTTGTCTTTGCCCCCTCACTCATCACCACCATGCCAAACCAGTGCAGTGCCACTCCGTCTGGAACAGCATCCTTGGAATCTGCTGTGACCACTGTAGAGGGGCCTGAACTTGGATCAGGGTTAATGAGGGTTTAGGTTGATGGAACGCGGTGGTGTTAAGTCATGGGTTGGACTCGATGATCTTTTCCAATCTAAGTGATTCTCTGATTCTGTACATGCCCCATCACTCAAGGGGTTGAAGGCCAAGACTGAAATAATATTATTTCTGTCTTCTTCAGACAAATGAGTTGTAGAACCATAGAGTCATTGAATCAGTTATCTTGGGAAAAAACTCTTATGATTGTGGAGCCCAGCTGTTAACCCAGCACTGCTATGTTCTCCACTAAACCATGTCCTTAAACATCACATCTTCATATCTTTTAAATACCTCCAGGAGTGGTGGCTCAACCACTCCCAGCCTGTTTCAATGCTTGATAACCCTTTTGGTGAAAAAAATTTTCCCGATATCCAGTCTAATCCTTCCCTGACACAACTTGAGACCATTTCCTTTCCGTTCTATCGCTTGTTACCTAGGAGAGAGACTGGCCCCTACTTTCTTAAAACCTCCTTTCAAGTAGTTGTAGAGAGCCATGAGGTACCCCCTGAGCCTTCTTTTCTCCAAGCTAAACAGCCCCAGCTCTCTAAGCCACTCCTCCTAAGACTTGTGCCCTACACCCTTCCCAAAGGCATTTCAGACTTCCAGAAGCTGTGTCCCTTGTATTACAGAGCTTCTCCTTGTACTCCTGCATAACTCTCTCCCTGAAACATCACTCTCTGATCACTTAGAGATGCAGTTCTGTAGTGTTATCAGCATGGTTCCTGTTGATCTTGCCCCTTAAAAGCAGAACTGCAGTACTGGAAGCTCTAGGAAGGATTATGACCTAATGGTGTGATACGTTGTCTTTCATTAAAAGAAACAATGCTGCTGAAACCCAGACAAGCCTTGGGGATGCCATTTGTCTCCAGGTCACAAGCTCTGCCAGATGGTGCAAAATTCAAACCTCAGTTTTATCACTGTCAAGGAGAGGTCACAGTGTCATACTCAATCTTTGCAAACTGTCTTCAGTCCTTCTGTTCCTGCGGGTATTCACAGTAGTAAAGTCAACTATTTTTTAAAATAGACTGCTGTTTTCAGTTTCCTCCACCTGCACAAAGGTGCACAGTAAATCACAAAGGAATTAAGAATGTTTAAATGATATAAGATTCTAAATTAAAAACAAGAACACAGAATGCTATGAAGCTGTAGAAACGAGGTGGATTACTCTGAAATTGGTAAGTCATTGAAAGCAAAGATGCTTTTCAGTTCATTTTAAGTATGTTCATAATTCTGTGAAGAAAAATGTTTCGGTGTCAAAACCTGGCATATCAGTTTCCTCATCTTCTACTGGAAAGAGAAACCCAGCATGAATCAGGGTAGTCCAGCATCAACCAGGGGCCACCTGCCTGGCAGCAGCTGCCAGCTCAGCAGTCTTGATCCTTGCAAGGTGTGTGTACAGAAAAATTGCCTTGTAGCAAGATCTCTTTGTGCAGCTCAGCTTTCTCTGTGCCTACTTGCTCAGCTGCAACAGCAAGGGGGTTAATGGTTTCTGTCTTCATGTCATTCTACACACATACCTACCACCTGCAGAGCAATCTAAAAGCTGTCCCTCACTTTTATCTTTACTTCTTGGTTTCATGCAGCTTTTCTGTGGCCTGGACTGGAATCACAATAAATCATCAAATTTCAGAAGGGGTTTTTTGTTTGTGTGGGTTTTTTTCCCCTTAAAATCACTTCATGATGTAAAGTATATCGTGATCTAAACAGCAACACCTCCAAGAGAGAATACAGAGCCTCATATAGAAGCATTCCAGAAAAATCCCTATAGTCAATTGTATGCTAGTGCATGTGCTGCTCATGCAGTGAAGTTTTTAAAAAGTTGGAAACAAAGGAGAATTTTCTCAGTTTTACATAAGATATCTAACAAGAGACATTCACGTTTAAATATTAATATTCAGTTACTCTGCTAAATCTGAAAAGACATTGTGGTTAATAGTATGCTGCTGTCTGAGAACTATGATGGTCAGACACCTCATTTTGTCCAAGGAACAAGCTTCTTATGCAGCCAGCACAAAACTGTGCTCTGCAGCCCAATTAACACATACACGTTTGTACAGACACAAATCACACAAATGCATAAAGGCACTCTCTTTCAAGCTAGCCATTTGTGTTTTATTTAGTGGTGGGTATCCCAAGGGATTTCTGTGTTAGTGAAGATTCTGCAGTGAAGATTCTGCCAGCTGATAAATGGCAAAATAAAAGTTCATCCCTTGAAGCAAATGAGCAGACAGTACCTTGAGAATGATGCAATTAAAAAAAACATCAACAATAAGATTTTCTCTTGCCAGTAACAGCGTAGAGGTTGCAGTTAAACTGTATTTGCTGCCATTTGTAAAATGAAATGCATCTTTAGTGCTCCACAAGCAGTGATATTTTGGGACACTTACAGCCTGTAACTTCACAATATTTTTTCTTTAATGTGCAAGGGTGTCATGCAGAAGAAAGAGGGAATCTCATAAGGGGGATAGCAAACTAAGATTGCAGTTGAGTCACAGCTTTAAAAGATCTTCATAACATTGCTTGAATTTGCCTTTATGCCTGTGTACTTTTTGGTTTGCAGCCAAAGCCCAGTTCTTGGAATCAGTAGAATTTCTCTTGATACCTTTGGTTGAGTATCTTGTGAAGGGTAGATTTCAAAGGGGTGATGGGCCCAAATAAGTAGTTCACTAGTTGTCCTTTTAATTTTGTGGCATTTCTGGTTGTTCTGGATGATTACATATCTGAGTTTGATTCCCTGCCAGTATTTCAACTTCAGATGATAGCGATTTAAACACAGAGAAAGTGTTTGGTACAGAAATGAAAATGCAGTAAATCACTCTTCTAAATCTGGGAAGCTGTCTGATTCCAGCCTTGGAGCCTAAGAAAGCTAGACAGTTTCTGGTTTGCAAACTACCAAACCTAAGAAGTAATTGTTTTATTGGTGCTGCTCTCATCCACCTCTTTCCACATCTGATTGCATCTCAACTCAGCCTTGTGTGTCAAGTTGGAAATGGAAGTGGTATTCTAATGTTAGAATTTTTTCGTGTGACTAAAGGGAAGCTTTAGATTCTCTAATCTGCAAAATTTACTTTTATGCCAATCAGAGATCTCTCCATCCAGAAAGTTTGTGCCTTTCCAGGTCTCCTTGCCAGGAGAAAACTTCCAGCATCACCAGCACTGCTGTCTACATATCCTAAAGGGAAAATGTCGAGGAAGTGGGAGAGTGTGCATGAGAGGGATAGAGGAGTTCGGCATGGCATTTTCAAAGAGGATGGGAAAAGAACAAAGAATGTTGAAGAGAAAAGCTCTGCTACGCAGATTTGAGAGTTTTACATCAGTAGCAGAAATCAGAGCCATTTCCCAGCAGCTTTTGCTAGCAGCAAGGCCATGGAAGCAGCGTCATTAGAGAAGTCCTGTTGGGCATCCTTTGTAAGCTGCTGATTCCTCCTGGATCCTGGTTTTGCTCAGGCACACAGGAGAGCTGAGCTTTTAGGCAGCTGCACAACATGCCTTGTGTTCAGAGTTTTGCCAAGTGACCCGTTCACCAACAAGGCCTTCAGCAAACACATTTTTAAACAATGTTTGTCATTTTGCTGGAGCCTGGGACTTGGCTCTTGATGTGTGCGAGTTGGCACAATTCCTTTTTGGGCTGTTGCACTTCAGAACCGCTCTGGACACCGGCGAAGCTGCTCGTGTACCACAGCTCATCTGTGGGTGTGGGTTCTCTGTTTGGAATTGGGGCTGGATGAGGACAGCTGACCTCAGACAACCTCTGGCTGAGGGCCTGCAAATCGTAGTTAGGGACACAGCCTCATCTTTTTCTGGAGTGGACTGGTAGTGGAGCCATCAGTCAGCACCTGAAGAGCAGAACTGGCTACTTGGTCATTCAACACAGATGTTTTATCCTTTGTGTCTGATTTTATTCCATTATATCCTCAGCTGTTTCTTCCATTTTTTTTCCTTTATAGAAAGCTTTTCTGTTTTTCTAAATTGTCTCTGGCCTTCCTTACCAGTATTTTTTCTTCTCTGGCAGCAGACTGTGAATGATGAAGGCTAAGACAAATTTTATCAAAAGACCCTGTGTATGGGTTGATTGGGACATCCTGCAAAGAAACACATTTTGTTGTCAACACAGCAAAATCCTAAGGATAGTGGGGCAGAATCTTTAAACTTATGTTTTTACTTCCCTCTCAAAAACCTGATCCCTGGCTAGTACATGGATAAACAAAGTTGTTGAAATACTGAGGAAAAGGAGGGGAAGTACTCTGATCCTTTGGGCCTTTGAGAGAGCTCCCATTTGTGACGCCGGGGTATGTCCTGATCTTCATAATCTGGAGCTTTTGATTTTCTAAGTGTCCCACAGTTTATCCTAAAATCCATCCTCTGGAGGTTCACGCAGCTTAAAAGTTGTCTGGAGGTCATCTTTGACTGCAGTGTACTCTGGCAAATCCAACCTGCTGTTTTTACTACATTTACCAGATCCATAACAACTGCCAAATACATTAGGGAGATTGCTTTAAAAAACTGTGAGGTTCCGACTCGCGTCGTTGCATACACAAATCAGAATGTCTGAATGGTGCCAAGAGACCTAAGCCTGAAAATTGGGCTTTGGTCATTTCCTGGGGGCTTGTATTAGGCCTTTTGTTTTCTTCTAAGGGAGCTGGGAGCAAGAGTATCAATAGTGTTGTAAATTCATTTTGCTTCTTGAAATGAAACAGCTCTTCCATTCTAAGTTAAATGTGAGCGATGGTGTGACTCTGAACAGCACAAACTGTCTGCAGCCAGACTTGCAGAATGAGCTGGTCTGACTCTGCAGAGGGAAACCCTATTAATTCTGGGAACAGGGATGATTCACTGCCACACTCTGGACTGTGGAGGTGGTTGTCCAGAGCCTGCTGTGCTTGCCTGATTTGTGTTTGATCTGGAGTTGGCAAAGAGTTGCTAGTCTTGCTAAATAGTTTTGAAATCAAGGCATGCTTTATTCACTCTATTGAAAATTATCATTAGACTGATTTTTGACCCTATATGTATTCAGTTACTATAAGCTTTCACTTGTTTTCATTGAAGAAGGTTGGTGTCTTCAGTGGTACATCAGTCTTGTGTTGCAGTTTTGGGTCTTTTATCCCAAATTCAAGGAGATTGTGTCAAAGTGGGTCCCACTGAAGAGTTAACAGAAACTTGCCTTGTGTTGTTACAATCTGAAGTGGGTGAGTTTTGCCAAGTGTGTGGCTTATTATTTATAAGACTTAGACGAGAGAGAAAATTTAGAGTGATCTCCTCATACATGAAGCTTTGGGATAGTCAGTGTCTGATTGCATCAAGATTTAAAAGCAGGGGCTGAGCGTGGGATGTCTGATGGGTGGGATGTCCTGATGGGACTTCTGGGCACTGCTGCAGTAGAAATAGCAAATATGAATAACAAAAACAAGCACTGACTTGTGGCTTGTTTAGAAACAAAACAAATCTTTTATACTAACTAACTGTGCGTGTACTTTTGATCTCCATTATTTTGTGTCTTCTCATCTTTCTTGTGTATTCTGCCAGTTGTCTCCTTGTGTTGCCATCTCATCCTAAAATTGGGATTTCATACCTTAGTTTAGGAGCAAAGGTCTCTTATTTTGGTTTCATATCTGCAAAACACTAAAGTGTGTTTTCAAGCCTTCAGTCTACTGCCGAACTCAGCAGAACAGGAGCCTGGATCTGGCTCTAAGCTGGACATTACTGGGATTACAGTTGTGTATAATACTACTAGTACTTCATCTATATAATAAAATATTTACAGTGAACAATCAGTATTTTCCTAGTTGGGAAAGGAAAAAATGTCTTCCCTGTGTTTTTCTGGCATAGAAAATACAGGTAAGGACAAGCAAAATGGACTTTTTTCTTGAATTACCTTGATTGCTTTGGTAGAGCTACAAACCCAGGGCCCTAAAAAGAGGGGGGAAAATCCCCAAGCCCCAAAATAACTCTTCTCAAAGTAACAATTTACTATTTTAACTGTTTCAGGTTTTTATTTTTATAATTGCAGAGCTGGAACTCTTAAGTTACAGCAAAAATTTCTAGTCAGTTGCCTGTTTTTTCCATGATATTCAAAATTTCCCCTTTGGATGAAGCAAGAATAAGTTATTTAGGTTCTCCTTTTTTTAGTGAATGCATCTTGAAAAATTAGGGTTTCCAGAAGACTCTGTACTTGTCTGAAAATTATATTAATGTTTTATTTATTAAAGTTGTATCAAAATCTGCTAAGATGCACACCACTGTCCGTATGGATAATTACACCTCTACTCAAAATTGTCATGATACTTTCTGCAACAGCTCTCAGTCTGACCTTTTTAAACATTTTTTAGAAGTACCTCACTCATTATTCTAGGTGTTCAGGTATAAAGCAGGCTGTAAGAATAATAGGGATGCAGGAGGGTAAGAAAAGGGTTTATCATTCTTCAAGTGATAAGCTCATGTTTTAGAAGACACTGTGCCACTTCTGGCATTCTATGTGTGCCCACAGCCAAGGAATTAACCACTTAAACTATCCACCCAAAAATAGTTTCAGCACTGGGAAGGGCATTTCCATACAAATAGTGTCAAAATTCTCAATGGTGGAAGAGGGAAAAACATTTTTATGGGTAGATTTCTGATTGGGGAGGTTGCTTGCAGAAAGGCAATAACCTGTTCAGAAAGCTGATATGTTCCTTGTTGTGCTATGTATGTGTATATGTATCCATTCCTGGAGGCACACTGTCTCCCTGATGGTTGACTCCCTGTTGGATGTGGGCAGTTCCCAAGCTGCTGCCCTTGCTTTGATCTCCAGGAAGCTGACTTTTACTAGAACTCTATGTGTGGGTATGTTTTGCAGCACATTTCTTTGCCAGAGGGGTAAAGAGAGCATGAAGAACTATGTATTCCATTTATTTCAGAAGCCTTCAGGATTTCTACATTCTGGAGACACAGCTGAAAAAAGGGGCAAATGCTTCACCCTTTGTCAGGAAAGGGCAAGAGGGATAATTCAGGCACCTGCAGACCAGGCAGTTTTACTTCTGTCTCTGAATACGAAAATTGTGGTGTGAATTTTTTTGACACATTTCTGGGTATGTGAAGAAAGAGGAGGTGACTTGAAGGTCAGCATGGATTTGGAAAAGAGGTGACCTAATTGCAGCCTTCCAGTACCTGAAGGGAGCCTGCAAGAAAGATGGAGAGACTCAGTTGACAAGGGCCTGGAGTGACAGGACAAGGGGGAATGGTTTCAAACTGAAAGAGAATAGATTTAACTTGGATATTGGAATGAAATTCTTCCCTTTTAGGGTGGGAAGGGCCTGGGACAGAGAAGCTGTGGTTCCACCTGGATTCCTGATCTTCAAAGTCGCTTCCAACCTAAACCCTTCCATGGTTTTATGATTTACCCTTGGTACACATAGCTGGACTAGTCTGGTCCTGTGATAAAATGACTGAATCTGTGAATGAAGGGAAAGCCATGGGTAGCATTTACTTTGTCAATAGCAAAGCTTTCCACATTGTCTCCATCAGATTGCCAACATGCAGATAAGGTTGTTACAGTCAAAGTGGGAAAAAGAAACCTGGCTGGACATTCAGACTGCAAGAGTTTAATAGTTCATGCTTTGCCTGGAGGTCACTTATAAACAGAATTCCCTAAGGGTTTGTCTACGAACTTACCCTGTTTAGTACCTTAAAAAAAGAAAAAATCTCCAGGTTGTAGTGCATTCTTTATGCCACAGGCTGTACTGGTAACTGTCATAAGTAATACCTAACTTAGGAAGCTGGAGAAGGGAAACAGGATCTGGATCTCTGAGCTCTCTGGTGCTAGTAGCTTTCCTAGTCTTCTTATACATCCTTTGGCTTTTGTTTTTCTGCCTTTGCTGGGCAGAGTTCATTACAAAGAATTTTCTGTGTTCCAGAGGTCACTCCCTAAACAAACCTTAGTAAGATAAGTTCTTCCAGCTGCCTCAGCATGTCCTGGCAGGGTGTTTTAAGTCACAGGTATTACTGCACTTGGCGATAGTGAAGTGAGTGAGTGGCTGGCAGGAAAGGGATTAAAACAGAGGCAGTGCCATTAACAGCACTTAATATTAATGTTCACAGTCCCTGGTCCTCATGGGGATTTCAACCATCCAGGGAGCAGGTTAGGAAGGACAAAGCCCTTCCAGTGCCTAAAGAAAGCTGAAGAAGCTGAAGAAGGACTTGAAAAGATATCAAATACATCAAAACTTCATACTCTTCCTTCAGGATAACTGTTTAAATATCTAGATTAATCAGTTACTCCTTCTGTCAAATACATGAAACTTTTGCCCTCTTTTAATGTGGGATAAACTAGATGTGCATCTTGCAGGTGCAGTGTGTTAGAAGCTCATACAAAATTTGCAGTGAGTTCCCATTTCAGCAAATGTGCTTTAAATAAAATACCTACTTAGGCATTTTCCTGGAGCAAGGTTTATTTGACCTGTGTTAGCAGAAAGCAAGCAAGAAGCTTATGTCTCATGAGTTCTGATTTTTTCAATCCAAGACCTGTAAGAGCAGGGTTCATCTTCCCCAGCTAGAATACTAAGCTGTGAAATCTGTTCCCATGCTGTGGGTAAAGTTCCACAGCCACAGAATTCCACATTGTTCTGCCAGAGATACCCAGAATGTGTTTGAGAGCTCATTCATGTGGCTGCTTGTTCAAATATGCTCTTACCAGTTGGTTTCTCTTCCAACTTCATGCCCAAGGCACAACTCAGCTTTCCAGGTACACTATCCAAGTTACCCAAATTTCTAAGAGCATGGAGATGTGGCTTGTAACTTCTTCTTCTAAAATTTGATTGTCACTTGACTACATCCCATGTCACATTATCTCCACATATGTTATATCAGGAAAGTGATGCATCTTTTTGAGAGGTAAGGCCTAAACCTACAACATGCCTTCTCTGAGATACCCAAGGGTTTCCTCTTTGAAAATAGGGTTTGCTATTTTATTGTTGTGAAGGTAGTAGAGAAGCTGAGATTTGGGGTAGTTTGATTTATTTTGGGGTGTATATGTTCCTTTGTTTGGGGTTTTGTTTTGTTTGGTTTTGTTTTCCAGAAAGGGCAGAGGACAATAAATAAATGTACATGTAACTATTAATGTCATAAAGAGTGTGGTGAAATACAGAAATAGTCTGCAGAGAAAACCTGTATTGTAGATAGGAATTTGAAAAGGGAGGTGTAACATCACTGGGTGTATCCAGAAAGATACGTGGGGAAAATACAGGCTTTTTCAAAGGACTGAGAGATAAGACTCTCTTCTTCTTCTCCATCCTTTTTGATTCATCCATCTCCTTCATGCTATCACCACACAGGCTCCTCAAAGCCAGGATTTTCTCTGCATGGGGCTCTTGCTTTGTCCGATGAAGAGAGGACAGTCAGGTTCTGATTTCTCTCTTTCCACCAATTTAAAGTTCTAGTTCTTACTATTTCATATCAGTTAGCAAAATAAATGACCAACCTTTTTTATATCCATGTAGAATAAATAGAAGATTTTAATCACTTCATAAACACCTGCCAAAATATTGATTTATCATCTCTTCCTAGCATCAAATGAGTGGTTCTTTAAATATAATCTATTTAAAGGATTTAGACTAAGAAAGGATGCACAAGAGATCAAAGCATGGAATTTTAGCAGGGGGAAGAATTCCTGTATGTGAAGGCTTATGTGTACTAAAAATACTTTGTGGCACATAGATATGAGTCTCATTCTAATATTTTTAACCCATTAAACCTGATCCTTTAAAAGATTAGTGTGTCCCCAAATCCTGAGCACTGATTTTGCATGTTTCTGTTTCATGGTGAGCAGAAACACAAACTGATCAAAGGCAATGGGCTGGGTTCTGTTGTGATGTCCAGAAGGCATCAGGACTCTGCACTGCAGCCTGAACAGGAAAGGAATACCGAATAAAGCAAGTTTGCTTCAGTTCAGACTTGTTGATGTACTGCCTGTATGCTTTTGATGGAATTTTATCAATGGAGAGTCTCAGCCTTTGGGGAATGGTAATTAGATTCTTTCCTGTTAGATTTTTTTATGTGCACAGTACATTGAGTGAGAGAACAGTAACCATACTTAGCAGCATGGAGACCTTGAGCTTCCATGGCACGGAAGCAGTAAATCATTTTGTCATCCTTCCAAAATTCTGCCCTTCAGCCTTTCCTTTTGAAGCTTGGAAGATGATCATTGTGCCCTTCCCCTATCACTTATTCCATTTCTTTCTGACAGACAGAATTTGCTGCCTTGGGGCCTTGCAACCCATTTCCCCACTTTCCACTAACCCCAGAAATTTCTAGTGAAGGTTTTGGTCAGAACATCATTCAATCATCATCCATTCTAGCTTTACCTTTTCCAAGTCAGCTCTGCCCTAAATCCAGTGTGCAGAGCCTGTTTAATGATCTGCAGTTCCTTACAGCCATGACCTGCTCAGTCCTTTCTTCACATCATGGAATGGTTTGGATTGGTTTGGTTTGGCTTGGAAGGGACCTTCAAACTCATCTCATTCCAGCCCTCTGCCACGATGGAACACTTTTCACTAAACCAGGTGATATTAAAGGCCATCTCCTTTTAGGCAGCAAAGTCCTTTATTCCTTGCCTCTCTGTATATCTTTGTTGCCTTTCAGCATAATGCAAACCTTTTATTCCTGAGTGTCTGCCCTTTTCCCAAATGGGGTTAACTATTTATTTTCCTTTTCTTGCATTTTTTTGTGTGCCTCTCTTCCAGTTCAGAGTTGAAATGCACTGCAGAAATATTAGCTATGCAGTCCATGGATACCAACCAAAAAAATGCCCTGTGGTTTGGGATTTGTCCAGCTGGGAAGACATCCCAGCAGAACTTCCTCATATCAGTGTCTTGATATGCTGAGCTAATCCCACATTTGCTTGTGTTTTACTGAAGTGGTTTAGGTGGTATCTATATCTCCATAATGAGAAGTTGTAGTCATAAAGATATAGATCAGTTATTGAGTTGTTTGATGGAGACAATTCACAATTTTTACATCAGGCAGCTGATGTGTTTGAAAGGCTATCATTTTACTGGGAGTCTCAAAAGGGAAGGTGTTGGCCTCAGATTGTTATCTTATCAAATAGGAACATATTTTATGTTTATTGCTGTGAAATATTAACCATGAATAAACAGTGGAATTTGTTGATGGACTTACTCCATCTCCTGAGGTACACTGCAACTACATTCACATCCTTGAATAGAAGGTGTGTCATACTGAGAACTGAAATACATAAAATAAATGAACCTTTGTAATGTTCACCATCAGCTAGGCGAATTTTGCTGCATGCTTTAAGTGAAATGGCAGCATTTTATTTCTCCAACAATTTCAGTGATTAGTACCAAAAAATTACATTGCTCTTGTGCTACCCACAGTTTTTTCATAATGATGTACTATCTCCAGGTAGTTTAGCTCAGGAGAGAAAGGCGAGCTCTTATGGTGTTCTGGCATTCCTGTTTCAATGACATGATGGGAAAAGTTTCACCTCTGTCTTCATAATCCAGAATTATGGATGTCTAAAGGGAAAATTCAGGGAATAAGTGTTGCTGTGTGGGAATCAAGGAGGCCATTTCACAAGGGCAGGTTCAACTTGTAGCAGCTTTGGTGCTTTCTACACGAGCAGAGCAGGTTTGCTCCCGTTTTGAGGTTATTAGGCCTGGATCATCACCTATAATCATGTTATTAACATGATAAAGCACAGTCTTTAATCTCTGCTCCCAATTGTCTTAGTCACCATTGGGTGCATAAGATGAAGGAGTCGCGTAAAGTACGAATGGAAAGACACTGGAAATGTTGTCTGTTAAAAAAAAAAAAACCACAAAAACAATACCTACTTGTATACCCATTTTTTACGACTGAAACAGCTGAGGAGGGAGGTTGAGTATTCCATGGACATAAAGGGAATAGCTGCTAGAAATTTTCTCTGGTGTCTGAAGGATGATATTAATAGTGTCCTTAAAAAGAACCATACCAGCCTTCTGCCATTACCATGGGTTTGGAACAGGTAGAGGAGCTGCAAAAATACTGCAGTCTGAGCTCAGGTGAATGTCCTGGGCAGAAGGGAGGGGTCCAGTCTCCTTCCACCAGAGAAAAAGAAGGGAACCACCAGCACAGTTGCCTGTATTTTGACCTGCCAAGGCACAAAGACAGAGCGAGCAGAAAGGCGAGTGACAACAGGAGCAGTGATATATCTTTGAGTCTGCATAACTTCATTAAGCACTGTGAGTAAGACTTCATCTCTGAGTGCATGAAAATATCCAGCTGCCCTCTCTTCCTCTGTAGCAATCCCTTTTTTTGGTAAGAAACAAAGCTAGGAAGGTTCCAGACCAAGGCACTGTGCCCAGGTCAGTGCCTGTCTGTGGGGCTGGGACCTATTTTCTCTCCTGTAGATACACTCCAGTGTGTTTTGCCTCTTGTCTTCAAAGAGCAGTGATACTGGGGATAGATTTTCTGCAGTCCTCATTGTCTATAATGCTTTAGTTTTAGAAAATGCAGTTGTGCTAAAGGGTTATAAGTAACAGCACATTGGGTTAAAAACCTGTGCACATATTCCTGAATTCTTCCTTGTTTTGTTCTTGTTTTCAGAATGTGTTTATACTCCTGTAAATGGCAATGCAGAAGCCCATCTGTTTGTTAGGGGTAAATAGTAAAGTTGTAGATTATCTCTAGCAGATATTTATCAACATTGTGCAGACTCTAACATATACAAATCTGGATATCACGTTTTAAATTAATACTAATAACTTAATTTCATTTGTTCTTCTTTAATTGCTTTGTGTCTCTCTTTTGGGGAGGCTATTTGGGAAATACTGATTATTTTGCATGTATGAAGGAACCCTTCCCCCTATATTAGATGTATTTCAGTAGGGAAGACCAGATGATAAAAGAAATCAAACTGATGGACTGGGAACAAAGGAAATTGTGGGCTTGACAGTCAACCTGTAGCCTCCACCAATAGTAGCTGGAAATGTTTCCTAGGAAACCGGGCTGAAAACCAAATTCTCTCATGTTAAATTTTCCACTTAACTGAGAAGCCAGTTGTATGCGATATTAACTCTCCATGTGTGCTATTGTGTATTTTAAATAGCAGGGCATAACCTGAAGTAGGTGCATGTGGGATATGTCTCTGTGTTCCTGTGAATCTATATATTGGTTTTGATTCAAAGGTGAACATTTCTCCAGTAACAGTAGGAGAAAGCAAATAATTCAGGTAGAAGTCCTAATTTTTGCATAAAAATACATACTGTGAAATTACCCTTTGTGCTGGACAGAATCAATTGCAGAAGAAATGCACTGGTATGTAATTTGTCAAAATGAAATGTAATGTTAGTTTTCCTGGGAGGATCCAGATTTTAGAGAACATAATGGATTTCTTATTTGGAATAAGAGCAGGAGATGACTGAGCAACTATTGTAAGACCAAACATCTTTTGTGCTAGAGGCCCAAAGGTGTGGCTAAACTGAAGCCTTCCTTATGTCTGTGATAAAAATTAACCTCCTGCTGAAGTGGACATGGAAAAACAAGCACCATCAATCCCAAGGCATCGCTTCCCTGCTGCTGTTTATAGCAGTGGTGTACTTTAACCTCATCCAATTGTGTGTCACCCATCCATCTACACAAAATGGACTCTATGAAAAGCTCTGGAATAGGTGATTTTGAGATCTGTGACTCTTTCTGTTAGTGTTTCTCATGTACCATTTCAGCACTGATTTGGGGTCTGTGCTGCACCAAATAAGAGTTGATACAGCTGCTCATCTGTGCATTGCAGAGAAGATTATTTTGATTTTCTACCTTAGTTGCTATATATCATTTTTTTCCATTTACCACTGTCTGCTTTGGTCACACATCACTCACTCCTTGGCCCCTGTCAGATGTGTCCTCTGAGGACAGGTTTTACTGCTTTACTTTGGTTTAGATGAAACCCCCAGATCACCAAATGGCAATTTCTGTGTTTCCTATCCGTGTTAACTCTATAGACACATCAGGATTACTACCTCTGAGCAGTTTTCCTCCAGATAAATGTTAGCTCCTGATTAGAGAAGGTCAAAAGTAGTTTGTGGTGGGTAGGAAAGGCATGGAGAGCGAAGCAGTTATTAGTATCCTCTTTCTTAGTAAGCTTGGAGCTGGGAAGAGTGATGTTCCCAGCCTGCTTGGAGGCAAGAGGCATTCTCCAGTTAACTTCATCTTTTCCCAGGGTTGGTAGGTACTCTCTGGGGCTGGTTCCTCTGCCTCACCCATGTGCTTCTCCCTTGCTTCTCCTGGGACCCTGTGCTGAAAGGGCTGAAAAGCAATGAACAATGTCAGAGCAGAGCCAACGTGGAACCAACAGAAAAAAGCAGATTTTTCCACAAGCCTGTTACCCAGGTTTTCTGCTGTTCACCCCAATGAATCTTGCCTTTCTTGAAAAAAGTTTCTTATTATCCAGTTACAGAGAGATAATATTCCCAAGCCTAAACATATGCTATATATTTTTTTAAAGCACAGATCAGGCTTTGAGTTAGTGCCAGAATTTTGATGTTAATTTGACCCTCAAAAGGCAGCTGTCAGGAAAGAAGCACTTGGTTAAGGAAGGCATATTGCCTCCTAAAGGGCTTTAAAATAGCTATGTTCTCTTTCCACTTGTGTGACCTTGGGTAAGTCACTTCGAATCTGTGTATCTCTTTCTTCCTGTGAAAAATTATGTGGCTCTTCTTTATAAAGAACTTACTGATGAAGAAGATTGTGTAATAGGTATTAATGGAATATTTAATAAAAAAAAATCTGAATTTTGAATATTTGAAATGCAAAATACGTGTCTGGAGACCTTCAGTTACCCTTCTCTCCCTTCTGCCTAATATCTAATCTGGAAGTTGAGGGACATTTAATCAGTGTCATTCCCTGGTCACTTGATACAACTTTGAGACCATCCTTTTTCAGTTTGCTTTTCGTGTGCACCCATGGAAGCAGTGAGTTCTTGGAGTGCTGCAGATGCTCTCTAGGAAAGCAGTAAGCTTTGTGTGCTTGTCTGCAGACTGTTCAGGTACTAATAGATGTTCAAATCCCTGGCATCAGGGGAATCAGTAGAACATGAAACCAGAGTGGTGAGAGACAGCTGTGCTAAAAATAAATAAACCCAAAGTAAGATAAGCTCAGTGTCCAGGAAAGGCAGCATTCAGTGAAAGTAATTCAGCATTGAGGAAGGAAAGAGTGTTTTACCAAATAATAGCTAGATTTTAAAATTAATTATGTATGATGTTTAGTCAATGAAATGAGGCTTTAAACCGTACTGAACATTTATATGGTTAAAATATGTATTTTAATATATATAGAAGATAATGTTGCAAATGAAACACTTCAACCACTCCCTTCCTTCTGTAAACTATGATGAGACCTGACTGGTTGGATGTAATTTGCTGAATTACCTCTTTCTGTGAAGCATTTCTTGTAGCTCTTGTCAGATGGTGGCTCAGATCAAATGCATCTTTGCTCTGCTCCTGCGTGGTAGTTCTTGTGCCCCTGGATAATTTCTCTGCCTACACCTGTTCTTGTGCTCCCATCCTCTGACAGGAGCTGCATTTATTTAGCTCACCAGTCCTTTTCCCTTCTTTTCCTTAGTTTTTATTCTGCTAGATGGATTCCAGCTCCAAAGGCACAGCTGAGGCCATGCACTGGGAAGGTGCCAGGACTTCTGAGCTGCAGCACTGAAAAGAGGAAGTGGCAAGAAATGCCATTTGTGTTCTGAAAAGATTACTGTTCTATTAAAAGAGATGAGATTTTCTGTGAGGCCAGCAGCACACCTCAGGGAGTTGGTTCAGCAGGTCACTTTAGGGACTGAGGGAAAACTCTGTATAGGTGAGAGGGAAGAGAAGTGCTGTGTTTAACCTGAAACCAGCAATTGCCTTTCTCAGTCCTTCCCAGGAGAGAGTCTTTGCTGTGGAAGGCAAGGCATGGATTTACTCGCTCTCTCCCCCACTGCAGTTTGGCAATTTGGCTTCTTGCTTGAGTGACAGAAGTGAAGGTGGCAGCTACCCAGGGTGCACTTGATCCTGGTCTTGGAATGCCTGCCACAGGCTGCAGTCCAGCTTCTGCCCGTGTCCTGCACTTGGGATGAGGCTCCCACCTCCCTACTGTTATTTGACAGCTGTCATGGTATTGATGTATGGTGATACCTTCATAATAGATCTGTTAGCTCGTTCAGTTTAATCTGATTAAACTCTCCCAGTCACCTGCTTAGGTAAGGTAGATGGGATGAGTCAGAGTCAGAAAGATTAGGAGATTTCTGCATGATCATGAAAAGATTGGAGGCAGAGGAAGGAATTTGAGGAGCATCATGCCTAACTCGCACATTAAAACACTCCATGAAATTGGGGCCTAGGCTGTGAGAGAGGAAGAAGGGCTGCCGCAACATCATCCAGTTGTTCCCCATTCCCACTTCTTGGACAGGTCTTGACCTTTTAGTATTGTAGCAAGAGAGTGGGAGGGAAGGGCTAGACAGGTTCACTTACCCTCCAGAGTCACTCCTTGAGTAATGTGTATTGCTTTATAATAATGATGAACAAAGTTACGAGTTCGTGTGTTGTCTCCCTCTGGACTCATCACCCAGCTTGTTACAGTCGTTTCTTTCCTAATAGAAGAAACTGGTTGTAGGCGTAATTCTGCTGTGGTGTGTGGGAGGGAAATCTTGGGGAACAGATGGTTCTTGGTGAACAGACTCCAGTGACTAAGACCGACTCTCAAAAAAGAATTAATCTATCAAGCTGATTTACAAATGAACAGAAATAGGAAAAATAACCATAATACAAACGCAAAAATGAACGATGAAGCAAGGCTGTCTGTTGTATGCTTGACAGTGGTATTTCTCCCTGGTAAAGAAATTGCTTTTTAATAGCTCTTTTATGGAAGGGATTCTCTAAGCTGTTTCTTTTTCAGATGCAAATTTATTTATCATTGAGCACAAGAGGGCAGAAAACCAAGCACGCAAAACTCAGAATGAAAAAAAGAACTCTGCGCTGGGAGAAACTTTGCATCCATAAATTTGTGTCTGCCTACTTGAAGGTGGAAGCCAGTAAGGGTGGAAGACCCAGCAATATGTACAGTTCCAAGAGACAAATTCTTAACTTAAGCTCATTTCAGTCCTATGGTCTTGATAGAAACACACTTATTCCTTAAAGGTCATGGTTTAATTATTGGTGCTGATAACGCCTTTCATGACCAATACGGGACAACTTCTGAGTGGGTGGATTAAAGCCGCTCCCCATGAAACAGGTTTTCTCTACAAAAGAGGTGCCCTGCACTGTGGGCTGCTGCTCAGTCATGAGTAATCTCTTAAGAGCTCCTTGTCAGCCATTTGATACGCTGGTGTTTCATTTTCAGGGTGTTTAACAATCCCACCAGCTGGGAGTTAACGTCTCAACTTTACCAGTGTGACATCTGAAAGTGGTTCAACGGAGTGGCTCTTATATGGCAGTATTTTTTCAGGATTTCTTTGCTTGCTATACTGATTGAAATGCAATTTTAGGTTTGTTAGGCCTGCAGACCAGCACAGCTCAGGGGAGATTATTTAGAAGTCCATGGGCTGACTGCAATGTAGTAGGGAATTCCCAACCTCTTACGCTAACCAGTAGTCCAGGATACTCTGCTGCTGCTGCTGCTAAAAATGTAGCTGACAAGGCAGAGTTTCACTTGGATATAATAGAAGCAGTGCTAAGAAGTCTGAAACTTAAATTCTCCTTCCCTTTGATATCACAGTAAAAATGTTCATTTTTAAAATAAATGACTGTATATGCTCTAAACCATTCTTAGCTACAATAACTGATACTAAACTGCAGAGCTAAGGGCTATCCAGTACAAAACATCCTACAGTAATATTTCAGAAATGGAATCTTTCCTGGTAAAATCATACCTGGCAAGGTCTTTTGAGCAACATGCAAGGAAATGCAGATTTCTGTGGCTGCAATACCGAACATAGATTAGCATCCTTTTGGAATGGGGTTTTAATCTTAGAGATGATCTCCTGAGCTGCTGTTTTTATGGTGGCACATCACTGATCTTCATACCCTGTAGAACACAGATGGCTCCAGCATTGTCAGTGTTGTATATTAGTTGTTATTTCTCTTGGTTCACAGAGTGATGATCAGATATTATTATATAAAGTGAGTGTTTTCAGGAGATGCTTTTAGGCACGTGGGAGGGAAGAAACACAGTGTTTTGGAGAGTCATCTCTTCCAGTGTAAAAGGGAAGAAGGTATTCTTGGTTTAGTACGTTTTTACTCTCTCTGAATTAGACAAAATTTAAATGCTCTGAGCGATGAATTGGGCAAATGGGGAGATAATAGATGTCCTATTATCCCTGGAGAGACGATGCCAAAACTGAATGCCTTTCATTTGAAAGGGGTGAGTTACCATAAAATGTTTCACATAAGGAAAATTACATGGACTGGGATTTTCCTTGCCCTTTCCTTGTAGTTCTGCTGACCTGGTGAGCCTAAACCATTTTTGCTGTGAAAATGAGTCTGAAAGCAGCATATCTCTGCAGTTAGAGCAATCTGTATGTGAGATACTTGGCCATTAACTCAGATACTGCTGGAGAATACAAAAAACACATTCACCACTGGGGCATGTGCCACTTCAGAGGTCATTTCTGCAGCTGCAGCACAGCAGTATTTCTCCTTTCCTTTTTGGGCACCCCATTCAGCTGCTCAGGGGACCCTGACTCGTGGGTGGTACAAAGGCTCCCAGAGAGCTGGAGATTCATTGGTATGGGCAACCCCAAAAAGGGTTCTGTAAAAGAAGAGCACAGAGGAAGGGGGAATTCTAGTGGAGTATGAGAGTCCCCCCATCAGAATTGCAGCTTCAGTGGTGAAAATCTGCTTGTTCTGTCATGGTTTCCTCAGGCTGACAGGGATGACACCACAAAACAATTCCAGAATCTCTCTTAGATTACAGCACAGCAGTGGGCTTGTCATTTTCCTGTACAAGGGTGAGAAGCAGAAATGTCATCAGCTGGGCACAGAAAATCCAAGAACATCAAGATTAGTGTTTCCTCATTCTGTTATAAGTGCTTTGGAATTACAGGTGTGATTTGGTGGGCGGATGGAGACAGAGACTGGCTGGGTGTGAGGCTGAGCATCCATCTGGAGGTGGGTTGAAGGCTGTCCCTGTTTGATTGAAGGATAGAGCTGGTCTTTCAGGCTGGTGAGCCAAAGCAGGTAGCCACAGGTTACCTTACAAGCCTGGCTCTCCCCTTCAGGGTCCAGGCTTGAGACATAACCTGAATTAAGAGATTATGATGATATTAAATTAGGCAATGCACTGCTAAGAGACTGACAAAGCAATTAAATGATTACTAATCTAAAAGCACACACAGCTATAAAGCTACTATCATCATAATTATTATTAATCACATCCAACTTCAGTTGAGTTATAACTCTATCTCCCTAACCACTTCAAGTCTATGCCCCCCTTTCTCCACTGTCTTACACCAGGTCTTTTCAGATGATGACATGATGGAAGCAGTTTATCCAATAGGGATCTTTTTGACATCACTGTGGACTTGGATTCATCACCATTTATAGGTGTCCACACTCCAAGAAAAAAAAAAACAAAATTTAAAAAAAAGGCCCTGTCCTCTTTTACCTGATTTTGTCTTCCTGGGTGTGGGGTTTTTTTTTGGTTTTGGATTTGGGTTTTTTTTTAATGTTGGTTTTTGGGTCAGTTGCTCTGTCCAAACTCCTCTCAAATAGGCAGTCTATCCCCAGTTACTTTTTTCCTAGTTGATCCCATTACTACTGTATTCATACTCAAGTTTGGTGGATTTTTTCAGTGCCTTTACTCAGGGAGTCTTGATTTTTATGGTTTTACTTGCATGGCTGCCTGGGTACAGGTGGCTGTGAAAACTTTGCATCACAAAACTGCCCTGTCAGTATCCAGTTCATGCTGGCTCATATTGTTTACCGTATTCACTCACTAAGACACTTTTATTTTAATTTTGACTCTTCTACCCAGTTCTAATTAAGCACAGGCAGTTTCTCCTCTTGAACATAGCCTGCATAACACAGCACCAGAGTATTTGTCACACTCTGGTTTAGTGCTCCTGCAGCTTGTTGTCCTTGAGCTGTTTTAATCACTTTTCTCATTCTCAGAAGAAGCATTTCCTGGTGCTCCATCAGGACCTCCTTCATACACCTTATCACACTGTGGTAGCTGTACTGTATGCCCTAGAGATCCTGGCTTTACAACCACATGGTTTGGGGCAGATCTTTAAGTATTGGGTTGTTTTTTTCCCCTAGGAATCTGGAAAAACCAGTAGGCTGCCTCTACTGACTGTAGCAGGACAGGTGGAGAAATGACCTGTACTTCCCTCAGTTAAATACATAGTTAGGAGATATAGTATAGCCTCATGCAAGTAGTATTTGCAAACATTGTGTATTTCTTACTTATGTGGGGTGAGAGGTGCATTTCAGTACCTCAGGATGCTTGGCTGGGGTATGTTCTGTTTGTTTCTCCTCCACTCCTTCTATCAGGGTTTTTTCACCAGTAGATTAAAGCATTAAAAGAATTTATAACCTCATGGGACCATGGCCAAGGACACAGGCTCATTACTGATAATCCCTGCTCAGACAGATGGGGAGGCTTTTGTGTACAAACAGCTTTTTGTTGTTCATAGAATCATAGAATCATAGAATACCCCAAGTTGGAAAGGGCCCAGAAGGATCACCAAATCCAACTCCTGGCCTTGTATAGTTTAACCTGGCTGGAAACATTGTTCATTCTGGTGACGTTTGGTAAAGTGATTTATTACACCTGAGGCATAATTAGCCCAAGTGTTCACTTTTCTGCCCTGTATGGACTGGGTAACACAAAATTAATTGGTGCAGTCCAGAGCTGGAAGCTAAAGGCAGTGAGCATGAATTCCAGCTCTGCTTACATGGATTATCCTCTTTGGTCTCCCTTGGAAGCAGTATGAGTTGAAAATATACTTCCAGAAAAAAGCAACTTTTCTCTTTATAGATGTATTGAAAAATGCATGTCAGTATAAAATATGTCTCGAGCAACAAATCCTGTGCTCAGAAAGTTTTAACATTCTGGCTTTAGCTAGAAGAATTAGCAGAGTGCCAGAGATGATAAGTTAGGCTTGTTGATTACCCTTCAGTTGTCTCTGAGGTGCCAGGGTAAGGTAAAACCTGAGCCTGGCTTAAGGACACTTGATCTGGCTTTCTTGATCCTGTTTAAAATAAGTATGTGTTTCTTTCCATACCAAAATAACTGTATTTCTCTATTGTTAAAAAAAAAAAAAAAAAAGACAACAAAACACAGATAAAGTCCTACCCTGACTGCAGACAAAACTCATCTTTCCCTGCCTTAGAGTGGAGCAGTCTTGATGGGTATGTGAAATATCATCTCTCTTGTCTTTTAGCATCAGGCCTGTCAGAACATTCTAGTGGGGTGCAACTGCAATGGCAGAGAGAGAGAAACACTTCAGAGGGTGTAGCTGAGCCATCTGTGGCAATGCTCTGATCTTTGTACGGGGAAGTGAGCGACATCTGCTCCTGGCAGACGTGTTACTATCGCAGACTGGCGGGAAATGGCCCTCCTGACAACAGGTACCTTTGTTGTGAAACAAGACAACACCTCCTGCTTCATGAGACCCAAGCGACTGGAAAAGGGAGTCTGCGTGCCAAAAGGCTGCTGCAGACTTCCTGGGACAACTCTGCCTCTTCTTTACATCCAGATAATTTGACGAAGTTCAGTGGAATTGAATTTTTTAGTAACTTTTTTTCTGTTTTATTTTTACCCATGGCCAGAAATTGGTGAATTTTAAGAATGTTCATTACAGGCAGAACCAGTTGAGCCAAGCATTGTTAAAAAGAAGTCTGTATTTTGAATAACATGCAAAGAGGTTTGATTCAGAGAGGAGGTTTGATCTGTGATTCCAGAGGGACTTCTGCGACCATATCCAAAAGGTTTCTGTGGATTCTTCTGAGAGCTGGCCATAATCAGAGGCATTGGTTACAGTTTGTCTCCAGTAGCAGAGGTACTTGTAGAGCTAGACTGTGCTGTAAGTAGCTGACTCTGTTTGGACAGATGGTTCTATCTTCTTAGAGAAGTTTTAATTTCCCTAAGCTGAAGGCTCCTTGGATGGAAATCAAGGATTACTTGTAACTCTCTTACTTCCTTGCTTGCTTGGAATAGTGACACTACAGAAAATCGGTTTACAATGATTAAGACATCCTTTCTTAGATGTTTTCGTAGAATATCAAATGTTTTCTTCTTCACTAGGTTGTTCCCTCGTTCACAAGGGCCCTCACTTTTAGTAGTCCCTGCTCTTCCTATCAGTTTTCTAAATTGCATTAGCTTCTGATAATCTCTCAGGGATTTTCCCGTTTGTTTTCTCACTCTGTCTGCTGCCTGTAGCCTGACCGTGGGAATATGTTCACTAGTTAAGTGACAGGAAGAAAGAAAAGGCAGGTATTTAACAGGCTGGGGTACCCTAACTTAGGGATTTTCTTTTAAGCACCACTCAAAAGATTGCATTGTCATGGTAGAGATAATAAAATCATATGTGGGATAACATAAGAAGGCCAAAATATTTGTCACATGTGGGCGCAGAAGAAAAATGCTGAAATGAGAAATTGTTCTAGGTGTAAATCATGAAATCATTGAATGGTTTAGGTTAGAAGGGACCATCAAAATCATCCAGTTCCACTCCCTACCTACCATAGGCAGGGACACCTTCTACTGTACTAGCTTGCTCCAAGCTTTGTTCAACCTGGCCTGGGATGCTTCCAGGGATGGGGCAGCCGCAGCTGCTCTGGATAACCTGTGCCATGGCCTCCCCACCCTCACAGGGAGGAATTTCCAAGAATATCCCATCTGAACCTGTTGATGAGAACAAGAGGTTGCTCAGAACAAGGTCCAGCACAGCACCTCTCCTCATTGTGACTCCTCTATCACTTGGAGAAAGAAGCTCTCATCAATGCATTCCAGGAACCCCCTGCAAAACTTTTATCTTTAATTGATTGTACTGTTTGACACGTCCATAAATTCAATATTCTTGGCATGAATTTCAGTCACTGAGACCAGCTGGCAGGAAATGGCTCACACTCATGCCAGAAAGCTTTCTTACCTTCCAAGACATCATGGCCACAGGTTGGGTATCTGTTGAGAAAAGCCCTGGCTTTTGCAGGATAACTCCTCACTTGTGACCAGTGACTTGTTCGTTTTTCTGGTAATCTTCTAGCACAGTTCATTCTAGAAGAGTGAAATATTACTCTCCTGTACTCATTTCCCAGATGTTCAGCTCTCTACACTTGAGGACCCTCTAATGGCAATGTTTGAAAAACCTTTGTCTTTCATTTGAGTAGCTTTAAATACTTGATGCATTTGTCTTGGTTTGTTCAGCTTCTGCTGTGTGTGGCATTAAAGAATTTTTACTTCCCTTTACCCTTTTAATTAAGGTGCACTTTGGTGCCCACATTACCCCTGATCCTCTTCATGGTGATGTTCTCTGCTTTCTGCCTCAGAAGGACAGGGTGAGGAAGTGCAGGGCACCCTCCCTAAGCTGCCATTCCTTTGGAAGACTCTTTGGAGGGACCCAAGTTCAGAAGACTGCATCTCAAGACTTGCCCAGTGTACTCCTAGGAGCTAAATGGCCCAGATGTTTTGTCCTTGAAGTAAAATTTGGAATTGCATCCCAGCATTGTGTTTTATACAGTGCTTCCTCCTCTGTGTCTGTTTGACAGCCAATATGCTCTCAAATGGGAAAGTAATTTTTGGTAATTTCTTTAAATATCTTTCCAAGTTCTTCTTGGTAATTTCTAACAACATCTCCAAAAAGAAGGAGTCCCTGTTTGACACAGCCTTTAGTCCTGGCTGGTTATCCTCAGGAGCTCAGCAAACACTCCTGAAATTCTCTGGTGTCCAGGCAAATCTGACAGTGAAGATTTGGAGGTCTGTGATTAAAAGCAATGGGTATGGAAAAACAGATAAAGATCTCGTGTCTGGATAACTTTATCCTTACTAATATTTCCAGGTCCATACAGTCATTCTCAAAGCCAGTGGTAATAAATTCTGCAGGGCAGGAACTGTGGAAGGGCACAAGGATCTGAATCCAGTTGTGACTGCTGACATGTTTTGGCAATTGACTCCTGTTGACCCATGACCTCCTTGGGGAATAGGTTTGGAGAAGGATAAGAAGGAAAACAGTCCTAGGAATTGTGTGGGAAGAAACACTTTCAGTGGTTCCTGTAAGAAAATCTCCAAGTGTTGTCATTCTCCTTCCCTGCACTTACATCAAACACGGATTCTGATGTCAAAGTACCACCCAGGGGCACCAGGAACATCTGTGATAAACATCAGAAAACTCCTTGTTGCATCCATGACTTGTCCATCCACCTATAAGGTGGCACTAGAGATCATGGAAAGCTTTTCCATGTCTCAAATCCCTCATGCTCCCGTCCACAGCGTCTGACTCGGAAATTCTGTGTTCCAGATTCACTGCTGTGTAATTCGAGTATTCTTGCTAGAAAACAGCAGGCTTGGTCAGCAGCCAGTTTTCAAGGAAACTGGCTATTGAAAACCACATCCCAAATAGCTGGATATACATATTAGTCTTAGCTGACCTTTATTGAAACTTTCTGTCCCTCTCTTTGTTTCTGTAGTCTTCATCTTTAAATAATCAGCTGTTTTGTTTACTAGATGGTGGTGGTGGGTCCTGTATTTCCACTACATTAGCTTCACTCAAGGGAAAGTAATAGCTCTGGATTGAAGCATAAGCCATTTGTTTTTCTGTAATGAGGAGCGCTCTGCTGCCGGCTTTGCAACTGATGAAATGAATTATGCTTTATTTGCCTTGAGAAGAACTGTACTTAAAAGCAATTTTCTGAAGAGAAAATGAGGCAGAGAGTGTAAAAAAGGGCAGGGGGGAAGTCTCTATCACAATTAAAGCTTCCTGGTCTGCATTTTCACATTTCTTGACTCAATAATCCTGGCGTTTATTGCTGGAAATCTTCCAGGCTAAAGATTAATTGCTGGCTAATTATTTTGAAGCTGCCCAGTTATATATCAAGTTTTCTACAATGGCAATTCTAAAATAGTTGTGTACCTTCCTTCCTTAAATGTATTGGAGGATTTTATCAATGGCAAACACAAATCTGATAAACACTTTCAGCAGGACTAAACTGCAGATATCAGGTGTTTTTTAAAGAGTTATTTTCATTACTTTGGTACCTTCAGTAGTTTAAATTTGTGATGATCACTTGTGTATTTATGATGCTGTCATTGAAGTCACTGAGGGATGGATGCACACCCTGAGGGGTGTTACTTTATGTATTTATACATAGGCTCTTCCCCTCCATTTGTACACCAATGCTCTTTTCAGAAGAGGGATTTTAAACCCTGGGTTTAAAATTGTTCCACACAGCCAGTGAACACCTTTTTCTTTGAAGAAATTCTTGCCCTGATATTTTACCCCTTGGCCTGTGTCTCTCTTAGGAGAAAATTATGTATTTCCTTTACAGGGAACGTTCTTGCCTATATTCTTTCTTTCTTTCTTTCTTTCTTTCTTTCTTTCTTTCTTTCTTTCTTTCTTTCTTTCTTTCTTTCTTTCTTTCTTTCTTTCTTTCTTTCTTCCTTTCTTCCTTTCTTCCTTTCTTCCTTTCTTCCTTTCTTCCTTTCTTCCTTTCTTCCTTTCTTCCTTTCTTCCTTTCTTCCTTCCTTCCTTCCTTCCTTCCTTCCTTCCTTGAATCCTTCCTGGAATCCTTCCTGGAATCCTTCCTTCCTGGAATCCTTCCTTCCTGGAATCCTTCTTTCCTTCCTGGAATCCTTCCTGGAATCATTCCTTCCTTCCTTCCTGGAATCCTTCCTTCCTTCCTGGAATCCTTCCTTCCTTCCTTCCTAAAATCCTTCTTTTTTTCCTTCCTTCCTTCCTTCCTGGAATCCTTCCTTCCTTCCAGGAATCATTCCTGGAATCGTTCCTTCCTTCCTCTTCCTTCCTGGAATCCTTCCTGGAATCCTTCCTTCCTTCCTCTCTCTCAACCTTAATGTTCTCATTGGTTCATCATATATGAGTTCCATTTTGTGGAAATTCTCTGAATTGTCTCCATTTTGAAGGTTGTCATACAGTAACACCTTGAAATATTCATGTTCTGGTGTAAGTTATCAATCCTCCTAGAGAAGCCTGATTTCCTGGTACCTATTAAACACACCTGAGGAAAAAAGGTTGTCTATCTTGGCCACACTTAAAAACTTGATTCTTTATGGGTCAGTCACCAGTGCCTGATGGCATGGAGGGAGATCAAGGAGTGCTGTCCAGAAAAGAAAGGAATACCCAGGCCTTTGAGAAAGCTTTGACAAGGCTAAACTCATGCAAGCTCTTTTTTTTAATAGTGGACCATGGCTTAGACACTCCACTTTACTTTGTATTTGCTTCACTGAAAGTGCCTCCTGAGGAGGATGTGAAGCCTTTGGCATTTTGCACTGCTCAGTGGTTCCTTTATTTCTCAGCTGTGCTGTTCCATAGATGTGCAATTTGCCCTTTCTTTGAGGATTTTGTATCTTTGTGGCATGGAAAAATTTCTGATTGAAGGGTTGGTAGGCAGAAACCTTTCTGAATTGTTCCATGCTTTAAGGCAAGAGCAGGAAACACCAAGAGCTGCAGATGTGCTTTGGAGCTTAGGAGGGCAGGAATAGGGGAAGTGTCCATCAGACACACTCAAGTAGAACTTTGGGAGAAATTCCAGATGTCCTGTTTTTACATTTTTGACAATGTATGGTAATGGTATTATAAATGGGAATTGCCTGATTATAAAATGCAAAATAAGAAATTCTCCCCTCTGTTGAGGGGCAGCACAGCCCATGCTGAACTTACATCCTATTTTGAGGTTAAAAATGAGAATAGCAGCATTAGGATGCTCAAAAAGACACTGCAGTCAGGGTAATGTTATAGCTGGTTTTTGGTTTCCATAATATTGGACAACTTGAAGTCAAAGACCTTTCCTTTCTCTTCAGTGTAATTTTGTGGCAGTCCCTTCAGAAGTGCTGCTGACCTGGCCAATCTTTTAATGAAATTTCAACAGTATATCAGGCCAGTCCACTGACTGTGTTTTATATTGGCAGATGGCTTCTAAAGAGAAGAGACAGAACAATCCTTAGGCCTGACACAGTTACTGGGGATTTATTATTTATGCTCTTGGTGAGTTCATCAGAATTTAGAGATGCAATTACAGTTTACCTTCAGACTAAGCATCATCTTTATGTTAAGTACTCCTTGAACTGCAGGAAGCAGTATAAAATAAGCTGCATTTGTTTTGCCTTTAAATCTTCCTTCATTTCCCTGTAAAGCACTGACAAGTCTGAACCCTTCAGCTTCCATAAAAGAAGCAGCAGACTTTGATTAAGCAGCTGCTCCCGTTATCTGATTTAATGGTGACAATGTACTGAATGTTCCTGTGGTGCAGAAGGTTTCCAAAGCAGTGTGCTGACTTGTGCACTTGCATTTGGAAATTGGCTTCATCCTTCAGAGGAATGCAGTGAATCATTGGAGTGGATGAAAAACTGCAGCAGCTGAGTGGCACGTGGTAGCAGCAGGCACAGAAGCCGAAGGGGATATTATCTGCAGTGAGAATGTCAGGAGGAGATGTAGGGAGAATTTAACTGTCCAAGGCTGGCACTGCAGAAATACTACTCTTATTTTATATGCCGTAACTGAAATGGAGAAAGGGCTGATTCATTCTTTCTCTGCCTTTTGCATTGTTTATGCTGAGCAAATAGAAAATAACTCATTTCGTGGCCTTTTCCACCCTCTTTGCAACAGAGCAAATGTGAACTAATATTTCTGGTAGTCCCACAAGATAGCTTTTGTCTCACATGTCTTTCTCTGGGAAACCTTTCCATTTTGTGTACCATCAGGGTTTGCTGGCATCTCTCAGGATATGACATGTATTTGGAGAGCCAGTTGAGCATCTTGTTAGAAGACAAGCTTTTTGCAGACATTTAGGGCTGTTGGTGCCTGGGAATTCAGTTCCTATAGTCCACCCAGCTCTCACCTTTGCCTATTAATAACACTCTCTAGCAATCTATTTTCTAGCCTAGCCACACTGATGAAAGATATGTGTATTCAGGTACAGCTGAGAACAGTGAAATGGCTTTGTCTTGTCCTAAAGTTTTGTGTTTATGAAGGATGTGGAGCTGTGTGGCAGTTTAAAATAAGTACAGAGTGTGCTGCATAGTGGAGAAGGCTAATGATTCTTTTATCACCTCTTCATCCCTAAGATCCTCAAGGTTTTACTAGATTTGCTTGTCACATGATGATCTGTTAGTCAAACAAACAAACAAAAAATGCTGCTATTAGGATCAATTTAATCTTTCATGTGTCTCTTAATATGTTTAATTTATGTCACACAATTTCTGCTCATACATAAGCACTGGGCACATCAAAGGCAGAAGAAACTCTAAGAAAACAAGAGGCCATGGTAGTAAAGATATTTCCAAACTCAGTGTTACTGGTGTGTAGGCTACAGAGGAGGGCAGACACCCCTAAAACACAGGGCTGCTGAAAAGTCAGCTGGTCCATCCTCCTGCCCCAAGGCAGGTTCAGCTGTTTCCTGCCTTTCCTGGCACTGTTTATCTAGACACCTCTTAAAGGTGTCCAAAGGTGGTGAGGTTCATCCTTTGTATCCCTCAGTAATCACCCTCTCTCAGTATTATGTGTTCCTGTCAGTAGACTTGTTATCTTGGAGGTGTGATTATCCTTTTGAATCTAGATTATACCTCTTCAGATCCCACAGCTGTTCTATGCTATTGATTCTTTCTACCTTTCATGATGTCCCCTTGCTCCACCCCTCATTCCCCACCCCACCCAAAAAAAAAACCAAAAAAAAGAGGAAGGATCTTTTTGTCTGTAACAGTTTCTGTTAATTCAGTTGAAATTGCTCAAATATAATAATGCAGAAATGTGTCTTGGAAAGAGCTATGGATCATACTTGTAGGAAAAAAAAGGGCTGGAAGATGGCTTGAGAGGCCAACAGCTGCACAAATGTTCAGTTATGCAAACTGCGGTGACACTCAGCAGCTTCAGCAGTGGGGATTATTGAGATGCCCCATTCTTCCATCCCAAAAGTAGGTCCCCACTGGACTCCTCTGACATAAACAAAGAGTGATAGTCGACAAGAGCAGCAAAGGAAGAGGAAGAGGAGGAGCAAGACTTCCCAGTTCCCCTCCTCTCTGCAAGTGCTTGGTAGAACCACCTAGCCTGAGCCTAATGCTGCACAGGCTTTCCCACTCCATACTCTGCCCTCCTGCTCTTTAGCGTTTGGTCCTACAGGCAGCCCTCAAGGTCAAGTAGCAGGTGTTTGCAGGAGACCTAGACACACAGGAATTTTGGTGGCTCTCTGAGGATATGAGTGGTGACAGAGAGGATTCATTAATCTCTTCAGAGCCATACATTACCCCCTATATTTTTGTTCTATTTCCCTTGCCAGGGAACAGGTGAATGGACTATTTTATTATCTCACCTGTGTCCTCCCAGACAGGAATTCTCTTTTGCATTGATTGATATAATCAGACTGGCTGCTAATCAAAGCGATCTCAGCAGCCTAATTCTGTACCTGATCTCTCTCTGTTTGTGCTTCAAGGTCTTTGACAGGGTCCGAGAAGATTGCCCTAATTTCCATGAGAAGATTAAGCCTATTAATGCAGAACTCACTCAGCCCAAGCTGGCCATCAGTGCTGAAGACGAGGAGGAGCTCCTGACCCGGGTCAATGTTGTGTTCCACTGTGCAGCCACAGTTCGCTTTGACGAGCCCCTCAAGTACGTCCTGCTTTTCTGTGCGTGCTCAGAGTGATCCAGGGTGCACCATGGCACTGCCCAGAGCATCCCTTGCATGGCTGCTGTGCTAATTCCCCAGTTCCATGTTTGTGCTCCCCATGGTTCTGTCCTGAACATGCAGGGGATGTGCCCTGAAAATGTCGTGCATGTCAAAAGGGAGCTGTCTTGGCACAGGAACAGAGGGAGGAACT
This sequence comes from Luscinia megarhynchos, assembly GCA_034336665.1. NCBI lineage: Eukaryota > Metazoa > Chordata > Aves > Passeriformes > Muscicapidae > Luscinia > Luscinia megarhynchos. The sequence goes on along the minus strand of CM067564.1, from coordinate 9,485,759 downwards.
GCAGCATGGGGTTGTAATAAGGGAGTTAAGTATGACCTAAAACTGGGGTGGGGAAATGTGTGGTTTAAGCCATCAGGGAGATGTTTTGGCAGAACTGGAGACAGCTTGAAGTGAAACTGTGTTGTGTCTGTGTCTAAAGCTGATGTTGTTAATGGCCTTTCTTTGTCACTGAGTAGCTGGAGAGGGAAATGAGCTGTGGTTTGAGAAGACAGCCCATCACCTTTAAAACACCCAGCTCTCACTGTAATTAACTGTTTACAATAACTGCTTGGTTTCTGAAGGAGTTCCCTTGGAAGTGCCTGTCCAGGCAGGCTTTTCCATTAAGAAAAACCAGCAGAAATAAACCACTGGAACAAGATTAAATGTGTAAGTGCTTGTGTGCAGATTGTCCAATTCAACAAACCGAGGTGGACGATCTGCACTGCCAGATCCTTGTACTCTTTTTGAAAAACACTAAAGCTGTGAGAGTAGAAAACACAATTCATCAATCACAATATCAGTCTTTATTTGCTCATAGGCTAAAGAGATATCCAATGTGTCCACCATAAATATTGCTTTTTAGAACAACTAATTAGAGAAACACCAGAAAGAAAGCAGCTCTTGATGTGACCTTGAGCCGATACATAAGTAGCCACAAATGTTCTTAAATTAATGCACAAATTAACCCACTTTAAAAATGAGTCTCAGTGGCATGAAACATCTAAAGGAAACTACATTTTTAATAGGGAGGATAGCTAGAAAGAAACTAAAAGTTTAAAAGGTCATCAGCTTGCAGGCAGTGGAGAAACTATTTAAAGACTGATTGTATGTGATCTGTGAAAATCTCTCTAACAGAACAAGGAAAATGGTGATTAGAAGGCAAAATATGAGAAGTTCTTCAACTCAAAGTATTCCTGACTGAATAATACAAATATATCAGATGGGTAAAAGTTTTACCAATGTGAAAGCACAATATTGCTGCTCAGTTAAGAATTTCGAGCAGCAACTTGATGATGACACAAATATAATTATTTTTTCAACATCGCAGAAGCTCCAAGATAACAACAGAGTATGTAAAGCCAGTAGATAAGGAAGGGACAAAAGCATTGCTGTGAAGATGCTGGAAAAACAAGCAATGGAGACACTAAGTGAATTATTGGCATCAGCATGCAGTACATTTAGGGGATTCTCCAGATGGAACTCTTGGGGGCAGAAATCTCAAAAACTGTGTTATATTGAAATATTAATAGATGCTGTTTTAATAGAAATAGAAAAAAAATAAAGAATGACCAAAGAAAATCCAAACCTCCAGGGTTAGATGATGTTCCCTTTGAAGGCTATAAGGCCTCTAAGAAACTCAGCGGAAATCTGTGCTAGGACCATGTTATGAACACAGTTCTGTTCACCATTTCTCAGAAGGGATGCAGGCTAACAGAAATGTGCATAGAAAAGTAAGTTTTGTCTGAAAGGTAGCTCAAGTCGAAGCACTCATTCTGCTGGAAGGGCAGGAGAAAATAGGAACCTACAGAAAATTCTTCTCTTTAATTGCAGCATGTAAAAAAAAAGTATCTCTAGTTTTAGATACTGTAATCCTAATATTGATCATACTCTTTAGCTGATGTTTTCATTTCTTTGGACTATTTACAATTTCTCTTCAACAAAATTAAGTGTTTTTAGTGTACTCTGTGCTTGATGGCATAATTCCTAACACTGTACATGTCTTTGAGGCTTCTACTCCTGGGCTGAGCAGATTGCATATTCCTGAGCCTGCTCCCTTCTCTACAGGAAAGTGTCTCTATTCCAGTATAAAGCATGCAGCAGAGTCTGTTGGCTGAGATCTGTTGCAGATTGTCTCTAGGACAACTTCTAGCTATGCTGAGTGCTTGAAGGTCAGCCTTGCAAACCAGGACATTCTTTCTCTTATGCTTATCAGTTCTGTCTCTGTTCCTTGGGAACTTAAGCTGTTATCTCTAATTGTGTCTTCTTTGATTATGAGTAGCTTCTAACTGAATGAGAATGGGTTTAGATAAGATATTAGGATGAAATTACTGTAAGGGTCCTTAGGCCCTGGCACAGGTTTCCCAGAGAAGCTGTGGCTGCCCCATCCCTGGCAGTGTTCCAGACCAGGCTGGATGGGGCTCTGAGCAACCTGGGATAGTGGAAGGTGTCCCTGCCCATGGCAGGGGGTGGGACTGGGTGATCTGTAAGGTCCCTTCCAAACCAGGGCATTCTATGATGCTATGAATCGTTTTTTTTCTGGGCCCAAGGACCCTTTCCTGCTTTCTGAAACCATGTGTTCATCTAGTTTAGCAGTGGTCCCTCCAAAGAAGACTGAATGTGTACCGTAGGAACCACAGTGCCTCAGCGGGGTAGAAATACATGTTCATTGTTCCAGGGAGGAGTGGCCAACATGTCACATTTAGAGATGTGAGTGAACTCTTACTTGTGTCCCTTCAAACTGAGTAAAAATATTTTGAGAGACATTCAGTGTCCAGAACAGCAAATCCAACAGTGATGCTTTCAAAGCTGATTTCACACTTGCATTTCACTGACACTTTCTGCTCCACCATGGTCCCTGCTCTTCCCTGACTTCCCTTTCCATGATGAGGTTTGGGTAAGGCTCAGCCTTCATGCATTCTTCCCAGTGAAATGCATTTTGCTCCTTCCTTAGACATGCCCTGCAGCTGAACGTGATGGGCACGCAGCGGCTCCTCGAGCTGGCCCGGCAGATGAGGAACCTGGAGGCCTTCATCCACATCTCCACTGCCTACGCAAACTGCGTGCGGAAGTGCATCGAGGAGATCATCTACCCGCCCCCTGCCGAGCCCCAGAAGCTCTTCGACTTAGTAGAGTAAGTGGGAACTGCACTGCCCCTTCCAGTGCTGCCTTCCCTTCATCTGCAGCAGACCTGGGACCTGTTCAGGAGCTGTTCCTGTTCCTGGGAACAGGATCGAGTGGGATTCCTGTTCAGCTGTTACTGCTGTTTCTTTGTGGGTTTTTAAAGAGTCTGTTTTCATGAGAATCCAGTATTTAAAGTTCTGCAGGAGTGTATTTTCTGCCAGGAATGGAGTAGCTGCTTTCTGTAGCACTCAGCTCTGTTGATGCCCTAGTAAGAACTGATTTTTTTCATATACCTTATTTCTTTTATCTCTTCAGCTTTCCAGCATTGTTTCCACTTCTTTCAGAAATCCTGTGGTATCTAACTGGAGTTATATGGGGATGAGTAAGAATCAGGCTTTTTTAGACAGCTTACTGTCAATCATTTAGGTTGGAAAAGACCTCTAAGATCACCAAGTCCAAGCTTTGACTGATCACCACTGTGTCAACTAAACCAGAGCACAGAGTGCCACATACTGTTGGGTTTTGAACACTTATAAGATTGGTGACTCTACCATGTGCTTCAGCAACTTCTTCCAATGCCTGGCCACCTTTTCAGTGAAGAAAAATCTTCCTGATTTTCACCTTAATCTCTCGTGGCACAGCATGAGGCTATGTCCTCTCAACCTGGACAGGAATACAGGGCTTTGATGAAACAACAAAAAACGTTTTGTTAACTGAATTTACCAAAACAAAGAATAATTAGAATAACAAAATCAGCTGATAAAAGCCTTAAAAGAATTTTCCCATAACTGTTAATGTAGTTTTATTAATTTCTTAATGTGTGATATAAGCAACTGATCTGTAATCTGTTAACCTAAAGAGCTGGTATAAAATCTTTATTCTTCTTGATTTAGAGTAATGGAAAATGAAATTAATTAATGCCCACTAAGAGAACTGTTGATTTTATTTTTTTTTTTTCAGAAAAGAAAAGTTTATCTTATGAAATAATTTAACTGTCTAAGCACTACTCCAGAAAAGTTAGTACAAACAAGTTTTCTATTTGAATTTCTCTAGTAGCCCATATTCTTGGATATGTTTACTTCCAGCTAGTAGTCATCAATGATTTATCATTTATTCAGTAAGTGGAGCATGATAAAAACTTGAGAAATGTCTTAGTGCATTAGATCAATGGGCTCCCTGGCCCAGTACCTTGCCCTCAAAGAGTGTCACTGAGAGATGTTATTTAGGGTAACTACACCAGCCTGGATACTCCTTTCTGTTCCCCTCACAGAAACCTGAAGAGTCTCAGCCTTTTTACTGTCTCTCATGTGCTGATGTTCATTGTCCTTCCTCTCTACCTCTTCTTTAACTCTGCTCCCTCCCTGAGATGTGGGGGCCAGTCAGAACTTCATGCAGTACCCAATATGCTGAAATTTTTATTTAAAGAGCTTCAGAATGACACCACTGGTCTCATTCTCAGTACCTGATGATGGTCAGCATTTCACTGATTTTTTTTTGTCTCCTGCTGCTCGCTGACATGGAGCTTTCAGAGCTGTGATTCAGGAGCTTTTGCTAAGCTACAGTTGCCAGTTCTTAGCTCAGCAACCTCTACCAGTTCTGATGGAGTGCTTTTCTCTAAAAAAATTCTCATCTCTTTGCCCACTGACTTAGTTTTAAGTCCTTTGGCGTTCAATCCCAATTTCACTGTCCCAAAAAGCTTATCATCACTTGCAACTCTGAAAACAGTTAGTATTGATGGCTCAGATTAAAAAAAAAAGACTGCAGCACAGGTCTGATTGCTAGTTAAAAGTGTGGAGGAGGGCTTGGCTACCTCAGAGGTTGTTACTTAAGCTGCTTCATATAAAACACTAAGAATTTATGTATCATAGCTTGAAAATGCAGCAGAGAGGATGATGTTTGAGATGCACCTTTAATATTTGCCATGTAAGTGAAAGAAATAGTATATATCAGGGTACAGAAGGTTTCAGAGAGGAGAGTATCAGGTATCAGAATTTTACCTTTAAAGAGGAGGGAGGGGAAACAGACAAGGAGATACAAACTACGTTCAGAAATGGGGAGAAGTACAGATTATGTTTTGCATCAGCCAGCTGTGGATGATTCCCTTCACAGTCAGCCCTTGTCTTAAGGTGCTGTTCTGCAAGTGCTTTAAGAGGGATAATTGAACAACTGGATGCAATAACATCCATTTAACAGTGCTTTTGGCCATGCACTTGATATATGCTTATGATTACTTATTCACTGGAAATCTCAAGGAGGACTCCCAGCTGTTTCTTTTTCTGCTCTTATCCTCCTGTTACATCTTGCTGTTTAAGTGTTCTGATAGTTTAACCTGCAAGTAAACCCTGAGGCTTAAGCTGTGTGAACCAAAAGTCACACTTCTAAGTGCTGCCAGGCCAATAGGGGAAACATATAATCTGCTGCATCAAGCATGGTTTGCCTTAATCTAAAGCTGAAGGAAATCAGCTTTGAAGGGTATGCTGAGGTAAGGAACACAGCACACAGCAAAGTCTTGGCTGAAGCTGTGGATTGGTTGTTGCAGAAAATATGGATCCATCATTGCTTACAAGATGCAAAGCCATTAACACAGAAAGTTGTGGTTTCCTGTGGCAGACTAATTTGGTACATATAGTGGAGAAGTTATTAATTGTTTAATTTACATTGTTTGCTAGGAAGGTGCAAATGCAGCAGTGAGCAGAAGAAGCAGCTTTTGTGAGTTAGCATTCCAGAATCTTCCAAGCAGGTCACAGAGCAGTTCCCTTTGCTGAAGTGTAAGCTCAGTTTCCCTGGTGGGAATGTTGGTCAGTCAGATCACCTGGAAGGCTGGTGCACTTGGGACAGGTCCTCAAGTAATGCAAAGACCTCTCTAGAAGGATGAGGGAAAGGGGAAGTTGCCTCTGCTTGTGCTTCTACACCTGTCTTTGCTTTGTGAGAATGCATATCTGTAATGCCCTATTATGAAAATTAAAAATCAAAAACCCAAAAAGAAGAGAAAAGACTTGCACACAGCTTAACCCAGGTTCCCAAATAAATATAGTCTTCCTCCAGGCTCTGCAGAACTAGCCATCTCCTTTTGGTAGGCTGGTAATTAGCTACTTCACAGATTCAAACAATAGCAGTTTAGCTGAGACCCTGAGGTTCAGTGGCTGCCTAAGCAGCTTTGCAAAGTATGTCAATATTATGTGCTGCTTGTAACCTCTGTGTAGGTCATATTTTATGTTCAAATGCTTTATTCTGCCTTATTTCTGCAGCACAGGACCAGGCTTTGCTAAGGAAGATGTTTGTGCCTCCATAGGGCTTTTTTATTTAAAGAAAAAAATCCGATATACTGCAAATTGTCCAATTTTTAATGCATTCCAAAACGGAGAGATTTGCTGCATCCCTGTGAATCATCAGTGCTTTCTCATGCAACAATTTCCCATCTGTGCCCAATGAGAACCATCTGAAAAGTGCTGTGCCACCTGAGCCACCATGTCTTCAAAGGGTTGACAGGATTGAGCAGTTTTTCAGGTGTGACAGTCAGCATCGTATTTATCTCCCCTTGACCTCTGCCTTTTTCTGAAATTCAAGACAAGGAGGGGTGAAGTGAGGATCTGCAGGAAGCAGTATCCTTGCAATGCCCCTGGGAAGAGTCCACCTCTTCAGACTGAACTGTAAGTCCGTTGACTTAATTACAAATTGGATTATAGGAGCTAATCTTCGATTCTGTGGTGTAACACCAGGCTGCTGGAGCCTGTCAGGGACTGGCAGTGAGGTCTCTGGAAGCACAGCCAGTTCTTGTCCTTTAGGCCCAGATGCTGGCAGGACCTGTGAGGTCCTGGTGCTGTGCCAGGGAAGAGTCTTTGGGCATTAGGCCCTTCCTGCAGCTCCATGGTGGTAAGGACTGCTTTTTAAAAGCTATCTGCATAACTGCTTCTGATGGATTAAGTACTTGAATATCTTCAAAAAATAGAAAACAACTTGGCTGAGTTCTTTTGGGGTTTTTTGGTGGTTTGGTTTTGGTTGGTGTTTTTTTAAGCACCAGCAGTTTCCTGTGTGAACAAACCTGTGGAAAAGCCTGCTAGAAGGAGCATCTAACACCACAAATGGTGGAAGTCCACTGTTGGAATAATAACCTGTAGGACATTGTTCCAGCTTTTGAGATCTTTGTGTTGTTACATGACTTGCTAACTCTAGGTTACGTGGAATTTTCAGAAATATATTTGGGAGTATACAGGGACTGTGTGGCTAAGGATGAGCCCTGCCTAGTGGGATTCCTAGCTGGGAGAGCTCCATCAGGCTGTAGACCATGGCAATATTTATGTTCCAGATTGCAGTGAAGCATTAACCCTGCAAGAGATCACTCTGGTGAGTTTGTAGAGGTACCTGAGTTGGAGCTGGGCATTGTAGCATGAAGCTCACCAGGGTTTATTTTGCACTTTGAAGACAAAAGTAACCTTCTCCCACAGAGCTGTTTTAAATCCAAACCTAAAATAGCTTTGTCTGGCTTATCCTCTGTTTCAGGTGAGGATTCCTGTCCCACTGGTCTGTTTTGCTCAAGTTGTCTTTTCTCCCTGCAGGTGGAGAAAACGATGATGATGATGATGATGATGTTCTCCTTGTTTCCTGTAGGTGGTTGGATGAATCCATCATTCAAGACATCACACCCAAGCTGCTTGGGGAGTGGCCCAACACTTACACCTACACCAAAGCCTTGTCAGAGTACCTGATTCAGCAAGAGAAAGGAAACTTGAACATTGCTATCATCAGGCCATCGATCGTGGGAGCCAGCTGGCATGAGCCTTTCCCAGTAAGCATGAATGTACAATTCCCTACCAAGAGCCTTTGGATGCAGCTGGAGCTGTGTACTGTCAGGAATTTGTCCCTCCTTGTAGCAAAGTGTCTTGACAGGTGTCCAGTTGATAGGAAAATGTGACGAAGAGATGGAGATCCTGTGCTGGATCAAGCAAGACTTCTTCAGCATCTTCAGGAAGAACTCCTGTAAAAAGACCACATTTAAGCAGTAGTAACAAGAGCTATGATAGTTATGGTGCAGTTATGCTGGGCTTGCAATTGATTGTCCATTCAGACACACCAGGGGAGTTTTTGTGCTCAAAATGTGGGATCTGAGGGTCAGTCATACTCCTGGTGCATTCTGGTTGAGTACAAATGTCAGGCACTCAGTAATTAAATGCAGCTGTACTTTGGAATGAGATCATTCATTAAGCTAAATATACTAATAGGGATAACGTGCCCTAACATTGCAGCCAAATTGGAAAGGCAGCACAAAGTCACCTTTGGCTTTCATGCAGCCTGAAGTGTGCCAGAGATGGCTGAGATACAGCCAAGGCTCTGGGCCAAGCTCCCCATCTTGGAAAGACAGAGAGCTCTGTTTGGTGTCACAACCTGTTCCAGGTCAAGCAGCTCATCACTGCTTTGAACTCCAGCTCCCACAAGTGGCAGCTTCCCTAACCTGAAGTAGGATAGGATTCAGAAGGAGTGGTGTGGTTTGATTTGGTTTGGTTTTGGAGTTTTTTTCTTCCTTGCTTTAGAAATTAGCTGCAGTGACCAAATCACCATTGGTGACAGTTGCATGCTGTCTGTCAAGGGAAATTATCACTCCAGCTGTTTTCAGCAAGTGTGGCAGCACCAAGACACTGTGGTGTTTAAAACCAAATTTTATTCCTGAGGCCAGGGGATAGGAAAGAATTTATTTCTAAGAACAAACTTAGATTTTGTTGTTGATGAGTAAATTGGAGGCAATGCATCCCCTGGTACTGGTTGGCATCCTGGCAGCTGTCCTGGATGGGCTGGCATCCATCTAAACTGGTGTCTCCTTCCTTCTTTGTCTCTGCCACACCACTATCATCATTTAGAAGACTGTGTAAGCAGTACATCATTGAAAGGAACACTAATCATTCTTCTTTTTCACAGGGTTGGATTGACAACTTCAACGGGACCAGTGGAATATTTATTGCGGTACGTCTAGTTACTATTTAAGCTCCCCTTAAAGCAGAATTCGAGTTACTAAAATAGCAATTCTGATGTTACTCTACAGCCCCACTTAGAAACTGTGTGCAGTAAAGCACCACAGGAGTTTTCTGAGTCTGGGAGAAAGATGTCACACATTTGCCACATATTTGTCAGCCAGTAAGATCCAGAGGATGGTCTGTTTGTGCTGAGCTCAAAAAAGGATATTGAGAGAGTATTCGTGTTACTGGTTCACGAAAACGTGAATTGCACTTCCTAAAAACCCTGAAAAAATTAAAGGTTTGGACACATTTGGCCAAATTTTCAAAGAAGAGGCAAAATATGTATCCTTCAAATGAGGGTTACAGCTTGAATCTTCTAAGACAACTTCATTTTCCAGTCCAGGTTACCACACTGTCAGTACAAGACAGCAGGATATATCCTTCCATATCTCTGCGTGTATTGTTTCCAAATCCTCTGTTATAACTTGTTATGCCTCCACATTAACACAGATCCTGGCTCCCACATGCCACTGCTTTATACAGAATTTCTCCCTGTACAGACTACACCTAAATAATGTGTATGATTGATTCACTCTGCCAGTCACATGGATGATCTGATATATTTTTTCCTAACTTGATAAAATATTCCCTGTAAGATGAAAATAATCATTACAATTAATACATGAAAAAAGTTGCATATATTTTCTCCTGCCTTATAATTTTTTTTTCTGAACTAAAATCACTGCCTTAGGTCTCTCTGTCAATCCATAATGCTGTGTAGCTCTGGGCAGATATTTATGTTCATGTATGAGTTGTCCAGCTTCATTAATTTGTCCAAACTATGCTGTAATCAGCCTGCTGCAGTGTATAAAAGGATTAGAGGTCTGCAATCATAGGAGAACAGAATAAAATCCAAATATGATCTTGTTAAAAAAGCTCATTTATATCTGAAGTAGAGCATAAATAGAAACTGTTAGAGTTATGGAATGCACAGAACAAATAATGCTTTCATCTGAACCCCATCTATGCATTCAGAGGTATTCAATTTTTGTTCACAAATTATTGACTTCTAATCATGTCACAGTGTCTTTTAAAAAAGGCCTTCTATTCCTTGGTATCAGCTCAAGAGCTTCTCTGCCTCTCTGCTCTAGTCCCAGCATCTTGTGCTGGTTTCTGGGTTCTTTCATGATGTTATCAAGATCAAGGAATGTTTTGCAATTCCTTGATTTTGCAGATGCGCTTCTTACATTTTTATGTGTCAGGTTCTAACTTTTGTAATGACACAAATTTTACTTTGGGCATTTTTTTTGGCTTTGATTTGTTTGGGTTTGTTTTTTTTTTTTAAATCATAACTTCTGATGATGTCTGTCACAAAATTTATCCAAAACTGATCCTCAAGAAATCTTTGGCTGGATTTCTATGTAGAGGCAGCCTGTATCTTTAGATCCAAGCTAGCTCCATGGAAAACAAAGATTATGAGATTCTAGGGTCTCTGGGGGAAATAGCTTCTCTTTTTATATCAAAGATTAGACTTGCACTGAGATTTGAAAAAGAGCTGATATTTTTTGGTCCAGGTTTGAAGCTCTAAGGTTTCTCAGTATTAGCAGATAAAGAGACAGTAAAATTTATGTCATCTACACTGAGCTGTTGGGTGTTGAAATGTGATCTGTAACTACATTGGGAGTTGGCCAACAAAAAGACAAAAAAACAATGACAAGGATGCAGGGTGTGGAGACAAAGTTTTTTGGAATGTTTTCCAGAAGGGAAAAGTATTTATTATTAGGAACCCAAGATACTTTTTTCTTCTGAAGGGGGGAATTAAGTGCATGAATTCATGTGCTTGATTGAGGTGAGTTGTTTGAAAATGAACCCTTAAAGGTCTGAGTGATGTGTCAGTTTGATTGCCTGACAGTTGAGTCAGTACAACCAGCTCTCCTGGCCAAATGTATTTTAAACTATGATAATTAGATGAGTAGCTTTATTTGCTTTAATTAAGTGTTGAAAAAAGCAAAAGGGAAGTGGTTTTGGTGGTTTGGTTTTGTGCATTTGAAGTGTTCCTCCGTACCAAAATACTCACTTTCGACTTCTAACCAAGCTCATCCTATTTGGAGAGCTGGAGAATCCCCCAGATTCAGGGGATGCTTCAGATGATTTTTGATGTCACTTGGGCAGAATCTGGACTCCAAATCTTGCAAAGACTTTTTACCTCAGTTGCAGTGTTTGAGTCTGATCATTTCATTCCATAAATAGACACATTTCTTTTAAATATTCATGAAATATGGGAGTCCAAGTTGTTCTTGATAATCTAGTTATGTTTCTTTTGCCTACAGTTGCTCCAGCTGCTGTGGGGAGCTGTGTTTGTTGATTGAGGAGCAAAATGAAATTAATTACATTTCCGCTGGAGTGTAATTAAGGCATTTTGTCTTCCTGTTCCCTATTACATGCAGAGACCTTCCTCCCTGCAAGCAGTGAAGCTGTAGGGTGCAACTGGTTTAATTTGTGGTCTGGACAGTGACTGGCCCCAAAGCACCTCAGCTGAGAGGCTGTCCAGAAACATGAGACTCTGACCAGGAAATTATTTTGGAGGTTTCACTGTGCAGTAGCTTCTATTTCACTAAAGAGAAAAATGTCAGCATCTATAAACGAAAACCAAGCCATACCTGCTGGAAGTACCACTGAACCATTTTTGATGTAAAAAGTAACCTAAAAAACTTAAACCTCAAGCCTTTTTTTAATACAAAACATAGGAGACCTCAAAATCATTCATGTGTGTATGACCATCACATGCTGCTCTGAACACATTTTGCAGCAAATCCATCAAACATCTTCAGTTTGAAGATCTCAGAAAGGTCTTTAGTGTGAAAATGTGACAGTTGATCACACAGTGGTCTCTAGTGGGCATGTGTTCGTAGCAGTGGAAAATTCAAGAGCTGAGCTTGGTTGCCTCCTTTGTTTTTTTCTGCCTTTTTTTCCCCCCTTGAAAAAATGCAGTAGTAAGAACCTGAAGAAAATCATTGTGATGTTGCAAGCTGAAGTTTTAGTGTCTGAGCCTAACCATAGTTCAGCTTAGCAGAGCAGAATGCGATGCATGACACAGGTTTGAGGAGGATGGAGTTAGCCATGTGGGGAATCTTGCACTGTTGTCTATGTCAGAGTCCATGATCCCTCTGCCAGATGCACCAAGGATGAGATGGGACTGCTCAGAAGTCCTAGTTCCTGAAAATTAAATCAGTCAGGAGTGGTATTCCCTTGCTTGCAAGCTGTGAAATGCAGCAAACACATCTGATTGCAGAAGGAGAAAGGAGGAAGAGAACAGCCACCAAAATGACCCTGAAAGATAAACCCCTCCTCCAGAGGGAATACAGTGTCCCTTTAAAATCCACTAATAGCCACTAGACAATGGCATGTGCTTTACAAGTTAATAGCAAGTCTTAAATGCTTTTTTAATGACTTTTTTCCTCTCCTCAGACTTTAGGCGAGGGGTTTTCCACTACTAGGCACTTTCTTGGTTTCTGTAGAAAAATTTAATCTATTTTATAATGAAATTGGAGTTTCAGATTGTATGAAAATAATTTAAGAAAAGCTATAACATTTCCTTTGCCCTAACTTTTAAATATTGATGGATCTGTAGCAGATGTTCTTTTGCTCCTTCACTCAGTCCTTTTCTCTGCTTTTGCATGAATCTAAATTACAAGAGCTTTTATTCTTTATTGCTTCACCAGCACTTCTATCCTCTCAGCTTTTTCCCTGGCTCTTCAGTTTCACTGCATTGTTTCCCACGAGAAATAACTTGCAACCTTGACTCTGCCATGTGGTGTTTGTTCTCTTCTGTGCTCTGTTCAGCCCTCATCCATGACACACCAATTCACCCAATTTCACCCCCATGTTTCTGTATTTTGCCATGTCCTCTCTGATCCAGTCTGCCATGCTGTTGCCATGGCAGACTGTGGAACCTCCAAAGCCTGACTGGTCATCATGGAAACCCCTTGATAAGCATTTAGGTTAAATGTATGTATTCTGGAGAGCCTGATCCCCTGAAAAATTCAATTCCAACCAAAGCAAGTTGAATTTTTTTTTCTTGACTATTTCTTCTTTTTGGTTGTCGATACTTTGTATTTGCACTGATTCCTTTTAGAGAGTTTTGGTGAGTGATGTGCTCTTCAAGGCAGGGGCCATCCTTTGTATCATTGTGCATAACAGGCATTGGAAGAGAGTGTGAACACATCCAAGGGAAAGGTAGTCAGCTTTTCAGAAATCCTACTGGTGTAATTTCCAAAGTGACTGCATACTCTGAGAGACACTCAGACCTTTGTCTGCCTGTGTCATTTAAGAAAATGTAACTTCCAGTCATCACTGGGAACTTTACAGCAGCATGTTCAGATACATTTCTTTCCCTGGGTATTTCTTCCATAATGAGTTAAATTAGGAGTCCCAGCTTTTCTTGTAGTACACAGCACAGACATCATCATATTTCCAGGCATTCTCTGAAAATGCAGGACAGCGGGATCCACAGGAGATCCATCTTAGTTGTCAGAGAAACCAAATAATCTGCAGCAGAAAAAACTTGCTACGGTGCTGGCTGGTGCCCAGTGCATTCTGCTGGAGTCCTGCCAGTGAAATCTCAGCCCAGCCTGCAGTGGGTGAGTGTTTCCTGTCTCCCTGTGTCCCACAGGCAGGCAAAGGCATCCTGCGGACCGTCATCGCCAACAACGAAGCGGTGGCAGACATGATTCCCGTCGACGTCGCCATCAACCTGACCCTGGCAGCCGGCTGGTACACGGCTGTGCACAGGTGGGAGGGCATCCCTCTTCACAGCATTCCTCTTGGGCCACACACCTGGGATGTTTGCTCCCTGCACTTTAGAGGGAGGGAGCTGATTAAAAACCAGTGCAAGAGGCTGGTTGATTGATTTTGTGGTTGGTGTTTTCTCCCTGCAGGTGGGCAAGGACTGAGAGTGTAGAAGACTCAATAAAGGCAGGGTTTAGAGTTGGGAAATCTCTACAGCTATGGGTGAGACCTGTTCCTTGCCTCTCAGAAGGTCACTCTTCTGAAGGCCAAGAGCTTTGCAGCATTGGTTTTTTTGGGTCTCCTTTTCACTGAGTTGCTTTTCAAGTGTCTCCTGGAGCTTTCGTTATAAAAAAGCTCTGTGTGATTCCTTGGGAAATACTGCACAATGTAAATATATTATGGGTTTATAGGTTATATGATCTAAAAAAATCTCCCTTCTTTGCATTGTTGAGAAAAGTATGTAGAAGTGATATTAAGGATTTAAGGTCTTTTCTTGTGAACCTTTGGTGTGGTCTTTAATCGTTAGGTAGGAGTACAGAAAATAAACCACATGAATTATTTTGGAGGTTTATGCAACTCCGAGAAATCAAACCCAGACAAATAAAAAGCAGAAGTGTCTTACTCTGAAAGACAGAGCAAGCCCTCTGAGCTGAGGATAGAGCTACATCCAATAAGCTAAATATGGATCCTAAAAGGACCGTGAAGAGCAGTTCACCAGCTTTCCCCTCAAAGCATTATTAAGAAATCCATCAAATTAAAACACTGTGCAGTTTTCAAGCGTTCAGTAAGAAAAATGGTGTATTGATATCATCACTTGACACCCTTGGCAAGGCAGGCTTAGATCAAGAAAACTGTTTGATTAATTCTTGACTTATGTTGAAGAAATAAAACCGGTGTGATCCATGTTTAGTTCCACACCAAAAAATGCAAACTTTGGTATTAAAATGGGAATTTTCTTGAAATTGATTGATTTTTTTTAATCCCTTCCTAAGAAAGGAAGTTTTTCTTCACATCCCAAGATAATACTTCTTTCTGTTTTCCAGACCAAAAAACCTATTGGTGTACAACTGCACAACAGGGGGAATCAACCCTTTCTTCTGGGGAGAAATGGGTAAGGTCTCATTTAAATAGACAACATCCATAGTGTTCCTTACAACTTGAAAAATTGCTTTCCACAGTTTAGATGGCATTCAGTGTCTGCCATTCAAACTGCATTTTGGGGACCCAGCTGAAGTGGGTGAGGGTCCTATGAGGCAAGGGGTACTTCCAAACCAAACCATTCTAGGATTCTGTGATATTATGCAAGTGAAGTGGTCTTTCTTGCCCATCATAAAATTCTGAACAGAAATAACAGGTGTGCACTTGAGGAGGAAAACATTGAGATGACATGTAGGCTTCAAGAACAGTTTGTATTTTGACCATGAGTTTTGTGGGGGGAAAAAAGATCTTAATTATTTTCATGGATGACTTTTCTTCAAGTGAATGTACTTCTAAGGCAGGGGTAAAAGAAACTGGAGACAGATCCATCCTGATAACCTTGCAGAGAAAAACTCATGCTGAAGTCAAGCAGCAGGATTTGTCTCAGCTGTGTACGTGAAATACTGTGTACAGTTAGTACATGCATGGACAGATGTACTGGGCCTGGTTTACTTTCTATTACCCCTGCATTAATGTAGTGTTTTAAATACAGGAGGCTGGCTACTCCATCTCTCAGCCTTTGCTTTGCTTTTCCCCTTGCATCATTTACATGGCACACTAAGTCAGCAGAGAATAAGACCATAATTGCATTTACAGAGTAAGTGTTGTAACAATGATACTTGGCCTAGCGGGGGAGAGGTTTCAGCAGCTGGCTGAGTGCTACGGACATCACATCAATCCTGGATTTTATTTTATTTTTTCATAATGGGAGATAAAATGTTGTGGTTAGTCACAGACCTTCTGTTGCTTTTTCTCAGGAGTGAATGCAAAGCTTTTCACAGGCTGCTACTTCAGCAAAAGCCACCATAGCACCACTTTCTGAGGTTTGCCTTTCTTAACCCTTTTTCAGTGTAAATTTTCTGATGAAAACAGCAATGTATTAGTGCATTGTCATTTGTTTTATTCTGCATTTTATTCATTCCTCCTTTTATTCTGTTCTTCTGCTTATAACTGTGGATTTAGCCATGAAATCATCTGGGTGCAGCAGCAGCTTCCCTGAGTAGCTCATCTCTGTGGTGGAACTGAAGTCAAAATTTTCTCCTTGGATGAAACTGTGAAGCTTTTTCATGTTGTAGCCACAGTTTTCCTGAGAGCAGCATGCTGCAGAGAATTAGGATGGAGTATTAAAGTGCAAAAATTTTGCCTTTAAAGATGTTGCACAGCTGAAGACATGTTTGGGAAAGATTTGCTGCATCACGATGTTATGACTTCAGCCATCCAATCTGAATTCTCAATTCAGTCTCCTACAAATTTCTTTTTGAGAAAGAAACATAATTCTGTTCAAGGAGTCAGGGTGTGTGACTGCTCATCAGGGTGGAAGGTCCTGAGTGTCTGGAAGCTGCTGAGAAAGCAGGGAGGGGAATGGGAGTCACCTGACATTGAGCATTTTAGTGCAAAGCAAAACATGAGGTTTGCAGAGGGAAGGGCCTGGGCTACCTGGTTAGGCCAGGTGACACCAAGACCTGCTCTAGGAGTGACAGGTGGGCACAAGGGAGTAGGGACTTTTCAAGGGGAGAAAGATCAAACAGAGAGATTGAGGCTGGATTAGGCTGAGGATACCAAGGATTGGGAACAGAAGTGACTGAGATGGTGATGCTTTGAGTATGTTCTGAATGATGAGCTTGGAGGGAGGGAGGAGAAGATCTAGAAG
The DNA here is from genome assembly GCA_034336665.1 of Luscinia megarhynchos. Taxonomy (NCBI): domain Eukaryota; kingdom Metazoa; phylum Chordata; class Aves; order Passeriformes; family Muscicapidae; genus Luscinia; species Luscinia megarhynchos. Next base: position 9,469,355 of record CM067564.1, on the reverse strand, counting down.
AGAGTTTATGCTTAAACATCCATTGTAAGGCAGTTCATTCCAAAGCTCCTCAGATGCAGATATAAACTCCTAGTGTTAAAACGGCACCTTAACTGATTTCTTTCTTTTCCAAATAATGCTATGCCTTGGGGTTTTGCTTTTTCCTTACTTTCTCATTACTTTCCCTGCTGTTACAAAGATGTGGTCAAACAACTAAATTTTTGCCTGAAGAAGCATATTCTGCTTTGCAGCAGTGTGAATTTGGTTAGTCTGACTTCGTGAAGTACATTTTGCAGTTTCTCCTCAAAACTAAACCTTAAGACAGGCTGGAAAATGACATACAACGTGGCAGAAATTAAGTTAAATTTATTCTTGACAGTCTGCCTAGGTGAGACCTGTGTCTGATTCTTCCCCTGCAGAACCTGCCTTTGAATTGTAAGATTTGCTGCGGCATTTCTGTGTTGAGTTTGGAGGGGAAAGACTACCCACTAAGTCGTTGCAGTAGCTCCTAGAGGTGACAAATTTCTGGTTTGGGTTTCTTAGAAGAAGTGCAGTGAAATTCACTACTTGAAGTGCAGTAATGAGCTGACCACAGACACTGGAGAGTCCTGTCTGAATGTTATAATTGGAATCTCTTATCTGAGGATGATCTGGGTGTTTCTTGTGGCTTGCAAATTCTCATCTGATTTTCTATTTGTAACATAAGCTTAGAGACCAAACTATAATATGAGCACAGATTGATGTTGTTAACTCTCAAATCAGTTTTTTAGAAAGTGAAAAAAGCCCACATATTCTTCTTTCTTGAGCTTGCTGGGGCTCAGGAATAGGAGCACCATCTGTTTATCAGTCCCTAGGATGATAGTCTTACACTCAACTACTGCAGTTCTATTAAGCCTCTGCAATATGCAAATGCCCCAGATATGCACATCTAGATGCCACTTTGTGGCACTGTGCCATTGCTAAAGCTCAGAATCAGACCCAGCATATTTTGTGCCTTGAAATGCAAAGGGAAGGGAAGATTCCTGCCCTGTCATTTGTTTTAGAGTTAAGAATGCGAGACAGTTTGCTGCCTTAGAGCATCCAGAGGTCTTCTGAAAACAGGCAGACATTTGATGGTGTGGGTCAGATGTGGTTTGAAAAGATATAATGAAGTCTTTTTAAAGCTGTTACCCTCTGTAAGCAACAGACTAACTCAGCCATCAGCCCTTTCGAAAATCTGATTGAAAACTAGAAATGTAATTTTTATCTTATGCTAGCAGATCAAAGTTTGCTTTCAGTGACCCAAAGAAATTACTTACCAATTTCTTTCACATCTGCTGCAGGTGAAAGCAGAACTGCAGCTCCTGAAAGCTCTTAGAGCTGCCTGCTTTCCTCCTTCATGTTTTGGTGGTTTGACCAGGAGTTTTTGTCTGCCGGTGTTAAGTGTGGAGCGGGATCGGGTTTCAAACAGGTGATAGATGGAGCCATCAGTTTTCATGGCAGAGGGACAACCTGGTCCAAGCTCTGGTGCCACAGTTCAGAGAGCTGTGGGCTGGAGGTATGAAGCACAACTTGGGGCTGTGCTGCGCCGTGGTTCCTGCCCAGCTGGAAGTGAGTGACTGCCAGTGACAAATGCCTGTTCCCTTGCAGGGCAGTATGTCATGTCCACGTTCAAAAGGAACCCCCTGGAGCAGGCCTTCCGAACACCCAACGCTCACATGACCTCCAGCTACTTGATAAACCAGTACTGGATCACTGTCAGCCACAAGGCACCCGCCATCCTCTACGACCTCTACATGAGGCTCACGGGGAGAAAGCCCAGGTGAGAATGGTGCCCTCAGCCTCCTGCACTCCTGCCACTCCTGTGGAGAGCAGAGCTCACACCAGTGATGAGAACTGGAGTTCTTGAGCTTCTTCCCATCTTCTCCTCTTGAGGAGAATGAGGAAAATGCATGGTTGCTAGGGCTCGCACACTTCCTACCACCTGGAGAACATCACACCTTTTGAAATCAGTTTTACACACTTCAGAGCTTCCCAAGGCAGAAGAGGGCTGGTAGTCTTCTCTGTATCTAGATCTCCACCACTTCAGCTTTCCAGTGAGATCACCCCTATCTGGCATGAGTTTCCATAAGGACTTCAGACTGGCAAAGTTTAGAACGTACTTGCTAATATATTTTTTTCCCCATAAGTAGCTGTTTCCAGCAGTGGCCTGAAATCTAGGAGGTAGTTGTTTCTGAGTATGATTAAATTCTAATTGTATTTGGGAGGACAATTCACCATTACAGGTGGTATTTGAGCCCTGGCAGTGGCGTGGCTTGGAGGAACAGCAATATCCATGTCCCATGTGGAAGGAATCCTCTTGTAAGTAACGTTACTCCAGACATTGTCCTCATTTCCTCCCTGCCACCACAGAGGAGGATTATTGCGCAATGTGAGAACAGGATGCCAGAGCTGTGTTGATGTCAGCTGCTCTTGTGCTCCTCTGCTGCTAGAAAGCTGACTTCAGCTGTTTGCAAGAAATCCCTGGCATTGCTCTGATTTATCCCTGACATTCTGCTTCGGAGGCAGATTGGTCTGTAAAAAGACTTCCAGTTATCCAGGAGGAAAGAATTACCCTAGAAATAGAAGTAAACTGAAAATGAGGCTGGAATCTCTAATCTTTGGTGAAATGGGCAGCAGTAAGATCTTAGCACTGCCATTACAATTGACATTTCTTTTCATGAAGCTGATTGGCATAATTAACCAGTGGACACTGCTTGCAGTGCTGTAATTAAATGTGAAACAGGCTTCAGCATGATCTTCTGAACTTTAAGATTTGCAGCCTTAGCAAAGATGGCTCACCAATGAAGTTGGGAGTTTTCTAAGTCTTTTTTTTTTTTTTTATACAATTCTCCTTTTATTTTTGCACACTACTTCAGCTCATCCAGGTATTGCTGCAATGTGGTAGAAAGCACAGTAGCAGCACATTGTTCTTTTTCCAGCTACCTGGATATCAGACCTTTATGGTCTAAGTGCAGTAAACCACATCAGATAAAAAAGAAGCCTTTTTAGGTGTAAGCTCATTTCACATAACTTTCCAGATATCAAGCAAACCTGCCCTAAATGGTTTCCTGTGAGCACTGCACATCCATCATGACTTATCATGACATAATGTGGTTTATATCCTTAGTAGTCTCTTGGGGCAATCCCGTCTTGCCTGAGGATCTGCTGGTGCAAGGCTCTGTATGGGAGCAAATAGAGAAATCATTGCTGTAAACAGTTTCCTAGAAGACAAAATGCATGTCTGAAGTGTGGCTATAGTGAGAGTTAATACTCAATTTATTCCTCCCAGTTCCTCCACTCCTCTCGTGGAAGACGAGACTTCCTGTAAGAAATATTTGCCATGTTTCTACTCAGTTGATGTTTTTCAGAATACAAATTATTTTTCATACAAAATTATGTCTTTTTCTTTCATACAAATTATTAGTCAGTGTTTTGAATATGGTCACAACAACTGAGTTCAGGCAGTTGACATGAAACACAGTTTTCACACACACCTCTTCAGATCATAGAATCACAGACTGGTTTAGGTTGGAAGGAAGCTTAAAGGTCATCCAGTTTCACCCCTGCTATGGGCAGGGACACCTTCCACTAGCCCAGACTGCTCCAAGCCCCATCCAGCCTGGCCTGGAACACTTCCAGGGATGGGGCAGCCACAGCTGCTCTGGGCAACCTGTGCCAGGGCCTCACCACCCTCACATAAACGAATTTATTTCATATACTCAAGAGTTGGTTCTCTGATCCTTTTTTTTTTCCTATCAGTTTCCATTAGTCATAAGCACTTTAAAGATTCTGGGGAGTCAGCTTGAGGGGCAGCTTCAGATCTTTCCAATCTAGCTGCATAATTTCTTTTTCCCAAGTTCCTAAAATGTATTAAAATATTCACAAACTTTGCCTCATGGTGCTTGCCCTACACAGGAAGATTAATCTGAAATAATTTTAAAGCACTTCAGATAAACTGCATTCAGTCAACATGCACATAATTATTCAGAATGAAGGTTCCTTTAATCTGATGGCCTGCTTTGCTTCTAAAATGAAACCACTTTAAGGAGTGCTTGTCTAAGGTTTTAGTGCTCTTTCTAGTTGGTTTGGGTGAGCTGCACAGTTCTGCTCTGAGCTGATGGACTCATTGTGTCTTTCTGTGCTGTGCTGAGTGCTCATCGCCGTGGCAGTCACGTCTCTGTGGGGAGAGGCTAGCCTGGCACCATTCTCCCCCAGACTGCCGTCTTCTATTTGTCACAGCAACTGTGTTACCCTCTGGGCAGCTCAATATTTCCCATGAAAACAGCTCTGTTCTCCACGAAAATCAGTCTTTTAATGCTTTCTCTTGCCCTTATCCAGTCTGAGAGGACGTGGTGTCCTCTCAGAATTGACCAAGCCCTGTACATCACACTTCAGAACAACTGCCAGAGGCCTTTTTTACTCATGAACTCTGGGACAACTGAAATAATCCTGCAGGGTAGGACAGCATTACTGTCATCCATTTTTATATAAAAAAACGAGTAAGAAAAGGCCAAGACACATGAGAGGACCTGAACCTGCATTTCCCAAGTCCTTAAGCAGTTATGCCTCTGAAGCAAGACAACAAAAACATGGAGCTGTTGGAGTGGGTCCAGAGGAGGGCCATAAAGATGGTCAGAGGGCTGGAGCACCTCTCCTGTGAGGACAGGTTGGGAGAGCCAGGACTGTTGAGGCTGGAGAAGAGAAGGCACATGGGAAACCTGGTAATGGTTTTTCAGTACTTTAAGCAGACCAGTGAGAAAGAAGGGGAGGGACTCTTACCATGGAGCATAATCATAGGATGGAGGGAACAGTTTCAAACTGATAGAAAGTACATTTAGATTATATAGGAGGAAATTCTTTCCCTGTGAGGGTGGTGAGGCCCTGGCACAGGTTGCCCAGAGAAGCTGTGGCTGCCCCATCCCTGGAAGTGTTCCAGGCTGGGTTGGATGGGGCTCTGAGCAACTTGGGCTAGTGGAAGGTGTCCCTGCCCATGGCAGGGGTTGGAACAAGATGATCTTTAAGCTCCTTCCAACCCAAGCCACTCTGTGATTCTTTGGTTCTGTCTGAAAACTGAAGTTGGGCAAATGACTTCAGAGCTCAGAGTCCATACTGCAGATGTGGTCACCAAATACTGGAGCTAGTGCCAAAAATCGGAGCCTCGCTTCAGTACACAACTCAGACTTGGGAGCAGAAGAGAATTCCTGTGGCAGAAAGAAAGTACCCACCTTCGGAACAGAAGCACTGTGTCTTTGTGGTACAGACTTCATGCTAGCTCAGATGGGCTCTTCCCTTCACAGCAGTACATGAGGTATATGCAGCTTCCTACCCTTGCTTAGGTCAGACCAGTGAGTTGGACATCAGTGGCAGGCACATTTGCTCCCATTTTGGAGCCAACAATTAAAAGCTGGGTAGCTCTAGGCTCAAGGGCTCGGTTAGAGCAGTTTGGACTTGCTGAGTAAGTTCTCAGCCTAGTGAGTGGCAGGGCAATGCTCAGGAGGAATTGCAATGTTTATTTACCTGGATTGGTGGAAACACAAACCAGCAGCCTCTACATAAGGTCAGACTTTCTGCTCAGCTCTGATGCTCCCCCTTTGTTTCAGAATGATGAAGATCATCAATCGGCTGCACAAGTCTATGACACTTCTGCAGTATTTCTCCACCCAGTCCTGGAACTGGTCTTCAGATAATATGAATATGCTAATGAGTCACCTTAACACAGAGGACAAAAAGGTAAATACGTCTCGAATATGAGTTGATAATTTCAGGTTTTGTTCATCTGCAGCAATTATTTTTGGTGTATTGTTGAGCTTTTAAATAATATCTAGAGGATTGGAGTTTATTTTAATCTGAAATAATTTATGTATTTCAGGACCTTTCTATTAATTACAAGAGAATGTTTTCAGGTCACTTAAAACCCAGCCTATTCTGTGAAAACTTCTTCTCTACAAAGCCTTTCTTTACTCTAAGAAACAAACAGCTGCCTGACAGCTTGCTAACAGTTTGTCCAGTATGAGCACCTAAAATGAACTGGGATAGTTGGCTCTGCAATGAGATTATGATTATGCCGAACACCAGAGTGACCCATTTCCTGGACTTCTGTTGATCTAGCTGCCAAAAGAGAATGCAGCTGAGGGTAACACTGATGCAGAGACACCTGTTGACTCAATGTCCAGTTAATTTATTTACACATAATTCTAGTGACATGTTGAAACTGCGTGGAGGTTTTTATTTTAATCTGTTTGCCTGTGTGGAATACCATTTTTCTTCCATGATTGTGTGTGTGTGTGTGTGTGCGCAAATACATGTATTTATGGAAGAGATGCCACCTGAAAGATAAACACCTTTATTTTCTGCCAGCTAGCACTACATTTCTGCTTGCTTTGCCCAGATTCCCAGCTGGGTGGGACATGAATCAGCAGCTGTGAAACACAGTCTGGCAGTGCTTGGGAACTTAGTGGCTTTGAGAATTTCAGAGAGAGGGCCTTGTCAGGAACAGAGATCAATGAAGAATTGATGCTTCAAGTGACCTGGTTTTGAACTCTGGTGTTCAGCTTTTGCTGTTTGTCTTTAAATCCCAGTTATACAACTTTGATGTTCGCCAGCTGCACTGGTCAGAGTACATCGAGAGCTACTGCATAGGTGCTAAGAAGTACTTACTAAATGAGGACATGGCTGGCATTCCAGCAGCAAAGCAGCATCTACGCAAGTAAGTCACACCCAGGGACAAAGATACGACCTCCTGGCTACCTTTGGGGAAAATAAGTCTAGCTATGTTGCAAAATTATTATTTATTATTATTATTGATTATAATGGAGATAAATAACTTATTTCTTATCACAGTGGTTTGTCAGTATTTACAAACATAGAATGAAGGATTAATTTGCCATAGCAAGGGATCCTAAACAAGTTTATCATTCATGGATCATTTTAGGCTTATAAGGACCTCAGGAATGGGCTACTCACTGCCTCACACCGTGGGCTGTGGTGCAGTGATAAGGTTTACCTTAAAATAAAAGTGCTCTTGTAAAAATGAAACAAGTCTTGAGGTCTTTAGGTGTCTTTTTTCCCTTGGTCAACCACTGAGAAAATGACAATTAGAGAACTGCAGAAAATTTTGCCTGACAGAAAGAAGACAGGATCATTAGGATCTGAAAAATTCAGTAATGCCACTGAAATTGATGCTGTAAACTAACTCATTTCCCCCCATAAATAAAAAATCCCTGCAGTATTGTAACAGTGAAGACCTTTTATGATCATTACGTAATTTCACAACTCTAAAGAAGGGGTTTCACCCAAATAAGAGAACTTTGCTCATCAACTCCTGTGAAGGTTCTCTAGCCTGCCTCAAGTTCTGCAAAGTGAGAGATAACCAATATATAAAACCAAAGCAGAAAGTATTGGACATAGACTGTCCTAAAGAAAAACCTCCCAATATGACTTTGCTGTGGTTTGAAATGAAAGTACAGAACAAGAGAGAAATCCAGTGCAGCTATTCCACCTGTGCCATGAATTACTCACTGTGCTCCAGCTTCAGCACAGTTCTTGGCAAGACCAAGGACCCTCCAGCACAGCATCTCCACTAAAACAGGAATGGCAAAAAGCCCAAAGGCCACTTGTAGATAAGATTTATTCCTGAACTGCCTGTAGGAAATGCAGGGAGCTGGTAAGCTTCTTGTTGTTTGTGTGTTTCTTGACGAGCTGCCTCTTTCCCAGGCTGAGGAACATCCGGTACGCGTTCAACACCACCCTCCTCGTCATCATCTGGCGCATCTTCATCGCGAAGGTCGCAGATGGCTCGAAACATCTGGTACTTTGTGGTGAGCCTCTGCTACAAGTTCCTGTCCTACTTCAGGGCATCCAGCACCCTCAGGCACTGAAGCCATCCATCAGCAACCAGCCTCTTCCAGAAGGACCTCCATCTCCTCTACTCAGCAACTGTGGGCATCGGGGTCTGAAAGTAGCAGAAAAATCCACTCCCTCCAACAGCAGCTGCATTTCTTATACACTGTTACATGCTCACCTTTTTGATTTTAACTAATGCTTTCACACATGGTGGTCTTTCTTCCATAGGACCAGGCCAATTTTTAAAGCCATAACTGAAACTTTAGGAACAGGTCAAGCTGGGACCCCTCATCTAGAGTCTGATGTGCAAAAGTAAGGATTAACCAAAGTCATTGTCTTCCCATGTACTACTCCCTAGGCTATCTTAATCCTATTTTCTTCCTCAAAAGAGGCAAATTTAAAGCATGACCTTGGAAGACAAGGATGCCACCAGAGAAGACCCAGCCAAGGAAATTAACCTGTAAGAGGTCTTCCTAAAGCAGCTGCTTCTTCATTCTCATTTACTGAAATGTATCTTATTGAAAAAACAAGATTGCACCTTCTCAGTTTTTACTAAACTTAGGAGGAAAGATCAGTCACATGAGGCCAGTGAACACAAGGAATAGTTTTCAGATCTTGTCTTGTATTGCTGTTGAGGAATGATGCTTTCAGGCCATACCTGAAGACACACATAGAATTTATGCACCTGTGATAACTCTGCTTACTCACAAGCTGCTCTCTTACAGAAAAGTCTTCTCCCTGTGGTTAAGGTTTCAGTCTACTAAAAAATTCCTGGTCTTGCATTTATCACATTTGCTTGGAACATTTTTGGGGTCTTGAAAAATGCTGTATTAACTCTTGAGAATGAAGATAAGGCTTCATAAAAATCAGAAGAAAAACACAGAAACCCATCATTATTTTTGAAGGATAGGTCTTTTTTTCCCTGCAGGAAATCTTTCTCCTTGTAGCTCAAAACCAGCCTGATACTGGGCTTTCATTACAGCTAAGTCACTTTGCAGTTCATCATTTCCACCAGCAAAGAAAGTGTAAAGAGGAATGGAGGAAACGTCACTAGGCTTGTTCTGTGGCCACTCCTGTCAGGAGGAATTAAAAAGTCTGAAACTTGTCTGTCTTGAGAATAGGTTAAATGTTGAATTTAGTGATCTTAAAGGTCTTTTCTGACCTAAGCAGCTCTGTGATTCTTTGACTTCTCTGTAAGAACAGTCATGCAGCAGTGAAGGTAACACACTTTGTCCTGCAGCTTAGAATTTTCAGAACTTGATTTTTCAGAGTTTTAGAATTAAATTGCAATTTAGAAAGGAAGGCAAGGACCTTCCCAATGCTCATGGCTATTGGAGATCCTTGTTTGTTGTAGTGAATTGTAAATTCCTGTGGTGGCAGAGAGAGAGAGAGAGCCTTCTTGAAAGGAGCTGGTGCAACAACAGCAACAAATTTACTGCATTGTCAGATTTTCAGAGTCAAATCTTACACCGAAATATTTTTTATTCAGATAACACTGAACAACCACTTTTAAGATGATCAGTCTTCAATGCAGCACTAGTTTCTCTAGTCTTATGTCATGCCAGCTGTCTGAAAGTAATGATAAACAAAAACACAACAAAGTGATACAGTTGCTCTTTTGTGAGCTGAGAAGAGCAGAGAATTTACAAACTTGGCATTCTTCAAAAATTATACTTGGCTTTGGTTTTGGTAGTGAATGTAAGAGCAAATTATGACGGTGTATATCTGAGCACTTCAAGCTGGTTAAGAAATCTTTCTAAAGGTTCAAGGAATTAATCTTGCCCCGATATGCCCCAGAGGTCTGGTTCCAAGCGATTGCCAAAGGATGCCTGCAGCAGAACCTGACCAGGAATGTGTCCAGGATGGCAGGGCTCTGTGTTTGTCACAGACTGCTTTTGATCTGTGCTTAAATACATCAAGCACCCAGTTTACAAAGATGCAAATTTCTGAAGTGCTTGCCTTGCAAATGGGCTTCCTGTAGTGAAACTGGTTGTTGGGTGTGTGTTTTCCAGCTTCAGGGCATGCTGTGCAAGGTGTCAGCACCTGAGAAACTTGGAGCTGTGAGTTTAGGGGCTGGGGGCCAACATTCCCTGCTCAGTGCTGCCACAGCAATATTTTGGTGAAGGTTGTGCCATTTTACTTTGCTGCCTTGCTGGGGCTGAGGCAGGTTGCTGCAGGGATTCCTCCAGGAAGAGTGCATTCCCTCAGTTACACAATCGGGTCATCAGGCAGCTTGCAATCCTCAGAGGAAAGGCTAAAAAACAAAGCAAACCAAAATTGTAGATCACTTTGAAACAAACTTCCACTCAAACATTAGGAAATAATTTCAACACTTACCTTCAAGTCTTTTTAAGTGCCTGCCTTATGAACAAAGAGAAGCAACAGTAGGGATCATAAGTCTTGGGCTGTGCACGTGACAGACAAAAGCTTGGGTCTCAGAAAAGTCAAAGGTGCAGAGCTGTTACACCAATATCAGTCAGCTCTCCTGAAAGTAGTGTCCCATCTTTTCTTCCCCTTCCCTACTCATGCCAGGAATTCCTCACAATATGCCTGCAGGCATTCACAGTTGTGTGCACAGGCGTATTGTCCCCACAAGTCTGAGGTGTATTTTTTGCTCCCCTAAACATATCCAGAGCCAGTTTTCTGAACACACAGAAGCTGCTGCACTCAGAACAGTGGTGGTGTGACATTTTAAGGCTCATCAGCATTTTGCTGAAGGAAACAGCCACAGAAAAGCTACTCAGCCCCAAACAAAAGCAGTTGTTTGGGTTGGGAAAACAAAGCTGTTGCAGATGGTGTCTGCTTTTCTGGAGACCTTGAACAGCCCACACAGCATTGCCAGCAGCTGGCTCCAGAGCTCTGGCCTTGCCTGGGGCGGATCAAGCTGTTAGCTTGTCTTAACACACACATAACATGCAGGGGAACTTGAATCTTTAATGCATTTTCTTGTGGCTTGAGATGTTTCCAGCTGATTGTCTGAAGCACAGACATATTTCAGAAAGCCTCGTGCGGGGGCTGATGTGTGGCAGTGGCCCTTGAGTGCCAGTTGTGACTGTCATCACAAGGACCTGGGTAAAATAACTTGTTCTCACCTCAAGCAGGGGCTGATGTTCAATAGTTTACTTGGTGCCCCTCAATGGATTTGTTTGTGCTCTGAAGAAACTCAAGCCTTGGGGAATATACCTGAATGAAAACACTTGAGTATCATTTCACCATCAGCAGTGGGCAGAAGCTTGCAATTCACAAGTATCTTTCTTTTAATTAAACAGTGATAACAAAACAAACAAACCAACCACAACAAATCCCTACACTTAGTCTGTTTTAACTGCCTTTTGAATGACAACCAAAGCTGTTTATCTTCAGCATGTCTGTTACTAAAAAAATAAAATTTCTTGCCCCTCCACCCTCCTCTGTTCCTTGTTAAGAAACAGTTCTTCCACAGTAGGGAGGGAGGGGTAACTAGACCCACTGATAAATCACAGGTTGTTGGCCCATTACCCACCTCCTGCAGAAATGTGTTCTCTTACATCTTCTAAGGAAGCATGAATACATCTGCCTGTGTGTACAGCTGCATCTTCCAGCACCAGACAACAGATGTGGTAAAAGCAGTGGAGCTCATCCTGAAGTGCCAGGCTGTGCTTGTTTGATGTGCCCTGTTCCACTTCAGTTCAAAAGGAAGCAATTAAAACATACTCTCATTTCTAGTGTAAAGGGAACCTAACCTGTAGCTGTTTATCGAGTCATCATCACAAATAAGCAACTGGGAAAAGAGGGAGGGGGGCATCCTATTGTTTGTAAATAAGCTACAGCTTCATGGTTGAAAGCATGCTGTTGCTCTTCCAGCGTTGATGTTCTACCGCTGAAAACAAGGATGAACTTTCAGTACAATTTTAGTACAATTGGACCCCTTATTCTAGCACAGAGCAAATAACATTCCCCAGAAGGTAAGTGGTGAACACCCCATTACATGGTGCTAAATATTGGTATGAAGGTGGTACAGATTTACTTAAAGAGAATTAAAATCCAAAAAATAAAACGTATTTGGGGAATATATCCCAATATCCCACTTTTCTCTATTGCTTAAAAGCCAACTATGAATTGTTTTTCAGATGAACATAAAGCCACTTACAAAAGGTTTCTTGTCCTTACATGATCTTGGCAGACCCTAGTTTGTAGTAAAATACATACTTTCCCACTGTCCAGAGTTTCTACGGTTCTATCTGCTATTTCTATCCTCTTGTTAGCTATGAGACAACTTCCTGTTATAAATCTTAATTACAGAGTTTCTAATGTTAAGGCATAACCTTTTGAGCTCTAAAATCAGATAAAATTATCAAACCACAAATTACGTGAACCTCAGCCATAAAATTGTTAATATGATGTTTATGTTATTTGAAACATTTAATAAAACAAAATATTTTAAAGCTGTGGTCACTTTGCATTGCTTGGTTTGCTAGACGAGGTGGTGACTTGAGCAGAGGCTGCTTCTCCAGCACATCTGCCCACATCTGCAGCACAGCTGGCGATGGAACAGCAGCCCCACCTACAGGAGAGAAACCCAAATTTTAAAGGCTGCCATGGTGAGGCTTTCAACCCTGATACAGAAGTCCTGCTGTGATGAGTGCCCTATAGAAACTCACAGAGACAGGTCTGCAGCAAAGGAAAATTGGGAGTAACCCAACCAACTTCCTTGAACAACATCCCATTTGTACCTGAGTATATTACCCCAAATTTTTAGTTTCTAAGTATAGAGACCTCACCTCATTATGTCAGTTTTCTGTCAAGCAAGAGTAGATAGCATCTAGTAATTATCTCTCACTTCCTTGCAATATAGCAGACTTGAATGAGAGGAAAAGACACACCATTATCATGACTTTCCTTATTGAAAATTATTGCCAATCCTGAAACCCAAGGCATACTTCAAAGATACCACTTTCATTTTGTTAGCTAATCTTTCCTTAAAATATCACTTTCCATTTTTATATGTAAATGTAATCTTTATGGAGGAAATAAAATCAGTTTTCCATTAAGATGCATCAGTGAATTAAAGCCATCAGCAAGAAAGTTCAAATTCTTTTCAAAGAACAAACTTAGAGGTCAACCTGCAGACTTCAATATTTAAAGCTTTTCTTCTGACATTCTAATTGCACAGTACTATCAAGGCAAATAATCCATTAAATAAATGAGGGAAATTGCATTTTTAAGGGAAGCAAAAATAGGGGGGTAGGAAAATGATGTAGAATGGAAGACAAGTCTTTAGCTGATCCACTGCAGGTCACAAGACAGAATAAGCACCAGCTCTCAAGGGAAGGCATCCCAGCCAATTTTCAATTTTCCCCATCTCCCTCAGCTAAGGACAACTAGTGTTCATTAAGAACTGAGCCCACAGGTCCCGCTTCCTAACTCCCATGATCATTTGGCTGTGAAATGTGCTGTGGAACAGCGATAAATTGGATTTCTGGACTCATGCCCTACCTGTGGAATGGATACCACAGCACAGAAAGATGAATTGATTAGCCCAGCGTCCATCCAGAGCCAGGTCCACACACTCTTCTACTTCTCTTGCCTCAGGTGCCCTGATGATACAAATTCCTGCAGCTGCCTGCACTCCAGAGGTGAATTGCAGTCACTCTCAGAGGTGACTTGTTCCTTCCAGGGAAGCAGCAAATAACACCCAGCCCACATGTAAAACTGCACAGCAAAGAAATGCATCTTCTATAAAAGATTAGGCAAGAGAGGATCAAGGCAATAACTTTGGAGTTGCCAATGTGATCCATCTTTTCCCAGTTTTCACAACAAGGTATGCAGAGAGCTTTGCAGAGGGTTTTCAAACAGGAATTCCCACCTCAGCTTGTACCCTGACTTCTGTATTTCTGATTCAGTTCTCTCTGCAAGCTCCTCCTCTCCAACTAGGGCTCATAACCACTCCAGAGAAGTACAAACCCTTGAGAACCAGTGGCTTAACCTGGGAAAAGCTGCTGCAAGAAAATAAACATTAAACTAAATGTGTAGAAACTGGCCAGAGAGGGTTGGTGAAAATGCCAGCAAAAATGTTTGTAGAAAGAGGTTTTAACTGTATTTGGATCAGTAAATAGGCAAGATTTGAGACACACACAGACTGATGTTTTGCTACTGATAACACAGATCCTTGGCCACTGTCATTTGTCACTGCTGTGCAAGACACTGAAGAACCCCCAAAATTCAGGCAAGTACCCCAGTGCCTCTGGCAGGTAGGTTTTGAGCAGAAAGTAATAGAAAATTTATAGTATGGCACAATGTTGCAGAGAGAGGCAGGTTAATTTAAATGCATCTTTCTCTTTTCAGTAGTGAGGAGACTAATGAGGTAAATTAGCTTGAAAAGCAAGTGAGGCTCAAGTTTGGCACTCTGCAGTCAAAGCTGGCAGAGAGGATGTGAGTTTAGGTATCAGTTGACAATCCCAGTGGTGGGATAATAAAAGCAACAGTTACATTATTTTATTCATTCTTTAATCTTTGGCATTAGGATGACATTAATATTTCCAGGGAAAAAAAAACTAGATTTTTTTTCCCTAGTCTTCATTTTCATAATTACTGACAATATAGAATGTGAAAGCAAGCAAAGGAATTAGCTAGAGTTTAATATGCAGTAAATTCTTCTAATTAAGATACTATTTAGCCTTAGCATAAAATCAGTCAATGAGCAATACAAAATAGTAAATATATTTTGGTATGTAAAGCAAGAATTTATCTGCTGAGAAGTTTTTCTTTATAGCTTGCTCTATTACAGCCTTTGGCATCTTATTTGGAAGTGCTATGTCTTGTGATGAATATGGATTTGAAACATTGACAAGTTTTGCTTATTTCCTTGGAGGTCTTTTCCAACATCAGTGATCCTGCGATAACTGTGAAATACAAGGATTTGCCTTATCAGAGTGAGACAAAATACTGAGAGGAAAGATCCCAGGCAACATCCACTGCCCCAGGGCACAAAAAGCAAGTCAAAATCTTATTCCTCACTTCTGCTGAAGAAATGGTGAGAACTGGATACCCACCAAAAAAGCAAGGACTGTATTTCTAGAAGTCAGATGTCTGCAGTCTCAGAGAACCAGCAGTAAGATCCCAAGGCAGGTAAATCCATGGAGAACAGCTAGTGGGAGGATGTGCACCTAAATGTCCTGTAAGAAACTGCTAAAGAATGTACTGTCTCCAACTAGAGAAAGGGAAAAAAAAAAAAAGGTTAAGAGAGTAAATCTGACAAGCCACAAAAATTTCCCTACTGGTCTGAAATTATGAACAGGAATGGCACAGGCGATGACAAGTAGGTCAGATTATATAAAATAATGTATTAAAAAAATAAAGCACAGCCAAGCAACAAAGTAACTAGAACATAGAACAGTTCAAAAACATTCTAAAATATTGTTGACTGGAAGACAACAGGAAAAAAAAAACCAAAAAAAAAAGCCCCCAAAAACATGCGTCTTTGCTGGGAAGATTAGCATTATGTAATAAACTCAAGAACAGCATCAAAAGGGTAAGAACTCAGAGTAGACAGAGAAGAGGTTACAGAGCACTTAATTTAGATTTTTAATGTCACCTATAGGCTGGAGCAAGCTGAGGTAGGCCATTAGATATCCTGGAGAGCTCAGGAAAGATGGACAAGATTGGAGAAGACAGAGGAAATACAAGAGGACAAGAACTTGGGAACTATTTTTAGTGAGCCTGACTTCAGTACAAGAACAATACTCAGCAGTCACACAGCAGTTAAAAAGGAAAAGAGTAATAGCGTGGAATTCCAAAGGCAAATTATGTCACATCAAATTTTCTCTTACAATAGAGAGAGAGGCATTGTTAAAAGCAGAGGAGTTGGAGATGGCATACAGTCTGTGCTTTAAAAGGTTTTTATCTCACATGATCATTCTCACAAATAAGCTGAGGCAGGAACACTACAAAATTAATGCAAAACCTGACAGAAAATCACAATGCTTATTTGCAATTCAGTGTTAACCTGGGAAATTATACTATGTGTAACTCCAGATGAGAGGATTCAACAGATTCACTAAGGATTTAAATGCTGGGGTAGAGAGGAGGCTCTTTAAAACCTTGACCTCAAGGTGAGAAGGCTGTGAGTAGTGCAGGGGGCAGGGGTAGTTACAATATTCCTGTTAAATTGAAACTCAAGGCTGCTACTTAAGTTAGTGAAAATTATGTCTTTCAAATTAAAAATACTTGCACAGAACATCAAATATGGACTTGCCTAATTTGAGATACGGTCCTGAAAGGACTTTATATAAATGAATATTACTAGTTTCCCAAACTCAAGAATTTAAAATGATAAAATGCTATAGCAATGTGTTCTAATCTACTCATGAATTATACAGTCTCTTTTATTACTTACATGCTATTTTTGCATGAAGAGCCACTGCTTTCTTTAGTGAACTTGGATGAGTAAGAAAACTCTTCGCAATCTTTTTTTGTACCTCTGTTACCTGGTGGTCTTACAAGCTATCATGCCACACCATTCAACTCTGCTGGGCCAAGAAAATCATTCATTTCTTAATTCATTTTCTATGGCACTCATCACTTCAGTATCTACAGGCCAGATTCATTTAGATAGTGGGAATATTAATCCTTTCACCAACTTCCAATATGTTGAAGTTAGTTAATCCAGGCTTCCATTTTTCCCTGCAGGGAAGAACAGACCTTGCTAGAATGTGATTTATTAGG
Organism: Luscinia megarhynchos; assembly: GCA_034336665.1. Classification (NCBI taxonomy): domain Eukaryota; kingdom Metazoa; phylum Chordata; class Aves; order Passeriformes; family Muscicapidae; genus Luscinia; species Luscinia megarhynchos. The sequence goes on along the minus strand of CM067564.1, from coordinate 9,452,810 downwards.
ATGCTGCATAAAGGTCTATTGACAACCAACAGCATTTTATGCAATGAGCTCCTTCACATCTGTATCATGGACTATGAAGTCCAGGGAAAATATTCCTGTTTTACTGCAAAATACTATGGATGGAATACCTCTATCCTCCAAAGCACACAACGGCAGAAAGGGAAAATCTCAAGCAATGAGCAGCACCTGAGACTGCCACAAAACAAGCTCACATCATTGAATCACAGGATATCCCGAGTTGGAAGGGACCTGCAAGGATCATGGAGTCCAGCTCTTCCCAAACCAGAATTAATCCTGACAAATAGGGGGAAGTGGCCTGAAAACCAGAAGTTAAACAAAATAATCACCTTAGTTTGAGGGCAGCACCAAGGAGTGGCTACTACTGAAAGCACACGGGACTTAAACCTGTGCCCTTGGCTGAGGATATCACTGTGAAAGAGCTGCCCCATGGCCCTGGTGTGTGCATGAATACAGAGAAGGTCTGAAAGGAGCAGCCATGATCCCCCAGGGCAGAAAAGGGCTGGCACAGCAAAGGAGGGCTTCTGGAACTGGGAAATACGGACTGTGAGTCTCTCTACAATCCTTTATTAACAACTGCAACGAGCCAGAACACAGCTGGAAAGCCAGCACTGGCCCAGAGGTCTGGTTACTTTAGGAGTTTCTTATCTCTAAAGAGTCCCCAAGATCTGTTAATACACAGATATTTAATTATCCCTAAATAAATTTAGAGCATCTGTCCTATAAGAAAACACTGAGAGAATTGGGATTGTTCAGCCTAGAGAAGGGAAGACTTTGGGGTGACCTTATTGTGGCTTTCCAGTGAAGGGAGCCACAGGAAAGATGGAGAGATCGAGACTCTTGACAAGGGCCTGGAGTGACAGGACAAGGGGCAATGGCTTCACACTGACACAGAGCAGGGTTAGATTGCATATTGGGAAGAAATTGTTCCCTGTGAGGGTGGTGAGGCCCTGGCACAGGTTTCCCAGAGCAGCTGTGGCTGCCCCATCCCTGGAAGTGTTCCAGGTCATACTGGATGGGGCTCTGAGCACCCTGGGATAGTGGAAGATGTCCCTGCCCATGGCAGGGGGATGGAATGAGATGAGATTTAAGGTCCCTTTAAACTCAGGCCGTTCTCTATTTCTCTGATGATGTTCAGCCTCTTGGGCTGGGATTGCACCATCCTCAGCACAGAATAGAGAAGGTTTATGCTCCTCTTTGGGGTGCCTAGATCAGTGCCCTGGGATAACTGTATGGTCCAGTACCTGCATTGTCTGGTTTTTTTTGTCCAGAAATGGGTCCTGTAGCTTTAAACTAGGCCCTGAGAAGGTGAGGGAGCGGAGAAATTTTTTGCCACCTGCATTTACAAAAACACACATATAAGACTTTTGGTTCTCAGCTCTCTCAGTTTTTCCCACCTCTCAGCCCAGCAGCAGGAAGAGAGAACAGAGAGCTTTCCCTTGCTTTTAAGCTAGCTTCTCATTCATTATCCAAGACACAAAGTTTCCCAGGAGTGTGGCTTCTTCCAGCTTTTCTCCAGTCCAAGACATCAGACCATCACCTGGGGTCCCCATGGCCACAGCCCAGAGGCCGGCTCCAGACTCAGGGAGACAGAGCCACACCCACAGAAAGACTCTCTGGATTTCCCATCTCTTCAGAACAGTGAAGAGATGTTTCATTGTTTAATAGTATTCATTTTTTTTCATGTTTGTGAATATTTTGCTTTGTTAAATAAACAGTTTTTTCCCACTTTTTCCAAGGGAATCTTTCCCAAAGCGGCTGGGGGAGCAGCTAGCCGGAATCTACCTTTTCAGAGGAGACACCTTTTGGACATTTCCTCCCAAATTTGTCTGAAACCAAGACAAATATTTTGGTGCCCAATGTGGACCTCGAGAAAGTGGAAAAAAAACCTGTACTAATTGCATTTTGGTTTTACTTACTCTGTATTGGGATAAAGCAGTCAGTAACCATGCTGCTTGAATTTATAATATATCTCTGGGTAGAGGCACTGATGTCTCTCTGGTCCTTAGGCATGTTTGAGGTAATAATATCTTTCTCGTCCCTTGGCTGTTTTCTTACCAATTTTGTCTCTAACATGTAGCTTTTATAGGGGCATGAGTTAGAATTGCTATTTCTCTGGGTATAATGATAATGATTTATATGGGAATTAACAAAGGTACCGGGGTCTGTTCAAAATATGTATTGCCTGTTGTTTCTCTGTCCTACCCCAGTTCCAGTAGCATGTGTTGGGTGTTTATTAGTAGTAACTGCATGCAGTTTGTTAGGGGAGGAGTACGGGATGAGGTTTCCCAGCCTTTCGTGTTCTTCTCCTTTAAATCTGTTACATCACCTTTGGAGATAAATGCCAAAGGTACCACCTTCCTGACAATCAGTGAGGATTTTCTGTAGCCCACAGCATTTCCAGCAATCCCTTCCCAGGTCTGGGATACAGATCCAGCACCAGGAAAGGCTGTGTCAGCACAAGCTTAGTGGATCACTGCAGTAGCTCCTCTCCACTCACAGAATTAGAGTTTGGACAATGTCTTCTCTAAGTTTATTTTGCAGGGCTCCAAAGACACTTTGATAATGGACACACCTATCAGGTGAGGAGTTCCCATTCTGTTTCACAGACTCACAAAACCAGTCAGGTGGGAAAGGACCCCAGGTTTCTGATCCAAACTCCTGCTTAAGGCAATATGGAATTTGGACTCAATATGGAGTTCAGACAAGGTTACTCAGAGCTTTGTCAGGTGAGATCTTAAAAACTTTGAAGGATGGAGACTTCATTACCTCTCTGAGCATCCCACTGTGCATTTTTATGATACTGTGGAGATATTATTTTTATTGCATGTAGTAGGAATGGCACCTGGGCAGGAACTGATGGGCACAAGTTGCACCTGAAGGTGAGGTAGAACCTCTTCCCTCTGTAATTATGTGAGGTTCTGGGACCTCCAGGCTCTACAATTAGCAGCTCTGGAGCTCTTAGGCTCCTACTCCAAGCTCTTGGCTCTTATTTCATCGGGTTATCTTAAATAAGCAAAGCAGCTAATAGTTAAAAAGGTTATTTATTACAAAGCACATCTTATTACAAAGCACATCAGTCTCAAAAGGCAATAGCAAAAAAGCAATGGCAGAAGTAGCAGCAATGGCAAAAGCAGTAGCAGTAAGTGAATGGCAAGAAGCCAGAATGGCTAAAAGCACCAACTCTCCCAATACATACTGCTATATAGGATTTTTCCAACAAGCTAAGATGCAAACTCAGACCACCACTCCTTAACCAATTGGAATTGTAGTTTCTTAGCACACCAAGTTACATATAGAACTACACATACAATCTATCTTGTTCTATCTAAAGAATGTAAGCAATATTCTTACTATAGCTCTATTATGTCTAAGTCCTGTCTACAGCTGTGTCTTCCTGCTGAAGATACCAGTATGTTTCAACCTTCACTAGAACTTGCTCTACTACTCTAGCATTTGAAACCTTTCACTTACTAAAAGCATTAGAACTCACCCTAAAATTACTGACTTACTTCTACTTAAATGTCTTCTTTATGTGTGAATGGCTTAGAACACTTCAATCCATCCAAAGGCTTTCAGAGAGACCCCTGACTCCCACATAATCAGACTGCACAGAGAGGGTCTGGAGTCTCCCTCACCGGCGATATTCCAGAACCATCCGGACGCACGCCTGGGCTGACGCTGCTGGGGCCGGGGTAGGACGATGGCCACCCTGTGCCAGGTCAGCCCTGTTGGTGCCCAGCAGGGATGGAGCCCCACAGAAGCGCTCCCGCAATCCCGAGGAGCCGATGCCGAGCCCCAGGCGAGCTGTGCGGGCTGAGGGGAGCGGCCCTGAGCCCGGGAGCGGGCGGAGCGGCCCCGAGAGGGAAGCGGCGCCCAGGGCCGGGATTGACGCGTGCAGGAAACACGAGGGGAGGCCAGCAGGGTGGGAGAGCCTTGTCGGTGCTCGCCAGGGAGACTGAGCTTAGGAAGCGGCGCTTCGCATGGCGCTGGTCTCTGGATGAAGCTCAGGGCTCACCCCTGTGCAGGGCGGCGCTCCCTGTGGCGGCGTCCGGCCCTCCTCTCCTGCTCCCGACCCGCCTGCTGGGAAAGGCTCCACGCTCCTTGGAGAGGCCCTCTTCTACATGGAGCCTGCCATGGAGTCCATACTGTCCCTTTTCCAGCGCCCCGGGAGGAGCGATGCTGCTGCTGGGTGCCCAGGTGAGATGTAAACTCGTGCTGGTTAAATCCCGCAGGGAAGCGCGGTGCCCGCACTCCATCCCGGGATGCCGGGCCAGGCCGAGGCAAGGCTGCAGTGGCCTTAGGGGTTTCTTTCTGCTCCTTTCTCCAGCACTTCTTCTAAAATAAGACAGTACGGTTCCCTTTTCGAGGGTTTCTCGCAAGTGAGGAGGATCTAAGGGAGTTAGTGTGTGGGTGGGAATGGAGGGTTCTGTCACTGGCAAGGCTCTCGGGGAGCCATCAGCCTCGTGAGGAACGAGTGCTCCTGCCAGAGATTCTTCATCCCTCTGGGAGAAAGCTCCCTCTTGAGTGTAATTCCTTGATGTAAGACAGAGGACTCCCTCTCTCAACAAAATTACTGCTGTTTCAGATGTTCGTAGCCATGTCGAACAGGGCGTTTTGCCTTTTCAAGAACATGTTACTTAAAAAATTTATTTCTTTGTATCAGAGATAGGGCTGAAATTGCCCTGCAGAGTTTCATCTTGAACGTAGGGAGCCCGGTTTGGTTTTGTTAGTGGATTAAACGACCTCTATTGTGTTAAACATGTGAGTTCTATTTTAATGGCAGATCAGAGATGCTAATTGTTAAATCCTCTGCTTGAATTAATGGTAAACACCTGAAGTTGCTTCCAAAAATCAACCTTGGCTAAGTGTTTATTAGGTGATCGTTGTAATTCTGTTAATGCTGAACAGCTGTAAATAAAAGCTTTACCCATTTGGATAAGAGACCTAGAGCTTACTGTGGGGTGTGTGATAGTGCATATACTTTTGTAAAATAAATGGGTTGTATTCTCTAGGAAAGAAGAGGACATGTTTGAATGTGGTGAGTTTCTTCAGAATGCAATTTATTTAGCTTGTCATTGCAAGGAAAATAAATATTGTGTTAGATCTAGCTATGAAAAGAGATTGTAATAGTTAATTGGGAATTAGCTGGGGTTTTTTTTAATCAATAAAGAGCCCTTTTACTTCTGATTCATAAATACACAGTATCCTTACAGTACTTACAATTGTTGTTGTGGTGGAGAAAAAAACCCTACAAAAGACATAATTTAACTTTTTTTTCAGTAAATATGAACTAGCACAGTTCTCCCTGCTGGCCTTGCCTAGTGAAGGTTACATGGGCTCTTTTGTGCTGAAAGATCCCCACCCAAATGTCCAGCTTTGAAAGAGTGTGTTAATGATAATTTAGCAGGCTGGAAAGCTTTTGAGCTAAGTCTACTGGAACAAATAGCTCAAGGTAGATATTTGGGATGGGTGAGATTCTTCAGCATGTTCCTTTCCTTCCTTCATCCTGGCAATCTTCCTTTTGCCATTCTTTGAAGGGAAGAACTACAAGCAAATGGGAAAAGGAAGGAAGAAGAACATTTCTTACCTTTCTCTTATTCCCTTTGTCTTTTTTCTCCCCCTTATTGTTTCAGTCTTTAGAATTTCCATTCCCCTTTGGGAAAAGGGAGTCTGGTGTAAGCTGAAGGTAGGCCTGAGAAATCGAGTTATTTCACAAAGAGCAGTTTATCTGCTGCAGGGAAAAAGGAGTGTTAATATGAGTCTCTTACTCCATCAGGGGACTGCATTTTGGGGGACAATGAGGAGGAGAAAGGCTTCCGTGAAGACCTGAAGCAAGAGGAACTGCCTCAGGCACATGAAGCCCAGAGCCCAGGGAGGGGGGCAGCCTGTGAGGATTCCCCTCATGAAAAAAGAGACTCCAGGAAACTCGTCCTTGGTGCTGATGGCCAGAAACTGCACTGTGAGGAGAAGCCCTTCAAGTGTCCAGAATGTGGGAAAGGCTTCAAGGGGCACTGCAGGCTCCTGACCCACCTGCAGATCCACATGAGAGAAAAGGTATTTATGTGTGCAGAATGTGGGAAGAGCTTCAGCAGGAAGGCCAACCTGGTGGTTCACCAGAGAGTGCATTCAGGGGAGAGACCTCATAAGTGCAAGGAATGTGAGAAGACCTTCAGCCGTGCCTCGAGCCTCCTTGCTCACCACAAAACCCATCTGAAAAAGAAAAGCTTTTCCTGCACCGTTTGCAGAAAGAACTTCAGTGGGAACACAGTTCTGCTGCAGCACCAGAGAGTCCATACAGATGAGAAGCCCTGTAGGCGTTCAGAGCATGGAAATAGCTTCAGTGTGAGCTCAGACTTCATCAGACACCAACATCTGAGAGAGAGAGCCAGTGAACACATAGCAGGTAACTGACTAAGTTGTGTTTATTTCAAGTTACACAGAATCTCAGGGGATACATTAAATACTCTGGTCTCTGTTTCTTCCTAAACAGTTTTCCCTCTTTGCTCTGGGTATGAGTCTTGGGGGTTGGTTGATTTGGTTTTGCTACTTTCCCCCCCCCCCCCCCATCTCTAATATAATGCATTTATCTCTGCCATCTGAGGAAGCTGCTTGAAAAAGCTCAAGTTGGTATTTAGGTGTTACCATGAGGGTTGCCTGGCACTTTAGGCTCTCCAAAGCTCTCAGATCCCACTAGTAATAAAGATTTCACTAATTCCTGCTTCACAGTGTTGCCTGATGTCTAGCCTCAGCTCTTCAGAGGTGCTCAGCCACCAAAATCCTAAGCTTAGGGAGATGCAAGGAATTTTGACTTGAAAAAGGCTGGAAACAGTGCCTTGGTCATCTCTAGCAGCTCATTTTTGTTATATGTGGATATTTAATCCTAGCTTGTTGTTGTCTGCAGTGAGAAGTCTCTGGAATATTCTTAGCACAGTACAGGCTGTCAAAGGGGTTGTTTCAAGTTAGGGAGTTTTCTGGATTTTGCAATATTTTGTGTTCTAGTAATGACCTGAAACTCAGGGATGAAAACTGGCATTGTGGGATGTTTTTCCCTGTTGTTGTACCTTTACATGGGCAGTCCCTTTATCCTTGGTGAAAAATGTTTTAAGTTTTCATCTTGGGTCTTGGCTAGACACCCACAGAATTGTTGTGGGTGTTGGCATGGGAAGCAGGTGTTTCCTGTGTGAGGTTTTTTCTTTGGTTTCTGTGGTTGGTTTGTTTGAAGGTGTTTTACTTTGTTTTTTTTCCCCAAAAGAAACAAACAAAAACCAAGAGCCTTTCACCTTAACAATGGGAAGTTATAATCAAGTTTGTGATAGAATGGCAAAACTGAATTTTTCATGTAAAGGTTTGAGGTCTCTCAGAGTGTAGATGCACAGAGGTGGCCCAGGAACTCTAAGCATGGAACCTTACACTCCTAAACCTTGTTTTTACTTTATGGCTTTTACAAGATGAAAGCTTATAATTCCTGAAGAAAAGTCTCCTTTTTGCCCTGTCAGTTGGACACTGAGCAGTATCAGATTAGTCTAACACTGTATCCACTTCTAAAGAAAGTGTGCAAATACAAACATGTTTTTACTAAATCTCCATTTCCCTTTTCTTTTACAGATCCCTTGATTCAGCTTTGCTTTCTCCTTTCCCTTTTCGCCTCCACAGCCACCCCACCCCTCCCCCCCCAAAAAAAAAAAATTAGGAAAAGACCCCAAAACCTGTATCTGCCTAATCTTGGGTTTTGGTTGACTTTGGACCACCGTATGACTTGAATGAAGTTTTAATTTTAAGATGTGGATGAGAGGAAGAGTTATTACTGAGCCACCATGCTTGGAATGCAGACCTGGCAGCTCTTGAGTTGCAGCATCTTTCTTTTAGATGCAAACCAGCCTGAATTTAAACCTCTGCATCAGAAAGAAGAGCATCGCTGTGGTGCACAGGAAAAGTGAGATGGATCACTGGAATCTTGTTTCTGAAGAGTGTAAGTAGAAAAAGACTTCTAAACTGCCTTGTGTTTTTAGATAGCAGGCTTTAACATTCTCTTCTTTTGTACAGTGAAGAAAATGAGGGAAAATATGGATATGCTTCTCCTGAATCAGCAAAGTCAGCTGCAGGTGCTTCAGGAAATTCAAAAGCAACTGAATACTCTGCTCCCAGGCAATGCTCTCCTGAATTCCAATGTTTATAGCTTAGGACTCCTGCTAGGACAGCAGATGTCTGCTGCAGCATCCATTTCTTGCTCCCTTCTTAATCCCAGCAGTCTCCTCTCCTGTGAAGGTGCCAGTGCCTTCTCCCTTTCCTCTGCTTCTGGAGCTCTGCCTGCACCTCAGCTCCCAGCCTCTCAGGATCCTGTGGCTTCTGCAGCTTGCTCAGCGCTGTGCCGTGAACGTGTCCAGTGTAAACACGTGTGACTGTTTTGTCCCTCGGGGCAGGTGACCTCTGGGCTGTGGTGTTGCAGTTGTTGTACCTGTGAAGGTGCTGACTGTATACTCAGATGCAGTTCATCAAATCCCTGCCATGAAACCTGCAGGGATTTAGGCCAGGAATGACCTTTGTCAAGGGGTGCAGTGAAGTGCAACATTCATATACAAGATAATGCATCAAACTTCAGTGTATTTTTTATCTGATGTGTCTTTCAGCATGAACTTGGGCCATTGTACCTCTCCTAATGAGTTGAAACTAATGATCAAGTCCTCAGGGATGATTTAAGTATCTCCTGTTAAATCTGATTTATATAGAGGGAGGCAAGATGCTTATGTAAAGATGTTCAGTTTAACAGCACCCCTATCCCCAGTGTCTGTTTGCAAAAGCTTCCTTCCTTTAGGAAGTCTTTAAATTAGGTGTCCTTGACTTAACTGATTCGCAGGCCAGCAGCACTGCTCAAAATAGAAAAAAATAATTTCTGATATTTTTTTAAAATAACCACCCCCACCACCCAAAAAAACCCCAACTGAAAACACAAACCAAAAAACCCTCAACAAAATACCACCTTTCAGGTCTACCTTGCTTACCAAGGGTTCATGAGGAAAAGCCAAATTGGATTATAGGGCACTTGTTCTTTTGTTCAAAGGTGAACTCAGTTGAGCCTGGGTTTACTTTGTCATACCCTATTTGGATTGTTACATGGTTTTGGCAGTTATGTGTTAATTAGGGGTGGGAGTGGGGTAATTAACAGTGAGAGGCTCAGGTCCATCATCTGGTGAAAACAGCAGAGGAAATATTTTTTTCTTTTCTTTCTGGTTTTTTTTTCCCCCTGTAGTAGTCTGATATTTCAGACATTAACGTGTCTTAAAATTCTGACATTCCAGCCTCTATCAGGTTTGAAAAGTGCAGAGTTTTAAAACGTGTTGCTTTGGTTTACCTTGTTCCATCAGTGACAGACTTGGGGCAGTCTCAGGACCTTTAAGCTTCAAAAGTGCAGAAAAAGCTCCTTTACATTTGAACTGGGATAACAAAACTTAGGGGCTTTGCCAAAAAGTCTTTCTCTGAAACTGATGCTGTTCTTGTGCATGGTTAGTTTTGTGGTTTGTAGTTTGTTTTTTTTTTTTATGTTACCTTGTTAAAAGGATACACTCCTAGTAGTTAATAAAATAAGGTTTAGATTTTAAGATTTTAGATTAGAAGGGGATTTTTTAGATTTTAGATTAGAATGTCATATTCTGTCCCAAAACTAAAACTGTGGGGCCAAGTATGTCACTTCTGCTATGTGACTACAGACTGTGAAAACCACGCACTCCTTTCTACTGTGTGGGATTCTGGATTCGTTTTAACTCATCAGGATATTAATTTATGCCAAATTAGGAGGCCTTGAGGGACGTTCCTTCAATGTGATCTTGTGCTGGTATCTCTGAAGTGTAATTTCCATCAGTTGAGCATTTCAGAATCCTGTGCCTCCAGGCTTCAGAGTTTCAGGAAGACTTGCTCCTGTTCCATGGAAACTCAGGGGTACTGTTCATAACTCTTTTTGATGCTTAATGTCATTATGCATAAAGCAGAATCTCCTCATGAAATCAATGTTTGAAGTTTATTGGGTTTATGGTGTTCATTATTAAAACATTCCACTCCTGTTAGAAATAAATCTTTGAGTTTTTGTCCTTCCTAAAATTACTTAGAGGTGGCCCCTGGGAGTCAAAGGCCAGCCAGAGCTGTTGGTCCTGGCAGCTTTTGTCTGGGTTTTTCCTTTCTCTGCTGATCACAAATCTGGAGGTGTCCTGGCTCCATTTTCTTCTCCTTGAATAATAGTAATAATAATAACAGAATGGTGCAAGTATAAGAAATAATGATCTGAAAAGACAGGAAATTGAAGGCAATTTTTTGAGAAGCTGCTGGAATTCCAGATCTGTAAAACTGGCACTAATGTGCCTAATTTTGCTTTTAACCTGTCGGTCTTCAGAAGCATTTTGTTTTTATCAGGGAAAAATAAAGTAACTTATGATGTTGTTACTAAAATGGCAGCAGGAGAGAATTTTGAAAAAGTTTGCTGATTAAAGTGCATCTGAAAAAATTATGCAGGTAATTGAGGTGTTTCTGTTGTGACTGGAAGTTTCTGAAGCTGTTAGCTGTGTGGAGGTCAGCAGGTAGAATAATAAAGAACTAACATATAACCCCATATTACACCTTAATCACACAATTTATTATGGCAGGATAACTCTGGAAAAAGAGACAGACAATGTGAAATATTAATCTTGGATGACATTTAGGAGGTCTTAATGTGGATCCATGAATTTAAAGATTGATATTGCTGGTGGCCCAGCAGTCTTTAAATGCTTTTAGCCTTGTTAATCTGGATTGCATCCTAACTTTCTAATCATGTAAAATGAGGATAATTATTTCAGCTAAGTTACTTCATGGTTTTTGTGATGTGGTTGCATTTAAGACACTAATTAATTATATTCTAAAAGTTACAGAGGTCTTCAGCCCCAAATTTTTAGGGCTGGAAATGATTGTTCATTAGTGGTGATGGGAAAGACACCTCCACTCTGCATCAGTTACCTTTTGGGATTTTCTGGTACTCTGCAGGAAAAAAAAGACAAGTTATGCCTCAATCTACAGCTATTGAAAGGAGTTAATCTCAAAAGTGAGATTAAAACACAAATGAGATTAAATGTTGGGATCCAAAGTGATCATTCACCTTTACTTTTCCTCATGAAGGAGGAAAGGAAGAGAAAATAGGCAAGTGGAAAATGCCAAGGATAAATAAACATGTTATCATGCTTAACTAGGCTTATGCCAACATTTAAAAACAAAAATCCAGTGACAATTGCAATTCCAATTCATTCTAACCATTTTCTCTGTCCTGTAAGCCCTAAAGGCTTTAGCAGGGTAGTAACCCATGATGCATGATCAAACCAGGCTTGTGGTTGCATAGACTGAAATAATTCTCCAGCTTGATCAGTTACTTCTTTTGTCTTAGTTTGTGCCTCCACAGTGGAAGATAAGGCACTGTGGATGGTAATGTGACACTCATTTCCAGATAAATTCAGCACATTCCCAGCTATATTTTCTTTTCAGTTTAGACAGTAGCTGTATATGGGGTATCTTTTGTGGTAATTTGAGATGTTTCATCTTCCAAACGCTCATTCAGTTTTAATAAGATGTAGTCACAGAACAAGCACTTTGTCAAGTTGGTTGTGCAGGGATTCCAACTCAGAGTGGATATGTTGTTATTTCTTTAGGCAGTCTAGGTTCTAATTCATTATCCCCTTCTCTTGTTAATCTCCCTGAAAAATTGAGCCAAATCATAAAACTTGAAACAACAGCAAGGGGGAGGAGCTGTACATTTGCACTTCACTTACAAAGAGCTTAAATAGAGAACAGAGATGAGGCTGTGTTGCAACTTGTCTTCCCTGAAGAAGAATCTTGCAGGATCTAGATGATTTTTAAGGTCCCTTCCAACCCAGGCCAAAGTGGTTGCATTTCCACCTCAGCAGAGCTATTTGGAATGTGCAGGTGGCCCAAGATCTCAATGGCCTAGTCACCAGAGGATGACAAATTCATCAGCTTGAGTATTACATAGGTTCTTTCCTTAACAAGCAGGAGTTATTGCCAAAATAACTTTTTCCTCTCAAAATCAGAGGTTCTGTCTAATTTTAGCAGCAATATGTGAAAAACCCAGCAGGTGGGGATCTACAACTGTTTTATTTATGCCACAGTAGCAGCTTAGGGACCTTCAACTGGCCAGAGGCAGCTGTACTTAGATACTGCACAAATTCAAAGTGAAACGGTGTTTCCTGTCACAACTTCCAGTCTGGAGCAGCGTTAATGCAATTCCCTCAAATGGGAAGCACTTGTATAGAGAATAAACTCTAGTGTGATTTATTGGTGTTTCCATTTTTGTAATTGAATATGGCCCAAATTTCAGCTTTCTAAAATCTCCAGGACAAAAAGAGAGCCCACCACATTCCCAAGGAAACTAAGGAATTGCTCAAAGCATGGTTACACTCAGCAGGGCTGTTGGAATGAATGCTTCCTGGAAACATTTGAAAAATTGTGATGAACAAACAATTTGAAAAGCATCAAAGGGGTCTAAGACTAGGATTAAAGCTGGATTTACCATGTTTATTCTTACTCCATGCATTTTGGTTTGGGTAGTATATTGTAGATGTATTTTGCACTTTAGTAGGTTCCCTGGTTTTGAGGATTTTCTTGTTTTTCAAGAAAGGATAATGAAGTGAAATTTTTCAGAGGCAGAGGATTTAATTGTCTGTGATTGTAGACCATGCTTACAGGAATGGAGAATCTATCATGGGAAGCAGACTCAGGAAAAGGCTTCAAAAGCCAGGGTGAGTATCAGCACAACATAAGCTCCAGTGGTGATGCTGGGATGCCCACAGGAGCAAAAGCCAGGGAATACTGCACAAACCCAAAGAGGCTCAAAATATTCACCCTGTATTTGTCACTCAGGAAAATTTGTACAGCAGAGACAGATTAGCTTCTAGGTTTGAAGAAGGAACTTCTTGGGTTTAGTTCTTTGGCAAGGAAAGCAAGAAATCAAACTATCACAGGCATCCTCTGTGCCCACCCTCCCTTGGAAAGCCCCATGTCACCTAATGTGCTAGCATCCCCCTAAATTCTATGGAAATCTTCATAAACACTGTGGATGAATGGTACAGCTGACATAGGAATTAAATCCACACACAGAGGCTTTAAGTCAATAGCACTTAGTTTAAATAAGTAGACACAATCATAAATAGCCCTTGCCCAACAAGTCTAGTCAATAAAGTTTGATTTTGCAGAAATTGAGTAACAGCAATTAGCAGGTAACTTGGGCTTAGGGACTAATATACTCGAAAGCAGAGATTTTCCATTTTAAATTGAAGCCATTTAAATGGTGTCAGAGGTAGGAAAGAGTAACAATTTCATCTTTAACTCGTGTAGGAACAATTATGTTGAAAGGACCGATTTAATGTACTCCAAATCTGCCACCACCTGGGTACTGGAGGAAACTGCATTGCACTCAAATGCAGGCAGACATCCCTTGCAGTCTTGCCAGGGCTGGCTGGCAGAATAAAATCCACTGAAGCCATGGGATAAATCCAAAATGTCCCACCTGAAAAGCCAGAGGGTTCTTAAAACATTGGCAAATTCTGAAAAGACTGGTAATATTTACCCTGTACTGTACCTGAAGGGAGTCTGTATGAAAGATGGAGAAGAAACTATTTATTTTGAAAGGCCACAATAAGGTCTCCCCAGAGCTTTCTCTTTTTTTTCTGGGGGTGCAATTAAGAAACGTAAGGGAGGAATCAGAGACAATCGTGATACAAAGAGATGCCAGGGAGTGTCAGGGGAAGAGAACAATTGAGACAACAGGAGAATGTGGCAGTGCAGGGGAGCTTGTGAAGGCTGTGCAGCACAGGAGGGGCTGCAGGACAGCCCTGTGCTGGGCACTGCTGGGGCCACACCTCAAATCCTGTGTCCAGTTCAGAGCCCTTCACTGCAAAATGGACACTGGGGGGCTGGAGTGTGTCCAGGGAAGAGCTGGGGAAGGGGCTGGAGCACCAGGAGGGGCTGAGGGAGCTGGGAAAGGGGCTCAGCCTGGAGAAAAGGAGGCTCAGGGGAACCTTCTGGCTCTGCACAGCTCCTGACAGGAGGGGACAGCTGGGGGGTGAGGCTCTGCTCCAGGGAACAGGGACAGGATGAGAGCAAACAGCCTCAAGCTGTGCCAGGGGAGGTTGAGGTTGGACAGCAGGAAGAATTTCTTCACTGGAAGGGTGATTGTCACTGGAAGGGGCTGCCCAGGGAGGAGCTGGAGTCAGCTGGAGGTGTTTAAGGAAAGCATGGTCTCCAGTGGGATGGCCTGGGGGCAGCAGAGCTCTGTGGGGACTTTCTCATGAAGGCATCTTCTCCTCCAGGCTGTGACAGGGACGTGTCCCTTCTGGAGACTTGGTCCCAAAAGGCTTGGGAGGAGCAGGGATGCTGTGATGCAGCAACATGCCAAGAGTGGGAGCTGCCTGAATGGCAGCTCTGCCCTCACCCAGTCAGGGCAGAAACCTTCCAAGTGCTGCCATGCCTGAGGTACAAGGTGGGGGGACAAGTGCGTGACCACACCACATCCCCTGGATTCCAGACAGCTGGACATAGTGATGCCTTTGGCCCATGTTTCACTTTTCAGTCACCTCCTCCAACACACCCCAGGCATGGACTGGAATTGTGCAAGGGGTTCTGCATCCCCAGAGCTCAGACATCCTCTTTCCCTGCTACTAGAATCAGATGCCATTTGCTACGTGGCCAAGGTGCAGGTGTTTTCTCACCCTTCCTCGTGATAGGTGTCTGTCCCTTCACATCAACCCTCAGGGCATTTATTTTCCTTTCTCCATGCTTTGTGAAGTGCTGTATATACTTAGCAATGCACTATAAATTAAAAAGATTGGCATGAATTTATTTCTAAGATCTTTATTAATTTATTTGGAACTATGCCAAATTGAAGTGGCCTCAGGGTTCTCAGCTGTTCCCCAGTATCAAGGATGGAATTGCTCACCAGTCTAAGCACATAACTGGAGTTCCTTTCCACAGCCACTGTTAGTTTTGCCTGTTCAGTGTCGCTTGGCTGAGATAATTTCCCCTGGCCTGAATGCCCTTCACTTTTTGTGGTCATGTACCCTTCCTTTGCTGTTGCAGAAGTTACAGGCTATGCTCCTCTTCTTCCTGAGTTTTAATCGCTTTGTGGGCAGCATGAACTCATGAGACAAATTCAGTAGGTATTGGGGATGTGCAAAAAGGAAAGAACCAGAAGGTTCACTTTGACAACAGCCACCTCACTGGCTTCTGTACCAGCCAGCTCCTTCCTCAGGACCAGTGGGAGGCTACTGGAAAAAGCAAATGAGTTGTTCTAATTCCAGCAGAGCATCCCTAGCGTGCTCCATCCCAGACCTGTGGTCAGCTGGTGCCCAAATG
Source organism: Luscinia megarhynchos (assembly GCA_034336665.1). NCBI lineage: Eukaryota > Metazoa > Chordata > Aves > Passeriformes > Muscicapidae > Luscinia > Luscinia megarhynchos. The sequence goes on along the minus strand of CM067564.1, from coordinate 9,437,408 downwards.
CTCCTGTCAGCTGTGGGATGTAGAATACTGTAAATATCTCTTGTGCTAAGAGTGCTCAGATCCTGCAGTGGGACTGTGGCACTTTAGAAATACCTGAGAGACAAATGTATGAATGACATCTCTGAAATAAAATCTGTCACCCCGGTGTTGTTATCCCGACTCTCTCCCCCTCCCTTCTTTTTATTACTCCCTTCCCTCATTTCCTTTTCTTTCTTTCTCTCCAGAGGGAGTTCCCATCAGTTTCTCAGCCCAAAGAATGTGGTTGAGGGACATTCTTAGAACTAGTCTTAATTTTCTCACATTTCTGAAAGAATCTGAAAAGCCAGAGGAGGGCACTCAGTGCTCACCATTCCTTATGAGGGAAAGTGGTTTGTCTTTTCTTCTCTGCAATGATACACCATCCTGCTGGTAGAAGAACCTGGTTCTGAGGAGGTTGTTTTCTCAGTGCCACTGGGATTATATGGGATCCAGTTTTCCAGTCTGCTGCTGGGAAAAAATACATGTGATGACTGAAATACAGCTTTTTACACTCTTTGCTTCATTGTGACTGGAAAATCAGATTTCTGTTGCTCTTGGACAAGAGTTATGTTTTGTGTAATTTTTTAGAAGCCTATTCTCTAAAACATTTTTGAGATATATCAAACAAAAGTGTCCCTGCATGCACTTTTCTTTCAGGCTCTGTTTCTTCCTCACCTCAGCAACACTGGTCTGAATATCCAGACACATCAGCAAGAACCCCCATCTCTGACAAAAAAAAGGGAAATACAGGAAATTTCAGGAGATTGAGCAAAGGGAGGGCAGAAGAGGAAACAGAGCCAAAGTCAAGGTGTCCCAAAGCATTTTGCCATTGCAGTGGTGAGTGGCTGAACCAGGCCACCATGTGAGGGGAAGGGAGAGTGGAAGGGATTGAAATGGGATGAACAGCTAGGAAAGAAGACTGGGGGAGGGTTGGACTTCCTGAAGCTGCTAGGAAGATGTAATTTGGGGGGTGATAGCAACCGCATGGGAGAATGGTCACCACTTTCCAGACCCCCCCATTAATCCCTCATACCTGGACTTGCTTCTTTTTGCTTTCCAGAGCTCTTGCAGTTGCCCTGCTGCTCATGTGTTGCCTTGGGCCATTTTCTGCTCTGTCTCTCCCTCCAGTTCACCTTCCCCACTTCCCCAGGCTGCTGAACTCTGCCTGGCTGTGGCTGAGCTGTTTGTGCTTTCCCATCTTCAATCACAGAGCCACCAGAGGAGACTTCTTTGTTCTGTCAGTGTTTCCCCTCACAAAAGGGCAGTCTGGCCTTTCTTACCCCAGAGCACCTCCAAGCATGCAGAGTGTGCCCCTTTTACAGATGGCAGAGCTTTTGACAGGCCTGTGCATGTCCTTCCATTTCCCTTTTTCCAGCCTTGGCAGATTTTTCCAGTACAGGGACTGGGAAGTTTCTTCCCACAGCTTTGCACCTGGCTGTTGTGCTTAAGTTGGTGCCTCTTTGCTGGTCAACTGCTTTCTTTTCTTGCCTGATTTCTTTAACAGATGACCTTTGGATTTCTCCTGATGCCTTCAAGGCAGAAATACCAAGCAAAACAGGATAAACAGAGTTTACATATAGTACACATTAGAGGGATTTCGGGCATCTTTCCCAATTCTTTGGACATATGATCAAGCCTTTATGTGAACATAGGGTGAAACAGGAACCACAAGATGCTTTACTGAAATAAAAAAAAAGTATTCTAACAATTGGGAGAAGGGAAGCAGCAATGGGAATGCAGGGAACAAGGGGCTGAAACAGAACATTTTTCCTGTGTTTAGAGAAGGAAGAATTAAGATCAATTAACACAACTCCTCATATTCTTAGGTGAAAAAAGATGGCAAAATATGATGCTATTTGGTCTGGACCCTTGAATCCAAGTCCCCTGGGGCATGGTCAGCTTTGATGTTACCTGTCAGGGCTGTCCTGAGGACATGAGTTGCTGTGAAAGCACTCAGGGTTTATGTCAGGGCAGCCACATCCTGCCCTAAGCTTCAGGTACTTGCTTTCCTTTGGCTAATTTGGGATGCAGCTGCCAATGTGACCGTGGGTTTCACCTGCATCTTCCACCTCGTTGTGACCCCACCCACGAATGCATTTGGAGAGAAAGTGAATTCTTTTCTCTAGAAATGTAACCTGAGGAGATCCTGAAGCTCCTCAGGCTCTGAGTCTCTGTGTTCACCGCCTTTGCCATCAGTGTTCAGTCACCTGCCAGCAGGAACATTCCTGGGGAGAGAAGCAGTGAAGTGCCAAGTTAGAAGCAGGAGGGAAAGAAAAAGGAAATGACTGGTACTTAAAAATACTCAACCTGGGAGGCATGAACCATGAACTGAAGAGAGATGCCAGAAGAAACCCAGACACGACTTGGAATACAAGAGAGAATGACTAATAACAGATGCTCCTCCATGTCTGTGAGTATGTGAAAGTGATGTCACTGCTGGTGTGATCATGGATGTTAGTGCTGGTGCATCACAGCAGTGGCATTGTTCCTCTAGAGCAGAGAAGAGGAATACGTCCTCTTCTGGAATGCATCCACAAATCGTTACTTCACTCTGTACCGTGAAGCTGTCTGTGAAGAAGGCTCTTTTATTTCCTTTCCTAGTGATAGCACAGCCTCCATAATTGCAGTACCCTTAAAAGTCTGGGTAGCTTTCTCCCTAATCCCCAGAAAAAACAACATCCATCAGTGGAACAGCACACATTGCCACTAACTTCTGTTCCAAAAGCATCATATGACGGACTGCTTAAGCAAAGCCTGTGTGAAGATGTTTTGTGCTGCCATCTGGGCACAGTGAGGTTTGCTCTTGTGTCCCTTATGAACATGGGTAAAGGATTCCTGCCTCCTCTTCCCCTCGCTCCTTCACTGCCTGAAGGGTTCATATTCCTCGTATTAAATAGGTATTTCTGAGGCTGGGTTTTCATGACGTCCTGAAATGGCAAACAGCTTTCACTGATTTGTGACTGGAGATTATCCTGGATGGCTAAAGCTCTTGCCATCCCCAGCCACACCGCTGGGTTATTTTTAATTTGGATTGCTTCCCTGATCCACTGCTCAGCACAGCTCCACAAACCGCAAGGCTGGCACAAGTGAGGGAAAATTGCAGTCTGGGGTTGGTGGTAACAAATATCTCAGGACTCTTTAAGTTGGTAATGCCATCATGAAATCATTCCATCAAACAGGAGCCTGGGGAGAGCAGCAGGGAGTTAAGAGAATGAAGAACAAAGGCATTAGACAGAAATGTGGTCTTTTTTGCACATGAGAAGTATCTGCAGAGGAGGTGCAGTTTAGGAATCTTTTCCAAGTGGATGTCACACAGCTGGAATCGGTGCTCATCTCTTGCTAAGTACCTTTGAGGAGTGGAGCTGCCAGGTTTGTACTACTCTGCTCATCCCATTGGAGCTCTGGTTCCACTTCCTTTTCCTCCAAAAGCCTCACCTCCTCCATGTGTACTTGTGGTCGCTTCCTCCTGAGCTCTATTTGTGGTGCCAGTGCAGTTCTGTGTGCAGCTGCAGCACGATGAAGAGTGAAATTTCAGTGGCTGAACAGTAATAGTTTCCCACTCTACCCTTGGTTATTTTTAGCTGGATCAGTTCCTGATCCAGTCCATTGTACAGACACGCAAACAGCTGTGCCAGTGTGACAGAAGGAAAATGTTTGAGGGAAGCAGAGGAGAGGCTTAGCCGAGTTTTGTCATCATTGGTACCAAATGGCAAACCACAATCATGAATGATTGCTCTAAATGCCTGGCAGCAGTTATTTAAACTTCTCTACAGCTCCTTGTCTTACTTCTTATGTAAGAAACAAAGCCTAGGGAACTTCCCAAGTAGGTGTCACAGAAAGAAATGGCCCTCTGTCTGGTATAGCTGTCCCTTTCTGCATGAATCAAGGCAAGCGGAATGCAGGGAGCCTGAACAAGTCTGCTGGCAGGCAAAGCAGCCAGGGTTCCTCACAGCTTCCTTACCTGTTGTAGTTTGGCCAGCCTGTGCATTTAAAGGTCAAGTCCTGCAGAGACCAAAATTTGCCTGGACATCAGCCATGAGCAGCTACCCAGAAGTGTGCAAAATGTGTTTATAGTGGTCAAAAACCATGCCTGAAACACATGCTAAATGCTGGCTACTACCAAAAGACAGTGATTCTGACACAAAGATGGAAAGTAGAATTAAAGATGTAGAGATTATTCAGAAGCAAAAAAAATCTATTTAGTCAATTAAAATCACTTACTGGTGCACATGACATGCTCCTTGGTGCCTGACCAACTGCTGCTGTGGGCAGGGAATGGTGGGAATACTGTTCCATGAGGACTTTGTTCCATCTACAGGCAGAAACAGAGAAAGGATTTACAGAATAGAATGGCATGAGTTGGAAGGAACCTTTGAAGGTCATCTGGTTCACAACTCCACCTTTCACGAGCCCCAGGTTGCTCAGAGCCCCATCCAGCCTGGCCTTGGACACTTCCAGGGATGGGGCAGTCACAGCTGCTCTGGGAAATCTGTGCCAGGGCCTCAGCACCCTCACAGAGAAGAATTTCTTCCTAATATCCAATCTAACCCTGCTCTGTGTCAGTGTGAAGCCATTGCCCCTTGTCCTGTCACTTCAGGCCCTTGTCAGGAGTCTCTCTCCATCTTTCCTGTGGGCTCCCTTCAGGAACTGGAAGGCCACAGTGAGGTCAAACAAAACTACTCTGAATCTTTTAGGCTGAAACAGGCCTTTAAGGTCATTAAGTCGAACCACTAACCATCTTATTTTGCATGGTTCATCTGTGTGTTTTCCTTTCTTTATGATGATCACGACTGCAGCAGCACTCTGAAAATGTGGACAAAGCCACCACTTATTTTGGGGTTGTCCCAGGAAATTACAAATCTGTGCAAATAGTGGATTTTTTTAAATTTCAGAATTGCATCCAGGGATGACAAGAAGCAATTTCATTTAAGAAATTTTAAAAAGCCTTTCAGTCTTTCAGGTTATTATATCGACAGGTTTTCTACATAAGCAAGAAGAAATACAAAGAAAGGTGTAAGCACAAGGACATGTTTTCCCTGGATGATGCACATCATCATGGTAACCTCCCTCCTTGCACAGCCACTTGAAGTTTCACAACTCTGGTTCAGACTAAATACCAATGACCTGATTCATTCTTCCACTGAATTTCACTGTTAATAATTGTAAAAGCACATTTAGTGCCATGACTCAGTAGGCAAAGTATCTCCTGCCCCTTCTGGCTGAAGTTTGCTGTGGCCCACACCCACCTCCAGCAAAGGCTGTCCATAAATGGCCCCATGGCTCCATAACCAGGCTCTTTACACTCACTTTTCCCAAGGATTAATGTCTGAGCTTCCAGGGGAATTTGTCATCAGTACCAGCAACAAAGAAAGCCCCCCCCCAGTTATGTTTTGCTTTAAAACAGCATCCCATACCTCCCAAAACTGAAGTCATCACAGACACATTGCAAATTCCCTATTTACAAGCTGCTGACTTTTTAGAGGAGGGCATTAAGACAAATGCTGAGTGATCTGTGAGAGGTCACAAAGGAAAGCAAAGGTTTATTAGTAAGCCTGCATGTACAGCAGTTGACTGGAAATGATCAGGGGGTCTGGAATTAAAAAAACCCAAAACCCTCACATTACAACCACTTTTGTAGCTCTGAGATCAAAATCATGGAGCATAAGATGAGAGACCATGTTGTTACCAAATCTTTAATTCCTGGGAATCACAAGTGGCCAGCATTACATAAAACTTCTATGAAAAATGCATGCCATTCCATGAATAACTTCCATGTATTATGTAAAATATTTATTGAAGGCAAATGCCATTCCATGAATAGCTTGGATGCTGCTTACTTTGAATAACAACGTGTTCATCTACTGTAAATTAATTTCTGCCCAACAAAATTACTTTTATCCCTCAGTCTATCACCTTTTCATAAGTAAAGTTTATGAACACATTACTACTTTTAAATCCAGCTTTCATAAGAGCCCATACGTGAAAAAGGGCAATGAATGCAGATCATTAGTTGCTCTTGACAAAGGCTCAGTGGGAGGGGAAAGCAAATACAACAGAGAGAATAAAGTATCTGTGATGAAGAACCTCTAAACCTAGCCTAGGGTGGGGAGACAACCACAGGAACATGAATTAAAGCTCAAGTCTATGTCTTACTGAGTTAATCTTTACATTAGGGGACCATCCCTTAAGTGAGTTCCCATCTGCAGGTGTTTCTTAGCTGTACTGAAAGGTTAGAGTTGTGTCAGCAACTTTAAAAAGCTGGATCACTGGGTGTAAGAAAAAAAATTCAATTATTCCACCACTTTCCACACACAGGCTCTTTTCTGTAAAGCTGCTCTGCACATAGATTTGGAGTTTACAACAGTACACATGCACATATAAAATCTCTAACAGTATATCCTGGTATTGTATAATATCTAATATAACAATATTGGATAGTGCATGCAATAAATTAATCTGCCTTTTTTATATACAGCTAGTAAAACTACAGCAATGCATACACAAATTCCCTTTGCCTCTAACTGAACCAACAAGCTTTTTAGAGAAACCACATCATCTGCGTTTCCTGACTGTTGTTTCAGATTCTGACTTGCTCACCTCTTTCCCCTCTGGGCTTCTGGCTTCTCTGGTCTTACAACTTCACTGTCTCTATTCCACACATCCCTTCCAGACGACAAACTGCAAAATCATAGGAGTGAAACTGCTGATTTTTTGAAACCACAGTTCTCAGAGAAATCAGCCCATCCTCATTCTGAGTGAGGATAAACTGATATTAAAAAAATGGTAAAATATTATAAGTAACGACAAACTCAGAATAGATCATCAAACAAAATAAGAAAAGCCTCTTTTTCAAATATTGAAGCAGCATTTCTGAGGCATGATTCACCTATTCCTAAGGTAGACACCTAAAACAGGTCAGATGAATCACCATCTAACAGTGTCCATTTCTCCCAAGAAGTTTCAAAATCAAAGACAGTTCAGAAGCTCTCTTTGATCTTAATACATATTTTCAGATTTGGGGATTAATTTCATGGTGTAGTTTTGACAGGCCTGGGGATGGTTTTTCCTCTGATTTCTGAAGAAAATACAGCTTTTTTTATCCCACTTTCAGCTGCCCATTAGGAACCAGTTGTCTCATTTCAATAAAATACAAGCATGTAGAGGAATCAGAGATGAGCAGGTTCATATATCCAGAGATCAGTGCTCCTACAGCCAGAGATCAGTGGCCAGGTGCAGCACAGGGCTCTAACTGGCATCCCAGTGAGGGCGAATCAGCAGGGGGGAAACTGCCTTGTCCATGCTCTTTGGCATTTTAAGTAGTACCTTGTCCAGGCAGTAGGATAAAATACTGGTTTGGGGTCACTGAATCTATTGGGAACATGGGAATGATACAAGGATAATTGGGGGAAAAGGGTGTTGGGAAGACATTTAAATAAATGACAGCAGAATGTGCCAATTTTACAATAAAGTATTTAATTAGAATATTGGTAATAATGAGCTCTCTAGGTACTGTTTGTGCTCTTTGGACTAGAAGGATTTGGTGGTGTAACACTGCATATGACCATGAATAGCTAATACAAAGAGGCTACATAAGTCCAATTGATCCTGGAAGCTGCTGGTCCAAAAATGAAGAAGATGACTTCCACCTGTTCTTTGGCAGCTCTTCCTCCTCAGGACTTCCTGAAATGCTCACACTCCTCAGAAGATGGGAATCTCTTCCCCTTAGGAGAGTCTCCAAAGCACATTACTAGAAATCAATCAGAAATTAATTAACTTTTTCTATGAAGACAGGCCTAGAGAGTTGGGGTTGTTCAACCTGGAAGAAGAGACCTTATGTGACTTTCAATATGCAGAGGGGTCTTAAAAGAAAGATGGAGACAATTTACAAGGGCCTGGAGTGACAGGATGAGGGGAGATGGCTTCAAACTGACAGAGGGTAGATTTAGATTAGGTATGAAGAAGAAATTCTTTACTGTGAGGCTGGTGAGGCCCTGACACAGAAGCTGTGGCTGCCCCATCTCTGGCAGTGTTCCAGGCCAGGCTGGATGGGGCTCTGAGCAACCTGGGATAGTGGAAGTGTCCCTGCCTGTGGCAGGGGGCTGGAATGAAATGAGCTTTAATGCTCCTTCCAACCCAAACCATTCTCTGATTCTGTGATCAGGGAGCCCCCTGAGGAGAGAGCTGGTGACTTTCCTGAACCTGGGAATTGAGGACAAAGCCCCAAAGTCCAACGGGGACTCTGGTTTCCTGGCAGATGCAGGAGGAGTGAGCTGCACATGCTGGTTCCTGTGCTCAGCAGGGCCTGGGGGCCTGGCACCTGCTCCCAGCACCTGGCCCAGCAGGGCCCCCACACCCACGCAGGAATCCTGGCCAACCCCACTGCAGGGAGCCCCTGGGAACAGGGAAGGGGCTGCAGCAGCACATGGCCAGGGAGAAGCAAGGAGCCACCATGGCACGGGACAGGGAACAGCACACAGCCAGGCTGGTGCAGGCTGGATGTGGGAACACATCTGCAGCGATAAGAGGTTTGCAAAACAACCTCTGGGAAGAAACCAGGGAGCTGGGTTTATTGAGTCTAGAGGAGAAGGCTGGAAATAGGGCAAGACATGATAGTGCAGTTGCAGTACAGGAGAGGCTGCTACTAAGAGAGGCAGGGATTACCCTGCTGGAAGAACAGAGATAAGATCTAACCAACTTAAATTTGAAAAGAAGACAGGAGAAAAGAACAAGAGTAGATGTTGCAAAACCTTTCTCTTCATAAGCCAGAGCTGGAAAAGATTACCTGGGAGGTTATGAAACCCCCAGCACCAGAAGTTAACCAGACATCACCATGCTCTCTCAGTAGAGGATGGACTACCAAGCTATCCCCCAAGATAGCCTTTGGAAAGCAAAAATCCATCTACCCTTTTTCATAAATAAACTAAAAATCATCCATGCATGTCATGTGGATCATTAAATATATGGATGATGAGTAAAAGGTTTCACATTTGGATAACAAAGCTACTATAGATTTACAAATCCTGATTTCAATGCAGGCATTTAAATTTGAAATATTATTTGGATAGAAAACTTTGATCTTTCCTCTCAAAGAAACCTGCAGTTGTTGAGCAGGTAAATGCTGCCAAGACCTTTTAGTGCTATTTCTGTCACAAGGCAGCTCCTTCCTGCAACCAACCTTTCTCTGTTATCTCCTGCTCCCATGTAGAGAAGCAGCAGCCACTTGATGTTCTGAGGAGCACTTTTATTCCTGTTGAAATGTCTGTGGGCTGGGCCAGTCTCACAGATCATAGAGTCATCTCTCCACATCTGATGACAGTGCCATAAGATACCTCAGGCACTGGAAGAAAACCCAGACCATATGGCTCTTTTTGGATCCACTGCACAGAATACTCTTAAGGCAGAGAGGCATTCCAAGCTTCCCAGTCCATCAGGAGGAATTAAGGCCACCAGGACATCTTATGGTAATGGATAATCTAAAGGACATGGAGTTAGGGGGTTTTTGAGTTGATGAATGGGCATCAAAGCTGAAACAATCTAGGCAGATTCCCATAGGGCCTATATGTGGAAAGGGTTTGGATAGGAATTGACCTGAGTTATGATCAGCTGGTTGACCCTGGAGAGAAGTGTGATCTGTTTGCTCCTAGTGAGAAGGGCTAGAGCCAGGATTCACCTCTTCCTTACTCAGCATCAATGAAAGCACTTCGGCAGGAAACCAGCCCCTGAATGAAACATGCTCACTGTGAGACCTGCCAGAAAGGCATTCCAGCAAAGAGCTGGGATAAAGGCAAAGATAGCCAAGCCACTGCTGGGAATCCTGCAGGGAATATGAGGCACAACCCCCAGAATTATAATCTGGCAATGCTCCAGGGCACAGGGGTAGAAGGGGTTGGATGTAAGTACCTTACTAAGATGATGTGCCTCATTTGGTTTTTCTGAGAATCACTAACAAGGGAGGGGGAGGTCCTGGCAATGGAACATCAAATATCTACTTACGTTGTGACAAAGTTAAACAATCTTTGGTCTTTGTTTCTTTATTATCTATTCCTTAGAGACTTCAATTCACTTGTCTGAGGAGGTGTGAAAATGTCAGAAGAGAAAGAAGAGTCTGTGACAATGCATGTTGACCACAGGACAAGGATGTGGCCCCTACCACAGCCACTTTAGACCCTGAGCCTCCACAGTAATGCATGAGTTTTTTGCTGAGGCAGAAACCCCACTCTTTTTATAGGGTCATTCTGCTTTTAGGTTTTATTTGCAGGATTATTCTTGTGCTGCTCTTAACTAAATGCAAAGAAAACGAAAAGTATCACACAGTGTGAATCACAAAAAAGGCCCTTTTTGTATGTTAAGAACAAAAGCTCAATTCATGAAAAGTGTGCCTTTGCTCAAAGGAAACAATCCTGCTTCAGTCTGCCCTTCCAACAGCACCAGAACTCCAAACAAACAATGCTTCCCCACCCGGTGTGCATGATTGTATTTCTGTGCAAGCTCACATCCATCTTTATAATCCATCCTATGGGAAAGGTTGCTTTTTCCAGAACTGAGGCGGAGTGAGGGACTGGCACAGGGAATCCTCTCTCAGTATACAACAGGCCAATATCATGGAGGTGATTCAGCAATCTGTGCTCATTTTTCTATTATGAGATTGGTTATCTAACTAAAGGACTCTTGTCATCTAAGTTAAGGGCCTCCAGGAAAGCCACTATGGGTGGCTAAAATCCCAGGGATTTTATTTTTTAAAAAGGTGAAACTACAATAAAATGGTGGAAGTTTCTTGAACACTCTGACAGAAAGCCTTAACAGCAGTCAAGTGCCCAATCCTTAACAAAAACTACCTGAGGGTGGAAAAGAGAAGTTGCTCTCTAAACCTGCTGTTGTGACAACCACCAACATAGGGGAGCAAGTACAGCAAACAGAATGGTGTTCGGGCTCATGTAATCTCACCTGGATGCAGCCAGGAATCAGCATCAGGAACAGTTTCCCATGAGGGGGCACTACACTATCACACATCCAGGCTCAGAGATCTCAACCTTCAGGACTTGTGCAAAGACACTGAACAGAGAGGGAAGCACATTTCAGCTTTGTTTATCTTCCTCTGCAAAAACTAAGATGATGAAAAAGTACTGTGTTTATCCTGTTAAAAGCTACACTGCTACGTGTAATTCTATTCACCAAGAGAACCAAAACAAAAATCCCAAACACTACATCTGAAATGCAGGGAAAATTTGGGATTTCTGAACTTTTAAGTGCTTGACTTCACAGCTATGTAAGAGGACCTTAATACAAACTAAAAACTTCTGTGTGCAATTTTTTAATGAACAGGGTTATTGGTGAATGGGACAGATTAATTTGTGGGCTGGATTTTGTGTCTAGCCAACAGAGGAAGGAAAGTGAAGGGTGGGCCTGAGTCACTACTACTGACCTACACCACAAGCAACAATACTTAAATGGACATTATAATGTGAGCATCTCAGCTAGGAAGAAGCGACTTCCTGGCACAGTGGTTTCCAAGTGCAGAGGGATGGGCAGGAGGGGGCTGGGGCAGAGGCAGCTGTTCTGAGCACGAGGGGAAGCTGCTGAGTGTCATCCTCCCACCTGGCTGCACACTCTCAGGTGCTGCAGCTGCCTGCATGGGGAAAAGCCTGCACACCTGCAGCTCCTACACAGCCACATCCTCCCTTTCAGCTGGAACCAGAGGAATATTTGGCAAGCCCCTTGAAGGCAGCGTGCTGCTTTCATTTCTGCTCTCCGTGCTCAGTTTTGTAGAGGTCCCAACAATTTCAGCAGGTCTGTACTAGAATGAGAGTACTTGCAGTAGTGTGACTTTGTCCATATTCCACCTTTCCCTTACAGTAATCTATTTCTAGAGTTCATAGAGTGGAGCAGAAAGCCTGAAGAAATGACCACAGGGTAAGTGCCTACCTGAATCTGAAAGAAACAGAAAGGCAGAATTAAGTGTTCCAGATGTTCTGGTAGTGAATTGATCAGTTTGTTCAGAATCATTTCTACAGAAGCCTTTGAGTGTCACCCCCCCCCAGCCCAACTCAAGTTATTACCATCAACACCCATATATAAAAGTACAGAGTAAGACTCTGATGAAGTTCTCGCTTTAGCATTTCCAAAAGGAGTGGAAGTATTTTAAGAGTCCCAGTAATGTTCTCCAGGACTTCTCCAAGGGGAAAAGCAGACAATGCTCATTATCCCAAATCCTCTCTTTAGGCTTTTTATCACTGCTAAGGAAGGAAGGGAAACATCAGTGTGTGAGGTGCAGGTAAAGGGCAAGGCTGAGACTCCAATCCAGCAATTACCTGCACGTGGATGTGAAAGGTAGCATGGGCTGAGCAATAATTTACTGCAGCATGAGGGCTCTGCTTCAGATTTGCACAATGATTTAGCTGCAACAGAAAAATCACAGAAGGATTTGGGGGAAAATCCAGCTTTTTGCAGAGTTCAGAATCCCACAACACAGAAATGGGAAGTGCCACAGAAACCAAAAGCTGCCTCCCAAAGGCTCCCTGGGAGCTGCAGCTGGGAATTTCAGCCTGGGAAAGGCACCTGCCAGGAACAAGCAACTTGGGGCATTCTTTGCATGGGGCATCTCAGGGCAGAAAAAGCATAAGCCCAAAGATTTCCTTGAAATTGTAACTGAGCCTGGAATTGCCTATACCAATTGCTATAAAAGAACAGCTGTTTGGAAATGTTTGCATAACTGGTTCTCATTAAGATTTTCCAAAATTTGTGTGTAGTTTTTCTGGATATATCAATGCTGTGATCCTGGATTACCAAAAATTAAAACTTTGGATGATGGAGAAAAGGCAAAGCCCACTAAAAGCTATCTTCCTCTTTGTCTGACTACTCATTCCCCCAGTACACTTTTTTCCTATGTAATGTCTTTCTGCCCTTTTGGAGGCATCTTAGTAGTATGAAGTACTGGGGTTTTTCAACCTGCTTTTATTTTTTGGATCCTTGTTCACAGGTATTACCTTGTGTTTCCTGGGTATCTTTGGTGGATCTTCCTCAGGTAAGACCTCCTGATATGTGTGAATTCCAGAACACAAATTACTGCAATAATTTTATTCAGTAAAAGACACTGCTGACATTCAGTATAAAGTACCAAAAAATACCCTCATTAATGTTCTTGGTCATAAACCACCCTTTCCCTGCACTATATATTTTGGAAAAAAACCCAAACAAACAAAACACCTTAAAATTCAAGTTCATATTATTTACCTGCACAGATACTTCCATATAAATCTCCATATACCAATCAGGGGGAAATGTGATGTTATACTGCATTACATATCAAATGCAATTTTTGCAAATTTGGCTGAGGGAAATCTTCCTAAAAATGTAAGAGCTTGCTACTGTTTCACTAAGAAATCCATCACTGAGTTGCCAAATGCTACTGGTGAGCAGGAGATAGGTTGCTTTAATCACAGTATTTATCATTAAAGGTTGGCTAACTGCTTCAGAGAATATAACCCCTTTAGTATAGCTCCTTTTTTCCCCCAATATTTGTTCAAAGGAGCTTCTTGTTAAAGGAATCCATATTTTATTAATCCCAAATAGAAGGATTTTAATGGAGTTGGACTAACTTTTAAGCTATTTCCTTCTGTCTTCTGAAAAACAGTATATAAGCAAATAGATGTAAAATTTTGGGTCATGTTTTGCTGCAGTTGATCATGTGAAATCTTGAGCAGGAGATATATTGTGGGGATTTCTTTCTTCTTTCTTTGGTTTGTAGCTATGCTTTGAGTAGTAGTTTGTCTTGCCTTCTGCCCAGCTGATGTTTTTTATACCCTCAGCAAAACTAAAGTAACATCTCAGGCAATCTTGCTTGCTTTTGGCTGTTTAAAACTGGCCATTCCTACCCTCAAGTCCATCAAAATCACGGAAAGTCAACAAAACCAGTATTTGCATGTGTGCAGCCCGCACCTTTCTGAAGCTGTGGCATGAGCAGTCATTTCCCTTGGTATCAGTCTGGACTGCAGCTGTAAACTGAGCTGGGAAAGCCCATCAGCCTCCCCCAGGCCAACATCCACAAATTCAGAACCAACTCATCCCTTTTAAAACAGTCAGAAGCTTATAATCAAGTGAACTGTTGGGCAATGTCAGGCTACAGGATGTGTGCAAATAAAAACATTCTTTTACCACCTTTTGTGGATGACAGGCAGGGACTCTCCAGACTATCCGTTACTCTCATGCCCCTAACAATAGCATTTGTCTCAAGACAGTCCATTTGTTTAAGATTTCATGGCAGATCCTGTCAAAAAAGGGAAAATTAGCTGTGTAGGACAATGGCCTGACTTGCACATCAGGCCAGGCACTGCAATTACTTTGGAAAAAAAGTTGTACAACACACTAAATGGGCAATTCATACTTAATCCATCCAATGTAGACCCTCACTGTAACTGGTACATAATTCACCATGACAAAAAACTATCCCTCCATGGTTCATATGCAGGTATCATTTGTACAAACATATCTTACTGCTTTTTATATGGAAAAAAACCCCTAAAAACCTGGATGAAGTTGAATAAGGATTATAAAAATACATAATTTGGGAGGATTATTTTGCTCCTGGTTTTACTCCCTAAAGGCAAACACAGCATTGTCTCTAGGTCACTTGCTGGCTGCAGGCAAAGGCACTTGAGAAGGAAATAAGGGAAGCCCATTTTGGTCTGTTCTTGTCTTGGGATGTTCATGTTCTTTGACAATATGGGTTTTGTCTCAGAGCTACAGTTATTAACTCAGGTTATGTCAGCAATGTGGATTTATAACTAGTTTCACACAGAAGAGCATTTCTAGCCCTACCACCCGAAGGAATTTCCCAGTTCTGTATTATCCTAAACTTTTCTGTCACAACCACCTGGAACATCTCCTTGAACAAATTTCAGGAAAGATCCCAGAAATCAATATTTTTCTGTATGAAGCCCACAGTTTCTTGAACATCTGGGATAAATGAGGCCTCTCCCAGACAATAGCAGTTCACCCTTGTAACTGCATCCACAACTGGCACTGAAGTGGATTCTCAGACTGAGGCAGACCCAAACTCACTCCCACAAATGAACTTCCTGTAAACAAACCAAGAAACAAAAGCTAAAAATAGTCCTCCTCCCTAGCTGCTGTCATGTGGGGAAATCAGAGCATGAGATACACCTCAATCTGAAGCAGGGAAGCTCAAACCTGTATCTTTGAGGGATGGTTTGCACAACCTAACACCCCACTGCATCCTTTCTGCCCTACCAGACTGAATTCAAAGGTATGGCTGTAGGGATAAAGAACCTCTGCCAATGAGACAGCTGCATTCAAGACTTAAAAAAATTTAAAAACCACCCCCCCCCCCCCCCAAAAAAAAAAAAACCATACTGTGCAACTGTGGCACTTTTTCCTTCTTACCTCAGCACCTGCTGTAGCTCAAGAAGGTGCTGGCACCCACAAAAGCAACAAGAGCACTGGCAGTACCAAAGCTGAGCTGAGGACAGGGGAGGGTCTGCACTTCTCTCAGCCTGTGCAGTGAAACTTCAGTGCTGGAGGCTGGGACTGTGCTCCCTGCTGAAGGAAAGCTGTAAACAAGGGGCAGGAAAGGAGACGACTGAAGGGCCGCTACCGCTGGATGTTCCCAGCAAGCCTTGGAGGAAATGAAGGAAACGGCCGGGACTGACTCACCGGGGATGGGTGTTTTACTTGCTTTACTTGTGTAAACTTACTGTGCTGCAGCTTCCCAGCTCTATGTTCTGCTCTCTTCCATTAGTACCAGGGTTTTTCATGCCATGTGCACAGGTTTGCATCTGCTTGGAGCAAGGTACAGCTGCTGAACACGCCTAGGGAAGCAAACTGGCTTTCCAAGGAGGGCTCAAGTAGGTGATTTTAGTTTTAAGAAGACCCTTAAACAACTCCCCTCCTCTGCAGTACTTGTGACATGTCAGCAGCTAAACTAAGTTGCTGTTCTGCCATGCTGCCTGCCTGGATTTTGGCATGCCCAGCTGTGTGCTCTGCATATAGAACTAAGCCCAGAATAGCGTCTGGGCAGAGCAGAGAGGATGTGACAGCACAGGACTTGAGCAGGACGGGATGTTTACGAGGAGGATGTTGGAGAGGGAGGAGTAGGAGGTTAATGTCCCAGCTGCCCCTCAGCCCCACGCTAGCACAAGGCACTGCAGGAAGCAAGAGCACTTCAGGGTACAGGGCCCTGCTCTTGGTGCAGCTGGGCCTCTTTGCAGCGAAGGGACGTACCAGGGATATATATCCAGGGATATATATATATATATATGTCTACACCCCAAGGAGGTATGTCCTTGAAGAGAAAGGGGCATACCAGGCACTAAGCTGCTGCAGCCCAGAGTTTGGTGGGCTAAGAGACTCTGCAGCCCAATCCACTTGGGATACTCACAGCATGGGACAGACCTTCTCCTGCTCAGGCTGTACTGGGCTCCAGATGTGTTCAGGCACTCAAAGTTCTCTGTGCAGCAGGCAGAGAAAGCAAGATATCTCAAGGTATGATTCACAAAACCAAACACAAAACTGCTTCTGCAGCTGCTGGAGGTGCCAAGGACAGGGGGAGAGGTTAAGCCCACCTCAGACATCAAGCTGCCCTTTTCTGGATAGAAGAGGAGCAGTTTTCCAGTCATGATGACCAACTCCAACTTGCTGCCAGCTGCTAGGAACTTAAAAAATGCTGTGGGAAGATGCACTGGCTATTTATATCACGTCCCAGAGGTCTGACACCAAACTAAGAGAGACATGATCCAGAGTCGGCTTCCGGGAATTTGAAGCATCCCTTTCCTCGCTGCTGACTGTAAATGCAGTGATGTGGAATGGGAATCTCAGCTGCAGGAGCTGATCCACTCTGCTGAAAAAAGGCACCCACACAAATGAATGAAAGGAGTAATTGAATCAGAAGGCAGAAGCAGGCACGAGGATGATTCTGTGGCTGTCTGGGGAAAGCTCTCAGTGCACCACTTCTGAGGGGAGTTTTCCTGCCTGGAAGACTCCACACGGGTCTCACAGGGAAGGGAGGACTCAGGATTGCCTGGGTATGGGCTGCAGGGTTTCTCTGGTGGTTGAGCCAAACTCCTTCTTTCCCTTTTGCTGAAATCTTCAGAGCACATCCTGGAGGACATACACCTGCAAGCCTCAGGAAACGATTAGGAGAAAAAAAACAGACTTAGCAAAGAAACAACTCTGGATATCAATTTGAAGAGACAGAATATATAATATAGGTAATGCCTTCCTCAGCCACCCAAGATAATTCTTTGCACACTTTGCAATTTTGGTGAGCAAAGATCTATATAATATACCATGGCAAAAGGCACCCTCACATAAATCCTGTATCCCTTTAAGCACCTGTGTACCTACAAGAGATGGAACACCAGGAATTGTAGCTGTGGATTCAGCTTTCTAATGCAGCCTACAGAGTTTTTCTACCCATATCCTAGTTAATTTCTTCAGAATTCAGATGTTTCATTAATTTACATTTATTTGATGATCTTGGATGCAATCCTGCTTGGGGTCCTTTATAATCTTATAAAGCCTAGGACAACTCAACACCTTCCCTTGAACCCAGCTGCCTGCTGGGAGGAAACACAAAGGGCTCACGCATGTGAAGTCAAGGAGTGGGAAAACAAGAGACTCGGATAACGAAGACAGCTTAAAAAATAAGAAGCACCTCTGATTCTTAAGCTGGTCCAGACACCTGGGCTGGCGGCTCAGGTGGACTCCAGAGGCAAAGCAAACAAGCGCTGTGTCCAAACCTGAGAGGGTCACAGTTACTACAGAATGACAGAATTGAACTGGAAGGGACCCACAAAGATCATCCAGTCCAACTCCTGACACCGCAGCAATCCCACCCTGTGCCCGAGAGCGTTGTCCGAACACTCCTGGAGCTCTGTGGGGCTGGGTGCTGTGACCATTCCCTGGGGAGCCTGTTCAGTGCCCAGCCACACTCTGGGGGAACCACTTTTCCTAAAATCCACCCTAACGCTCCCTGACCCAGCTCCAGCCATTCCCTGGGTCCTGTCCCTGTCACACA
The DNA here is from genome assembly GCA_034336665.1 of Luscinia megarhynchos. Lineage (NCBI taxonomy): Eukaryota > Metazoa > Chordata > Aves > Passeriformes > Muscicapidae > Luscinia > Luscinia megarhynchos. The sequence continues at coordinate 9,419,359 of CM067564.1, read as the reverse complement.
GAGCAGGGATCAGAGCTGCCCCTCCTCCTCCCCTCGTGAGGAAGCTGCTGTGAGCTCTGACCTCAGTCTGCTCCAGGCTGAACAAACCGAGCGACTCGTGTGGCTTTCCCTCTGGGACCTTCACCCAAATTCTTACTACTGAATTAAAGAAAAAAAAAATCAGGAAAATACCTTCCGCTGGTGTCGGGGGGCTGCGGCCCGCCGTGTCCGCCGCGGCCGCCCTGCCCTCCCCTGCCGCGCTGCCGTCGGAGCGCGGCCGCCGGCCCCGCACGCCAATCAGGGCGGCCCGCCTGCCTTCCTGTAGGTGTGCCCGGCTCACCTGGAGCCGCGCTCGGCACCCATGACATACCTGCGGCCCCGCGCAGGGCGGTGGCGAGGCGGCGGCCGAGGGGCGCCGGGGGGGCAGCGCTGGCCCCGGCCCCGCGATGTGAGCCCGGCGCAGGTAAGGGCGGCCGCCGGGGGCGGCGTTGCCGTATTCCCGGGAGAGGCGTTGCTGCGTTCCCGGGATCGCCGCTGCCGTGTTCCCGGGAGAGGCGCGGGCCTGGCGCCGGATCCCCGCGGAGCCCGGGCCGGGACGGACGGAGGGGCGGCTGCCCCGCGGGGCCGGGGCGGGGGCGACGGGCGGGCCCCGGGAGTGCGGGGCGGACGGGCTGGGGGGACGGGACGAGGGGGAGAAGGAAGGGGAGGGAGGGCGGCCGACCCACCATTTTAGGACCCGGGGGGGACGGGAGGAGGGATCTCCGGGGAAGGAGAGCGTCGCTCCTCCCGCGGCGGGCCCGGTGCGGGTGCGCGGTGCGGGCGCCATCGGGGCGCGGAGCCCCGCGGGGTCGCGGCGGAATCCCGGTGCCCCCCGAGAGGGCGGCGAAAGGGGCTCCGCTCCGCCCGGCCCGGGGCAGTCCGGGGGCCGCAGCCTCGGCGGGGGCTCCGCGCCCCGACGGCAGCGCCCGTCCCCCCCGCTCCCCCGCCCGCTGCCGGCGGCAGGGAGGGCCCGCAGCGCAGGCCCGGTCCCAGGCTCGGCTGCCAAGCAGCAGCAGGAGCCTCTTCCCGCAGAAATGGTGCCTCCCACGCAGGAGCGAGATCCCACGGTGTTCGCCGGGTTTTCGGCTCCCGCCGGGAGCTGCGGCCCGGGAGTCGCGGGGGTGCTGTGCTTGAACTCTGGACACCTCCTTGTTTTCCTCCTCGCCTCGTGACTTGTATGGCCTGTCACGGAGGGAAGGCAGAGGAACGAAAGGCGAGATCCCTGCCTGCTGCTCGCTTCCTGCCTCCTGCCCGCAGCCCGGCCACCGCAGCAGCTCCGATGGCAGCCCCAGCGCCCCAGCCAACCTGCCCGGGGGGGATTCGGAGCTCCCACGGCTCTCGCCTGACCCACCGTCCTCCCAGCACCCATCTCTGTCCTTGCTTGAGGCTTCGTTTATTCCCAGATATTGGCTAAGACTGCATCAAACCTGGTAGGCATTATGGGGTCAGAGCTCTGAGCTCAGCTCATCCATGTTGACTTCTTGCCGACTTTGTCAGGATATGGATGCCCATGTATTGGCATCTCCTGGAGCTGGGTGCCTGTTCCTCCTGGACCAAGCCACACGTGTAATGTGTCGTTGGAAGTTTTGTGACCTTGGTGTTTTGGAGTTTCTCATAACCTAAATGACTTGGAGATGGCTTGGATAAGGGCAGAGTCCTTTTAAAGGGTTGCACCGGAGGGAGGTGGCTTGGTTTGGAGAAATAATGTATGGGTGACCCAGATTTTAGAACTGCACCTGAATTGGGTGAGGAGGAGGCATCCATAATCCGAGATGTAACAAATCTGAATTGCTCTTAGTTTTTGTTAATGTTAGGAAGAGCTCAGCTGGCTTCTGTGTAGAACCTCGTTTTGCCTGTTGGTGGTTGAGGGTGGCATTTGTCCTGTCCTGCCTGTACAGCAGCCTCGTGGTCTGGGTAAATCTCAGTGGGTTTGTATTGTCCAGTCGCTGTGACAGCAGGTGACTGGGCTTGAGGTTGATGCTCCTGCTGTCTGAAACAGTGAGATAGAAATACTTCCTCTGGGAACCTCCTGTGCATGCTAGATTTTAATGGTAAGAGTCTGTTCTGCAGGTTTTTTTTTGGTGGTTTTTTTTTTGGTTTTTTTTCCCCATTTCATCCTGCTAACTTTGGATGCTTGTTCTGTTGAATTTTATCTTTTCGTATGGTTTGCTTATTTCATGTGCTTTCTAGCAGGAAAGACCTAAATTATGCTATAGTTTTTTGATGGTTTTTTCTTTATTTTTTTTTCCTTTTTAATGTAATCTACTTTGGAGTCTTGTTTAAAGTGGGCTGTTTTATTTAATTAGTTTGTATTCATATTACATTCCCTCTCCATAGTTATCCCAGGCAAAATTTGAGGAACAGCCCGCAAGGGATTTCAAATTCTGAATTGGAATCATATTTTTTTCCAAGGATGTTTGATTCTAAGAGTTTACTGTGCTTTCGTCATTCTGTCATCTGGTATCTTTCCAGTTGATGTTGTTTGCTTAGTTACTGTTTGGCTAAATTATCCACAGCTAGTTTATTTCAGTAGTCATGCCTCGGAAGTTTTGCAATTCCTTTCCACTTTGCAGCTCCTCACTGAAGTCCTGTTGAATCTTTTAATGAATTATTCAGAAGCAACTTCAGTGCAAATGCAGTTGTGCTCTATTGTTTTGGCACTTGGGCTCTACACAGAGGTTATTTCCCTTTTTCCTGACGTAATTGCACAGTTGATGTTCCGAGTATCAGCCAGCTGGGGACAGATACTGTCACCTGACCCCTGGCAGGTATTTACATTCCCAGCTGGTTTTCACTGCACTGAATCCAGAATTCTTATAGAAAAGTGCCCAGTCTTGATTTCAGGATATCAAGTGATAGGCTGCACTGGTTCCCCGGGTAAACCATTCCAATGGCTGATTACCCTCGCTAATTTCTTATCTCCATCTGTCCGGCCTGGCTCCTAACTGCAAAGTCTTGCTACAGGTTTTCATTGCAGGTGACAGAGCCTGTTGCTGCCAGGATGACACTTTTTCCTGCTAAAAGATGGCCTGTTGTACTGCAGGCCCATGACTGTTAGCCATGCTGAGCTCTTCCTTCTGGGAAGAGTCAGCTGTGGAGCTGGAGTCTGGGTGATCAGTGTGGTTTAGAGCAGTGGTGGAGGGTGCCTGGCCTGGTGTCTGTGTTCAGGCAGGGCTTACTGGGGTCTCTGATTGAATAACTCGTGATGAGCAGCCCAGCAGCACAACAGGCTGCTGCTGAAGGAACGATTGAGTTCTCATCCAGTCCTGCTGCTTCCCTAGGACCAGCTCTGGTGACCAGGCAGCCTCAGATCAGTCCAGTTACTGTTCCAAATGAATATTAACCCTCTCCCCTAAAGAAAAAAAGTATAGAAGTTGGATTAGCCTGCTTTGTGGCCAGAGAGATTGCTGAAGTATAGTGTGACACTGGGCATAAGAAATGTGGTGAGGGACCACCTCTTCCAACAGCAGGATTAGATGCCAGGGGGAATCACACATTTAGTTCCTACATTTCTGTGCTTGGATAAACAAGGCTGTGGTTGCACAAATCCTCTCAGCTGGCACTGCTGTTGAAAGAAGCCGTCGTTCCTGCCTGTTGTCATCTCTGCTGGTTCTCTGCTGTGGTTTGTTATGAGACCACACATGCACCTCTGCCACCAGAAGAGAAAGGGCAGAGGATGGAACTCCTTTTGGCAAGGTGAAGAGTTGGTGAAACTAAGAGTTGTCATAAGCACACCTTACACTCCCTCCTATGAAGACTTAAGGTATCTTTTTGCCTTCCCTCTGCAGCTGACATGTGAGAGCAGCTGCCCTGATTTACTCAGTAATGCAGGTTAACTTGGAAGAACTGGGTTTAGCCAGGACTGGGTTTAGGTCAGCTGCTTCTATGTCTTTGGTCAAGAAGGGTATACTGAAATTTATTGTGTGGGAAAGAGCATTTAACATAAGAAGGAGGTCTGAGCCTTGGCTGTGACACACTGCTGCCTATGAAGGGTTCAGTGGTGCAGAAAAGTTCCAAGTTAATGCATTCATGCGTTCTAGATGTGAGTTCTCAGTGGTGCTCAGTGCTGAGCAAGGTGGGGTGCCCCTTTGGGAAAGCTTTGTTAATTTTGTCTCTTCCATTAAAAAGTGACTCCAGCTTTCTTGCACTTTTAGCAGAATTGGTTTCCTGAGACAAAATCCATTCCCCATCTATTATTTTAGACAACATTCCTTCAAGCCCCATGCAGAACACTGCAGGATGAGGAACAGAGCCTTGTGGTGGGGACTTGTTTTCACCTCATGTTTGAGGGGTTGGATTAAAAGCGAGATGAAGTCAAAGAAGAAATTCCCATGACTTTAGCACAAGTTCAGTGCAAGGTCAGGGGGAGGGCTATTGGTTTTGATAATGGGAAAAATTTAGAAGAGGGAAGGTGATTACCATGACATGTGTACAAATGTACACAGATAAACAGACACACATATGTAAATGTATACAAAATAGAGGGTGTTCTGATGCTAGGAGAGGAGGTGGAGTGGCTGAAGAAGCTGTAATTGGATAGCACACAAGGAGGAAACTGAGGTGGGAGGAAGCACAGGAACCTGCTGCTAGGAGAATACTGCATTGAAAGAGAGATGGCCGTAAGTTCCCTTCCTGAAAACATATCCTATTTGCAGGATCATGGAGAAGTGTGTGACTTTGGACACCAAACCACCTTTTTGTGATTTTAAATTGGACACCCGGCTGCAGGCAGGGGCTCAATGTGAGATTCACAGCCTGTGGGATTGCTGCTGCTCAGAGTCATTAAGCCCTGGGGTTCCTAATGCTGATCATACACAGAAATTACCAAATCTTTACCTGGGCCAGGCTGGGGTGGTGCCCAGTGGGATCCAGGAGCTGGATGATCCCCTCCATGGGCAGAGAAGAGCTGTGCACTGGTGAGCAGGCCCAGCCTTACACAGGGTGTGACTGGAGGAGGTGAGGGGAGGGAAAGCTCCTGCTTCATCAACAAATCCAGCAGTAAAGTTTATGAATCCAAAATACACCCCTCCGGAGGCAGGGGAGGGGATTAGGATCCTGGTCATGTTAGGGCATGATTTGTTCAGGTTGTGGAAGCCCAGGCATAATCAGGCGACAGGAGTGTGGGTTACAAGCAGATCTGTAACTAGTTGAACATGGTCCCTGTTCACATCTGCCACAAAGTGGCTTCCTTGGCTACGCTTGCATATTCACTTGATAATAGAAATAGATTCACAAAGCAACGTTAAACTAACACAAAAGCCACTGTTGGGAGGAGCAGAAGAGGAAGATGCTTTGCCTGTGATTTTGCTAGGCAGCTGCAAAAAAAATCAGGATGTGTAAACTACAAGGTGCGTGTGCTTTACACTCACCTTTACAGCTGTAATGATCAAAAATGCCTAAACAGATTGTTTGAATAGCTTAAATCTTACCTGGGCCCTTAAATCTTCACTACAGATTGCTGTCTGTGATGAGGGGCTCGTGGAAATTTGGAAAGAGTAGATGGGAAGAGTATAGTTTTCACAGGAAAAGATCATACCAGTGCCTAGCAAAGCTGTGATGCTGTAGCACCAGATGTCTTTAGTGGGCCTGGGTTCCAGGCTGATTCCTTGGATTAAGCCTGAGTTTAGATGCAGAAGTTCTGCTGTAGGTATTCCATAGTGCAGGCATCCAGGGGTAACTCTAGACTATGAAATGTAATGCAGCTGCAACATTTGAGTCACTCTCCTTTCTGAGTGCTCCAAGATCACTGTCTGGTTTTACAGGTGAGGGCTGCCAGACTGCTAGTGAAGTTGAGAAGGTACAGTGTGTCTATTTCCATTCTGTTGCTGGATTTAGGGGAGAAAGGGGTGTTCTGAGTATGCTGCCAGCTCTTCAGGACAGGAATAGTGCTCAGTATTTAAAACAGTGAGGATTCAGTCCTGATGGTTGGTATGGGCATGACTCAAGTAACTCTTCTCATTGGTCTCTTTTTCTGTGACTTGCTTTGCACATGAAGATATTTCAGGCTTAAGTCTGGATACAATGGAGCTGGTGGACCTTTGAGTGCTTTGAGAATGATGCACTTTTTTCTCCTTTCTCTACCCCTCCCCACAAGACCATAGAATAGAGTTGGAAGGCACCCACAAGGATCACTCATGTCCAGCTTCTAGGCAAGGTGTTTTCTCCTGGAAAGGTGTGTCCCAGGTACAGGCAAACAGAATCTCAGGCTGGGCAAGGGGGGTAGCACTGGCAAGGCTGCAGTACAGTACACAACCTTGTCATGACTCTGTGCTTTCCAAACCCTGGGGCAGAGAGAGGGTGCTGTGGGGAGGCAGGCAAAGGGGAACTTGGGCTATCCCACTATTTTTACAGCAAATTATGGGTTGTGGCATGTTTTCTTAAATGTGCAAGTGATTGAGGGAGATGGGTTTACCCCTCAAATCGCCCAGTAATTTCTTAATAACAACTGGTGATGTGTATAGGGAATACAGGGCTGCACTGTCACTCTCTTCTCATCCCTGAGCACAGCTGAGAAGAGGGAGTATTCTGTCAGGGCATGTGGGGAAGGCTGAGAAGGAGGCTGTCAGGTGTTCCTGTAGGCACAGGGTGAACACTGCTTGTTTTGGTGCCATCTGGGAAGGAAATCCTCCTCTCACATTACTCCTACAGTTCACCTTGTCTTCCTGTCCCTGCACAGTGAGTAAACTGAGCTGTTTCATTTCAGAGAGGGGCAGAGAGAGGAAGATGAGCAATTTGGAGGTATGCTGGAGCAATGAAATGTGCCTTATCCTGGAAGAGCAAGGCCAGGCATGCTAGTTATGTCATTGTAGTGTGTGCTCCGTCACAAGGGAGGGTCAGGGCTGTGAAAAGCAGCTAAAAATTGTGTCTGTGTGTCTAGAAGAATCATGACAGCTGAATTGCCCAGTGGGTGTTATCAGATGCACCACAGACATTTCTTCCTTTGTTCCCTACCAGTGTAATTTTTGCCTATTCAGTTGCTGAGTGTGTGATAACAGTGATGTCACACATGAAAATACTCATCTGAGTGTAAAAGGGGAAAGATGGATTGATTCTGATTCTGATAGTAATAGCAAAATTACTTTAGAAGAGACCAGAACAGAAGAAGGTGAGATGTGCTGCTTTGTGTATGCAGTGAAAACTGGCATGATCAGAAATCTCACATTCAGCAAGTCAGTATGGAAGCAAATCTGCCCTGAAATGTGTTATAATTGTATTTTACTAGATTGTTGTCTTTGAAAGTTTAATTTAAAAAGAAGCATTGTAAAAGGTTTTGTTGTGACTGCTAAAAAGTGTGAACAAAGTGTACTGAAAGGTGAAAAAAGGTATTAACTAATGTGGGAGACAAATGCAGAAGTGTCAAGCAAAGCATGTGCAAAAACACCAGCTTGGTTTTAAATTATGGTTTGGTAGAGAAATACAGTTTTGTGTTTAGTGGCAGCAGAAAATAACTGATGCTGTATGTCCCATGTTCATACAATTGATGGAATTGGAGAAGAAGTCTCCCCTGAATGTGGGCACAGTGAGAAATAGCTGTGAATATCTGACGTATGTGAGGTTATGAGAGTGGGGCTTCCACTTACTGGGCAGCAAGACTCCTCCAGTACAAGTGTGATATCAGAATGAGCCAAAACAACTAATTTTGTGTACACTACATTGTGTGAAAAATCTCTATCATTTGTAGTAAACCACGTTACAGCACAAAAGGAAAATATCTTAGTAATGTGTTTCGTTATCTGGAAGAACTGGGAGGCAAAAAGACATGGAAGGAAAGGACAGAGTGAGCAGCTGATATATTTTTGTTGGGGAAGGGATTGCTTAAATAAGACTTTGCTTATGGTTGCTATCAGATACGGGGTTTATAACAGGCCTTTGCATATTCGGTACACTGAGCAGCCACTCCCTGCCTAATCCTCAGAGTATGGCTGTGAGGTAGGAGGGGTTACTATTACCCCAGCTGCACAGATGACCCTCTGACAGGCAGAAACTGCTGCAACAGCTAAATTTGGAACTGGAAATTCTGCTGGATGAGACCATTTTTGGTTGCCCTAAAAATACACCAAAACCAGTTACAATCTAAGTCTTCTGTAGGGACTCCTTTTAGTGAATGATTGCAGCAGGGCACTGAAAGAAGGAGAGCTCCTGGTATCCTGATGTGTGTTCCCCTTCCAGCCTGGATTATGTTACTGGTGATAACAGCTGTCCTTTGTGGGCCCCACTGGCTTGAAATGTCTAGTGGCTGCACCCATGTTGAACTGCTCATAAGCTGGAGCTGTGAGGAGAGGCAAGACTTAAAACAGCAGGGTACATCTTTGCCATTTTCTGTTAGGGCAAGTGCAGGAATAGCCAGAGGTTTGGAATGCTGGGGTATTCCCCGTGTTTGCATCAAAAGCAGCAATGCTGCGTGTCCTGCTGTAGGGATAGCTGTAATTGCACCTTCACTGGCACAAATGGAAGAGGTGAGGTGCTGGCTTCAGTAATAGGCAGCAAAGATCTGTGCTGAAAGCTGGGTTCCTCAGATGCATCAGTCTGGCAGAGGTTAGACTAAATTTTCCATGCAGGAACGTGTTTGGGAAGAGGACTCCAAGAAGGAGAGCTCTGGCTCTTCCCTCATTCTTGGAACCACTGACAATCCCAACCATTCCCCCTTCAGGTTCTCTATTGCCCTTGGCTTTCCCAAGCTACAGCGGTCACACCACATCATACCCTCTGCTGTCACATCCAGTGATTTTATTTTTTAAGCACAGCAAAGCATTTTCCCCCGTCCCAAGTCCAAAGAACTCGTTGGGGTGACTGGAGGAGCTGTGCTGCATCTCGTTAACCTTGGCAGAGCTGCGACGTTGACGTGTTTATTTATGCCCCGCTGATCAAAGCGTGTTGCAGGTAATGGGAAGGCGAAGGAGCCGAGCCTCCGATTTCATTTGCCTGGTGCTTATGGCTTCCCAGGGGAAGACTCTCATGGATGGGAAGGTATGCACCAGTCCAATTAGAGTATGCCATGCACGCCTGCGTAGGCCGGGGGACGCGAGGACTTTGCATTCCTCAGCCAGAGCTGTTGGTTTGTGACCGTGTCATAAAAGAGGTGAAGGAAATTTTATCGGCTCGATTTTCCACTGTTACTCACAGGCCACTGTTAAGTTGCCTCATCCTCTAATTTCTTAGGGTGAATTTGAGGCACACAGACCTTATTTTACTCCTCAGCATCGCCATCTGATAAGGTGGGACCTGGGAGGGGAAAGAGAGGTGGTGTTACATGCCACAAGGCTGAGGAAAAGGAAGCCGTAGGCCAGTCAAGAAGAGTCAGAGGCTCCCAAAGGGCAGTCTTAGGATCCTAATTGCTCAGCTAATATCTGAAGAGTCGTGAAGCCATCAAGGACTGCTGTTTTAGAAAAGTCTGGAAGGGTGGTGGTGGGAAGCAGACTCTGCCGTCTTGTTCACATGCAGGAAAATGAAAATGGAGGGAGGAAGGATTAAACTATCTCTAGTTGTTCCTTATGCCTTGAAACTTGTTTAATTACTAAAATGGGAAAAATACTTTATTTAATGCATCAAAGAAATATTAGTGGTATTTCTGAGCTGGTATAAAATGAATGCTTTAAATTAATCCACACTTGGAGTTGTATTGAACTTCAAAGTATATGCATGTAATTTTTGCCCATTGACAAAAAAGGGGAAATAACACTGAAATAGAGAATATCAGTATTGTTCATCTGTGTGTGCTGTTTCTTAATTTTTTTAAGATTGTACATGTAGGTGCAACTTACAGGGTGTAGGGCTCTACCTTTTTTTTTTTAAATTTTTATAATATGCTGTGTTAATGACAATATTAGGAACTCGTGCTAAATCTTAACTACAACATCTATGGGCTGTAATTACTACTATAAACCTTGAAATAAGGTAGCATTACTACCTTATTAGTATTGCTAATTGGTAAAGCTGGTTATAAAATGCCATTTTCTGAGACTGATGTGTACCAGTTACACCATTTAAACCCCTGATTTATACAACTTTTCACAGCTTGATCTGAAAGACAAGGTCTCTTCCATTTGGAGTGTTTCCCTGCTAGAATTGCAGATGGTTTTAGGAGGTTTCCAGGACTTTTGCTAGGATGTCTTACGTGTTGTTACTTGTTTTCAGAGTTGGTTCACAGGGGCCATCCCCTAATTCACCTCTCTTCCATGCAACATGCCCTCAGAGCCAGCCCTTTCCTATGGGGAGAAGGCTGGCTGTGGGTTCACCTGAATGGCACAGTCAGTGGCAATAATGAGACAGGGAAACATGAAACCATGAAAACAATGGCTCATTTGGAAATGGTTGTAAATCCAGTTAGGATATCCTGCTTCTCACCTGGGAGGGCAGCAGACGTGTTCCTAGCAGAGGGCCAGGAGTGAGGGTGTAAATGCTCGCTGCCGTGCTGCTGCTGGCGTGCGTGGGAGCACCTGGCTCTGCGTGTGCAGCGCTTGGCAGTCACACAGGAGAGCCTACACTGGAGTGTCAGGGACCTGCCTGTGGATACTGGGTGTGGCTTCACCAGAACTTAGGGCTAAGTCCAGCATTCTGCTTTGCTGCTCAGCCTCGTATTCTTGTCCTCTTGTACAGCTTGTACAGCCTCTCTGGGGTCCCAGCATGCAGAGGACATGGACCTGCTGGAGCCAGTCCAGAGGAGGCCACCAAGATGCTTTGAGGGATGGAGAACTTCTGCTATGAGGACATTCTGAGGGAATTGGGATTGGTCAGTGTGGAGAAGAGAAGGTTTTGGGGTGACCTCCTTGTGGCCTCCCAGTGCCTGCAGGGAGCCCACAGGAGAGATGGAGAGAGACTCTTGACAAGGGCCTGGAGTGGCAGGACAAGGCGGGGATGACTTCAAACTGGCAGTAGGTTTAGATTGAGGAAGAAACTGTTCCCTGTGAGGGTGCTGAGGCCCTGGCACAGGGTGCCCAGAGAAGCCAGATGTTCCAGGGCAGGTTGGATGGGGCTCTGAGAAACCTGGGATAGTGGAAGGTGTCCCTGCTCATGGCAGGGGGTGGGAATGAGATGGGCTTTAAAGACCTTTCCAAGCCCAACCATTCTCTGATTCCATATACAACTATTGCAGGAAGCTGTCAGATTTACCTTGACTTTCTTATCTTTTCTCCTGTGTCATACTTTTATGGCTCTGCTCCTGGGCTGTTGTTTTTTTTTGGCTCGACAACTCCCTGGGATGGCTCATGCGTGGTCATGTGTGCACTGGCACAAGGGAGATGTTTGCAGCAACCTGGATGCATACAAATTGGTCTGTTCTGGATTTCAGATGTTCTGGATTTTCAGGGTTCCATGTCAGTTGTTAATCGAGATTTATAAGGTGCAGTTCCAGGTGGATAGTTTGTACAGTCAGCAGCAGAAGGAATAGAAGAAACTCTCCTTTTTCTTTCTTCTATTTTTTTTTAAATGAATGGAATATAAACAAATGAACTTAGCAGGATATCTACAAATACCTAAATTGGGCCCTGTAAAATTTGGTTATTCATCTTTGTTAACCCAGTTATATCACAGTGTGTTTCACTGCCCTCTTTTTAGTTTCTGCTAACTCATGTAACTCACTGCGTCAGGCCTAAATATTCTGCACTGTCATGAGTCCCAGCTTTTGAAAAACAGGGATCAGGCCGAGAGGGAATGGGGACTTGCCCTTCTTCTCCTTAGTTACAAATTAAGGTTTAAGATTAAGAAATTAAGATAAACCCAGACAGCGAGATCTGATTTTTGAGTCATACTTAGTTTTTTCTGCCCTTTTGCACACCCATTAAAGGCCATACATCCATTTTTTCTTAATTGTAAGCCAAAACTCTCACATAACCACATGATTCTAGGAAGTGGGACTTTATGAGAAACAGAAAATGTTGTGATGTGCACAATAAACCTGTGCCAGTTGGCCATACAAGACTTAGGCCGTGAGTAACAACAAGTTTTCCGTGTGTTCGCATTAGTACCTTCCTATTCAGCACCCACACAATTCCTGTGGCTTTGGGTGTGTGAAGCTATTTTTCCACAAGGGAGAGGGAAGGGGTCCCTGCTGGTGCTTTCCCACATTTACATTTCTTATAACATTTTATTTATATCTAATACTTTTTGCTTCCAATAGCAAACTTGTCTCATGGTAGCTTCTTCTATCTAAGGACACCAATTAAATTCCCAAGAAAACAATTATTTGTTCCCCAAGAAGTTGGGTTAAGGGAGGGTTGTACCAAAACCTGTTTTTCCCCTATACATCCCTACATCCCTTTTGGATATTTTTTTCTTTCTTTAGCTGCAGTTTTCAGTACAAAGGTCCATCACTATTACAGTACTGCCAAGTTTTTTGATTGTGATACAAATCTCATCCTTTTTTAAAATAATCTCATTGCTGTAGTCATAAGGTAATTAAAATTGATATGGGGAGCTAAGGCTAAAAACATGCATTCTGAAGGCACAACACAAGGATAAATGTGTGATTTTTTTTGTTGTGGTTGCTGTCTCATGGGATTCTAAATCCAACAATTTTTGATTGTTCTCTCCAATTGATGGTGCAGTATTCAAGCCAAGTATGACAGAATTTTCTGCTATTGTTATGGCTGATGACATTGTGCTGTCACTGCCATGGAATGATATGCAGGTGAAGTTTTTATGGGTATTTTAGCTTTTTTTTTTTTTTAGTTGCATAGAATGTGCTTCACCTATTGATACAGAAGCGGGATTTTGCCAGTACATTTATGGCTGGGTATATATCGATGTTTAGCTTGTCAGTTATCCCACACTGCTAAAATGTTCCAGCTTTATCTTCTGTGGGGCTCCGACAGCTACCAGAAATCTGACAGTTTTCCAGGTAGAACTTGTGAAAGAGGTTATATTACATGTTTGCATCAGACAGGAGAACTTTGGAGGCACTTTCCAGGGCAGGACAGTTTGTCCCAGTTCAGTTTGCTGAATATTGTTCATCCTTATCTGTCTGTAGCTTAACTGTGTTTAGGATGGGTACAGGTAACGTGACAGCAGCTGTGCTCCCAAATGGTTCCACTGTGCAGGCTGGGCAAGGCCAAGCTTTCAAGTGTGTTTCCAGGTCCTTTGATGTCTTAAGGACATTTGCATCTGTCAGAATGGTTGGGTGCAAACAGGAGTGTTCTTTAATCTGAGACTCTCAAACAGCAGCGTGGGATTCTGGCTCACGTGTCCACAGTGTAGTGAGAGACTGAGATTTCTGCTGCTGACTGGAGAATCTGTCCTGAATCATCCTGGTCAAAGAGGAACTGGGAACTCCTTGAGTTCATGGCAGACATGCTATCTAGGAATGTGTGCAGCATGCTGCTAGCAGCCACCTCTGCATAAAGTGTCATAAGAAAAGTAATTTGGGAAGGTCTTGCCTCCTTTTGTGCTCCAGATGTTTCTGTCAATTGTGTTTCCATCCCCAGAGTTTGTAGAGAGACCTGCACAGAGCAACTTGCAGTGACTCAATACATTACTTCCTGTATAGGAATTCTGCTCTTCACCAAGCAGTGTCAGTTTTCTTTCTACTGAGCTCTAGCAGTAGGAAACACACACTATTCGTGTTTATTCTCCTGTTAGAAGATTGCAGAATATCAAGGCTTACCCATTACTTTTATGAATATAAACTTAATCTCTGCTTATTAAGTTATGAGGAGTGAGCTGGGTTTTTTGCTTTACCGGTGACCCCATTTTATCTTAAGAATGAATCACTTTTATTGCATCTCTGTGTAGTGCAACGTACAATCCAAGCCATGTTCTTCACTCGCTGTTTGCCAGATGTTCAGTAGCAATTTCCAAGGTGAAATTGTGTTCAACCCAAAATTATGTTTCTCTGACACTTTTTTTTTTGTTAGCATTAAGTATTATAATCTACTTAAATAAAAACCAATGTAAGAAAAGTATGGAAAATTATCCCTTTTTTTTTCTCTCAGTTAGTGAGTCATTAGATAATTAATAGGCTCCAGTGTATCTTGAGTGTGCCTACGACAAGTGAAAGCTGCAACTGGGTGTGTTAAAACGCAGGCAGACTCTCTGGTGTGACTGGGAGGTCTCACCTGCATTTCTCAAGCTTCAGTAGCAGCTCAGATTTATTTTCCAGGAGGTCAGGTGCTATTGGCATCTTTATTTTGTTCTCCCCTGCCTAAGTCATCTGAGGCAGCTCCTGGTTCCCAGAATATTACCAGCAGTGTGTAGCACAGCAGTGGATTCCACATTATTTTGCTTTTTTAGATCCTTTTTCTCTCTCCAAGTCCTTTCCTTCAGCAAGTCCCTTCTGCTCTCCACACCCTCAAAGCTGACTCCACGTTACATTATTTCCCTTCTTTCTTATCTCTAGCACTCTTGTTATCTCTTCCTGAGCTCAAGAGTTTTGACTCCCCTCCTTCACCTCCCTTGATGGGTTGTACAGCGATAGAGCAGCCTGGGGTGGTGTGTGAAGATTGGTGACTGTTTCTTTGCAGGGGAATATGTGCAGTGGGAATCTCTCACATGGAGGGACATGCAGCTGAGGAAGCCAGCCTAAGCATGGCAGGACTAGCTGAAATATAAAAATTGAGGCTTGTGGCAGGGCAGGCTTTGTGTTCAGTTTCTTGGGCGTCTCACCAAACTGAAGTCCAGTGTGTGGCTCCCTGGGAGAGATGGTGCTGTCCTGCACACTGAGCTCTGGATTTTGTAAGGAGAAAGGCTGGCTCTGAGCTGATTCAAATCATAGAATGTTAAGGGGTTGCAAGCGACCTTAAAGATCACCTAGTCTCAAACCCATCTGCTGTGGATAGGGACACCTTCCACTCAACCAGGTTGCTCAGAGCCCCATCCAACCTGGCTTTGGACACTGCCAGGGATGGGGCAGCCATAGTCTTTCTGGGCAACCTGTTCCAGAGCCTCACCACCCTCACAGGAAAGCATTTCTTCTCTAACCTAAATTTCTCCCTCTTTCAGCTCCTTGTAAAGTGTACCTGAACTGTGGGATCAAGGTGAGATAACAGGAAAAGGCTCAGGGCAGCCTTGTTTTTTTGGGTGGGTGTTAGAGCCAAACACGAAACTCTTTCCTGCCTGAGCTGCAGCCCTTAAAGCCAGCTTTAGCATTTCTACACGAGGCTGTGGCTGCACCAGCAGGGATAAACCCAAACTAGGGATTACTTACAAACCCGTTGTTTCAATTAGAAGAAGGGTGTCCTTGCTCATGCCACTCAAATGTTGCTGTGAATGGCTTTCTGCTCTCGCTGCTAGAAGCTCAGGGCTGCAGCTGGGCCGGAGCAGCTCCATCCCCACGTCGCAGGGCAGGACTTTCTGTGCTGGGAGTGTGTTTGCAGCAGCCTGGGCGTGTGGGCTGCCCCATGGCCCGGGGCAGGGGAGCAGGATGGGGAGAGCAGGATGGGGCCGAGGGCGGCCGGGCGGTACCAGCACCACGAGGGCAGGGCCGAGGGGGCAGGCAGAAAGCTCTGTCTCTCCCCGCTTTTGGAGGAGGAGGATCTCAGGGCTCCACTTGTGTGTAGCCTTGCTTCCTGGCTAGCTGAAGGGCTTGTCTGTGCTTGATAGCACTTGTTATTGCTCCTTTCTTGTTTGTTGGAGAAGGGGGGGAGGGAAGGTGAGGTACTTTCTATTTAAAACCAGAAGTGTTTGTCATCTGCGTCCAGGTGAATTAACCCACAGTGGAAGGAAGTACGACATTCACGTTGCCTTTTGTAATCTGGGACAGCTGTGGATGGATTGTGCCCTCATGCTTTCACTGTTGTCCTTTTCTGCTCACCAGGCCAGCTCCTTCACCCTTCTCTCAGATTTTGTGCCTGTGACTGCAGCAGATCCAAGCACTGCCCCTCTGTTTTCATGCTGGCATGTGGCCAACTGCTCCCTCTCACTGTTCCAGCTTGGAGGGGTTCTGTGCACCCAGAATCACCTAAAAGCTGGGTGCACGGGAGCTGAAGTCTGGTGTTTCCAGGTCCTGTTGGGAGAAGAGCCTGAGTGGCTTTATTTCGTTGATTTACCTTATTCCCCAGATAGAGCATATGAGGGAGTGATGGGCCAGCTCATCATCTGATCCAGTGAGAGATGTGAAAGATCAGTAAGCCCCAAAAGGGGAAACAGTGAATTATCTTTGAGAGTTTTCATATCCTGCTTAGTGGCAGATGCTAGATTGGTCCTGTGTGCTGCTCTATCATGTTATTTGGCCCTGCTGAAAATGCTGATTGGAAGTTTGCTTTGGGTAGCTGAGCTCCTGGGAGTCTCCTGGGCCCTCCTCTGATGGAGCAGACCTGCATTGGGAGTTTAACATGGCAGTGCTCTACAGACACTCTCTTCTGATAATTACTGGGCTCTTGTACATAGCTGCTCTGCATGCGAAGACTACAGTTGCTGTCAGTCTTGTTCTGTTATTTCCTCTTCCATCTACATGAAATCCTTATTGCAGACATGTCTTCTACTATGGTGCACCTAGCCTTTGACCAGGAGGTTAACAGTTTCCCTGGAGAGATGCTTGAGTCCTCCCCTTCTGTCTCTGCAGAAAGTTTGCCTGCTCCTTCTCCTTCCTCCCTTCCCAAAGCTCCTCTCTCGCTCTCCATGAAGTGTGCAAAACACCCAGCAGTAATATGATGAGACAAATCTCACTTGGCAGCTTCCAGTGTTGATGTGCTGTGCACCTCCCTCTACCCTGCCTCCCAGTATTCATCATGGAACTGCTCCAAATGCAGCTTTAAACTCGTCCTTTTGCCCATCCAAATCCCTTGCAACAGAGCCATGGAAGTGGAAACCGGGATTTTGAGCTTAATAAGAGGAAATTTAGTGCTATGTGCATCTGTGAAACAGCACAGTGAGCAAGAGTTCTTCCCCTGACAAAGTGTGGGCTTGAGTTTGAGCACCTTACTATTCAGATCTTCATGAACCATCCTAGCTTTAGTAATAGTAAACTTTCCTTAGCCAGCAGCTTCTGTGTTCCTAAACAGTCTCTCTGCTCCTGGAGAACCTGTGTCTGAAATCTGTCTATAATAGGTGTGAGAAGCAGTACTTTTCTAGGCTTGGAGCTGAGGAGACTCAGCCAGGAGAGCCAAGAGCAGTGTAGCACAAGAGTGATCTGATGTGGAACCTTTCAAAAGACAGTTTAGCAGCATCCATGTAGTTTAGCAGCAGCTGATAGCAGCAAGACCTGGTGGAAACCCCGTGGGAACTCCCTGAATGGACATATCTCTTTGAAACAAACTGGTTGTTAAAATTATAGCTATTACAACTACTCACTGCTTGGGAGGGAAAATCCAAATTGCTGAAAAACCGTGGTTTTGGCCTGGTTTTGTAAGAAAGACTGTCTTTTCACTATAAACAAAAATTCAAGGTTACCTGAAAAAAAATACACAGGAAGTAGTTAACTGATGAGTTAATTCAATTAGCTAACTCAATTATTTTCTTCATTTTTTTTAGAATTGGGGTTGTTCAGCCTGGAGAAGGGAAGGCTCCAGGGAGGCCTCATTTGAGCCTTAAAAGGGATGATGTCTAGAAATAGGGTGAGCTACTTTTTACATGGGCAGGTAGTCATAGGACAAGGGGGATATGTTTTAAACCAGAAGAGATATAGATTTGATATTTGGGAATAAATCCTTTAATATGAGGGTGGCAAGGCACTGGTACAGGCTGCCCAGTGAAGCTGTGGCTGCCCCATCTCTGGAAGTGTTCAAGGCCACGTTTTGCTCAGGAGCTGTAAGCAACCTGGGCCAGTGGAAGGTGCCCCTGCCCATGGCAGGGGGTTGGAACTGGATGATCTTTAATGCCCCTTCAAACCCAAACCATTCTGTGAGTTTGTGATGACAATACCTGGGATGAAGGTGTATAAAAAGCTTCAGTTCTAACTCCAGAGCATGTGCTCCTTGCCTTCAGAGCAGGTGTTTTGTTTCACTTGACGTAAGGGAAAATAGAAGCTAAGCCAGTTTTCAGGCCAGGCGTGCCCAGGCCATGGAGCTAACTGGGACAATTAGTTCAGATGTAATTATGCCCTTACTGCTTTTACTTTCTGTGTGGGAAGAAGTTGGTACTTGTGACTATAGAGCCACTCTAGCACAAGGAAAAGAGAAGAAGAAAAGAGAGGGGGACACGATGGTTTGTCTCTTTCTCAGGGTTTTTCCAGGTAGGATTGTGGGTCATGGTAGAAGCCAGAGAGATAAAAGTGGTGAATCAGATTCTTCTGTCCTTTTCACAGACATATCCCAAATGTGCATTCCCTAGTGCTTTGTCATGTCTGAACTTCAAATGCAATAGTGGATGGGAAATTCCACTATATCCTTTGGGAAACTGTCCAACAATCCTGATATAGCTTTTTTTTTTTCTTTTCCCCTCTCTAAAAGAGTAGACTAAATGATGACATAGTTTCTCTTTATACTCTGTAGATTAGTCCACACACACTCCTCTCAACCCATGTGGTTTACAGCTTTCAAATACCTCATGTCTTTTGTCATGTCCTAGCTACCTGTTAATCAAATTCTTATGTTCCTATGTCTTGTTAATTAATTTCTGTGATCATTTGCAACAAGATCCACACCTACTGAGATCTGTAAAGAAAGCCATCAGCTCCAAAGAACAGGCAAAAATCACAGAGAACTTTTAAACTCAGCTGGAAGAAGCCAGGACTATTTGTCCACCATGCCCCGTGAAAATCAATGGAGATTTTTGAACATTTTCCTGTTCTCTGGACACCTTCTGGTGTCCCCTTTTGGGTCTGAGATAACCAGCCATGGCCACCACTTTTCATAAGTTGCCCTGTGGCCATTGCAGAGAGCTCAGCATCTCTGCTCTTTGACCAAAGTCACTTTTCTGCATTTGTATGTGAAACTAAAAAGACACCACTGGAGTTATTTTGGTATTGCTCTTATACTGCAAGCTTACATGTGGTGTTTGCCTGTTCTCAGTCTTTGTTTCCCAGCTCTGATCACCCACTAGGTATGTGGTGTTGGTTTTGTTTTTGGTTTTTATCAGCTGCGTTAGAAGCATTGAATTAGATCCATCGTGTCGTTGTGAAGTAGTAACAGAAAAATGCATTTTTCTTCAGTAGGATGTGTCACTGATGGAGTCTGAAGAAACCAGTGAGGGAGGTGCCACTCCCCCAGGAGCCAGCAGCATCACTGGGGAAGCCTGGGGTTCTTCAGCCGTGGAAGGAGAGCATCATGCCACTCACCCAGCAGCTGAAATGAGCACCAGCCCATCTAACTCTTCAAAGGGACCAGAGCTCAGCACGCCCAAGGACTGCCTTGCTGTTCCAGGGAAAGCAGCAGAGATGCTGGGCAGACCCTCTAACTCTATGCAGAAAGTGCCAGCAGGACTGGAAAAAGGCCAAGGGGATACAGAGCCTCAAAACAGACTCTCAGAACTAGAAGGAGAAATGCTTCTAGAGGAGGGTGGGCTGGATTATTCTCTAAAACATAGACAATTGGAACTGGTTGGCTTGGAAAGCAACCAGGACCCTTCCTCTCACAGCAGAGTCCAGGATGAGCCAGCCCCTGGCAGCCCCGTCCTGCTGGCTATGAACCTCAGCACTGAGTTTCCTCAGTGCCAGGCAGAACTGGCTTTTCATGGCTCAGACCCCCAGGCCCAGCAAACGAAATCCCCTTTGGCTGATGCCATTTCCTCTCAGAGAGAGACACCTAAGTGCTTTTTGGTGTGTAAAACTGTTTCAGAAGGACATTATAAGGCTGAACCCTTTCTGGATAACATCTCCAAGGATTCTTTGCAGGAGGTTGATGCTGGTGTAGAGCAGGAGCAAAGCACCAAAAAGTTGGCACCAGCACCTGATGAGCAGCCTACCTTAGAGGGAGCAATAGAAGACACAGCTAAACCTTACAATTCTGAAGATGTTCAGGAAAGCTTAGGAGCACTCCAGGGTTTGGAAGAGAATACAGAATCTTCCACTTCCCATCAGTTGTCTTCCACCTTAACACGTGACAGCCAGATGAGTTTACTACAAGCAGAAGGAAACATCTCAGCTGGTGAAACAGGGAATGCCAGCATGGTCAAAGACCAGGGAATGGTTCCTAAAGAGAGCTCATCTGCTTCCAAATGCCTTCATCTAGAAAAGCATCACAGAAAAACTGAGGGCAGACCTGCCCCTTCAGCAGAGAGTGCTGTCCAAGGAAAGAGTACTGCTAAAAGGACAGAGGAAGTGAATGCTTCACAGCATAAGGAGCCAGCCTGGGAGGAGGCGGTGTCTGAACTTCAGCAAGAAGAGGAGGAGGAAGAGTGCAAAGAGCAGAATCTGCCGGAAGAAGGCAAACCTTTAGAGCTCAAAGATCAGAAAAACAAGGAACAAAAGGAGCAGGAACAACTGCAGAGGGAAGAGCTCAGCCTAGAGGCTCTATCACCAGCTTTTGAGTCAGAGATACCTTCTGTTCCCAGACATAATGTGGATGTGTGTGGTTTGGAGTATGCTTCCTTGTCTGAGCAAACAGGATCAGCATTTCCTCCTGGGGAATCTGTCTCTGTGGATCCTGGTGAGGACATGCTGCTGAAAGCTCATGTCACAGAAGCAGGTTCTGGATGTCAGCCACCTCCTGTCGGCCCTGTGTCCTCAAAACACCTGAACCCAGGGGGGGAAGCTCCACACCTGTGCCATGTCTCTGACCAGGCAGAAGACCTGGAGGACTCTGGCAGCTTTTCCATCAGTGGTCAGGATATTGGAGAAGCTCACTGGGACGATAAGACACGACTGAACAGGGAGAATGAGCACAGTGATGGTCGTGGAAAAGCTGTCCAGAGGTTTGATATAAGAGATGCATCACTCTGTGCAGGGGTGACAGCACCTTTAAGTGCAGAGAACCCAGAGGCTCTTGTTCCAGCACACCCTTCCTCTGGTACCAGTAACTTGGAGCCACCTGATCCCATTGCTCTTCATCCCATTACAGGAAAAGCTGAGCTTTGGGACTTCATTCCAGCTTCCCCCTCAGAGCTCACCTCAGCGGGGTCAGTGTGTGTTCCAGAGCAGGAGGGTGCCAGAATATCCTCTGTGACCCCCGAGCACTATCGTGGCACCAGCCTCAATGAGCTGCCAGACTCTGCAGGGAAGCCACCCAACCAAGCTGCTCCTGCACGAGGGTGGGACCCAACACCAGTAGAAACTGCTGTTGTAAGGACAGATGCAGGGGAGGCCAAGACTTCCCATGACCTCCTTACTTCTGAGGAGGGCTCTCATGAGGACCTTAGTGGCCCATCTTCTTTCTCTGTAATGTACACGAGCTCCCTTCCTCTACAAGAGAGCTTTCCTGGGGATAGGAGGTCTGTGGCTAGTGTTGCAGGGCCTCTGGAAGCATCCCAAATACCAGGAAGGACTTCCACTCCCCTGAGCCACCCAGAGACAATTCAGCAAAACTCTCCCCAAGAAAGTGCCATTATCCAAGGAAAAGAAACGGAAGAAAATGTGGATCATAAAGCACAAGTGCCTTTATTTGATGAGTGTGACTGCAGTTTATACCAAAAAGAGCCTGGATCCAGAATTTCCAGTGTCCTGAGCACCCTAACTTGGCCCTCTGAAGATGATACGGTCCTTGCTGTGAATGAGCAGGGACAACCTCTGTCCCCTCTGTCCCACTCAAGCCTACCTCTGGTGTCTGAGCCTGATGCCAAACAGCTTCCTCATCCTCCTTCCCATGTCCAAAGGCCCAGTCAAACTCAGGCCCCTGCACTCCATGCAAATCACCTTGTTCCACCTCCAGCCCCTGCAGGTTTCCAGCCACTGGCTCCTGGACCACGCTCCAGGCCCCCCCTCAGCTGTGGGATGGATGATGGTAAGCTGGGAGCCATTCACCCTGCTCCAAGCCATCCTCTCCGGACTGCCCCCTCTGCATCTGATTCCAACTCCGTGGCCTCTGCTTCTGATGGAGAAAGTCGAGCAGAGAGAGATGGCCTTGTTCCAGTGACTGGAGAGTGGGATCTCGGGGACTCAGGTCCCCATGATACAGAGACTTCTGATGACTCAGGAGTCAGTTTGCTGACCAAAAGTTTTTCAGCTCTTGGAAACGAAATGTTGGTTGGCTGCTCTGACACCAGTCCTGAAACAGCAGATCACCACATGGATGTAGAGAGTGGAAAATCCTCACCTGACCACCCTTCTTGGCCCTCATTGGAAGGCCTGATAGCATCCCCAGACTCCAAGAGCAGAGACTCTGCACAGCTCCTTCCAATGCTTGCGTTCACCAATCCAATCCACTTCCTCCAGCTCAGCCCTCCATCGCCGCCGACCACCAGAAAAACCTGCCAGGACCAGGAGCTGCGGTGGGAGCAGCCCACAGGCAGCTTCAGTGTGGACACAAAGAACATCCAGGCTCCACTGGCAGTCACAGACAAAACAGAAGGTGAGAGGAGGGTCAGACAAAGGCTGGAAGGAGGAGAACACCAGCCAAAGGGAGAAATGGCCAAACATGCACCCTTGGAAAAATCATCAAGTTGGCCAGACAAAAAAAATATTGGAGTAGCTGTGCAGGAGCCAGCAGCTAATCAAGAAAACACAATTAAAAGCCGAGTAAAATCCAAGGACTGGCACCGTCAGGGCCTGAAGAGGATGTCAGTACCACCAGACATCTTGCAGCGTGAGTCCTTTCTGCCATTTCCCTTCCTCCCTCTAACTTAGTGTGGTTATCAAGAAGTAGGTTAAATTAAATAGACAATGTGATGGAGAAGCATGAGAGCTGAGAGCTTAGCACGGCTCTTGTGCCTTTCTGGTGATATTCCTTGCTCCAGCCCTATAGCCCCCTCGAATCCTGCCCCAAGCTTCCCTTTCCAGCTGTTCCCTCCTTCCTCTCTGCTGCCCTGTGTATCCTGCTTGTTCCCTTGAGTAGGGATGCACTCTGGGGCTCAGTCCCCCCCTTCCACACTAATGCGTGCAGGAATAAACTTCATCAATCCCTGAGGCAGTAAGGAAGAGCCATGCACACACCCTCAATAGCCCATCTCTTATCAGTTGTTTATTTGCTGCCTCCCCTTATTTTGCAACTGGCACTTTTAGGTTCCCACTTGACCTTCTAAAAAAGATGATTTTCCTGTGAGTGCAGGATTTGAGAGTACAGATAAGAATGCAAGTTTGTCAAAGCCAAGGTCCCAGCTTGCACAGAAGTCAAATCACTGATGTCACAAATGGAAAACATGCATCTTCTGTAAAGCAGCTCATTCAGCAGTACTTGCTATCAGGATGTATGTCTGTTCTTTACTGTATCTTACATAGATTTTAAGTAATTGCTTCTTTTTAGCTCTTACTTTAGTCTATTTTTGAAGCTCTGAAACATACTGAGTTTTTGGCACAGAGGAAAAGGAGTGGGATGCGGAGGGCTGTAAAAGGTTTGGCAGAACTTGAATCAAGATTTGTTCATATGTTTGACCTGTAATTTCTTGATTCCAAATTTTAAAACATTCAGGGCAATAGTACTCTCTTTCCCCTTACCCTTAACTGCTCAGTCTTTGGACTTTCTTCCTTTTTTTGCTTCCGGTTACTTCAGATTTAGAATTTCTTTACACCTTATTCGATTAAATCCCTCACAAACCAAAATAATTTTTCCAATTTTACACTTTGGCTCCACTGATCTCCTGATGCCTGGCCCTGGTAGCTGAAAGTGTAAGGACAGCATCAAACAGGGCACACAGGTAATGTCTTTGCTTGCATAACTGGAGAGGGAAGCTCTTAGAGTTACTCCCACTGCCTAAAATATCATCCTTTTTCTTTGTGTGAAAAATGAATGTGGCTAGCAGATGTAAACTGTAAGTAATGTCAAGGATTATTAAAACTAGACTGTTTCTGACCCAGAAATAAATATCATGAGGCACCTGCACTCCAAATCAAGACTGCCACTTAGGTGGGGTGTAGGTAAGTGGTATCTGTGTATCGTTTGGATTGTCGATTTAAGTCTAAAAATGGACTGATGTTTTACTTTCCAATTGTCTTCTCTGCAGAGGTTTCCTCTGTTCCTTCAGAGGAAGAAGCTCACAAGGCACTCAGGGAGCCACCAGCCAGCTCAGAAACAGTTACAATGCGGTGAGTCTCTCAGTGACCCTTAGAATTTGCCCCAATCGCTGTGCAGCACAGACATCTTCATGATTCCTGAGTTACCAAAGATGATGATAAGGAGTGCAAAACTTTAATTAAATGCTCTCGGCCTGTGCTTTAGTCTATGCTGTCTTGAAGAGGACTCTACTGCAACAGAGATATTTCTGTGCCTTCAGGACAGCCTTTCCATTAAGCCAAACTTTGCCCTTTGTGTCAAGTAAAGCTTGTGGAGCTTGAGCTTGTTGGAAAAAGAGAGGTCCCTGTTGTGACAGCGTAGTTTCTAAGGTGTGGATAAGCCATCCTGTGCTGTGCCCTTCGTTCACTCTGTGTTTTGAAATCCTTTTTCCCTGGCAGAGAGAAGAAACCTGCAGACACAACAGAGAACTTCAAGCGCCGGCACTCCAAGCTGATCAACTCCTGTAAGTACCTCCTGCCTGGGGTGCTGTGGCAGTCCCCTCTCCACCAGCATCTCTCATCCTTGCAGTGAGCACAAAGGAGAGGGACTCCTGCCACGTGGTGGTTGTGAGGATGTAGTGTTAGAAAGCAGGGAAAGCAGCTGGAATCCTGCAGTACACTTGAGCAGCCGGGGAGCTTTACCTGAATTTGGCTGTCCCAATACAGGGCAGAGTTTTCTCCAGGCTGAAGCTGAGGGTGAGTTGCTACTACAGAAAAGATAAATGTATGTGTCTTTCTTCACAGCAAGATTGCTGTATCAGGAGTACAGTGATGTGGCTCTGAACAAGGCCATCCAAAGCCAGAAGAGAGTGGATTATCCAGAGGATATAGAGTCAAGTTTCCCAAGTTCCCCGAGGCTACGGAGGAAAGTGCTGCCTCCCCAGGACTCATATTTGCAACGTCTGTCAGTCTCATCTAATGCATCCCTCTGGCAGGACATCCCCATGGTACGGGGCAGCAGAATACTGCTCAACATGTCCCGTGAGGAGCAGAGGCTGCAGGAGGTAAGGGGCAGATGTGCATGGTAAATGGGTTGTCTGTAATCAAGGAAGAGTCTCTGGAAGAAGGGTTAAAGCAGAGAACAAAAACTGCAAGGTGGAAATGCTGGTGGTTGAGGCAGAGGTCACTTCTACCCCTGGAAGCAGCATGGGGTTTGAAGTAGAGCAATGCTGAAGTGCTGAATTTTAGAGAAAAGCAGCACTGAAGGACGGACTCTGCACCTTATCAATAATTCCAAGAAAACATGGGGAAAAGTGGGAACAAGAGAAGGAGTTTTGAGTATGCTTGATGCAAAAGGGTGTATAAAAGTAGAAGACTTGCAACATTCTCCCACACATAAGCTTGTGAGAGATGCTAACAAAACCACAGTAAATTGCATTTTCTGTGGTAGAATATGAGTTTAGCAAATTGACCTGTGTGAGCTGCAGGGCTGAGAGGAGACAGGGAGATGAATGGATTCAGCACAATGGTACAGAGAAACTGGGTGAGGAAAAGAAAAGGATCTGAGAAGTGGACAGGAGGACCCAGAGAGAAAGAGGTGAAAACAACAGCATGGGATATGTGATGATGGAGAAAAATATGTGTGGTACAGATGCTGGACTTTATGGGAGCTTGTAAAATGGGGAACTTGTGAAAGTGGTGTTGAGGGGAAATGAAAAGTAAAATGAGAGCAAGTAGCTATTTTTAAGTTATACCACGAGTGTTTTTTTTAAGGAGAGTATTATAGCATGCTTGCCCTTCATTTCTAAAGCCTCTCTTCTGTAGTTACACACTCCTTGCATCATGTGCTGGGAGGTTTTCCTGCTTTGCCCCATCTCCTCTCCGTAAGATTACCCACAGACCCTCTCAGTGTACTGATGCTGTGCTCCCTTGTTTTCTCTCCCAAGGCCAAGTTTGAGTTGATAATGTCTGAGGCTTCCTACCTGCGCAGTTTGAACGTGGCGGTGGATCACTTCCAGCGCTCAACAGAGCTGCAGGCGATGCTCACCAACCAGGAGCGCCAGTGGCTCTTCTCCCGCCTCTCTGACGTGCGCGATGTCAGCGCCAGGTGAGACGTGGCCCTTTGCTCCCAGGTCCAACAGGCACGTGGTGCTTTCAGCAGCAGCATTTCTCACTCCTCTTCTGCATGCTCACTGTTCAAGACACACACAGCACCTAGGGATGACACCAACACTGCCTGGAAAGGAATATTCACCTTTTTAGGTGACAGGGCAGTGTAAATTCTGGTATTAAATCCCAGATATTACAGCTCAGTTGTGCACCGAGCTCATTGTAGGGGATCAAAATGTTGCAAATGGTAATGTAGTCTTGTGCCACTGCTTTCAACTACAATTAAACTTGACTAACTAGACCCCAACCCAAACCAGCTCCTGCTAAATACAAGACAAAAGGGGCAGCTGCATGAGCCTTGACAAAAAGTGGGAGGAAGAATGGGAAAAAAAGTAAGTTACAGCCATCACTTGACAGAAGCTAATTGAATCAATAGAGTGTAATACATGAAATGTGGACATGATCCCCACATTCAAGGAATCCTGTATGTTGTAGGATTCTGTTCTGCTATTCCTCCTGCAAGGCTTGACTACATAAATCACTAAGCTGGTATGGTTTGCTGCTGCCTTTCCCATGTCTACCAGCAGGATTATTCTGGTGAGGTCTGAGTTTCCAGCTGTTACCTGACCATGCCTGCAGAAGCATGATCTCTCAGGAATAGAGGTCTTTTGCCTCTGCTTTTTCCTTGCTGATACCAAGCCCTAAATTGTCATTGTTCTGACATTTCACTCTCTCTAGAACTAAAGAGCTGTCTTGTGCTTATCTGTGAGCTGTCAGGGTTTTAGAAGACTAAATGACTGATATTTCTCTCTCCTTTTATGGCACCACATCCATGTGCTGCAGTTTCCTCTTTGACTTGGAGGAGAAATTTGAAGAGGACATGTTCACCTTCCATGTGTGTGACGTGGCTCTGAAGCACGCCCCCGACTTCCGCCGGGTGTATCTGCCATATGTGACAAACCAAACATATCAGGACCAAACCTTCCAGAGGTTACTGTAAGTTTTTCTCATTTGCTGCACCCTTCTTCCCCTTACTTCCATGAATAGGGACTCTTTCAGATGATGGGGAATGCTGTAGGAATGGGCTGTTGAGCAGTGCTCTTGCTACACCCCCAGAAGAACCTTCCTTGGTTCAATGGCATTTGGGACAGCAGGACAGAGCTCCTGCAGGCTTCTTTGCCATAGCATTGGAGAGGATAAGAATATATAATATCTGATCTTGTTACAGGCTGTTCTCTGTCTGCCCTCTACTGAAGAGAGCAAATATGACTGTCCTCGATAATGGTTTTCAGTCTTGGTCACTGAGAACCAGAGTGCAAACCACCACCATGAAAGGAGCACTGCTGATAGAGGGAGTTGAAATGTAGATGTTACTTCTGGCTTTTAGTCCAGAGGGCTGTGGAAAGAGGATAGGGATAATAACAGCTGTACTGCCATCCTGTAGCTGTTAGAAACCCATAGTTAGTCTTCAGCAGAAGAGTGGTGCAGTTTCTTGACACCTCTTGCCCCAGGGACAAAACCTGAGTGTTGGGAGTACTCCAACATTCCCTGAAATCTGATACTAGGAAGGTTATTTATTTACTCTGATGCCTGGCTGTCTTTTTTTTTTTTTTTTCCTTGCCACTCCCACAGAAATGGAAATGCAGGGTTCCAGCAAGTCCTGGAGAGATTGGAAAGTGATCCAGTGTGCCAGCGCCTTTCACTTAAATCTTTCCTCATCCTCCCCTTCCAGCGCATCACTAGACTCAAACTGCTCCTACAGGTAACTGGGATGATTCTTTGCCTTCCCTCGAGTTTCCTGAAGCTTTGTCTAGGAGCAGCTGAGGGAGCTGGGGGGGCTCAGCCTGGAGAAAAGGAGGCTCAGGGGGCACATCTGGCTCTCCACAATTCCCTGACAGGAGGGTGCAGCCAGGGGGAGGTTGGGCTCTGCTCCCAGAGAACAAGAGACAGGGAAAGAGGAAATAGCCTCAAGCCGCACCAGCAAGGTTCAGGTTGGACATCAGGAAGAATTTCTTTCCAGAAGGGGTTGGCAGGCATTGGAAGGGGCTGCCTGGGGACATGATGGAGTCCCCATTGCTGGAGGTGTTCAGGAAATGATGGATGTGGCACTGCGTGAGGCAGTGCTGTTTGTGAATTACTGAGAGCTTTGTGCCACTACTTCAATTGTACTCCAATAAAGAATTTATGGAGTCTTCTCAGAACGTGATGATTTACATTTTATTGAATGGCTTCCTGCTAGGAAAACAAAGCAAGGGTTCCTTGGCTGCCCTCTGAAGGCAGACTGTGTCAGTGCTTTGCCTGCAGTCTTGACTAATACGGAGCCATCCAGACAGGGAAACAGCCAGTTCCTAAAGAATTAATTTTGAGCTCTGTCTATGAAATTCTTCTTTTTGATTATTTGAGCTCCTTTTTAACCGAAGAGGACAATTCTATTCTGTTCATACATCCATTTGTGTTTTAGCTAGTGGTTGCTTCCTTACACTGTGTAATTTATATGTGATAATTAATACAATTTAAATTTACAGGAATGCTCTGGTCAGTGTGACTTATCAGTGACATTCTGCATCTCAAATTTTTGGTCTTCTTGTCTCCACATGTCACCAGCTACTTCTGCTTTATTATTTATTCTACTCTTCAGTGGTGTAATGCCCACCTTTCCCTGTTTGCATCATGAAAATCATCTTTTCTCACACAGAATATCCTGAAAAGAACTCCTCCCGGGTCTGAGGAGGAAGTGCAAGCAACGCAGGCCTATGATGCACTTGAAAAGGTAAAAGTGCCTGCCCTTTCTGCAGCCTCTAATTAATCATCAGCTCCCATCCTTGCCCCTGCAAAAAAAATCTTGCTCTAAAAAAACCCACAGCATTACTCTATTGCATCCCTTCCTCTTATCCTTTGTATTATAGAGGTACGGTGTGAAGTTTTCTAGGACAAATAGTTATCTACAATTTGTAGAGCCTCATGAGGTGAATTGTTCTGTCTAGTGATGATTTGACCTTTCAAAAGAGAGCCACCAGGATGGTGAAGGGTCTGGAGGTAAAGATACAAAAGCAGTAGCTGATGTCACTTGGTCTGTTCAGCCTGGAGGAGACTGAGGTCAGAGCTCACAGCAGTTCTGCAACTTCCTCACAGGGGGAGGAGGAGGGGCAGCTCTGATCTCTGCTCTGTGTGACAGGGGCAGGACCTAGGGAGCAGCTGAAGCTGGGTCAGGGAGGGTTAGGGTGGATATCAGGGAAAGTCTCTTCCCCCAGAGGGTGTTGGGCACTGAACAGGCTCCCCAGGGAATGGTCACAGTGACAAGGTTGCCAGAGCCATAGGAGCATTTGGAGAATGCTCTCAGGGATGCACAGGGTGGGATTGTTGGGGTGTCTGTGCAGGGCCAGGAGCTGGACTGGATGATTCTTGTGTGTCCCGTCCAGTTCTCTGATTGTGATACATACTTTTTTTGCAGGAAGATGCCTAAGGAATTGTCACTAATGCTGATTCCTGAGGGCTTGTGGGAGTGGTACTGATCCCACCAGGCAGTTCTGCTCCCACCTCATTGCTCATCTTTTTTTCTCTGCAGCTCATCAAGGATTGCAATGAGAATGTCCAGCGCATGAAGAGCACTGAAGAGCTGATCTACCTCAGCCAGAAGATTGAATTTGAGTGTAAGGTGAGCTCATCCATTCCCTGGACCTTGCTCCAGCCTAATGTTTTCTGTCTTTGCCCACAAAGCCACTTTTTGTTCTCCTCTCCTGTATACACAGAGCTGTTGAACCAGAACATCATCCACAGGCCAGCTCTTCATCAGTGCTTCCCCTCGCCCAATCATTCATATCAACCTTCACATGAAGGTGCCTGCCATGACTTTTACCTCTTCAGCTGGAGAAGTAAAAGCACAATTCCTCAAGAGAAAGGCAAAAATGCAAATCCAAAACTCACAGGAACTCATTTTCTTGTGCATAAATATTTATTTTTGTGTTGCAGATATTCCCACTCATCTCACAGTCGAGGCGACTTGTGAAGTGTGGTG
Organism: Luscinia megarhynchos; assembly: GCA_034336665.1. Taxonomy (NCBI): domain Eukaryota; kingdom Metazoa; phylum Chordata; class Aves; order Passeriformes; family Muscicapidae; genus Luscinia; species Luscinia megarhynchos. Next base: position 9,389,330 of record CM067564.1, on the reverse strand, counting down.
AGTTGACAGCACTGGACTTCAACAACCTGAGTCCAAAATGGAAAGTCACCACCCGACCTATCTACCTGCACCTTTTCAATGACTGTCTGCTCCTGTCTCGGCCCAAGGAGTGAGTGCTTCAACACAATTCTTCTGCCCCTTCTAAAATACCTGTCTCTTTTGGGGTCTGTGCTTTGGTGACAGTCCTTTCCCTCTGCCTGCCAGCAAGTGGCAGCCTTTGTCAAGTCACTCTCCTGTCCAGACCTGATGTGAGTATCATGCAAGTGTGTGGAAATTGATAGCCCCAACTCTTAATTACATATCATAATATAAAAACATACCTTGTGGTCTCTAGCACAGCACTTCTATTCTACCTTTGCATCTCTACAATGTGAAACACTTGAACAATAACCATTTATTCTAGTTTTACTTGGCAAATAATTTCTTTCCTAAAGCAGAGTATGAGGACTAGTAAATGTGCAAATCCCTGGTTTGTCAAGAGAGTTGTTGGTTAGTTGTGTTGGAATCTTGAGGGTGGTGGGTTTGTTTTTAAGCTGTAAGCTACCAAATAAAATTCTGACAGGACAGAGCTTAGTATTTCTACCCTTTTCATTAAATCCCTTCTCTCTCTTCCCTGGCCTTCTGAGATTTCTAACAAGAGCACAGCTTAGGATGTCTGAAGCAGATAAAGACTCATTAAACCTTTTTGCTTTCCTGCAGACTACATGGACTCACTTCGTAAACTTCATCACCTTAAAACTCACCCCTTGTTTTGTTCCTCCTCCTCACCTGCAGGGGCGGACGCTTTGTTGTGTTTGACCACGCCGCTTTCTCGTATGTGCGTGGGGAGAAGTGTGAGATGAAACTTCATGGGGCAAACAAGAATCTGTTCCGTCTCTTTCTGCTTCAGAATAACCAGGGGAAAAGAGTGGAGTTCTTGTTTCGGACAGAGACACAGTAAGAGCTCAAGTTTACCCTTGGTATATCCCATTGCCATGGCCAGACACCTCCTAGTAGTCCCTCAGCTACTCAAATGCTGAAATACCAAATGCAGCTGCTGAGCAGAAGTCTTGAAAAGCATCCTCTTGCTATAACTATTTCCTTGTGAACCACCTTCCTCCTCTCCCATTGTAGCTGCTCCTACAATACTACCACATTATATCATACCATCAACCTCTGAAAATGGGAAGTTTTGCCTTTTTCCACCTCCCTTCTCTGCTTCCCTTTGTGTGGGCAGACACCTCCCCACCCCACCCCATTTCAGTCACCACACTGCTGTCCCTCACACTGAATGCTGACACCTATCCTGTGCTGTTTTCCAGCAGTGAGAAGCTGAGGTGGATCTCTGCTTTGGCTCCTCCACGGGGAGAACCAGATCTCCTGGAATGCCCTGGTGAGACTCTTCTACTGCTGCAGCAATGGGGGTGGGCTGGCTTGCAGGAGTCACAGGCACTCTGAGGTGGGACACCCCAGAAGGATTCCAAGGCAGAATACTTGAGGTTTTGTAGATAAAGAACATATTAATGGGCTTTTCCTCAGTGCCAGGTGCTGCCAGTTATTTTACCTATTTTAACTCCTTTTTTTAGATGAAGACCTGTAGTATCTCTGCCAGTTCTCTGCTTTTTATTTGGACAACTCCTTATTCTCCACCTCCTGTGGAGCTGATGCCCACAGGTTTGCTGTTGCTGTCCAGTATATCAGTGTGATCTTTCCTCCCCTGCAGATGCACCACAGGTTCAGTGCATAAAGGCTTACAAGGCTCGGGAAAACGATGAGCTGGCTTTGGAGAAGGCAGATATCATCATGGTTATGCAGTACAGCAATGATGGTGAGCAGAATGAACAATGCCTGTCTTAAACTGCAGAATTGAGAGGATAAAGGGATTCTTCCTCTTCTTTAGGGTGCTTTATTTGGAAGATGAAAGGGGATCTTTTCCTTTGCTCTTAGGGTCTTTTTGGAGGTTGGTTTTTTTGGGGGGGGAAACAATGAAAAAAACACGTGACTTTTGCCTCATGTTGTGCTTTTCCCCACACCACAGGGTGGATGGAAGGAGTGAAACTCTCAGACCGGGAGAGAGGCTGGTTCCCCTCGGAACACGTGGAAAACATCTCCAGCAAACACGTGCGGCAGAAGAACCTGAAGGAGGAGCAGCGGGTGAAGAATGCCAAGCAGCAGGTCTTCTGCAAGAAATAAGACTCTGTTTGGACTTGTACAGTCTCCCTGCCATGGAGAAATCATGGCTTTTTTATCGTGCCTCAGAAGAATTGCCTCTGCAAAGAGCATAATACACAGCACTTTGACAGGACTGGGTGCTTTTTGCCAAAGAAAGCGAGAATTCAATCAGGAAAAGCTTCCTCTGTGTCAGTAGGACTATGGCAGCAAGAGGAGGAATAAAGGTTGCATGTATTGCTTGCTTTGTGGTAGTAGGGAGGGACTTAAATCAGACAGAGGTCTGGGGTCTGGACTTCTGAAAACATATTCCTGGTTTTGCCACTGACAAGTTGCGGGACCTTATGCAAGTCACTTCAGAGTTCTGCCTCAGTTTTGCCATCTGCAAAATGGGGGTAAACTTACCTACCTCACTGCATGTTGTGAGGCTAAATTCACTAGTATTAGCAGCCTGAGAGCTTCGAGTTCCTGAGAAGGAAGGTGCTAAGTGCAAAGCACAACAGAGTTGAGAAGAATATTCCGTTTGAATATCATCTGGATACCTTTATGGCGTTGATCTCCATAGTGTAATTCCCATTTAGGGCAATTTATGTATTAGATCATGCAAGTCTACTGGGGTTTAGATTGGCAAATATTTTTTTGTACTGAAATGCTGTTAAGAGTCCTTGACAGCATTACAAAATCCACTGGAATTAAGCAGAGTTTTCAGAAGCCACTGTGATGATTTCCCCCACATAAGAGGTATCATGCTGAGGAATCTGCTTCACAAAGGTCACCTCTCTTCTGAACAAGCATCCCACTAAGCCATCTGAACTGACCTGTTGTTTTTTTTTTTTAACTCTGCCTCCCCCTGGAAGTAGATCAGTGACTTCTGACAAAGATTTATATTTCGTGTTGGTACACACCCCGTACAAAATAACCAGGACTAGGCACATGTAATGAAGTGGCACTTTACTGCTGCTCTTACTCTGATTGCTGATGTGGTATTGCATGCACCATTTTGCACACTTACGGAGAACACTGAGATATTTAGCCACTGTAGATAAAGTCAAAATATGCACCAGGGTCTTTGTTCACTTTTTAAGAACTCTTTGGTTTTAAGTCCAGTTTACATGCATTTGTGCAGAACCTGTCTGTTTGACGATATGCCTTCAACTGTAAAATACTGTTTCTGTGTTAAAGTGTTCAGCTCAGTCAATGCAAGATCAAGTTTAAGAATCAATACACCAAAGAAAGCCACGTGTAGCCTCTTGCATTTAATATATTTGAAGAATTAGTTACCTTCATATCTCCAGCTTTCTATCTCTGTAACGTTCTGCCTTTAAATCCCATTTACATTGTATCTAGAATAGCCTATTACAGCCTATTTATATCAATAATTTTAGCTGGATTAAAAGAAAAAAAAAGTTGCTTTTAGTCCTAATAAACTCATGCACTTCTGCAGTTAAAAACCTTTCTGCTTGCCTTGTTACTTAGCTTTTCGTCTCAAATGTAAGTAATTCAATTTACTGAATACACATGTAGGTTTGTTTTGGTTTTTTTTGTTATAACTTTCCTTTCTAAGTGACTGTCAAGCACAAACAGCTCTCTTTAGCAGGGACAGTGAGGAAAGCTGGGTTATCCAAGCTTAAGATTCTTCAGTGTTATCCCCAGCCCTGGAGAGCTGATGCTGCAGGTTCCACAGTGGTGTTACTCATCCATAACTGAAGGTAAGCTGAAGGGATGGACTACAGAAAATGGGAGTCCAGCCTACTAGAGTAGAAAGACAGGACCCAGTTATTCAACTTCTAATCTATGGTCCAGACAACAATCTGCTAACAACTTCTCTCCCCCTCAGAAGGACTGCAGCCTGTCCTGAGCTGAAAGCCAAAGCAGAGCTCTACCTCAGACTCACACAAGAAGGGTTATAATCCTCCAGAAGACCCAGACCTCCAGAAGAATGTTCAGATAACCCAAATGCCTGCTTGTCCCAGGCTGTCATGAATTTATGCAGTTCCCAAATCCCCAGGATTGTCAGTGTCTCAGGTGGGACACACAATGCTGCAATGGATCAGTTCAGCACATCTGTGTAAGGTCATGTCACACAGACAGTCAAGGCATCCCACATCCACTTCTGCTTGATTCAGGAGGAGCCAGCCATACATATTCCCATTCTAATTTAGAAGTCATCTTGTTCAACGCCTCAAGTTGGGAGTTCTTTACTCTTTCAATTTCTGCTCTTGAGAGCAAGCAAGCAGTTTGTTCATTTCAGCCTCTAAAAGTGGTTTCTGTGCTAAATTCCATGTTGTTAAAATTCCCCTTGACATAGGAAACTTCGAGGGCACTGTTGTCATGATTGAGAGCACTTCTATACTCTTTTTAACTAGTTGGATAAAATGTTAACTTGTCCCTGTCACAGGTACAGCTTTTTTTTCCTGATGTCAGGCCTTTGTATGTTGAGGAGCATTTAAAGGTTAGCTTATGCTTCTAAGAACAAGTGCTTATACCCTGGGTTACTTTGACTTCTTACATTTCAGATAGGCCTCAACTTCTCACTATTCAGTTAAACTTTAGCTACAGCACTATCCTGCCACCAAAATCCATAAACAAATCGACACTGAAGTGCTTTTTGAAACTGATTGACATCTCTTTGATTTTTACAAACTCAGTCAAACTAATACAATATCCCTCCCAAGTGCACATTCACAGTGCAGGAATCACATTAGCAGAGTGCCTTTTGTGTCCTGTAACAGTCTTAATTATGTCAGGATTTCTCCCCATGTTATCTAATGTAGATAACCTGATTTACCAGAAAATCAGTGTTAAACAGAAGCATAGGGTATGTCATGCAAATCCCAACACTTCCCTGCTATTCCTAAAGACTCTGTGAGGGATGCCATTGTATCTTCCCCGGGAACCTGTGGAGACTGATACAAAGTGTATCTGGACAAAAGAAATTCAGGATTTCTACACTGAAAAAAAGGAAATAATTAAAGACAACGCTCAGAGGGCAGTTACATTAATTTCTTTTTGTGACAAGGACAGCAATGAAGTACGAGCTCTGAGCTGCATTTAAAAAGTTTTGTTGAGAAGCTGAGAAAGTCATGCTGTATATCTGAAAATCAAATTTTATGACTGCTGACATTTTTCATATAAAGTAGTTTAAAACACAACTACAAAGTAGTTTAATAAATATAAGTATATATATATCTTATATATATAAATACACACATATATGTGTGGCTCAAAAAAACCCTAAAAACTCCCAGTGCTGGAGACCTGTGTTACTGCCTCTTCAAGGAAAATAAATAAAAGCATTCTCCATACTTATTTTCACAAAAAAAGGTGACATTAGGACCACAGTTCAGTAAATAAACACAACTTCGCTCAGAAGCAACTTCTAAAGCAGATAGTGATTTTTATATTTGCACTTTTTCTAATATGGAAGAGGTCCCATGACCCTCCAAGATCGTTGTGTCTTGTCAGGTGAATGCTGTTAAGAAATTAAATGCCACTTTAGCCCAAACTTCTTGGAACTTGTAGCTGATGGCTGAACCAGGTGCACTGTTAGACCAATTGTTCTGGCTCCAAAACGTTGGCACAGATGTTTCAGCTTACATTCATTTAACCTGATGAAAGGACTCTCAGGTGAAAGCATGTGCAGAAGCAAGGCCTTAGAAGCTAAAACTCAACTTTGAAACAAAGATGGGAGTTTTGAGGAAATCCTCAAGAGTAGAACAGTGCTGTGCCAGCAGCACAATGGTGAGCCAACAAACAGGAGGAGGATGATGGACATTCTATTTTGGTGCCTTAGAACACAAGCGAGTCTCAGTCTTCATGCAGGCACTACCTGCTGCTGCTCTGTTAGGAGCCTTTTGACTAAGAATTGTTAAGCATTGAAAGGACACAAACTACACTGCCCAAAAGTTAGGAAGTGCCATTTGTTCTTTGCAGCCTCCCCAGCTGCTGAAGAACCAGAAGCTGCTGGACACCTGCAGCCAGAGCATGTTAAAAAACAGATGTCTTCCTGCCAGGCCAATGGAAAAGAACAGAATCACAAAATCCCTAGGGCTGGGATGCTCTAGTCAGGGTCACCCAGAGCAGGTGGCACAGGAACGTGTCCAGATGAGTGTGGAATGTCCCCAGAGAGGGAGACTCCATTCCCTCCCTGGGCAGCTGTTCCAGTGTTCTGCACCCTCTATGGAAAAAAGTTCTTCCTCATGTTAAGATTAAACTTTTTGTGTTTCAGTTCATGGCCACTGTTCCTCATCCTGTCAATGAAAAGAGTCTAGCACCATCCTTATGCCACCCCTTTGAAGAGATTTATGGATTGTGAGATTCCCCTCTCAGTTTTCCGCAGCAGAACAGGCCCAGCCCCTGCAGTCTCTCCTTGTAACATTCCAGACCCCTCATAGTCTTTGTTTCCCTGCGCTGGACTCTCTCCAGTAGCACCTCGTGCTTCTCGTACTGAAGAGCCCACACAGCGAGGCTTCCCTCACCCAGGGTGGCGAGTTTAGCACCACCAAGGTGCACTCGGCGATACTTCCAGAGCCATCTCCTCACGGGGAGCATTCCCCCCGCGGCTACAACACCTGTTCCCTCCGTGAGGGGAGCAGGACCCGGCGCGGATCCAGGGCGGTGTGGGGCTGGGGCGGCCTCCCCGCTGTGCCCAGGTGCCCTTGATGAGGCGGCCGGGCCGGGCAGCACGGGCGGGGCATTAACCGGGCCGGGCCGGGCCCGCCGCGGAGCCGGCATGGACGGGGCGGGCGAGGAGCAGCAGCCGGAGCAGCGGGCGGCCGGAGGGCTGGGAAGGGGCTGCGGTAAGGACATGGGTGAGGGCAGGGGATGAGCGATTCCGGCTCGCCTTAATGGCCGGGGGAGGCACCCGGCAATGAGCCTAATGAGCAGCCCCGGGGGAAGATAATCGCTGCTCAGCGATGCTGTCTGGGCGCTCATTAGCCTCCCTCAGCCCCGCGGCTGGCAGGGATGCATTCCCCTGGCTTGTAAAAGCATCTGAAAGGGCAGAGGCTCTTTCCTTTGTGCCACAGCGAGGGGTTCCCGCTGCCTCGGGGTTTCTCATTTGTACCTCTCCCGCTGTCCAGTTTCCCTCCTTGTGTGGAGGGACCTCTGAAGCTATTCCTTTCCCGTGTGTGTGTGTGTGTGTTCAGGCTTTGTACCAAATGCCCCAAACAACCCTAAAAACCTTGCAGGTCAAGCGGCTGGCTTGTTCCGAGGAATGTTTGAGGAGGTGGATGTGAGATGGAAAAGGGGGCTTGGCTTCCTGCAAGTGCACCAGGTGTTCTAGACTACCTGTTCCTGATATTCCCACCGGGTTAAAATCTCTTCTGCTTAACCTTCGTTTGTCTAAAAGCAGGACAAAGTGATGTCCAGTCTGGTCTGTGGATGATGGGAGAAAGGAGTGGTTTTATAACTCTCTCTTTGTTACTAGGAAGGCTCATCTTTCTCTCCAAACTTGGTTTTCGTTTCAGCTCTTTTCCTTGGAAGTACCAAACTGTTGAGAGGTCTTTGCTATCTGCCCTAGAAATAAAACATAGCAGTTTACATTCACTTGGAGGACTATTTCTCTAGAGAATATTTAACTCCCATGTGTCCGTTTCTGCTGCAAGATACCCACATAAGACTTGGACATTTATTTTGTTATGTAAACACATACTGGAGTTTGCATAGAAACAAGTAAAAGCCCTGCTCAAATAATGTAAAAGTACTCTTCCCCCCCTCCCCCATAATGAGTGAGGCAAGCTCAGATGCAACCAGGAGGATGGTGGAAAAAGACCAGAGACATCTTACGTCTCATTCAGTTCTTGAGCCTCCCCATCAGGATATTTAATCTCATTTAACTGCAGTGGAAACTTGTTGCTGCTTAACAAGATCAAATTATTATAGCTGCATAGTTTCCTGCTTCTGTTTCTTTCCCCTGCAACTAATTTGGTTCTCTTAATCCTGTAAAAAGCAAATTAGATGCTCTTGGAGCAGCCTACTATCCCTTCATACTTCTATGAAGTTCCTCTTATCTGCTTGGAATTGGGGGCTCCTCCTTGATTAACAGTTGTTTTAGAAAGAGACTTTAAGGCAGAAGCAAATCCTTTATTTCAGCATTGCACTAATATATATCAAAAGCAGAGCACAGTGAAGTGAAATTATTTTATCTTTTTCCCTAAAAAATTAAGCTACCAAATTTCTCTGTTGTCACATGCTATTGGAATGCTGCCAACAGTCTGCTCAAACTCTTCTCTCCAGAGAGAGGCAAATACATGGGTTTGGGTTTATTATTATACTTCCTATCTTATGAAACTATCACTTTAAAAAAAATAAATCAAGTATCAGAAATCACACATTCAGAGCCACTTGGGAAGCTTTTTGGAACGTTTTATTTGGAAATGTATGTGCCAGCTGGGAAAGTATAAAGCTTCTGTATTATTCTGATACCTATTTCAATTATTTCTTTTGCTGTGTTCCTTCTCACCTGTCTTCTATGATTCAATATCTCTTATTGTAAGACAGTTTGTGGTTTTTGTTAAACTTAGTTAGACCTCTGTACCTAATTTTGTCCTTATCCCCCTATTTCATTCCCTATCTTGTAAGTCTGTTATTCAGAAGTGTGGCTGAAACTACAGAGAAATAATTTAAGGCAGTTATTAGAAGTTTGTGCTATTAATGGGTTTTTTTGGTTTTTTGGCCAGCTTTGCTATGATAGAACTCTATAAAAGCAAAAAAGTGATTATGTTTGTCAGGTAATCCTTACTGACACAGTAGACTAGAATTTTGCTTCTGTCTTTCTTTTGCTCATTTTAATAAGTTGACAGGATCTTGCCAGGTCATTGTTTTTTGTTCTGTTGCTTATTCCAGAGACCTGTAGGTCCGTGATATCCTTGGGGCTGTTTTTCCTTTACTGTATTTGTAATATGCAAGTTTCCTTTTATTCTCCGTGTCTGGAATTACTCTCTTCTGTAGTTTACAGTTTGCTTTTAAAATAAGGCTTTTCTTATCACACATTTGAATATCTCCATATTGACCACATCAGGTTCTTTGCTGTTGCTTTCCTGGCAGCACCTGTCTTTATTTTGAGCTCTCTGGTTCTTGTTACTGCTGGGTTTCGTTGTGTGGGCTTTTCCTTCCCCCATAACTGAGACTCCTTATCCAGGCACATCCAGCTTTGTTAATGGGCATGTGGTGGGGGGTTTGGGTTTTTTTTCCCCCCATTTTTGCCTTGTAGAGTGCCAGGATGAGAAGGAGAACACGCTGCTGAATACAGAGCACTTTGTGGTGGATGCCGATGCTGCTGGTGGCCATGGTGCAGGGAGCAGTGTGCTACCTGCGTTCCCCAGCACAGCCAGACAAGAAGTTGAGGATAACTTGGGAATAGAAGATAGCAACAGCTCTGTTAAGAAGGTGGGAGAAGATTTGGGATACAGCACCCTGCAGGCAGCTGGGTCGTCTTCCCAAGGCTCCATAGTCCTTGATGGCCAGCACGACTTTGCCTCGGCATGTGGGCAACCATCGGATTTCTGTGGTGACACGAAGGGTGGGTTAGCACAGGAGCCCACAGGTCAGTCAGGGTCACCAGAGCACTCTGAGAGTTACTGCCCTGCTGGAACGGAAAAGGAGGCAAAGAGGGAACAAACCAAGAAAGCATCCAGTGGAGTGGCTGGAGCTCCCTGCAGGCAGGAGGAGATTGGCCCAGCCCTTCACCCATCCAGAGATGCTCCAGCTAGCGCTTCAGCTCAGAATTCCTACAAGGGCTCTTCAGTCCTGGAGTCCAGAGGCAGCTGTGATGTGGCCAAGAGAAAAAAATGCTTACCTGTCAAGAAGAAGCCACGCACCTTCTACAGTGCAGGTAGATCCCAGGGCAGACCCTGGCACACAGTGACACTTGTGGTGCCAGTGGCACTTGGTGTTCCTTTCCCTGTGCTGCTCTGCTCTAACTGGTATTGCACTGCACTCCACACCGTTAGATGTGTGAAGACTTCCACTAATAAAGATTGCTGAGTGTCTTTTGTTTGAAGCATCACTAGCAATGCTCATTCCTTTTGAAACAGCAAAACAAGATTTTTGTTTATTTTTGTGGTTTATTTTTAAAAAATCCTTTATATTACTCATGTATTTCTAAGGACAGTAAAAATATTCTTTTTTTTTTTTTTTTCTGTTTCCTTTTCTTGTAATTTTTTTTCTTGTTTTTTTGTCACATGCTTCCCATCTCTCTCTCTCTTTGGACAATGCATCATTTCTAGAGCAGCTAAAAGAGCTGGAAAAGATGTTCCAGGAAGACCACTATCCTGACAATGAGAAGAGGAGGGAGATTGCAGCTGTGGTTGGTGTGACACCACAGCGTATCCTGGTAATGCTTGCTGGGTTCCATGCTGCCTGTGGGTTCTGTGCAGAAAAGGGATGGGCAGGGCCTGGGACACTGCCAGTGTCCCCATGTGTAGATGCTCTTTCTTCCCTGAATGCATTCCTTTCTTCCCATTTTTCAGGTCTGGTTTCAGAATCGTAGGGCAAAGTGGCGGAAGCTGCAGAAGTTGAGTACAAAAGGCAACAGAAAACATCCAGCATCAGCTCAGTCAGTCCCCATTGGAACAGAGGACTATGGGTGAGGAACTTACTCTGTTTTGTTATTTCTCCACAACTGATACCTAGAAATTAAATATTTTCTTCTGCCATTTCCCCTTTACATTTAAAGAGTGAAGAGCTGAGCATTGAATTGGACCTAGGTAGCCTGTCAGATTTCTGGGCAAATTCTGGTCGACCCTCTTAAAAGTCCTTTTACTTAACCTGTAGCACAAATTAATCAAATTAATTATGAAATAAAAGTATTGAAATTGCTCTGGCTGAAATCATGTAGAGAGCAAGGGATGAGATGGAGAAGCTTATGGAATCACCTCTTAATTTTTTAGTTTTCTGTGAATGCATTGCCAGATGCTTTGGGTGTGCTTGGGGATTCTTTTAGCCCAGTTCCCCCACCACTGCTTTCCATTTCCACGGGTTTTCACTTGGTGATGGAAATACTGCTTGCTTAGATCAGTCTTAGAAAGTCATGGACTTCTTTGGAGTACTACAAGGTAGCACCTTTCATATGTGAGCAGAGGAAATTAATAGGGGGGAAAGGGAATATGTGAGAGGATAGATGGTCTTTCAAGGGAAGGGAGAAATCAATCTTCATAGGGATATATTTATGGCAATCTGGAGTGAGTATCTTCTTATGAAGAAAACAATGAAAAGAGGAAAAATTAAAGTGGAAAATTGGAGAGCATCTTAGTTCATTGCACGATTCCTGCTTCCTGTCCTATACAAGTGACCTGGGGCTTCTTCCCCAAAGACTTTTGATACTGTATTCCTTGCACTTGTGCAAGGAAAGGGAAAGCCAGTGCTTTCCCTTTGCACCTGCTGGTGATGTAGGATCTGTCCCTTGGCAGATAGAAGAGTGCATGATTGGTCATAATGCCTGCCTTGTCCTCTGTGTCTGCTGTAGGGCACCTCCTCTGCCCGTGCCTCCATTGCCTGATGCTGCTGGAGACCAGCCTGCCATGCTGGGAGGAGACCCTGGAGCTGGGAACTCCTCCAGCCTGCTCAGCACACACCCTGCATCCCCCACCTCTGCCTCAGGTGAGACCCCAAATAGCACAAGTGTTTTGCACAGCTGCAGCATGACCTGGTGGAGCTGGGAGGTTCCCAGATGCTTTAGGAAAAGCCATGTCAGAGCCTTATGCCATCAGTGCAAAAGGTGACACCAGGTCACTCCACAGGCTGAGAAGATTGGGGCTGTTCTGCCTGAAGGAGAAAAGTTTTTGTGGACACCTCAGAGGAAACTTCTGCCATCTGAAGGGCCCTACAAGGAAGCTGCAGAGGGACTTTTCATCAGGAACTGTAGTGGTGGAACAAGGGGGAATGGCTTCAAACTGAAAGAGGGGAAATTTAGGTTAGATATTAGGAAGGTATTCTGTCCTGTAACGGTGGTGAGGCACTGGCACAGAGAAGCTGTGGCTGCCCCATCCCTGGCAATGTCCAAGGCCAGGTTGGATGGGGCTCTGAGCAGCCTGGGATAGTGGAAGGTGTCCCTGCCCATGGCAGGGAATGAGATGGTCCTTCAGGTCTTTTCCAATGATTCTGTGATTGTAGGTATAGCAGCTCACTGCTGATTGAGTCTCTACCAGTTATGGACCAGCACCGTGGTGCCTCTATGCTAATTCTGGAGACAGATTTGCAGACCTTGTTTCTGTCTTAGCACAAGCCAGCAAGGAGTTCTTGGTTCTGATATTCTCCATGGCACATACACACTCCCCATATTCTGGTTTAGCTGGAAACATTCTGGCTACAGCCTGAGCCAAGTGACCTGTGTAAGGAAGGTGCACTCTTGTGAACTGCTGGTGTTGTAGAGGCTCCATCAGGTGCACCCACACCTTAAAACATCCAAAGGGGCTTCCTTGGCTTCTCCAGGTGGGGCAGGTTTCCATTTTGTGCAAGACCTTAAGGGAGTGAGAGTAGCTGAGTTCCAAAGCTGAGGGCTGGATTTAATCACTGTTGCAGTGGAGTTTTAAGTCAGTGGGGTGTGCTGTTCAACCAGTTTTCTACCCGAGCTGTGTTGAAAGATTGATGGCAATGAAAGAGAGGATTTGTCTAATTGTTGATTGATGTGTGCAGTCCAAGAGCATTCCCTAGAGTCAGGGGTGCTCCCTAAAGCATTTCCTAGATACCTTTGTGTTTTCAAGTTGGCACAGTACTAAAAGATTTCCAAAGTAATGAGGACTCCACCATTTCCTTAGGGACGAATATCCCAAGCAGTAGATGTGCTGACATATGGTACTGCTGTGTGTGTTTTCCTGCTTCCCAGTGTAATTAATTCTTCAGAATTTCATGGAATTATGTTTTTCCCCTCGTTGTATTCTAAATATAACAGTAATTAGTCATCAGTATTAAGGCCAGTTCCTGCAACTCATTTTCTAAGAATCACTCTAATTTTTTAGTAGTGTTTTTATCTTAAAGGTATTTTGGTATGGTGGAAAGCAACTGTAAGATTGCATCAATAAGCTTAGAATGCTTCATGTGTTGCTAAAAGTATGTAATTGAGATACTTTCTTTATAACCTAATCTAGTAATTCTGTCATTTAAATTTGCCTGTCATCCTCTTAAGGCAAGGGCTCTTTTAGTCAATCCAATGACCTTTTTAACCAGCAGGACTGTAATTGAGTTAGTTTCGGTTTTTCCACTTCTTGCAACAGAGTAAGTGTGGTCAAAGTGTTTGAGTAATTCACTGCTTTCAGAGTGACATAATGGTGTAGTCTGTTGAAATCTGTATTGGATAGAAACCAAGGTTTTGCAAAAGAATTTTTAAAATAAATATCCTCTGATTTCTATGCTTTAGAAATCTCTCCTGGTTCCTTAAGTACCTCTGCAGACACACTATTTAGTCAGGAGAGAATATCAGGGAATCAAAGAATGGTTTGGATTGGAAGGGACCTTAAAGATCTTCTCATTCCATCCCCTCTGCCATGGGCAGGGACACCTTCCACTAGCCCAGGTTGCTCAGAGCCCCATGCAGCCTGGCCTGGAACACTTCCAGGGATGGGCCAGCCACAGCTTCTCTGGGCAACCTGTGCCAGGGCCTCACAGGGAAGAACTTCCTTCTAATATCAAATCTAAACCTGCTTTCTGTCAGCAGGAAGCCATTTGACCCTGTTAGATAATGTCTGTCAGAGAAATAAAGTTTCAGTTAGGGACATGATCTTGTCCTCTGCTTACATTGAGCCATTTCTTTCTGGGGTATCTGCACACTGGGATGCAGCTCTCCGTGTGGAAAACATAAGCAATTCTTTCTGATAGGAAAGAAAAGTCCCATCTGAATTCTTGGTGCAATGTGTAAGGAAGAAAAAGGGCAAGTGTCCACTCTGAGGGAAAAGACTGATATTACATGTAGTCCTTGTAGAAGAGAAATCCATATGGCACAATCACCTGGAAAGCTCCAGTTGAAGTTTTGTCTTACTAGGTGCAAGATAACAGAGCTATGGGGAATGAAACTTGCTTTTTTGTTGTTGTTGTTGTTTACCATTGCAAAGTCAGACTTCTTTAAGAATGAAAGCCAAAAATGAGACCAGAAGGAAAATGAAAGCAAATGTGACTTGAATCTGTTCAGCATCCTTGTTCAGAAAAAAATAGCTTGCCTGGAAATAGTTATTCATGGACCACCTGTTTTCTTTATTAGGGTATCTCAGAAAATGAAGGAAACAAAACCTGTATAGGATAAAATCCACATGAACAGGAGCAAAAGATGAATATAAAAAGTTATCAATTTACAAGGCAAAACCAATTGCTTAATAGTGTCCCTTGTGGAAACAGCTCATGGATGGTTTCAGCAAAAGCTGATTATTGAATGTGGGAGAAGATTTTTCTGCCCCACTGGTGCTTTTGCAGGATATCCTTTTCTCATATGTCTGCCTTGCTGAGGACACCTGTCAGGAGCCCACCCTGGAAAATTTTAGGAAAATAGCAAGGTGATTAAATTCACTGGCAAAGATGGGATTGTAATGGGAATCTTGGGAGCAATTGGATGAAGTTAGATATGGTCTGTCAAAGAACAGTAAATAAATGACAAACTCCAATGACTTCACTTATAGGACTCCGGCTTTCAAACAAATTTTGAACAAATTCATTTTCTCATAATTTCAAGATGAGGACAAATCTATCACAAGCTTTGTGAAGGGCCTTGATGTTCCAGTAAAGACTGGCAACAGAATAACCATTCTAGAGTTAAGCCAAGTGTAGTGCCAGGACTGGTTCAGAGATCTGAAGCTGTAAATTATTAAATTGCTCTCCAAAAATTCCTAAGATTGTCTCATGGACTGAAAACTCAGAAGTAATGGAAACAAGAAATAAAAATCCTACTGTTACATTCCCATGTTCACTGGAAAGCCTTCTGAGGTTCACTCTCTCTATCTACATCAGTGTCAGGAAGAGCCACAGAATTGTACAATGTGAGTATTGTCTCAAGCCAGGGGTTGTAATTCTTCATGAAACAACTCTGGAATCTTCTGTAGATATGTCAGATTCAGCAGATATGACTTCTCTGGGAGTTGTTTCTTCTTACTGCACTTGTGACTTTATTTAGAAGACACAATTTCAGTGTCTCTTTGAAAGGACAGAGAAGCAGAGCTGATTTTAGAAAAGCCTGAACAAGCTCTTGGGAGATTGATGGTGCTGTTTCACACTCTCATTGCCTGGGAGTCCTCTTGCCATTATCCACAAAAAATCATCTGCACTAAGCATTGCAAATATGGAAAAAAAAATATATTAGTAGGTATGAAAGTGGGTTTAGAAGTGATTTCCTTGGCTGCTTGTGTTCATTCTGAGGAAGAGCAGGGCCATCTGCAGAACAGCTCTCATTACTGAACTAAAGCTTTACCTGGGTATAGATTGCTTTTCATGTGCCCCCCATGGCTGCTGTTCCATAACGTTTGTGTGAACATTCTGGGGCACAATGGTCAGGAGAACCAGTGCTAAAGAAGTGTTTAAAAAAATCAGAAGAGATCTTCAGTTTCATTTCTGGCCAAGCCAAAACCCAGGAATGTGACAGGTACATCCGAGGTGCTGCCTGGCATGGATAAATAGTGTGTTCAAACAGAAAACATAAACCACTGAGAAGTGCCTGGGCATGTTAATGCTTTAGACATGCCATCCTAGATCTTGCTTCAGTTTTCTGACAGAGCTCAAAATCAGGGCTATTGAAAACCTGAAGTTTTCATTTAAACATTGTGATTCCTTCTCTCCATGGTTGAGAGAGTTAGAAAAAGCAGAATGTGGGAAGATGCAATAAGAGGCACAAAACTGCCCAGCACACTGGGGAATCTGAGAAACAGTGCTGCAAGATGTTGAAGTGGAAGCTCCAGCTCTCAGGACATGCATTCCAAAATTCTCTAAAGGCTGCTAATACTTGTGGCATCTTTATGTTTAGGCTTGTGTTTAGGGCCTTTGAGTCACACCTGGTGGAGTGCATTTGATGTTACTCTCTATGCCTGCAAGGGTGAAGTGCAGCTGCAGACTTTACCTGAAAGCTCTGCCATGTGTGGGAGAGCTTCACCTGAGCAGCTGGTGATGTTTTCTCTTCTCTTCCTCATCTTTGTGCTGGTTCAGCCTAGCTAGACTGGAGAAATCATTGTGCAGCTTCCTGCACATGTGATGGCTACATTTGTGAAGAGAGAAACCATTTGGTAATTGCCACAATCAGAGAGAAACTCATTTTCTTGCACCATGCCCAAGCTTCTTGAGCTTCATGTATAGTTGTTACTTTGGATCACCAGCATACCTGATTCTGACCTTTAATTTCCTCTATTGTCCTCTTTCTACAGAGGCTGTTTTGTAGGAAACTGTTCCTCTCTCCTTTTCCAGCAATGACTGAGAAGACAGGTGACCAAACAAGATTCTAGCAACCAAAAGGTGTTGGTTTCCTTTTCCATCTCCCATCTTTTTTTTTCCCAAGGACCTTCCACTGCCATCTCTACTTTTTTAATATTTGTTTTTGGCATGACTCATCAGAAGCCAAACCAGGAGTGAAAATGTATTTCAAAACAGCCTAGACTGTGAATTTGTAAAGGCACAGCTTTGTTTCTTTCAAAGCACATTCATTTTTTCAAAAGCAGCACACTCCTCCCAGAGGACAGTAGAAAGGGAAGATGACTGGGGGATTGTTCCTGACTCTTTTCCAAGAAGTACTTTCCTTCATTTGACTGCCTTCTTGAGAGCTGGATAAAGATAGTATGAAGAGACTGAAATCACAAAGGTAATTCCGTTTAACCAATAAACATTATCCTGTGTTCCAGAGAGCTTGCTACTACTCCCTTTTGCTTCTCAACAGCAGTGCTGGTACTCATTTACTTTTATTCCCATCAATTAACCTCCACTCTTTCACTGGCATCTTGCTTTTCTTTCCTGCTCCTCTTGTCATTCCCTCTGCTTGCTCCTGCAGATTCCCAGTGTTACAGCACAGTGTGACAGTCTCTGTTTTATTCGCAGGCCCCTCGGTGGCAGGAATGGTGGCACCGTGTGAAGCACCAGCTCAGAGCAAGGCGCTGCCGCAGCTGCACTTCAATTCCAGCGGCGTGGAGAGCTTCCCTAATTTTCCCAGCCCTCCTCCCATCCGCAGGGCCAGCCTGCCGCTCAGCATGGCCTTCAACCCGTACAGCCACATTGTTCCCCTGATGGTGGACACGCCCAGCAGCCAATGCAGCTTGGCCAGTCAGGAAAATGGCTCCAGGGAAGCCTTCTCTTACGGCGTCCAGAATCAAGGGTAGGAGCAGATGAGAGTGTCTTTGAGGGAGGTGAAAAAACGCAGAAGCTCTGGGAGGGTGAGTGTGGGACAGGGGATGAGGAATTAGGTGGGAGCGTTAATGAAAAGTGAGATGCAGGTGTGATAATATCCTTTAAAGGGAGTGTGAAAAGCTGTATAATGTGTGTAATAGGACAGGGTGCCTGCTGTGAGACAGGTGCAGCCTATACTCGGGGTGCTCTCAGGATTGTATTCCTGTTGAGTGAAAATGAGACTGTCCCAAATTTTGGGGCGTGCTTTGGAGAGTGGGAAGATAATCCCGCTGATACAAATTGTTCAAGAATCCTGCTGTGGAAGTGCTTTGGCCCCTGTCCTGTGCTTGGCATTTGGGAGGAAGGCTTGGCAATAAAACAGTTGTTAATTGGACAGGTTGGTGTAGCTGTTGAACCTCCTTCAATCTCTGGATTGCCTCTCTCCTTGCTCTCTGCAGCTTCAGTTCACCAGTTTCCTGCCCTTACCCCGAGCAGCTGGAGCCTGCAGATAACCTGGAGGCCACCTACTGTCAGTACAGCAGCCAATGGGGAGTCTGTCAGCTCTCCCAGTTCTGTCACCAAGGTCACCTGGCCAGCAATATGTTCTCCAGTGACCACCTTCCTCCTCCAGCACCCCTGGAGTCCCATCCAGCTTTCCCTGACTTACCTGGCAACAGTGGAGCCATAAGCTATGGAACCACACAGGACTATATACAAAACCACACTGGGGGACCATTCATGCCACAGCAGCCAAATGGAAATTCAGGTAAATTTCTGAAATATTTTGGCATCCTGCTCCTCTGCAGTAACTAAATAATACCCTGAAATATTTGGCATGATCAGTGGGTTCACTGATGACTGTGACAGAAAATTGGGAACATCCACATACCTACACAGATCTATAGATGTACCTATCTTTTTTTCACCTATTTTGCTTGTATGCTTTTTTTTTTAAAAATGCTGAGTGACCCATTCCCTTAAATCAAAAGTTGCTACCAAAATTGCACATGTCAGGAAGAGCATTAAATGTGAATGTGTCAGTGCAGAGGTTTTGTCTGGACTGGATAAGTAACTTTCCTTTTCCAGGAGTGCTCTGTTGTGCACACAAATATCCTTTGTTGCATGTGCTGGGATTCAAGGGTGCAAAGTGGAAAAAGTGGCACAGCAGATGGTTTTGTTGGAGATAGTGAGGAAAAACAGCCTCCTCACTGTTTGGCTTCTGCAGAAACCAGTTTGAAATCATGTTATGTATCTTAGGGTAGTGCAAAAGAAAGAGACAGGAGCCAGCAAAGTATGGACATAGATTCTTCCTCTGACTTGAAATTGCAGCAGCACTGAGATGAAGGCACATAATTTTCTGGGGAAAAAAAAAGAAAAAAAACAACCCTAGGTAAAAATTGTTGATCTCCTTGTTTTGGGTCTGGGCTTTGTATTTTGAAGTTACTCAAGTCCAAGTATAATCAAATGACAAACTGTTGTTAATTCATTTGGACTGACAGGTTTGTTAAATTAAGGTCACACTCCAAAAGCTCCATCTCTTGTCTTATGACATGAGAGGACAAAGAGGTTGAGCCCACAGATGCTGCTGCTGTTTTTGTACCAGTTCTGTGTACCTTGTCAGGGAGGGAAGTCTGACTCAGTCTGACTCACATTAGGCTACAAGCTGGCTCCTGTCCCCACACTTCACAGCTGACATTGTTCAGGACAGGTTGGCAGCACCCATGCTATCTAACACACTTGGCCCTGCTCCCTGCTCTAGTTCCAAGGCTTAATTATTATTTTCTGTGGTTTTTCAGTCTTAAGTGCCAAAAATAATGAAAGGGATGTGCCCCACACTGCATCAAATTAAATGTTTTTCTATCTTGATGCACAAGTGTGTGTTCCATTCCTTGGGACATGTTGTATGAGCATCAAGGGGTGTGTAAAAGGTGCAAGCTGGTGAAGTTGGAAGGTTGTTGAAGGAACAGAGGCAGAGTTGATATTCTCTTACTCCATACTTCTGTCCAGAGCACAGTCAGCAGTGATGGCTTTTCTGTTATGCAGTGGGGATGACCAAGTTCACAGAATCATAGAATCCTGGAATGGCTTGGTTTGGAAGGGACCTTGAAGCTCATCCAGTTCCAACCCTCTGCTATGGACAGACAACCTTTGATTAAACCAGGTTCCTCAGAGCCCTATCCAACCTGGTCTTGAACACTTCCAGGGCTGGGGCAACCACAACTCCTCTGAATTCCAGTGCCTTACCACCCTCACAAGGGAGGAATTTCTTCCTGAAAAGGTTCCAGGATTCCTAAAGTGCAGGGCTGGAAACCAGTCTATCAGTGCAGACACACCTGTGAGTCTTACATCAGCAAGTGAGCAGCCTAGTTAAATTATGGATATTAATTAACAAAATATTCCTGGTTTACAGCTTTTATAAATGAAAGTGAAGATTAAGCATCCATCTTATGTCTGGCACAGCTAACTTGGGAAATGGGAATAGAAAAAAACAACAACTAGGGGGTATCTCTACTATCACTACATACACTCAGGATCAGTGCTGAGTGGCATGGATTTGTTTTTTTAGATGATAACAATGCTATGAACTTTCTAAGCTTTTCTTCCTAAGAACCATGTTTTGGTTAAATACACTGCAGTATAAAGAGCTAAATGATCCTTGATGTGTATGTGGTGTCTGCTGCACTGCAGTGCTGTGTTTGCACTGAGCAAAGCAAAACACAAACATCTTGTATGTAGACATGCTTCCATTATTTTAATTATTCTTTTTTTCTCGGTAGCTTTTCCCTCAGCAGACATCCCTGCCTATCCAGCTGTGCCCTGGAGTGATTTCTACATGCAGGGAGCTCCTTTCTCCTATCAATTCCATTCCCAGATGCCTTTTTCTAGCGTGGCTGGAGGACAGTACTTCCCAGAGCCATATCTCCTTCAAGTGCCCAATGGAACAGTACTGGAATCCATGCCACAGACTGGAAAACAAAAGGAAGTGACACCATCAGAGCAAAGTTCCTACCAGAGCTACCAAACAGAGCCAGAGTTGGCAGCACCCACTCAAAAAGAGGATGTAGAGAGCGGTAGCAAGGGAAGGAGAGCCTGTTGTTGGTAACCAGCTGATTTGTTTTCTTTGAGAAGAAGGGGGGGAGGGAAAGAGTTCCAAGACAGCAGTAGCTCCCCTGAATGCAGGATGAAAACTGTGACATTATTCTTTTTGTGAACTGCTGCCCAAGACAGGTCCCATGATCTTCTACCTAGTTCTTGGATCCATCTGTTTTTGGAAATGGAGACAGAAAAGTTAATAAAATAGATGGCAAAGTTCTGTGTTTCCTAAGACATCATCTGTTTTGAGCTGTATGGCTACACAGAACTGATTATTTCTAAGACTTCCAGAGGCATAAATACCTCTTCAAGGCAGAACTTCACCAGGAAGGGAGAAGGGGAAGGGCGGGTTTTCTGTTTGGATTCTCAGGCTTTTATCTTGGAAATAGAATTACCTTACTCTAGAATTGTTGAAAGCTGTCATATGCCATAAATATTCTTTGGAAGAGTCTCTGTGTGGGGGGTGTGTATCTAATTTTGGGATATAAAACATTTGAAAAATTCAAGGTATTTTGTGTCACATTTTCTTATGAATCTGTTTGGGTTTTTTGCAGAAGCTAAAGAAGAAACCAATGACTGAAGCTGCAGTCTGAGAAAAAAAAAAGGAAGAGGAAATATTGTTGTTTTAAACTCTGCAAAATAAGAAGAGTCAAAAAGAGATAAGAATAATATTATTTGCAACACTTTTTTATTTCTTTTTTTTGTTATATATTTTTTCTTGTTGCCATGATAATTTTCTTGCTGAGGAAAGAAGCAGGGATATTTCACTCAATAAAAGTTCCTGCTCTGTTGATTTGGTTTTGGTTTTTTGTTTTTTGGTTTTTTGGTTTTTTTTTTTGGGGGGGGGGTTGTTGTTTTTTTTTCCAAATCTCCTGGTTTATTTTTCTTAACTAATTCTAATCTTGATCAGCCCTCAGACAGGAAAGAGCTGATACAGGAACCAGAATCCCATGGGTGTGAAAGTTCCAGATCATGCAAGTGTCAGAAGGTCTGGCTGCTGTCCTGGAATGCACGGGAAGAGAAGCCAAGAGGGATAAGATATATGCAAAGCAGGAGGAGAAACTCCAGCAGCTACACCTGATTTCAGGGACTTCAGGCAGCAAAAGATGTGTCACTCTAAGTCCACCAGTGTTTTGGTGTTTGCTAGCCTTGAATTATTTCTAAAAAATTATTTTCATTGTAAAACTATAACAATAAACAGCAGCAAGACTATAGCTATAAATGCTGGCAGTGTAGCCAGATCCCTGTCTAATATTAACTGCTTTAGCATCCCATTTGATCTCTTTGAACTTGTCTTGATCATCTCAGCTCCTGCTTTGCTTGGGAAAGAGATGAAATGTGTGTCTAAAATCAGTGGTCAGCAGCAGGAGCAGAGGATTCCAGGGAAGAGACTGTTCACTCTGAGAGCTGCAGTCCCCAGGAATTGTGCTTCCCAGAGGAGCTGTAACCATCTGGATGTGTAGGATGTATACTACGAGTGGCTGAAATGGATGTCAGGCTTCTTGTGAGGAAGGACCATTGTGCTGTAGGAAGAGGGATATGCATTTCCTTTGTTACTTCCTGTGTTTAACACTGAGTCTTTCCACTGGCTTTTAGACACAGGCAGCGCCCAAATCATTCTTACATTTACTGTGATGCGGGTGCCCCTCTTGTACCTTGTGCAGTTAGGCATTACCTAACCAGAGTTAGATCTTTTGTTGCAGTTCTCTGCAGTCTAGCCATGCAGTGTCTGGCAGGAGCTGGACACTGCAGCTCCTCTCCTTTTTCTTCCTCCTATAAAACACTGGTTTGTCTGGCAGTAGCTGAACACTGCTGAGGAACTAAGGGACAGATTTTGAGACAGTTTTGTGTGGCTGTTCCAGAATTTCCTTTTCCTACAGCAAAAGTTAATTCTTGCCTGAAATAAGATGAGAATAGTTGGGAATGTGCATTAGTTCACACTTGTTTCACTCATCCTCAGCTGAACAGCCTAAACCAATATTTCCAAGAGGTGTGAATAGGAGTTTTCATTGCAATTACAAGTCACTCTGAAAGCTGTTCGTAGGGATCACTGCAAAATTCACCCTAGTGAGAGCTGGCTGGGAATCTTGTTTGGATCCCAAACCAGCCCCTCCAGGTTTGGAAGAGGACAAAACCAACAGAATGCCGGCTTGTTCCTTCTCATGAAATGAAGAAGAAAATAATTTAGTGTGCTTTTTGAGAAATGCACATTTTCAGATTTTCAGACTTTTGGGATGTGGTCTGATGGCAGAGTTCCCACCCCAGCTCTCATCATCTGCCTACAGCATTCCCAATCCAAATGTGACACTGAGCACTGAGTTTTATGTGCTGCAGTCTCAAAAGATTTAGGGAACGAGCACAGTGAAATTTTTGAAATGGTCAATCCTTTGCATTTAAGCTTTTGGGTAAAACATAAACTTATGAGAATGGCCTGATTTTATTTCCATGCTTGTATGTTAAACTTCCTAGGTTCAATTTGGCTTGGAGTTTTGAACTGATATTTCTTTCCCATCAGAAAGAGGAGGAGAGGGTAGGTGTCTGTGGATACAATAGATGGCCAGATTAATCCTCTTTGTGCTCCTGCTGGCTTTGGAGCCAAACCAGGGTTAACCACAGGCAGGACTTTTTTTTCAGCAGTGCTGCCTCTGGCAGAAGCAGCCCTTGACCATGTGGCAGGTGTCCCACCACGGTGAAGAGCCTTGCATCCTCATGTGATCCTCCCTGTTGAACTTGCAATCCATGCTGCACTGGTATCTTGGGAATCCCAGCATTCCAGGCTCCTCATGCTGTTCTCCCTGCTGCAATTTGTAGTGGAATTAGGTGTGTGTTGGACAAGACAGCATGGGTGCTTTCATTAGCTATTCCCTTTTCATGTTAAGTCTCAGAAGGCTCATTTTGTTAGGGCGGGCAGGATCAAAATTCCAAATTCCATGGCTGCCTGACTGGCACCTCCTTTGAAGTGTGGAGAATTGTTTTGCATCTGTATTGTCATTTGAGCTGTAAGTGCCAGGCAGTCAGAATTTTGAAGTGAGTCAGACTTGGTGCAAATAGAGAAAGCTGTGTGTGTGCTATCAAATGTTGCTGGGGTTTTTGAGAGTTGTTTTTTGAGTTGACAAGGCAGATTATGGATGTATTTCTATTGGACTCATGCAATACCATGGCTGTAAGACTAGAAACGGGAGTTAGTATTGTCACAAACTTACTTTCACAGAAGAAAAGCACTGCAAGGTTTTGCCCAGTTGCCCAAAGTGTGGCTTTTCAGCTGACAGAGCACATACGTGCGTGTCTATCCCCTATTTGCATATTTTAGCATAATTAATTTTTAAACTTCTGCTACTTCTAAATAGCTGATGTGTAACCATGTAATTTTGGTATATTAACCTTTTCCTGTGTGCCTTGGCCAGCAAAAAGACAATTTTTGTTGTATTTTCTACAAACAAGTCCTGTTTTATGTGATGAGAGTACATGAACACACATGAACTAACTGTTCAGTTTCAGTAAACAAGAGAAACCTTTTCTTACAGGCCTCTTAGTTTCTGTAAGGTGGGATACATTAGGAAGTATCAGCATAATTCAGTTCAACAGCAGGAATAATTTTTTTGCATTTATTATAAAGATTGCTACAAATCAGATGAGACAATCATCTGTTGCTGGGTGGTAAATATTGATTTCCCTTCATGCAGCTGTGCTAAAAATTAAAGCCCCCACAAAACAAAACAAGCTGAAATCAATCACCTGCCGGTGCTCTCCATCTTCATAGGTAAGTGCTGAACATGGAAACACCTGTGAGTCCTCATTTAGCTTAATGATAATCACACCTTCAGCACAGATTTCATCTGCCAAGTGAGCCTGCATGGCTCAGTCATCAAACCAACTTCAGGGGCACATTCCTTGATCTTGTGTGTCCCACATCCCAGGTCTGCCTGATCCATCAGAAAAAGGGGCTGCTAAATTTTGAACATGAAGGCAGCAGGTTTTCAGAGCCCAGGGCTGTGATAGCTGACTCCTAAGGGCTGATGCTGGAGAAAAGAACTGCTGAGAGGTGTTTGATTTTACAGCAAGGCAGCTGTAAATAGCCAGGAGTGTAAAAGTTCCAGTTACATACAGGATAGAAACCATCCTCTTGGGGTACTTCCCATGCCCTCTCTACTCACTGTAGATTTTTACAGTACTTTAAACAAGGTGGAGAAGTTTGTCCTTTGATTGTTTTCAGGGATTTGGAGCAAGGTGCTTCTTGGGTCCATCTCACCGTCTGGTACTGGGGCAGATAGGGAACCCTGCTGTAACAGATAAAAGCCTCTCCATAGTTTTTGGGAGGGAGAACCAATCTCCTTTCTTCTGTGGGAAGATTTCATCCTTGCCTTTCTCACTTATCTTTAGCAGGGATGTCACATGGCCACTTATTCTCAACCCAGCTGCTTTGGGAAGTTGGATGTTTTTCTTTTTTTCTTTTTTGGGGGAGTGGGTGGAGGCAGACCTGTGTCAATCCCACCAGCCTCCCCAGGGACTTGGGCGCAGCCTCTTCCTTGCAGCACACAAGGCTCCAGAAGGTGCCCAAAACCCTCCTGGTGCCTTGGGAGTCTTAGAATCACAGAAACATGGAAGAGTTTGTGTCAGAAGGGATCTTTGAGATCAGCTTGTTCCAACACCCTTCTGCCAAGGGCAGGGACACCTTCCACTAGCCCGGGTTGCTCAGAGCCCCATCCAGCCTGGCCTTGGATGCTTCCAGGGACGGGGCAGCCACAGCTTCTCTGGGCAACCTCTGCCAGGGCCTCACCACCCTCACAGGGAGGAATTTCTTCCTGATACCCCATCTAAACCTACTGTGTGTCAGTGTGAAGCCATTCCCCCTTGTTCTGTCACTACAGTTCCTGATGAAAAGTCCTCCCTCAGCTTCCCTGTAGCCCCATCAGCTACTAGAAGGTTCTGTGAGGTGTCCACAAACCAACCTTCCCTTCTCCAGGCTGAACAGCCTCAACTTTACCAGCCTGTCTCCATAGGGAAGGTGCTCCAATGACTTCTGGACAGCTGCATCATTCAGCTTCTGTTGGGAATGAAGGAACTGAAATTAAGGTTATTTGGAGGCCCTCACAGAGGGATCCCCACCCTGAGTCTGGGTGCCGTGCTCTGCTGGGGCAGCCTTGGAGCTGCAGGGCTGTGAGCCATCCCACACCCAGTGTCAGCCTGCTGTGCCAGCTGGGCTGTTTACATTCACTCCCTTTGCAGTGGTAAAAGCTGAAAATATTTCCCATAATTTGTGTGTGCTGTTGTCCGCAGAAGAGTCATGATTTATTTTTACAGTAACCTCACATTTTGAAAAGGCACCTTCCTGTTTGTGTCCCGTTTGTCCCTGCAGTGGCAGAGGGATACGTGCCCTCCCAGCCTGTGCAGAACAGGAGATGGGACTCAGGAGAAACACTGCTGGAAATCTCTGCTGATTCATTTAGCTAATAGCTCAGGAACAAGAGCCCTTTGTGTACTGATAGCTGAATATCAGCCAACATATCATAGAGCAAAAGTCATAGCCTTTTTTCTTTTCAAATTAGACTCCCCGCCCTGCCACAGTTGCTTTCCTGAGTCATTCCACTGATTATAAACACTGTTGCAAACTCTGTCTGCAGGAAGGGAGGAAATGGAAAGGGAATCCCCATCTCCCTGCCTCCCTATAAGTGAGAGGCGCCCTGCGGTGCTGAGCTGCTCCCATGGGAGAGCCTCTGCGCTGGGGAAGAGTGAGTAAATGAAGGAATATGTATCTCCCTCTCTACTGTGGCTGGGTAAAGGTGGAAAAGTGAGGGTGAAGTGGGCAGCATGTGGCTGGTCATAGAAGGTACAAATTAGGAATGCAAGAATGGGTTTAGTTCCTCTCTGACAATTCCTTGTGCAATGAAATAGTTTGTGCCCCAAGACTGAGCTACACTGATGCTACTGGCATCCCTAGGTGGGTGGACAGGACATGCAGCCAGAGGTGCATTGGGAAGAGCAGGCCAGGAGTGTTCCTGCCCCTCTGCCCAGCCCTGGAGGCACATCTGGAGAGCTGTGTCCAGCTCTGGGATCAGCAGCACAGCAGGGACAGGGAGCTCCTGGAAGCGGGGCCAGCGGAGGCTGCAGAGATGATTTAGGGCCTGGAGCATCTCTGCCAGGGAAAGGCTGAGGGAGCTGGGGCTGCCCAGGCTGGAGAGGAGCCCCAGCTGAGAGGGGCCCTGAGCCCTGGGTGTCCCTGTGTGCAGGGAGGGGCAGAGCAGGGCCAGGCTCTGCTCCAGGGCCCAGCAGTGGCACCAGAGCCACGGGCAGGGACTGAGCCCAGGGGGTTCCACCTGCACAGGAGGCACAACTTCTTCCCTGGGCACTGCCCAGAGAGGGTGTGGAGTCTCCTCACTGGGGATATTCCAGACCCCTCTGGACACAATCCTGTGCCCTGTGCTCTGGGATGGGCCCTGCTGGAGCAGGGAGGTGGCACCAGTGACCCTCTGTGGTCCCTTCAGCCTGACCCATCCTGGGGTTCTGTGCAGGTGTGGGTGCAGATTTCAGTGACATCGTTCCTCTGCTTGGCTGCTGTGAGCCAGAGGGTCTCCAGCAGCACCTCTGGCATGTGCAGAAGAAGGTGATTTTGTCTGTGAAAACAGAGCACAGAGGTCCTGCCTCCAGGCTGGAGGGAGGTCACCAAGTCCTACAGGGATTTAAAGAATCTTTTTGCTGGTTTTGGCACTGGCATTTTCAGCAGGCTTGGCTTTAGTGAAAGCTGTTTTTAGCACTGTTTGCTCTAGAGCCTGAGCAGGTTCCAAGCTGGTGGCAGGACTCCTCCCGTGGGCAAAACTCTTGGTCAGTGAAGTGCTGGACCAACACCCTCCATCCTGCCCTGGTTCAGGGACTGTAAGCACAGGAAAAAAATTTAGGAGGAAGAGGAAGAAAAGAGGGAATTCCCTATTCTGGTCTGAGAAGTGACTGTATAAATGTGATGCTGCTGAATAAAATACTAAAATAAAACTTGTTTGTTTAATTTCTTGGATCTGCAACACCCAACCTAGCCAGGGGAAAATGAGTGAGAAACTCTTGAGCCCACACAGCATTGACTAAATGAAGCTTCTGATACAGGAGTACCTTTTGGCCTCAAAGGTATTTGCACAAAATTAGCTACAACATAGTTGCACTAACATAAAAAGGAGCTTTTATCTGGAGAGGTGCAGAGGCATGCGTGGAATTCTCTGGGACTTTTTTTACTGGCAGTTGCATGCAAAATGGAAAATATCCTGCTTGGAACAGAGCTGGCAGGCAGCAAACAAAACCCAACTCAGAGACTTTCCGTGGAGCAGGCAGTGACAGAAAAGCCTAACACAGCCATTTTTAGAGAGTAAAATAGTACTTTGCAAAGTGTAAATGTTTCACTTCCAAAAAATGCAGAAAATTAGCCAATAATTCAAAAACTAGGAAGGGCTGCTTAGAAAGTACAAGTCTTTCTTTGTATTATTCAGCCTCTTTTGTGCCTATGCACATTTGATCTGGTAAGTAAAGACTATTTTTAGCTCAAGGATCTCTGACTTGCCTCACATCACTTGGGGCTTGAAGCAGGAAAACACCAATGTACCTTCATTACAAAACTGTTTTATCTCTTTCTTGAATTCCTAGATTTGTTCCATAGAGCTCCAAGATCCTGCCAGAAGGGAAACACAGATCTTGCAGATCTTCGTTGCAGTGCACATTCCTCTTCATGCCAGCATTACCTGAGACTGCAGTCTTAATCTCACTTGTGCTCTGCTTCTGTCCGGGGTTTATTGGTGCTTTTGTTTGGGTTTTGATTAGGGATTTTTGTGCTTTTCTGGTTTTCAATAATTGGAAATAGCTAGTTTGTGGTATGGGGTTGTGCTGCCACATATTGACTATCAGCAGGTTGGAGTCTTTGATTTCATCATCCAAACTAAAGAACCACTTGCTAGACCCTGTTATGGTGCCAGCATTTCAAGCTGGGAGAGCCCTTTGTATATTTTACACTTTGTCTGATCTTCTGTATGCCCAGGCCATTACATTTTCTCCCCAATGTTATTCTCCACAACTTGCTGTTTCCCCCCACTTTTATCCTCTTATCTGTGCTCTGCATTTGCCTTCCCTGCTCTGTTTCTAGCACTGACCCTCTCCTATTTTCTCTCTTCCCTTACTTTCCATGCCCCTGTTTTCAGCTTCTTTTCCCCTGATCTAAGTCCCATCTTGTTCCCAGCACATCCTGCTCCAGTCCCAGCACAGGACACCTGAGGGAAGCTTTCCATGCTGCTCCTAGCAAACACAGGGAATGATGTATTGCTGTATTTTAAAATGCTGACAGAAAGGGGAGCAGGAGTGGAAGGAGAATGTGGTGCCCCCAGCCCCTACTCATTCTCTTTGGGTTACTGAGGCTCTCTCCCAGGATTTTTGGGTTGGCTCCTGTCACTGCTTGGTAGCTCAAGAGACCAGCACTAAGAAAGGGGTCACTGGTTACCATGGGATTTTACATTTTTCTGTTGAAGAACAACAGGAGTTTTACCCCTCTAGGAAGCTGCTGTGGAATGTTTCTTATCAAGCTGAGAGAACTGATATGAACCAGTTAACCAGGAGGGCTGACTACTGAGAAACTTCCAGGCTTATCTGGAAGGTCCCCTGAGACCTTCCTGGTAAGGAGCCTCCTGAGATGGAGAGCTGAGCACTTGGGATACCAATAAGGATCACCAAAGCCCATATTCCTTGATGGCTTAGCTCCAAAAATCCCAGAATGAGGCACCCTGGTCTGGGGCAATGCCTGGGCACCAGGTGCCTCCCAGCCAGGAGGGAATGGGACAACTGGAGGAGGTAAAGATAGGTTAGTGATCGACCAGGATTGTCTTCAATGTTTTCTTCACTTGCAACCTCATGTTCCCACACTCCTCCTAAAGACAAATCCCTGTTTTAAATCTTGCTACATCCATTCTGTTTGTGTTTCACCAGCCTGGGGATGGCAGAGGGAAAAACGGGTGAATTTAAATGAAACCAGCAAAGCCACAGGGTCCCTCCAGAAGTGTTTGTGTTCCTCCACACAAAGCTGATAGCAAGGTGTGCAGGGCACGTGGGTGAACCAGAGCTTTGTGTAAAAGGAAACAAAGCCTGGTCTCCTCCACTGATTGCACATGGAGAAGGAATTTGGTGCTCAGCTAGAGAGATGGCTGAGGGGGATGCATTCCCTGGGCAGACAGGGGGCTCCGGGGGGAATCTGCTCTATAAAATGCTCTTCCTCCTGCCATGTCCTTGAGAAAATTTGCCTCTGGAGCGCCAACACCACATGCCATCCTCCAGGCAAGTCTGTAGCTGTCCATAAGCATCTAGGAAGCACCTTCCTACACAGGGAGACCTTCCCAGGGAGGCACCTCCTCCTGGGGGCAAGCCTGAGGCAAGAGCCACTCAGCTCTGGCCGGGCTCAGGAAATTTGTTTTGCATTAGAAAACAGCTCCTGTTCCCAGGCAGAGCCTGATGACTATCTGCACATCCCAGGGGCCTGAGGGCTGAGTGTGAGTTAGTCCCAAAGGACAAGCTTAGGTGCCCAGGTATTTTAGGGACTTCCTCTCCTGGTCTATCAGGACTCTATGGATGAAGGTGTCTCCCAGAAGCTCACACTTCATGACTTTTCCTTTCTAAAAAGCCATAAGCACCTCTCTAACAAAAGGCAGAAACTACTCACAACCCTCAGGCACTGCTTCCAAAACAGAGGCTGAGCTTCGAGTTAAATGGCTGATGATTATTTTTTAAGTACAGGCAAAACAACATTTTTCTGCTAAAATAATTTTTGGCACTAACTAAAGATACTACAATACATACAAAAAAAAGTCCTCCACTCACCTTGAGGAAGGCAGCAGAGAAAGTCTTAGCCCAGACACTTGAGCTCTGGAAACTATGAGGTGCTGACAACAGAATCCAATCACAAAAAGTAGTGAGGAACTGCTAGGACCAGTTGCAGAGCTAGTTTGACACATAAATGTGACTTAGATTGTAAAACAAACCACTTATAAAAGGAAAAGCTACACTATTTTATAGAAATCTTCCCCAGGAGTGAGATGGGAGCTTTGCCAGCAGCCCCAAGGGAGGAGGTGCCATCAGCAGAGAGCAGTTCTGGGAAGGGATGTGCTCACTGCAGGGCTGGAAAAACAGAGGTGCCAGCTCACGAGATGCACTGCCTGGCTCAGGAAGGGGAACTGGTGGCAGCACAAATCAGCCTTTCCCAATTGCAGTGCCAAGCCAAGGGTGGAGCAAGGTTGGTTCTCACAAGGAGGAGCAGCTCGTTCTGTGTAGGGGACCTTGGCATGTGGGATTGACAGTCCTTGATGGGAACAACCTGCCCAGTGGTGTTTGCTGCTTGCTCAGCTTTCCTGCCTCTGAAGGGCAGGTAACCCTGAAGGTTTTTACCTTCAGTTTTGTTGATTTTTTCCACAATTAAATCCTGGAAGAGGACACACTCTCCTTCACCAAGCCATAAAACACCAAAGGAACTGTGCATTGTTTTCCACTGATAAAGTTCTTCTGACCTTGGCTACTAATGGGCCACCATGCAATGATGACAGCCTGGGCTGCACTAACAGGGGTACAGCTACAGGGCTTGTCCAGCCTGGAAAGGAGGGGGCTTGGTTGGGAGGGGGCTCATGGCAGCTGTGAGGAGATGACCAAAAAGAGCCAGGCTGCTCACCATGGTGAGAGAACAGGCATAGGTTGAACCCAGAGAAGTTCAAAACCATGAGGAGAAACTTATTCATCAGGATGCCAGCCCAGCAAGGGACCAGGAGATTGTGCAGTTTCCATCCTTGGTGGTTTTCAAAATGGGGTTAGGTGCAGCCCTGAGTAACCTGCTCTGACTTCATGGCTGACCCTGCTGTGAGCAGGAGGAAAGGCCTCTCATTCACCTCACACACTTGCCATTAAAACATGATTTGCACAATGAGGAGGGGGTGACTTGACTCAGTCTTCCCTCTTCTATCTATTTACACCATATTTATCACCCTGGTTTCTTTCCTAGAGCATTTTTGATGTGCACACCATGCACAAACCTTCAGCTCAGCACTGAGGACAAAGGCTGCAGCCACAGACTGTGCATGAGGGGAAAAAGTCCCTCTCTGTGCCTCACCTAAAAGGTTTATAGGTTTTCCAGGAAAAATTTAAAAATAAGGAAAAGAGGAGGAAAAAAAAAATTCTTTACTTGGTGGTCCAGTGATATTAATGATTAAGAATGTACAGATCAGAACAGCCCCATGCTACAAAGCAGTGACCCTGTAAGGACACAGTCCCCTGGTATTAAAAATCAGGATAAGCAGCTGCCCCTCAAACTCACACTGCAAATAAACCCATTCCCCACCTGTGGAGCAGCCACCCAACCCCACGGCAAAGCTTTGTGGCTTGTACCTAAAAACAGTGACAGACCCACGGCATCCCTGATTTTTCTTCATTCAACCCCGTGCAGAATAAAGTCACGGAGAGCTGCAAAGGAGTGGCTAATCCCACAAAAGAAGAGGAACTTTTTTAAACACCCACCCCAACTTTCCCCATCTGTTTGCACTCATACTGTGCAAGTGGCCCAAGCCATGAATCATGGCTTGCTGATTGCTGGCCCCACCTCTCCTCTGCTGTGCTGATGATGGTGGGACATCACCTGAGCTGTGGCCACTGGAAGTCCTTGTTGAGAACTCGCTCTGCCCTGCACCTCCACTGCCAGGATATTTAAAGCTGTTCCTTTTAATTACAGACCTGCAGCTGAGGTGAGCCTGTGGGTCTGGAAAGGGCTCCCCCAGCTTTCCACACGCAGAGACGATGCTGGCGTGAGCTGGAGGCACAGCCAGCCCAAAACTGAGAAACCTGCCGTGTGGTGCAGCTTCCCCAGCTCTCCTCCACCCTGCTCTTTCCCCACACACAGCCACGGAGCAGCAGCTGGAGATGCCAGCTCCTTTCAACCAGCAGGACCTGCCCTGCTGGTGCTGCAAAGGGAGTGGTGGTGCTGCTGGGGCAGAGCAGGAGCACAGCCCAGCAAGGCAAGGACTAAAGGCCAGCATTAGAACAAGGCATAAAAGATCAGTTCTCAGCCCCAGCCTGAATTCCTATTGATCCCAAAGTCGGCAGTGAGAGAAGAAGAGGCATTCAGCATGCCATGAATGGCTGCCTTGTGGATTCATTTTGTGGGAGCCCGTGTCCAGCAGTGGAAAAATCTCACTTAACTATTTTTGTCACTGCCAGCAGAGCCTGGGAAATGTCTAGAGGTTCTAGGTTCTGTTAAAAGCAACTTGTGATAGGGTTCAATGTCCTCACTGCTAGCAGTTCAAATTAGGTCATTTCCAGAGAGCTGCCAAGAGGCAGAAACTGAAGAGGCAGCTATTTTATAATCATAATTATACAGTGGCCATGAGCATAAACCAACCCCTAAACATAGAAACCCAGCAAACCCCAGCTTGGGCTGTGCTTGCACTCTGCAGCTGGAACAGCATCTCTCACCCAGAGACAGCAGGCACTGGTGCCCTGGGACATCCCTCAGGGGACTTCCAGTCCCTCTCAGGCACTTCAGGAGGAAAAAGGTGCTGGAGCAGTCAGAGGGAGCCTTGGCAGTATGCTAATCACTGCCTGCAGATGGAGGCTGGCTGGGCAGCTCCCTGCACAGGCTTGCAAGTGCCTGCAAGAGAACAGGGCAGGGCTCACCTTGAATTTCACTGCACAGCCCCCATGGAAACAGCATCTGACTCACATTTATCACTGGGATTTTAGGCCCCACTGCTTTCCTCCTCCCCACCCCCCAGGACAATTGCTCTGAGCCCAGCTTCTCCAAGGCTTGCTTGGGCTTGGAGATTCATCTGAAGAAAAATAGTGGAAAGCTACAGGCAGTTCCTAAAAAACTGTCTGCAAGCACTTGCTATTCTTTTCTCTTGGTGGGTGGAGAAGGAGAAGTATAGTCATGACTTAGAGAGCCTGTCAAATAAATCCAGGCTTTTCTTTCTGACTGAAGCAATTCCTTTAGGAGCTCTTATGGAAGTCACCCTGCAGGTGACACCCTCCCCTTCTGCAAAGGCCTCTCTACACCCTCTAAGAATAAGACTGATAATTGGTGAAACATAGGGATTTAAGTTTTTGAAGCGTACAAGAGGATAGAATTTATTCCAACCCTCCCAAAAAAATGTGTCAGGCATACTCTTTCCACTGTAGCCAGCTGCTTCCCACAGCCTTTCCCTACTTCTTGGGCCCACTGTCATTTTTTCCCTGTACTCAATTATGGTGCTCATGTGCCAGAGCTGCTGTAAAATGACAACATGCTGTACCAGAGATGACTTTCCCAGCTCCATTGCAAAGGAGGAAGACATTTCCCAGCAATAAACTCTATCCTTTTGGAAAACCAGGCTTTCCCTGCCTTGGTACCCCTTCTTCTCACAGAGCTGACCATGCAGCTAGCTTGAGACTCCCTCCATTGCTGAGGCAGGTATGCTCCAGTTTTCCAAAGTAAGTCTAAAAAATCTTTCTTCTGGCAAAATTACCTTGTAGATAACCAAATACACCCTTCCCTTTAGTCTAACACTTATTTTTTTTTCACAGGCTGTGTCCTGTTACAAACGCCCATATTTTGTATGGTACTCTGTTACAACAAATAAAAAGCCACATCGTTTAGTGGTTTGGCTTTATCTGTGCTAATTTTTCTCAGCAGCCAAGGGGCACAGCTGAGAGCAGCCTCAGAGCCATTCCCATCCCTAGAAGTGTCCAAGGCCAGGCTGGATGGGGCTTTAAGGAGCCTGGGATAGTGGAAGGTGTCCCTGCCCATGGCAGGAGGGCTGGAAGGAGATTATGTTTAAGGTCCCTTTCAGTCCAAACCATTCTGTGATAATGATTTAACAGTGTTACAGGCAGTGTTTTATGTTAGTCCTTAACAGGACTTACATTAGCAGTTAGCATCTCTTCTATCATCCAAATCCAAGAAAATATCTAGATCAGGATTGCTCAGATCAGCTCTTTGCTATCCACATGCAATCCCATAAATAATATAATATATAGTGTCACATCTGGCCATAAACCACAGCTATTTTAAGCACATTTACAACAAAGAATTAGCAGCACCTAGGTGTAAAGAAAAAAACCTGCTTTTGTTTGGAAACAAAGCTGCTTAAGCCCTTTTTCTTTCTGGAGTGGTTTCTCACATTCCAGGCAGGCTTTAAGGTCTTAACATAGCTGCACCTTTGTTTACTGATGGGGAAAGATGACATAGAAAAGACAAAGTGTTTTACTTCTGTATATTTTCCTCCATCCTATCTTTTTCTCCCAAGAGACAAGCTATCTCTAGAATTTTTCCCTGCTGCTTTTTCCCCCAGCATCAATACTTGCTTCTCTGCTGACCCTCTGAAATCGGGCAGATATATTCCTCAGAGGGATCCTTCTCTCCCTCCCTCCACCCTCCACAAGTATTTTACCAGTGTCAGTCACTTCTGCCAGAGCTCTGACATTGTCCTAAGCACTGCTTCCCCTTTACTACAGTAATTCTCCACTCCTTTTTTCAGAACAATCTATTTGTTATCCCTTTTGCCTCTCTGTATTAGCCTCACAAGTCACATTCCATTCCTAACCTAACTCAAAGACAGGAACCTGCTCCCTTCTTAGAGAGTCAGTGCCATATACAGATTAAGGCTGCCATTCCTTAGAACACAGTTCTTCAGGACATTCCATCACAACTGCTCACAGTAAGGTGAAACTTGATGTGTAACTCATCAATATTCATTCCTGAAGTAGTACTCATTCCAGACTGCCTGCAGGTCCGAGGCTGAGTGCAACCAGGTTTTCCATCTGTAGTCCATGTTCTTACTAAAAGGAAAGTACCTGAGCCGATCTTTATTTCTCAAGTATTAAAGTAAGACTTACCCATCTGTTGATTCCTCAGAAAACACCAACTCACATGCAGATGTTCAAAAGGATAAAAGATTGGGCTATAGCATTAAAAAAAAAAAAATCACATGTGGCTTGAGGCTGGGCATTAAAGAGGCAGAATGTGGCATAAACACTGTGGGGAAGACAGCAGCACTGCAAGCTAAAGACTAAATCCCAGGAAACCCCTCTCCAGCTTTTGCAGAACACAGGAACAGGTTATTCACTTCTGGATCTTCAGCTGACCTGGATGCCAGCTCAAGAGCTGCCTCTACCCATTGCCCAAACCTCACAATCTGGGGTGCTGAGCTGAGTTCTCCCCCTAGTTACAACCTGCTAGAATTCCTTGAACTCTGCCAAAAGCTGCTGGACTACAACCAAGGCAGATGCTGGCAATCTGAACACATACACTAGCATCAAAGTGTGGTCAGCAGGACCAGGGCAGTGATTTTCCCTCTGCATCCAGTACCTAAAATCCCACATCCAATTTGGGCCCCTCAGTTCAATAAAGATATTGAGGTGCTGGAGCATGTCCAGGGACAGGCAGAAGAGTTGTGGAAAGAGCAGGAGCACAATTCTGATAAGGAAGAGCAGAGGGAGCTGGGAAAGGGGCTCAGGGGAACCTTCTGGCTCTGCACAACTCCCTGATTGGGGGGGGTGCAGCCAGGGGGGTCAGGCTCTGCTCCCAGGGATGAGAAGAAACAACCTCAAGCTGTGCTAGGGAGAGGTTCAGGTTGGACATCAGGAAGGATTTCACTGGAAGGCCCCATCCAGGGAGGAGGTGGTGTTCCCATTCTTGGAGGTGTCCAAGGAACAACGATGTGTCAAGTCAGTGCTCTGGTGTGGCTGACAAGGGGGTGATCGGTCAAAGGTTGGGCTCTATGATCTTGGAGGTCTTTTCCAACCTCCAATGATCTGTGAACATGAAGCAAGAAGTCAGCAGTAAACTTTCCTGATGGTTGACAACAACTCACTCCAGCTCCTCCGGGTGCCAGGTTCATTCTCATGTCCAGAATTACCCAGCTGACAAAAATGCTACTTGCTCAGTTCTGCAAGAGCTCAGTGGGGACAGTTGCTGCTCTCAAATTCCCATGAGAGATCTTCCCCTCCAGGCTGTTATATATAGCTACAAAAGAACATTAGATCAACTCCTTTCTGGAATCATTTCAGTCTCTGCAAGACACACAAAAGCATGATGACCATATGACTTTTTTTAAATCACTTTTTTTTAAAGAAGGCCCATGAACACAGAACAGTGCAACATGTTACAGAGGAGAGCTGCATGGTTCCCTTAGACAAGTGACAGTGGGTAACACAAAGGTGACAATACATTCATGCATCAGCAGAGCCTGACACCCACCAATTCTGGTATTTCTCATAATGAATACCAACCTCCTCACAGGAGAACAAGCAGAGACATTTGTATTACCCAGAGGACAGAGACCAGAAGCTTCCAAGAACACAGATGAGATTGTGCAGTAAGCGAGCACCAGGTACAGAACAGCACATTGACTTGCTGGTAAGTCCACAGGCAGCCCCCACCAGAATGTATTTTGGAGACAGAAAAAACCCAAAAAACACTGAAAAGCCATTTAGAGTAGAAATACTGGACAAGTTATAATTCTTTAGGCTAAGGGTTCCACACTGGTGTCTCTGCTCTCTCCCCATACCCATATTTAAACTGAAACAGGACAGTCTCAACTCTGCAACTGCAGAGCTGGACCCTTAACTGCTCATGCAACTTACATTTATTCCACTTGGAAACCTGAGATTTGGCACACATGTTGTAAGCCCTTGAGACTGCACCTTGCTGGCTTTGGGGAAACAAAGCCCTAAGCCAGCCAGTGAAAAAATCCTGAGCATACACTAGGGAATGTGTCCTGCCAAGGGCCCAAGGCCCTACCAGCTGCCAGGGGACAGACAGGCTGATGTCAGCAAGTCCAGCTGGCCCCAAGGCAGAGCCCAGCCTGGCTGCATCAAGCTACCAGTGCCTGCACATGACCTGTGTGACAGCCAGCCTTTGCCACCCTCCAGGGAGGTGATAGTAAAAGTGTTACAGCAGTGACATCTTAGGAATGTATTTAAGACCTGCTTTCATTCACACACAAAGAAAAGCAGAGTGACCACACCTTCTCTGACATGTTCAGACAGCATCTCCCATTCCCTTCCAACATGGAGCACTGGCATAGGAATGATTTCCTGCTTTATCCCAAAAACTCTTAATATGTTATACAACTTCAACTCCTTGCTATGCATCAAACTGTGGGATTAATCAACATAGCAACATTTCCTCTCTCCCACAAACAATACATCTTACTCTTTATTAAGTATCAAATTGTCTCCAACATAAATTACATCCAAATTATGCAAGTTTCAAGAAAGTCAGATATTTTATGTACAATGTTTGAGTCAGATAAACCTTTATAGTTTTAACCTGTAACATAAAAAGCAAACCTACATCAGTACCAAATAAAGCATTAAAAAGGTAACAAATATATAACATTTTAGAAATGCTCTTAGAACTCAAAAGTTAATGGTGAGGATTTTTATAGTGCAGGAATCTTGGGTTTGCAGCTCTTAGACCATCTCTCTTTCCCTCCGGATGGCACAGCACAGAACCATACTGAATATCATGCCAACAATCTGGAAAGAAAGCAAACAGATTAGAAATCAGGAACGCAAAGCTTTTATCAGCATGAGGACAAGCTGCTCTTCCAGCCCAGAGGTCACATGTATTCTGCATTTCTACAGTTCACTCTGCCATCCCCACCCTACAATCCCCAAAGAACATTCCTTCCCAGGAATCCCATTCACCTCAGCACTTGAAAACAGATTACAGAATGTGTCAGGGTGGAAGGGACCCACAAGGATCTTCAAGTTCTATTTCTGGCCTGCACAGCATCAGCAGCTATAAACCACTGCCATATCTCCTCAGAAATCTTTGACCGTCCCAGCATGAGCTTTTCTCCAGAGAAGTCAAACACAGAAATACAAGTTTTTCTAGCAGCCCTGTTATTTCAGCCCTCTAGCAGAGCCTGTAATTGTTATAAAGAAAAGAGAAGAACAATCCCCAAGTGATATTAGGATTAAGATGTGGGCCAGCAACAT
The DNA here is from genome assembly GCA_034336665.1 of Luscinia megarhynchos. Taxonomy (NCBI): domain Eukaryota; kingdom Metazoa; phylum Chordata; class Aves; order Passeriformes; family Muscicapidae; genus Luscinia; species Luscinia megarhynchos. Next base: position 9,350,834 of record CM067564.1, on the reverse strand, counting down.
GACCAATACATCTTCACTCCATATATACACAGGTCACTGATGAGATTTCACCACTGCTGAAAGTGCAAGGAGGCAGATCCTAATCCAAAGCAGAACCAGTGAGGTCTGAGACATCCCAGCCTCTGCACTGCCTCAGGGCCCAGCAGCACACACCCTGATCCTGCTGGGACTTGTCCTTAGTGGAATGGCCTTGTGGGCTGCTGGGCCAGGTACTGCTCTACATGACTCCTGCTCTGAGTATCCTCTGAGCACCTTCTAATAATCTGGACACTCACCATCATTACAGCAATGCCAAGACCAACTGCTCCAATGACATTCAATTTGGATTTGAAGACCTCATCAATGGCATCAGGGCAGGACTGAAACAGAACAGACGGTTCATTAGTGTTCACAAGGGTTCATTTGAAGACTCATCTTTCAGAAGCTGCTTTGATCTGGCCTTTACTGTCACATCCTTAAAGAGAGCCAGGGATGGTCCTACATAGGAGTTGGTGGGGAAGTTGAAATCTACTCTTCAAATATCTCAAACCTGTTAACAGCACCTTGATGACAGCAGGATTCCCTCTCAATTTGAACATGCCACTTATCAGGCTTGGCTTGTTACTAATGGCTGTCAGAACTTCAGATGAGGCATTGCTCATCCCTTATCAAAAGGGATTTAAAGCCACTCTTGATATTGCCAAATGCTACTGTAATTTTGCAGACCCTTCATGAACCCACATTGCATGGGAATGGCAGGATATCCTAGGCTAGCATCCATGCCAGGGCAGATTCATAGAGGGGCCAGTTTAATGTTGCAGGACAATGAATTACCTCTGTAAATGGCAAAAAAACCCCAAAAAGCAGTAAGTATAGTCCTTTCCCCAGAACAGACACATGCTGGCCAATGAAAAGAATAAAGCACTTTTACAGAGGTAGAAATCTTGAGGAGCCTGGCAGCTGGTCAAAGTCTCATCCCAGTTTCTGTCCTGCTTGCTCCAGAAGCAAACATCAGTGAGCTGCTGAAAGCCACTTTTTTCTGTTGTTGTTCCTTATCCAGTCTAGGAAGAGAGACTGAACCTGGGATTAAAGGGATATACTAGCAAGAATGAGTTGGTTCAACCAGAATACCAATACAAAACTGTTCTTAGAGGCACGCTCAATTACATCCCTTTGATCCTGCAGTCTATCACTCTTTTCTACAATTGACAATGGGCACCACAAGACAAAGTCAACAGATGAAGCTTAAAACACACAGCAGAATAAAAACAAACAACAAAACCTGCATGCAGTCTCAGCTACTCCCACACACTCCAACTCAGACTGCACAGACAGGACTAAAGATACAGACTGAAGGGTCTCTTGTGGGCAGATATGCAAAGTTGTCAATTAAAGTTAAAAAAACCCAAGTCATTAATTGAATTCCTGCATGGCAAGAACCACAGACTCATACAAACTGTCTTGGAGCATAAAGCAAGAGCACAGGATGGTTGTAAAGAAAAGAGGAAGAGGGAGTAAACTACACAAGCTGTTGTCTCCCATTATTTGTGGCATTCAGACACCTCTGCAGCAATATTCCAACAGGGAAACCCGATTCAGAGAATTGCCTTCAGTCAAACTCACCTGAACAGGCTACCAATGCTTATCCCTCTCCCTATCCCTGCTGAAGCTTCAGACTTGCTCCCACCCCTAAGCTCTACTTGAGGTGACAGATCCCGCCAAGCACCATGAAGGTGCACTGAGGAGAACAGATCTCTCAAGGCACTGAGAGTTGTTTTTTTTAAGGCAAAGTCGCGATCTTCCACTGCCTACTCCACCAGTGAGTCTGTGACACACAGACTGCACACTTCCTGAGCAAGGTCAGATTTCCTGCTTGTTCTTTCCATAACAGCAGGTTTGCTTTCCAAAACCAGCCTGATGACAGACACACTGCCACATCAGTGTGACATGGGGATTTCCCACAGACTAGGAAGGTTTCCTGAAGTGTTTCTCACTCTACCCACTGAGCAGAGCTCATGGTGAATTAAGCCAAGCTTTACCTTTGTAGCAAATGACTCAGACAGTGTCTTTGCTGGACAAGTCTCCATGTACTGCTGCTCCAGAATCCCAGTAATGCCACAGCAGTTTAGCTATAACAGAAAAAAGACATCCAGGTTAAATAATCCTTATTTTTGCTCAGTAATTTGGTAAAAAAAATTACATTTGTTTTTATTACAGACCAAGTCCTGTCAACCTGACTGCTATAAACCTAATTTTAACAAGCCTTTATTAAATTAAAGGACAAGGTTCTGAAATGAAGAGCTAGATCTCCAAGTACGACACAAGATCACTTTGATCTGTGCTCCTTACAGACACAGAGCTCAACCCTGACAGATAGGCAGGTGTGCATACTAGGGTGCCAGCAGCTCAGTAGCACAGATCCAGGGGGTCCCAGTCTGCTGCTGAGTTTTAGAAAAACAAGAACTCGTTCTAGACACTTCAGGGGGGCAAAAAAAAGGCATCCTGAATTCATTTACACTACACAAAACCATCACTGCAATCTTTGGTTTCTTCTAACCAGCAAGAAGTCATACAGGAAACTGGGTGGCATGGAGACCAGTCCCTGCTGGCATGGTGCAGCAGCACTACTGTCCAGGTTAAGCAGAACTATATACTTACAGCAAACTGAAATGCTTTCAGGGTGTCTTTGGCACCTGGCTGAGTTCTCTTTCTGTAGGTGTCCATGTAGAACTCCTTTAACTCATCAGTAATCTAAGGAAAAGCAAAAAGAGTTGTCTTAATTTAATAATGTTATTAATAGTGTATTAGTGTCATATCTTGTATTAATTATGAAAAACTTGCTTTCAGCAAGTCAATAATCAAAAATCCTGCAGCCTACAACACCCATTCTTCTGCCCTGTACAAACAGAGCAGGGACAGAGGGCTCACCTGTTTCAGGTGAGAAATAACTGTTACACTAACTTTAATATCCCACACCTGAATAGGTAAAACTGTTTCCCCTTCCAAATTTCTGGGCTTCTAAGAGGAGTGAGAGAACCAAGTCATTTCCCACTGGCTGCCCAAAAATATTGGCTATTCTACTGTGCCCTAGAAGTTTCTATATATTCCCCACTGTATGTGAGCAGAAAAGCAACCCTGGTCCCCAAGCATCTGAATTTGAAACAAGACAGAATCCTGACTGCTTGGGAGGGACAGGCCATATCAGTCATGCTTCATGTGCAGACACACTCAGCCCTCAGCTGACCCAGCTCCTCTCTGGAAGTGGTAAAGCTTCCCAGCCAGCCTGCTTCACCTCACAGCTCAGCCAGGTACTGTCTGGAGGGCATTTCTAGCATGCAACAGCCTCTTGGATTCTGGCTTCCCTGCTACAGCTTCATTTTTAGATATTGCTGCTAGATTTTGTGGGCTGTTCTCTTTGAATCAGCCTCTTTCCTCCAAATTTCCTGGGTAATAAGGATTTGACTTGTACTGGAATAGATATCAGCAGACTGCTGAGTGTGGGCACATTCATGGAATCTTGGGAGTTTTGGGGTCAGAAAGGGGCTTTCAAGATCACCTAAGTCCTGGCCCCCCTGCCATGGGCAGAGAAACCTTCCACTATCCCAGGTTGCTCAGAGCCCCATCCAACCTTGCCTGGAACACTTCCAGGGATGGGGCAGCCACAGCTTCTCTGGGAAACTTGTTCCAGCATCCCACCACCACCAACTTTCAAGAGAAACCTACCTTTTCTTTATTTGAAAATCCCCAGATCCCAGCAGCAACTTCAAGGGCAAAAATCACAAAAAGGAAGAAGAAGAACTAGAAAAGAAAGACCACATTATTCATGAAGGCCAGAGCACCACAAACCAGCATCACACATGTACACTGCAAGTTCATCCAGGCTTGTGGGAGCTGTCACTCAACCAGGTTGCAATGGGAGGTCTGAGACATTGGAAACACCAGGAAAAAGGACACTGGGTCAGCACTTCTTCCCAGGAGCGTCACAAAGTCTGGCAGTGCTCTCCAAGCACCAGTCCTGCTTTTTGATCAGTGTTAATTAAAGCCAATCATCTGTTAATGCCAACTTTGAAGTTGTCCAAGTCATTCAGACACATCACAACAGCTGACACCAATTCTTTCCTCTGGTTTGTCACTCCTGTTACTTTAGGAGTCATTACTTAATTCCTATCTTGCTACCAACTCCCAGAGAGCTAATGGTTGCTTTGTTGTACATCCCATAAAACACAAATAAAAGTGTTCTGTCTCTCACTGACTACCAGATCCAAAACACCACTATCATTTAGAAGCACTTTAAAGATATACTCAATTACAAAGGGCTAGAGGCATAATTCTGCAATAAATACTTGAATTTAAGTTCTTCTGTGATACAAAAGGGGAATTGTTCCTTCAGTGGCTATAGTAGTTGTCTTTTATTAACCAAGTCTTCTGGTTATTTGGATGAGTACTTCTGCAAGTGTACAGATGTTCACAAACTCAGTAAGCTCTACTGGCCCCTCCAGTTTGAAAACAATGAGGGTGCTCTCCAGTAATTGGTTTGCAGAGCCGTTGTCAACTAGAAGAGCTCATCTTGTGGATATGACCAGTAGAGCCTTGTCGTTTCAAGCATCAAATACCACAGTTCTGGTCTCAGAGATTGAAGATTGCACAACCTCCCAAATCCAGGATGAACTGTCTAGCAATGATAGCACTGCCTTATCAAAATTTTAGCTCTATGTTCACAATACTCCCAGTCTTGATACTTCAGTGTATGTCAGACATATCCAGCCTCTTGAGGTCATCCTGTACTCAAATGCAGCAGGAGCACCTGGATTTCAGGCCAGAAATGAAAACTGTATTTAACATTTTAGCATTATGTAGATGACCATGCGTTTAAACATTGTGACTGTTCTGGGTCCATAATCTGCTGCCCTTGAATTACACAGTATTTTCCTTCCTTTCTCATCATGCTGCTCAAAATTTTAAGCATTACCCTGAGCACTTACCAGGCCAAGCATACACTGAGATTCCTGTGATGCACCACAGCATCCCAAGAAACCAACCAGCATCATAAGGGCACCAGCTCCAATAAGGATGTAAACACCTAGGGAGGAGGAAAACAAAGGTGTGCAGGTCACTGAGACCTCAGCAGCAAGGTATGCAATTAATTGCTCCACAAATAGCATTGGTAGCTTTTCCCAAGTTTCTTAACCAAGGTGTTTGAAGTAAAAGAAAAAGTGGGGGTTGTGCTTAATTTTCAAAGCAAACACATCTGAAAAATTGACACAATTCTTCATTTTGACACAATTAATGTGAACTCCTACTGCAATTTCACAAGTTTTAGAAAATATACAAGATAAAGCCATTTAAGAGAAGCTGTAAGAAACTTTCTAAAAGAGGCTCTGTGCCAAGAGTTATCAACTTCTCAGCTGAAGACAGAGACAACAGGAATTAGAGACAGCTGGAAATAATGATTTATTAACAACTGTGAAGTCTTGAAGCAGGTACTTTTCAAATTATGAAAAGTGCCAGAGCTTGTAAACTATTCTGCCCAGAAATTAGGTAGTGAGTATGTTGAAGCAGAAAGAGCAAATATTTCTGAGGTAAAAGGCTCCATTTATGCCAAATCCTCTGGCTCCTAAACCTGGGAACAACCAGCCTAATAATCACAGCTGTGAGCAGGTGACAGCAGCAAGACATGGTGAGCAAGAAAACTCCCAAAGGATGGCAAGGAATATTACAGGGGTAGGGAAGCATCAAAGAATCAGCACAAAGCACATGGAACACAAGCAGGACATTTCTATCAATAGGAACAAAAAAACAACTCAGAAACCGAAATCAATACTAATTAAAGGAAGCCAGATGTAAGCATTTGCAAATTATATATTCTAGATGTAAATGGTAAGATTAGCTGCCAAAATAAATAACTACTTGATGCAGCATTTGTAAGGGATTTAGTCTGACATTTCTCATCAGGAAGAAATTCCAACATGGACTTTTTAACCTGAGCTTAAACTTTTTCCATTTTGAAAAAGTAAAATAAAGAGTCCATCAGTACCTTTTATTCCAGTTTGAGTTGTACAGAAAGCCTTTGAGGTAACTTTCTTTGTAACTTACTGCAGTCAGTAACTACACCCAGAAAATTACATTAAAGCAGAAATTCCTCATTGAGCTTCTTTTTAAAACTCAGTTTAACTTACAGAGACTTCAAGCAGGTTTCACTGGCTGCATCTAGCCAGTAGCTTGAACATCACACCATAAAAATTTTATGGTTTTTGGAGGTGAAGGAGTTGTTTTAGACTACCAAAATAAAACTTGTTAAATATTCAGGTCAACAGCAAAGTTTAGATTTCTGCTCTCTGAGGTCCACTTAAAATCTTCCACTAGAAATCTTCCAGGCAGCTCCAAGAACCACGCACTTTGCTAAGATGCCATCATACCAAGGGCAAACCACAAATTCTCACAGATAAACTGTCTGCATGCCTGCAGCTTCTTCATGAAGCCCCATGAGCATCTCAATATTCCCAACTACAGCCTCAACACCAGGCACAGGCCACCCTAGGACTAAGGCTGCAACACAAGTTGCATCTACTTGCAAGTGACCCTTCAGACACCAGCCTGGGAGTTGCCACAGGTGAGCAGCTGAGGATAGGAGCCAGTTTTTTGGCAAGAGAAAGATGAAGCCTATCCTTTAAAGATTGCCTAATCCCTGCCATGGGCAGGGACATCTTCCACTATCCCAGGTTGCTCACAGCCCCATCCAGCCTGGCCTGGAACACTTCCAGGGATGGGGCAGCCACAGCTTCTCTGGGACAACCTGTGCCAGGACCTCACCATCCCTCACAGGGAAGAATTTCTTCCCAAAATCCAATCTAAACCTACTGTCAGTGTGAAGCCATTGCCCCTTGTCCTGTCACTCCAGGCCCTTGTCAAGAGTCTCTCTCCATCTTTCCTGTGGCTCCCTTCAGGCACTGGAAGTCCACAATGAGGTCACACCCCAAAGCTTTTTATTCCCTAGGCTCAACAATCCAAATTCCCTCAGCCTTTCCTCACAGCAGAGCTTCTCCAAGGGTTTGACCACCTACAGTAAGGTGACAATAACCAAATTATGTGTTTTCCTGCCTAGGCTTAAAAGCAACTATAGAGATCAAAATCAAAATTCAGATAAAATCCAGTTCACTTAGTAATTCCTAAGACATTAACAAACTATAAGTGTGTGTGCCCTAATTAATGATCTTACAAACACCTTCCACATGGTCTAGCTAAAGCTACATTGATCCATGCTGGCTGGAATAACTCTCATAAGTACCAAGATATTTGTGCATTCTTCCCATTCAGTTCAGTATGAATTAGGAGATGTTGGGCTTTAAGAGGTAGACAAAACTGCACATGGTCCTCCTGAGAGATGAGGCAACAGAGCTGTGTTTTGGGTAGCTCAGGTTGGTCACTCTGGAGAAAAATTATTAATTACTCAATTAGCTTAGCATGAAACTTCACTGACGCATATGGTGATGAGAATCAGGAATAAACATCCTGTCTGTCTTCCAGGAGCCCCTGGGATTACAAAATGTTTGCTGACAGGAACAAAAGCTACTGTAAGAAAAAGCATGAAGATCCAAGAAACCACTCACACAACAGCATGCTGTCTGCACAAGAGCTCATAAGGGAAGCTGCCCCCAGCACCAGCCAGCTGCTCTCAGGCTGTTTAGGGCTGTTTTGCCTTTTTACCCTGTAAGGAAGGCCAAGGCTCCTCAGCAGCCTGGAAATCAAACCAGGGCACAAAAGTGTGACCTATTCCCCAGCTCACCTGTGTAAAACTTTGTGTCAGAGTCCAGTTCAAAGATGCTTTTGGTCTGTGAATCAAAGTGAAGCCATAGTCCAACTGCAAGCACGGCTGTCCCTGCAAGCTGTAAGAACAAGGAAGGCTTGTTAAATGATACCAACTAATCCACCCTGCCTTGCATTAGCAACAAAATCAGAAGCGAGCCCAGGATACAGCTTCTACTTAAAGAGGTGACAAATGACAAGCACAGAAAAATGGGGATACCAACACAAAGTCCCAGACATGAGGCACCTTGTTGACAGAGGCATTTACATAATATAAACTCCAATGCCACAGGAGAACAATGCCATTCTTGTTCCTTTCTGAAAATATCCAAGGTCTAGCCAAGTGTATTTCCACTCATCCTTCCACGCATTGTTTTATTCTGGGTGGCTGCAAACACTGATTGCATGGCTTAGTGACCTTAAAGCTTCACACTGAAAAGCAAGTTTATCACAAGGAAATGTGCCTTGTAAGGCCAGCTGGAAGTTTTAGTGTATTAAACTGCTGAGAGTTCAGTGTGCCATGGAAGGGAGTTCAGGAAGAGTGCTCTTCTTGCAAAACAAGATAAAACCAACCCATTAAGTGACCACATTGACAGGAATAAAAAAAATAAAATCAACTGCAGAAGCAGCAACATTGCTGATCTGGAGAAATACAATCGAATTTTAGGTAATATTCAGTTTTATTTCATTATCATCTCTGCCTGTATGCCTTCAGGTTCCTCTTTAACATTGGTGCCTGTGTTTGCAGCAAATCACTTTGTGTATAAATTGGCCTCTGGATGAAACATTTGGCAAAAGCTATAGGAACTGCTGCAAGAAAGAAGGAATTGCACTCTGGTAAAGGTCAATAGCAACAGTTTGCTTTGAAGAGACTGGATTCTCCTTTGAAAAGAAAAAAAAGAGTTTTCTTGCATGTATGAAAATGAAGAAACCAGGACAAAGCAGAAAGCTGGAGTGTGCTTCTCTTCCTTTGAAGACCATTTAACTATTAAAAAAAAGCTCTACAAAAGCAAGATGAGGACAGAAATCCCAAACGTTGCAGTAGACATTAAAAATTTAAACTTAAGAGTGAGCAGTAAGTTTATAAAGCCTGGTGCTTTGGTCAGGCAAAGCACACATGAAAAGCAAAAATAAAATTCCAACAAAATCTTTAAAGCCTTATCTCTGATAAGAAGGTCCTTGTAGAAGGAAACATTCCTGACCGGCTCCTAAGAAGCTGGGAAGTGTTCAATAATGTCAATTTTCAGTGGGAATATGGGCAGCATTCCCTCGGCAAGCACCCAGGGACACACCTCTTCTACACCCAGCCCACCTGAGAGCCCCTTCTCCCTGCTCTGGGAGAGCTCCTGCTCACACACAGCCCCAGCTTTCCTAAACCAGCTTTTCCTGTAGGGCAGGAACCCGAGTGCCTCCAAGAGGAGCTGCAGGGTTGTACTGGGAAAACAGATCAAGTGACACACAACCCAAAGAGCCAGGCCCACTTGGAGGTTTCCAGACGCAAGCAAAAACGCCTTTGTTGGCATTTCTGGTGCTTACTCCCAAGGCACACCTGCACACACCACCTGCTTGTCTTGCTAGGGCTACCCTGACAAGATGGTTCAGTTATGCTGGAGCACCTTGGTAGACACAGAATGTCACACCAGCATCATTATTTCAATTTCTTGTGCCATAGCTGCACCCCGAGGGGAAGGAGAGGTAGCAAAGAGGAGCTGACAGAGAAAAGGGTTGCTGCTCTACCTGCAGCATCACTTCAAAAAAGCCTCTGCCACCTCATCTCACCCCAGTGCCTCACTTAAAACATCAGAAAGGCTTAGTGATGGAAAAAACTCGGCTTTGAGACTGCTGTTAAGTCACCCAGTGTTTAATAGCTGAGACTCCCATTCCTGGGTCATCCAATAGTCTTCAGTTTGTTATGAATGCATGACATGTTGTTGGCTCTTCACAAGTATTGGATAAATTCTATATGTATAATGTTAAAATAGCACTTCTATATGGATACAGTCTTGGTTAATAGTAAAAGTTAGACGTAAGATTTTAGAGACAGTATGCTTAAACTACCTGCTTAGTCAAAGATAACAGCCCGTGAACATGTGATGGGGACCCCTGCAGCTGACCAGACAATTGTCAACACGCACCGGCTGGACCACCACCCAATTTAAAAGGGATAAGGTGAAGAATATAACCACAAGCCAAGAAACACGCATGCTCTAAAAAGGCGGACCCAAGGAGTGGCCGTGCTGAACAGTTCCCAGAAACAGTTGACTATGCATGAAGGTCTATGAATATGTAACAAATGGATGGCTTGTAAAACGTATTTAAAGGGTGCTCCCGAAGCAGCGGTGTGCTCTCGGCAGCATGCCAAGCACCCGGCTGTTTTAACCCTTTGCTTTATGTATGCCTCCTATTGTCTTTTTATTAAACCTTTTAATTCTCCCAAAACAGTGGTTTTCACAAGTTTTTATAGCTGATCCAGATCCTCATCGTTAGAAGGAACATACAGCCTCTGCTGGTTTTGCCAGGAACTCACAAATTGTGAAGCCACAAGTCTGAACACCCAGCTCTTATCACCTATCAAATTTATTTACAGCTTGACAAGCTCCAGTGTTTGAGTAGAGAGCCCTGCAAACGGAGCAGGGCACAGAAAAGAACTGTAAAACTAAAGAAACTCTTAAGCCATGCTGTAACCATACAGGTAATCTTAAAATTCCAAGCAAAGGAGAAGGCTCAGTGAATGCCCTCCAGAAACAAACTGGTCTGTTCACATTGGGCAGAGATGATGTATCTAATACAGCTCTTTTCAAAACACAAATTTAACCCTTCCCCACCACCACCCAGAGGTACATGGCATGTTTTCTCCTTGGAAAAGCAGTCACTCTGTGGGAAAGTTTAAGAAGATGCCAGGGAGACGAGACTTCAGGATCACAGAACAGTGGTAACACTTCACGCCAGTGAACTACTGCACAGCACTAAAAAAAGTGGTAGAATGAAACAGAGTGATAATTCTCTGCATGGTGGATGAGAAATAAAATGCAGCTCCTTCATGCAAGAATAAGAGACTTTTTGTCTCAGTTTCTTAAGGAAAGCAGACTTATGTTCTCAGTTTGTGCTCTTCCTACCCACAGTGGCCACTGAACTAAAAAAAGGCAGTTTCAAAGCAGAAGGCAAGAAACTTAAAGCTTCAAGTTTCCATCAAAACAAGGGAGAAAGGAGGACACAGCAACACCAGCCTCTAAGGAAGAGAAAAGCACAGCGGCATAGGCACTTGGCAGCACCTCTGGCCAGTGTGGCACGCTAGAGGCTGAGGCACTGTCACCTCCCTGCTCACCCATGCTATGCCAGGAGGATGGGCAGCCCTGCTGGGATGGTTTGGAAGATTGCTCTTCCTTCCTGGGAAAGTGGTGCAAGGCCCCCAACCTCAGGAGAATGGAAGAAGATCCCAACTAACCTAATGGTTGGGTTTTTGTTTGGTAATCCAAGGGGATTCCCCATCTAACAGACCTATTTTGTCACAGCAGTTGAGCAATACTGTGTGTCTCTAAGCAGCTCTATGCTGTGCTGAAAGAGAAATTTAGCAGGAAAAGAACAACTCTATTCCTGAAACTATTGCATTTTGTCTGGTTTCACACACACGAAGAAAAGAGTGGGGTTTGTGTGCTTATCAGACAGGTAAAGTAGTATGTTTCTATAGTGACAAGTACAGCAAAAAGAGCTCAGAAGACAGGGTTGGGGTTTTTTTCCAATCTGACCAAAGTATGAAGCTAAAGGGACACTGCTCACTCATTGTTTTGGAAAAGTTTGTGGTAGTGATTTTCCAGTAGCAGCATGTCCTGGCACAATTACACTACTGACTTCCCTGCTCCAGTTAACCAGGCTTCCTTGTTTTCCCTAACCACTGCTCCCAGCTCACTCCTGCTCTGCTGGGCTGCTCCACGGCTGCAACAAAGATAGAACTACCCGGCCACTCCTCTCCTAGCCCTGTGGAGGTTTCTCGGGCTGTTATTCTTTCGATTACATGCAAACACACCCCACTTTGCCCCTAAAGGTCACTCCTGCATGCAGCTTTCTGCCTGTTGCAACAGGAAGACCAGCTTTTTCGGTTTGTCTTCCTTTCTTACACAGCCCTGCACCTTCCCTAGTGAGCCTCCTGAGCAGGACTTCCCTCCTCTCTCCCAACCACCTTCTCCAAAACCATCCCTTCCCCCTTGCTTTGCCTCTGGGTATATCCAAGGGTGTGTCCCAGCCTTCCAAGTGAGAAGAGATAACTGAGGAAGGACCCCAACCAGTCAGGATGAATTTGAGATGAAGCCTGTGTATCCTGGAGGCAGCAGCCACACAGGACACTCTGCCTTCCTCCCCTCCCCATCCCTGGCTACCTTGAGCATAAGCTCAGAGTGTGCCCCAGCACTGAATGCTACCAGGCAGCTCTCATGGGATTTTTGCCCCACTCTGATACCCCAAGTTTCACAGATCGGGTCTCCCAGCAGAAGGCTTGCACAGGAAACTCTTACATTTAATGACAATGCCATAAACACTTGCTAAAACCTTGAGGTTTAAATAATAAAAAAACCCCTAACCCAAACCACCAATTCTGTTAACATATCCCATAGCAGTGCAATGTGTGACACTATTTGGGAAAGCTGGAAAGCCTATTTTGGATTTAACCACTCTTTTGCAAGGACCATTTTGTTAAGTCCCTTCTGACCTTGTCACCTTGATAAGGGACAATCACCTCACTTGCTTCAGACACCTTAGAGAAGATTATTTTATCTTTCCATAGGCAGAATCACCTCTCAAGGAGCTCAAGGTCCAAGCACTTACCGAGTCCTAAGACAGTCCCTTGTCTGTCCTGGCAGACAAAACTTTGGGAAAGGGACACCCTCCACCAGCCCTTCCTCCACTTCCTCAGAGTGGAGGCAGAGATAGGGAAGAAACTAGACATTTCAAGAATACTTGGTAAATGGCTCAAAACCTGTAAAAAAAAGCCTTTGCACACACACAAAAAAAGTGGGTTTTGCCATTTTGACACATTCAGGCCAAGTTTACATACGACTTCTTCCAAGCTCATGGCATCACCTCCAGCAGATAGTAAAGTTATTATGTGAAAATAAAGAAGTCAGTTCAGTGTTGCCAGCTAAGAATGGCATTTAACAGAACACTTACTCTTTTTTTCTTGAAGTAAAGATATGTCAGGCTCTACACTACTGTTCCATATATAAGTTTACCCCAGGATGTGACAAGAAGACCAAAAAAAAACAAACCACCATCTTCACAAATATTTGAACTTTTAGCTAAAAAGCTAACTGCATAAAACAATTCATTTCTCACTGTTTTAGACTAACAAAGCCAGGACCAGGTCTAGAACTTTGCAAAGAAACTGAGAACATTATGAGCAGTAATGAACTGTTTCTGTCTTGTTACTGGCTAGTACTCCATAAATAGAGCCCCATAAACAGTAAGTACAGGTGAGGCTCAAAATCACTCTAAACCCTCAATTACCAAATTAGTGTTATCCACAACAGCACAGGTTTTCAGAGTTTTTAAAAAGCTCCCCTAACACTTGTGCCATGTGGGCCTGCAGTTATACAAGAAACTGCAGCTATTTTCAAATTAGTTTGGAAAAAAGTAGATTGGAAAGGAAGTATTTTCTTCCTGCTTAGCTAGTTTCAAGAATGTTGTGGCCTATATTAATGTCACAGCACTTTTTGCAATAAAATGGTGCTCCAGTACAGGAGGAGCAACATTACAAAACTCCTGGGCCACTGCCAAGACTAGAGCCCATTTCATACAAGTTCCTATTCAGAAGCCAGTCTACTATATTTGCAAATAGAATTGCAAATAGCAGCTATGGCTGCAGGAACTCTAAGTAGCTTCACTTCAGGTTTCTGAAGGCAACATACTCCAAACTCCATTCCTGACTTCACAGAACTTACTGGAGTCAAAATAGACTGAACTGAGCCCAAGCAGCATTAGAGTCACACACTGTAGTCAGCAATTGCATCAGTTCATTCAGAAAGCAAAAGCAACTAATTTCTGGATTTTTCATATGTGCCTACATATGTACATGCACTAACAGACACATGCATATTCCCCTGCCCATCCTGCAAGTCCTCTGCTCCACTGGAGGAGGAGGAGAGACCCTCTGAATTGCTGTTCTTGGTGCACAAAAACAGCCGAGATTGTAGCTCAGAACACAGTCACAGGTATCTTCAAGTTAGACAAAGAAAAGAGCTCTCCAGGTCTAATTCTGCTCATCTTACTTTAGAAGGCACTACCACACACAAATGCATTTATTCATAGAACACACAGTGCTCTAGAGAGGGTGAAATCAGGACAAGAATGCTGCCTAATAGTGGAAAGTGAACAAGAAAGTGATTGCTCAAAACTTAACATGAACTCTGCCTCTGTGCTACAGCACTTTCTTGCCTAAAACACATTAAACCATAAATATTAGCAAGCAGATGTCTTCGTATTCCACAAAATTCACAAGGGGAAAACCCAGCATTGAAGTTTAACAATGCAAGGCTTTGCTTTTGTTCAGCAGCAGGAAGCTGGGGGAACAGGCAGGCACTTGCCTGGCATGGTGCAAGCTGCTCAGAAGCCCCCAGTCTTCTTGGGAAAAAGACTTCATCACTAGGACCAACAAGCCTGAGCAAACCCAGGGAGTTAAGGGATCACAGCTAAAGGCAGCCACTCTTCACTCAAGGCAATCCAACACTGCTCACACTAAGGCTGGTCCAAGCCAACGTTGCTAAGACCAATCCACTGCTCAGGTTTAAGGCACAAAATGTGTTGTTTCCATTGACTTCTTGCCAAATTCAAGCCAGCCTGGTGGAAAAAAAAAATTTAGTTCTGTATCAGGCTCAATCTTCCCTCCGACACCCCAAATCACCCCCCAAACTTCTATTATTAGAGAGGAGACTGTCAGGGATGTCAGGGTCAGCATTGGCCATGCCAAGGCAGCAAAGCTGTTTGGCAAACCTGGGTTGGGAGAACACCAGCCTCAGCAAGGGCAGCACAACAGCAGCAAGGAGCCTGCTGCAACACTCCATCCCAAGAGGAAACAGCCATCTCCAATTCCTACACTTCAGAGAGGGGATTGAAACCCAAAACTTACTGATCCATGCCTAACCTGACTTGGTGCAAACATCCAAAGACATCCTCTTCCTTCCATTTAGGCCACAAGCATATTTTAAGGCAAACATTTTAAGGTACCAAAAGTTTCAGAGAACACCATGTTAGTGCCCAGCCTTCCCAACTAGAGCAAGGCCATGAGATCAATCAAGCACAAGATCCTCAGGAAGGGTTAAGAAAACAGGACAGACAGCACCCTTTCCCAGGACCAACCTCCTGGTCTACATGTCAAGCACTTAAAGATTGTGCCAAGACACAGACAGCACCTTGAGAGTAGAAAATTTAACAAAAGGCTGCTGAACTCCATGTAAGCAGGTTGGACTAGATGTTCTCTAACATCTTTTCCAACCTAGTTCATTCTGTGATTAGCCAGGTATCCCTTGACCAACCTACTCCTCAACATCTGCTGAGGAGAAAGCACCACCACTGTCCCCACAGTGACACTTTTCCTCTGAAAATGTTCTCTTTGTGTTTAATATCCCACAGCTCTTGCTCTCCAATACAGTCAGGCCCTACCTACTGCCTGCACAATCATGATCCTAAGGATCTGCAGCACATTCCATGCTGAAGAATCCTAACATACTTACAGTTGCTGATGGCAGAAAACCTCCTCTTGCTTTCCCAAACATTACCAAGCTCCACTATGATCCTCCCAAGGCAGGCAGAATACAAGAGCAGCCTGCAGCACTGTGGGACACCAGCATGCCATGGATTTAGGGAGCTTTACACACCATCTTCTCTCAGTCCTTCATTTCTGAAACTGGTTTTGCTCTTTTGACACTGAGCACCCACCTGGTGCTTTTGTAATGCCATCATAGATCCTTCTCCCCCAAGGCTTCACTGCTTCCGTGGCAGCAGCTGCCCCTGAACCATTTTGTTATCTCCAGGCAGCTTCCTGCTGGTGCCTCCATGGGAATCACTTGATGCCTGCCTGCGGTGAGAGTCTCACCCTGCTGTGTCAGCATACAGCCATCATCTCCATCACCCTGAACAGTGGGTGCCAGCCAGCACTGCAGCAGTGCCTCCTGTGCTTCTCCAGGTGAGGCAAGGCTATACTGACCACCAGAGCTTGTGTCAGCACTGCTGCATCTCTCCACAGCCCTGCCTCCACTCCAACAGCCACCTCATCCTTGCCAAGATCTTCCTCCAGGACTGCCTGGTTTTCACAAGAGAACTGAGATTTGCAGGAGACACTGAACAAGTGAACCAACACCAACTAGTCCTTGCCCTCTCCGACATTCTGGCTTTTAAAGGCTCCAAGGCAGCAGCTTCATGAAGTCTGACTTCCCTTTGCAGTAGTCAGTGTCCCATCTCCACATGTACACCAGCTTTTAAAGAATCTTCTCCTTGGCTTTTTCCAGATACTCCATGTGTACCATTCTCTGGGCATCCCAGACTACCAGAAGCTGCATTGCAGCCCTCCAGCACTGAGAGGGATGGTGAGCAGGGGCAGTTACCTAATCACAACTCACTCAGAGTTCTGAAGTACTGTGTGACCTTACAGAATTGTTAATCAAACATTTGCTGCTGCTCTTCCTGTTTCACCTCCTTTGCACAGAGAGGTCAGTTCAAGCCTGTGCAGGATTCAGAGTCAAAGAGAGGTTATGGCATAGAGCTTGGTTAAAATCTTCCCCAGTAAAATAAAGTCCTGCCAAACACTGCTCCCAAAACTTTTACACCTGGAGCTGTTACTGCCTATGAGGCTCCCTGAGAAACTTCCTTTTCCTCACTTTTCTGAAGAGGGGTATGTTACTTGGGCTTTGCTTTCACGAAATTACTCCTAAAGCTTTCCTCTGGCTAACATTATTGCATATTTTATTTGACTCACCAGCATTTATGAACCTTTATCTCCTTCCCTTGGGTACAGCTTCAGCTTTTAGAATTTCCCTTTTTATTTCAATAGCTTCCTTTACAAAGCTGTTTGAACTTTTCTGCTTCCTCTTACCCTTGTTCAAGCCTCTGATGGAAGCAAGTACATCCCACCTAATGGCACCCACAGCCATCTGCAGGTTTGCTGCAGACCACTTAATCTCCTCACCAATCTTTTGGTGGCAGCTTATCTCAAAAAAAGAAGGTACAGAATTGCACTTGGCCACAACAGGTTTTGTCAACATACCTCCATTACATCACAGACTTTTCACACCTGCAAAGCCATTAGAAACATTAAAGCCTTCTTATTAGGGTGGTTCTCACCTTTTAATGCTGGCAGCTCCCAGAACACCTTTCATTTTACACTGTTCAGTGTGGAATAACCCAGGATACAGCTACTTTATTTCTCCACAGAGAACACAAAGCTTGCTAACACCATACCCCCTTAAACACCCCTCCAACTGTTTTCAGCAGGTCACAATGACATGTGATGCCCAAGAGCCAAGGATCAGCTGGACAAACACACACACTTATCTCTGGCTGACACAAGCTGCTTGCCCTTCACTCTTGGGGCCTCCAGACACTTACTAGGATCTCCAAAATGAATTTATCTCCCTTTTTTCTTCCTCTTCTCTTTCCCACATCCTGGCAGCATGCTGCCAGTCTCAAGAAGGCAACTTGAAAAGCCATGATCTCTCAGCTCCTCTGGGCAGCAGCACCACTCTTCTTTCACCAGCACAATTCTGTATCCATGAGCACCCAAAGGTAAGAGTAAAGCCTCAGTAATTTATTACCATGACATTCACAAGCAACAGGTACATCCCAAGCTAAACAAAACCTCTCTCCCCATTCTCAGCCCTGGACCTCAGACAACAAGGCGGTGATGCTCTGGTTAAGAGCTCCTTTGAGGCAATGCCTCGGAACACAAGAACTTGTGTCCCATAAAACACTCTGCAGAAAGTCGGCAGCTTTGAAACTAACAAACAAAACAAGCACAAGGCAAACCATGAATAATTCAGTCTCTTTTAAAAAGAGGTTTAGAAACTCACTAAGTTTCAGTCAGTGCTTTATTAGGCTTTTCCTTCTGATCAGCTTTAATCCTGCACTGTCCCGGCTAGCAACATGTGCTTTCCTAAGTCAAGTTCGGCACAACTTGCCTCAACTGCAGCCCAGCTAGGCTTTCTCAGCTCTCTGTAAGCCATTTCGACATCGAGACATCCCAAGCACTTCACCCATGAACACTGAACTTCCAGCTCTTCCCGCAGCTCCAACTTCACTCCTCCACATCGGAGCCACACACGCACTTCTCCGCCGTGGCAAACAGCCCAGAGGAAACCCAACTTTTTGAACCATACGCTCTGCACCTATCCACCAGGCACACAAGCAGCTCTCGTTGTACTTTTCCAGGCAGGAGCCAGCGCTAAATCCAGGTGCCCACGCCCCGAGCGCTTGAGAACAGTCCCAGCCCCTCGGCTCAGCCGCGCTCTCCCTTCCCACGCCGCCCGGCCAACAGGGCGTCGGGGGCCAGGAACCACACCGGAGACGTGATAGCCACGGGTGCTGCTCTGCTCCGAGAGATTAGCCCCGAAGGGAAGCCACAGCTCCCACCGATACCAGGGGTTCACACACACCACAACCACAGGTTGCAGCGTGCGAGGAACCGGCTCACCCCGGGCACGGCCGCCGGGGAGCCCGACCTGCACACAGTTTTAGGGCGAGGATTGTACTTAGTCCTGGGGGATGCTGAGTGGGGGGTGGGGCTAGCCACAAACCCAGCACCCCCTCCCCACCTGGCAGCGCACTCAACCGGCCTTACGATAAAACCCCGAAAAACGTAAAAAATCAAGCGGTGAACACTGGGGCACCCGCCCCTCTCCTTCCGGGGGGTCGGCAAGTGGGGAAAACAGCAAAAACCACGCAGCAGAAAAGCAAACAAAACGCGGCTCCCGGCGCTTCCCCTCCCCGCCATGCCCGTCCCGCGGTCAGCGCGGCCCGGGGCGCCTCACCCAGAAGATGAAGTTGAAGCCGAAGAGCAGATACTTGATGCACTTGGTACCTCCTTTGACGGGCATGGTGGCGGCTGCAGGCGCTGGGACAAGGCTCCCGCGCTCCGCCGCCGCTCCTTAAATGCGGCCCTGCCCGGGTGTCTCCCCCGCCCGCCCCCGGGGCCTCCTCCCGGCCGCGCCCCGCACCTGAGGCCGCCCCGCTCCGCCCCAAGGCCGGGCGGGCTCCAGCGCTCCGGCAGCGCCACACGGGGCGGTGCCCGGCCCTCCCGCGGGATCGGAGTGTCCCGTGTCCCGTGTCCCGGAGCGGAGGGGAAGGAAGCACGGGGAATGTCAGAGTGCCGCTCCCGGCCCTGCACGGCGCGGCCTCAGCAATCCCTCCCTGTGGCTGGAGCCTTGTCCAAACGCTCCTGGAGCTCTGGCAGGGTTGGGGTTGCGACCATTCCCTCGGGAGCCTGTTCAGTGTCCCAGCACCCTCTAGGGGGAAAAACTTCGTCCTGATATCTAACCAACCCCCCCACCCCAACCCGACCCTGCTGCTCTTGTACAGATCACACAATCCTTAGGGCTGGAAGGGACCTCTGGAGCTCATCCATTCCAGCCCCCCTGCCCAGGCAGAGTCACCAAGGGCAGGTGACACAGGAACACATCCAGGTGGGTTTGGAATGTCTTCAGGGAGGAAGAATCCACACACCCTCCCATGGGCAGCTGTTCCAGTGCTCTGCCACCCCTGGTGTAAAGAAACTTCCTTGTGTTGTGAAACTTCTTGTGTTAGTTTCTGGCCATTGCTCCCTTCCTGTCGCTGTGCACCACAGAAGAGTCTGGCACCATCCTATTGACACCTGCTTTGAGATATTTACATGCGTGAATGACATCCCCTTTCTGACTTATCCAATTAATCAGGTCCAGCTCCCACGGAGATGCTCCAGACCTTTGTGGCCTCTGCTGGATGTTTAGTTTAAAATAAATGCATCAGTCTCGCTTAAATGGGTGTTTTCCCATACAAGATAAACTTACAGTTTAGTTATAGTTTAACTCCTTTAATCTTTCAAATATGTCTGTACGAAGTTACAAACATCCACTTTAGGAAAATAAGGCGGGATAAGTTTCAGCCCGCCAGCTGCTCCATGGTAACTGGTTGCACACGTGCCCTTAGGTCACCCCAGTTGTGAGAAAAAGCAAGTTATATTTCAACTAAAAATTCCCCTTTCATTGTAACAGGCCACTCAGCATGATCATTCAGCACTCAGCTTCTAAGCCTTTTAGCTCAGGGATGAAAACTGAGGGCTAGTACCTTAATTTCATACAGTGGGATTAGAAATTCATCAGGTATCGAGGTTCAAAAAAACTCAAGCAGAACAGTAAAAAGAAATGCAAATAAAAACATGTTGGAGGTATTGTTGCCAAAATAAATTATAAGATACAGCACATTCCAGAGGCAATACTGAGGGGGAGACCCTGACTTGGGCAGCTGCTTCCCAGAGCAGGTTACAAAACAGGCATACAGATTTTCCTATAAAATAAAGGGAAGCAGAGGGGTGGAGGCTGGCCACAACAATATAGATCCAACAAGGATGGAATTAATAAATGCATGTGACTAAACTCTCATGGTAACTGGAAACGGAGCAAGGTGAGGTCCTGTGTCTCAGTCTCAGACTGGTTTTCTGTGTGGCTTTTGGGTTGGTTTTCTTTTGTCACTTTGCCATTAAGAATTTGTGCTGTTAGTTAGCATCAGTAATGTGGCTTCCCTTAAGTTTCTAAAATTAAGGATCACAGAAGAAGTTTGGATAACTCCTGTCCTACCTTTGTATTGTTAAGCTTTTCATGCTTATACTGTATTAAAGCAACTCATTCAAATTCATGGGCAGTAACCTTTTGATCAGAGGCAAGAAATGGACCTGTTGGATAAAAACCTCCTGTAAGTTTGTAAAAAATGAAACTCTCCCCATTCACCTGCAAATTAAGTTATGAGGAAGTGAAATGCATTTCTGCATCTTCAATATTCTCAAGAATATGGAATAAAAACAATGCTGTGTTTTTTTTTAATTTCTTTTTTTATTCTATATGAAGGATCTGGAGACAACATTTATGTTTCACTCTTCCAGGGTGTGACAATCTGATAGATGCAATTCTCTGACCACACCTGAACTTCTCTGACTAGTGGAATGAGATAGCAATCAACCGAATTTCTGTGTAATTGAAATCACTAATGGAAATTCATGACCCTTGTAGAAGTACTTCAAACTGATTTATTATCTTGAAACTTTGTATTTGCATGGGATAATAGGCATTTTGCATGAAATATTTATTATCTGCACTTGAAATTGTGCTGGGTGGTTATAGTGTTATTTTGTCCTACTGGTACAGAGAAAAGCAAATCCAGGATATTGCTATTAAGAAGAAATCAGAGTTTACCAGAAGCCTTTTAAAATAATCTAGACAGAACATTAACTATCTGTAAAGCTTTTCTCTATAGGTAGGCTGAATTATTTTATCCTGTTTAAATGTGAAACTGAATGTCTTGTTTGGGCTAATAGTGAAGAGGAGAAACATTTGCTTTTACCAGGAAAGATGTTCCTCCTCAGACTGCACAATCCAAAGGACCCTGATCCTTTGATTAATAGAGGAAGGCAAATGAGATTTTTAGGGGTTTCTCTCCTGACTGTATTAAAGAATGGTGGGATTCTCTGGTAAGTACTGCAGAATTTCTTGCCTCTTTGACCTGTTTTCCCCATATGTCTACCTTAAGAATACGTGGAAGGACTAGTGTCAGCTAGCTTGAGGCCTTTAGCCTTCTTTGCATAAACAGTTCCAGGTCTTTTAAAAGGTTTCAGCTTCCTTAAAAAGCCAAGCATAAATGGTTAGGACTGCAGAGATATAAAATACAAAGCTTTCCCCACCAAAGAACAGGGATTAAAAGATTTCTTGACTACTGGTTAAAGGAGAAATATAATAACAACATTTTATTCATTTTAGAGGAATAACATCTCTGACTGTACAAGCCAGACACAAGAAGAAAAACCCTAAAAGTTGTTTTGCTTGCTTTTGAGCTTCAGTGATTGCTATTTTTGCAGTGACTGTGATGCTGGGGTGGATCTGTCCACCGGGTGAGGGGTGGGGCTGTATAAATCCATCACTCCTCTGCCGTCAGAGAGTCAGGGATGGATTTTGAGAGGAAAGAGGAAATAGGAAGCCACAGACCCTAAGATGATGTAATCTGGGTCATCCTAAACTCCTGAGTTTGTCCATGAAACATGACACAAAGTGCCTTACTTCTGGTCTCACCTTTCCAAACCATTTTTAAGCTACTTTGGTTTATTTCGACACAGCGATATTTTGGAACGGTGATGGGTGAGTGGTTCCTTCCACATCTGGGAGGGAGAGGCTGGTCTTGGAGCTGGAGAGTCAAGACTGGCATTCCATTGCAAAATGGAATGAGTCATTGCAAAAATGACTCAGAGGGTCAGTCATGCTGATAACACTATGTGGAAGGCACTGGCCTTTTTTCCAGGGCTGGTAGAAGTGTGTTTGGTGTTTGGTATCCATAGCAGATAGATTCTGGAAGAAGTCCTGCTGGGAGTAAATCTGTGTGTCCTGGAAGTGTGTCTGCTTTCTGCCCGAGAGAAAGGCTTTGAAGAAACCACAAAGCCATGGGGGATTTCACTAGAAGTTAGGTCTTCCTCTATAACTGAAGGTGTATCTGGAAGTGAAAACCCAAAGCCAGACTTCTTCATTTTCCATGTTTTTAAAAAACTTTTTTGTTTTTAACTGAGATTAGAAGAAGTTTAGAAGAGATTTGGCCACATCCTCACAAATATTTGGCATAAGACATTTGTATATGATGTGTGAGTAGTGATAATGTCAAGTGAGCAACTGGAAAATCTCAATATGAACTTAGGAACCCGTACAAAATTGTTACATAATGAGTTATTATTTTACTGGAAAATCTCAATGTGAACTTAAGAACCTTTATGAAATTGCTTTGTAATCAGTTACAATTTTCAAATTTTGAGATAAAATGCGTGGCATAAAAAACAGAAATTCCAAAAATTCCAAAAACCATCCATTCAAAATAATTCAGACATCCTTACTATTACCAACAATGAAAGTAGACTCCTTCAGGAAGGAAGGGTAATAAAAGGATGGAGCCAGGCTCTGCTTGGTGGAGCAGGGCAATAGGACAAGAGGGAATGGACAGGAATTGATGCCCAGGAAGTTCCACCTGGACATGAGACAGAACTTCTTCCCTGGGCACTGACCAAGCCCTGAACAGAGACCAGAGAGGCTGTAGAGTCTCCTCACTGGGGATATTCCAGACCCCTCTGGACACAATCCTGTGCCCTGTGCTCTGGGATGGCCCTGCTGGAGCAGGGAGGTGGCACCAGATGAGTCACTGTGGTCCCTTCCACCCTGACCCATCCTGGGATGTGGAATATGTCGTCATTTTACTTAGGGAGAAGAAAACACACTTGTTTTTTTAATTGTTGTGAAATGCAAAAAATAGTCAGGATGCCCCTTAATTTTTCACAGCAGCAGTTTGATATCACTGAAAGTGTAGCTGATGGTTTGACTCCTTTCCAAGTTAAATAAATTACATTTAAGCCCCTATGCTGCAGACAGCAGTGCTTGTATCTGGCTCCAGTGTGAGAGCAGGCTTTTGACTGGAGGATGGCAGTCCAAAGCTTTACCAAATAAATACTGTGACTCTGAAAGATTGCAAAATTCCTGTTTGGAAATCACAGCTGTGACACTGTGCAGCTCCAAAGGTGATTCATCTAACTGCTATGTTGATGTCTGCATGTGTCAGAGCTTTCTGTGTGGGTGAAGTTATTTTAGGAGCAGGGGACAGGAGTGGGGCCACAGGCTGTGGCTGCTGTCGAGGTGCTGGCAGGTTCGGCAGGTTCTTGAGCACAGGGCCCCGTGATGTGACACATCTCCCTTGCCATAATTCAGCACTGTGGTGTGTGTGGGGACTTAGGGCAAACCTTTCAGGTGGCAGATTAAACATCATGTATGTGAAGCTCAGCTATGACTGTTGTGGAAAAATATTCCTGTTTTTTTCCAGTGCACGCATGAGAGAAATGCAGGCAGCATCCAAAAAGAGTGAGATGGCTCTAGGTCTGTCTGACAGCCAAGAAAGCTACAGCTAATAGTCTTAATAGTCTCTCTAGATGCTTTTATTTCCGAAGAGAAGAGAAGAGAAGAGAAGAGAAGAGAAGAGAAGAGAAGAGAAGAGAAGAGAAGAGAAGAGAAGAGAAGAGAAGAGAAGAGAAGAGAAGAGAAGAGAAGAGAAGAGAAGAGAAGAGAAGAGAAGAGAAGAGAAGAGAAGAGAAGAGAAGAGAAGAGAAGAGAAGAGAAGAGAAGAGAAGAGAAGAGAAGAGAAGAGAAGAGATATTTCGGTATAAGGGACCTATAACAACCATCTGGTCTGAGCACTTCAGGACTAACCCAGAATTAAAGCATGCTATTAAGGGTGCTGTCCAAATGCCTTTTAAGCATGACTAGTAACAATGGTCCCAAATCTGAAAATATTTTTGGTCTTAGCTCTCTTCCAGCCAAAGGTGGATTTCCAGGTGTTTTCCTGAAATTCCCCGGCAGTCCCAGTTTCATGGGTTCACAGAGCACAGGTTAGGGAGGTTCTCAAGCTGTTCTTCCCAGTGCTGTCAGGTAGATGACTAGGAAATTGTCAAGATATTATTTTTAATCAGATTCATGGTTCCATTAAGGATTTTACAATTTAAATTTCTGGTGCAAAGTAATCTGAACACTCTGGCAGAATCTCAATTGACTATATTTATAAATCCTTTTGTATGTGTAAGTATAAATATTTTTCATACCTAGCTAGAAACATTAGTTATGGAACTGAGCTTTGAAATGTTGGGGGGTTACTTTTCAGTCAATTTAAGAAAGCAGGAAAAGTAATATTCAACAATGGAGAAAGGGGAAATGTTTCTCCCCCAATTTTTCAGTCACTCAAAAGTATTTCAGGACATTCTTCCTCCTGTCTCAGAAAGAAAATAAGCTTTCTTTATGCAAATGCCAAGAACTAAAAAATTATCCAAAACCCCAAATAGTCATACATGAAAATTAAAAAAAAAAAAAATCACTAGATGCTTTTCATTTTTAGCAGTAGTGGTTTAATATTAGGATCTGTTTTGTTTCTCCCTAATCCATGTCCTCACTGGAAATTAGCAGGACTTAATTATTTAGTGGCTATTTGAAATGAGCTGTCGAAGAGTAACCTCCTCCCTAAGCACCCTGTCTGCAGGGGAGAGGATTTTATTCCTGGGTACCACACAGCACTTGCAGGTGAAGTTAAATAATTTTTAATTGTGAACTGGTACTGATCTGAGGGAGCTGATTTAAACATATATTCCAACACAGGTCTAATAGTGTTGGACTAGATAAGGCTGATTTAGTTTTCTGGGTTTGTTTTCAACTTCATTTTCCAAACATGGATTTGGTTTTAAGCTTGTGTTTCACTCTTTGGTAATTAAAGCAGCTATGCATTGCTGAAAGTGTGTGGATTAAAAAATACTTGCTTGTAGGATTGAACCTTGTGTTTTAGTCTATTGAATTGTCTTTCTTATTCCTTACTCTCCCCACTCTAATTCAGTTCTTAAATTCTTCTCATATTTTCTTGGTGGTTTTCCTTTTCTCCCTTCAGTTTCTTCTGATTGCCTTGAGAACTGAGGAGGAAATACTGCTGAATAGAAGTTGCAGTATTGAATATTGCTCCTTTGAAGCTTAAGATGTCACATGAGGTCCCTGAGAAAAAAAAAGTAGATATATGGAACTACATTTCAAAAAGAACTGTCTATTTTTGCCATTGTAGTGAGGTCATTGACTTGAATAGCTTCTGTGAGATGGTCAAATGAGAGAAAGTAGGGTTTCCAAATATTTCTGTTACAGACTCTTGGTCTCCTTGTGAGGTCTCTGGTCATTTCCTGCTTATCACGCCACAGATTGCTCCATAGTTTAGGAAGCCTGAGAAAAATCACTTCCCCTTTTCACCAGCATCTCTTTTTTTATTAGTAAGATCTTTCCTGAAGTCCTGGAATGATGTTCAGGGTTTGCAGGTGGGAACTGCTGTTTTAGACCACACTGTGTGGGTCATCTCAGCTGGTGTCACAGGAGGCCTGTTGTTATTATCCATGAGAAAACTCTCACCAGGGCTTTAATTGCCAGTGGTGTTGGGCTGCACCTTATCTTTTAATGCAAGAGAGGCTTCTAACCATCTCACCTATTTTACACACTGAAAATCAGCTGACAAAATGTGCTTTTTGTAGACCCATGTTTTAAAGTGCAGGTGAGCATTCATCTCTGAAGTTACCAGGAGGTACATGAGGATCTTCTCAAGCTTTGGTGAATAATGCCTATGTCATACAGTGCTGCCATCTTTACCTTTGTTTGTTTCTAATGCTGTCAGAGTGAAGGGCAAAGTGTAGTGGCAGGCCTCCAGTCAGTATATGCAACATGTTATGTAATTTATTTAGCCCCAGCTGCTATGAAAAGATAGGATGGATACCTTTGCTGCTCTCAGCACTTCAGAGCCTTTGAGCAATCACAATTGCTGTTGTCAAATGTAAATCAGCTGGGAAGCTCTTGCAGGGGACTTTGTATGGGTTATGGATGTGGTCTTGGGAGCTGAAATCCATCTCCTTCAATTCTTTTGCTGCCTGTGCTTCCTTGGGCATTTATTTTTTTTATTTCAGTGACGGAAACAGAGAAGCATAGATCATCAAGACCTGCTTGAGGCAAACCAGTCTGTGTCTTCCAGAGCAGGAGTGAAAAATAAATCTTCTACAATCAATCTGTGAGTTTCAAGCATTATAGAATGGAAACAACTCCCATATTTCCTGGAAAAAATATTAAGAGTTCAGCAAATAGCATGGAAAAGCAATACATCATACTGGGGCTGCTCTTTAGAATAGGTAAAAGATGTAGAAGCCAAGATGGAGAAACTCTGGATGTTGTGATACAGTTTAGGCATGGGAGGTAACACCAAATTTGAGCTGATAGCTCAGTATTCTGTTACTGAGTGTATTTTCATTAAATCCAGCAACAAAGCATTCAAGAAGGAACAGGTTGCTGAATATGCTTTCCCTTTTCCATATAATACCATCAGGGCCAAGGTAACATCCTCTCATCAAAGACAAGATGTGGTGAGTAGAGTAAAATTTATAGGAACGTAAACATGTTTATAGGAAAGCAACTATGCTTATAATAAAGTAAATATAAGCATATTTACTATTCTAAAGCTTACAATTATTCTTATGTGTTTCTTGTTATGAATCACACTGCCTTGAAATGATGGGCACACTTCTCCAAGTGCTCCAAATCACCAGTAATTAAATGATGATTAGTTAAACCCTCCTGAAGGCAGCTGGGTTAGCACATACCTTGAGGTATCCCTCAGGAAGGTTTGTTCCTATAGAGCAGTTTTTAGAGATTAAGGGATGTTTTTTAAGCCTTGGCATTGTGTTTATTCTCTCTCAACTTCAGCCTGAGTTGTGTTAAGCTGAAAATTTAGTCTGTTACTCTACTTATGTCCTATATTGATATAATATGTGAAGCTTTCTTACTCTGGAGCAAAACATCAAATTTTTGATTGTTTGGTGAGCCTATAGATGGATTTAAATTTGGCATTGCTACAACCTCCTTTGATTAAACTTCTGATGAAGCTAGTGGATAAAAACAGGGGTCAAGATAAAGCCTAATTGAAGATCATCTCCTTCATACCTATCAAATGAAGAAAGGACTGAAAGCTTCCTTGGAAATAGTGTGCGTGTTTGTGTTTTTGGTTTTTTTTTTTCACTTTTGCAAGGAGGCACCCTTGCATTCTCTATGTCTGAAGTTTTGTTTATTTTTTTTAAGTCTTGTAATGCTTTCTGAAACAAATTGCCACCTGAGAGGTTAAAGAGGATATATATAAGCATCATTATATTAGTTTGGTTCTTTTTGCATTGACATAATTAAATACTTTGGGTTTGATTTAAGAAGTCATCCTGTTCAGCTTGCTACTAAACTTGAAATTATATTTATACTGTGCATAACCAATAATACTAAAAGGGAAAGATGTTAATAATTAGTATAACTGAAGCAGAGGGGGATTATTTCCTCTTCAGGAATCTTTTGAGATAGTTGAAGGTGTGTTTTTCAGAACTAGACTAGGTATCCTTATTTTCTAAAAATATTTTAGCTGCTTTAATAAAGCCTGTGAAAAATCCCTATGGAGGAAGGAGGGGTAGGCTCTTCAGATCATAGGGAGGATAAAAGTTTGAAATAAAATAGACCCAGACCTGGATAATCCAGATCTGAGGAAAAAAAAAATGTATAGGAGCAGTAGACCTTTGAGAGAGTCTTGGGAAAAAAAGGAGTGGAATTTTTAACTCTTAGCTACCAAGTCCTCAAATGCTAGTAGGCAGAGGCAGACTGTGAGGTGTGTCTCAAAACTGGCATGTTGCTCCAGTCTGTTAATGGCTCCAAAACTTCAGACATGCCAAGTAATAAATCACCTTTCTAATAGAATACTGCGGTCCTGCTTGTCTGGGGGCTTTGTGTGGTTCCTTGTGAGTACATTGATATTAGAGTTTGATTTATAGCAAGACAACTTGTTCCTGAAAATTGAAAATAACCTATTGTATATCTGAACCTGGACACACCTGTAGACAAAAAGAACCTCAATTCTGCCTGTCTAGGTATGGTCTCTAATATGATGTAAACCTGACATGTCTAGTTACTATTAAGCACGGATACAGATTTTGCATAAATACTGTAGATTTGTGATATTTAAGTGATTTTGTTTTTACCTTCCATTACTTGCATAAATATTTGCAGCCATGAAGGTAACCAGTGTTTGGTGTGACGCATCATAGAAACTTGAGGGAATTTTTGGCTGGAATTTCTAACCTGCCAGCTCTGTATAAAGCCAGAAAGGGTTTCTTTTGTTCAGTCACAGAGTTTAGTATTGACTTTAAGCTGTAGTGCTCAGATGCCCTCAAACTACAGGGCTTTGCTCTCTAATTAAAGATAAGGGTCTCTTAACAGTGCTCAGCAATGACTCAGGTGTGTGGATATCTGAATTTAAGTTTCTATACTTGGAATTGCTAAACTTGAGGAATTTGCCGACTATCTTTATTCAGAAGCAAATCACAGAAAATAATCTGAAAAGGGTGTTTGATTTTTCTTTATGATTGCTAAAGCCACAAAGGCAATCATAAAAGGTAGTGGAGAGACATGAATGGAAATAGATCAGAAACCAATCGAATGTGGCCTGAGTTGTAACAATACTGTGGCTCCACCCTGAAATGGAGAGACCAGCAAAATTTTCCTTGCAGAATGGCGCCCTTTTACCTGGCATGGCTATCCTGATGCCTGTCACACGCCCGGAGTAGGCTTATTCCCTGTGGGTATGGCTTGAGGTTGCAGTTTAGAGAGACAGCATTTTTTTTCCTATGTAGTCTCAGCACCCTTCCTGGTCTAATTTCTCATCAGAGCTGCTGGTTTATCCCCTTTTTCTCTATAAAATTCTGTTCTCCCTGCTTTGCACTCCTCTTAGCTAAAAAACAAACTTTGTATTCCACAGTGGGGCTTGAATCGCTTCTTTAACTTTCTGGGTGGAGGAGGGAAGTCGTCTGAAAAGAATACGGGAACACTTTGTGCCAAGGGCTGGGTTCATAATTCAGCATTATCCTGGAGCACACTAGGGTAGTCAGCAAGTATGTGATATTGAAGATTTGCCAGATACCAGAGCTCTGGATGACTGGAATATATTCTTCAGAAGGCTGTGAGATCTGACTACACAGCTATTCTTTTCTAACCACAGAACTAACAAGTGTGTCAAAGCTGGGTTTTCCACTGCTCAGCTGCCACTTGGAAGCAAAACTTTTAGGAAAGTCCCACATCCTATTTGAGTAGATTAGAAATGCATATTTCAAAAAGTCTCCACATGTAATTTAAAGTTGTTAATTTTGGCATCTCAATATGTGTTGTTGAAATGCTTGTTCCTACCAGGCTTAAGCCTGGGGTTGAATGATCTAAAAACAAAGCTAAAAACCCCACTGCAATGATGTGATATTTGTGATGGATATTCTTAGTAGTTTTTTTTGCCATTTAATGTGTTCTGATCCTTTCAAAGTCAGGGGCCATGCCCCTAAGTGGGGGTCAGCTCTTTGCCTTGCCTTGGCTGCTGTGACCTGGTGGGGAATGGAGAGGGGGAATTGTGCTTTCTTAGGAGCTTCAAGCCCAGGGTGGGAGATTTTCCATTTTTAGGTGTCCAGCTTGAGATTCTAGGTAAGGAAACTGAGACTATTTCAATCTTAAGATGTTTATGTATGTAATTTCACACAATACCTTCTATATGGAACACCCTCACCCCAGTTTCTCCAAGGAATCTGTGGAAAACTTGCAGCTGAACTGAGGTGTCTAATTTTCTGGATAATTGTCTCATGTATTTAATAGATACAATAGCTATGTATAGTCTGCAAGGAAATACAGCTGTTCTGTTTGTTATGTTGTGGGTTTGTCTTTCCTTTCCTTTCTCTTTCCTTTTATTCACGTCAATAGACCCGATCTTTACTTTGGGATAAAGGGGAGGAGAGGAATGTCATTCTCTCTGCAGATGATTTACTTTCTGTGTCTGGGACTAAAGCAAATATTTCTTTTCTCCTATTATATTTCATTCCTAGGGTTGAATCCAGAAGTGACAGCCTTCCCATTAGTGTGATTTGTGGTTGGTTTGTTTTCATTTCAAGGGCTCCTCAGCACAGCTAGCAGCAGCCCAGTAGGTACTTTTCCACTGGATGCAAATCCAGGTGCGTTCTTGTAATTTTAAAACTTCACAGTTAAAGGTGCAGAGAAAATATTCCCCCAAACTAGCTAGAATTGTATTTGCACAGTTAGAATAATGTAACTTGCCTTCTCTTATCACACCAATTCTAGTATTGGTGTCGAATCAGTACCAAAAAGAAATCCAGGGAAATAAATTTAAAAGTTCAAAGACATTTTTATCTTAATACACCAGCATGAGATCTGGGATTATAGCAAATATAGTCGTGCTTCAGAGCAACCTCATCCTGACGCATCCTGGGCTGGCAAAGTTCTGTCTAGTGAGCAAAGCCTCTGCTCAGAATCGGTATTAATAAACCTCAGATTTAATCTGGCCCTTGCAGGACTTGGTCTCATGATGTTGCAGGGGCTCATGCCTGTCAGAAAGGGAGTTTTCCTTGTATCTGAAGATGTGCCAAGATACTTCTCACAGCTAGACTGGTTCTGTGGCAGCAGGAGCTGCAGAAGGGTAACACCATACTTGGCTGAAGAGTAGGAAAAGTGAGGAGTCATGGAGAAGAGTCCTGGCATGGGGCAGGGGAGCCCTCAGAACTTGTCCCTCCTCCCTCTGCCAGTGGACACAGCTGGGTAGGAAAGCTTAGGGTGTTTGGGGCTGGGCTCCTCTTGCTCTGTCTTCTGCTCTTTCTCTGGTAGAAATGGTTTATTAAGGTTAGAAATGACTGCTGGGCAGCCTCTCTAACACCAGCAAGAGAAGTTTAGATTTATTGCTGCTTCCCATCGAGCAGGATAGATTTAAACTATCCATCTCCCCAAAAAGCAATCTCTAACTCCACATTTCTTGCTTTTCAGCACATGGCATTTATAGCACCTTGTTAGGCCCTGGGTTTGGAGATTTAACACTGGGAAAAACTTATTGCTGCCCATCCTTACTTTTCTGTGAACAAGGTTTTTTGAAAATTGCTGTTCTGTACAGATGAGTGCATTTTTTAAAGGGAGTTTTTCAGGATACTTTCTTAACCCTGGCTGACTATTTTGGACTCTATTTGGCCTCCTGACAGTGACTGTGTGGGGGACACAGTGCTTTGACTTTGTGTTCATTCTTTTCCTGTTTCTTGATCTGCTATGCTCCCTCTCCTCACTTAGTGCAAGCTTATTTCCCATGTGGGGAATCCTAGGATGTGTTAATTGGTTTAAATGGTCAGAGAGAGCAAGAATCACGGGTATTGGCTGGTCTGGGGATGAGACTTCTGGAAAATATGTTTGAGGACCATCAAGTTTTCACTGCAGTAGCTAAAAAATGCACTGTCCCAAAATGTTGGGACACAAATATGATCTTTGTCAATCACTGAGGTGGCCTTGGTAGATTCTTATCTGAGGGGCTTTTTTGTGTTGGCAAGGAGGGGGGAAGCCAGCGTGAACCTCTGGTGCTTAAAATCTTCTCTGAAGTAGTCCCAATGTTTGTTATTGAGGTGAAGCTGTATTTCATGCCATGGCACTGTATTTTTACTCCTTTCAATGTACAAAGCCTTGTCTAGACTAGGATTTATGTCACTTGTATGATTAGCTCCTTGGTGACTGTAAACTCTAGCCTAGGTATGAATGTGTCTTTCATCACCTGCAAAGGCTTTACCTTCCCTTCATTCCACAGGATTAAACTTGACAGGTTCAGTGCGTGTGGCAGAGCTCAGTTTTGACTTTTTGTTTTGTTTTAGGGTTTTTTTTATTCCCCATGTGGTATGGTGCTGATGCTATTTGTAAGGCAGAGTTTTGGACTCAGTTCCCACTTTAAGCACTGCACAAACTGAAAACAGCACCAAGGTGCCAGCTCCAAATAATTTGCAATGTATGAAAAGCATGAAACAAAAATTCCTGGTAAACAGGAGGAGCACAGAAATTAGAGAACCATTATTGGCCATGTCCTTGGCAGTCTCTGCAGTCAAGCCACCATTCCAATCCTGTTTTGCCCTTTTTCTCTGATGAGGTGATGGTCTGAGCATATCACCCTGCCATCACACATTTTAATCTTTGTCAGGATAAATGTTGTGAGCAGTATTTGCATTTTTTGGTGCTGCTGAACTGCTTGGCTCCAGTACAATTCAGCAGTGACCAGATAAAACCAGACTGAGAACAGCTGTAAGCATTGTTCTGTCCAGAACATCCATGTCAGATTTATCTTCCTGCATGGTTGAGTGGCATTTCTGAGGAAGTTCACAAGCCTTCCTTTGTCCTCACCACGAGTCCTTCAAACAGCCTCCTTGTTCTCCTGGTGTTAATTGTTAAGCAAATTAATTGATGAGAAGGGACACTGTGGTACTGTTTGACATGAGCTATGGTTCCTGAGTTGGTCAGGGGCTTTCTAGCATTATCACTGGAAAATTCTAGATCTTCAGAAGGTACAATGTGACTGTGGAACCTTTGGTTTAGATGTCCATCTGTCCCCTTGCCCAGTTCACTTATTTTTCAGCACACTGCTTGATTAGACTCCTAGGGATCTCAGGAGGCCTCCCAGACTAGATGAAAACTTTCTGGAAATGCAAAATTAATCCCCCCGCCCCCCCCCCACCTCCCAATTTAGCTCAGTTATCACCAGATTAATCCCATGTTGGATTTTCCCAATGGAGCATTAAAAAAAAGTCTGTTTATATAAAAATAATATTGGGAACAGTAGCAGAGTTAAATATCCCTCCTTTGTTTAAAAGCTACAGTCAGGGAAGAAAACCCAACCCTGGACTGGTTTGTAGTGAGGCAATGCTGATAACTGCTGAGTGGGTGCTTCAGTTTTTCTTTACTGGGAACAAGATTCCCTCTTCCCCCAAGGTTGCTGAGGGAGCACATAAACACCCATGCTTTGGTCAAAAGTTGCTGAAGAATGAAATGCATATTAAAATATGTATATAAGTAAAGATTAAACCAGGCTGAAAAACAGACTTTAGGTGCATATCTTTAGGAAATTTTGAATTTTACTTTCCAGTGCTGTTAATTCCCACCTGTCAGCCAGGAGCCAAGAGATTTGAAAGAACCTGGTCCCCAGGAAGGAGCTCAGCATGAATTTGAGTTCAGTGCCCCAGAACCACCTTCAAGGCAGAGCCCTTCCATAGTTCAGTTGCACACAGAGCTTTGGACATAACAAAATGTCATATGAGATGTTTTCTCATCTCATGAGATGTTTGATGCTTAACAAAGGTGGCAGCTGGTTGTTTTTAAGTCTCTGGATGGATTAAATCTGTGGTTTAGTGACTTTTGTAGTTCCCAATGCTAGTCTGATTCTTGCTGGTGCTAGTTACTGGAAATTCAGGCTCCAGTGCTCTTCAACTTTTCCTTGAGGAATGCTTTCTTTGCTTTGCCTTCTCTGCACAGTCCTTTTTGCTTTAACTTAAATTACGCATTCTATACTGCAAAGCTACAAATAGCTGAAAGTAGTGTGAAAATATTTAAAGCTTAATTTACTTGCAAAGCCAGTAGATTCCCAAGCCACGCTGAGCCCTGCTCAATGATCTGTGTAATTTTTTAGCTTAATTTTCTCTCTCAAGTCTTGTTTCTGTGGTCTTCCTGCTGATGCTTTGGTTTGGACAGTTTTGTCCTAAGTTTGTGCAGCACTTAACATAGTGGGTCACTGGGCTGTGGGTCTTGTAGGTGCTCCTGGGGGTCTAAAATTGAGGTATTTTTATTTCCTCTTTATAAATAAAACACTTTAATAAAAAAAATTATAAATAAAACTCATGCTCTTTCCTGTCTTTAAATAAGATGTAATGTGGAAGGTTTGAGATCTATGCAATTGGCTCCATGTTTTTGAGTCTGGAGGATGTGTGGTTATGAGAACTAAACTCCACGTTGTCTTTCAATGAACAAGATGTGACTGTGGTCCTGACTTAAAGAATTAAAAGGTATTGTTCTTTCTTTTTCTTTCTGTTTTCCCAAAGAAATGCCCGTATTATAATGGTTATAAAGGATTTTCAAGGTTTTTTATTTATGGAGTTGTTCTATTTTTTCCACCATACAGGATGGTGGAATTGATGGCTCTATATGTTAAAGAAGTAGTTTATTTACAGAATCACAGGATAGTTAAGGCTGGAAGGGACCTAGAAGATCCAAGACCCAGTCCAACCCCCCTGCCAAGGCAGGGTCACCTGGAGCAGGTGACACAGGAACACCTCCAGGTGAGTTTGGAATGCCTCCAGTGAGGAAGACTCCACACCCTCCATGGGCAGCTGTTCCAGTGCTCTGCCACCCCCAAGGTAAAGAAATTCTCCCTCATGCTGAGGTGAAACTTGTTTTAGTTTATGGTTTGCAGTTATAATTGAACTAGTGGCTGCTCATTACTTGTAAGTGAGGAAGAATACTCCTTGGGAGCAGTTTTGGCACTTCTGCTATCACTGTGGCAGCTATAAAATTGTCTTTATGCAGTGGGCGTGGCACCTGCTCTAGCAGTGCCTACTGTGCATCTCTGCCTCCTGAGAGTGATGACATTACCTGGTATGTGATTCCTAAATCAGAGGAACAAGGAGAGGAAAAAATGGGAGTGATACACAAAATGATGAAAGCATGGATGTCACAGCATGTTAATTAAACTGTCTGTATTAAAGAAAAATGAGTGAAGATGACTTCACTTTTGGAAACCTTTGGTGGTTATTTTCTGAAGGAAATTTGAGGGAAGATGATTTTCATGCCCAGAGTTGGAAAGTGGGATGGGAAAGAGCAGGGAAGGCACTGCCACCACCATGGTAATCCACCAGAATGCCAAGCCCTAAGGATGGGTGCACTCTCCTTTCATCCTACCAGCTCTAGATTAAACCTGACTTTTGCCATGGTGTGTATTCTGTAAACTCTGCCTTAACCTTCCCAAGATCTCTCCATATCCATGTGTGACTCTGTCCTTCCAAAAAGCCTGGCAGATGCTGGGATTGATAGCTCAGGTGTGTAGGTGCCTTGGGGCCCAAGGACTTCCAGACTTGTGTGGGTTTGAACCAGAAGGATGTGAACAGAAATAAAAAACTAATAAAATATACAGATACATTCATGCTTGCAAATATCCTCAGGCAATATTCCTTTGAATACTGTGCATTTTACTGCTAAATAAGAGGAGAGAGGAATATGTTCTGATTACTTTTGTTGGACAAAGAAAAAAATTTTTAACTGTTTTGGGTTTTCTGAACAATTTATGGCCATGATTTTGTTATTCAAACACACAAACAAGATCCTGTCTTTTTATTGTGCTTTTAAAGACAAAATCTTTGGCAATACGCTCATAAAATAGTAAGCTCAAGGTATCTGTCAGCTTTGAGATGTTCAAAACCTAAATTTTTATTAGGATACAGTTTTGTACAGTTCTTGTCCCATGGCAAATGGAAAAAGATTGGACTGCTGGATGCATATTCTTTTTAAATAAAGTTAACCTTAGAGGGTATTTCAAATTTTTATTGCAATTTCTATAAAGTTCCATAGTTTTAGGAACAGTCCAGTGGAGAAACACACACTCTCCATTACCCCCCTTCTATGTCTTGTGGGTTGGGCACAAAGGGTTGTACAGAATTAGAGTGACATCAAGCTGATTCCATGATCCTTGGTCCCTTCCAGCTCAGGATATTCTATGATTCCAGTTCCTGTATTATGTGGTTTGTCAACTTGCTTGATGATGTTTTGAAATTGTAGAGTATTTGGCGAGTTTTATCTTTTATTTGGATGTTAAATGTGGGGATTGAAAATTCTTGTGAATGTCTCAGCTTTGTTTTTCATCTTGAAGTCTCTACACTTCATATTTCTGGAAAAAATCTTATAAGTGCTAATATTTGGTAGAAAAAAATCAAAAGGCATAATAGAGAGCCAGTTAATACTCTAGATTTTCAGAGTCCTTATATTGTGGTTGATTCTTGTGATTGATATCTTGTGTTGTGATTTTAGGATATGTATTATATACAAATACATGAGGAGAAAGCAGGAACTGGAGGAAAATTTCACCATCTGAGCTTTTTTTCCTCACTCCTTGTGCTTATATTGCATGACTGCAGGAGGAAAAGGGTGGTGCTGGGGAATGTGCATAAGACACAGATTTGTTGATCACATAATGGTGTCAATTGTTCCCAGCAGAGCAGTGAATGTTTCTGGGACTTAATTGTCCTCCACAATGAGTAACATGCTCTGTCTTGTACTGGGGTAAATCAGCCTTTCAGAGGGAGGAACACGTGATTTTTGTCTTAGCTTTTTCTTGGAGTTGGTTCTTCCTTAGTTCTTGGCATTCTGAAAACGAGTGAAACAGATTTTTGTATGGCTGCACTTCTTTCCTTTTCAAAAGTGATTAAGATAATGTTATAAATGTTTAAGGTAATGCAAGGAACTTTCATAGGCCAAATTTCAACCTTAAGGGACCAAGATCATCCTTCCTGGTGAAGACTTTCAGAAACACCCTGTATTCAATGGGAACTGGCATCTGCAGTTCAATGGAATTCATACAAGTTATTCCCAAGTTTTTTCAACTGTTTTGTCTGTTTGATAGATTAGTATTTACATTATGCTGCTTGAAGGTGAATTTTAATGGATTTATGGAAAACGCAGTGTATAACAAACCTTACAAATCTTTAGTGACATCACAACTGGCCAACTGTATTAGTACAAAATGCATGCATTGTGTGCCTGGAGGTATTTAGGCACCTTTAAAATTTGACATATCATCATTTGGGTGAGCAGAAAACACACGAGTGAGGGAGGGCTCATGGCATTGATTATATGTTGCCAAATGGTAATTTACCCTTCTGTGGTGTTTTGATTCTGATTATTGGTAGTATCTATCTCTGCCTTATGCTATTTAAATGGCTGAAGTGGTAGGAGATGCTGGTGAAGGGAGCAAGGGATATGGATGATGCTGCATTCTAGGAATAGCAGCAGTGTTAAATATTTAAACCTGGTCCTAGCTCTGGTATCTGGAGTTAGAGATGAGGTATGAAAACAATACAAAATGGAGAGAAATGTACTTTAGAGAGGCAACCTGGGAGCTCAGTTCATTGGACTTAAGAAGGGGATGGTAAAGAATTGTCTTGAACTCATTGTCCAGGAAGGGATGTGGAGAAAACATGGTAATAGAAATTCTTAAATTTCTATTAACATGCTGTCTGAAGCTTGGGCTTGAGCAGAACCCCAAGTTACAGTGAGTGTTTTTAACATGGTGTGGCTTTAATTGTTGGAACAGTTTGGTAACAGTTGTGTTGAAATGTTAAACAAACCCCTGGTGCTGTTCTTGTTTGAAAAATAATTAATTTGGGACAAACCTACAGGGGTCAGCCTTGAACACAGAAGCTCCAGCTGGCTCCTGATTTGGGCATTTTAGAACGATTGTGACCCTGGAAGGAAACCTGTGCTCGTTCAGGAGCATCTCAGGAAGTCTGTCATTAGTAAACTTCTTAATTAGTAAATCTCCCAGGGCCCTAGACCAGCCCTGTGCATGGAGCAGAGGATGTTAATTAATTTATCCTTGCTTACATGCTTGTGATGAAAATACACAGAGTATTGTTTCTGTTGTACTGCACAAAGATGAAATTGCTTCTCAACAGCACGGCGCCTGTGTTTGCTCCCTTCTATAATAGCAAAGCCTCGCTCTGCAAAAATAACCACTCAGGCTTTTAAATTCTCATCTGGGAAAGTGTGGCTCTTGTTTCAGTTGCCATAACTGCTGAAATTCCAGGAGTTATATGGATGATCAGTTGTGATTTAGGACTAGAATCACAGGTACTTATGAGATAGGTGATTCACAATCAGAATTTAATTTATTTTTTTGTAAGAACACACATGTGAGAAAGAAGGCTCCCCTCCTCTATTTGTTTTCATCTGTCTCCCCCCACTAAGAGGATATTTTTTGTCTTTTGGCGTTGCTGTTTATTTTCCCTCCTTTCTCATATATTAATATACTTTCCTGTCAGGACCAATTTAATTAGTGGATACATGCAGGTGGTGCATATGCAGGTGTATATCTGCACATGCATTATGCTTGATTAAACCTCAGATTAAAAGTTAAAAGACCAGCTGAGGACACTTTTCATACCTGAGATTGGGAAATCTCTCTGTGTATCTGAGGGTGACTGGCTCATTTGGTAATTAACTATTCTACTGAATCTGGAGAGTCACAAGGTGAATTGCTACTGCAACTGTTTTATAAACCTGAAGCCCAGGAGTGTTGACT
Source organism: Luscinia megarhynchos (assembly GCA_034336665.1). Classification (NCBI taxonomy): domain Eukaryota; kingdom Metazoa; phylum Chordata; class Aves; order Passeriformes; family Muscicapidae; genus Luscinia; species Luscinia megarhynchos. The sequence continues at coordinate 9,312,092 of CM067564.1, read as the reverse complement.
ACTCATTATTTACATGGTTTCAGCTAAAGACATTTCAGCAGCCCTGCATTTGGACAAATTTAACCCTAAAGGGAGGCATGAACTGCTTTTAAAGCACGGAGTTGGAAAACTGCCTGGACGTCACGCTGCATGATACAGGCTCTAATTTTCTCTAATTATATTAATGGAAAAACTCCTTTGCATTTCATGTTTTGGTGGGTTTTTTTGTTTGTTTGTTTTGTTGCAGGTTTTTTTTTTTTCTTTTTCCTTCAGCAGCCTGATGGTGATTTGGTGGTGGTGGAGTGGTTGGTGTCTGATGTCAGTGCTGATGTTAAATTATGACAAGGATGCTGAAATGTTTTGCTCTTTCCAGAACAGGCTCCATGAATGGAAAACCTACCACGGGGTAATTGTGAATAACATGCACGTATTGGGTACCCTGCTAACAAAATCTTGTGCCTATAAATACACCCCATAAACCGATAAGACTATAGAGTTTTAATTAGTGGGGAGAGGGGGGAATAGGAAAAACACGATTCTGGGGGTGGGGGAGGAAATCGTTGGATTGGCTCTTGGCTGGCTGGCTGTATGCAGGGAATTTCAGCCCGGGGTGGAGGTACAAGACACGAACAATAAGAGAGAGCAGTGAGCGCTGCCTCCAAGCCCTTGCAGAAGACTGCTCTGCCCTGGGAGCACACGCCCTTCCCGGGAATGCCGAGTGGCTCCAGCCGTGCAGGAGTCGATACCTCGCTTAGATAAGGGAGAAATTGCACACAGACCGGGTGAAAAATCATCTCCCTGTGCTACTGTTGAATTTCTGGCGGCTGTTTATAATGTAATGCAAATTTGTGAGGCTTTGGGCTCTCCAGCCAGCACAGAGCAGTGCCACTGACTTCAGCAGAGCAGTACTAGCTCTGCTCTGCTAGTACTGATTCAGCTGATTTCCAGCTGAAAATGATGTCGTGCAGCTCTAGTATCCTTATGCCCTGTGTATGGAGTATCGTTTTAAAATCTTTTTCTTCTTGCCAGGGTTGAGATTAAAGTCACGAGAGACAGAATTTCGTGTTTGGACTCGGATGTTTATTAATTCTTATCTATGTTACAAGGAGTGCTACAGCATTTCTAGCTAATAAGCCAGAAATGGTGAAATGGTGATGTATCTCGCTTGTTACAAGGTCCTTTTAAGGCTTAATTGCTCAATTAAGAGCTAACACCTAAATTATTTTTACTTTTGGCCTTATGACCAAACACCCGTGATCCACAGTGCGACATTTTCTATCCAATTAAAAACTACCACCTAGACCCATGAAGAAGAAAGTGAAGAAAGAAACCTCTGCCCTAAAACCTCCATCTTACTTTATACCTATTACTATATTCCAAACCCCCAAATTCTCCACCGTGTGATATTGCATACTTCTATTCAAACTACACACCAGTGATTCTAGTTCCATCACTGAATATTGGAAGCCTTCTCCAAGGTGAAAAGCAGTGTTTTCCTGGGAATCATTGCCTGACAGCACAGAAAGTTCAAAACTCCCAGTTTCTAGGGTTCCTACACACTGCTAGCTGGCACCAGCTGAAAATGCTGTTGTGCAGCTCTAGCATCCTTATTCCCTGGGGATGAAGGAGGGATATTTTGCTTTGATGCCGTGCTGCAGATTGCAGAGCTGGCAGGATGTACCTTGACTCCTAAAAAACTCCAGGTGGGGATGCTGCCTGGCAGGTTTGGAGTTTGAAGGGCAACACCAAGAGCCTTCCTCACCCTCTGCAGCCTGAGCCCCTTGTGGCTCCAATCATAACCCAGGGAAGGTCTGTGGAACTGGAAATCTGGAAATCCTTGTGAGCCTTGCTGCCGGGGGGGGGAGTTAAATTGGTAAATTTGTATTAAATTGGTATTATCTTGAATAATGCCCTTCACTGTCCAGGCAGGAGGGAAAATGAGTGTTCAAGTGTTTGCTTTGCCTTGTGAGCTTCTCAGCCTGTGGAAGGATGTCCGGAGCCTTTCAAATGCCAAATGAGGATATTTAGTGCCTCCCATCCTCTCTGAGTTGTGTCTGTCTTTAAACCATGGATCACTATTCCAGGAAAAGGAGCTGAGCACTGGTGACCCCCAAATTGCACTAAAAACCCTGCATTTCATAGGAAATAGAGCTTTAGCCTCCCCCCCGCCTTTTTTTTTTTCCTTTTAAATTTTTTTTTAAAATTTTTTTTTTTTATTTTTCCTGATCTTTCGTTCTCCACCCCCCTCCCCCCTTTCCTAGCTTTCTGATTTTGTTTTGTTCGACTACCCCTACCTTCCTGGCTTTGGGATTTTTTTTCCCCCCTTTCCTAGTTTTGTGGGGTACTTTTTTGCCCCTTTCCTAGGGTGTTTTTTTTTTTTTTTTTTTTTTGCTTTTTGCCCCTTTCCTGGTTCTTTTTGCATTGTTTCACTATTGAATCTGTAATGGGAAATTTAATTTGAATCTCACTTGAGGAAAAACACTGAAACATATCTTCTTGCAGACTGGGATAGGATAAAGAAAGCTGTCTAGTTTGTTTTAATTGGGTGTTTTTTCTTGGTTTGTTTTTGTTGGTTTGGTTTTTGGGGTTTTTTTGACCCACAAGTAGGATTCTGGTGGCTAGCAGCAGTTGCTTAGGAGAAGTATGAAATGTAGTGTAACATTAAAGGATGGGATTTCTGCTTCTAATACACAGCAGGGTAAAGACTTTCTAAGCCAAAAGCTGTCTCTGATTCATCACTTGATTCTTGAGATCTGATCCCTGTGAGGCAGGGGCCCTTCATTAATTTGTCTGACTCCTCTTTGACACAGTGACCTTTGCTGAGACCTTCCAGTTACGTGTTTTAAAGGCAGCCAACCCCCTGAGGATTTCATTGCTTGCTCCCAGCCTTTACCCTGGGAGGAGAAGCACTGATTTCCTACCTTCTCTACTACTTGTGATAGGACACACAAGGACCTTCTATAATTTCTCTGAGTTTCCAAGACTGGAAATTTCCTCTGCTCACAGAAAAGTTGCTTCCTACCTCTGATCGTAATTTTATCTTTTCCTTTTCTGTCCTTTCCTACATTTCTGAGTGCACTTTCCCTCATTTGATTTTTTTTCTTTTTTTTCTGTGTGGCATGTGAGGATGTGGGATTTCTGTTTGCTCCAGATGCCAGAAATACTTTGTTTAGATTTCATAAAATCAATCAGTGCAGTTTCCTGCAGAAATTAAGTGATCCTAATGCAAACAGACTTTGTACAGGATAGAGTCCTTCAATTCAAACTTAGCAGGGTCAGGACTTGTTGCATGCAACCTGGTATTTGAACAAAGCAATGAAAAACAGTATTATGAATAATTTTTCTGAGAAGTCCTTCCTGTACTGTTTCCAAGAATGGACTACAGATGTTTTTTTCAACACTTCATAGTTGTTTGTGTGTTTTCTCCTATATCTCAAGTGTACAGTTTAGAAAATGACATGTCAGAACTGCCCAACCATCGCTAAGCTTTGTGTAGGAACAATGTACAATATAAATCAATAAATGTACTCTTTAATTACCATTTCCTTATTTTTGGGGGGAGAAAAAAAAAGACAGGATGAAAAAAGCTTTTTCTTTATATGTCTATCTCAATTTTGTTTGTTATGTTCCCCAATGTTGCTAACATGCTTAAGAAGTGTCACAATGTCTGGCTTTATCTGAACCAGCACTGTTCTTATTCTTAAGGCATTTTTCCAGGTGTTCTCACTTACTTTCTTTATGTGCCAAAAAAGGTGCTAATCAAAGCCCTGCTGGATTTAGATTTGCCAAAGGAAGTTGCCAAATGAAGTAACTTATTTGGGGCTCAAGAAGTGAAAGGATTAGAACTGATAAGATGACAAGAGACCATGGTGATAGAAAATCTAACTCCCCCTATCCTGAGTAGTGCTGGCATTCCCTTGAGGAAAGGTTTGGGGAACATCTCTCTGGGATCACTCATGTTCAGGTTCTCAGGGCTAGGAAGGACCTGCTGAGATGTGGCAGCTGGATCCAGGAGGAGAGAACAATTCCCAGTCAGTGCAACGTGTTGCCTCCTAAGGCCTTTGATAATCCTAGTAGTTATTGAAAATATGAGGAATGGGACATGGAAAGTCAAGTAAGACGTGACAAACTCTGATTTTTGTGTGTTCAGTGCTGTACACATGCCCACAAATTTGGTGCCCGCTCTGCAAACAAGTTAGAGCAGGATTAACTTGTTACCATGTGTTGTTCTCTCTGATAGAAGGTGGCAAAATTCAAGTATGTTTGCACCTAGAGAATAAACCCAGGGCATTATCAGCTCTGAAATTTTCTTTCTTCTTTAAGGCAGTTGTTTAGGAAAAAAGGCTTAATGGTTCTGTGGCCTTTGAGGTGTGGAGCATCCTACTATTCCTTTTGAATAACATTCTGTCAAATAAATATGCTGCCTGTTGGCTCAGCCAGTGAGATTTGTCACACATACACATGTGAAATGTATTTCAAAGACTTTATCTGTCAGTTTTTAAAACTATTTCCCCTCATTGTACCTTCCTGGCAATTAAGAGTGCCTGATTTCCACGATAGCAATTTAATCTATTGTCTTGAGAATCAGGCGGATGTGACGTCCGCGTTTTTATCTTTCCTCTTAAATGGACAAGAGTTCCTGGCTTGTACAAAAACAAGAGATTTCAGACCAAAGCCATTCCAGTCTTGACTTCTGAAGCATCAGGGGAACAATGATGTTGTAGGCTAGAGGTGGAAACTGGAGGAGTTTCTTGCTCATGTGCAAGAGGAGTCTCACACAGAAGGTACATTTGTTTCTAATTAAGCCAGTGATAAAACCGTAGAGGGTTTTATACTGGCAGATCTTACTGGTTTCTATTCTGATTTGTTAGTGGCACCTGCTCTAATTAGAACTGGGGGAAACTCCATCTGCAGCTCAGAACAGAGTGGGAGGTGGAAGGGGACTAATGGAAGGGATTTATACCTTGCCTTTTTTCTCTGCCTGCTTTGTAAAACAAAAGGGTTAACAAAGAACAGCAGTTTCTGATTTATCACAATAACACTGTGCATGCACCAAAAAATACAGTATCAAGTGTGCGATCTGAGAATAATAATAATTTCTTCACCATTCTTTGCAGTGCCATTCCCATGCAGTTGCCTCTTCTGAGCTATCTTTCAGCCTTCTGTCTGTTTGGGATTTGCAGCATTATATTAGACCGAGTTCTAGAATAGATCTTTCTTGTCCTGTCTTGTGTAAATAAGTCAAACTCAGTGTTTATGTAGCTGTGAGTTGGACCTACATAACTAACAGCAATAAGAAGTGTGTGTGTCTATACCTGAAATCTCAATTTATCTTTGCAACATGCATTCTAGTCTTTAATTAGAGGGTTCCTTTAGGGAAAGGTGTGTCTGGTCTTCTGGAATTAATATATTAACTTTGGTATATTTAAGCCTCTCTAGTTGCTTATATGATCACTGAAATTAATTCCCTTAGATGGAGCTCCCTGCAGCTTTCAGCCTTAACTGTTGATGTTTTGCCACAGAACCATGTAGTTCACCATCTGCATGACCTTCCTATCCCATTATTAATTATTTTTAAAGGCCTGGTCGTCCTGGGGGTAGTTTACAGACATATGGAAACAAAGGCTGGACATCCTGGTTGTTGAAAGGAGGAGGCAATGCTAAAACTGATTTTGTTGAATGAAAATTTTCATCCTGAGTCTCTAATCTCTGCACAATTTCCTCCTTTTGCTTCTTGCCCCTTATTTCAAGCACATTATCACCTTGAAATCAGTGGATGATGCCAAGCAAACTTGCTGTCTGGTACAAAATCTGTATATTCTTTCTTTCCCTGTTGTGGATGGCAGGGTGCAAATCTTGTGCTGCAGAGGTGACTTCTACTGGAGCCAGCTTGCCTGAGCCAGTCTGAGGTGCTTCTTCACATCAGGCTAGCTGAGAAATAATGCTGTGCATTGAAAGGCTTTGTGTGCAGGGTGTTAACTGAGGGGAATTGGGATATGTGTCTGTGTTGGGTTGCATTTCCCGTGGAGGTAGCTAACCTTCCTGCCATGAGAAGTGAAAATGGGGGCAAAGAATACTGAATAAGTCTCCTAGATTACCAAGCCTAAAGCAGGATGGAGGGCAGCTGAATTACCATGACTGTCTGCATGGAATATGGCTTTCTGAAATGTTGCAAAACTTCAATAATAATTTTCTTTATAAAAAAGGCATAGAAAGTGATGAGGAGTTATGAAACAGACTGTGTCTCAAACTAATACTATTCTAAACTGTACTTTTTGATTTTTAACAGATGCTCCTCTTGACAGTCCTGCAAACAAACCTACTGCTGGCCACTGTAATCACAGGTAAGAAAACAGGTTTGGACTAGAATATATTTTCACTATTTTTTGCTGAGATATGAGCCCCCCTCTTCCCCTTTTTGTATTGACTCAGGGATTATTCTCTCACCATGGTGAAGGCATCAATAAAGTAATTCCTTTTGTCTTTTTACCTTGAAACAGGCACTGTGTTGAGTCCCAAATGCTCCCTGAAGTCAGGGCTGTTTGACTGTAAAAGATATGGGGCTTTCCTAGTGCCCTATAGGTTTTAGTGGGGTTGCAAGCAGGCACAAATGAACACATGGCATTCCTTGAAGGATCAGGACTTAAATTTCCCATGCAAGGTTTGGGCTGGTGGAAATAAAGCAAAAAAGGCATGTCAGTAATGCATATAATAATAATAAAAAACCTGTGATCCTATGGACTGCTATGCCAGGCTTGCAGTCTGCCTAGAAGCTACCCGGACATCAGTGGGGATAAATTCCAGCAGAGAAATTTCTGGACTGCAAAATGATTGCTTTAAATTGCAAGTTAATGTTGTGTTTTGATACCCAGGGTTATCAGGTGCTTCACTTCAGGAGTCATCAGTTGCCCGTTGCAGCCTTTTTGGGAATGATCACATCAAAACATTTGATGGTTCCTTGTACGATTTTGCTGGGGACTGCAGCTACCTCCTTGCTGGAGACTGTCACAAGCATTCCTTCACACTCTTAGGTGAGTCTGAGCTGGGTTTCATCACTGGAAAAAAAGACAGAGTTGCTCTTTGTCAGATAGGATGGACCACTGCATAAAAAGAGTCTTGGGATGGTTTTTTTGTTGTTGTTGTTGTTTTTTTTGTTGTTTGTTTGTGGGTTTTTTTTTGTTTGTTTGTTTTTAATTTTTCAGGGAGATGTGGCTGAGTTAACACTGAGTCGAGGAATAAGAACTATACAACCCTTTAGAAAAAAATTTATCTGTATTCTAAACCACAGCAGTAAGAAAAAAAATCCCACCCTCTCGGACAGAAGGTCTTGGAATTAGCATAGGCCTCTGCAGAGTTATTCTTGGGCATAGAAGTGATGATATATGTACTAAAACTGTATGTGACTTTCATACCAACTGCTATGGTAGATGTTTTTATATTCACTAATACCTCTTCTGTGCTGGTCATAGTTTAAAATAAGTTTTTACTGACTACAAATTGTCCTCCTGAGTCCCAGAACTAGAATATTTGGTTGTCTCATCTCCTCAGGTGATTACCAGGATGGGAACAAAGTTGGTTTCTCTGTGTATCTCGGAGAATATTTCAGTCTTCGCCTCTCTTTAGATGGAGTTGTGATGCAAGAAGACAAAAGGTACCTGTAGGAACTATTATTCTAGCAGAAAACAACCTGATGGGGTTTGTGTATCGCATGCTGAGAATTTCCTGGTTTTTTTCTCCACAGGGTTTCCATACCTTTTGCCTCCAATGGTATATTTATAGAGAAGGAGGCAGGTTATTATAAAATATCCAGTGATGAGCACGGCTTTGTGGTGAAGATTGATGCCAGTGGAAACATTCAGATACTCCTTCAAGAAAAGCACTATAATAAGACCTGTGGGTTGTGTGGCAATTTTAATAAATTCCTTGAGGATGACTTCAGAACTCGGGAAGGTAAGGTTACCACTAACTGATTGTATTCTAATGGATGCTCTGCACACTTTTCCTGCTGGGTGATTCAACAAAGATGTTGCTGATCCAGCAAAATGTTTCTACAGAACCTGTCAGGTACCTCAGCTTGGTGTGCTGAAAAGCTGTCTGACTACATCCTTTCATCTTCCTTTCTCCTGAAAGGAAATGGCTGTCACACCTCATTCATGAGGAAAGCCCAGACATCTGAATGTAGCATGTTTAGAAACCTGGAAAATTTTAAATGCAAAGATAAAGCTACAGTGGGGAGACTGGCTGGAAGAAGACCCAGCAGAAAAGCTATGTCAAATACCCATTGATTCAACTCCTTAAATTTTCAAGAATTACCCAAGAGGTAGTAAGAATAGATACTGTTGCTACAGCAGAAGATTAAATTCCTGCTGCTTGCAGGTTTGGTGTGAGTTGCCTTTTAATGACATTTCCCTGACTGTAATGGCTGTGGGATTGGACGTGCACCTTATATCACACCAATTCCTCCTGAGAACAAGTGGCAAGACTGCTTTTGCTGCTCAGTACACCTTTGTGTAAAGAGTTTCTGAAGAGCCTGAATGAGACTTTGAAGGATTGATCTTGATTTGTGGTATTTGTGGTAATTCTGAGCACTTACCTGAAGAGGTTTGAAGTTAGGTAATACGTTAATGTGTTAGATTGATAATATGAAGTGTGCATGAAAAATAAATGATTCAGAAGATAGAAAGGGAGGCAAAACAACTTGGAAAGGCACGTGGCAGTGCTCCAGAGATGTATCCTACTGGCACTCAGGATACATAAGCATAGCTTCAGTGTGCAGGAAAAAAAGAGATCTCATGGTATGTTAAAATGATTAATCTGTCCCTCAACAACGTAAATAGTAAGAAGCAAACACTGGTCACAGAACTGCTTGCTAGGGCTTGGATTCCTTGATGTCTGAATGAGATGAGATAGGAAGTTTATGGCTTTTTCTTGAGAAAGTAAATAATAGTAGGGCTCTTAGAAAAAGCAGGAGCAAAAAAGGAGACTGTAATGCCTTGGATTGGTCAAATGTAGAAAAGGCCTCTCTGCTGCTTATGTTTAAATGTGTTTCATGCTGCATTTGTTTTACATGCTGGAGGCTGTATCTTCCTTCTTAAAAAAAGCAGTCCATTCACAGACATGGATTTTTGGAACGTAATGAAGTCCATGACATGGTCTCTGCTTGGAGGAGCTGTAAAATAATAGAGGTGTGACAGGGAAAATGTGTTCTCTGCGTCTCTTACAGAAGTCACGGATTTCCTCATGTTTATTCACCTGTGTGGATACACAGATCTGTGATTTTAGCCTGAAGAAGAGAACTATGTGTCAGCAATTCTGCCAGTGTTTCCAGTGATACAAAAGACCTTTCATTTAAACTAATTTAGAAGGAATTAGACTGAATTATGCTTGAACTTGTTGTATCAGTGAGGGACGTCACTACACCCACGCACTGTTTGTCTCCTTGGCAGCTCTGCCGGTTCACTGGAGCGTTTCTTAACTTGCTCCAAGTAAATCAGTTATGGAGTAATTCAGATCACTTTTTTGTTTGTTTTTTGATATACTGTTGAATCTAGCTTCCTGGTGGGGGGCAACACAAACAGCTGGGAGAGGTAATACTCTTTAAAAAGAAAAAGTAGGCAGCCTTTTGGAAGCCTGTGAAGCATTTTACCCTTTTATTTTCACTAAAGTTTTTAGTTGTTCTTTTTTTCAGGCTGATTAGATCTCCTGAAGGTCAGCCTATCCCAGAATGTGAGCTTGGTGTAAGGACTTAGTGATCAGAGGGCAGTGAAGGGTTGGTTACCTTAAGGTTGTCAGCAGACTGAGCTGTCCTGTTGGTGTGTCCATTACTTCCTCGTTAAAAACTGGAATTTATCAGATTGGGGCCTCAGTTCTAGTAAATCAGATTTCTGGGATGGATTTGTATTGATAAGAGATGTGTTAAGATCTTTGAGCTTCAGAATAGCATGCAGTAGAAACAAATGAAAATATTATTTTTCTGTATTTAGGGAAAGAAATTATTGGGAGTTTAATAACACAGTCTGATTTTTCTCTTAAGGAAGTGGAGTATGATATAGAACTTCATTGATTATATCTGGATTGTTTTTAGGATGGTGGTGAAAGAAGAGGCAAAGCACCTGCTCTGTGAGTGGATATTACCACTTACAGTGAGTAAATAGAGGAGGCTTGAACAGAAAGGTGTTTAAAACATAATGAGCACTATAATTGCTTTTCTTTTCTCTTGATATTTTTATACTCTTGTTCTATAATCTATTTTCTATAATCTATTTAAACATGCTGTTGTCATGATGCTCTTATGACTCCTCACTGTGTTTTTAGTGTGGAAATGGAGAACTGATGAGAATCTGATGAGAGAATAGCACACGTTGTTTCTGTGTACACTTTGGATGCTCAGCTATTGAGGTCCTGGAGCTCTGAACGATGTGAATAAAATTGATATCCTGGTAAATTAACACTGGTGAGACTGAGCCTTGAAGGCCATAGGTGTTAGCTCTTGAACTCCCCAAAAAAGCCTCTCTAGTAGGTTTTGGGGTTCACAGAATATCCTGAGTTGAAAGGGACCCACAGGGATCAGCACAGGACACCTCAACGCTCCCATGTTGTCCAAATGCTCCTTGAGCTCTGGCATCCTTGGGGCTGTGATGATTTCCCTGGGGAGCCTGTTCAGTGCCCCACCACCCCTGGAGGAAGAACCTTTCCCAAAGTTGCAGACACACTGTCCTTCAGACAGGCTGGGGTGCTGAGTCACTGCCATTGACATGGTTCCTACAATAGCTCATCCTGTGGAAAAGTGCTCATGTCCTGTCCAGACTGACAAACAACATTGATTTTATTCTATGGGCTTGCTTGTTTATTGGATATGGAAGCAAAACCAAGCCAAACCTTGAGAGTTCGTTCTCATACTTCAATCATTACTAATATATAAAAAGAAGTGTCTTAAAAGCTATCTAGGGCTTTTGTTTAGTCTTTTGTCTGTTTGTTTTTTCTCCTAGACCCTAATGAAGCATTTCCCCTCTGCTTTTTGTTGCCAGATAAGGTCTCGTCCTTCATGGCCATTCTGTGAAGGCTTCTGAGACTTGCCAGTTGAACAGGCTCTGCTTTCTGACTTCAGCATGCACTTCCAGCTCATTGCCAGACTTGGCTTGTATCAGAAACATGAAGCTGGGTTCTTTCTACATGCTCAGATACCTATTTGGCCACCTTCAGCCCACAGCTGTGACCTTCTGACCATTGTCATGAGCATTTTACCACAGAGGATTGAGAGCATAGGCCAGGGGAGATGACTTACATAGCATGACAGGGGAAAGCTGACACAGCACAGGCAATTTGATCCTGGAAGCTCCTCAGGATGTGCACACAGGAGCAAGCTGGTGAATCCCCTTAGCCTTGCAGCATGTGAGTGATCTCAGGGAGTGTTCTTTCCCTGCAGAAATGGTGAGGGAATTCCTCCCCAGTGAGTGAGGCTGCAGCACAAAGCTGCCAGGGCTTATCCATGTACCTGCAGCCTCAGTCTGTGTCTCATACTCTTGGCACAGGATCACTGAGGCTGGAAAAAAACTCCAAGATAAAGTCCAACCTTTGGCTAAACACCACCTTGTCAACTAAACTGGGGCACTAAGTGCCTCTTCCAACCATTTCTGGTATTGCTGTGATTGGTGCTTGGATGTCTAGCTCATCCTTGAAGTCTTTTTGTGCAAAAAAGACCATTCAAATCCAACACAGGGATGCCACTCCATCATTTGTTATTTGTGCATGCTGCACACACTTAGTACAGTGGGAGGAAAAAAAAATCCCAGCCCAAATTAATCCAGCATGCCATTATGTTTTTCTTGGCACTGGCAGGAAGCAGGTTTCTGGGAATCTGGTATCCAAAATACAAAGATGTTTATGATAAAACAATATCTGTGGAGAGCTGTGGATAAAGTCTGCTCCAGCTGCAAGCAACATCCTCCAGCCTTAAGCTCCTGAAATACAGACTATATGATGAATATATATATTCACAGGAGAGTCAGTAAAGGTAAACACATAGAAGCAGGCAGTATCTTCAGGGAACAATCTGATATTTCCTGTAATGATTTAATTTCAGAAATAATGTAGATGTGTATAACTGAATGTGTGACTTCTCACCGTTGTGGTACCTGACACCAGAAACTTTTAAAGCACATTCCAAACTCACTGTGATAGTAGTGCAGATAATAAATATTTTGTTTGCCTAAGAAAGTAAACACAAGTTTAGGTCATTCTGAAATACAAATTTCTTGGCATTTCAAAGGATATCAGTAATTTGATTTTAGGCAAGTTGAATGCTTGTGTTTAGGCTGAGTCAGTAATCCCATTTTCTTGCATTTTTAATTAGAAGTGAAGGGAATAGATTCCTAAGGGAATTACAAGTGGTACAGGTGACAATGACTTGTGTTGAGGCTTTGTTTTAGGGCATCCATCTGAGATGCCAGAAACCTGCATTCCTAACCTCTGTGCTTTATTCAGGGTCTGGCATTTAAGTCAGATATTTCTGTTGTGAGGACTGTGGCTGCATCACTGGTCTGTAGAGTTTTGGAGATGGCTCTTTTCCTCTCCTGCTCAATATTATTGATTTTATATTCATTGAGCTGGAGAAGGCAGGAAAAATTTTAAAGCCCATGACTATTTCATATCATTAATTTGATGCAAACTACGGATCAATTTTTGGGCAGCCTTACCAATAGTTTTGCTTGTCTGGAATAATGTAAAACTGTATTAAAAAAAGCTCCCAAAACAACAAATGGAAAGCCACCCTCATAAAAAAACAAAAACCAAAAAAAACCACCAAAACCCTCACTGCTTGATAAATAACCAATATGTGAAAGTGAGTTATTTACTGAGACTCTATTTACCAGTTAGGACTCACAGGACTGTAGTGTCTTGACCAAATTCTTGCATTTATTTTATAGATGAGTTAACAGAGCCTGGGAGAGTTATCTGATGGGCCTGTGGCCATATGGAAAATCTGCAGGAGGTCCAGGGAGGGAGGTCAGGGTTCCTGCTTCCCACTCACCTGGAGCATGAGGGGATTATTCCTGATGCTTTGCTTGCCTGACCATCAGTGTCAAAGTAAACAAGCTGGTGCCAGTTTCATATTTCAGAAGGAACTGGTGGTTGGAGCCTCAAATAATCACTGTGAGCAAGGATTTTGCTGTGAAGAGTGGCCATCCACAATCTGAAAATCTTTCTGAAGGGAGACAGATGTGAGGGCAGCAATTGAAGCACTAAAGGCATAGTCCAGCAGGACCCTGCCTGCTGCTCAGGTTGGGGGAAAGTAGCCCTCTTCTCAAAGATCTCTGCAAGATCACAGGTGTTGTGAGGTTTCTGGGATGTCAGGAGCAGGTGGGATTTGTGTTGTCCTTTAATGTCTGCCTCCTGAACCTATCTTGCATTCTAAAAAGAGATTCCACCCCAGCTGGCTGCCTGGGGGTCTTGGCTTTTAGCAGCCAGCTTACCTGCTGGGATCTGTACTGTGATCCACATGAGGCACTCCTTCTTCAAGCACTTGTGTCCAAGCCCTTTGTTTTCATTATGTTTTGTGACAATTTCTATTTTCAACATGTTTCCTGAAAGTCTTAGGAAAAACCAGTGCTTTAGCCAACGTCCTGCCCAGGCTGCATGGAGGGTTTCTGGGCGTAGGGCTCTGATGAGCCCTGTGAGGGAGTGATTTCTGCAGAATCTTGGGTGCTTCCAGGAAGAAGAGGTGACCACAGAAGGGACAGAAGGCAAAACAAAACTCTGGTGTGCAAAAGATGAGGGCAGTCCTGCTGTGTGGTGGGATTGCAGTGCCAGATTTTGACAGCATCACCTGCCCACTTAAATCCCAGATTATTTTTTAGGCTGTTGTGTTGTCCCTTCCATTGCCTTTCCTCTTCTCCCTTCTTGAATTATTCAGCAGAAGGAAATGGAGGTGACAGGTGGGAAAGGCAGGGGTGTTGGCAGCTGCTCTTTACCCAGAGCAGTCAGATGTACCAGAGATATTTCTCCCTCCCCACTTTTCTTCCTGAAGCCTCATCAAATAAGGGAAGTATTTAGGTTGGAAAAGACATCCTAGATCATCAAGCCCATCCTTTGAGTGATCTTGTCAACTAAACCAGAGCACTGAGTGCCATGTTCAGTTGTTCCTTGAGCACTTGCAGGGGTGGTGACTCCACCACCCTGCTCAGCAGCCTGTTCCAATGTTTGACAATCCTCTCCATGAAGAAATTCTTCCTGGTGTCCAGCCTGAGCCTCTCTTGGCACACCTTGAGGCTGTTTGCTCTCATCCTGTCTCTGTTCCCTGGGAGGGGAGCCTGACCCCCCAGCTGTCCCCTCCTGTCAGGAGTTGTGCAGAGCCAGAAGGTTCCCCTGAGCCTCCTTTTCTCCAGGCTGAGCCCCCTCAGCTGCTCCTCATGACTGACTCTCCAGACCCTTCACTTACTTAAGTGTGAGTCACAGAATACAGCAAGCAAAGAATTAAAATCACATTATGTAAGTGTTGCGTAAAATAACTGCATAAGAGGTGTAATTTTACAAGCACCACAGAAGAAAAAAAAATAATGGAAGGAGAGAAATGAAAAAAAACAAGTGACCAGTATTTTAGGGCCAACAGTTGTCCTGACCTTCAAATCTTAGCCTGTGGGTGAAGGAGGCCCAGGGGCAGCTGGATTCCAGCAGGAATCCTGGTGTGGATGTGCAGTCAAGACTGGAGAAACACTGCTGCAGAGCAGAGCTCAGCTCCTGTTTCACACCTGCTAGGGCAAGGCCACCTTATTGCAAAAAAAGGCAGTTTGGCACCTTGGTCCTCCTCAGGCTGGCTTGCACTGCTGCTCTAATGTTTATAATACATGGTAAGATAAAGGGTTGTGTTCTTGTTGTTGCTGCATTTCTTTTCTTGTGCCAAGTCCTGGCTGCATAGATGAAAATTTTGTTTATTTTATCTCCCTTTCTGTGGGAGTCTTCTTCCTTTGGTATCTGCTATGTGCCTAACACATGCTGTCTTTAAAAGCTCCAAATTTCTAGTTTACAAAAAAGTCTGCAGCTCTTAATACCTCTGCCTGAGCATTCTCAGTGCAGTTTTCATGACTCCCCCATAGTTTAAGAAGAATTTTAGTGATCTGTATATTCCTTGTGTTTGTACTAGACAGGGAGCTCAATGGAATCTTTATTATCTATACATATGTATATTATTATATATTCTATAGGTATATTTGGGAAGAGTTTCTTTTGTTTTTCAGATACAGCCAGGCTTGAATTTCAATATATCCTCTGCATAAGGTCTTGGGAATGCATTAACACTGGAAATTGATATTCTCACAGGCACTGCAATGGAGCTTTAAAAAGCAAATGAGGGTCACAATATTGTTTAGTAGCAGGTAGTCACAATAGGAAGCAGAGATAGTCCTGGAAGCAGCAAGGCCATGGGTGGAGGAAACATTCCCTCTCTGGGAGGATCCCCCTGCTCAGAATGATGGAGCAAGAGCAGCAGAGAGGTGGTTTGCATCTCCTGGGAAGTCACAGCCATACAAAGTCATTCAGCTTTGCTTTTATGCAGAATGGATGCAAATCTTGCTAAGCCTGGGTCAGGAGCTGCATGTCCTAGGACAGAGGAGTGTGTTTCAGGGCACCTTACCCAGGAAGAGCATGGGCCCAAACCATTATGGTGCATATTAAAGTTCTTTGCACACAATATTTAGTTTTGGACAGGAGAAAAATCAAGGCTAGCTGGGATCAAGAGTGTGAATGCTTTTTTTTTTCATTACGCAAAGCATCTGGGTTTGTTTGCCTCTCTAATATGTTTTGTGTTTTATTGAAAACTTAAGGGGTAGGAGGATGTGCAGGCATGCTTTGGTTTCTGCAGATTGTAGCTGACCAACAGCAACTCCTACCATGTTCATGCAGGTGTGAGGGAGGTGGGAGCTGCCTTCTGCAGGCTGTAGTCTGTCCTTGAGTCTTAGAGATGTCCTTAGCAGAAGTAAATCCATATCACTGATAGTGGCTTTCCTGCAGTCAATCAGTTTGGAATAAAAGTTCATTTGATACAACAATTTGTATTTTTAAAGAGAGCTTTCAGGAGACTATCACCTTAATAGCAGCCAAAAATGTCCACTTGTTGCTAAAACCTCTCAAATACCCATGTTGCTTCTCCCCTTCTTTATTCCCAGGGACCCTGGTGGGGAACAGTTACGATTTTGCCAACTCCTGGGCTTTGCACAGTGAGAACAAGCGCTGTAAGAGAGTGCAGACTCCAAGCAACACCTGCAACATTTCATCTGATATGGCAGAGAAGGTTGGTGCTGCAAGATGCCATTCTGGTTTCAGTCCTGCCCTACCTGAAAGGAAACTTGCCTGCCCTTTGGCAGAAGAACAGAAATCACACAATATTCTGATTTGGAAGGGACCCACAAAGATCACTGAGTCCAGCTCCTGGCCCACACAGACACCCCAACAATCCCACCCTGAGCATCCCTGAGAGCATTGTCCAAACACTCCTGGAGCTCTGGCAGCCTTGGGGCTGTGACCATTCCCTGGGAGCCTGTTCAGTGCCCAACACCCTCTGGGGAAAGAACCTTTCCCTGATATACAGGCTAAATCATCTATCTATCTGTCTGTCTATCACCACCTTCCCCCCCACCCCAGCCATTAAACAGATAAACAAAGAAAACAACAGCTTATTTGAGGCTGAAATGTGACTTACTGCCGAAGAAATGATGATGTTACTCGGGAAAGGTGTGTTTCAGTGATTCCTGTAGAATAAGGTAGTTAATTCCCTTTTTGATTGTGCCAGCAGAGAAGCATCTGTTCTGAAGCCTCTCTAGGCACTGCCTCCTCAAATTATATTTGTGAATTTGTTGAGTTTATATGCTTGAGTCAGCAGAGGAGGGAGATGCTCCAGCCAGGCTGTTTTTGACAGAGGAGATGTTTTCTGTCAGTGCTCCAAAAGCTCTGTGTCACCAGGCTATTTCCCTTCCCAGGAGGAAGTTCCTTCAGCTACATGTACAGATCATAGTGCTGATTTTTTGAAGAAACACAGAACTGTTTGCCTTGGCCAACTGTGTGACCCCCTTTGCTGTATCAACCTTTTTCATCTTGTCTTTTCTAAGTACAAACAAGTTTCTTCTTTCCCTTAGACAGGATGTGGATGCATGCAGGTGGTCACCAGCTCAGGGAAGAAAGTAGCTTTGAATTTACTGAAGCATGTGGTAGTAACAGGTTATGACTGTCATGGTAAATTGAACCCTTATCCCTTGAGGGGTTACAGCTGGTTCCATGTACTCTGTTGTAAATCAGAATGATTTCCTGGGTGCCAGGTTTAGATTTATACCAGAGTAACTGAGGCCAAAATGTATTTGTTAGTTTCTCAGTATAAAGTCCTGTATTTGCTAAGTTAGACCCAAATATTTTCTCAAGAGTAGTAGCACTTCCTGGAATATATCTGCTCTCCAGCTACCCTGAGTGCTGGCTTCCTAGCTAACTGGAAAAGGCTAACTAAGAGTTGGACAAGTTGCAAAGTTCTAACTCTTTATACTTCCATTCAGCTTTTGGATGGGGATGCTTCAGATGTGTTGTGAAATTCAATGAAGGAAGCTCGTGCCCCTCAGCACTTCAGCCTCACCACCTGTCAAAGTGGCTGAGGAATTATAGCAGTGATTTCAGGCAGGAAATCTCCAGGTGATGTTTCTTGCTTGGGCAGAGGTGTGTGTGTGGGGTGTTTCTGTCATGGCTGGGGCAGACTGAGCACCTGACTTGAGTGAAGGTGTGATGTGAACCACCAAAGCATGAGGTGCTCCAACCTGGCTGAGGCTTTTTTAGGGACAGGGCTGCTCAACAGGACAGGGAGCTGCTGGAGCCAGGCCAGAGCAGGGACACCAAGGGATCAGAGGGATGGAGCAGCTCTGCTGGGAGGAAAGGCTGAGGGAATTGGGATTGTTCATCTGGAGAAGAGAAGCTTTTAGAATGACCTTACTGTGGCCTTGCAGTGCCTGAAGGGAGCCAGAGGAAAGATGGAGAGAGACTCTTGACAAAGGGCCTGGAGTGACACGACAAGGGGCAATGGCTTCACACTGACACAGAGAGCAGGGTTAGATTGGATATTGGGAAGGAATTGCTCCCTGTGAGGGTGCTGAGGCCCTGGCACAGGTTTCCCAGAGCAGCTGTGGCTGCCCCATCCCTGGCAGTGTCCAAGGCCAGGCTGGATGGGGCTGTGAGCAACCTGGGCTAGTGGAAGGTGTCCCTGCCCATGGCAGGGGGGTGGAGCTATGTGCTCTTTAAAGTTGCTTCCAACCCAAACCATCCTATGATTCTTTAAATCTGGTTACAGCTGTTGTGACTGGTTGTGGTCCCTGGAATTTTATCTGTTCAGATGAATCTAATGTTTGGAAAGTGTCAACATTACAGCTGAGATTGGGGAGTGGCAGGCAGGGTGAAAACCAGTCTGGTGGGTTGAGTATGACTGATTTGAGTTTTATGCAGATGCTGTTAAATATTGATGCTTTGTGGATAAAGTTTTCTTTCCCACACACTGAATGAAATTATATTCTCTCTCGTGTGAGTTTATAAGCTCACAGCATTTAACATTGCCTTAATTTATTCACTATGCAAGAATAAACACAGCACTATTAATAGAAGTCTGATCAAACAAGTGCCTGCTGAAGAATGTAGGGCTTTTTAATAGTGTGCTTTGTTTGCTTGCCTCAGCTTCAGGAATGTAAATCTCCTTGGTCTCCCAGCCTCCCTCCCTGCCAGGCAGTCAGCTGTTAGGTGAACAGCTCTGCTTCAAGGCACTCCTCCCACCCCAGTGCCCCTACGCTGGGTAGGTCTGTGGTTTTCTTTACCCTCTCTGTCTGCCCCCCTCTCTAGCCAGCAGCATCCTTGGAGAGTTGGCTTCTGGCTTCTTTCAGCAGGAATTGTAGGGACAGGATGAGGAGCAATGGCTTCACACTGACACAGAGCAGGTTTAGGTTGGATATCAGGAAGAAATTGCTCCCTGTGAGGGTGCTGAGACCCTGGCACAGGTTTGCCAGAGAAGGTGTGGCTGCCCCATCCCTGGAAGTGTTTCAGGCCAGGCTGGATGGGGCTCTGAGCAACCTGGGATAGTGGAAGGTGTCCCTATCCAACCCCTGGGGGTTGGAATGAGATGATCTTAAAGGTCTCTTCCAACCCAAACCATTCCATGATTCTACGCAGTGGAATCAGAAAGTCCTGCTGCTCCTTTATCTTCAAATCCTAAAAAAGTGTTGAAAAAAAATTTTTTGAGAAGTTTTTGTCTTGTTTAATGGCTCTGTGTGTGAACTGAAAAGTCTTGAGGCAGCTCACACCCTTACTCCAGTGTTGCCAGGGCCTTCCTGCCCTCCACCTCTAAAACACACACGTTTAGTGTGATCACCTGCCTTGCCTCAGGATCCAGAGAGCATTCCAAGCTGGGCAGTGTGGGGGGCAGGAAGAAAGCCTTCCTACCATGCCCTGCCCTCTGCAGCTGGTGTTTAGTTACCAAAAATGAGCCTTGCTGCATTGTCTGATCCATTTTTTCACTCGTTTAGGCTGTTCAAGAAAGTTCTGCAATTTAACACGCTCTAAGATGACCAACAGTATGGATAACATGGATCTGAAAGTATAAATGGGTGATCTGGAAAACTAGCAACAAGACAGTCTTGAAAACAAAAATATGTATGGTTTAAAGCATTGCAATTGATTCTTGCATTCTTTTACATTACCTTTATTTCCTAGATTTCACCTCTAATAGAAACAATGTGTGGAGGTCAAATGTCCCTGTATTGTTTCCTTTTTTCTTCTCTTATTAGGAAATTATACCTATAGTGTGTTAGATGTGAAAATTATTGAAATTAAAATTCAGCTAATTTCTGCTTTTGTTGAAATTCAGCTCTTACTGCAGTTGGTAAGAAACAGTTCCCCCATTATCCCATGGAATACTTCCATATGTAATAGATAGCATTCATTTCCAGATCTGAAAACAAGTAGAAATTTTCAGCTTTGGACCATAATTTGCTATGTTGGGGTCAGAGCCAGGTCCAGAGGTCCAGCCCTGTCCCTGGAAGTGTTCAAGGCCAGGTTGGGTGGGGCTTGGAGCAACCTGGTCCAGTGGAAGGTGTTCCTACCCATGGCAGGGTTTTGGACTAGAGGCTCTTTAATGTCCCCTCCAACCCAAATCATTCTGTACAATATAATAATGCATTACATGGGTGAGAATGAGGCCCACTATATCAAAAATCTAATTTTTCTCTATCAGATTAATCAACATTCAGGGGGAAGTGATTTCTTTCAGTTGTTTCTTAGTCTGCTCGAACATACAGCCAGTCTTTGTATTACTGGGTTTGGATGCTTTCAATTTGGAAATATGGGAGATCTTTCTCTATGAAATATATTTTCTGAAAAACTATACCCAGTTATGGCACCAAAATATACCCTTCCTGAGTGTTCTGGAGAAATCCTATCTGCACACCTTAGGGTTTAAATTCAAGGGAATGAGAAGATGTCCTTGATTTCTTCTGTTATTTTTTAGGTTCTCTGTCTTTAATGGTGATTGTTAAGTTGTAGACAAATGCAGTTCATGCAGCAGCAGAAGGAAATGCCACAGAAATGGGAAGAATGTACAAAATTCCACCTCCAGCTCTGTGTGGTGGGCCTGGGGCAGAAAGAAGGTCAGCAAGTTTTGTGGCTGCTGAGGGTTGCAAGTGCCAGGATCCCGCCAACCTGTTTAAAGAAACACTTAAAACAGGACTTGTGCAGAAGGAAAGGGAGAAATTTGCAACTCTCACTTGCATTTCAGATACTGCAGTCAGTCCTGCTAATTTTAATCTTGCAGCCACCCTTACCCTAAACACTGTTTCACTCTCCACTCTGTTGGGTTTGAATATTTCTTTGTGTAGAACAGCTTCCATGAGCAGGAATGTTACAGCAGTGGCTGAGGCTGCCAGTATCTGATACTCACCCCTATCCTCTAAACTAAAGATTATGGACTTCTCTTAGTCCAGCCTCACCAGTAAGTTTTAAAGAAAGGAAGGAGTGAAAATAAAAATAATTTGCAGAACGGTTAAAGCTGGAAGGGGGGTCATTGAGTCCAATTCCCTGCTTCCAACAAGGCCAATCCTAGGTCAGGCTGCTCAATGCTAGGTCATCCTAGGTCAGGCTGCTTATCCACTCACATTTTAAATGTCTCCAAAGGTGGTGGTTGTATACCCTATCTTTGATCACCCTCATGGTGAATTTTGGTTTTTTGTTTCTATTTGAATTTACCCATATTTTAGCTTATTTTTCATGATAGCTGAGATATGTCTGAAAGATGGGGAAATTTCAGCTGTAAGTTTTTGCTTTAAGTCACTGGAAAACCTGACAAAATTTGAATGGCAAAAAACTTTTAACATAGAGAAAATGAACCGTTGCTTTTCAACATATATCCCTTGGTTTCTAGGTAATCAGCCATGCTGTTAGTGAACAAATGCAAGACCAAAAAACTAGAGGGAAAATGGGTTAATTTTTTTGGTGTGTAATCTTCTTTATTTTCTAAGTCACTTTCCTATATAAAATGTTTGTTTTAGTGGAATATACAGTTTGAGTTTTGCTGTTTGGATTGTATTAACAGTTAAGAAACTTCATTAGCTCAGCCCCTAAATGGGATTGTTGCATATACTGGTTTTCTGCTGCACTTGATACTATCTGGATCTTTGATCCAGGAGTTGCTGTACTGCTCCATCCTCTGAATGGCTCTGTGCTCATTTTTGGTTTTATCAGTTTCATCTCCAAGCACTGCTTTAATAGCTTTCCTTGGCTGCTCCTGTTGTTGCTCCTTCCACCCTTAGGGTACTTTTCCAGCTTTTTTGTATTGTCTTAGAGCAGTACCAACCACCTTTTATGTAGTTCCTGCTCTCCCCTTCTAGTCTTTTTGTTTCTTTTCCCATCTGATTCAGCATGGTGGGTACTGTCAGGGCATCAGAATTATCCCAGGCTGGAGCTGAATTTCTGATTTTCACCATGTCCAGCTCTCAGTTAGCACTGTTTTAAGTTCCCTGAGTCCTTTCTCAGAAAGCTCAAAACCTCTTTGCACATGTTCCCTAAGCCCTTTGCTAAACTTGGAATACATTCCCAATGGACTAGACATTTCTGGTTGGTTTGTTTCCACAAGCAAGAAATTCTGTCTTGGCTCAGACATGTACTAGCTTGAGTTGATCACCTGAACAAAATAGCCTTTAGCCAAGATAAAAAGGTATTTTATACTCAGCAGTTTTCCTATGCAGGCACCACAGCTGCCATTAAGAGAAGACATCTTGATTTTTTTCCTATGTGGTGTTTTTTGCTCTCCATTTTTTGCTTCCTAGAAAATGAGAAAATAAGATGCTTTTTAATTTTTTTAATTTTTTTTTATACAGGAGCTTGTATATGCAGTCACTTCAGGTACATGTAAAGTTTTTTTAGAAGTAATTAATTGCAACAGTGAACCACTCTGAAGAATATGCTCCTCCCCACCACTGAGCACCTGCAAAATACACCATGGTTACATTTGCTTACCTAAAACACTGACAAATAAGTAGAAGAAAGTTATGTTCTAACTATTTGTTGTGCTGGGGTTGTATCAGAAAATCGGTTTTTCATTTACCAAAACTCAGTGCCATCCTTTCAGAAAGTTGCACTGAGGACCTCGGACTCATTGAACTGAGACATAATGTGCACAAAAGAGTTTATTTGGGAGCCTCCCCTGGAGAGCTTAATCATACACTAAGTTTTCCTTAGGTTTTGTTTCACATACAGTTAAGTTTGAAAGAAGGGGTCTTGATACCCTCCTCCCATCTCCCTGTGCTGTCCTCCCCTCACACTGGCTGCCACCACGCTGCTTTCACTCAGGAGAAGAGCAGAACAAATTGCTTTTCTTCCCTGGGCTATTGTTCTCCTATTTATCTGAGCTAAATTGACCTGTTGTGCTTTGGACAAGCCAGCAGGAGCGATGGGAACGTGTGGCCAGAAGTGGAAAACAAATTTCATTCCCGGGATTTCAGACAGACTCAATCTTTCCCTCTGACACCTGCTCTGGTTGCTTGTTATCCAAAAGATTGTCTGGTTGTTTTTCTTTCTACGTACCTCAGTTCCCCTCTGTTGCTGTGTGCATCTTCCTGGGAATCCAGGCACCACCCAATTCTTTTCTGGGAGGCCAAAGGAGGCAGAATGCCTCCATCTTTTTCTGTGTTCTGTGTGAAACATCCCTTATGTGATGCTCCATTCTATGATAATCAGTATATTAATGTATTCATGGATGTGGTGAATAAATGAGTAGATCTCACTATTAGCTCTTGACTATTATTAACTGCATGGTGGTGTTAAATAAAAGCTGTGATGTTGTTCAACAACAGTGTGACAGTGTGTTTGGAAAAGTTGAGTTTTCCTTTCCCACAGGAAGTAATTTTGTCCCCTTTGCTCTCTCTCTGTCCCTTTGCCCCTCACTTCTCATGCAGGACATCCTGGAAACCTGCCAGCTGCTGAGCACATCCGTGACCTTCTCGCGGTGCCACCACCGGGTGGATGCCGAGCCCTATGTCAGCCTCTGTGAAAGGGACATCTGTGCCTGTCCCCAGGGTGTGGACTGTCACTGCCCCGCCTTCCTGGAGTACGCCCGGAGCTGCGCTCACCAGGGAGTCGTTCTGGAGGGCTGGCCTGAAGAGAGCTCCTGCAGTAAGCTGGCACATTTATTCCTAGGCTGCTCATCCCCAATAAGATTGTGCCTGTCTTGCAGATTTAAGTCCTGCAGCTGGTGTTTTCTTAGGAGGTTGGTTCATTTATAGGAAGTGACTTTGCTCACTTCCACTCTCAGCTCTCCATCACCCACTTTTTTCTAGAAGTTTTTGTCCCCAAGGCAATATTGTTTGAACTGTATTTAAAGAAGAGACTGAGCTCTTACATGTCCCACCACAGTGTACACAGGCAGTGAAGGTTTATTTGATACACAAGGATGTTTAGGTGCTATTTCAAATATGGATCAGATGTATGACATTTTCCAGCCTGTATTTTAAAATCAGCATCTTTGTGAAATGCTCTCTAACATTTTTGCATAAAGACAATTGCTTCACCCTTTATTTGATTGAATCAATTGCCTTGAAAATGAGACGTTGCCTTTTCTAAGCCAATTTTTGTGAGGTTAGAGATCCTGATTGCATTTGAACTGCTGCCTTTATTAGCCAAATTTTGTTGAGTTCAGAAGTCCTGATTGCATCTGTGCTGAGGTTTTGTATCAAGGAAGTGCATAGACTGAGATGGATTGTATTTATAGAGGAAAAGTCATGTTTGCACTTACTCCTGATACCTCCACTGGAAAACAACGGTTTCATACAGAACATTCAAAAAACCAAAAAACTAAAAATCCACTAATATAATGTTCTCAGTGTATATTTCTTAAGAGAAAGGAAAATTTCCTTGGCATATTTGTGCAAATTGATTTCATTCCATGAAACCAATTTGGACTGACAACACTTGGTTCTCTGGTAAAGACATTCTGCTATTGGCCACTGAAGAAAACTCTGCCTTCAGACTGTGGTTAGGGCAGCAAGATGATGCCAGCCACTTGTTCTAGGGATTGTATAGTCTGAGTTCTAGCAGTAATTTATTACCCTTCCATTGGGACATAAATGGCATCTATTAAAGCTCATCTCCTTGCTCAGGGCGTGAGCCAGAGAACCCATTTTTGCTGGGGCTCTTTGTAAGTGTGATTAAAAGGCTCAGGTGAAATGAGCCTTTCTGTGATCCCAGTGGCTTTAGAGCTCATTTCTAACCCTTGAATTCACAAGCCACTGTTGGGTTTTTTTCTCATGAGTCAGGAAAGAGGGAAGCATCTGACTGCCACAGCAGGAGCTTAATTTTCTATCACCCTTTGTCTGTGCTATGGTGCTTTCTCAAGAGATGAAGAAGATGATGATGGAGGTTTGGAATGCTCTGCTGTGTGGGAAGGGCTCTGGTGCTGGGCACACTGTGTAAGTTGGTGCCCGAGCCCAGGGCACGGTCACTCATCGTTACCCTCCCACCTCTTCAGCAGAGGATTTTCTTGGAAAGGGCAGGCTCTAACCTTTTCTTCCCACTCACACCCCCACAGTCTTGTAGGGCATGGTGTGTATATGCATTGAAGAGAAGGAATGCCTGTAATAGAGTATGTTTGCATAATGGCCTGGCCTAGATAATGGCAGCAGTGGAGATACTACAGCATGGGTGTTATCCTCAGCTGCTGGTCCTCTGGAAGAAGGAGGATGGGATTGCAGAGTTTTAACTGTCTCCTGGTTCTCCCTGGAAACACCAAACAGGAGAATTTCACAAATGAGTTGAGTAAGTGCGTGGCTTAAAGTACAAAACTACCATGTCTCTCTAAATTGCTTAGGTATTGTTGCAAAACTTCTCCCCAGGTTTGATTATTCTTACTGTACTTGGGCTTAGTTATTAAGACTCAATTTATTAGAAAACAGATTGGCTTTAATCTCTGAGTATTTACTATGCTACCTGACAGATGATGGTATTACAACAAATTGAAAATCAAATGTTTCTTAAAATGTTCTGCTTCTAAAAAAGAAATAATCATTTGGAAGCTGACATGACCTTTTGTGCCTTTGTGTTTTATCCTTTTGATAATGAAGGGATTTGTTGATATAAGAGTTATTGAGGAATTTGCATTTCTAATTTCTTTTAATTGTTTCAGGGCCAAGATGCCCAGTTGGCATGGAATATAAGGAGTGTGTGTCACCATGTGCCAAAACCTGCCAGAGCCTGAATATGAATGAAGTGTGTCATGGACAATGTGTTGATGGCTGCAGCTGCCCTGGTAATTTATTTACTGGGTTATTTACTGAGAAACATTTGGCAGTCAGGCTACCTATTTTATTAGAAGAAGGAAAGTTGTGTCTTCCCTTAAATTTTCTTGAAATCAGAAACACTTTTTTTTCTGGGAGCATGCCCTAGAATAATCCAGTTTCTGTAGTGCCTGTATGCTCACTCCATGAAAGGGCCATTTTTCAGAGCCAGCTAAAAAGTAAATATTTCTGTGAAAATCAGTACCAACTAATACTCCAGGATTGCCTTTATTTCTTGGTGAGGGACTGCTTGCCTTGATGTACTCCTTCTGAATTGCTTGGGTTAGTTAGGGGAAGAAACAGCAGAGAATAAATACACTGAAGGAAATTCTTGCAGAAAAACTGTACATGTAGAGCTTGCACTGCAATTTCAAAGGTCTTCATCATTTAGGTGAATAATTTAATTTATTATTGAATCTTCCATACAGGAAGTTTGATTGGATTAAAGGGAACAGTCCACCCACACCAACCTTCCATTTCTGTCTGTTGTACTTAAAACAACTGCATGAGAAGAGCTTGATTCCTGGCTCCAAAACTCCACATGCTTCCATTTCTAGCTGGTTTTTTTTTTGTTTGTTTTTTTTTTTTTTTTTTAATCTGTTTGATTTTGTTGGGTGCTTTGTTTGTTTTCAAATAGGAATATCTGTGCATTTCACCCTGTCTGGGCTCTGTGAGTGCACAGAGGTGTTTAGTGTCCCCTTGTACAAGATGCCAAGTGTGATGGAGGTTTGCAGAGCTGTGATTTCCAAAACAATGCAATGATGACAATGTAAGCCTCGTTTGAGGAGTCACTGCTTTCAGGGTTTGGTAGTTTCCCATTCAGCTGCCACCCTCTTCCTTGCTGGAGGTTCAAAGGAGTGGCAGGACCTTCACAGGTGATGTAACCAGACTCTGAAGATTATTTTGTTGTGAAGGATCTGATCTAGCTACTGTATTTGTGCAGTCCTGAAAGGGTTGGAGAGAGCTGAATCCACTGGCTGCACAAAGGGCTCTTGCTGTATTTTTCCTTTGGTGGATGCATTGGTCTATTCAGCATGGGAAAGATCTAAGGAGGGAGAAACTGAGAAGCAGGGAAGCAGGAGCTCAACAGGAAGGGTAAAGGGCATGAGAATAACAATTAGCAGTTCAAAACTTTTACTGCTGTTTGTTGCACAGCCAGAAGGGAAGAACCTGAATTTGAGTTTGATAGAAAACCAGGAGGATCTGACAGAGGGATTTTTGGTGAGGATTCTACTTTCACTTAGCTTCCCTCCAGTGCACCAAGAGCAAATAGGATCTGAAGGATATTTGACAAATGTCTTCTTTCTTTTTTTTTTTTCTCCTCTGTTAAATGCCCTTCATAGTTACATTAGTTGCTGTAAATGGAATTACTCTTGCCAGGAAAAAAGACAGGCATTCTATTTTCTTGTGCTCTCTGGAGAGCCACAGCACTCTTAAATGCTCAGATCTTGTTGTGATTCTCTCTCATTGGAGGGATTTTCTCAACAGCCAAGATCTTTCCAGGCAGGTCTATGGGAAGAATAGAAAGGGGATTTACCTGGGTCTCACTGTCAGTGATGACTGGTGCTGCTAAGGAAAAGAGCCAAAATCTTTGCAGGCAATTAGAAGGAGTCCCTCAAAGAGAAGGGAGAGGGTTATTCAAGAAAATAACTGTTTTGCCACAGCAGCTCTTTTGAAAATGGGGGAATAGCAACTCTCTCTCAATATAGGGATTGAATAGAAAGCACTATAAACTAGCAATAGAAGTAAGGACAAGTTCCTACCTTTGAAAAGTCTCTTAACTCCTTTGTGCCTCTGTTTATCCTTGGAGGATAAAGAACTCTCTCTATAGAACAGGTAATTATAGTTGTGTAATATGGAAACCTCAGCAGCTGGACCCAAGTTGAGAAGCTGGCCCTTTTGCTTTTTGCCTCTGCAAAAGTTCAGAAGTGGCTTCTTTCTCTCAGACCCTCTCTGCTAGGCTTACATGGTGTCCAAATTTGTTTCACCATTCCCCACTTTGCCTCATCTTTGGTTCTCTTATGGCAAGAAAGAGAAATGTCCACCTGTGTGGACACCCTTTACTGCAGCCAGTGAAATTCATGGTTTTTCCAACAGTCAGGTCCCTGTGTTTGATTTGTCTATGTCCCAACATGTGCTCTGGACCTGAGGATATGCTAAGCAAAGAGCTTTTCTGGGAGCACCAGGAATGCTTTGAGGGAGAGGCAGCATCAGAAGGAAAGCAGACACCTGTCCCTGTGAGGCTTTTTGGCAAGCCTCAATCCTTTTTATTGCTGTCTGTGACTAAGCATGGCTAATAATGCATATGAAGTCTTGGCAAAGCATATGAAGAGCAAGAAAATCTGATTGTGTTTGTGTCTTTGTCCCTGTGTGTGTGACATGGGTGTCTGATGCTACCTGACCTATCCAGAGGGACTGCTCCTTGATGGTGAACACTGCATTGAAAGCTCTGACTGCTCCTGCATCCACTCTGGAAAACATTATCCTCCTGGCTTCACCATCTCCCAGGACTGCAACTCATGGTAAACCCTTGTGCTGCTGTGTGGTTGCTGTAGATAAGTACTGCACACTGGTCAGTGACTGTTTTGCATTATCTTTCTAGAAATCTCTCTAACTTTAAAAAATTTCCTTTCACTGGCAAAGGACTTGGTCTCTTATTGGAATTGCCTGCCCCTTCCAAGAACTGAGCTGCTCACAAAAGCAAAATCAGCTCTGTTTTTAAAGGGATATTTGATCTGATAGAACAACATGAAGGTCACACTCCTTCAAAGAACAGAGAACTACCTGTTTCCTGTGGATAAGACAGACCAGCAGGTTCCCATGTCTGGGTAGTGTCAGCAGTGATGTCTTTGTTTGACTTCCTACATGTATTTAACCTCTAAATCCCATTTCTTTCCAAGAGGAGTTAGCCTAAGGCACGTCCTTGGAACTTGTCACAGGGCTAATGAGTCTTCCTACCTTGGCTCACGATTTTTCTTTCACTCCTGAGTACAAGGCTGGAGGGGAAAACCAGCACTTTAAAGAAAGGAAGGGGAATTAGTCACTGATCTGGTTTTGTGTTCAGTGTGGACATATTTGTGCAAGGAGTTCAGACAAGTCTTTACTCAGAGGTTTCCAATTAGAGCACAGAAGGAGGACTCAGTGAAGACCATGCCATGCAGAAGAAAGGTGGTCTGTGCATCATCCCTGTTAATCAGAAGCTTTTAGTTACCTTCACTACGTGTCCCAAAACACAAACCATAATCATGACATTAGCATTTTGTCTTTTTCCCTGGAGTCCTCTGCAGCTTGGAGCTTGTCCACATTGTTCAACATTGGTGCTCTTGGGAGATGAGTGTAGCCTGACAGGCTGGGGCTTTTATTGCCTGTGTTTTGTTACTGCTTCCTGTTATTCAAACTTGGTGCTGCTGTGGAGAACATCATTCCATTGACTCTGCATTTAACATCCTCAATAATCTGCCTCCCAACAAATGGTTTTCAAGGGCTGGGTTAGCTACAGGAATGAGAAGAATATATAGCTCTTGAAACAAGGAGTGCAGAGAGGCTTGTGGAGGACACTGGGGATGATCATAGCAGGGGAGTTTGATGTAAGAAGAAGCAAAGGGGGATATGTTTGTTTAAGGACTAATGAGGGAACTTTTACTGCCTGAAGATGGGCTGTGAAGAGGATGGGGCCAAAATCTTCTCAGAGGCAAACAGCAAAAGGTTATGAAGCAATAGGCATAAGATGCAAAGGAAATTCTGTTTTGACACAAAGAAAAATTGTTCTCCCTTCCCCAGTGATGTACTAGGACAGCTGCTCAGAGAGGCTGTGGGACTTCATCTTGGATATTTCTAAAGTCAAATGGGCAAGATTCTCACCCACCTGATCCAGCTTTGTCATTGCCTTCTCTGAGCTGGGGATTGTAGTAAATTTTTTTTCTAGAAGTCCCTTAAAATATTTTTTTCCCTGGGATTTGGTTTTATTGATACCTATACCTTGAGAACTGCATTGAACTCATTCCATATCAGTGGAAAACTCCAAAAACCCAGAGCTTTAGCAGGGAGAAATGGAAGTCCTTGAGTTCTGCAGCCGTACCCATTCGTACAACCAGCAGCTGCTGTCAGATGATGGGAAGAAGGGATGAATACATTAAGAAATGAGGCTATGGGAGGTGGAAGGGATGTTGGGGACTGATCTAACCTTTGTGGCACCGGTGACCATTTTCAGGTTTTTTGGGAAAAATGTGCAACAGAAGATTTCTATTCATGTACTCTTGCCTAACTTGCTACTATCTCTTTCCTAGCATTTGTCGACGGGGCACATGGATCTGCAGCAATGGGGAATGCCCAGGTATGTTGGCTTTACTCTTTTCAGGTTTTGACAAGTAAGCTTTGCCTACAACCCTCCCATTCTTGCCCCACTTACATTGTTTTTTTACCCAAAAAAGCAAGTCTTTGCTCTTCCTTGCTTGCTCCAGTTGGGATCCTACTTTTAAGTTGTTCTCCTGAGACAAGTCAGACATTGCCCTGAGTGGTTTATGTGTAGCAATAAAAAATCCTGTTTGATGGGAAGTCCAGTTCCTGCTTTGATTACTTAGTTTGCCAGTTATAAGGGCCTGTATGTTCAGAGGATCTGCTTCCAGGTAGAGGAACACTCCTGGCTCTCTTTGGCCAGGTACAATTCCTCATTGTACCTTACTGACCATGGCAATTGCCCTCGTGGTCATGTTGTGGGTGAAGGAGCTACAGCCCCAGGGAGAAAGTGGCTCCCTTCCTTCCTTGGGTGCTGGCAGATTGGAGAGGCAGCTCTGCAGATGCAGACCAGGGTTATGGCTGGACGGGAAAAGAGCAGATTTGGAGACTTGGGTGGTTTTTTGTTGAGATGAGACTGTGCAACCTTCACAAATTAAGGGAATTGCAACAGTCTTAAGGTGTTCTATCAAAAAGTCTGTCTTTTTCTAGTGACATGAAACTTGTCTGGCCCATCAATGCTCCATTTGCTCCTGCTTTAGACCAAAAGAACACTTCCCCCAAAGTATCAGTGCTTAAAGAAGAGGATGGGGGGTGGTGTATGCAAATACTCAAAATGGAGATGGCATTTTTAGCGAGCTGTCCCTTGTGCTTGTTGATTAAGGATCTCTCCAAGTGCAGGGAATCTCACTGTCTAAAACACAGCCTCAAGGACACAGCCTAGGCTCATTTGTTACATCTTTTAGCTAATGGGCAGCAGCATGATTACAGACATGAAATAGGTACTTTTCTAACTTCAGTTTTTCTTTAAGTTACAGCTTTAAATGTTCTTACTCTCCAGGCTGTGATGAATACTCCATGGGCCAAATTTGTGTCCTTAACTCTGGCCATGTTTTCTTCATAGGGATTACAGAAGTGAAGATAAATCTGGTATTGAGGCTTGCAAACAGATGTTGATATCCAGCTCTGTGCAAGAGGCAATATAGCATTGCAGCCTTTTTCTGAATTGGGAAGCTGTCCCAAATGAGCAGAAGTGAAAAAGAAAAGTGGCTTATTTTTGTACCTTCTGCCAATATACCGAAATCAGTTTTCTCCTAGGCTTGTTAAAGACTGAATGTTGTATTCTTGCAGCTGTTGTACATGTGCCTACTAAAAACTCTATAAGCTGTACTGAGACACTATGGGGGAGCAGCAAAGCCTCCCAGAGTAGCCAAATTTATATTGTTACCTGTGCTGTTTGTCTCAAAGTAATATTAAACCATATTTTCATTGTTAATTAGTTACCACAAATATATCTAAAACGATGTGCTTAGAAAATTTATGTAGATACTGGTTTAAACTTTAGGCAATTCTGTTTTTCTTTTGACCAGCTTTTTTTTTTTGTCAGGAAAGATTGCTTCATATTGTGGGAGTGAATTGCCCAGCTGTAAGTTTGGTGATAAGGTGAATCCACAGCTGGAGCTGGCTGGCACTACCAAGCGGCTTTCAAGCTGATATCATAATGGAAATAATTATGAAGGCAGAAGGTTTCAGGAAATTTCATGGGATAAACTACATCAAATGGATTAGACAGAGGGACCCATATGAAAAGCCTTGGCCGCAGAAAAGAAATTTCCCTTTCGGGAGCAATGCCAAAGGCTGGGACTTGTCTTAGATAACAGTCCCCAGTTCTCTGCAACAAACCTGTCCTCTTATTCCCTTCTTGCAGAGAATGCCCTGGAAATCAAACTCCAAGGGATGACAAATATCCAGGAGGTGCTGGACTTCTCTTAGTGTGAATCAGAGCTGTTCAAGGCTGGGAATCCTCAGGATCTGTGCTTTAGCACCAGCTGGTTTAAGATAGTAAACACTGAATAATATGCTGAAGAGGGAAATTTCCACATGATGTTCATTAGACAGATCTTCTGTGGAACTCAAAGGCAGTGAAGAGAGAATAACTCATGGAGCTCACCTGCCAGCTTGTAACATTTAACCTTTCTCCAGCCTTTGGCTGGTGATGGCCAGTGTAGGCCCAGCACCTGAATTTTGTTGTGGATGAGGAAGTGGCTGCCCACCTTGTTTGCCATAGGATCATCTCTAAGTGTGATGATCTTTTCATATAAAGGTTTTTCTCTGCAAGCTCTGTGGAGTTGGAGCCTTTCCATGTGTTTGCATGACAGTGCACTAAATCCCAGCTGTGGTATCTGGATACTGCCTTCCTGGAAATGAAAAGCTACAACTTACCAAAACACCTTCAAACGTTGATATGTTTAAATAGCTCCTTTTTCTAGTAGAAAGGTGGTGAAGCCCGGCTTTCACATTATTCTGTGAGGACTTTAGATGTAGCTATTGTAACTACGGAATTATTTCTACTTTTTGTTAGTTGAGGTGATGGTAAAGTCCAACATAAATTCTACCCTTGGAAGGACTCCCAAAGACATTATCTTTCAGCTCTTCATTCTCTTATGGTATTTTATGTTAAAATAACTTATTGGTATTTCAGGCATTCCAACAAAAGAATATAGGCTCTTCCATAGGCACAAATTTCAGCTCTTGACTGCAGCTTATTCTGTGTTCTGCAGCTGTTGTTGGTTCCTCTGTTACTACTGGTAATGCCTTACAGAAATAAACAGTGAGATAAGGATCTAGTTGGTGCTTTACTGGTCTGTGGGGAGCTTGGTCCTTGTACAACCTGTTCCACCAGGGCTGCTCTGGCCCCTCAGAGGCTTGTGGGGGCTGACAAGGATTTTGATCAAAACTGGCACTGGAATGATTAATGGTTTTTTTGGTTTTTTCAGGGGAATGCTCTGTCACCGGCCAGTCCCATTTCAAAAGCTTTGACAACAAATATTTCACCTTCAGTGGGATTTGCCAGTACTTATTTGCCAAGGATTGTGTGGAAAATTCCTTCTCTGTGATCATCGAGACGGTGCAGGTAACAGCAGCCTTGGCTGGTGCCTCTGCACATGCTCTTGAGAGAGAGAGGGCAGGGCTGTGGGGCTATGACATGAATTGCAGATGCACAGGCCAACAGAAGTAATTTCCCTATGAGATAATTAGTTTAAATAGCAGATGCAGTCTTTCTCCTTAGTTAATAAGTGTTTTGCTTCTCCTCACCACTATTCCCAGGAGTCTGCCTGGGGATGGAAGCTCATGATGAGGTGTGGAGAATGGACTCTCACCGACTCTGCCAGCTGAACAAACAAACAGAGGGAAGGGTGCACTCCTTGCCAAGCACCCTGGCTTCTGATGCCTCCCTAGTT
Source organism: Luscinia megarhynchos (assembly GCA_034336665.1). Classification (NCBI taxonomy): domain Eukaryota; kingdom Metazoa; phylum Chordata; class Aves; order Passeriformes; family Muscicapidae; genus Luscinia; species Luscinia megarhynchos. Next base: position 9,278,590 of record CM067564.1, on the reverse strand, counting down.
CCTGTGGGGAAAGGACATTTCCTTGGACACCAAGGACAGTGCACTGGCAGAGCAGTGCCTTGTGCTGCTTCCCATTTAGTCAGACTGGCTGGTGATTTTTTATGTACTCAGACAGCAGCTCCTGACTTTCTTTTCTGTCTCCCCCGATGGATGTGTGAGAAGCAGCTGCAGAGAGGTGGGAAAAGGAGCCAGGCTGGTGCAAGAAGGGATGGAAACTCTGAAGGGGGATGTCACAGGGACGTTAACACAGTTGTGAAATGAATTGACCAGTTGGACTTGAGAAAAGGTGAACAAACTCAGAGACTGAAAAGGACCCTGAAGGAAGCAGAGAAGGAAGCAAGATGATGGGGATAGAGGAACTGAAGGCAGGGAGAGGTGCAACAGAGTCAGGAGACTGACAGGAGGGAAGGGGAGTATCAGCCTGTCCAGCTGCACCAGGGAAGTTGCAGGCTTTGGAGAAATGAGTTGTGGCAGTTCTCCACACCATTTGCATCTGCCTCCTGCATTAGAGAGCTCTGATAGTACAGCTCTGAGGTCATTGGTGCTTGGGAACCTGCAGGACAGGTTTCCACTGAAACTTCCTTTTCAAAACCAGGGAGGAGAAGTGGGGCACTGCAATCCCTGTTCCTCATCTGAGTATCCCACAGCCAGGTAAATAAACACCCCAGGAGTCTTGGGAATGTGAACAGCATGGCTGTGTGGGTTAGATGGCCTTCCTGCCCCTGCCACAGCTGTGGAGCTCGTCACTTTCATGGGTCACTCCCAGGGGTCTGGTGGAACATCCACGGATCCCTTTCCAAGTTCTGGTGTGTGATTAGCAGGATAATGGAGGGAAAGCTGCCAGCCTGCTGTTTGTGGGATGCAAAAATCAGATCTATAAAGCCAGTGTGACACTCAACACCTCCCAAATTTGATGCCAAAATGCCTTCTGGGACTAAGTCACCAAGAAAGTGAAAACTTGAGGCTTGAGGCAGATTTTTCCTTCTCTGCAGTGTGCAGATGATCCTGATGCCGTGTGCACTCGCTCAGCTTCTGTCCGGATCCGGGATATGGACAACAGCATCATTAAAATGAAACATGGAGGAGGAGTTTCGCTGAATGGACAGGATGTACAGATCCCTTTGCTGCAAGGTGTGTTCACACAGGCTGACTCTGGCCAGCCATTGAAAGTCTCCTGCTTAGTAGTGGTTTCAGACATGCCTTAGCCCAGCTGAGTCAGTGTTTTCAATGCCAAACTCTCACTTGCAGTCTCTTCTAGAAGCTCTGTTATTTCAGCTTCTTTCCATGCAGCAGACACATCTTGACTTGGCTCCTCTAAATTCAGGAGAATGAAGCTGGTCTGCACTTGTGAGATTTGTGAAAATCACTGTTGGTCTAATCTTTTTGAAATTATTATTTTTCAAGCAGAAGCTTGAAATCATGGAATCACAGAATGATTTGGTTTGGACCTTAAAGATCATCTCACTCCAATCCACTGCCATGACCAGGGACATCTTCCACTATCCCAGGTTGCTCAGAGCCCCATACAAACTTGTCTTGGACACTTCCAGGGATGGGGCAACCACAGCTGCTCTGGGCAGCCTGTGCCAGGGCCTCAACCACCCTCACAGGGACAATTTCTTCCCAATATCCAGTCTCAACCCACTCTCTGTCAGTGTGAAGCTATTTCCCTTGTCCTGTCACTACATCCTGTAAAAGCTCACTGACACCCTGTGATTGCCTTCAGGTGCCCTCCGTATCCAGCGTGTGGTGAGGAGTTCAGTTCATCTCACCTATGGGGAAGATCTGCAGATTGACTGGGATGGTCATGGGGAACTCATAGTGAAGGTACTTTTTCTCTCTGTTTTATTTCTGCTGTTTGCCCCCTCTCTCATTCCACCCAAATATGTACAAAGATTTTCTTGTCTGAAGTCAAAAATTGCTTTGTGTTGCATGTTAGAAATTCTTTTCTCTTTTGCTACCCCCAGAGTGCTATACAAGTCCTTTTGTATTCCAGAAACAATCACTTCATCTTATAGCAGCTTTTTCTCCCCCTGCTTCTTTTTTTTTTTTTTTTTTTTTTTTTTTTTTTCCAGTGTGTGTGCAATGGCAGCTGTTATTAACCACAAACAGTTTTGTGTTTCGCTCAGCAGATACCCTCCAAACTGGAGTTTTGTTTTCATTTGCTTTGACTGCCCTGTCTAAATCAACAGATGTGAATGACTTAAAATAAGGGAAGAAAAGGCCTCCAGGGACACAGTTACTCATATTTTCCAGGAAATAGAAATCAGCTCATAGAAGATGTGGTGCGTGCTCCTTCTACCTTGAGGAATATTTTGTAGTCAGCCCTGATTAACAATTAGGTTTTGTTGGTGCTCCAGGCATAGCAGAGTGTAGAAATACCCGAGCCAGGTTTAACAGAAATTATCTGTAAGGAAGCTATAACCACAAAAGGAGTTTTGCCAAGAAAACCAGTTTTCCTGGGATTTTCTGCCGAGTGGTAAATACTGCCTACCTTGAACCATGGCATTGCTTTTGGATTCTCCTTGCCTGCCCGAAAATCTGGCTTAAATGTCATGTCTGGCACAGTGCAAAGGATAGTGAAAGCCAGTTTGGAATTGAGTTCAAGAGTTGAAAAGAAAACAGATAAGAAAGGTCTGGAATAATTTTAGAAAGCAAATGGGGGTTTGTGGTTGTTGTTTTGATTTAACCTGTATCTCTGTGCTGTGAGGGTCTAAAAGTTCTTTTGGGGCTTAGAGTAGTTCACTTCAGTCTCTTGACATATCTCAGGAGTTTTGGCTTTCCTGAGTATTCAAAGTATTTTTCTACCTGGTCAGAGAGCCATATAACCTGGCAATTTTTTTGTCCCACTGAAAGCAAACCTAATTTTCTGCTTCAGATCTTTTACTCATAAAAGCTGGAAGTTTCTCCAGTCTTCTGCTCCTTCCCTTGTTAGGCATCTAAAGCATCTCTTTAATTGCTTTTGGAGAGGTATTTAACGCTGGACTTGTAGACTGACCTGTTGCCAAATATTGCTGACAATTGGAGGAAGTGATACACTTCCATTACCTTGTTCTGGCAAAAATTCTTCCTGTGTTCCTCAAGAAGTCTCCCCTTTCTGTGACCGCCTGATATTTGTGATTTGAGCTTCCACTCTAAAATACACCACAATTTGGACTTGTGTGAGTCATTGCACCATCTGCAAAGTACATGAAAGGGTAGTAATATTCTTAGTAGTAAGATTATTTATCCTCTAATTGTTGTTTTTTATGCTTTATATTTATTCTCTGACCACTGTTTGAATGCTGGATAGTATTAGATTATATTTTGGAGAATGTTTTTTATTTTTATTTATACAGAGCAACAGTTTTCTTTAAAAATGTGGGTTTTTTAAACTTTTTTTTTTGTTTGTTTCACTGCTTACTCCTTCAAGCCTGCCTAAACTAGGACTTAACAACATGTAGCATCAAAGCTCCTGAGTAGTTGATAGTGTTTGTAAAGTACCAAAGCTTTAGTCCTAACAGAAACTGACAGTTCCTACTAAAATAAAAGGTATTGGTGCCTTTGTGATGCAGATGTTGCTTAGGAGATTTCTCCCTGTTTACCTCTAGGTTTAGGGCCATCTTTCAGCTGCCCTTTGATTTGCAGCAGAAATAAAACAGGGTGAAAAGTGCACCTGCTCTGTGGATTGTTGGAAATTTTGCTTTTAGTGTGCCTGAAGTTCCTCAAGGCAGGAGGCATGTCTAATGTGGGGTAGCTTTAGGATATTAGTTTATTCCTTGTTTTATCCAGGGTCCTCAGTGTTGAGGGGAACCTCTCCAATATTTTCTCAATTTTGTGGTAAAACAGTCTCTTTAAATTTCCTTCAACATCCAATTTTCGTTTAAAATGTGAAATGCACCCAGGTACAGTGTCTTTCCCCGAAGTACCATTGGAATTACATTTAAAAAAATGCAACCCCCACTGTTGCCCTGCTCATTTATATAAATGAAGAGCAAGAACAGGGAAAGATTAAACTGGACTGCTGATCAAGGCAAAAAAATAAGCTATTTGTCTCTTAGTCACTCCTCTGAAATTCACTGTACTGTGCAAAAATTGTCCTGCTGCTATTTTTGTTAGAAGTTTGAAAATACAGTACAATGGCATTATGTCTGTAGTATTTTGATGTGTGTTTGAGAATTTTCTTGACTATTAAACTGTGTATGGTTCATTCTTAAAAAAAATCCCCAACATAAAATCTTGCTCTACAGTGGTAACCTGTTCTGGAAGATGACCAGGCTAATGTTTTGTTCCTTAGGTGTCTCCAGTCTACTCTGAAAGGATGTGTGGCCTGTGTGGAAATTTTGATGGGAACCGAGGGGATGATTTTCTTACCCCTTCTGGCATGGTGGAATCCCTTCTGGAAGACTTTGGAAACTCCTGGAAGCTCAATGCAGACTGCCAGGACTTGTTAAAACAAGACAGTGACCCCTGCAATCTCAATCCTCATTTAGGTACTTAACTCTATCCAAAATTAAAGTGTTCAGCAAATGGTGATCTTTCATTTAGATAAAAAATAAAAAAGGAAAATAAAGAAAAAGAGAAGAAGTTAATGTTGTTTACATTACCACCAGAGTGGCTGTAATATATGTTTTTAAAAACCTAATAAGCAACAGCAATAAAAAAGCCACAGAAAGACTTGTATTGATGCAGGCTTCCTATGGAAAACGTAATATTTTGTGAAAATTGAAAACAAAAATTAGTTTAATTTTGCAAATACAAAAAGGCAGCAGAAAGCAAAGGCCTTGTAAAAGGAATTACAGCACCAGAAATAGTACTAACAGAATATAAAAGCATTGCTTGTCCTTGCTTTGTTTTACTAGTGAAACATTATTCTTTCAGTGGAGCTCATGACATATGAGCTATGGTGCTATCTGTGTCTGCCTGATCCTGTTTTATTCTTGTGCGGTTTTTTGTTTTGTTTTGTTTAGGATTTTTTTGAGGTTGTTGTGGGTTTTTTTTTGTTGTTGTTTTTGTTTGTTTGGTTTTGTGTTTTTTTTTTCCAATAAAAGGAAGACAAAATGCTTACTGTAGCTCCTCTAGCTTTCCTTGAAAGCCACTTTGATCGGTTGATTCATTTCTCTCTTTTTAGCCAAGTATGCTGAGGAATCCTGCTCAGTTCTGATGGCTCCTGCCTTTGAACCTTGTCACCATGAGGTCAGTCCCACTCCCTACGTGAAGAACTGCCGCTTTGATGTTTGCTCCTGCTCCAGTGGCAAGGATTGCCTGTGCTCTGCCATTGCTAATTATGCAGCAGCCTGTGCCAGGAAGAGCATCCTGGTCCAGTGGAGACAACCTGACTTCTGTCGTAAGTGCAATGCTGCTCAAACCCATTTATTTTCCTCATCCTGAAGGAATTTTTTTCTGTCAACGTTGGATGAAAGATCTAGAATGAGATGCCAGATTTTCCTTATGGCAAATGATGACAGTAAATCTTTCCTCCACACTGCAAAAGGACTGCTCAGCACTGAGGGAGACTAGTGGTGATCTGACACATCTCCACAGCACTTTTTGCCTGGATTTCCAATTTCAGCTACTCACCTGGAAACTTTCTGAATGTCCCAGGGTAGGAATCTCCCAAGTGATTTGTAGTAATCCATGAACTGCCTGTTTGTGAGGCCCAAGCTTCCTAGGTCCTGACCTCATCAGTGACTCCTGACTTTAGCTCAATGTGGGGTTATAGAGGAAGTACAAAGGGCAGGCCAAGCTTGTATCAGAAGAGAATTTTGGCAGTCTTGTGACAACACCCCTGCTCACAGCAGGGCAAAATTACTGTAGATTTCCTGAGGTTTTATCCAATCAAATTTTGAATGTCTCCAAAAACAGATACTGTAGCCTCTCCAACATCTCAGCTCTCTTATCCAGGGCAAGATTAATAGCCAAACTGCAAGAGGCTGGAGCAGAAGAATCCAACACCTTTCATTTCTTTTATTTCTCAGTTAGGTCAATGGGGTAGGAAAAAATCCATTGCCATGTAATTTTGATTGAGCACAGACATACTTTTCCCATAAATATTTGTGAAATGAATGTTTTTCCATTTTCCTGAGCAACTTTGTTATTAAGGAAAGAAGACAATTGAAAAATTTGGGAGAAAGCATGTGTGCTTGGCAGCTTTCCAGATTTGTTCTGACACTTCTTCCCAAGCAAAGGGTGGGAAAAACATTTATAAACTGAGTGTGTAGAAAATGGAAAAGAGAGAGGTCTCTGGCCTTCCACCTGGTAGGGTCTGCAAGGTCAGTAACCACAACTTCTGATGGCTGGAGAGTGTTGTGAATGAGAACAAACCCAGTTTATATTAAACTGCTGCATGGCTCTATAATATTTTACCTAGTTTATGTAAATGTTCAGATAGTGGAACAGTAATGTAATAAAAATCCTTTCAGAACTCTGCAGGTCTGGAGGCTGAAAGAAAGAGCAGCGATAATGCCCCATTGCTCTTTCTGTAATTGAACAAGTCAATTTTCACAATTAATCTTTAATAGTGCAGAGCTGCTTCTTCCTTTCTGTGCATTACAGAGAGCTTTGTGCTCTCACTAGTGACGATTTCCCTGATTGCAGATCCATCAGCCCCCATTAAACATCTCCTGTCACATGAAGGAGAGCAATCCCTCTTTTTTAATGCGCTTGAGATGTGAATGTTCGGGTTGTGTAATTTGTGCTGATGGCCCAGAGCCCTGAATGTGTGCTCCACCCCTACTTTCATCCCCAGAGATTTGGTTTCTTGGGAAATGACTTGACAGAGTTAGTTTGCTTGATTTGGAGTGGATAAGTGTCAGGGAGCAAAGTCATTAGTGTGGCACAGCATTTCTGTGGTGTGCCAAGCTATCAAGTGCATTCAGCTCCCCTATCTTTGATGTTATTTTAGTTGTAGTTTGATTACTTAAGACCTGACTCATACCCCTGAAGCCCCCCACAAATAAACACTGGAGCAAATCCCTTCATGCTGCAAGGGAGGAGCAGGCAGACCACATTGTGAAGGGCTGTGTCTCTCATGCAGCTGCATGTAAAAAATTGGGTAAAACCCAGGCTGGATGGCTGAGCCCAGAGAGTGGTGGTGAATGGAGTTAAACCCAGCTGGTGGATGGTCACCAGTGCTGTTCCCTAGGGCTCAGTAGTTGGGCCAGTTTCATTTAATATTTTAGTCAGGGATCTGGGTGAGGGGATTAAGTGCACACCCAGTCAGTGCATGGGCAGCACCCAGCTGGGTGGGAGTGTGGATCTGCTGAGGGCAGGAGGGCTCTGCACAGGGATCTGGACAGGCTGGAGCCATGGCCAGGCCAGGGCTCTGAGGGGCAGCAAGGCCAAGGGCCCCCTCCTGCCCTGGGTCACCCCAAGGCTGCAGCTGCAGGCTGGGGCAGAGGGGCTGGAAAGCTGGGAAAGGCCCTGGGGGTGCTGGGGCAGCGGCTGGACATGAGCCCAGCTGTGCCCAGGGGACAGGAGGCCAATGGCACCTGGGCTGTGCAGCCATGGGGTGGCAGCAGGGCCAGGCAGGGACTGTCCCCTGTGCTGGCACTGCTGGGGCCACTGCTCAGAGCCTGGGGCACTGCTGGGAACCTCAGCACAAGGAAAGACACTGAGGGGCTGCAGCCTGTCCAGGGAAGGGAACGGAGCTGGGGAAGGGCTGGAGTACAAATCTGATGAGGAGGAACTGAAAGTAGATTAAGCCTGGAGAAAAGGAGGCTCAGGGGGGATCTTCTCACTCTCTACAACTCTGATAGGAGGGGGCAGCCAGGTGGGGATCCGGCCCTGTTCCCAGGGAACAAAGGGCAAGAGGAGAGGAAATGTCCTCAGGTTTCACCAGGGAGGTTCAAATTAGGTTTTATGTAAACATTCTTCATGGAAATTGTTATCAAGCACTGGCACAGACTGCCCAGAGAAGTAGTTGAGTCACCACACCTCAAGGTATTTAAAAGCCACCTGGATGTTGTGCTTAGGGGCATGCTTTAGTGGTAGACTTGACAGTGTGAGGTTAAGTGCTGTATTCAGTTATCTTATAGACTTTTGCAACCCAAATATTTCTGTGTTTACCTGTCTTGTGTGCATATTGTCCTGTGGAACAGGGGAATCAGTGAACAGGTTCCTAGATCTTCCTTCAGATTTTAGGACTTGTTGCTAAGCCCTTTATTTTCCTTAATGTGGTAGTGCTGGGGCAGTTGGTGGCTTTTGATTGTCTTATGTAAGAGAACTTGTATAGGATTAATCCAAGAGTGCTGGAGTAGGGAATTAAAAACCAGCTCTGAGCAGTGTTTGAGGATGGCTGCTGTGCATGGAAGGCCTCAGCATGGTGGAGAAGCTGTGTTAAATCTAGTCCTGGCAGGGTGCACCTTCACCTAGAGGGGACAACATTTTCACCTTGTGTTACTTGAGGAACTGGTCATGGTTTGCCTCTTTCACTCTGATTTCAAAACCAGCCCACAAAAGCTTTCCCACTGCTTCTCATCTTATTCCTGGGATAGACTGTGTTTCAGAACACAGCACTGAGATATTTTGGTTTTATAGGATCCATCCACAGAGACTAGATACACCTTGCCTTTTCCTCTCGTTTTCCTGCCAATAATGGGATGGGTATTTTTGGGTTTTTTAATTTTATTTTTTTTAAGTGGCAGTGTATTACACAGTGTACAGACAATAGGACTCTCCCAGGTCAGTTGTCTTGACTTTTTGCTGCTAGAAACAGATGTTGCTGGGAAGGGATAGAGCAGTGTGTGGGGATGTGGAGTATAAGCATGGCATTGGGGAAGCGTAACTGGAAAAACAGGGAATGTTCAAAAATTTTAAGAGGTGCATGGGCAAGGAAAAGCATAGATTGTTTTGGATTGAAAAGGGCCTTAAAGCTAATCTTGTTCCAAGGGACACCTTCCACTAGACCAGGTTTTTGCAAGTCCCTTTCTGCCTGCCCTTGAAGACTTCCAGGAATGGGGCAGCCACAACTTCTCTGGACAACCTCTGCCAGAGCCTCAACACCTTCACAAGGACAAATTTCTTCCTAATACCTAACCTAAACTTGCTCTCTTTGAGTTTGAATCCATTCCCACACATGGATTACAAAGCTTTATCTAAGAAAGGAATCTACTGCAAAGTTATCCATGTGGACATGGAGTGTTACCACTGACTAGAAAGTAGGGAAGGATTTTGGACTTGGTTATCACATCCTTTTTTGAACCTTGAAACTCATGTATCCATCTGAGAACTGCCAAACCAGTTCCATGTTTCCAGAGATTCATGTGTAGCAAATAATACTTTTGGCTGAGGCCTCATGGTTGTCCTACTGGGATGTGCCTTTAGTGATGAAAGTTGTTTTTAAAATGGTCCTCAACTGTGGGCTATGCCTGTTTAGGGTTTGATTTACTGCAAAGATCAGGTTTGTGTAAGTTAGAAGCACATTTTTATGAATGACTGTCTAAGACTCCTGTAAGAGTGAATGAGTCTATGTTCTGCTCAGTCCAGAGCTAGGAAGCATTGGCTGTGATGATGAACACACATTTCTTGGGCTGGGTTAGGAAAGGCCCATTAAGCAGTTTGGGTACAAATCCCAGACTTGGGAGATTTTTGCTCTTAAGAAGGGTTCAAGTCACCTTAGATGCTTCTGGGCTGGATTTTCAGTTTAGGGTGTTACACTCCCATGTATGGGGCTGCAGGAACCTCAAGAGAAGCTAGTGCAACCATGACTCTCTTGCAGGCAGGAATAATTCTTCATTTCAGAAGAGCTTTGTGGAGGTGGCCACAAGCCACTGGTCAGCAATGGGCCTTGCTTTGCTAGTCCAGTGAACACTTGGCTGAGGCTGCAGGCCCATCCTGTTATTCCATGGCTGCCAGAGTTCCCAGGGATGTGTGCTCACAGAAGAGAGTAGGAATTATCACATCATTCTACAGGAAGGGCTTTCTCTGTAACCCTTTGATCTTGGTTTTAGCAAGGTACAAATGTGCCAACTTTCATTTGCAGCTGCTTCCCTGAACATCGTTCATCACCTTACAACTGTTTGCTGTGGAAGGTTGCTACAAACGACAGTGTAAATCCTGGCTATCGAGAGGCCTGTAAAATTCAAACCCTTGATAAAACAAGCTTCTTTGCTTGTCTTCTGCAATGTGTTGTCATAGCTGCCACCTAGTGCTGATGCTGATGTCTGCAGAGGTGAATGCCTCAAGATTGGCCCTGTAGACGTGGAGGTTTTATAAACAAAGAGAACAAAATGGCTCCAAAGGCCATAATTAATCTCCATATAAAAGAATTCATCATCAAAAATCATTAGTATCAAGGTTTGGCTCCATGATTGCTAAATTACTTCATTATTTGCTCCTGTTTGTGTGGAAATCATGGAGTAGTTCTGGGATGTGAGGCTGAAGCACTCCTGTTCTCCAAAGTTGAAAAGTAGTTTTCTACTACTTTTCTACTTATTTTGATGAATTTGTCCCTAAAGATGTTGCAAAGGAAGACAGGTGCAAATGTGTACATGACACTTGTAATGCTCCTAATGCATGGGATCATGGAAAGGTTTGGGTTGGAAGTGTCCTTACAGACCATGTAATTCCAACCCTCTGCCATGGGCAGGGACACCTTCCACTGTCCCAGGTTTTTCCAAGGCTCATCCAGCCTGGCCTTGGACACTTCCAAGGATGGGGCAGCCACAGCTTCTCTGGACAACCTGTGCCGGGGCCTCACCACTCTCACAGGGAACAATTTCTTCCTGATATCCAATCTAAACCTGCTCTATGTCAGTGTGAGGCTATTCCCGCTTGTCCTGTCACTCCAGGCCCTTGTCAAGAATTTCTCTCCATCATTTTGTAGGTTCTCTTAAGGTGCTGGAAAGCTTCAGTTAGGTTATCCTGACTGTGATCCAGAGAATAGCAGAGGTTGGACAGAGATTGTTTTTCATGTTCTGGATGAAATTTTGTGGGTGGATTTCCATCACAGAGGTTGCAGTTCAGTCCTGACATTTATTGGGACCTACCTTTAGTAAGGTTTTGTTTGTGTGTATGTGTAAACAGTGCCTTAGGCTTTCCTGGTGCTGCAGTTAAGGAAGGTGGGTGTAACACTCCATTGACCTTTTAATCCCAAAATTTCCAGTCTCCTTTAGGCAGCTCTTCCTTTAGCTGGATTTGGATCAAATGCCCTTCTCCCTCATGTGTTTCACCAGCAATGGCCTGTCCTGAGGGCCAGGTGTACCAGCAGTGTGGGACGCCGTGTAACCAGACGTGCCGCTCGCTGTCCTACCCAGAGGAGGAGTGTGAGCAGCTCTGCCTGGAGGGCTGCTACTGTCCCCCTGGGCACTACCTGGATGAGCATGAGCAGTGTGTGCCCAAGGCCCAGTGCTCCTGTTACTATGATGGGGAGATCTTCCAGCCAGAGGATGTCTTCTCGGATCATTACTCCATGTGGTAAGTGAGCTGTTCGTAACCCTTCCCTACACACGAGCACTCCAGTTTTTGGATGGCTTGAGTTGGGAACTGGGTCAGTTTTTATTCATCTAGTTAAAGAAAAGGTAAGATTTTGCCTCCAACAAGCCAAATGGTGAGTTTTGCTGTTGTATCTCTCTCCAGTTAATTTCAAATGCCACCTTACTCAGAATTACTCGGTATTAAGCCCTGTTCTATGAACAGTTCCTGCCAGTTTGAAATGGAGCTTAATTACTGACAATAGCTACTTTGTGGGCTTTTAAAATGTCACTTTAATGTACCATGCTACACTTCTTAACTGTTAAAACCTAATTACCTCTTGTCAAAGATACAAGTATTAAAAAGCATTTCTAATTCTTAAATTGAGTAGCAGTACATTTGGAGTGGGAATGCAATCACTGGGCAAGCCCAGTTTTGGGAACAGTGTCTTCTTTTTTTCCTCTCTACCACAAAAATTCCAAGTTTCAGGGACTAGGTGGTCCTTTACCTCTTTCTACAGCAAAGCTGACTGTTGTCTTGCCTAGCTTTATCCCTGTGCAGCTGCACTAGATCCAGAGGACAGGGCCAGCAGGCAGCTGGGTTGCCATGCCACTATATCCCATCAACTCCCTTAAGGGAAGTTTGCCTCTAATGTTGGTAGGCACAGTGGATGAAGAGCAGCAGCTCAGCCCCACTGAGGTGTAGTTTTGTATTCTGAAAAGTTCCCTGTTGACTACAAATCAGTGTGAGTGAAAGCTAAATGCCATTTCATTAAATATATGCTCTGTTTGTTTTTCTTAGCTATTGTGAGGATGGATTCATGCACTGCAGTACAAACAGAGCTCCTGGTGCCTTCCTGGCTGATGTTTTTGCTGATGAGAGGCCATCTCCCAGAGGTTAGTATGCCTTAAAATACTAATATTTTATTTTGACTTATTTTTCTCTTCTGTCTCTTGGTGGTGTAGATTGAAGAAGAAATTCCAGAGGTTGCAACAGCTGTGATATTTTGAGATTTTTTTTTTCCTATTTTTTTTTTTTTTTTTTACAGGATAGAAGCAAAAGGGATGTGTGGGAGGTGTGCAGGGTTCACAGAACCTTACTTCTCAAAATTATTATAATTGTAATTAGCCACTGCAGTCTCTCTTGAGCTGGAAAAGATTAAATGATGCCTTGGCAGTGATCTGAGGTCCCCAGTTGCTATTTGAGGATCCCAAGACATCAGTGACTCATCAATTTTTTACCTTCTGCTTCTCACTAGTGGGATGCAAACTCTTTTCTGGTGCAAATGAGGCTTTTAGTGGCCTGAAGGTTACATTGCTGCCAGGTTTCCAGGTAGCCTTCCAGCCAGCAGGAATCTCCATGAAACCCCCTGGAGACTGACTGGTACCACATTTTCCATCAGTGAACAAGTTTATCAAACATTTGACTGAAGGCTGTGAGAGGTGCATGGGAACACTTGTAGCATCTAACTGGGGTTTGCAGCATTGGAGAAAGGCCAGCAGTGCTCTGGGATCTTTTGGGATTTCCCACTGATCCATGGATGGAGCTTATGGGATTGTCATGGGATAGATAGGGAGTTTGAGAGTGGATGTGTGTCAGAGGGGGCAGGGCGAGTGGGGCTTTGGGGAGGACTGGGAATAATCAGGAGTTGGACATGGTGATCCTTGTGGGTGCCTTCTAGCTCAGGATAATCTGATCCCCACAGGAGCACCTGTAGAGCCAAACAAGGTGTCTTCCATGGCACACTGACAAATGCACCTGTACATGGGGTCTGGAGGAAATTTATGATTGATATGAAATTTATGGTGCCTTGGAGACAAAGAGTTATTGTTGTCTTTCCACCTTCTCATGATAAGCCACCTTATAGAGGAAAACTCTGTAAATGCCTCTGTAGGTACAGGGCAGTGACCTGCTTAATGTTGCTGCTAGGACACCAGTGGCAGTGTCACTGGTTGGGTCACCTGTTCTTCAGGTGAAGCCTTCCAGGTGAATATCTCCCCAAACTCTTCTCTTAATGTTCCTAAGACATACTTTTCCTGATAATAGGATGTTAAGATTTACACAACCTCAGAGAGGCATATTGCTAGTACCACTTGAAATAATATCCTGGAGTTTCTTGGGACATTCTGATCTCCTGTGAGATCCTGAAGTCTCAAAGAGTTTGTGTTGAACTCAAGGCACTCAGGTCACTGTTATTTACAGTCAAATATGTATTTATATTCAGTGTGGGAAATGAGTCTAAATACAATAATAAATGATGCTGTTGCTTCTCAAGAATTTCAGTTTTCTACTAACTTTGTACAGTGCCTGGAGGTGTTTGCATAGCCCCAGTGCAGTCTGGAATTACACTTTTATGTAGTGCAGCTTTTTTGTTTCAGTATTAAATACCTGCTTTCATGACAGCCTAACTGAGGTCACTCCAGGGGAAGTAGGGGCTGTTTTCTTTGCCATGTCATGTGTAGTGGTGTTGTTCCAGGCTATATTCTAAATTAGTTTTCTAATCAAAGTTGATCGACCTTTTCGAAAAATAGTATGCCAACAATACTTGAGTTCTAATTGCACTTTTTGTTAATTCTTTTTTTTTTTTTTAAAGTAAAAAGGAGCTTGACATGCAGATTCCCCATGGAAAAAATTATCTGTCCTGCCAACAACCCAAGAGCAGAAGGAGTGGAATGCACCAAGACCTGCCAGAACTATGACCTGGAGTGCATCAGCCATGGCTGCATATCTGGATGCCTCTGTCCAAAAGGGATGGTAAGCAGGTTTCAATACAGCAGTGAGAAGCAGGTCCTCTTTGCTTTCTTGCCTTCATTCTGTCTTACCAAGTCTTCTTGCAACTTGGGAATAAATGCTTGTGAAGTATTGACTGTCAAGTTGTGGCCGGCTCAAATAATGTGTTTTAGTATATCTGCATTGAAGATGAACTTTAGCATGTAAAAATAATTATTAATCAAAATTCTAAAGTCTGCTTTGATGACCAGTTTATGTTTTCTTTCAGCTCTGCTCCTAAACCCCTCCTTAGTCTTGCTGAACTTTCTTAGTCAGAGAGATAGAAATATACCCATATTCAGGCTTATCAGAGGGATGGAGCACCTCTCCTCCAAAAAAAAGACTGAGAGAATTGGGATGGTTCAGCCTGGAGAGGAGAAGCTTTGGGGTGACCTCACTGTGGCCTTCCAGTGCCTGAAGGGAGCCACAGGAAAGATGGAGAGAGACTCTTGACAAGGGCCTGGAGTGACAGGACAAGGGGAATGGCTTCACACTGACACAGAGCAGGGTTGGATTGGATATTGGGAAGGAATTGTTCCCTGTGAGGGTGGTGAGGTCCTGGCACAGGTTTCCCAGAGCAGCTGTGGCTGCCCCATCCCTGGCAGTGTTCCAGGCCAGGCTGGATGGGGCTGTGAGCAACCTGGGACAGTGGAAGGTGTCCCTGCCCATGGCAGGGGGGTGGAACTGGATGATCTTTAAGGTCCCTTCCAACCCAACCCATTCTGGGATTATCTGATCCAGCCATCCTTCTTGCTGATACTGGTTCCTCCTTGTCAAGTCTTGATCTCTCCAGTTGCCTTTCTGTGGGTTGTACCAAATAAAGTTTCCCAATGAAAAGAAGTGTGGAATATGAAACTTGCTCGGATTATGCCGGGGGGTGTCCTGGAGTTGCAGGTGTTGTACTAAGCACACTTTTTTTTTTTTTTTCTTTTTTTTCACTGAAAAGAGGCTTTATTTCACTGAAAAGATTCCAGTGTTATGTCGTACTGCAACCTTAAAATTTAATTATTAGTTTGTGTTTTCTACCCCCAAATTCCTTCAATGATCTTACAAGAAAAAGAGCTCCTCCCAAATTCTCATTATGCAGTAATTCCTAGCTATAATAAAAACATGTATTTTGAACATTGCTACTGTGTTTTGCTGATAAACACACATTTATGTAAATGGATTCTACTCCAGAATAAAATGCCAGCTCTAGGCAAAAGCTCAGGCTTGTGAAATGTCTTGGAGGTGAAAAAGAACAGAATCTCAAGTCACCCATAAATTTTCACTATGATTTTAAAAACAAATGTTACTTCTTTTCACATTTCAGTCTGTAATTGTCTATCCTTTAAGTGAAAAATATTCCTAAATAGTGGAGAGATAAGAAAACTTAGAAAAGCTTCTGTACTTGAAAAGCTCCCAGAGCTCCAGGGTGAACAGTTTTTTCTTTGCATCTAACATTCAGACCTCTGATTCAGTGAAGAAGCCTGTTTTTGTTTCAGTTCTGGGGTTTGGTAATGGTATATTTTTAACATAATTGTGGGAAAAAAATTTACTACCCCACAGAAAAAAAAAATCAACCCCCCCCCAAATCAGATTCCTAGTAATTAACTTACATGTTTGGTACAGTATTTAATATTCTATTTTCAGTAAGTTGGGGCAAACAATAGTTTCATAAAATTGTTGCCAGGATTGTCTTTGGCCTTTTGGAATTGGAAACTGCAATTGCAATGATGTGAAACACACCCCTGAGTTCAACAAGGTGGTTTGTCAGGTTTTGAATTGAAGAATGAGTCTCAGTATTTAAAAAAAAAAAAAAAGTAAAATAAATTCTCTGTCCACTAGATGCCAGTATGGTTTAATTTTCTCTAAACTCAGCCTGGAATTACTTGTTCTCATTGGCTTCCCTTGTGGCAGAGAATAAAAATCACGAGATGCACCAAAGCCATGGTGGGAGAAGCCCGTGTAGAGATGATCTTGTAATCACTGCCATGCAAAGTCAGGATCAAGCCCAGTCCCTGTTCAGGTGTATCCTGTTTGCCCTGTCTTTGACTCCTGGCTCTAGAGGAGCTGCCAGCTCATTCTCAAAGAGCAGTTTCCTCCTCCTCACACACTGGGATGAGGTTTGGGAGAGCCTTTCTTTCCTTATTTCTGCGCTCTGCAATCAGGTTTTGTGCTCCCCCACTAGAGAAGGATTTAGGATGGTGACAGGATCTCCTTTCCATCCTGTCCTTTTCTAACACAGAGACTCTGGGAGCACAGAGACAAAGCTCTTCAAAGTCAAATCAAAGTCCGAGTCTGTGTTTTGTACAACAGGCTTGTACAAAGAGGTGAGCAATAAAGGGACTGGAAAAAAGAATTACCATTTTCCTGGTTACACCCTTATTGGTGCTTTATAATCCTGCCTAATTTACAAGCACTCACAGAGGTGAGCTGCTGTTTGCAGGAAGGCCTGTGGAAAGTGACAACATGTGTTTTCTCAACATGTCTTGCCATAAATATTTGTACATATTATCATGCTGGAAGCAATTATGCCTTCTTACTGAAAATTTTTTTTTTCTTCTTCTTACTCTACTTGTAGAGTATGTAGCATATGGAAATTATCAATGCTCACAGATAACTTATTAGCTTGAAAACAAAACCTAATTTCTTTCAACTGAAAAATAATTTTAGTTTTCTTTTTAATTTTGACTTAGTATTTTGCATTGTTTTGATTTCTAGCAAATAAAAATGCTCATGTGTTATAAAATAATTTTTCTTCTGCCTTTGATCATCTGGAAGGTGGGAAATTCTCCATATTTGTCACCTTTTTGCACAGCAGAAAAGTGAAATCATAACATATGTGCAGAAGTGTGGAGAAAAATATGCTTTCTCAAATTAGTTTACTGCACTTCAGCTTTTCCCATTGGAAAATATTAATAAATATACAAATGGAGTGTTAACCACCTTTCTGGGGGAAGAGAGGAGCAGAACAATCAGAGAGCACAAAATCCAGACATTCCAAAAGTAGAAAATTAGTTTATTTCTATTCCCAACAGTTGACAAAAAATTAAGGTTTAAAAATTAAATGTAATATTTTATTGAAATAAAAGTATTTCTAAAACTTTGATACATTAGTAGAAAAAGGAAAAAAATACACACCCTAAACATCTTAAGCAGGAAAGTTTAGAAGGCTTTTTTTTTTCTTGCTGTTTTCAGCTGAAATTTACCTATTTTGATTTCTTTGTTATATTTTTTAGTGTGGGTTTATCCTAGGTAACAGTGTCTCCATGAGGAGGTGGGCATGTCAAATAAACATCAGAGACACGCAGCTAACATAAGAAAGAGAACTCAAGTGTAAAGCAGCACATTTTGATCTTCTAATGTGTTGTTGACTTTGTTTGCACAGTAAGGGTGAGAGGCTGTTTTAGTTAAAACAAAAATTTATGAAAGAAATTGTTCCCTGTGAGGGTGGTGAGGCTTGGCACAGGTTTCCCAGAGAAGCTGTGGCTGCCCCATTCCTGGAAGTGTTCCAGGGCAGGTTGGATGGGGCTGTGAGCAACCTGGGATAGTGGAAAGTGTCCCCTGCCCATTGAATTTGGGTGATCTTTAAGGTCCCTTCTTCCCAAACCAGTCTCATTTTAAAACCTATTAGCTATTGTGTTCTAATCTGACCCATTTCCTTTACTTAATTCCATGCTTCTTCACACCTTTGGCTGACTTTCCACTGAAATCCACATGTGTGTTAGGAGGAACAGAGCTTCCCTTGGCAGAGGGACACTCATCAGATTGTGTTGACCAAGAGAGTTCAAGGTTTAGGTTCACTGAGATGAATTTCAGGACCATAGTATCTCCCCTCACTTGGAGGGGACGCACAAAGAGTCCAGATGAGTCCAGCTCCTGGCCCTGCACAGACACCCCAACAATCCCACCCTGACCATCCCTGAGAGCATTGTCCAAACGCTCCTGGAGCTCTGGCAGCCTTGGGGCTGTGACCATTCCCTGGGGAGCCTGTTCAGTGCCCAACACCCTCTGGGGGAAGAACCTTTCCCTGATACCCAGCCTAACCCTCCCCTAACCCGGCTCCAGCCATTCCCTGGGTCCTGTCCCCTGTCACACAGAGCAGAGATCAGAGCTGCCGCTCCTCCTCCCCTCATGAGGAAGTTGCAGAACTGCTGTGAGCTCTGACCTCAATCTCCTCCAGCTGAACAAGTGACATCAGCTGCTTCTCATGTGGCTTCCCCTTCAGGCCTTTCACCATCTTTGTAGCCTCCTGTGGACACTCTATAGCAGCTTTAGATTCTTACTTTGTGGTGCCCAAATTTACCCCCAGGGACTCAAGGTGAGGTTGCACCAGTGCAGAGCAGGACAATCCCCCATTATAATTGTGAGTAAGGAGAATCTTAAAGGCTCTAAAACCTTTAATACTGTCCTTCATTTGGCAAGATTTTTCAGGGTTCAGCAGTTAATAAGACAGAGCAAGGAAATGGTGGACATTTCTGTTTGATTCCCCAAGTTACAGGAGAGCTGGTAGTCAACCACTAGTAATCCCGTGGATGCAGAGCATCATCCTAAGGACATTTAATGGTGCAAACAGCTGCTGTTTTCATTACAAACCTCTTTTTTTTGGTGTGGTTGCCTTCCCAGTGCTGCTGCCTCCTGTCATCTCAAGCACTCAGGACTGCTCAATGTCCTGTATTAACTGCAGTCTATTGATGGATTGAGAGACTTCCAGAGAGAACCCAGCTGCTTGTGAATAGTGTTCCACATGGTCCTTGTAGTGCAGCATGGCAGCAGGTTGCCAGATGTGCCCCAGATTTTGGATGGGGTGTTAACAGGCCCAGTAGATTGTGTGTGACTGTTAACAAAATCATAATTAATTGAGTTTTGCAGAAAAAAAAATCCTAATTCTTCTGGTCAAAGTCCACTTGGGGTTTTTGTGTCCTGCTTGCTGAATCCCACTCACTCTGTCAGTGATCAAGACAAGGTGCTCTTCTTTATTGGTGGTTTTATAGCTGCTGCACTGGTTGTGATAAAAATACTAATACCCATCTGTACCAGTTTTTAGGGAGCCAAAAGAAGAGGTTCTAACTCTCTTTTTACTAACCAGATGTCTAATCCCAAGTTTTATATCCAGAGGTAAACCCTCAAGTGTGTTATGAATTGTGTTGCTGAAGACTCTGCAAAAATTCAGAAATGTAGCCATGAGTGTGAGGTCATATTCCTATTTTTTTCCTAAGTGCCACCAGGAAGGAAAGAAAAGAAGGTATTAAACTCTTATTTCTGGTCTTCTCTGGTTTTTGTCACCATCCTTTGTAAAGGTGAAGGCAGAGCTGCAGGTCCATTATCTAGAAAAGCATTTCTTTGTTTCTATCTTGCTTCTATGGAAGTGATTTTATTTGGCATGATGCAGCTCTCCATAAGCCATAGAGCACATGGAGCTGCATATGAAAGAAGGGTCTCTGGACTGTGAAATCTTTTTTATGTATTGTTCCATGTGGCAGTTCTAGGTCCCCATAGGAAAAGGCAAAGCTGTTCTTCCTTATTAACCTGGCGTTCAGACTACATTGATCTCATTGGCCCATATTTAATGGTAAAAAAGAAACTATTTTAATGATTTTACAGAAAGAATTTAAAGTGGGAAGGAGATATTTTGTGACTTTTGAATGAGAAGAAGGGGAATGGCTCTCCATTTAGGTATTCCATGAAACAAGAGCCAAACCTATCTTGGCTTTGCCAGAACTTCTATTGAGTGAAAAGTCAGCAGAACCAGCTTTGGTTTTGTTTAATTCTCTAAAACTGGGGGTCTTCAAAATGGAAAGTAATCACAGAAAAAGAGAACAAAAAAGGAATGGAAAAACTGAATAGTTTAAAGGCATTACTTGTTTTTCTTTGGTTGTAGTTTTTTGATTTGTTTTTTGTTTTTTTGGTTTTTTTTTGTTTAAGTGGGACACAAATGACTTGTTGTTATACAAAGAGAAACTCAGGTCAGAAGGGTGAAATTGAAAATATGGGTAGAACATAATGTCCTATTTCCCAGCAACAGGTCCTGTTGGAGAGAGAGCAGAATAATACCTCAAGTGCACTGATATTTATCCTGCCTTCCTGTAAATGAATAGGGGTTTGAAAGAAAATGAGTGATTACTGCAATTTTCAGAGGAGAGTTGATAGAGTGTTGGCTTTGTTAAAGGACTGTTGTCTGTGACAACAGAGCCTGCATTTATACCTGTGTGGGTCAGGCACTGTGGCTACTGGCTCCTTGATGTTCCTGTTTCCATTTTTAGTCCACCTGGGCCCTTTGTCTGCTTTCCTAGTAGGCCCTTTTCCAGTTTGTTATGTGTGAGAAGCTATTCACCTGCTCTCCACACTCAGCCTGGTTCACTGCATCCTGGGCTTTCTCACTGTGACATTCTTCTGTAACATCATCTATTGTCCCAGCAGCTTGAGATGGTGGGAGCAAGCTGTGATTTATGTACCCACAAGTCTTTTGTTCATGTACCTACAGCTCTATTGATGTTAATGGCTAAAAGTATTAGTACTACTGTACCTTTCTTACCTTGGATAGCCTTCATCCTTTCTTTAATTCCTTTCAACTTTTCTTTTATTTTTCATCCTCATGTTCCTGGCTGCTTGCTCACCCTGCACATGGCCATGCATTAACAGTCCCACGTGGTGACAAACTCTGTGTTCCGCTTTAGGTGCGGCATGGAAACAAGTGTGTTGCTCCTGAGAGGTGCCCGTGCTTCCACAATGGAAGAGAATATTCCAAGGGAGAAACTGTGACTAAGGATTGCAACACCTGGTGAGCCACTGGAAGGGTGTTTTTTTTCTCTTTAGGGGGCCTGTTGTGTTTCTGATAACACCCAAATATTGTTTGCTTAACAGATCTCTTTTATGGAAAGCCAGTTTTTGCAGCATAGTATTTGCACAGTCAGCACATTCCCTTTGCACGCTTCATAAAAATCCAATAAAATTATTTGCAATGTCTGGCAACCTCTGCCTTGTGCCCTACAAATAGTTGTGTGTCTGTACAACTCCTCTGTAGGCACTAGATAGTGGATTTTGCAACACAAGATAATTTAGGACCTCTCTGCTTTGGGGTGGGAGGCATGGAGCCTAGGCTTTGTCACTAAGCTTTACTGTTGTGTTTCCCTTTTTTGTTGGGTGTCTGAAGCCCTTCAAATCAGCCCTTTTCTGCCAGAAGAGGAGAACCAGCTATAATATGAGAGGAGCTCTTCTGACAAATGATAAGAGAGTGAGGAAGAGATGGGCCCAACCTCTTATATCTCAAAGTGAGTGCTCTATCCATTGATATATTAAAAACGATGAAAATAGATGGAAAACTGGTACTTTATTAGAAGAAAAGAGTGAGAGCTCTGTGTCTTTCACCATTATCCTACTTGGTTGCTAGAAGAGGTTTTATAGGTTCAAAGGGGAATTCTGGACTGCTCAATCTGCACGGAGGGAAGCCCTCAGCAGAGCCTTTGGTAGAGTACAGTGGACCACTTTTGGCTTCTCCTGCACAGCAGATTGGCTGCACTGGAGGTGCATCATTTTCCATGTGTGTGTGTGGGGGAATGGTGGCTCTTTCCTTTGGAGCTCCAAGAGTCCAGGGTGTAGGACGTTCAGCCATCAGCAGTGTGAAAATTCTGGGTTTTTTTTGAACTCAGACTTGAGAATCTGTTATGCATTCTACCCTAAATGTCCCTGCCCAGCTCTGTGGCAGGCCCAGGAGCAATGTTTGTAATCCTCTGTATGATTGGGTAGAGTTGGGTCAGAGAATCAACACCAGTGGAGAGTCCAAGGCTTGATTTTTTTGTTTGGTACACTGCTCTTTGAATGACAGTGATTTCAAGTTTTGCATTTTTAAACTAGTGGGACCTCTCCTAACTAGCCTTGGAATTAGGTTTTATGTGGGAATATTCACCTCCCAGTTTTTTGTTTCATTTCATTCCTTTGCAACTACATACAACATTGTGGATCCATGTAATTAAACCTGTGGAGAAATTTGCTTGAAAGGGAAAAAAAAAAAAGGAGAAGAAATTGATGTTTTTGTCTAGATACATATTCTATAACCTACTTACATTGCATTTGGGTAAAAGTACCTCAGCTGAAATACAGACACCGTGAAAATTTTATTGAAACAAGAAGAGTACAGCATGAAACTCCTCAGCATTAAGAAATTTGCAAGATTCCTCACAATAATCATGATCAGCCTTTTTATTTTCAATTATTTCTATAATCCTTGATTTTAAAGTAGTCATAGCCATGTTGCTTCATTCTTGTAACTGCCCTCTTAATTCTGGCAATACCATTGTAGATTATATTTCCTCAAATGCATAGAATTTCTTTCAATATCTAGGTCGAGGAAATGTTAGTAATCAGACTTTTTCTTATTGACAAAAAGTTCTTCATCAAATTTTCAGTGTTTTTTGTGAATGTGAAAGTAAAATTTGAAATAAGGTCCCTCCAAAAGTGTCACTAGGGCTTTTTTGAACTATGTGACTTTGAAAAGTTTCCTGATAGTTCTCAGCAAATATCAAGTCAAATGTCATTTAGAAAGTGATATAGGAAATTACTATTGCTTTGAGAATTAATAAGGATTGAGAGTCTGCATTTTGGAGGTTGAGATCTTCCTTTTCTTTTGTTTTTGCTTTTTGTACTGCTGTTGCAGGAGTTCTCATTCTCACTTGTTCTAAGCCAGATGTGAACACCTGCAAAGGCAATATATGAGGCAGAGGTGTCAGATTTGGCGTTTACATCTGACTTGACATATGGGAGACCCTAATTCATGAACAACGGAATGTCTCCAAGCCTAAGCCAGTGGCAAACCTTCTGTTATGCAATGTACTGGGAATTCATTGTGGAGCTCAATGAAAATTTTGAAGTCACACTTGTGCAGCAGTGCAGAGCAGAAAATTGCTAATCTGAATTTAACCACCCCACATCCCTTATAATCTGTCCATGAATGTATTTACAAAATCTTGCTCTTGTCTAACTATTAGCAGGAAATTCATAGAGGAGAGGGGGCAAGAGGTTTCATGTTACTGAAATTTCATTCTTTGAAGAAAGTGTCTTTCACTGTATTTTTATTGTGATGTGAAATGTTACCAAGATTAAATAATATCTGTACTCAGGTTAAGGCATTATTAGAGAACTCAGTTCAGTGCTCGGTTTTTCCTTTGGGTAGCAATTTGATCTTTCGGAAAGTACTTCAAGTTTTTTAATCCTGAGTTTTTATGTCTGTAAAGCATGGACAAAATTCCTCTTTCCCTGCCCTCACAGAGCTTGATTAGAAAATTCCTGAGGCAGTGATAATGTTCATCTGCATTCATGGAGCATTTAGTGGATGAATGTTTTGCCATCCTCCAGAAATATATTGCTTTTTAATTACTAAATTATTATTATTAGATATCATGTCAAATGATATTCTAACTCTCCACTGATTTTGGATTTTATTTTCTCAGTCTTTTGCTGGTTAGCAAATCAATTTATTTTTCTGATCAAAAGCCTGTGGATGTCAAGGGAAAGTTCCCCTTTCATATTTGCAGCTTCTGTAGTGAGGTCGTGGTCCTTCAGGATACCTCTGGTAAAGGGCAAGAGTGGTGGATGCTCTGTTTTGCTGTAAGGGTACTTGGAGCAAAGCAGCATATCCTAAATAAAATTCTAGCATAAAAGAATATTCCAGCAGACTCTGTCCTAACCTATTTTGTAACAGGGAAATTCAAACCACGCAGAGTCCTACACTCAGCTTGTAAGAAATAGAGAGGCAGAT
Organism: Luscinia megarhynchos; assembly: GCA_034336665.1. NCBI lineage: Eukaryota > Metazoa > Chordata > Aves > Passeriformes > Muscicapidae > Luscinia > Luscinia megarhynchos. Next base: position 9,254,694 of record CM067564.1, on the reverse strand, counting down.
CCCTTATTCATTTAATCTTAATGCAGTATTTGGATTTATGCACCCACTGCTAACATACACTGATTTATGTTAATGAGAGAGCCTCTCATCTGGTGGTAGAGAGCTCCTGGAGGCAGAGAACATGGCACTCTCACTTTGCCTGAAGCACTTTGCATTCTCTTACTTGTTATTTACATTGAGATAAGGACAACTGTCACTGTCCCCTTTTCTCTGTTACAGCGTGTGCCAGGGGAGGAAGTGGGAGTGCACCAAAAACCTGTGTGATGGCACCTGCACTGCTATTGGTACAGCTCATTACTTGACATTTGATGGACTGAAATACAAGTTTCCAGGAAACTGCCAATATGTGTTAGCTCAGGTAAGAGCATATCAAATGCTAAAGCTGCCTGATCATATAAAAGAGTTTCACACCAGGTGAGAAAAACCCACTGTTTGGATAAATCACAGGTAACTTTTTCTAATTACTAAGCCAGATGTATAGCAGAGAAGAATAGGGCTTATAAATGTTTTCAGAGATGTTTTGAGAATTTTGAGGAGTGCATTGTTTTCTATAAAAACCGGGCTGTCACGTGTCCAACTGGCCATAGTGAACCTTATGAGAGTACCTTGGTACAGAGCAGAGCTGTCTAAATCTCATCTCTAAAATGGAATTGTGGCTATCCATAAATCAATGTTTTCTTCTTTTCCTCCCTACCCTGTAGTGGTAGCTTGCTATCTGGCTGAGTGAGACAAGGAATGCTCAGTGAACCTTCCCTAAATGCACCCGGAGCACAGGCTCTGCTCATTCCCTTCAGCATGGTCTCTGTCTTGTTCCATGCACCACCTGCTTGGAGTCCCCTGACACTTTCCTCACAGCAAGGAGGAGAGGATGATAGAGGCACAGCATACTAAATCCAACTTTTGATTTGTGGAAGCAGCCAGAATTTACAGTTAACTAAGATAAAGGATCACGTACATGCAAATTATCACGTATTTAGAAATGTCTGTGCAAACAAGGATTTATCTGAAAATGTGGTCTAAAACTAGATGGATCCACTGCTGATTGATAACAACAATATTCTGTAGTTACAGTGTGACGTGTTTCTTGAGTGGGCTACTATTTTCCCCACAGAGTCCTCATGAGGCACATTTCCCCTTGCAGTTCTCCTTATGGGAGGGAGGTGTGATAACCTGCCTCGGCCTAGGTCTTTGAAATATGCTCCCACCTTGATGCCAGCTGGATTATGTTTGAGGAGTGATTGCTTTGTCCCTGCTGGGAGCTCTGTGTAAAGGCCTTATGGGCAGCAATACTATATCCTACTACAAAACTGCTTAAAATGGAATTTAGATCTGTTTTCCTTAAAGGACAGACACAGAGAGCTCCACACAGGGACTTTTTCTTAAAAAGTGCATACTGAAAAAAATGAACACACCTAAAAAATTAAATCTAAATGGCCAGAGAGATATGAGTCATCATATAAATGTAGTATGAACTCTCCAACGATCTTAGAGATGTTTGACTTAATAGAAAATCAATATATTAAACTATCTGTGTACTCAGATATGCCCTGTGCCCATATTACATCTTTAAATATCACACATACTGTAACATTGTGGATTGTTCCTGCCAAAAAATTCTCCCCAAATTATGCATGTGTGTGTCACTGGCAGTGTGTGCCTCACTCTTTAAGAGATGGAACACATGAATATCAGTGCTAAGCATAAACTAAAGGAGCATGGGAGCAGTTGGCATGCTAATATATAGCCTATTGATCACAGAATACACAGTGTTGTTTGAGGCTTCTTTTTCCCTGCGTTTTTTCCTATATGTGTTTTTCAAATACTCTACATTACTGACTCATTTATTTTCTTATCTGATAGGATTTCTGCAAGGGTGACTCTGGGACATTCCAGATACTTGTTTCAAATGAAGGCTGTGGCTTCACAGGAGAGAAGTGCACCAAAAGGGTCATAATTTTGTATGCAGGAGGAGAAATAGAGCTGTTTAATGGAAATGTATGTACTCTTTGTTTTCTCTTTCCTTCCTGTTTTTTTAGGAAAATAATTTCAGATTGTTCAGTAACCTGAGGCATGAATGACCTCACACTCAGGGATTCTTGATCATAAAATGAACAGATTAGCAGGATTATATTTATCCATTTTGCTTCCAGAGGTATAATGCTATTTTAGTATTTCTACTTGATGCCAATCAGTTTCTCTCAGATAATCATAGAGTGGTTTGGCTTGGAAGGGACCTGAAAGATTACCCAGTTCTACTCCCCTGCCAAGGGCAGGGACACCTTCCACTATCCCAGGTTGCTCAGAGCCCCATCCAGCCTGGCCTGGAGCATTTTCAAGGAAGGAGCAGCCACAGTTTCTCTGGGCACCCTGTGCCAGGGCCTCAGCACCCTCACAGGGAGCAATTTCTTCCCAATATCCATTCTAACCCTGCTCTGTGTCAGTGTGAAGCCACTGACCCTTGCCCTGTCACTCCAGGCCCTTGTCAAGAGTCTCTCTGCAGCTCTTTTGTAGACCCCTTTAGCCACTGGAAGGCCACAATATCTCCCTGGAGCCTTCTCTTCTTCAGGCTGAACAATTCTCACTTTTTGAGTCTGTTTTCACAATAGAGGTTCTCCAGCCCTCTGATCACCTTGGTGGCCTCCTCTGGACTCATTCCAACAACTCCATGTCCCTTCATATATTTGGGCACCCCAGACCCTTTCTAAAAATGGTTTGTCAAAGCCAGCCAGTTCTTTCCAGCAACTGGAACTGCAAGGAAGGGCTAAGAAATGACTGACCGGTGGCTAGTAGAACATCAGAGCTAACTGAGCAATCTGAAGGACTGAGTGCACATGCACAAAAGAGAAAAGAGTCACTGCTCAATAAGTTGATACTGAAATGTCAGCTGTTCTTTGCCCTGTTAAATTGCTGGATGGATTATCCACCTGAGTCTATTCTTCTTTTTCCTCCCTTTTGCTGCTAACAAATGTGGAAGAATTGATCAAGAATTGCTTCCACCTCCCGTGTCCCTTCTCAGCAGGAGATGAGCTTTCCAGAGGGTAGAGTTCAGCCCTTTGTCTGAAAACTTCTTTAGGTGACAGATTTTCAGAAAAGCTGTGATTCCATTTGGATACATAAGAAAGAGCCAGAAGAAAGCAGCAGGTGATTTATGCATCCAGCAGCTCCAGCATCAGAGGGTGCTTGGTTCCTGAGAGAGTCTGTCCTTGTAAGACCTAGGCCTGTATTGTAGCACTGTCCAGATGACCCTGAGTGAATTTTTAGTTTTCTTAGCAGAGAGTTTAAGGCTCAGTGTAATAGTATCTAGAGTGGGTTTGCTTAGAAATAACAACAACCAAAAGAGACATTAAGAAAAACCAACTGATATGGAGACTCTTAGGCAAATTCTTATTCACTTATGACTTTCTATGCTCTTTTCCCCAAGAATCTTTAGAAGCAAGCAGAAGAATCACCTATGTTTTTGGCCAATAAAATGTTTCCAATTAACATTGTTTTAAAATTATATGTTTTGAGAGCACCTTCTACTGCTGTTGTTAAATGGAGGTTTAATTGACATGTTACAGTTCTGGCTGACATTTAAAAAAAATGAAATAATTTTTGCTTTTCTGAAACAAATCTGCAAGTTTGCAAGGTCAAAAGTTTATGACTTCATGGTTGGGCAAAAAGCCTTCATAAACATAAAAATTCTGTGATTTAGGTCAACCTCCCAGTTCAACTTTGTCCTCTTCTGATTTTTGGAACCCTCTGAATTTGGAAAGACAAAGACTGTTCAAGAATTTTAAGTGGTCAAGTGACTATACTGTGTAGTAATACATTGGGCAAAGAAGAAAGTTAAAAAGCTTTCAGTACCTAAAATATCTTTTGATGTCTTCCCTCAAGTCATTGAAAACCTTTAGGAAATCCATGAAAGATGTAAACCGTATTATCTGGGAGAAATGTTTCTGATGATAACTTGGTGATGAAAAGAATTGAATTACTGAGCTTTTACTGAATTGAGCAAGAAAGAATAGTGGGTTAAGGAAATATTTGGCCCTCAAATTAGGGGAGTGGGTGTAAATGGTTTCTGGGCACTTCTTTCTTCCTTACGTTAATTGCTATTTGTACTGATTGAAAATTTTCATTTGCCTCTTCCAGAACTAAGCTGTTAATGCATTAATGGTGCCTAAAGTAAAAGCCATGCCAGATTTTTCTTTCCAAATGTGGTTAATATTCCTCTTAGAGTTCCCATTGAAAGGGGTTCCCATTGTGGTGTGAAAGAGAGCATTTTAAATTAATCTCTCAAATTCTTGGTAGCTGGAGGCAGTGAATTTGCAGCCAGATGGAAAGGGGAGGCACACAGGGGAAGGGAAGGTGATGGAAGAAATTTATAGACACTGAAAGGAATCTCTCTGGATTTCTCCTGTTGGAGTAGTTGGTTGAGAAGAAAGTCTTTCCTGACTTCAGAATAAGACTGGTCTTTCAGAGGCCACTGATATGTGTGAGCCTCCCACTTATCATTACACTGAAACCAGAAGGACAGAATTGTTAAGTTTCAAAAAAAGCTGAAATAAAAAAAGCTCAAACCAACATATAAGTATTCAGTGAGCCAGTGACTAATTCTAAACTGGTAATTCATTGAATATACCCTGTCTTTATCAGCCCTGCTTCATATGTTGTTATATGTGTATTATACCCTGGGACCACATTCTAAGACTTTTGGAAATGGGATGAGATTGAAGTAGTGCACTTGTATCCCAAATTTCTGGTTTTCTTTGGAGCATCTGGACAGTGTATGGAAACTCTCTGGAGAACAACATGATTGGAAGCACCTGTTAACATGTCCCACTGGGAAAATCATCTACCTTAAATAATAATTAGAGCCACTGCTGATAGCACAACGTGTTTCTCTCATTCAGGTAAATATCAGGGTGCCTCCTAAAGGTGAAAATGATAATTTAGATCTCATCAAGTCTGGCCGTTATTACATCATTTTACTGGGCAAAAGCATCAGCGTGACCTGGGACCTGGCCATGGGAGTCTCCGTTATCTTAAAAGGCAATTTCAAAGTAAGTGTTTTTTGCCTCACTTCTTATTCTCACTAAGGAATGCACTTAACTTATCCCTGGGGAGCAGTTTTGGTGGTGGTTTTTTTTTTTTTGGTTTTGTTTTTTTTTGTAATGTAGATTTTCATGGAATATTAGGCACTTGTTCAAAAATGGAGGGCTTGTTTGGTAATATTGTAGGACTGCCTTAGTTGCCTGGTTGTTCAACCATGAGGGCCAAATCCTGGGTCATTGGAGATGAGTCATGACAGAAAAGATGAGTACTGTGGGGCCACAGAATAACCATGCCTTGGGTGATTTCTTCTGCATTCAAGAAGAGCAGCATAAGGAGCTAGATTTACTGGTGATGGTAATAGGGCAGCAATCTCCAAAAATAAAATGGGATTGTAGGGACACACTCCAGAGCTACCAGGCACTGCTAATTAGAGCAGTCCTGCCTTTCTGGGGTCCTGGGGACAGCAGGGTCCTGTTCTCAGCAAAGCAGAGTGGGAATGGGAGCTACACATCCTCTGGGAGAGACTGTGTCTGTTTTAGTGGCCTTGACAAGGCTGTGGGTAATTCAGTTTTTAAACCTCATGGCATTAAGGGTAAAGACTTCTTAACAAAACCCCAAGCTGGTCTACAGATGTAAGATTAATGCTTTTTGTGCTTCTTTCTCTGCAAGGATCAAGTGTGTGGTCTGTGTGGAAATTTTGATGGAATCCAAAACAATGATTTGACCAGCAGCAGTGAGCATCTTGAAGTAGATCCAGTTGACTTTGGGAATTCTTGGAAAGTTAATCCCCACTGTGCTGATGTTGCAAAGGTGATTGTGAACGAACTGTGAAAACTAACTAGTGTGGGTTACAGTATCACTGAAGAGTGGATAAAGAGCTTTGAAAGGATTAAAATAAATAGAAATTAACTCCTTCCCCATGTTTTTGCCAAATAATATTATCTCTTTAAATCTGGTAAAAGGTCAAGCTAACTTATGTAAAGCTTCTGGGCTGCCATTCAGAGGAATGTTAAAATAGCCAATTTGTATGGTGGAGACTGTTCCTGGAGTTATCCAGCCCAGATGCTTGAAATCCAGCTATCACTGGAAATCTCATTTTAGAGTTTAATCTTAAAGGAATAGCTGTAATTTTCAGTTGGGGGAGTTTGGATAAAAATTTCATTTTTCCCTATTCAAATTTCTGTATCCCAAATCTTAGTCTGTCCATTACAAACCATGGAATGCACAGGTTAATTTCTTTCTCTTCTTTTTTTTAGTAAAGTGAATTCAGTTTTTATTTTCAGGTTGGAAATGCTTAAACAGAAAAATCAGGATACAGGAGGGACTGGGAGTTATTGTCTATTACCTTATTGCCATCCATCATTGCATGTGAATTTTGGGGAGGGTAGCTGCTTTCTGAAAGTGTTATCTATGTCCCAGTGCTGGAAATCTCTTGGGGTTCTAATTATATTACATGTAAGAGTTTTTCCTATTTTCCAAATGCAGAATTTTGAAAGAATTAAATTGAACAATAAATTTGTATGTAGCTAACAAATGAAACCTAAAGTATTTCCAAATTAAATGTGCAAGGAAACACCTTGAAAAAAACTTGTTTTAACATTTGCAAAACAAAGAATTTCATTCAGCTGATGCTTTTTTTTCCTTTGAAAATTTGCCCAAGTAATCATGGGCAGGGAGGTGGAAAAAGCCTTTTTTAGATCTTTTCTTACAAGATTTAAATGAACAGAAAAATACACTGAAGTATTTATTCTTGATTATATGAAATCTTCTGGGTTAGTTGCTAATTGTGTGCACGTGTGACATAGCCACAATATTACCTTGCTGAATGTCACTTTTTTTTTTTTTTTTAAATTTTTTTTTTTTTGACTTCACCTAAGTGCAGTAAAAAGTTGCAGTACTGAGAAATGAGGCTGGAGGGTCAGGCTGAGAAGGAGCAGCTCCTCATTTCAGTGTCATCGGCACATGACAGGACCTGCAGGGTGTTACTGTGCTAAATTCTGTGTCAATACTAGTTCTCCTTGTTCTTAGATAAATTAAATGGGAGGAGGGAAAATTACTGAGCTATTTCTATTCAGCACCAGCCTCAGGTATTGTTTGCTGAAATCTGATCATGTTTTTAAGTCTCGTGGACCTTCTGAGGAGTTGTGGATGATCATTTGTCAGAATTTGTGTTTGGTTCAGTGGGTCTTGCTGTCACCTAAATGCCTGAGTAAAAACTTCAGAGTACAAGTAAGAGCCGGAGAAAATCAGGGAGGTGATCTGCTCTGCTGCAGCAGGATCTGTGTGTTGTACAACAGGTTGAAACTTTACTCAAAGAAACAATTTCCTTTGCTAGTGAGTCTCTTACTTCAATTTGAAGAGTCCCAAGATCCAGAAGACAAGGCTAATGTAATCTCTACTTGTCTCTTACAATATTAAGCCCAACCTGGAACAGACCTTGATGTCTCCACTGTGTGGTGGAAACATAGTGAAGCAGATGATGGTAGAAACATCATGCAGCATTTTGTCTGGAAGTGTCTTTGAAGAATGCACAAAATTGGTGAGTATTGGGTCACGTGTGTCACATTCTTTAATGCTGCATGGTCTATGCTGGCATTGATTACAGCTGAGGGAAAAAGTGTTGTTGTGCTGACAGCACATAGGACTTGGTGGAGGCTGGCTGGTCTTCTCATCTCTCACCTTATCCTGTAGCTGATGCTTTATGGGAAAATGCACCTATTAAGCTGTGAAGTAACTTCTTCCCAAGGGAAATTTTACTGTGCAGTCCAGACACTGCACATGAAGTGTGTTGGAATAGTTGTAATTTTTTCTCTTATGTGCATATATATGCACAAACAATGGGACAGGGCTGCTGGAGCAGCTGCCTTGAAGCTTTTATTCCATCATAATCATCAATCTTATTTTGCAAAGCCAAACATGGTGATGGAAACAGCTTCAGCTGCTACAGCAGCAGACAAAGCTCTCTCGGTTACATGGTCTTTTAAAAGCTTTTTAGCCAATAGCATAATGTTAAAAGCTGACAAGCATTTGCTTAAGCCAATTAATAAAGCTGCACATACATCTTGCTTTGAACAATGCTTGCTTGCAATAGCTTAAAACAATGGATAAAGGTTCATTATTAAGCTTACATATTTCTACTGTCTTGCTTAATATATTTTCCTAAGGTCCATCTCTACACAGCTCACAGCTATATTGTTTCTTGTCTTTGCATCTTTAACTTGCATTTCTTCATCCTGAGATTTGTTTTCACACACCTTTCTCAGAGTTTTATACCTTTTCTATTTTCCACAAAGTAGAGCCTAAAGGGTTGTGATTTGAGGGAAGGGGAGCTGAGCCAATGCAATGCCATTCAGGCTGTATTATACCCAAGCTGCTGCATGAGAGGGATGGGGACAAGGCTTAAAAATATTAAGTGATCACAAACTAGAGTTTTGCTGACATCATTTGCGCTGATTTATGTGGCGTCTTGACCCATGGCAAGTGGAGCAGGCAAACCATCTGGAGGTTAATGGTGTGTACAGGAAGGAGATGAAGGCACTCTGAGTGTCCTGTGCCCTGTGTTTCTTCTCTCCTGTAGGTGAATCCAGAGCCCTACATTGACATTTGCCTGTATGACACTTGTGCCTGCGAGTCTGTCGGGGACTGCGCGTGTTTCTGCGACACCGTGGCTGCCTACGCGCACGCCTGCGCGCAGAAAGGGGTGGCTGTTCACTGGAGGTCACCCACTCTGTGCCGTGAGTACACAAAACCTCAGGCAGAGCTGGCTGAAAACGTGCCAGCTGTTGGCTCACACTGGTCAGATTGAGCTCTGCTCCTGCTGACACCCAGAGAATTTCACATTAATGGGGCTGGGCTAACAGCTCTCTCTGACACTCCCACCCCCTATTCTATTTCTGGCAAACCCATTCCATCAACTAGGGGATGTAACAGCCTGTGGTACTAAATCTAGAGGAAGAAATAGTTTCAGTAATATGTATGTACATATGCATTAATTAAAGTTTACAGTTTGGGAGTTGTGTTGCACTTGCTATTATCAAACTAAAGAATTTCTGGTCTAGAGCAAGTATTTCATTGTGTGAAAAAAGATCTAAGTGTGAAGAGGTGGCCTGCCCTGATTGTAACCAAACAATAATGCAGTGAAAAAAAAACAAAACAAAACTTTATTTAAAAGTGGAAATCGTTCTTTTTCTAGATATATGCGGTCCACTTTGTATAATGTTTGGTGCCATAATTCTGAGAAGCATGGTGGATATACACTCTGGTTTGAGTTTTTTCTTTTTTTGCCTCTGATTCTGTCCCTGCATAGCACAAAGCTGTGAGGACCTGAATAAACAGGAATTAGATTATCAGTGTGAATGGAGGTATAACAGCTGTGGACCTGCTTGTCCCATCACATGCCAACACTCCAAGGCTTTGGAGTGTCCTCTGAAGTGTGTGGAAGGGTGCCATGTACACTGTCCTGCAGGTAAGTCCATCTTTTGATTTATGTAAAAAGTCTTTTTTTCCTTCTTAACAAATTCAATTGTATTTTTGCCACAATTCTTTACTGCCTGAGGAGAGAAGTGGTTGGGTGTCCTGGTTTGAAGGACAGGTGTCTGCCGATAAAGGCAGAAGTTTTCCTTTGAAATAGAGACTTTAATTCCACTCCCCCCAAATATTATAATTGTTTGAATCAAGGACTCTGAGGCAGAGATAAGGGGGTAAGAATAACAGCTCTTTTACTAATATATCTAACCGTACAAGCAGAAACAACAGCAGCTGTTAAAATTACCAACAAAACAGAACAGCTAACTGGGTCCCAGTTCGTTTTTTAGCTACAGGCACACTTTCTTCCTGCCCTCGGTCCTGGTGCTCCAGATAAACAAAGCCCGGCGGCCGCAGAGAGGCGGGAGCGGAGGCGGGAGGGGCGGCAGCGGCCACGCCGGTCTCGGGTGGGAGCGGCTGGAGCGGCAGCTCCTCGCTCACCGCTGTGTCCGGGTGATCAGCTGTGTCCGCAGAGGCAGGAGCTGCAGCGGGGCAGATGCAGGGCAGGTGATCGCAGAGGGTCTGGCTCTCCTGCCTTCGGCCCCGTGGCTGCAGACGGGGCGTCCTCCTCCGGGCTCTCTGGAAACACGAATCTCCTCTCTGGAAGCCGCTCCCACCTACCCCTTTTGTCTAGAGTTGTCAAAGGTCCTGGGTGTAACCTGGCCAGCTCCATTGGTATGATAATGGGAAAAATTCTTTAAATTGACACAGTAATAGAAAAACACTCAAGCCCCAACATTGGGCATCCCAGTTTGGGTTTGTGGAATGGGCACAGTGTGTGGAAGGCATGAAATGGTGCCCAGAAGGGGAGGATGAACCTTTGCCAGCAAGGATGAGAGAGGATGGGAGCAGCTTGATGAGACTGGAGGATTAGGGGCTGTGTGGGAACAGAGATTGTTGACTCTGTGGCTAAAGTAGAGTATGAATTTGTGCTGGAAATTGATAAAATGCTCTGCTTCAGAGCAGCTACAGCAGTGAAACCCATTGCTTTCACCTGCTTATTGCTTCCAAGATGCTCCAAAGGGTGCCCAGCTGGCATCTTCCCATGAGCATGAGCTTCCAGCTAAACTATTCCAACAACCTCGTAGAAAAGGGAAAGGAAAAAAAACACAGGAAATATGGGACAGGGAGAAGAAAGAGAAGAAGGGAAGCAGATAAGGTATTTTAAAGACCTCAAGTAGCTATTCTGGGCCCTGGCATTTCTGATCAGAACAAGGTAGAGGATTGGAGGAGAAATAAATTATATACATGTAGAATAGTAAATGCCATTTTCATGTGATATTACCAGTACCCTGACATCTTCAATGCTTTGTTCTAAAGATTTATTTACCTTCTGTGTGGTGCTGGCTATTGCAGGTTATACATTGGGTTAGGTCTTTCAATATCTAAATAAAAGCCATTATGAGGGAAGAAGATACTTGTCTGCTTCAAGTTGGCAGTGGTCACAACACCAAGCAGATTATGCAGAAGGTTTGAGCCCACCTCAAAAACACTGTTTTGTTTTTAACCCCATGATTAGTTTTACAGTTCATGACAACTGGCATCTTTACACTGCTCTGCTGTTTTGAAACAGGGAAAATACTTGATGAGCTGTCCCTGGATTGTGTTGCTCCAGAAGACTGTCCTGTGTGTGCAGTTGGAGATGACAGGATACCACATGGAAGGAGAGTAGTTTTGAACAGAGATGATCCACAGCACTGTCAATCTTGGTATGATGGGGTTGTGCAGGGAACCAGCATCCCTCTTGTGTAGGATAAAGGGTCAGGGATGAAGTACATCCTAATGAGTAAGGTTATGGATGTAACTTTAAATATACCGCTCAAAAAGAAGTTTGGAAACAATCTTTTATGTCAATAGCCCTTCACAGAGAACCCAGAGCTGAATTTATCAGTGACAGTAAGGGTTATAAGATGTCAGCTGAATTGAAGCAAGTGAAATCCATAAATTCCTTTCAAAAAGGCCTTTTCCCATGTGTAGGTGGCCCTACTGGCTTCAGATGCTCCAATTCTTTTTGTGCAATGTGTGATTCAACATCAATAAAGCTGTCAGACTCCTTCCTTCTGCCAGCACTAAAAAATTTCTGTGTGTAGTACAGGGTCTGAATGTGCACTCAGTCTAGAACTTGCTGAGATTATTAGCAGTTGGAATTGTGTCCCATTACTGGAAAACCAATTTCCATGAGATATTAAGATGATACCTGTGGTCTGATCCTGCATACAGATGTTTCCAAAAGGATGAAATGAATGGCAGGGAGTGTGATGCTGTGCACCAGGCAGGATGGGTGCCTTCAGCTGCAATGCAGCATTTTGTTTAATGTTTGCATTTTGTTTAATGCCCTGTGGCGTATTATAAAAATTTGATATTCTTTGGATGTCTGGACCATGGATATTTTCACTAGTGACTTATAATGCCATGAATTATGAAAATTCATCATTCTCTGGATGTCTGGTCCATGGATGGATGTTTTCACTAGTGACTTACAATGCTGTGAATAAAAGAGAGTTTTCCAACTTGTAAATTGATCAGATTTAATGGAAACTGAGTTGTAAAACTGCAGCAGCTATTAGCCCAGACTAACACCTTAGCTCCAAGTGCTCTGAACTCCCAGAAGCTCAAAATGGGTACAAACTTAAAATTCCTGGTCTCTAGCCAGGACTAGTGTGCGACTGAGCTATAAACCCAGGGCATGAGACTGCTAGGCTGAACAATTAAATACATACTTTTTAACAATATACGTGAAGAGCCCTGAATTCCATCAAAAGGTCAGAAAAGAGTCTTCTTAAATAAGTCTCTGTTCTCTAATTTTTGTAATTCTTAATAATAATTTATCTTAAATGTTGATACACTGGCTGCTGCTCACAAAAGATTTCAGAACATTAGGAAAACTTACCTCACTAGGGAAACATCCTTTTGCATAGCTGTCACCTAATTTAGATGCCTACACCATCTGTACAAACAATAGAAAACATATTGCACAAAAATGAATTTCATAGCAAACATCCAAAGGAAATTGGAAACTGGAAGAGTCTTGTTCATATTAGGATTAGAATAATAAATTTTCTGTTACTGTATGTTAATGCCAAAAGTAGCTGTGCATTCTGCAATTAGGAAGATGTTAAAATGAGCTTGAAAACAACATAACACTTAAATTAAGAGAACTTAAATGAAGGTGCCACTTGTAAAGTGAAGTATTTTCCTGGAAAATGGCACTTTCTTCCAGTATTGACTTGTGTAGTTTGTATATCCTGGGTTTTCTCTGGCAGTGAAAACAAGCATTTTTCGGTGGTTGCTCTTTTGTAACCTTTTCCTTCTCTGTTCCTTGGACTGTCCAGTAAGACAAGGAGAATAGAACTGGTTCTGTTCCACCCGGTGCCTGAGAGCAGTCATGTTCTTTTCTCTGAGAAGTGAAGCTGGTCAGAGGGCTGGAACACCTCTCCTGTGAGGAAAGGCAGAGAGAGATGGGATTGCTCAGGATAGAGAAGAGAAGGCTCTGTGGAGATCTCATTGTGACCTTTCAGTACTTCAGCCTATCAGGAAGATGGCCACAAACTGTTTAGCAGGGCCAGTTGGGGCAGAACAAGGGGTGATGGTTTTAAGCTGAAGAATGTTCAATTTATATGAGATATAAGACAGAAGTTTTTTACAAAGGGGTTGGTAAAACACTGGCACAGGTGACCCAGAAAGGTGGTGGATATCCCACCCCAGGAAATATTTAAGGTCAGGCTGGACATGGATCTGAGCAACGTGATTTAGTTGAAGATATCCCTGCTCATTGCAGGAGAGTTGGACTAGATACACTTTAAAGATTTCTTCCAGCCCAGACCCCTCTGTGGTTCTAGGAAGTAAAGAGAAACATGCAGCTAGGATTTAGAAAGGCAGAAGTGTTAAAACCTTGCTGAAGATGGATGAATTATAAATGGATTCATAAAAGGTAGAGGGTGACAGAGGTGAAAAAGCTCATGGTGGTGCAGAAGGATGAATAGTGAAAAGGCAGAGATAGGGGAGGGAAAGAAAATTTGGAGCTGAAGTGAAAAGGGGAAGTGAAAAATGTACTCATGGAGGTGAGTGGAAATGGTGAGGGAAGACATAGGACTAAAAAGAGATAACTTCTGTGGTTGAAATAAAGCATTTAATATGCGAAACTAGACTGAAAAAGAAATTACGGTAAATAAACAATGAAGGATGAACATGTGCCAAAGTTGTATCCAAACTAAAATGAAGTCAGGAAAAAAACCCCGTCAATAATGTTGAGCACCTTAGAGGTAGAAAAAAGATTGCTAATTTCAGTAAAGTTAAAATCTGTTAAATCTGGCCCCTGCACAGAGCTTACAGAGTCATATCAGAGGTAAAATGTCTCTCCTACTCTAGGATTTTACTTGGTGTTAGCTGCCTGCAGCTTGCCTCATATTTTGGTTCCTTGTGAGGCAAACCAGATTAGCCAGCTCAGTCCACCAGTGGCCTGTAGGTTTCTGTACTGCTGATGCTCAGTGGTTCCCAAACAGTTTCCAGACATGGACTATACCCCTTCTGCCAAAGACTGTTCTAAGGAGTTTCCTCTGGCAAACACACCATAGTTGGTCATGTTTCCTGGACTAAACAACATCCATGAACATAGGGGATTTAGGTATACAAGACCATGTGGGAAGCTGTGGGGAATTGGGGTGGGGGGGAAAAGAAATTATTCACATCATGTTTTGGTTTCATTGTGGTTTGGAGATGTTTGGTTTTGTATTGGCATTCTTTTATAATGTGTGAGTGACTTGTTCTTATAAGCGTTGCTTTTTACAGTCAAATTTGATGTTTTTCTAATTTGATGATTTTTGTAGTCTGTGTGAAGGGAAGAACTTAACCTGTGCGGCCTGTGAGCTCATGGAGAACACCCTAACTCTGACAACACCTATTCCAGAGGAGGACATTGAGCTACCCCCCAGTGCATACTCATGTAGCAAGATGATGGACTTGGCCTTCCTGATTGATGGCTCCAATAAACTCTCAGAGGAGGACTTTGAACAGCTGAAGACTTTCATAATTGGTGTGATGAAAAAACTCCACATCTCCCAGAAAAAAATCCGAGTGTCAATTCTGGTGTATAGGATTGGTCCCACCATCTATCTTAACCTTAAAGATATCAAAACAAATTCCCAAATGAGAAGAATTGTCCAGAACATAAGATACACAGGTGATGAAGAAGCATCTGTCTATGAAGTCTTTAAAGTTCACTGCGTTGCATGTGTTTGGAAAAGCAGAAAGGACCAATGCTGCCAAAATTGCAGTGTTATTTATAGCAAGCAAGCCTAAAAAAAAAATCCGTGACATGCTTGGGTTTTTGAAGACTAGAGATATCACAGTAGTACCTGTGGGGATTGGGCCACATGTCAATGTGGAGCAAGTCAAGTTCATGGCAAAGATGTTTCCAAGTAGCAGAGCCTTCCTAGTGAGCAATGTGTTGGAGCTCATGGATCAAAGAGATTTCCTCATTGATCACCTGTGTGATCTTGGACCTGAAGAAAGTCTTCTGTTACCAGCTACATCTGCTCCAACCATGTCCAGTGTCTTATCTCCCCCTTTGGGACTCACAGCCCCACCACCTCTTTCAGAAAAACCCCATCCCAACAGGCTGGATATTGCTTTTATTGTTGAAGGATCTGACAATGTTGGGGAGGAAAACTTCAATAAAGCCAAGAAATTCATAGAGAAGGTGGTCACAGGAATGAATGTAGGACAGGAAAATATTCACATTACAGTCATGCAGTATTCAGACACAGTCAGTCTGGAGTATTCCTTTAGGGAAATACAATCAAAGGAAAAAATTATCGAGAAAGTGAGGAGCATACCCTACCAGGGAGGAAGGGCTACCAACACTGGCAATGCTCTTGATTATATTTCCAAACACACATTTACATCAGTGAATGGGGGCAGGCAAGATGTTCCTCACTTGGTGTATATGGTGTCATCCAGTCCTTCCACTGATGTTATCACACGACCTCCCGGGAGCATAAATGTTATTCCCATAGGAATAACCCCTGGTGCCAATATCCAAGAGCTCAGAAAGATCAGTCAGCCTAATGACCCAATTATCTTGAATAGTTATAACAGACTTATAGAAGAGGCACCTGAATTAGTGCTGCAGTCATGCTGCTCTCGTGGGACAAGAGTTTGGACTGAAATCACAGGTAAGATTGGATGAAGTTTCTGTGTGATTTCTTCTTTCCTCTGTCAGGTCTCTTCCATTTACCCTATGTATCACTGAAATTTGGAGGGTTCCTTTATCTGGTTTAGTGTCTTGCTGTTGTAAGCCAAGGAAGGACTATTTATCTTCCCTGGAGGCTGAGGATGCTGCCCCAGCCCAGCAGAACTTAGCCCAGCCCTGCAGTCTGTTTTCTGTAGGCTCAAAGTCCTTGTCTCCTTTTGTCAGCAAAGCACAGAAGCTTTCATCCAGGTTGGAGAGTGCCAGAAGAAAAACATTCTCCTGTCTTTATTATTATTCTTTTCTGCTTAAAATAATGTAAAATTATACTTCCTCTTTTGTGAAGAGATGTTATTGGGTTTTTCACATACTTTTTTTTTCTTTTGCTTGTTTAGGGGTGAAAAGGGTATTTTGTGTTTTTTGTTTATTTTTATTTTGTTGTTGGTTTGGTTTTTGGATTTTTTGTTGTTGTCATCTACTGTTGGTTTTTGTTTTAGTCCCCTGAGAGTAAAACAGAATCGATAGAAAAACAGGAATTGAAATATCCACGTATCCCACTGGATATGAATCTCAAGGCTTTTATTAAAGGGGCGTCACTTATTATTTCAATTGGTCATTATCCTGCTTTGTTTTCCCAAAATGCAGCTGGACCTACTCTTTTTGCTCCTACCACATTAGCAGATGCTGATTTTGGTTATTATATATAAAATAACGTTTTTCCTCTCCCCCTCTCACCCTCAGAGCTGTGCAACAAACCCATGGACATCATGTTTCTTCTGGATGGAAGTGCCAATATTGGAGCATCGGAGTTTGAGGAAATGAAAAACTTTGTGCGGGCATTTATTGAACGCGTTGTTGTCGGTATGTATCTGCCTTTCAGCTCCGACACAGAAAGATGCCTTTTATTCTTTTTGCTTGTAGGGGGCAAACCAGCTTCTCGGTGGAGATTTTTCAAGTCTTTAATTTTAAGTTACTCATTCCAGTCTCCTCAAAAGACTGACTGCTCAATGTTTATTTCCTGACCCATTTGGGATGTCTGATGCTTTCTGGGAGCACTGAGCTTACTGTACTTGCAGAGTGTGTACTGATAGGGGATTACACCTCTGGCTAGACCATTCCTTATCTTTCAGTATCAGTGCAGCCCCCCTGACAGAATGCCTTGTATCCTGCACATGCACTTAGGGATCATGTGGCACAGGGAGCAGTTCAAGACACTGTGTGGGTTGTACCAAGTCCATCTGCATGGCAGGGGCTACACAGGATCCTCTGTTTTCCCAGTAGTATTTAAAAAACATGGATTTTTTTTTAAATCAGAATTGTGGTTTTTTTGATTCGATTAAACCATTTCCATGGAGCAACTTCTATTATTGGTAGTGTTCATACAGGTCTTACAAAGCATTGATAAAGAATCATTGTGTTCTGTACATAAATACCTTCAGTAGCAGCCATGAAGAGCAGTACAGCCACTATAAACAACATATTGCCTGGTTCAATTTTGCAAATCTGATATTTTTTTAACTATCTATATATCAGAGAGCAGCATAATTTGGAGTTTCTTTTCATTCCCCTTCACAGGTCAAGCTCCCTGGATTCACTTTGTTCCATGCAGATCACTCCAGTGCTGTAGGAGAGAGGGAATTGGGACTGAAATGATCCAGGGAGCTTGGCCCATCTGACAGATGAGGCATCAATCTACTGCTTGTGCAAAACAAGGTGCACATTAAAAAAAAAGAGGGGGATGTTTAGACAATTTTAAAATGGAAAAGGAATAATACTGAATGGAGATTAATAAAATGAAATTCTTCAGTTACAGTCAAATTGATCTGGGCTGAAATGCTGCATATTGACTCCTGACAGAAAAACAACTGTTTCCAGCAGTATACTTACATATTTTTTCACCAGGAAATAGTTCAGTTTTGATCTTTTCACACTCTGATGGAAAACCATTTCCAGTTGTGCCTAATGTAAATCACAATGCCAATGTCTTCTTTAGATTTATTTTAAGACAATCACACACACTGCCTAAAATGTTTATTTTCTGCTTCAGGCAATTCTTCAATTCATGTGTCAGTTCTCCAGTATGCCAGGGAGAATAATCTAGAAATTTCATGGAACATGCCTCAAGAGACTGACAGGCTTGTAGAGATGGTGCAATCCATTCAACAAAGGGAGCAAGGTCCTACCAGACTAGGTGAGTGATTTTGTGAATATTGGTGTTTAAACAAGGGGAGGAACAAAACCTCAAGGAATGCTAAATACAGGCTGGCTACAAGCACCAGTTGATGCCATTGTGGTGGCATTTCTTGTTAAGGTTCAACCTCTTGTTATGGTTCAATTTTCTCTATAAACTTGTATTCATAGGTAACACAAATTAGGGTTTGTCTTTAACGTGTTTTGGAAAGAAGCCTTGAAGTCATGCTCAGGATTTGCATTTGTTATCTTTCAAGCAAGCAAAGTATAATTAAGAAGTAAAGACTTTGATCATTAACCTTTCAGTGCTGGTTAGTTGATTAGACATTTAGAAGCAGAACTGCTCATGCTGACTTCAGGAGCTGCCCTTGCCAGATGTTTGTGCTGATGCCAGTGTAACCCATCTGGTTGAAAAATAACAAAGCTAGTTATATTCTGTGTGGTTCACTTCCTTCATCCAAGTTGCCATGCTGGTTTCACAGGGACTTGGGCTGGCACAAGACTGGGAATGGTGCCAGGGAGCCAGGAACGAGGATTTCCTAAGGTAGCACCTCAGCTGAAGAGTTACTTGTGAACTGCCATCTTCTGCTCCAGACAGACAGGTCCACTTCAGTTTTCATGTGCTAAAACATCAGAGATTTTCCACTGGGTGTGTGGAAACTTGGTGCACACAAAAATATCAGTTGCAGGATTCAGTGAAAAAATGATTCTCCTACAGCATCTTTCACCAGATACCCTGAGAATTTTGTTCTTCTGGATTGGAGCCAGATTTTTTCTGACAGCCACCTAGCATCAGGGTCCTATAAGAATTGAGGAATACACAGATTTTTGGGGTCTTTGGACTATAAAGAGTTATTTGTACACAAAAGTGCAAAGTAAAACCTGACTTCCATAGTTCGCAGGAGGATTAACTCTGATTGCTTTCTCAGCCTGGAGAAATAAAAATACCAGATGGCTGATGAGACTTCTATAGGCTCGTTGTGGGATGAATTGTTGCATACAAATAGATAAGTTTTGTGAAGCCTTCCATGTAACGTGTAGAGAGAGCCACACGGAACTGCAGGATGAACAGAGCAAACACAGCCTTTGGGAAATGAAATGGGAGAGGCAGCCACATGACATCCTCGTTAGTGATTTGTTTATGTCTCATTGGAAAATGCTCAGAGACTGTGATTGGGATTGTGGTATAATGAACCAAAGTGGAATAGAGTAGTAGTTCCTCCCAAATGAAGTCATGAAAGTAAGTCACTGTGGTGTGTCCTGCTCCTTGTGATATGTGTGGATGTGGCTGGCAGTGCAGGAGACAGCATTCCTTGGAAGTGCATGGTCACTCAGGCCCTTCTGTCTATGCTTGACCTCTGGAAATGCAGAGGCTGCTTGACAAGTGTAGATGGCCCAGTCTGGATGCTGCATTTTCATAGGAAATCTTTTCTACTCTTTGCTTGATCTGAATTTACCCATCAAAAAATATCACTGCTATCAGAGCAGAGCTGTTTCTTCTTATTTGCACTGGCTGTCCTATGGCAGAAGAACAATTCAGTGAAATCTTTATTTCATCTTGATCCAAATTCTATTTTGGTCCACAAAGCTCTATGTGCAGAGGTAATTGTTGCTGCCACTGCAAAAGTAGAAAACTGTAGAAAACATTCCCTTTCCTGCATCATTTAGCCATAATGAAACTCCAGGAGAGAGAAGTTTTAGTTGTAAGAAATAATGAAAAACTACCGAGTATGTGAGGGCATAGAAAGAACAAGAAAGAGCAGCCTATACCACAAATCTTTCCCATGCTTGTGCAGTGGGGCCATTCAATAACATCAGGCAAATTTTGGCTCAAGTAACCTATCAGGAAGCAGCTCTGGGGCTATTCAGACATCATGAAATCATGTACAACTTCACATAAGAAACAACTGAAAAAAAAAAGAAAGAAGGAAACTAGCTAAACACAAAAGTGATGTGTGCAAGAGAACTGAGGATCACGTAAATGTGTCTCTGTTCAGCATTTGTGGGTGTTTAGGAGAGTCACAGGGAGCAGATTGAGCAATCCCTATAGTAAATACTGCTTAACACTTTATAAAAACATTATTTTGCTTCCTTATAGCCCTAGTAAAAGTTGTTCATTTAGGCTGACATTTTCCTGCCTCAGCCTCAAAATTTGGAGGAAGTATGTTCTGTGTGGTTCAGCTGTACAAGAGCATTTTTAGGGAAAGAAACATTTCCCTTCCCCCCCAGAAAAAAAATCTTAAATTTATATTTTTCCTCCAACTTTCCATCACTATTAATATATTTGATTAGCAGCATTCAGCTTTGCTGTCAGGATTAAGAAGGTATAAATGTCTTTCTCCTAAACCTCACTTGTGGTTTTGGAAGCAAAGGCCCCCATAGCACTTTTCATTTTCCATATCTTTCCCCAAATGATGCACTCTGAATTTCCAAAATCTTGCTTCTCATTACCTAAGGTCAGCAGCTGTCCTGATCAGATGGCTCCTACCCACTCACAGAGACTTCCATTTGTTCCCCCATAAATATTGCTGAACTGGTGGTGCCAGCTTCTTTTTGAAGCCAGTTTTGAGTGCCACTAATATGTGCCATGAGCTGTTTTAATTCACTGCCCTTGAGTGTTTGTTTTTTTGCTTGCTTTTCTTTTTCCTAGTTAATTTCTTATAAGGTTTGTGAGTTGAACTAGCTCCCAGTGGAGACTGGGTTCATCAGAAACCGTTGGTGGTAAGAGAAAGGCAGGATTTGTGACCTGCAGTGCAGAGGTTTTTGGGGCCTGTTCCATTCAGTGGTGTAGGACTGATAGGTTTGGGCTGCTTATGAAAAGTTCAGCACATGTTAATCAATGTACGTTAATGCCAAAATATCAACATTCATACACCAAGAACTGACCACTTAAAGCACTGTGGGAACAGTTTTCAACAACTGATTTGTTTCACAATTAAAATAATCTTCTGTTTTCAGTGAAAAATCCCAATTCAGTGCCAAGTGAAGAGACTGAATTAAGATACAAAGACCAGTTTCAGGAAAATGGACCTGGTCTAGTGGAAGATGTCCCTGCCCATGGCAGAGGGGTTGGAATGATCTTTACGGTCCCTTCCAACCCAAACTGTTCTGTGATTTTATGATTCTATGATTATCATCATGGGGAGTTGTTCCTGGTCAGACAGGTCCTTGATTTAAATAGTTGCAGTCTGGAATACCCACCATCCAGACAGTGTTGGCTGCCTCTGTATCGCTTCAGGTTCTGAGAAACCATTCCTTTTTTCTTTCCCAGGCAGCTTTCAGGACTTGTGGGTGATTAAGATCTCTTGCAGTACTTTTTTTTGGTTAAAATGTTAGAGAAACCACTGAGGTTGCTTAAGGCACAGATTCACAAGTTCCCAGCAGGAACCTCCATCTAATTGGATTCCCCCCTCTGTCACAGCTCCACAGACCCTCACGGGGCTTTACATTTCATTCCTTGTTTCAGACAAAATTAAAGAAAATAATTGCAAAGGTTGCTCTTAGGAAGTTTTTGCTTTCCCTGAGGCATTCACCAACACATTAAATATCTGTGTGTTCCAAATTGGCTAATTCTGGGATGAATCTTCATTTGTATTACTTGGATATATTTCAAATATTTCTTGGGCACCTTGTGTTCGTTCAGTTAATTCCATGATGTCCATGATTGCTCCCAATCCAATATTTGTGATTCAGATTAACATGCCTTTTTACACATCTTAACTCTTCCATCCAAATCATTAATGAAACTATTCAATAAGGCAAAATCTACTGTAATTCCCTGTAGACTCCCAGTAAACACCTCCAACCCTATTCAACAGATTGTCTTTTGTCCTTAAAGCTTGTTTATGTCCATTGAATCAACTTGCAGTCCTTGCAGGAACCTCTGTGTGAATTATTCTGAGTTGTTACTTCAGAATACAAGTCTAACTTTAAAATCCATCAGGTGTCAAGTCAACCAGGAAAAGGTTCTTTAAAAGCCTGTTCCAACTTTCAGAATTTTGGCATCAAATGTTCATAGTCATTATTTAATGATTATTCCAAACGTGAGCTCTGAAAGATGGGGAGAAGATGCTGTTCTGTGCTTGGAATGATTGGTTTATCCTTTCTAAAGTAGCCTGTCTGATTCAATTGGATTTTTGTTTTCCTTTTTCATTTATTTGCATTTTTTCCCCTGGGTATGCCAAATGAATGACATTCATACCCCACTGACTGAGCTGGAAGGCTGCTGGGGGCTCACCACCTTCGGTAGGCTGAGGAAAAGGCTAAAATGGCAGAAAATAACCTAGGCTAGAGGAATATGTTCCTGCCCATGGCAGGAGAGCTGGAACTGGATGATCTCCTTCCAACCCAAACCATTCTGGGATTGTCTTTATCTTTCCATGCTGTGAACACTCTTTCCAGTCTCAACACAGCCTTGTGCACGGTGTTGTTTAATTCAGTGTAAATACTTATATTTCCTTTACTGGTATGAATATGTCAGATTTCTGTTGTGTTGCAGTCTCACAGTATGAAAATGTTCAAGTTGGTTGCTTTTAGCAGTGAATAGTTTTTATTGTGGCCTCTGAGGAATTTGGTATTTCCCTCCGTGGTGAGATGGAGAGACAAAGACCTGAGAAGTGACAGCTTCCAGCTTGGGACGAGGACTTTCTGAATCCCTCTAGCAGGACAAAAGTGTTCATTTGATCATGTCTTCAGACACCTGGCTCTTTTCTCTAGAGCTGGCTTCAAAATAAAGGGAGAAATCCAAAGAGTTTTTACTATGCTAAATCCAATTTTCCGTGCATTAAGTTGAGTAACTGCTTTTGGGACCTTTGAAACAGTCACTGGTTCTATTGCAATAGTACTTAATTTCTATATGAGAAATTATAAAAATAATGGAATTTCTTTTTTCAATTTGCAAATATGTATGGAGTTTCTGAACATTTTTTAAATTAACGTGACAATAAGAAAAATGGAGCTGGAGTGGCTGCTGACCACACCAACCACACAAAAGTCAAAGGGTCATTAAAGAAAGCAAACATAGAAATTTCAAGTACTCTTCAGAAATGAATGAAAAATCACTTGTGATTCTTACTATGCAAAAGTTTAACCTAAATATATATTTGAAAGTTAAAAACTGAAATACTTTTTTTGGTAATTATTTGCAGGACCAAAGGGAAATGAGTCAATCTTCTGGCAATCTCAGGGACTTTGAATATAGTCATATTTATTTGCAGTATTTTGTTTTATCCTTCGTTATTTCTTGCTAATGGGCCATTCTGTGTCTAATATTTACCTTGGCAGACACAAAACCATTTGTAGAAAGGATTATGGGACAGCTGTTAATTGTGGGACATGAGTTAATACCTGAGGTTAGTTATTTTTTGTGGTGAGGAACAGTAGTTTGTGAGATGGAATCACCATTACCCACCTAACAATGGGGTTTTAAAATGTATTTTGTTTCAAATAGAAAAACATTCAGAATTTGAGGTTTTCACTGAATATCCAACAGCTATTCCTATGTTATTGAGTCACTGAATGGTTTGATTTGAAACAGACCTTCAAGATCATCTCATTCCAACCCCCTGCCATGGGCAGAGACACCTTCCACTATCCCAGTTTGCTCACAACCCCATCCAACCTTTCCTGGAACACTGCCAGGAATGGGGCAGCCACAATTTCCCAGGGCAGCCTGTTCCTCTGGTGCCTCAAGACCCTCTGAGTAAAAAACTTAATCACATCAAATCTAAATCTCTCTTCTTTTAGTTTAAAACACTTCCCCTTGACCTATCCCTACCTGCCACTATAATAAGTTGCTCTCATTCTTTTTTGTAAGCTCTCTTTAAATACTGTAAGGCTGCAGTGAAGTCTCCCTGGAGCCTTCTCCAAGCTGAGCAATCCCAGCTCTCCAAGCCTTATCAAAAATCAATGTGCTGAGTGAGATTCCTAAAGTTTGTCCATGCTTGGGAAAAGGGTTTTGCTTCTATCACTGAAAAGGTGTGGGTGACATGGTGCAAGAAGACATCAAGGATACAAAATGTTGAGGTGGGCTAAGGTGTACTGTGCTGGTGAATTATCTACAGGCTGACTTCCAGTGTTTTACAAATGCATTTGTTATTATAAATTGTACAGTGAATTCCTCAGGCAAACCTATTTTTGCTCCATAGTTACTGCAGATTACTCAGAGGAAATACTCTTTCAAGTGTTTATTATTCACCAGTCACTGTTTGCCCTGAATGTCACATCAGTCACCCGGTTCCATTTCTACTTCCTGACCTGATAACTTCCAAGCCCAAAGGAGCTTTTAAGAAAGCTGCATATCACGATTCCCAGTGTAAATATTTGTGCAAATACATGTCTAAATGCAAGTACTAACAAAGTGCTCTCTTGCTGAGGTCATAATTATCAACAAAAATTTGCCTGAGTGTTCACAGATGTTAAATGAAGGGGCAGCAACTTCTCTTTTAAGCCAGTTTGTGATTTGGTAGCTCAGGTAGAATTTCTTTCAAAGCCTTGTGGGGTTTGGTGGGGGGTTTTGTTTTTTTTGGGTTTTTTTTTGTTTGTTTTTATTTTCATATGGATCACCCAGTTGTATTATGGATTACACAGAGTTTAAATTTCAGAGAGATTGCTGGTAGTGTGGAGGCAAGATAGGGAAAGGTGATGAAATTAGGGAAGCATTGTATCTTTTTTAGGAGTGAGAACAACTTGTGTGAAGAGCTCAGGGTGATGCCAAGCTGTGGAGCAGCTCGCCACTAGATGTCAGTGTTGCTCAGCCGTTCGAAGCAGGAATCTACTCTCCACAATGTCTTCTATCCTTTAGGGATGGTAATACTTCTGGGAAAGGTAACTGCTTAAGTGAGGAAGGTAAATTTGTTATTGGGGCTAAGGAAAGGGAAAAGAATTCCCGTCACTGCAGAGTGTGGGATGGTCTAGGAATGGAGTTAAGGATGGTCCTTCTGTGTTTGGATGTCTTAATAAATACTGGAAGGTTTTTAGTAGCTGAAATCTTTCATGTAGCTGCAATAAATCAAATATTAAGAATAAATATTTTTCACTGCCTACTAGCATAACACACTAAAGAAATATAAGATTTTTATAGTCTCCTGTGACTTTTCTATTACCTCTCTCATTTCTCTCTTCTTTTCTTGCTAGGAAATGCCATTGATTTTGTGGTCCAGAATGCAATGTCAGAATCCCACGGGGGCAGACCCAGCGCATCGAAGGTCGCGATCATCATCGTGTCAGGGAGCTCACAAGATGCTGTGGAGGCTGCAGCCCTTTCTGCAAGAGCGAACAGTAAACCTCATTTCACTGCTACTATTTATAAGTAGAGTTGTTACTTTTAAAGTGATGAGCTGGAACAAAAGATTGAAAATTAAGACACTGGTGTGTTCATGCAAGTTCTGGAGTTACTCTGCATAGTGTTGTGGTAGGAACAGACCTGAACAAAACATGCCCTGTGTGAAGATGGCTTTGAGGTACTGGGAAATTCAGGACCAATCTGCAATTAAGGCTGACAGCTTCCTCAGGACTCACAAATTGGCAGCACATCATTTTCCAAGATACTGTGGGCAGACAGGGATAACAGAAATGTGGTCTAATATCATAAATTCAGTACTGTTGTAGTACAGTGAAGCTCGAAAGGTTCACTCCAATAAGTATAACAATGATAAATAAATAAAAAAAAATAATTAGAAGTTTTGATCAGATTCTGCACTGACCTCTACAGGAATATACTTTTGCTATCAATGTCCTGCCTGATGATTTTTCAAGTTTTCTGGCTGTTGTTTCTGTACCTCAGCTTCCTCAGGTGTTCAGCTTAGGAACTTTGACTTCATTTGAAGGTTGCTCTGGGAGTTATTGAATAAGGCATGGACTGTATAACAACTATCAATCGTAATTTTTAATTTAATTGTTTGAAAATAATCCAATTGCTGTGTAACTGAAGAAAGAAAACAGCATATTGAGATTCTTTTTTTTTTTTTAAATTTAAAAAGAGTGAAGATGTTGTCATTAATTCAGCAGCTGTGTTTTGTTGCCCATGAATGATCTTATTATGCTTGGGAGTAATAGGGCTCATCTTAGCTAACAGTGTGATTAGAGCAACACCATTTCAGCACTTAGTTACCTTTAGCCAACATGGGGAGAATGATACAAGTAACACATGAAAATTAAGCATTAGGAGAAAAATTTTTCCCAGTTTTTTATTGGTTTTTGGTTTTTTTTTTAAGAAGCAAATAAAAAAAAAATAAAAGTGATACAATCTTTGTGTTGGAAAAGATCTTTAAGATCCTCATGGCCGACCATTAACCAAGCACTGCCAAGTGCCACATCCTTTAAACACTTCCAGGGATGAACAGATGAACACTCCACATCTATGAGCAATGATTTTCTCCTGTGTCTTGCTTATTCCAAACCTTTCCTTCTCTTTTCCTAGGGGTGTCCCTCTTCCCAGTTGGTGTTGGGAACAGATATGATGAAGGGCAGCTGAGGACTTTGGCTGGGCCATCTGCTGCTAACAGAATCATGAAGCTCCAGAATTTTGAAGATTTATCCACCATGATCAGATTGAACAGTGAATTTATCAAAAAAGTGTGCATGGGTAAGTCCAAAAGGTGTGACCTTGTGTCTGGAGCATAACACAAAAATTAAAATGCAAAGCCAGGATTATTTTTCTTTATATTAGAAGGCAATCAGATGCTGTATTGTTAGTGTTCCACTGACAACCATGACAAATGCTGACCTAGACCACCACCACCACTTATGTGTGAAACCAAATGTGAACCCTTTACATATGTATCCAGCTGCTATTCTGGTTAGCCCAATTCCAGCAAGGTTTTTAGAACTGCTTAGGCTTGAACTTTTGAGCTACCATCTTAATAAAAATCAATCTTAATAAAAATCTAGATAATCAGTACTCAATAGCCTGACAGACACAAGGAAAGCTGAAGATGTCATGAATTAGTGGGGCATGTTTCAGAAATGTTGTGAGCACAGATTCAAGTTATGTGTTTTTCAGACATTGTTCTATGTATGTCTACAGAAAATTCAGCTAAAATAGAAGGCAAAAAGAAAAATAATAAAGAATTTGCTTTTCTAGGGAAAGAGATACTGGGAAGAAAAGGTGTAAAATGTTTTAAAGAAGCATTAATTTATTTGTAGATAACAATACTCCTCCTCTAAGGAACATTGCTTCAACACTGACCAGGATTTTACTTCTTTTATCTCCTTGGTCTGGATATAGATATTTTTCCCTCATCTAATTCTTATTCCTGTTCCAATAACATCCACACGTTCTCACCACAAGCCACTGCCTCATGGTGTTAGTCATTGCACAGGTTTTTGCCAGCATTACAAGGGCTTAGTTACATCTCCACTCCAATAAATGGACTTTTTTTGTGGAGCCAAGGACCTCTGAGAATGAGGAAGTTGCAGAGTGTTCACAGCCCAGCTTGGAGATATCCGATCAGCCTCCGCTGGGATCACTTCTGGCGTTTTAAAATCTCTCCAGAGCATCAAACAGCTGCCATTTTCTAGATTTAAACAGCTGCCATTTTCTTTCCTCTCTTTTAAAATAAGCTTTTAAAGATGCATTTCCTCTCTTCACACTGTAAAATATGTGATTTTTCTTGCTGTAAATTACATTGATCCAAGATATAGGATGGGAAGCAGGAATTTGGAACCAGTAACTATTTTCTTATTGCAATCTGTGCTATAACCTATCAGTGCTAGAGGTGAAAGCTCTGTATTTTTTATGAAAGCTTTTCCAACAGCTCAAAAAGCCTTGAATCATAGACATCTTCAACACCTAAAATCTGAGAAATTTAGCTCTCTATTTTGCTAATGGTGAAGACTTTGCTAGGGGATGAAAAACTTTTTTTTTTTTTTGGTGAGAATTTAGTTTTTGTTTGGATTTTTTTTCTGTTTGTTTTGTTTTATATAAATTTCATACAATCTGTAAAGTATTATTTTCCCCTCTAGACTCATACAGTTGGATTTCTTGTGCAGTGGGAGTCTTGCCTTTTGTATGGAAGTGTACCAAAAATAATACCATTAAAAAACGGTTTAAAAGAGTTCCTAAATGATTTTAAAATACATTACTTATCCTGGAAAAGACAGAGCAGAGAGTGTATATAGGATAGAATAGTCTGGTATTCTACAAAGAGCTTGCTAGTCAGTATTTTAATTTCCTAGAGACTTTGTCATGCCATAGTGCAGATACAAAATCGCTTCCAAAAGATCTTTAGATGTGTAGTGAGAGCACACAAAAACAGAAACTGCAATTCAGTGAGTACCCTGTGACCATTTAACTGATTATAAGGAAAAAACGCTCATCACAGTCCTGCCTGAATGTAAGGAAATGGAATTTGAGTGTTCTTATTGCAGCTATTTGCATAGATATGCTCTACTGATCTTTCTGCATTTAAATAAATGTTGGTGTGGGTGTGGAAATTCTCATTACCTGCCAAATTCCAGGAATATTCTCAATTCATCACAAGATTCTGAGGTAAGGCTGGGCTGTGCCTCAGAGCCAAAGCCATGCTCATCCTTTAAGCACCATCTAGGCAGAGCTGTGTGCAAGAAGTGCTGTAGAATTGCAGCCCAGTTGTTGCTCACAGAGTATTTTGAGACCACTGTCATTGTTCATGCCTTTTGTGACTTATTCTTGTACACTTTTCCCTGCAGATTTCAGGTAGGAATTCACACACTCTAGCACAAAAACCCCCCAAACTTCTCACAGCTTAAGTCAAACTTTTAAATAAATAATCTGTATTTTGGTGACCACTACTTAAAAGGTTAAATAAGGGAGTGGGATGACTAAAAAAATGTCTGCTTCTTTTTCAGACCCAGTCAGAGAATGCATAGATGAGGATGGAAACAAAAAGAGAGTAAGTACATTGCCTGGATTTGCCATCTGGCTTTTAAGTTGCACAGTTTGTGCAAGAGCATGAATATGTTCACAGAGAACCTGAAACAAAAGTTGTGGGACAATATAAAGAATTATCTTGGAGGAGGAAAATGTTGGCTTTTGAACTGGTGGGATAACTTTGCACTCAGAGGAGACTTCCTCTAACATCACTTCATCTTGGGGAGTGTTGAATCTTACTGAAGTCAGTGCAGAACCAAAAGTTGTGACAGTGTTTGTCTTCCCTGACAACAAAAATGCATTTCTATCTCCTGGTGAGAGAACTTCTGGGACAGCTACACATGGCCAAAATAAAGGTGCATCTGCAGGGTCATTGTCCAGCCCCTGTTCTTCTGCTGAAATTACAAATATCTTGTCCCTATGACAATTTTACAGGATGATAATTATTATGTGATTGTTCTGTCTCTAGGGAAAATAGTCTCTTTAGCAATGGAATCAAATTTCTTGGAGTTTGTTTGTGCAAAAGTTCTTATTAGTCCTGAGAAAAATGCTCAGAAATGTTAGTAAACTTGTCTGATCTCTCAAAAGTGACCCTACTTTAAGAAAGTGATGTTCCAGGTGTTATGGCATCTCAAGTGAAATGCCAAGGTTTTTCAGAGTGTATGATACTTCATGCATTTAAAAATATTAGCATAAACTTGTGCCATGTTTTCTAGCAGGGATCAGTTATGAGTTCTACTCTAGGACTCATCTTGGATTTCCAGTACACAAAAAAATTCCTTTGATTTTTCCTTTGTGAAGACATGACTGTGAGGAAGGATGTGGCTAATAAGTGAATATGAATTATCTGAACACAGGAAATATATCAAAGCTGCCTTACATAGCCTCAATCAGCTGGTCAGAACAAAGGAAGGCTTTACCTAAATCAGACACTAAGCATAATCTAATGGCTTTGAGGCTGACAGCTTAATTAAGAAAAAAAAACCCCAAACAAACAAAAGCTAAACTTGAAAAACTTTATTAAAACCAAAAAATAATCAGATTCTTGTCTGCAGTTTGTACTGCATGTGTCCAGGCCTCTGGGCTCTTAGCAGCAGACACAGGTACATGTAGATTGTTGCTGGGAAGGCTAAACTTGAATTTCAGACATGTCAGGTTTCATTTTTGGGGGTGATAAACTTAAAGCACAATTTCCGTTCTGGCTGAAATGCTTTTTGAAGGAAACAGACCGGGCTCCAGTCCATATAAAAATGAACCACACTTTCAAATGGCAGCCTTTAGGGGGATTTGGAGTTGCCTCTTCTGTCAGCCAGGAAAAATAGGTGTAAGAAGGCACTATGAGGCCACAGCCTTCTGGAGCATCCCATGGAGCCTACAGGACACTGTGGAAATTCCTGCCTCTGTGGTGCAGCATCCTCTGCTGTGTCTCACTGGCTCTAAGGTGCCACTTTTCTGTTCCCCTCCTCCAGCACAGCCCACAAATCCACAGGGAGGAAGAATCAAGGCTCTTCCTTCCCTGATTCAGAAAACACAGGCTTTTATATCGGCTCCATAATCTTTCAGGCGTTGCTTGGAGAATTCTTGCAGGAGGCACAGCTCCCCAGCCGGGATGTCTGTCACACACCTGGAGATTGTGGGAACTGATCTCTTGCAGTTTGTGAGGAAATCTGAGTTCTCAGGATCAAAAATCTCAGCCTAAATCCTATCAGTGTCGGGAATATTATGGTTTCTTACTTTTTCATGTTTTGGTTTGTTATTACCCCTAACCTGGAAGTGACTGTAGAAGGAATATTCTTGATTAAGGACGTTGTTAGTAGCAGATGAAATGTGCTGGGTCAGGCCAAAAATCTGTCCAGCCCCCTCTATGATGTGGCCAAATATAGGAGCCAGGGAAGCAATGTTAATAAATACATATAAAAATTCTCTGAATTATCCCAGCCAGAAACAATTTGTTACTGATGGACACCCTGAGCTGCAAGTGACACCTTTGTGTATTTGATAGTGCTTGCTAGTTTTGTCTTCTGTGAATTTGTTCAGCTGTTCTTTGAATCTTTGGATGTTTTTAATACTCATCAGATCCAGTGGCAAGGGGCTGCAGGAGTGCCAAACATAGCTGTGTAAAGAACCACTGGTTTGATGTTTTAATTTGCCAGCTGGGAGAATATCAGAACAGTTATGAGCAATTATGAGAAATGGTTTTTTTTTTGGACATAGTTAATTTTCATTAGTCTTGAAATTTTTGAAATTTGAAAATTTAGAAGCAGGCATAAAGGTGATAATAGAAGTGTAGGTGTTTGTCTTATAATAATGATACTTCCTCAAGAAGTGATCTGTAGAGCAATTTGCATTTCTAGGCTGTTTAAGGTGGCAAACTCCACATTCCTGAGCTGTTACTATGGCTTTTCTAGTATTGTTCACTCTTGGCCTGAAGAACAGACAAACAAACAAATAACCTATCCTAAAGTAAGAGATAAGAGCCAAGGGAGCAGCTGAGGTGCGTGGGTCTCTCTCCTGCAGATGCACAGTGAGACAGAGTGTGCACATCCAGGTTTGTAGGTTCAGAGCTCCCTCAGAGAGGAAGTCTGAGGCTTCCTGCAGTGTCCTGGCAGGCTTATCCTTCACAGCTTAGAAGCCCTGATTTTGCTTTCCTTTCTGTCCTGCTTTTGTTCCTACGGTTTCATATCAATTGGGATTTAGGCTTTGTCTTCAGAGTCCCTGTGTTTTCCTCTGCACTAGGATTCTTGGAGTTTTTTGTCCCTCAACTATTTCTTTTTTTTAAATTTCTTGTGTTTTGCCGTTCTTGTCCAGCTCTGAGATGTTTTCTAATAAATGTCCTATTAAAGAGTGAAATAAAACAAATTAAATATGTATGGAAGTCAGACTTGCACAGCTGTGTATGTACCCTTCCAGGTGCTCCAATTTCAGTGAGCTGTAGGAGAGACAACTGTAATTAAAAAGCATTCTATCTCTTCCTATATAAATACTTTTGCTGTCCTTAAAGCTCCTCTTGTTACTTTTTCAGTCTCCTTTAGGCTCACAAGCCTGAAAAAAGTATTAAGCAACTTCCAGTTGCCTTCGAAGTCCTGAAACATATAAAACAAGTAAATTAACATGTATTTAATATGTAATTTTTTGTGGCTGCAAATCTGGCAGCTCTTGTTTAGACTTGTAGCTAGCAACCTGTAGCTCGGAGACACAGAGAAATACTCTCATAATGACAAAAATAACCTGTGAATTATGTTATTACCTAGGTATTTTGTCCCCTTTTTCTTCTCTTCTGTGGGAATGATGGTTAAGCTGTGAAGGGCAGGATGGGAGATGGCCATGCCCAGTATCAATTCTCTTTTCTTCCCCACATTTCTGCTTGTGAACACTAAGGAATGTTACCCAGCTCACAGAAGCACTGTTTCATTTGTACTGGTGTTTCTGGACTCACCTTCGCAGGGAGAGCTCTGGAAGTGCTGTTTCCCACATTTGGGGATATTTCTGGGAATGGACACCTCAGGGATGAAAACTGTTTTAAAAGTCATTCAGCCTACTTATGGACTTTAGAGCTCTGCAGGATTGGGGCCAGAGAGCCTAGCTTTCTGCAGATAGCAATCTTGAGACACGCCACATCTATTTCTCTGTCATTTATTAGTACATAATCCTGGTGCCTTAAAATTCAGACTGTCCTTTAGAAAACAGGAATATATTTGACATTTAATTCTTTAGCTCTAGAAATCCACTATGTACAGCTAATAACACTGATCTGGTAAATGAATAATTTCCCTTTGGGAAGAAAGAAGCTGTTTAAAAGTTTCGGAGTTGTTGATAAAATAACTACAATATGCCATGCTTTCCTGCTTTGGAACAAATATTAATTCCTGCTGTGCTCAGACCATCTGTGGCTAATGAAAACTAAAGGATTTGAAATTTAAAATAAAGCTGAGGGCAATTCTTTGTTAACCTTGCTCTCAGTGCATGCTGTAGGATGGCTAAGCTCTAACTATAGGTGGTTGGAACAAAATATCTCCTATTGTAGACTGTTATCTTTAGCTTGGAATTTCAGCCTGTTTTTGTGTTTCTAATTTAAACTTTCTCATCCTCATGAAATCCTTAATACAGTGCATTCCATTATTTATTTTTCCAAGGCTAATGTGAGTAGCGCTGCTGTCGGGGTCACTTCACTTTCTGGCTGTAGCTCCGTGACACCAGCCAAATTTTGCATTTTTGGTTTCAATTGTTGCATATCTGTGTTCCCCTCCCTAGCCTGGTGATAAATGGACATTGCCAGACCAGTGCCACACTGTGACCTGCTTCCCAGGAGGTTACACGGTTCTGGAGAGCCACCACATCAACTGTGAGAGGATGCCAAAGCCTGTGTGCCACAGCAACCTTCCTGCTGTTAGGGTGGAGGAAACCTGCGGCTGCCGATGGATGTGCCCATGTGAGTATCTGTCCATGTGTGCCATTCCCTGAAATGTTTGATCACAAATGTCATGCTGAGTGGAGCTTCTCAGCCACTGAACACTTCAAAGCTGACCAGGGTGGGAGGAATTGTTGTTTAATTGTCGTTCAGTGATTCGAAGAAATAATTAGGCTTGTGAGAGCCTCACTGATACTGGAATGCCTGATGCTACTTGCCAAGTTCAGGGCCACTCTGAGCTTATTTTCTGTATTAGTAAAGTGACAGTGTTTTATCAGGGAATCTCACACTCAATTTCCAAAGCTGTGTGAGCTGGAAAGGAGGATGTATGGGAGCAACCAGGAATTTATCTCAACAAGCTGTAAGTAAGCAATGAATTCTTGGTCCATCTTGAGGCTTGAGGATTTGGCCCGCCCTCAATCAGGCAGGTGTAGTACAAAAACATCAACAAGAAATTCTCCCTGCCTCCAGATAACCTCATTTGGAGTGTTTGAGCAGGAAAGGTTGAACATTGTGTGATTGGTGCCTGGCTGGGATGACTGGAACAAGAATTAAGTGCATCCACTCACATTTACAGGGTTAGAGGGTCGCAGCCCTGAGGCTAGTGATGCATTTACTAAAACATAAGTGGGTTTAAATCTAAATTCATATGCTTACTTCTTAAAAGTAGATCAGAACCCTGTATATATACACACAACACTTCTTCACAACACCTAATCTCAATTTAAAATGTTCTCTGCTGAGCTGGCTGATTTAAGTACAATTTCTTCCAGCCACTGCTTGAGATACCGAAGCTCATAGTTGGATTTCGATCTGTGAACTCTTAGACATGCAAAATTCTTTATACCCTGAGTTTTAGGATTTCCTAAAAGTGTATTCGATGACAATTCAAATCTAACATTTCTGGTTTGCTACAAGGATTTTGAAAAAGTAGAAATATTTTAGATGGAAAGTCATACGTATTTTATAATGTTTAAAAGATAGTCTTAGTGATGCCTACCTGTAGGAAGTGCATCTTTATTAAACTTCTTGATCCTAAACACATAGATAGCAACATGAGACCATTACTTTTGGAATGCAAGACATACCTTATAACAAACCTTCTGAAAGGATGAAATGAAAAGAACCTTTCATACCATTAGCTGATTATCATGAAAAAGCCCTATAGTTCACTCAAGTTAAGAGGAGCTGAGAACTGTTTATCTCTTTATGAATTTAATGAGCCATGATAGCCCAATTCTTTTTTTCTTAATGTTGTACAACTTGTGAAGGAAAAGTAGAAAGTTTTCATCTTACAGAAGAGGGAAGAAAAAAATCCCCAACCTACCCCAGCTGATTAAAACACCCCATGGGTCAAGTTCTCTTTTAATGACTGCTCAGTGCAACCATGGCAATTCTGTGCCAACTAAAGCAACATCTGTCGCAGCTGGAAAGGTTGATTCTGATGCTGTGTTAAAATTCACAGCAATCAGAGAAGCAGAGATGGGCATAGCAGAGGAGGTGCTGAGTAGGAGTTCAAGTGTGAGGCAGCATCTCTGTTCTTATGGAAGGAGGCTGGTTAGGCCATCCCTGAAAATGCTGCTAAATTGACTCATGATTTACTCATTTAGAGAGCTAAAACACGATTTCCAGCCATGGCTTGAGAGTGTGGGTGATGTGACAAATGCTCCTGCAAAGAGGAAGTCCTTTAAAAAGTGTTCTTAGGTCATCTGAGTTCAGAGGATGGTTCAGGAGTTACCCTGCAAAGGTGCTCGCTTGCTAAACTAGTTACAGATTTTACAGCAGCATGATTTGCAATGTGATTCATGGCTGTTGTGTGCTCTTGGACTACTTTGAAATGGATCACATTAGTGCATTTTGTGCTGCAGAAACCTATGAGAAATTTAAAATATTTCCATTATCCTTATTGTTTTTTTAATGTCCATGAATAAGTAAAGATTGAGAAACGTGGTTTTATTGCTAACTCATTTCATTGTTATTTATATATGAGCTTTATAAACATTTACAGTAAAATATCTGTAGATGTTCCAGTGCTCCAAGGGGATTACCCTCTCTCCTTCCCTCCCTCTGGATGCTGTTTTTCCTGGGAAACTAAATGTGAAGGTTACTGAATAGAAAAAAAATTATTCTTAGCTAGAAGCAAACTACTGAATTATTAGCAATGGCAATCTTCCTCCTTACATGCTTTGCTGGCATTAATCTTATTGTCCTTATTATCCTTTAAGCAAGAGATTTGAAAGCATATGAGCTAGAAGCCTCACGTTTTGTTTTGGCTCTTCTGGGATTATAATCTTCCTTGTTTTCCAGTTTTTGAAGACAAGGAAGTGTTTATAACCCAACGACCAGGCTGTCAGCTGGCCACTGGTTTATCCTGTGAATATTATTTCTCTGCAGTTTTCCAGTTTTCTGTCTGAAAAACAAAGTTCCTGGGTATCAACTTGTGATGTGTCTGATAAGGGTGAAATTGTGTTATTTGGAATCAAATGTAACACTGTGTAGAGTATAATGTGATACAAAGGTTGAACAGTGTATTCCAATCCTTCTACAATCAGGAAAGAGATTTTCCCT
This sequence comes from Luscinia megarhynchos, assembly GCA_034336665.1. Lineage (NCBI taxonomy): Eukaryota > Metazoa > Chordata > Aves > Passeriformes > Muscicapidae > Luscinia > Luscinia megarhynchos. The sequence goes on along the minus strand of CM067564.1, from coordinate 9,218,934 downwards.
GTTTCATTTTTATGTAAAATCTATTACTAAATCATATTGAAAAAATTTTAGGCAAACGGATTTTCTACAAGTTTATCCAAATATTTTTTATAATACTTACTGTTCCCATACAAAGATATTGCAAAAAACACCTCCACATGTGATGAAGTATTTCCCAAAGTTTCTTGTCAATGTTTGCTGCAGCATTTGCAATTCATTACCTTCCTCTCTTTCCCAATTATTGGTTCCCCATGCCCACAAAAGTTGTGAAGAAACAGTAAAATTTAAAAGCGAATGCCTACATTTTTTTTGTTGTTGTTTATTTTCAGGTGTCTGTATAGGAAGTTCATCTCAACATATTGTCACTTTTGATGGGCTGAATTTTAAGCTGACTGGCAACTGCTCCTACACCCTATTTGAAGACTTGCAGCACAATGTTGAAGTCCTGCTCCATGAAGGGCCCTGCACAGCAGCACCCAGGATGAACTGCATGGACTCCATCGAAGTGAAGCATCATGGTGAAGCAGTGCAGCTCTTCAGTGACATGGCAGTAAGCAAACTCCATTAATTCATCTGTGCATTGTCTGCTCCTGCTGCAGAGTTTAGGTTATGGGGGGCAAATATCTTCCCTTGATCCAGTTTCAGCCTATTTTAAACATCTCCATTTCATGATACAATCAGTGTTCACATAGTAAGCCAGGCACGTTTCTCATCTTGTTCTCCCTGCTGTGCTGGTGTGCCAATGCCAAGAACGTGAGATCTGGCTGTGTGTCCCTGGCACTTCTGCCAGAATGGCAGGATTACAGACAGGACACACTGCACTCTGATTCCCACCTTTTGTTAGAGGTGCTTCATGCTATGTTTGGTCCATGAGAGAGCACTCTGTTCCTCACAGAGCTGTGCCTGACTGGCCAGCTGAAGTTTCAGGGAGTTGCTTCTCGCTTGTGTGCAACTGGACCTCAGCATTAGAAGAAAGGGCAGCTTAGTATGCATTACATCTGTTTTATAGGCAGAGGATATTCAAACTCAACCCATTTTTCAGCCTCTGACTGCCCAGACATACAGAAGTTTGCCAGCTTACTAAATGATCTCTTCTGGCTCATGTAGCAAAATAGAGTGGACCAAAACACCTACACCAAGTTCTGCATGGTGCTGGACAGCCTTGACTTCCACTGAGGCATCATTTGAACCTCAGGGCATGAGGTTGTTTGTCTCTAAACACGTGATACTCAAAGAGGGCACTTATATAAGAAAATGTTGGAAGAGTTTTTCATGCAATTCACAGGATGAAGGTCAAGTAGTTCTGTATGTTTTTAGACTCAATAGAAACTTTCAGTTGGCAGAATTGCTTCTTATGTTCAGTTGGATCTTCAGGTATTTGTCAAGTCAAAATGACAACTTTGACTCTGAAATTGAGTTGATTTGGAACTGCTTGCTAGAATTGATGTGACGATCTCAACTTTTTTCTTAAACAGGTGACTGTTAATGGTGAAAGGGTTCTTATCCCCTATTCCAGCAGCTTGTTTGAAATCACTGCCTATGGAGAAATAATGCATGAAATCAAGTTCTCTCTTCTTGGACATAATCTCACATTTACTCCAAGAAACAATGAGTTTATTCTGAGACTTAATTCAAAGAGCTTTTCTTCAGGAACAAAAGGGCTTTGTGGTAAGTTTGAAAGTTAGTACTTTTAACAGCTTCCTACTTGGGCTTGAACTTCTATTTATTTTATTGCTATTGTAAACTGTCTGGGTGAACTGGTCCCATACTTTTGGGGGAATATTGGAAATCTGTGTAAGTTTTTCTACTCTCATCCCCAATGTAACAGCTCACTGCCCAGTAATACTTTAGAAAGAACAGCAGAGACAGGTTTTTTTCTTGCTTCAAGTTATCTTTTCAAGGAGATTTGTGCTTTTTTTTTTTTTTGGATGAAGGTTTATTTTTAGATTCTTACAAATTCACTCCTGTGAGAAGTGAAGGTAAAAAATTTGAGGGGGCAACTGCTACTTGGGTGAGTTAATTCCACACATCCTCAGTGATGTAATCTATACAGAGATTGCACCTCTGTGGCATAAACCTGTACCTCCTTTAGGAAGGAAATGAGAAACAAGACCCAGGGTATTTATTGACAGCAGCTATAAGGAATATCATGAATTCCTGGAGCTGCTCGGTCCGTGTCATCCATCCCATCCCTGTTTTTTTTCTTCCTAGGTTTATTTTAGCGTTGATGACTCAGACTGTTCTTGTCCCTTTACTCGCCCAGGGCTGTGTGACCAGAACCACGCCAACGACTTCACGCTGCGCAACGGCTCCGTCGCTGCCGACAGCAGCGTGTTCATCCAGGACTGGACCGTGCCAGAGCCGGGCCGGGCCTGCGAGAGCCGCAGGGAGGAGCGCTGCTCCGAGCGCGCGCCCGGCCACTGCCGCCTGCTGCTCTCGGCGCGCTTCCAGCCCTGCCACAGCCTCATCACCCCCACCATGTTCTACGAGGCCTGCGTGGAGAGCAGCTGCTACGAGGAGGAGGCCTGTGAGATGATCACGTCCTACGCTCACCTCTGCAGGGAGTACGGCGTCTGCGTGGACTGGAGAACGCCCGAGCTTTGCCGTAAGGGTTCACTCTGTGCTAGAACTGGTGCAGGAATCGCCCTGCCCTGGGACATCTCATGCCTGTAATGTTAGTTTTTTGTATGTTTCACGTCAGGTTTATTGTACAAGTGGTATTGCAGATCTCATAACTGGTTGGTCACCCGCTAAGCTGGATGTTATGAAAGAAGTGTTTCTTGGTAAACTGCTAACTGGTGAAATTCCAGGCTAGAGGGAAATAAAGGTACTGTGAACAGGTGGAATGTGGTGGCAGAGCCAGTGTGATTTTAAGTTTCTGCTACAGGGAAAAACGGGGAAAAGGCCTCTCTCTGTGATGTCGTTTCTTGCCAGGACATGCCAGCTAGGCTGACTGAACGAGCTGTAATTGCCTTTGCAAATCTGGTTCTCCTTCTGCCTGGGTTTTGCTGGGTTTTGGAGGTTAAAAGTTTGTGCTGTGGGAAAGCAGTGTTAGCAGAGTGTGAGTATTGCACATTACCAGAACCCAACCAAGGCAAGCCATACTCCCATGCTAGAGTCAAACCCCGACATCTGTTGCTTTGTATACCTTCTCTCCTAAATTCTTACAGACAAATAGTTCTTTCTCTTCCTGTTTTATTTTTTCTCCTCCTTTTTTGTCCCTTTTTCTCCTGAAAGCCCTGTTAGGAGTATACCTCAAGTCTGCCAAAAATGTGAGGTATAATAAACTACAAACAAAGAACTCTTGAGGTGGCTTATTCTCCACTTTCTCTAGTTAACCTTTCTGCAGTGATGGTTGCAGACATTCAGGTAGTCCCTCAGCATGTCTGGTTTAGTCAAATGCCTTAAATGTGGATGTCTGTAGACGTTTTCTTTCCTAGCTACTTCCTCACAGAGTGCCTTGGTGTCCAGTTGGTTTTTTCACCTCCTGCCTCTCTAGTTGAGTTGTTTCTTATTGCTTTGCCTTTTTTCCCTGGATACTTTTAATTTCAGAACTGGAGAGCCAGCATCCTAAAGGCATGATACCAAGAAAATAAAAAATGTAAAACAAATGCTTTTTTTCATGTTTTAAACCCAGACTGAAGGAATGATGGGATAGGAATTCAAGAATGTTAGTGTGACTTTGGCCTGAACCTCCAGTTAATGTTTGAAATATCTTTCCAGGATCTTAGGTTATTGGACACAGTCTGGTTGGAGTATAGTTCTAGAAAGAAGAGAGAGAACATTGCCAGCCATTTTCCAAATTCAGTGCCTCAGCCAGACTTTGCAAATTGTAATGTCCAAAGCTGGATGTCAGAGATTACCTTAATAACTCTGTGCAATTTTCAAATTCCTGTCTGGTTACAAGCCTGTACAAGGATGGACAAAGAACTCTTTTAACACTAATTGCATAAAAGTCTTAAATGTCCTAACAATAGCATCATCATCCTTCTTCCAGCAAATGCCTGTGTGCAACTGCCAAATTTTAAATTGTCAACATTTGATTAATCCAAGTTTCATTAATCACTAAATAGACACTACAGTTTAATAATCGCTCTACCACTCTATGTTTAATACCAGTAGCACAGTTCTGGATTACCTTGCTTCCTTCCTCCCAGTGCATTGAATCCCTGTCATTCTTGAGGAATTTTACTTGAGGTCTTGTCATGCCATATTGGGACATTCCAAGGACTACAAATCCTTCCTGATTGCTCTTCCTGGGTGGGTGAATATACTCTCTGTAATTCAGATATATTCAGCCTGTAAAAGAGAAGGCTTCAGGGTGACCTCATTGTGGCCTCCCAGTGCCTGAAGGGAGCCCACAGGAAAGATGGAGAGAGACTCTTGACAAGGGCCTGGAGTGACAGGACAAGGGGAATGGCTTCACACTGACACAGAGCAGGGTTAGATTGGATATTGGGAAGAAATTGTTCCCTGTGAGGGTGCTGAGGCCCTGGCACAGGTTTCCCAGAGAAGCTGTGGCTGCCCCATCCCTGGCAGTGTCCAAGGTCAGGCTGTGAGCAACCTGGGCTAGTGGAAGGTGCCCCTGCTCATGGCAGGATGGTCTTTAGGTCCTTTCCAGACCAAGCCATTTTATGATTATATTAATAATATAATATAATATAAAATATAAATAATATAAAATAATTGGCTTTAACATTTAAAGATTCAATGTTAAAGATTTTCTTTTCTGTCTCCATTGGCTGCTAGAAGAGTGTATGTAGACAGTTGAGCTGATGAATGTTTTCTTGTTTGTTTGTTTGGGAGCTCGGGTTTTCTTTCAATGTTTTTTGTCAGGGGATTGAAAGAAAGTTTTATTAATCTCACAGCAGTCACAGACTGGGAAATAAGAGACACTTTTTCTAATTGAAGCTGTAGAGAAAATAGACTTAAGGGAATACACAGTATGGAAGCTGTGTCCAAAGGTTTTTTGAATAGCTGTAGCCCTAATTTTGTGTTTGCCTTTAGAGACAATATCCTCAGGTTTGTGAACACATCAATAAAAATTTTCTGCTGGCTTGCAGGGTTATGCAACTTTCCTTGATTCAGTTAATTATGTTAATAAGGCAATTCAGTTAAAAAGATGCAGAAATCCAACTGATTCAGTTTTGAAGTACCAAAATATTCTGTTAGATTTCTTTAGTTCTATGGGAATACTGCAGCCTATCAAGTGGAAAAAAAAAGATAATTAAAATTAATCTTTCTTCAATGCTTTAATCTGTCCTGGATGTCTTTTAGCCATACACATAAGGTTCTAAATTCTTATGTCTGTTGCCCAGTGTTGGAAACAAAATTTGACAAGTGAACACTCACCTAAACTATTGTATCATTTTTGGATTGAATCATATGTTGATGCTGATTGATGTGACCTAAAAATGTGGTTTGCTGATTTGTGCTGCAAGGGACCAGATCCATTCATTGGGTGATGGCTTTCTAAAATTGAAATAATTCTAAAGAAAGCTTGAGTTAGAGAAAGATTGATCTGCATTTCCTTAGATCTCTTTAGACAAAGTTGGTGTTTTCTTCTCTGTCTTGCTCAGCAATGAAATGTGCCCCACATCTGACATACGACCACTGCCACACGGCCTGTGTGAAGAGCTGTGAGAATAATACCAAAATCAGTGTCTGCAAGGATTATCCCACGGAAGGCTGCTTCTGCCCAGAGGGAAAGGTGCTTTTTGGTGACACCTGTGTTAGTGAAGAAGTCTGCACTCAGTGTGTCAGTGAGGATGGCACACACCATCAGGTAACTACGTGCACAGCAACCTCTGGCTGTGGTTGGAGTTCACACCTTTGGAAAGCAAATCTGTTTTCCCTTTGGATACTTTATTTTCTAGCTCAGTTCCTCCTAATCTGCTGGCTGTCAGCCCCATTTAGCTCCCCTAGTGTGAAATTGGCTGGGACTGGATATAAAGATCACAGCTGGGACTGTACAGACCTGGCAAGGCATGACAATTCCATGTGGAGGGGGTCTAGAGAGAAGAGAGGAAGAGTGATGGCATAAGTGAATATTTACCAAGATAAACATCTCCATTCAGCAGACTTTTTACGAGTAATGACAATTTAATCATAAATCTGAATCCTTTACTTAAAAAACATTGTATTGTCTTTGCAAAGCTCACTGAAATCCTCATGAGGGCCAGTGGAGAGACAGGCATCAAACACTTCCCCCTGTGACCAGGGGCAGGACCCAGGGAACAGCTGGAGCTGTGTCAGGGGAGGGTCAGGCTGGATATCAGGGGAAGGTTCTTCCCCCAGAGGGTGTTGGGCACTGAACAGGCTCCTCAGGGAATGGTCAAAGCCCCAAGGCTGCCAGAGCTCCAGGAGTGTTTGGACAACGCTCTCAGGGATGCACAGATTGGGATTGTTGGGGTGTCTGTGCAGGGCCAGGAGCTGGACTCAGTGATCCTTGTGGATTGTTTCCAGTTCATGCATGAAATATTTCCAGTGGTTGGTGGGGAGTGGTGAGACCAAGCCAATCTTATGTCAAGTGTTATCTGTTGTCTTTTTTTTTTTTTGAGAATTATTCCTTTGATGAAATTCCTCATTTTGGTTTTGCTGAAAATCTACTTTGCTTAGTTAAGGCAGCCCTTTCTGTGGCAGCATGGGGTTGGGAAAAGCTGTGGATACTGGGTAGCAGACTGCAGTGACACTGTTGATTCCAGCATCACACAGTGGGTTTGTCCCCTGTTTCAAACTCTTCCCTGTGTCACTTGTTCCAAGTAATAGAGATGGTTCTTCCTCACCTCCACCTACTCACCTCTTAAAGTTTGCACTCAAAGATCAGCCAGTCCTCTTCAAGCCACATTTTTGTTATAGAATTTGAAGAAGAAGGGACTTTAATTGCAGTGTTTTATGGGCTTTAGATCCTTAATGATATTTTTGGGGAGGTGGAGGACAGGGCAGGATCAGCTCATGAAGCCATTTTGCCTCTCCATCATTGCAGGCTTAGCTTTGTGAGGAATACAACAGGCACTTGGGCCAGGATTTCCTTAACCTCCTTCTTCTCTTCTGGTGTTCATTCCTCTGTTCTTTTCTACTCTAGACTGTGTTTGGGTTTATGGGATTTTAATCCTGACACTCACACACAGTGGCTTAAAACATGTAACTGTCTCTCAGTATAGGTGCAGTATGCTTAGATTTCTCCTTTTGTTTTGTCTTCCCATCTCTAAAGGTCTCAGCACAGTTAGTTTTAAACTATGTGCCAGAGTTTTCCAGATAACAGCATTTTTTGTGGCATCCTGACATGCTCTTCATGTTCTCACCCAGAACCTGGATTGGTTGTGTAAATTAAAATATCTGATAATGCATCCTTCCACTCTTGCCTCTCTATTCACAAGGGTGTTAAATGTGCATAGCTCTGTGTGGGTAACTGCAGCTTTAATATCAATGATTTCTGCACTCATGGGAAGGAACAGTGATTGAAAAATTTACTCTCTTTACTGGTAGTTTCTGAATGTGCTCATGAGCCCCCAGGTAGTCACCACAGTGATGATTTCAGTTTTAGAGGTGATAGAGTGCTTCTTCAGTCCACTGGAGAATCAAGTGATGACATTCCATATAGTCTTAATATAACAATATGCACTATTTATTCCCCTCTGCTAAAGACTTACTAATTAGGGAAAACAGACACTTCTCTGTATTTCCCAAAATAATGCTGTTTCCCTTATTACCACTGAACATGAAATCATGGTATGTAGTTGCACCAGTCCACTGCTACTCACAATAGCCTGCCATTGCATTTATATCTGAGCATTTTTGGTGCTTAAAACAATAGTAATTCCTCATCCCATCCACGCATTCTTTACATCTTTTGCTAAATTGGCACACAATTATTGCAGAATTGCGTCTCCTTAGTTTTTTACTGTAATCAGGACAACCAACCCTTTATGGATAAATCTTCATAAATCTGATTTTCCAGCTTAATGTTAATTCCCTCACTCACTCCCACCCTCCCATCCCATCATACCAGTGACCAGAGCACGGGATTTCTATCTAACACTCTGTTGGGGCTTTTTCCTCCAGCACTTGGAAACGTGGATTCCTGAGAATGAGCCCTGCAAGATCTGCACGTGTCTCGATAACAAGAAGATAAACTGCACGGTCCGACCCTGCCCGACTGTCCAACGTAAATTCACTCAGCTCTGTGATTGGACTTGACCTGATGTTTTGGTTCCTGGCTTCCTAGTTCTTACCCAACCTTGTTTTATGCATGTTTTCTCCAGCTGTCCAGTGTGGTCCGTGTGAAGTCGCTCGCCTGCGCAGGGACCCTGGCCAGTGCTGCCCTGAGTATGAATGTGGTAAGGTCTTGTAAACTCTTGGGATCTTCTTGGTCTGTGCTTTTACCAGGCATTTCTAAGATATGCAGTCCCTTTAAAAAAAAAAAAATTAATTCAGTGTTGCATTTTTGATACCACTGAATGATTGATTGTACAATCATCCATGTGGAAAACCAAACAGCTCCTAAGGATATGAGCCTCCAATCACTTCCAACTTTCTTTCTGTAGCAGATGAGAAAGGAATGGAGCAATTTGGTTTTTTGTAAATGACATTAGAATGGTTTTTTTCTCAAGTGTTTATTTTTGCATCATCTATATTTGCCCATTAAATTTAACATTAGAATCTTAATCCCCATAACCCGAGCTTGAACTCTTCTCTAAGCTATTTTGAAAACAAACTCTGACCTGTTGAACTCTAATGTACTTCATATTTTAAGACAGCAATTGAGTGTGTTTTTAATGGGGATGTTCATGTGTGTGTGTGTCTTTTCTTGAGGACTAAGTAGGCGTGGTTTTAAGCACTCTCTGAATTTCTGCTCTTAGTGTGTGACCTGGTTTCCTGTGATTTGCCTCCTGTCCCTGTCTGTGAATTTGGCCTGCAGCTTGCCCTGACCAACCCTGGAGAATGCAGACCAAATTACACATGTGGTAAGATCATTTTTCCTAGCAGGGAGTGACACTGGAACACTGCCTTTGAGCAACACTGACAACTTCCTTTAGGCATTATTTTTCCCCCTCTGAAAGGTTTAATTTTGGTGCCAGCAGACATGTAATGATTTCCCAGACTTGGCAGAAGTGTATTGTTGGCATTTTGAGTACACTTTCAAATTAAGGACAAGAGAAACACTTTACTTCTGGACATGTGTTCTCTGACCTTGATGCTTATTTTATAAATCTTTTTGTTTGTGTATGAGACAAGAATTTTTTTTGGCAGGGCAACAACTTTTCTGAGTTCCTGAACCCCAGAGCCTTTTATATCTGCATTACTCAGGCTTTAAGTAGATTTATAACACTTTAAGGTGGTGATTAATGCCTTGCTGCCAGAGAACTGTCTTGTTTGCTGGCAGTGCTCTGAAAATCCATGAGCTTGACACGGTGCCCACCTTTTCCTGCCAGCCTGCAACAGGGAAATGTGCAGCTCCATCCCGAGACTCTCCTGCCCGTCGCACCGGACGCTGACCGCTGTCAAGACCGAGTGCTGTGATAAATATGAGTGCACCTGCAGCTGCAGGAACTCCACAGTGAGCTGCCCTCTGGGCTATCTCTCCCAATCTCTCACCAATGACTGTGGCTGTGTATCCACCACCTGCATTCCAGACCGGGTAAGGGAAGTGAAATGTCTTTTCCACGGATGACAGTGTCTTTTCCACATGGAGTGGGAGCAGCCAGCCAGCTGGATATCCCCAAATAAGATGCTGGAAAGTGATGCCAGGGTGTTTTTAATTTACAGGTGCTTGAAAGAAACACACTATTACTTCATACTGTTGCTTTTGTTACAGGAACTTATTTTGACACAAACCAGTCCATTTTTTGTAACTTTGAAATAATATTAAAAAAAGCTATTTGAAACTTAAAGGTCACTCAAACATCAGGAATTTCAGAGGTGATTTTTGTTTTCAGCTAACAGATATACACACTTTGGGACCACTACCATTAATATATATTCTTCCAATCTCATACTAAATTTATTTGCATATTTGGATCACCTTAGACCTAAAATTCCTTGTGCTCATTGATTACTTTTGTCTCTGCCTGAGAAGTTGGTGTGTCTTTTAAGGACTATATTGCCACTTTTAATTTTTTGCCAGATTTTGACTCTGCTAAGGCTTCTCTGGGGTGTATTTTTCTTATTTTGCCAACATTTTATTAAGTTATATTATGTTAACCTTTAAGATAAAGTTGCTTAGAGGACAGGCTGCAGGGCAATGCAACTTTTTCATTAAACCTGAACATAGGGTTACATTGTCTTGTAGCTCAAGACATCTACCTTTTATTGTCCATTTCTAAGTAGTTCATGATCTTGCATAATTCACTTTATGTCTCTGGGCCTTACTTGCTCTAGCTATAAAAATAAATTATGTTCTCTCTTTAATACCAAGATGTAAAATTTTTTAATAGAAAGTCCAATATAAGGGATAGCTCTGCTTTTTAGGGGCAGTTGTGGTGGCCTGAGGATACCAGAGGAGGAAAGCTTTTAGCTTCAAGTAGGATCTCTTCAGATAAGATCATTTAGCTGGAAGCAGTTTTGTCTTCAAGGCTCCTTCTAGAGGACTTACTGTTTATTTTCCTAAAATATTATCACATTATACTTACAGGGAAACTGAGACCCTGGGCAACTCTACCAACTGCAAATAAAACTCTCAAGTTTATTTTGTATAAAACAGTAGCTTTTTTGTACTTATTTTTCCTTTCCTCAACAGGCCACAATTTTAAGACCTGTAGCATTTCTAAGGGATTCAAAATATTCCATTGACTTTATGGTTCTTTTCACACCTTAAAATGCAGCCTTTTGGAACCAGCAGTGTGCCCTGACAGCAGCAGTGTGCTTTTTAATGTATTAATTATTGTATTTAATAGGTGTGTGTGCACAACAACATAGTCTATCCTGTTGGGACAACCTGGGAAGATGGATGCAGGGAATGCTCTTGCACTGGTGTGAGGGATGATGTTACAGGACTTCAGATGATGGAGTGTCGTGACAAAGAATGTGACACGTTCTGCTCTCGGGTGAGTAACGCCTAAACCAGTGCAATAACCAGCAGAGCCCTGCTGGGGACCTGCAGTGATCCCTTTTAAGCCTCCTTGCTTAGAGATTAACCAGAGAAAATTAGAAAAACAAGTGTTGTAGCAATGGATTATCTTGGGAGCAGAGTCTAAGAGCATGAGTCTGAGCATTATTGACTTTATTTTAGGCTTATTGTTTTAGGATCGCATCCTGCTGCCAAGAAAACCAGTGACAAATTTATTTTACATTTGATAGAGTAAAAACTGCATCCTGAAGTGTCTGTCATTTACACCACTTGCACAATAAGTGCTCATGATGGCTGAAGTTCAATTGCAGATGTCTGTTCTAGCTCAAGTTCACTTTCTGAAGTTCCCATTTCAGCTCTGTCTGTTGCTTAGCTCTGCCTATTGTGGCAGTAATAACACCTCATGCTGGGACCTTTATTGTGCTCAGACATCTGCTACATCCTATAAAACCCTGTGGTTTACTTTTGGAAGCCTGCAAAGGAAGTATGAGCCACTTTGTTGTATTGATTTAGATGGTCAAACAGGAATAGACAGATAATTGCTCCAAAGAGTTGGTAGAGGAATGTGATTTAAGCCAGATATTAGGAAAATGTTCTTCTCCCAGAGACTAATGCACTGAAACAGCTCCCCAGGGAATGTCTCTTCTCAAAGCGTGACAGAGCTCAAGAAGTGTATTGGGACAGGGTGGGATTGTTGGGGTGTCCTGTGCAGGGCCAGGAGCTGGACTCAATGATCCTTGTATATCTTAAATACTGCATCATTCTTTAGGACCAAACAAAAACCCCCAATCCATTAGGAAAAAAACAACAAAGCAATTGCAGAGTTTGATGAGAAAGTCTGAGGATGCCAAATGCAATAAAAACCGTGAGAGCAGATGTGGGAGTTTTTACCTATTGCAAGAGAATCCCTTCAGTTCCCATGTGTAGAAAAGTCTTGTCTCTATTATGGCAATTTTTATGAAATATTAGGTCTAAAGTATCAGGCTGTGTTTCATCTCATAGTAATAATTTATCAATAATCTGTTATTCAAATAAAATCTCATTAATGCAGAGCTACAATTCCTTGACATTGCAGCATTAAAAAAAATCTGGTTAAAAACAATAAAAAGACTTGGTGAAAATTATGGCAGTTCTTTATGGGAAATTCTCAATTTTTCAGCTTCTTTAATGGTTCTCAAGGCTGTACAACCAAAACTGTAACTGTTAGACTACCTGGATAGCTCAAATTTTTTTTTTCCTTTGCTTACCCCTGATTCGGTGGATATACATATCAAGGACATCAGCACTGCTGTCATCCAGTTTGAATTGATCTTAAACTTATTTTTCAGTGCAGAGTAGGTGGCACTACACATTTTAGTGATCTCAAATACATACTGTAATCATTAATCATTGATAGGGTGATATTTAGACTCTCTTCTGCTCCTGGTTATTAATTTCATTGCCAGGTGTTAAAGTCATTTTTGACAGTGTCATCTGACTTCTGTGAAAACAGCTCGGAGGTTTTTTTTTAATCTTGCTATACAAAAAAACCCCCAAAAAACAAAACAAAACAAAACAAAAAAACCCTCAAAAAATCAAACCAAACAAAAAAAAACCTCCAAAAAACAAACAAAAAACCACCAAATCCTGAAAACCCTAGAGCATGTACTAGCTCTTGGATTTTTGCTTCTCTTGAGTTTGCCATGTAGAAAGTTGCATCTGATGCTTCAGACAGTTCAGACATGTATTTAGAAGATAAAAGTAATATAAAACCAAATGCTCAACAGCACAACTTTTCTCACAAAGCTGGGTCAAGGTCTGGCATCACATTTTAGGATGTTATATGAAATAAACTTCCATATCAAAGTCCATTGATTATTGAAGTTTGCTGATGTGCTTCATGTTACAAATCAGGGACAGTTCATGAAGGGAAGGAGCAGTTGGGAATCCCTCAGTAATTCAGTTTGATCAAAATCAAATTATGCTTATTTTTACAGGCATTTTTCACATGAACAATGTTATGTGACACATCATCCTTCCTTCAACTCTGTATTGAGATCAGAGTTTTGTTTTGCCCCTTGGAGACTGCCTAGCTATTACACATAGAATATTTTATTTCTAATTAGATTAAAACTTTTTGCTTTCTTGCACTTAGATATTTCACTGTTTCAGTATTTGGCTGCTTGCTTTAGGAGATGAATATGTATTAAAAGTGAGAATTGGGATTCTTGTTTCTGTGATTTGGGGGATTTTTTTGACCTATTTTGCTGGATTTGTAAGATTTTTCTTTAGTAACAGAATGCCTACTGTTCAATTTTCATCCTGCTTATTTAGTTTTCCATAATTAAGCATTAGACTTTAACATACATGATCTCTATTGTTGTACAGTAGTTTCATTTTGTTATCTTAATTTGTAGGAGTTTTATTCAAATGCCTTTTGGAGGTAAACTGTTGGCTTAAACTGTGTTGGACCTGGCAGTTAATCGTTCAACTTGGTCTTAAAGGGTTTTTTTTAACTTAAGTGATTCTATGAAAAGATGAAATGATCAGTCAAAACCAGTCCCTGGATTACAACTTTGAGCAACCTGCATCCTCCCTCTGCTTTAGCAGAGATGTCTGAAAGTGCTCAGACTGAATCCTACCCTTGAATTTTCTGGAATGGGAAGGGCAGTTGTGAGTGCTGATTAACCTCCAAGATTCCACAAGAGCAATTTTTACCTACAATTTTCTTTTTTAAAATACTGTTATATATATATAAATTTTTTTTAATTATTAAAAAATTCCTCATGATTATATCTGTCCTTTTTCAAACTCTCCTTTTCATAAAAGGTTGCTAACATTAAACATTGATCCTAAAAGAAGATGCTGGGATTGATATTCTTGTTTGCCTCCTTTTCCTGGATAAATAAGTCCTTTTCTTTCTTTTCTTCCTCCAGGGCTACAAGTACATTGTGCCAGAAGGGGAGTGCTGTGGGAGATGTCAGAAAACTGCCTGTGAGGAGCTGCACTTTTGGCCTCGGGGTGATGAAGATCCTCCTTTGCATGAGGTGAGGCACCAGTGGGATGCACACATTCCCTCCCAGCAAAAGCCCCCTGGAATTATTTTGTGTTCCATGGAAGGAAATGAAGATGATATCAGCTTTTTCTTCTACACATCAAGCAGCACTGAGAGACAGTATTTTGGGTGTCCTGTGACCTACCCAGTCAATTCCCTACGTGTGAATCCTCCCAACCCTTTTCTGGGCCAGATATTTTGTGTACAATTACTAATTTCAGCCATGGTAGCTTGAAAGAATGTTCATTGGGTATAATGCCTCCCTGACTGTCAGCTATTTGTTTAAATTATCCCAGCTAATTTGCATTGCAATCTGCTGCTGTCTTAAAAAAAGAAAAAAAGCTTGGTAAAGTGTCATTTTGTAACCTGCCTTTTTCCTAGTTTTAAAAAGGGGATTTCTTAATGCAGATCAATACCCTTTTCTGCTTCATCAAACAAGCCTTCAAAAGGCCTGTTTCTGTGTCTCACTCTCTCTCACTGACTTTTTTTTTGTCCTTACACATTAATAGCATGCTAACACATTAATAATACTCTGCAGTCTCTTCCTATTCTAACTCTTCTGTCATTAGTGAAGAATTAAGCATTTAACCCACTAGAAGAAAATGTGTTTCCTAACTTTCTGAACAAAGATGTTTGAATTCACTGCAGCTGGGGATCTGATCTTCAGTTTTGTTCTTGAAGTGTATCAGAGTGGTATCAGTGAAGGAATAAAACCACAAATCAGTGAGCAGCTCCTCCCAGCACTGAACTGTGGCAGCATCTTCCTCCTGGCCTCTGTTGATGTCTGTTCCTATAAATAGCACTTGAAGTTCCTGCTTTGTCTGGCCTGTAGGTGATGATAATAAGAGAGCTGTAATCAGGATCTTGTCTTTTCTACATTTGCAAGTGTTTCAGGTGTAGGGCCTATTGCTAAAGCCTCCTTTGGGCTCAGCAGAGCTGATTTGCAGCAGGTTTGCAGAACAAAGAGCTGCAGTACAGTGTAGCCAGTCACCAGGGAAAAAATTGCAGATTTAACTCCAGTTAGGAGTGCTTTTTCTTCTTCAGATGTTATTTGACCTGTCCCTTTTGAAGAATACTCCTGTAATTCTTATTCTCTACAAACTCAGCATGCTCTGTAAACTGATTGTCATGGTAAGGGTTTGTGGAGAACTGAGTGACACTGTTCAGTAAATACAGTAAATGTGCTTTTGGCAAGCCAGCACGTGGCTGGAGTGGCCTTCCCTTTATCCAGGGGCACAGATGCTGCTGCTTGTGTTTCATCCTCTCCCACCTTCCCCTCAGGTTGGCACGGAGTGGCGATCTCCCTGGAACCGCTGCGTTGTCAACGAGTGTGTCCGGGTGAACAACGAGGTTTTTGTGCAGCAGAAGAATGTTTCTTGCTCCCAAATGGATGTGCCTGACTGTCCAGAGGGAACTGAGCTGCGCTGTGACCAAGTGATAGACTGCTGTCCTTCCTGCAGATGTGGTAAGGGTTGGGGGATGACAAATGGGATCACTCCACCGTGAATTGTTTTGTGGGGTAATTTTCTGTTTCTCAAAACAATTTTAAAAGTGTGTGTTTTGGAAGCATAGCTCCATTTTGAAGGGGGCTCCTGTGTAATTCAGATACTGACTACAGATGCACCTGCTTCTGCATCCAAAGCCCCATGGACAAAAGAAGAGGGGGGGATTCTGCCTTCCATTGCTTGAAGGAGCCACAGGAAAGATGGAGAGAGACTCTTGACAAGGGCCTGGAGTGACAGGACAAGGGACAATGGCTTCACACTGAGCAGGGTTAGATTGGATATTGGGAAGAAATTGTTCCCTGTGAGGGTGCTGAGGCCCTGGCACAGGTTTCCCAGAGAAGCTGTGGCTGCTCCATCCCTGGCAGTGTCCAAGGCCAGGCTGGATGGGGCTCTGAGCAACCTGGGCTAGTGGAAGGTGTCCCTGCCCATGGCTGGGGGTGGAACGAGATGATCCTTAAGGCCTCTTCCAAGCCATTTTATGATTCTATGACTCCTAACATAGTCTTGGCTCAAAAGTCTAAATCAAAACATTTGGGTAATTGGCCTCAGTCTGGGAAGACTCTCAGTAATGTTTAGTTGATAAGTGTTGTGCAACCACAGGGTGGGGAGGGAGCAATGGGGGGAGGAGAGGATATATGCTCTCTAATTTGCAGAAAACCTGAGTTCATCTGAGAGTGTGAAGCTTGAACTGAAGGGGAAACTTTGTGTTCTGCCATGTACTTGTTAAAAAATAGCTCAGCCATAGATATTTTTATGCAGCATCAAGTATAGCTCTGACAAATTGATGCCTTTCAAGGTATAATGTAAGAAAGCTCAGTTATGCCTCTTTACAGTGAAACTGGAAACAAATTTCTTCAAGCTGGAACTATACTGAGTGAAAAAAAAAGTAGCTGTGGTTGATTAAATCTTGGAATTGTCATCATAATGGCAGTGCTAAATAGAACACTTTCTTCTTTTTCAGCACCCCTGAATGGTTGTCCTTTGAATGGCACTGTTATTGGGGTAAGACACAAATTCCTTTTACTTGTTGAGATGGCAAGCTATATTTAAATATATGAATGAGCTTTTGCAAGACACCCACTTGTCAGAACATACACACACAGAATATAGGTCAGCTTTTTTTTCCAGACAGAATCTCTGCAAGTGAGACCTTGGAGTAAAAGCAGTGCCAGGGGACTCAGCACATCTATGTCCAGCTCCTGACTCTGCCAGGGTCTTCCTATATGGCAATGAGCATCTCTGCAAAATGGGGACAGCAATGTTTCCTTATCTTGAAGGATGCTTGAAAAGAGGGCTTAGAAAGTGTGGTAATCTGCATTTTGTAATGGTTTGCAGGCTACCAAACACACAGGAAACCCTCTACGAGGGTTAATCCTTGCCCACTTTGGGGAAGCAAAACCTTCCCATATTCTGCTTAGAGGATAAGGCAGATTAAAGCAAGGATGGAGACTTCCTCCACCTGTGTGGAAGGAGAGGTATCCCTCCTTGGCTATTAGCAGGAACAGGAAAGCTGAGCTTCCTCCCTGTTTGACCTCTTTTCCCTTTCAAGATCCCTGCTGATATGCCCTGTGAGGAAATTTTTTCTCAACTGCGTATTTAATGGATAGATTAAGACATGTTTAACCCAGCCCATGACAGTGGGAGTGATGGGAGTTAAGCATCTGATCTCATTTATGCCAAATTTATCTTTGGAGAGCTCTGTCAATTGTTCATTGTTTCCCCTAAATCCATATTCTGGCAGCACCTCTGGTGTCAAAGAGCTCTAAATATTCTCACCATCCCTTAGGGAAACAGGTTCTCTTTAGTCATTTAACCTAACTTTAACCTACTCATTCCTGTTTTGTCAACATGTGTCTTCCTTTTTCATTTATGTAAAAGTAAATTTACTCAAATTTCTTTATATTTTAATGGTGTGACAGTGAGAACCTTTCTCCATCTATTTGCTGTGGTTTAGATTATTTTTTTTCGTAGTCCAAAGACAGAAGTTTATCAGTTTTTTAGAGCTAAAGCCATGTCATCAAGCATCCATCATTCTGTGTAGAGATGACTTCCCTGTAGAATTAAATACAAGGAAAAACTCTTGTTTAGAGTTTTTTTCCCCTCCCTTGTTAGAAAAGAAAAGCTTTCTTGTCAGAACACTGGTTTAAAAGTGATAAATTCTAGAATAATCTTTCTCTTTGATTTCTCTACTTGTTTCCTCTACTGTATGTTGAGAGAACTAGCTGGCATCCTATAAAGACAATATTTTAGGGAATGTCAAGCAGGACAGTAATTAGCAGCTTCTGTCACCTTCTCTTATACAGGGTTATATATTCCAGATATATATACATGTAATTATAAATATATTGTGTGTATATATATGTAAATTATACACACACGGATATAATTTTTATGTATGTATGTATGTATATATATATAATTTCTCTATTGCAAACCAAAGCTCTTTCCAATGCTGTGTGCTGTTCTGCCATGACCAAATAATTTTTTTCTCCTTCAACAAAATGTTCACTTGATCTGTCAAGTAAAGTGCTTTTTCTCTCTTCAAGCATTTAGAAATATTTACAAATAATTTAAAATAGGCAAATTTTGAAACAAAATGCCATGCTGAAGGCAAAATGAGAAGTGTCTGTGTTTTGAAAACTTCAAAATAAAATGTTTCAGCTTCTGCAATTTTGAAAAAAAAAATCCTAAAAGTTCCTAAACTAGCTTAATTTAATGACTGGCCATAAATTAATTAGCTGTATGTCTGAAATATTTTGAGCACCTGGAGTCACTACAGCTTTGTCTTCTACTATTCTCTGCTTCAGTGACTGATTCCAGAGTCCTGGTCAGGGAGGAAGATGTGGTGTCCACAGAAGTTTATACTTCCTGGATTTCAAACCCTTTATGTTGGGTCCTTTAAGAGTAGGCTTCAAGTTTCATTTTATATTGAGGGAAAACTTTTCTACGTTAACTCCTTCCCTGAATAATTCCAAGCTTTGAGTATTTTACTGCATTTCTGGTAATTGACTGTGTCCTTAATCCCTTTATATTTTTGTCATGTATCTGGTCACCAATATTACATTCCAGTAATTTGGTATACTGCATCCACTCTGCTGCTCCTAACAATGCTGTGGGTTTTAACTGCAAGCTTCCCAGCAGGCAGCTGTATTTATCAAAAGGATTATCTGTATCTCTCATCTGTTTTCTCAGGCTTTTACTGAGTGGCATTTTTGAAGGTGGTCTGAGCAGATTTGAGCTTTATGCAGGTTATTTTGGTGACACTGGGTTAGCAGGTGTTGACATTTCATTCCAAGCTAGCCAAAAGGAAAATATTTTTCCCTTTTTATAACACACCTATCATCCATTATCCAGTATCGACCCATTATTTTGTTAAGTTCTGTCATGCTAAGCAAATTTGGGAATGGGGTGAGACCTTTCCCCCAAAGTTCAAGGCACCTGTGTGTGAAGATTTCATTCCAACCTATCTCTGGTAATCCCTATGTTGCTGCCTCTCACAGTCATATTAATTCAACTTTATCTATTCTGTGCTTAATTGGAATGTTAGAACTATTAGAGGATTCCATGAGGATATCAGTGATACCTGTTGTGCCTCTGCAGACCCCTTTTTTTTAATGATGTTAAAGCCTAGAGCCACTGAGGCATTCTTTCATAAACCATATCATGTGGTCTGCACCAGAACTGTCACTCTGGTGTCTGACTGCTTTTCAGTGTTGAGATCAAACAAGAAATTTGGAATTTCATAGGATGTTTTCTCTCCATCTGTTGTGGTGTGACCCCAGCCAGCAGCCACTTGCTCAGTCCCCGTCTGCAGGATCGAGGAGAGAATGGGAAGGATGAAAGTGAGAAAACTCCTGGGTTGGGATAAAGAAGGTGAAAGTAAAAGCTGTGCAAGCAAAGCAAAACAAGGAATTCATTCATTGCTTGCCATGGTTGGGCAGGTGTTCAGCCTTCCCAGACAAGCAGAATGATGACTTGGGAAGTCAAATGCCATCACTCCAAACATTCTCCCTTTCTTCTTCTCCCCACTGTATATTCCAACCATGATGCCATAAGGTCTGGAATGTCCCTTTGGTCATTTGGGGTCACCTGTCCCAGCTGTGTCTCCTCCCAGCCTCCCATGTACCCCCAGTCCCCTCAGCATCCTGGCAGTAGAAAAAGCAGAAGAGGAAAAAAAAAAAAAAGTAGAAAAGGCCTTGGCTCTGTGAAGTCCCTGCCCAGCCATAACAACAACATTTCTGTGTTATCTGCCCTGTGTGCAGCACAAATCCAAACCACAGCCCCATTCCAGCCACTGGGAAGGAAATTGTCTGGACCCCAGGCAAAACCAGCCCACCCTCCCTCTCCAGCAGCAAAATTTTGAGTGTATCCCCATGCCTGCCTCCATTGAGGTTTTTTTTAACCCTCCAGAATAATGTTAGACACTACAAGAGGTTAAACATGGAAAACTGAGGAATCCCATGTTCAGGTCTCAAGCTGAGCTGTTAAAAGACAGCGATCTCCCCCTTGGTATTTCCTCTTTCATCATGTTTTATGTGGAGGATCCTTTTTCTAGACCTCAGGAGAGAGTCATGACTGTTACTGGTTATAGAGGTCTGAGGACCTCTGTTGTCCTGGGACACATAATAATAATATAGTAAAAATTCTGTGCTCAGAACATTTGTCCTTCAGAGTACTGACCCTAAACTACCCATAAATGCATTACTTTTACACTGTTACTGTGGCTAGCTTCTTGGTTTTGCTCCATTTGTTTCATGAGCATTTAATAATTCAGAAAGGAATCTGAGGATATGCACAGCACAAGTGAAATGAATGGTGGCATTCCATTAATATCTGAAGCACAATTCAAGCTTTTAATAATCTAACAAAATTGTTTGTTTACCTTATTTATTTACCTTATTTATTGGTATTTAGAAGTTTGTGAAAATCTTGAGTGCGCTGCTCCTGCTTTGTCCCTTCAACCTTTGTGGTTTGCTGTTTTGGGGTTGAAATGAAGAGCTTTGCACTTGGGAGGAAGAAAGTGTTTGTTTTTAGAAGTCCTTTTAGTGTGGAGTAACCAATTACTGACTCCATATATTTTTGTTTCTCAATGGTTTGGCATTTCTGCCCTGCATTTTAAATATCATTTTTCTTTGCTTTGAAAAGGTGATGGTGTCCAGAAAACAAGGTGCTGGGGAAGAGCTCAGGAAATTTGAATTATGCTCAGCCTGATTTGCTTATAACTGTGGATAAGTAGAATTCTTCAATCAGTAATTCTGTTTTTTTAAAAAAAATTTCTCTTTTCTTTTTAGGCCTTTAGAGATTCTAAGCAATGTTGTTACAAAACAAATAACAAGCAATTTTTTGCCCATAATCTGTGGATTGTGATGGCTTTAGAATAAAAACTTGTTGCCAAATCAATTCACTACATTCGAAAAATGAACTCTTGGCAACCATGTAGTCAGAATAAGAAATCTTCCTCATGACTTTCAAGGATCCCATTCTTGCTTGCACGATTTGTAAGCAGCAAAGAAATGCCAATGCCATTTCTCAGATTAAGGACTTCTAAAGGGCTTTCTTGAAGAAATAGCCTCATGCCATGCTGCTTGGTCTGGAATTAGAGATGAAAAATTTCAGTCTCTTGAAACTTGGCAGCATGGGTTTCTTGTTCCTCTAGCAAAGAATTACAGTGCAAGATTGAATGAAGGTGAGTTAGCCTGAAGTCACTTGTTGGTCTGAATTTTGCTGGTGAGGTGGTCACTAATGACAAACTGTTCTGGTGTTGCAGCACGGGAGGCGCCTGATGGTGGATCAGTGCACGACGTGTGACTGCTTCCAGGCAGCCCCTCGGAAATACACCCTGAGGTGCACCAAACTGAACTGCCAGGCCTGCCCAGGGGTGAGTGCCAGCCCTCTGGGGGCTCTGCTCAGGAATGTGTCTGATGAGAGTCCTGTTCTTCGCTCTACACACCAATTTACATCTGGTACAACTCTGGGGCTTTTGGCCTTTCTTCAGGCTCTTCTGAGAAGTCTTGGCTCTGTGTTCTTTCCTTGAATGGGATGATAAACACCAAATCTGATCTAAATCCTCAGCATAGCAAAGATAACTTTATATGGCACTCAGCTCTACAGACACATTTAGTTGTTTATTTTAGATTACTTACCCTTAGGGCAATATAAGGTTTAGCAAATCATTTGCAACAGGAACTGCTAAGTCCTCTTTTCTACAGTGTTATCTGTACCTCCAGGGACTGGCATCTCAGCCAGATCTCCATGCTTCAGGCCTTTCCTATGACTCTTCCAAATTGTCTAAAAGCTGGGCTCAGTAGCATTTGTTTGCTTCCCAGCCCATGCTTTTGGTGATTTGAAGTTATTGTCTCCAGCAGTTCCCATTGGTTTTTGAAGTCTTTGCTGCTGCTTTGATGCCATCACCTGCAAGGAATGACTTTAGCTGAGAAAGCCAGAGGGATACAGCTTCCATTTGTACTCCTCTGACCAACAGTGTGACAGGATTGCCTGATTAGTTCTGCTCAATTGTGTCATTTTTTCACTTAGCACCAATACCTCGAGTAGAAGGAGACCTAAGTGAGTTACAGAGGCTGGTTTGATCTCCCTGCATCCAAAGAGCACAGACCAGCAGCTAAGTTTTACAGAAAAAAACTTAAATGCCTCTTCCTCTTCTTCATCCTTTCCCTGGATAGTGGATGAAGCCCAATGGGCCCAACCAAACCCAGGGCCTGTGCAACTGGTGGCTGTGGCACCCAAATCCACATCCCTAACATGATCATGTGGGATTCCTGGCTGATGTCCAGGAGAGGCATACACTGATAGGGTCCCTGGAACAGAGGGACACAGAGTTTTTGATGAGTCCCATCTCCCATCCTGAAGTAGAGCTGGAAAAGCCTGGAAATGTAATTAAGTTTCTGTATAGAGTAATCTCTGCAATTAAAAAAATAGAGCAAGACTACAGGCTCAAATTATTTCCTGCAACCCTTTTTCTTCAAGAATTGTCAACAGTGTGCTAGCTGGCCTGTTGTGAGTAGAAAAATGATGTTGTGACTTCCAAATGACATCCAGGGACAGGTCAGTGGTTAGGACAACCCAAGGCCAGCCAGTTTCACGTAGGGAATGCAGTTCAGATAATTCATAAGTGTCCCACTTGTCACCTGGGCCATCAAAATGGCTTTGACCCCTTTTATTTGGTGGTGTGGATGTAGCCTGTGAAAAAACAACAATCTGGATTTCTTTTTGTGGTTCTAAACCCTAATATCACCCTTTCTGTAAGGTTTGATTATAGACATAGACTTCTGAAGGGGAAATAAATGGCCAAGCTCAGTGCTTTTTCAAAATACAACTTCCACAAAATATAACCTGGCAGATCTGTGAAAAGAATCCAAACAGATACACCAGATTGAATTTGTGGCCAGAGACATGTGTGCATACATATGTTCCCACACAAATATCCATTCATGCTGGTCAATGAAAGGAGCCAACTCTAGAAATTAAAGGTAGAGGAATCATTATAATACAGGATAAAAAAAAAGAAAAGGGGAAACATTCCTCTCCTGCTTCTATCACCACCCACACATTTCCCAAACAGCTCTTTTTCCCCACGTGACCCAAAAGTACAGACTAGACAGAAAACCCTGCAGAAAGGGCCATTTCCAGTTGGGCTTATTAAGAACTGTGAACTTGTGTTTGGGAGATGTGCAGCTACCCAAGGGAAGTTTCAGGTCTATGAGTATATATCCCTTCCTAGCCATTGTAATGAATTTGTGGAACTTGGGGAAAAAAAATCAAATAAGATACAGAATGTCTTTATTCCCCTAAGGCCAATGGGATTCACACACTTCACAGGATCTTTCCTGTCTCAAAGCCTTTGACTTCATAATATACCCAGATTAAAAGCAATTCCTTGCTAATGGATAAAATTTAAGAGGACAGATGGGTTAAGGATACCAATTCTCTCAGGAGCACCTGCTTTCTCCTGGATGTTGAAGTTGTGTAAGGAAAAGCTCTGGCAATTGAAGTGCAGCCAACTCCAGCATATTCTGCTCAGGAGGGACATTTTCTGGGTCACTTTATGACCTGCTTTAGGTGCTTATATTTTTGCTAGTAGGGAAAGTTCACCTAAATATCAATGAACTATATTTCCCCCCCACCCCCAAAGATTTAATAGTAACCCCCACCTCCCCAAATTCTCTTTCTATAAAAAAACATATGGGTGACATGCATGCCTTCACTAAACCAGAAAGTGTTTGTTTTCTTAAAAATGTTCATCTCATCATAAGCAGCTGTTGGTTATCTGGAGCAGCTGGGGATTTTACTGTGGGACACTTCATGTGTTAGCTCAGTTCCTTTCTGCTTGGTTTGGTTTTTTCTTTTCCATTATCCACTCTATACCTTTCTGCCTCTCTACTTAGTGCTGGTCATTCTCCTCTGCTCTTTTTCCTGCCACTGTTTTCCCTTCAGTGTTTGTGGGGTTCCATTATTTTCCTTTTCTTTCATTCTTTCCTTTATCCTTTTTTCTATATTGTACCTTCTCTGATGCTCTTTTATTCTCTTATATTATCAAGCCATTTTCTTTTTATTTCCATACTCCAAATTTTCCAGCTTAGCCTTGTTCTGCCCTTTCTCTGCCCAATGCTTCCTGGACATTTTGCTCTCTTCTCCCCAGTTTCAGCACTTCCAACCACTTTTCCATGTCACACTGTGTAGAATTCATTGGTTTTACTGAGAAGCATTTTTTCCTGGCTATCATTTTGACTACTGAATCTTTTAAAAAAACCCAAAAAAACTCTTAAAATAAATATTGGATGCATGCTTAAAATAAAATAAACCCAGAAAAATGTACTTCACCTTCTAGAACTACAGAAGGCAGGAAATCCCTGGCTCCTGCTGTGGAAAATGTGTGCCAACTTCATGTAGCATCAGGCTGAGAGATGGAAGGGTTCAATATCTTCAGGTAAGTTTTAAGCACTCTTTCTTTTATTTATGACTAAATGTAAATGTATCATCAACTTCTGTTCAACCCCAGGAAAGTGCATTTTTCTTCCTTTTTGATTAGGTAGCATGGTATGACCACTGATTTTTGTATCTCAGAATAATTGATCAAGGAATTTAATTTGTTTGTAAATGAAAATACAGAGGACTTCGTACCACAGTGTGAAATTCTACAGGGGCATTCTAGATTCAGGAATGTTATCAAGGAACTTTAACTGGAATATGACCTTGAACAGGTATTTAGAGGACATGAAAGCCCTTATTTTAAATGTGAAATAGTTAAGTTGAAAATGTGAATTTTGAGAAATTTCTCCAGCATAGAATCATAGAATGGATTATGTTGGAAGGGACCTCAAAGATCATCTTGTCCCAATGCCCTGCCATGGGCAGGACAACCTTCCAGTAGAGCAAGTTGCTCAGAGCCACATCTAGCCTGGCCTTAATGCATGATATGTTCTTAAACAGGAGTGGATATTTTTCTGGTTAAACCCAATTCTCTGTTGCAAGAGCCAGCATTTAAATTTTTCTTTTATTCCATTCCTGCGAGAAGTCTTAGATGGGGGCAGTATGGGAAGAGCCACGAAGCTGGGGAAGGGTCTGGGGCAGCAGGAGGAGCTGGGAAAGGGGCTCAGCCTGGAGAAAAGGAGGCTCAGGGGAACCTTCTGGCTCTGCACAGCTCCTGACAGGAGGGGACAGCTGGGGGGTCAGGCTCTGCTCCCAGGGAATAAGGGACAGGATGGGAGGAAACAACCTCAAGTTACACCAGGGGAGGTTTAGATTGGATATTAAATTTTTTCTTCACTGGAAGGATTGTCCATCTTTGGCACAGCCTGCCCAGGGCAGTGGTTGAGTCACCAGCCATGGAGGGATTTTAAAAAATGTGTGGATGTGGTTGGAAGTGGGAGGTTAATGGCTGGACTTGTTCTTAAGGGTTTATTCCAACCTGAATGACTTGGTGTGGGGATGGGGGATGTGGTTTTATATATATTTTCTAAAGAAGTTCCCAACCCATCCAGAAGGTAAATAATTGTATATATGTCTCTGTAAAAGACAGATCATAGGCCAGAGCCCCAAATCTCTCACTTAGTCAAGTTTTTTTCCTAAGTTAATGGAAATTTCTTCCCTATTAAGAGCTGAAAAAGGTCAGGTTTTGGCAGTGTGTGCAGAGCTGTGATCAATATCACCATAGAGTTAAACAGAAGACAATGACTTTGTCGATAAAGAATGCTGTTTACTAAAGTTTACATCTTATAAATGTCACCACCACGGTACTTGTATTGAGACATCAGCAAAGGGATATCTTGAAAACTTCCTTTCCCCGTTGTTTCTGTGTAAAGCTAACAGCCCTGCAATCTTTCCAGGCAAACACATCCCTTCAGGATGGCTGTGACAGTCACTCCTGTAGAGTAAATGAGAGAGGGGAATTTATCTGGGAAAGGAGAATCACTGGCTGTCCTCCATTTGATGCCAGAAGATGCTTGGCTGAAGGAGTAAGTAGTGAAACAGATCCTGTTTCCAGGTTTCCCAATGGACTCTGTCATGTGTTTGGTACCTTCTGTGTGCAGGGTGGGAAACCCCAACCCTCTCCCAACACCTTGGCTAAACTGGATTGGAACTTTCACTGAAATTCAGGAAAATGCAGGTTTTTTCTGTTTTAAAATGTAAGCTGGCATTTTGTGGGACTGTGCTGACCATAATTCTGTTGTGAATATGAAGCTGAATATTTGAAGCATCAAACATTTGCAAGTGGTGCTTCTTGCAACGTTCTCAGTTTGGGATCCAGAGCAAAATTGTGTGGACAATGACACAAACTGGGAAATATGCATATTGCTAAGAAAATGCTAAGATTTTTTTTTTTCTCTGCCATGATGTGAGGTTAGGGAAAGAAATTTTCAAACTGCTCTAGGAAGATCAAACTTCCTCAACTGCAGTTGTTTAGCAGAAATAAAGTATCCACCCATCTTTCTTGTGATTCGAGGTTAATTAGACACTGAGGAGCAGAGGGAGGTGTGTGTAGCACATGGGATCCTGCTTTTGCTTATCTGTCAGGTTTTACACATCTTACAGGTGTTTATATCTACCTGTTCCCATTTTCTTGGGCATGGAGGAAGCAGGGTACCTTTAATAAAGCTTGTGGCCAAACCACTCTGCTCAAACACATGAAAGAAATGGAGGATTTGTTATTTATAATGTGGGAAAAATAAAGCTCCAACAGGCCATTTCTCACATTGTAAAATTATAATGCACAGTTTTGTTGTATAAATAAAGATTTAGAAAAAAAAAATCTGTATTATATTACAGGCTTGGGGTTATTATCATATTCAAGTTAATGGAAAAATAGTGAAAACCAGTTTACTTTTTAAACAGAATTTCTCAATCTGTATTTATTCTTCTCCTATTCCCTCTAAACAGAACTATTTCAACTATAAAATTAGTGGTTTTCATCTTGTTGCAGATCAGAATTTTAGATTTTTTAATTAAAAAAACTTCCAAACCTTTGCGTGTAAGCTCAGGGGTTTGGTGCAACAATGGCATCACCCTGCAGTGTAAATATTTATCAGTTTCTCCCTTTCACTATAGTTTTTCAATAATTTGCACCATACATATATTTCTGAGAATTATTGTCTGGATGGTAGCAATGAAACAAGAAACATCAAGTTTTATTGCTTTTCAAACTTACTTGACAGATGTGATATTTCTTAAACAGATATAAGACATGAATGCTACTGGTTTTATCCTCCTGGTTTCCAGGAATTTATTTGTATTTAATGCCTTTGTTTTAGAAAACTTCTAATAGAAGGTGAGAGCAATATTTTCAGGTGTTGAACTTGCTAATAAGTCAATTACTTCCAGTTAGCTACCAGCAAACACCATCAAAAGTTCAAATCTTAACAATGATGAAGAGACAGTTATTAATTTAGATTTATGATTAGGTATAATATAGAAAATCAGGTTTGTTTGTTTTTGGTTGTTTGGGGTTTTTTTTGCCTAGTACCCTGCTTTATACATCTTCTTTAAGCAGAACAGAAGTGTACCACTTGTGCCAATATTTGAGTTTTCTTTTTTTTTAAATCATTTTAGGGCAGAATTGCAAAAATTGGCAACACTTGCTGTGACACATGTAAGTAAATAATCCAGAAATCTTGTATGGAGAAGGTAAAGTGTGTAAGTACCTACATTTTCTATGATATGCAGTGTAATGAAACAGAGCTTAGCAATGTGGTTGTAATAAACCATGAAAGAAGCCCACCCTCTGACTGGCATGCTGCTGTCATGTTTTGTCATCTAGAACACGTGTTTTGACAGTATTCCCAAGTGCTTAGAAAGAAATAGATACGCTCCACATTTTATGCAGATGTTAATTATGAATGTTTTATTTTATTGTTCATCTGGTGATCACAGGAACGGTCCTGCACAGACAAGTTACATAACCTGATACTACTGAATATGTGAGGAAAACACTTCATGAATAATCAATCAACTTAAAATTAATTAATCAAAGAAGCCTAGCCCTGGTGGCAGTAATGTTTTTTGATAACAGATTAATCAAAAAATAGTAGGGGAAATGCATTCCTTTGGAACAGCCTGACTGCTTCTTAAATTTGTCAGTTTAGGGGTCAATCTTGCAACTCTTAATTTCATGCATCTTTGTGTGGATAATCCAAATGTCAGTCAGGCTGTGAGAATACAAAGGGTTTGCTTACATAAGGAAGGATTGCAGGGTTGAGTTCTCAATTCTAAAATGAATCTCTGATGCATTTCTGAGCAGATAACCTCTCAGCTTTCTCCTTTGTAAGTAAAAAAAAATACTGTAGTTTATATAAGGTTTTAAAAATATAATAAAAGATTGAAATTCTTTTTTAAGGTCAGACTAACAGCATCTTGTCTGTGTTATATCTTTTAATTTTCTTATTTTTGCTATGCATGTGCTGATAAATAAAAGATGGCCAGCATAGCAGCCCATCACCACACTGGCACAGGAGCTGCTGCAATAATACCCCTGATGAAGGATGGTAACTCCTAGAGAGTTTGCAGCCTTTGCCTGTCTGGATAATCACTGAGCTCTGGCTTGAGAGATAGAAGTCAGGTATTGAGAGACTGTCATCAAATGGATCAAACAGGTAATTTGCTTAAGGGAGCCTTTAATCCACCAGGCCACAAGTAAGGAATACTCAAAATTATTTATTAACAAAAGCAGATTTTGAGATTTAAAAGACAGGGTGATGGGCAGGCTCTACTAATTGTGAGTGAGTGCCAATCACTGTAATCAGGGAGGAACTAATTCCAAATGAGCACAGATAAGTGCAAAGATTTATTTATTAGAGTAATTTAAAAGTGATACCTCCCTGCAGCAGCAAAGGCAAACTGACCTAAGTGATCAGTTTTAGGTACTGCATGTCTACAGCCTCCCATATTGATGGACCTTCAAATCCTTATTCCCAATTATGTTTTGCTTGGATGTAGCTCAGTTACTCATGGACATGGATTACATTATCTTGAGAGAGTCTGTCTTTCAGATGTCTCTGTGCCATAAAGAATTGGGCAAAGAACTGATTCCCTCAAGTCCAGAATGATGCCTTTGGCTCAGCAGAGTCTACAAGTCCTTGGGCAAATGAGTTGGTTGAGGAGCCAGTTTCCCTTTCTATGTTATGCCTTCACAACTGGAGTTTTTCAGTGTGTTTGAGGGCATTGTTCCAGCTTTTAAGTTTATGGGAGGGCACAAGTGAACAGGTCTTATTTTCTCATGAAATTTTTGTGGTATTAACCACAGGAATTGATAATTGGAAAAGGACATTCCTTATTTTCCCACTTAACAAAGAAGTTGCTTCTCACCTCTTTTATCTTGTTGATCTCAATCTCACATGTCTTGTTAAGATACAAGCACTTGCCTTTGCAGAGGAGATCAACAACAACAAAAAAAGTAAATAAGAGAGGTAAAGTAACTAGAGAACAAGTTGATAAGTCAGGAACAAAAATGGGATGAAGCTGAGTTGAGGCTAGTGACTTTATTTTTTCGTGCTTTTCAATTGTGTGAACACAACTGTCCTTTCAGGTGGACAAATTTTATAAATGAATGATGAAATCATTAAAAGAGAAAGGGAATTTCTAGCCCTGGAACCAGAAATGGGCTGCATTTTTTATTTTTTTAAATGAAATATAAGGTTTTAGCAAGGCACAGAATTAATTTGGTATCAACATTCCAGTGGAAAGCTGTGTTTGCTGGTAGGAAGATATCTTTCTCTTCCCTTTGTGTATGTACTTAGTTGTGCAGTTGCTGAATTCCTTCAATGTTCTGAAATGCTTTTGTGTAGCACCTAAAAATCAGTCCAATATTCTGTTAAACATGGAAATTTCATTGGGTAGCTAGAAATGGGTATGAGTAGGAACCTGCCTTTTCACAGAAGATGTAAAACTGTGATAACATTACACAGAGCTGCTGTTGTCTGTGCACAAAATACCCACTGAAAAAAGCATTGGCTCCTTCACAAGTCTTTTGATACAGACCAAAACACGCAGGAATTCAGAAGAAAATATTCTTGATTAGTTTATATTTGAGATTATTAATGATGAAGTTCTCTTTGAAAGTGGGGAACAGAGTCCCTGTTGGTTACCAGAGTTTACAGGAGAGCTGTCAAAGACCAGGGAAGGGGCTGGTGTTAGATGGCCAGGGTGACTTTAAAACAAAACAGTCGGTTAAAAGAAATATGCTGGAGACCCTCCTCTAGTGGAATTTTAGGGCTGTAGCGTGAAATAGTCACACAGCTACACATTAATTACTCTAAGGAGGCACACCCAGCTAGGGACTGTAGCAGGAATAAAATTTCACTGACAGCAGTTTCAGGAGTAAAGGAAAGTGAGTTACAAAAAGCAGTTGTCAGCAATGTCAAACTCTTTTTTATTTTTTTTTTATTTATTTATTTTTTCTTTTAATTTGGTAGGTGTAGAGGTGGAATGTCATACCGTAAGTACCAGACTGCAGTATGGGAATATCAATGGATGTGTGGCTGAAAAGGAAGTGCCCATTTCTCATTGTGAGGTAAATAACAGAAATCCACTCCCCCTCTGTCCCAAGACCTCCCCTTTCTCTTTCCCAAAAGTAAACCTTTTCCTCCACTATGGTTTCACTTCAGTAAGTGGAGCATCAGTTTCTCGTTAATTGACTGGGTGTTAACCTCATTGGCACTTATTTCCTGGTAATGCTGAATTTTCCCTAGTCAAACTGGCATGAAAAAAGGCACATGTTAGACACACAGGCTTCGTTTATCTCACTGTATTCCTTCTGTTAGAAATTAATGACTCTGAAGTAGCTCTGTTAGGATTTTCTACATTAAAAATAAGGAATATTTATCTTCTTCACATTGTGAAGCTGATTTTCAGCTCTGAGTCTGTAGTTAAGTACTGAGCCTCTGGGTTGATTAGGAGAATTGAAATAGCTATTTAGATAAATAACATTTTAAAAGGCCTTTAAACCTGAGTGCCAAGATTTGACTTGCATGCCCTATAAGCTCTGGGATTCCTCCCTATAAGCTCTGGGATTCCTCTGTTAGCCTTGGCACTTAGCTGTTGTGTTGTACGTGTCTTGTGTCTTCCATAATCAGATTAAAAGTTTAATTTCCTGCCCATCACTGCTTACACCTTATATGGCAACTTCCTTTTAAAATAGGAGCATAACTTCCCTTCTGGCTGTTTCCATCTCTGTTCTTTCCAAGATAAACAAGCCACATACAAGGATTTTAATCCACCCTTCTGTACAATCCAAGTTATGGCATAAGTAATAATTTTTGACTTCTTGTCCTGTCTACAAAGTTAATGGTCCTTAGCTATGAAGTCATGAGTATTGATGTTACTCCTGCAGAAGTCCAGATTTTATACTGGGAATAAACAATATTAAGTACATTTTTTTCTAAAGTCCTCCCTCATAATGATAGGATATTTAAATTTAATTAGATTGGGAAATAAGAGCACAAAGCTACCAAAGGAAATGGACTCTGACAGAGTGTTATGTGGGGCTGCTTGTTTTTACATCATGAAGGCTTATGGCTACAGGCACTGACAGCTTGGTCTAAATTAGTTAAGTAGCCAGACAAGCAGAACAAGAAAAAATAGCACCAGTAGGGCAACAGTGGGTGTGTGGGCTAAAGCACTTTCTGAATGCATGATAACCACGTTTTCTCAGAAGCCAACACCATTGTTCTGGACATTCCCTATGAGATTTTAAATTTTGTGTGTGTTAAATTTTGGGCTTGTGTGTGTGTGTGTGAGCAGTTTCTCCACCTCTCCTTTGCTCTGCTTATGCTTATAAGAGCTCCTTGAGCAGCACCCCAGCTTATTCTGGAGTCAGGCACCTGTTTCTGAGTTCATGTTTCACAGCAGTGCACAGAAGCTGGACAAAGTCACCCACAGATGTTTTGAAGGAAAACACCAGGATTCTGAGTCCGATGAGGCTCAACCTCTCTTCTTTTTCCATTTAGGGTAAGTGCAGAAGCACCACCAGGTACTCTGCTCAGACAGGGCAGTGGGAAGACCAGTGCAGCTGCTGTACAGCCACTCAGACCAGCACAGTGACAATCCCCCTGCGGTGTCCCAACGGGACCGTGGTGCAGCACTCCATCCCCTCCGCCTCGCTGTGCGAATGCCGCGCTCGCAACTGCACGCCCTGAATGTTGCCCAGAAGCCCAGCTGCTTAATCTGAAGCTTTATGATGGAGGAACTTCACAATGCAAGCCTCATTTTCTCTGTACACTGCCTTATCCATTAGAATCTTGAATAATTGTATCGGCACAGCAAACAATAAAGCTTACCAGCACCACAACAGAACACAGTCTGATTCATCTTGGGGTGGATTGTAGGAGAGAGATTCCCTTCATTAATCCTCATTATTGAAAAAAAACAACAAAACAAAAATCAAAAAGAACAACCACAAACAAATCATGCTTAGAAGTAGTTGCTTATACTTAAAGAACATTTCTCAAATTTAATATTGTCTGCAGAGACATTACACTTTCATTCCCCAATTCAGTCCTTAGTGACACACTGTGGACTTATAATTTTTTGCTCTTTTTTCCCCCATTTTTTTCAGGAAGTGCAGTAGTTATGGGGTAACACTTCAGAGTGGGAGTAGGATGTTCCTGGTACACAAACAATACTGGTTGTGGCTCAGGCAACCAAATACCTTTCTGCAGTGGTAATTGTCCTGAAGCTGAATGCAAAGAAACGGTGTGTTGAGGACAGGCTGTGTAAATTCTGCAGATCCTCAGAACTTGTGTAAAGGGTTAAGGACAGCTCTTACTTTAGCTCTTGACCAGACCATCTCAAGGATAAAGCTCAGTGGTTATCTCCCTTATTGCCAGGTACCTGAACTTCACCTGTTGCATTTGTTCCCAAGGTTGGAATTTATTTAGATGCAGAATTTGTAGTGGCAAGTTTAATTTAGTTACTGCTCCCAGGCATATATTTGCAAGGATTTAAATTCCACTCTGTCTAGTTGGGGCATGGAACACCAATGATTTTCTAGAGTGTTGTTGGTCATGGAGGAATTTTGCATCAGTGGAGCAGTTTCATTGGGAAATACTAATTTCTCAAAAATATGAGAGAGGGAGGACTGTTATTTCCATGTGTGTTTTTGAAAGACAAGCATTATTTAACCTCCTTGTTTAACCAACAATTTAAAAATAATGAATGCCACTGTGACATGATTAAATGGATCAAGGCATCTCCTCATCTGCAAGGAAAGTTCCCATTTGAGAAGAAACAAAAACTCCTGTGCTTTCAGCTAAAAAGGTAAGTTGTATTCCTTCTTTTAGAGGAGCCAGGAAGATCCCTGCTGCTTCTCTCTTGCCAGTCAGCTGTGGATTCAACACACCTTGAATTATGAGCCCTTTTTGTTTTTATTATTCTTTCAAGACATACTTTATTGCTGCACAGTGTAGAAGTGCAGGCCTTTTGTGCATCTCTGTGTCTTCTTCTATAGGCCACAATAACACTAGAGAGAGAAACCCAGTTTTAATTGCCACCAGCCCCACTTCCTGCAGTAGATCTGTCACCAGTTTACTTCCACCCTCACACCAGTTCCTTCCTGTAGCTGCCTCTAGATATTAAGCTCCCTGACAGATGGAGTTGGATTACTCTGGTAGTCAACAGTTCATCTGAAGCTGAAGATCAGCTATTCCTGGAATAGCAATCTGCAACATCAGAGAGGAGCAGAGAGAAGGGATGGATCAGGAGTAAAAGGCAAATGTTATCCTCTTCCACCTACCATGGCTGGGATGTCCCTCTTGTTTCAGCCTGTGCCATCACCCAGACTGACCCTTCTTAACTTGTGAAAGCTAACGGGGTTCCAGCCTAAGGCTTTGTGGCTGCAGACAGGTCTTCTAATTAGATAATTAATTGTATGAGTCAGTGCAATGCAGCCTATGAGAAGAGTACTTACTGGCTTTACTTTCAGCAGGGAGTTCTGGGGACTTTGGTGTACTCTAGATGCTGTTACTCAGGCCTGGCTACTACCTGTGTATTCCAAGCCCCTGTCATAAGCAAGGCCAGAAGGGTCTTTGAAAATCCTGTTGTAGAAACAGACTGGCAGGAAAGAAAAAGCAGAAGGGAATGTTATACCATCTCCTTTAACAGGCTGAGGAGGTAAATACAATTTTGACTTCGACTTGCTGCCATGAAAATCAGACTCTTTAGGCAATCTGCCCCAAAAGAGGTGCCTGTCTTTTGCCCAAGGACCCAGTGGGCTCAGATCTGCTCTGTGCAGGTTTCACTGCCTTTCACACAGGCAGCTGCAATTAGTGCAATGAAATACTTTCAGCAGAATTCCTCCCTGGCAGGAGTGAAGAGCACAGTCCTGCCTACAATCAAGTGTGCCAGCACATCACACAGTACTGTACATCTGACTGCTCCATTGGCATTCTCCAGCAGAACCAAGGCTTTGAGGAGTGTTGTTTCCCAAGTTATACAAACTGTTTTGTGAGCCTTGGTGGGTTTGAACTGCCTTGGTCTTTACCTTTCCACCAATGATTAGGAGCACATCCCATGGCTTCAGAACACCATCTGGATTGTTGAGTGTGCCACAGGATAGATTTACAGGAATGCTGAATGGATTTGGGGAGGAGTCTTATATAACTCCTTAATAATTCAAAACTCTAATCTCTCTGCTAAATTTACAGACTTGCAAGCACCACTTCCCTACAGCAGGTGAAACACGATCAGGTATATTGGTATTATTTGTCACAGCTCTGCATTATCAATTAACACCCTACCCAGGTACCTCAGGAAAGACAGTGATGCCAAGATATGATTTTCTCCATTGGAAAGTCTTAAAAACAGTCTTCTTCCATTCTAAGCAGCTGGATATTGCTTTCCTCTCATATTGCTGTGTATATTATTTATTACCTGAGCTAAGTGTGTTACCTGTAACACACCCATCCTTATGGCTTATAGGAGCTGGTAATTGGAACCTGTGCAGGCAGAGCTCTAAGTCCACAGGGATCCCAGCAGGACCTGGCTCTACATTCCTATACTATTCCAGAATTAGCCAGGATTTGTCTTTCTGGTTTTGAGCTTAGTTGGAGCTGCACAGATTGCGGATGGAAAATAGTGAAAGTTTCAGAAAGTTTTCATTTCTCTCTCCCTGAGATGTGTAGAAAGCAGATTTGTTCCCTGTCTAGGAAACAGATTAATTTAGTTTTTTAAACTTCTGAAAGAAGTTCTGAGAGTAACATAAGATACTAGCAGGGTAAAAAGAACAAAGTGCTAGATATCTGTTGATATATTGGTTAGAAGATAAGAAATGTCATTTCAAAGTAGGGGCCAAGAAGATTGGGGTGATTTAATTAATTAAAAACCCCAAATTTCTTAGTCTTGCTGAGAAAATTTTACATCACCCAGCCCACGTTTTGGGACACAACAGGTGTGCTGCTCCCTTTATGTATACTCAGCAGGTTTGATAGCACAACCAGGGTGCATCAGCACATCTCTCTGTGACAGAGACAACTTCTACCCTTGCCAGCCATGACACAGTGCACTATCCTCATTCACAAGGTCATAGAACTACTGGACTTTGTTCAGACATTGAATAAATAGGTTTCTCCCTGTCACACTAGAGAAACCATCATAATGTCATGAATAGGCCAAAAGAAGGAAAATATTTGAACTTGAATTAGTTACATGTCCCTCTAGTTATCATTGGCAAATGAAGAGTCCTTTCTCAGATGGCATTGGTCGTCAACAACTTTTCTTCCCTATACATTGCTTAAATTGCAAGGTTGAAGGCTAAGCAGGATCCATCACCTGTTCTGATTAGACAGTTGATTACAAGATAATCCCTTGAATATTTCATGCAGGAATGACAGTTCATCCAGGCACTGAGGTAACTTGAGTACTTGAAACAGAGCCTTATAAAAAGCTTTCTGCACTTACCACCTACCTGGAAGCACTGTGAAGCTTTGTAGATATAAAGACTTTTCCCCACAGAAACCACCTCCAAGACAACCTGGTCCTCGAGTGCTGGTTCTTTGGACAGAGCTGGCTCTGCTGTAGAGCCCTGATTCTACATTAGCCTTTTTCCTTCTTCTCCACTGCTTTCTGGACAAAATATGCCTGTTGTTACCTTGTTGTTATGGAGCATGAAGACAAGGTGCTGAAGTTCCAGCAGAGAATTGCCATGGCCTCTCAGGTCATGGGAGTTTGGTCTTTCTCCATCTCTTCCCTCCATGACAGTAATCACCAAACCAGAAGGTCTTGCTAATTAGCTTCAGTTTGTGGTTTGCTTAAAGCAGGATCAAGGCAGGATGGAAATAGCTGCTGGTGCTGTTCCCTCCTTAAGCCAGTGCAGAAGCAGATTGTGCACTGCACAGCCACATCCTATTTTAGCACTGACGCAACTTCCAGCCAAACCTCCAGGCAACATGGAAACACACCTGCCTGGTAAGTTTATTCTCTGTTTCACTCTTATTGCTGCCTAGGAAGTGGGATAGGCCAAAATGGGGTGGAGAACAAAGAAAGGAGTACTTTGGACAGACTTCTCTGTCTTTTAGGATATTAAAAAAAAATTAGAACATACAGGGAGCTCAGAGATAAAACAGACAGAGATAATTTCTCCTGAAGCATCAGAAGTGTGGCTGTGGGTCAGTGTTGTGATCCATGTGAAAAGACAATCACTAGGCAAGTGCCTCGTGCTAGCCTTCTGCTGTTTCCACCTACATTTGCCTTATTGCATTGCAACTGTGGGGACTGAGCAATATCCTTTTCCAGGAGAAAATGGGCAGCCCTGAGCTCTCAATTTCCATACAAAAGGAGCAAATCTGGTCAATGTATAAAACCTTTGTGCTGGAGCTCTCAGTGTACAAGTTTAGAATAACTACTCTGAGTAACTTTCAGGGCTGATGTTGAGTCATTTTTCTTTTGCTGTTACAGTCAAAAGCTCTGTGGTTGTTTCTATGTTATCTCATTGTTTCTGAGACTTTATCTCTGCTGTGAACGTCAAACTCCTTATTTGAATAATAGAATGTTGGAATTTGACCATTAAATTTTACCTGTCTTGTATTTCTCTCTTTAGAATTGTTCAGGAGCTATTTAGGTGTTAGTTCCCTGCTGCTTAACTGCTTCTATTAAAATCAGTCCCATAACTAAACTCAGAATTGAATGGTTCTCTTTACAAAGAGTTTTTTTCTCTAATCATATTCTGGAGGTGGGAAGGCAAAGGATATCTGTGTTATGTATGGCCAAATGTAAAGGAATACAACTGAGTTACTGAGTCCTACCCAAGAGATTCTCCTGCTGGGTGTTCTGGAGGCTCAGGACATTTCAAACTGAGTGTTGGCATGGGGTTCAGACACGCAAGATGCACCCAGCCTATCCAAAGCATTAGTCAGGATTTACTGTTTTGCCCATTCCACCTGCAGTCTAAGAGGTGCTGTGTGAGCCCTGAACACACAGGCTGCAAATTAGATGGCATTAGAGACAGCCCAAACAGCCTTGTCTATCTAATTCCTGTGGTCTTAAAAGGCACTAAAATGGTGGTTTTTGAAAACACAATGGAGGAAATCACTCTTTGCTGTAGTTGTGTTGGGTTTGTGAGATCTGCACAAGAAATAATTTTGGCACAAACTGAGCTTCTTCATCTATATTCAGAGCTGAGAAGTCATTGAGAACCTAATAAGCACATGTATAACCATGCTATGTATTTTCATCTATATATATCCTTTGAAAAAAAATATGTTTGAGTAAAGCTACAAGGAAACAGTAAGTTTAAGTAGGTTTTTTTTCATCCCTACTTGGGGGTTGGAGTTTGCCAAACAATGCTCCTAAATTGCAGATGTTTTGAATAGCCTTGCAGAGGAGCATCCTTTCTAACTGTGGTGTCTTTTAGAAATGCAGATCCTTTCTGATACTTTGATACTTAACTGGAAAGGCAGGAAGATAAATGAAAGCAGTTCCCTGTCTGTGCCCTGGGTGACCAAACCACTTGCAGTGTATTCTGCATACTTGCAGCTACTCTGTGCTGTGATAATATGATCATCTGGACCACTCAGCTCAGTTAATTGGCTGTTACTCAGGACTTAATACAGAGCTCCTAATTAGGCACACTTATTTACTGCCTCTTTCACAAGCAGTGTGGTCCTTTAACACACCCTCTCAGTCCTTCCACTTTTGGCAGTCTGTGCAAATTCTTCATGGTGGCACTTTGGACAAGGACCTCACAAAACAGTGAGATTGATTGCTGCACATATGGCCAACCCTTAAGTTTGCAAAAAGCTGAGGCAAAGGAGTGCAGAGAGGCTGAGAGAGCAGGTGGTAACTGGCTGTGAACTGGCGCTGGAGCAGGTCCCTGATATCTGTCCTGGAGGTATCTTGTCCTTGGAAGCCATTTACAACTTGATGGAGTTTGACTGGAGGGATGGCTCCCCAGCTATTTTTGTAGAATGAGTGTAGTTCTTGAACATTTGCTTTCAAAGTTGAATTCAAGATTCCCTGCACTGCTGTTCTCTGGAGATTCATACATATACATATACATATACATATACATATACATATACATATACATATACATATACATATACATATACATATACATATACATATACATATACATATACATATACATATACATATACATATACATATACATATACATATACACGTGCAAATATGCTATGCATGTGTACATATTTAAATTTTTTATGTATATTCACATACATACACACACTGGGAGCTTGTTTCTAACAATACTAATTCCTTCAGAATATTTACAGCATGAGAACATATAAGGCCAGATGTCATAAAGGCTTACAGGGTGGAATGAGGTCAGACTGCATCTGAAGCAGAAGCCCCTCAGGCACTGCTGTACCACAGGCAAGAACTGTCAAATGTGGAATGCATTCAAAACAAAACATTTTGGTTCAATCAGTCTAATTTGGGAAGATGAGAAGCTTTTGGGAGAACAGGAGTCTTCCAGATACAGATATGGCAATTGCATTTCCATCAAAAAACTTATTCTGCCTGGGAGTCCCTGACTGCCTCACCAGTTTACCAGTGTTAATCTCAGTTTCGTGACACAGTTTCTGGAGGTTGGGAAGCATAATGGAAATGAAATCATCTTATTATAAATGAACTGCAGCTTTTTTCCTAGACCTAGTTAAAAGGACTGGAAAGAAAAAGAGGTCTTTAATTGACTGTGTAAAGGTTTTGTGAGATATCCCAGACTCAGTCTGAAAATACTGGAGAAACATTGTGTGTGGCCTTTGGGAATGAAACCTTCACTTATTAATTATTTTCCTTGGAGTTTCCCTTGTGGCATCATTATGTGCTTCATTAAAGTGAACCAAGCACGAGTCTGCTCGGGAGATCAGACAGGGAGACTGGTGAGTCAGTCTGCTGGACTGTTCAAGTGCTGCTGGACCCTAACCTGGTATTGACAGGAAAAATAATAATCATAACATTTAGGGGTCAGACCCCCTCCTCCAAGCATTTCCTTCTTTAGCATTCCACTGTCTCCTCTCTCAGAATGTGGTGGTGAGGAAGCAGTTTCAGTCTGAGTATAGGGGATAGAAGGGGCTCAGCTAAATGAGGGGGAAAAGCAACCTCCAGACTTTAGCAGTACACAGTGGATGTGGTGTCTCTCTGGATAGATGGGAGCTGTTATTTCTTCTTCCTGGAGAAAAGTCCTGACTAGACAGAAGCAGTGGTGCTTTGTCTCTGTAGTAGTGATGGTGCTCACCATGTTGGCAGATCCCCACAGGATATCTTCTCCTGGGTATAAAACACTACTGCTGGAAGCACCAAGGCATGGGTTTTCCCTCACAATAAAGAGCTTCTCCAAGAGGATGAGAGTATGGATCAGTCAACCCCATTTCAGCTGTGGCACCACTAGAGGGGGAAAGAGTATGAAGCATTTGTGTGCTAAAAGTTTTGGTATCCACTAGTTTTTATCAGCATTTTTCACTGTGCTACTGCCTGTATGGAATTGACCTGTTGGACCGAGGAGGCCTCCAAGAGGATCAGAGGACTGGAGCCACTCTGCTGTGAAGAAAGGCTGAGATAATTGGGATTGTTCAGTCTGTACAAGAGAAGCTTTGAGGGAATCTCATTGTGGCCTTCCAGTGCCTGAAGGGAGCCACAGGAAAGATGGAGAGACACTCTTGACAGGGGCCTGGAGTGACAGGATAAGGGGAATGGCTTCACACTGACACAGAGCAGGGTTGGATTGAATATTGGGAAGAAATTGTTCCCTGTGAGGGTGGTGAGGCCCTGGCACAGGTTTCCCAGAGAAGCTGTGGCTGCTTCCATCCCTGGCAGTGTTCCAGGTCAGGCTGGATGGGGCTGTGAGCAACCTGGGATAGTGGAAGGTGTCCCTGCCCATGGCTGGGGATAGAAATGAGATGATCTTTAAAGTCTCTTCCAACTCAGGACATTTTGTGATTCTATGATGATTCTCACCCCCTCCAGAATCTCTAGTATTCCACACCATGTAATTTGTCAAACACAAGAAATGGGGAGCGTGTCTAGAAATTCCAGACATTAGCCCCTGAGACCAGAACATTTAGGTACAATCTTAGATATACTTCATGAACATTTCACATGTATAAAGAATTCTTTTACTGGGAATGACCATGATCCACAAGTTTGTACCTTTACCTGATGCCACTGGATCTGTTCACAGCACTAGAAATGAATAGTGTCTACTGACTGCAGTATTTCCCATTGCATTAGGGAACCACCTGTACAAAATCTGCTTTATGTATTTATTTCTCCTTCTCAGACTTTGCTCTACCCTCCTCACACTCAACTCTCAATGGACAGAAGACAGCAAAATCAGCAAGGGACTCTTTTTCAGACTACAACAGCAAATACCTCACTGCTCCTCACAACAGGACTTCCTGGCACAGAAACGGGACCAGTGGAGCTCTTGAAGCATCAGTGGTGTCCTACAGAAGTTCTGTAAGTAGGGTTTCATGTCCATTAACTTACCTCAAGTGGTAATTTGGGATTATGAAGAGGCTTGAAGCAAGGAGAGAAAAGCAGGGTGCACCTTACTGTGTGTTGGTTAAATCAGAAAAGGGAGACAAATCTTTATGAGGAAAGTGATACCACAGCCTCAGGTGGTTCAGTTGTCTCTGCTTACAGCAAGAATTAACTTCTGCAGTAGTATTCTCACCAAACTTTTCTTGTTTACTTTAGCCAAAATCTTTCAGAGCAGGAATGGAGGGGGTTGCTATTACCCCCAGTGGCAGGAAAGATCTATAGGTTGCTCATTAAATGGGGTATGCCTGTGCCAACCCTTAGCCAGATGTGCCCAGATGGTAGTGGGGGTTGGATTGGACTGATTCCCAATGGAAGTGTGGTGTGGCTGTAGTGCTCAGAGGAGAGCTGTCATGAGAGAAGGCACCTTTTGGGATGTATTTGTAGTGATATATTTGCTATCAGACCTATAGAAGAAAATCATAATGAAATGCTGATCCTACCTTCCCATTCTCTTATTCCTTGGTGTGATGGTGTCTTGTCTTGGAAACATCAGCAGCAACGAAAGCAGGACCTAAGCTTGTAATTTAAACCACTGCTTCTGACTTTTACAGTGACTGGGAGAGGGGAGGAGAGAAAGATTTGATAGCTCCTTCAAAGACATTTTTGAAATTGCTACTTTTTGTGTTCCTCCCTAAAAAAGTCTCTTTGTGCCAGAATGTCACATGGTAAGGCAAGCAGCAAATTTAGGGGCAGGAAATGTCTTTAGTGAAATCTGTTGGAATTTTGATTTGTTTTCCATGAATTGGACACACATAATTATGGGGATGGCACCTTGCTGCCAAGAGTGAGGAAAAGAGTCCATGGGGAGGCAGAGGGAGTCATTAATGACTCTCCTTATCCCATGTGTAACTCCAGCAACCCCAAGTGTTGCTATGGTGCCCTCTCAGGTGGCTGGGATGTAGCAGGTGGCTCCACACAGTAACAAACAGGAAAACCTCAGAGTGATTTTCACATTCTCCAACCTCCTTGTTCCCTCTCCCACTTCTTGCTCGTGCTTCTTGTTTCTGCCCACACTCTTCAGTAAGGGAGGAGAGGATGCTCAGAGCTCATCTTCTCTAGAGCCAGCTAATGCATTGCCTTGCGCCAGTGACCTGCTGGTGGTGACATCATTCCTTCTGCCCTGTATAGCCTGAAACTCTCTGGGAGGGACACTAGAAATCTGCCACGGGTTTTTCCTCGCCAGGGCAGAGATGGATCCGGGAAGTTTGCATGGGCTGCCCGTGAGTACTACATGAAAATGTATCTAATCAGGAAATGGGGAATTGCAATAAAATGCTGTCTCACAAGCAGTTTTATATTCCGCCAGCACATAGTGCTGAGTGTAATTTTGGAAGTGCCTAAAGGGACTGTAAATGTACTTTAGACATGAAGGGTGTGATGTGCAGAACAGATTATTCAGTGGTAATTTTGTGAAAGGATGAAGGATGTAGAATGCATGTAAACCCAAGATTTATTTAGTGACATGACAACTGAAAGCTACTTTGTGGGAAACTAAGTGAAGCAAAACAATGGAAAAAAAATCTGGCGTTGATGAATATAATAATATGCAATAATATTTATAGAATGCATTCATAAATTTGCTTTGTGTTAACAAACAAGATAAATGCCATACAGCAAGTGATTAACTTTGCACTACCAGCACATGTGAGCAAGTGGAGAAAAAGAGAGAAAGAAACCTTTGACTCTCAACATTTTGCTTGTACAGTCACCTATGGGAACCATAAATGTTTGGAATTAGATTATAGGATGATTGCTTTGGATCAGGTTGATCCTTGCTTTTATCTTTTTCCCCCATCATTGGAGGGCTGGTGTCACTTCAGTGAATAACAATCTAGAGATCTCTCTGAAGGGCTTTACACTGCAGCATTGTGCTGGAAATACTGTTTGGAAACAGTTTGAAAAACTCATGGGCTGCCTTAGTGAGTGCAAGTGAATGCTTCAGTGCCAGACTTCCACATGAATGCTGCAGAATTCCCGTCCAGGGTGGGGAGTGACAGCAGGATTACTGTTGGAGCTGCATCCCAGAAGGGCTCTGAGAGGGCGATGATGAAGCAGTGATGGTCTGAAGGACTGAGTGGGTGCAACATGGTTAGTTTGAAGGATTTTAGCCCTGGATTCCCTTTTGCAG
The DNA here is from genome assembly GCA_034336665.1 of Luscinia megarhynchos. Taxonomy (NCBI): domain Eukaryota; kingdom Metazoa; phylum Chordata; class Aves; order Passeriformes; family Muscicapidae; genus Luscinia; species Luscinia megarhynchos. The sequence continues at coordinate 9,175,717 of CM067564.1, read as the reverse complement.
TATTAGTGGTCTTTTCATATGTTAAAATACAAGCTCAGCACTGCTAGCCACTCATGGGACATATCCTTTCTAATCCCTGGTATTTTCCAAAGTGTTTCTGTCCAGCCCTGCCCTTCTGGACCTAGAACTGCATTAAAGATATTTCTCCTATTCTGGCTAAGATTGATTTCTTCCCTTCTGACACTGTTTTTGCTTCCCTTCCCTGCCTCTTTACTCCACAGCACATGGCACATGGTCTGTAATGTGATCCTTATTCTCAGTTCTCTGTGCCCTGTCAAAATGTGGGTGTCCCCTTCCCTTGGTCTGTGCAGGGTGACAGAGTTGAGATGTTCCTCTGTACCTGCTCTTCTGTGGTGATCCCATGTGTTGGGGTAACCTAAACTATGTTTAGCTTATGGTCAGAGGAGGAATGAAGTGAGACTGGTGTGCAAAGTTAGTATTTGTAGGTCATACCTGGGTTCTTCATGGCTTCGCATACCCGTGCGGAGATAGACCCTCCCCAACTCCTCGGGCTTTTTGGCTTCCTTGTCTGTGCGACTCCTTTGTTCTCCCAGATTATCAACAACTACGTGGAAGGGACCCTGGCAGGGGAGAGGGACAAGGCCTCCCCGAGTGGCCTGCACTTCAGGGACAGCAAGAGGAAGGTGGACTACGTCCTGGCCTACCACTACCGCCGGAGCCTGGCCCGGCACGCTCCCGGCGCGGCCTCCCCGGAGCTGCAGCGCGGATCCCCCTCCGTGGAGCTGGTTTCCAACGGAGGCACCAGGAAGGGCCGTGCTGAGCCCCAGCAGCAGCAGGACCATGGCCAGCGTGCCCTGCCGGAGTGGCCGGGGCTGCCGGGCCTGGAGCTGGTGGAGCTGAGCCCGCTGGACGCCCTGGAGGAGGAGAGGCGGCTGCAGCGGGAGGAGTACGAACGCAACCTGCTGGAAGCGGGGCTGGAGATCGAGAAAGACCCCGAGGTAAGAGGGGGAGACTTGCACCTCGTACATGGCATCAGGTGTCCCAAGGGAAATCTGTCCTGATTTGAAGGACAGGTGTCTGCCAATAAAGGCAGGAACTTCTCTTTGAAATGGAGAATGCAAACCCCCTCCTCCAAATTATTATTACAATTTTGAAATTAAGAGGCTCTCAGGCAAAGATATGGGAATTAGGAATAACAGTTCTTTATTAGGAAAATTAAAATAGAAATACAGTATTGCAAAGAACAATCTCAAAACACTGACAGAGTCAGAATACAACCTGACACCCTGTCAGTCAGGGTGTTGGTAGCAATCCCATTAAATGGTGGCTGCATCCTCCTGCAGTGGCAGATGTGGTTCAGCTGGAGCAGTGCTCCTGTAGAAAGGTGCAGTTTTCCTCTGAAGGTCCAGGGATGATGTGGAAAAGTGTGGCTTTCCTCTGGAATGCAGTGGAAAGACGGTATCTTGCTGTCCCAAATCTCAGTTTTTATCTAGGCAGGAAAGGCTTGGCTCCTCCCCCTGGCTGGAGCATCTCCCAGTGGGATGATGTAATTTTATCAGTCACACAGTGGGACTCAATGGCCCATTAAAAGCAGATGATATCTTCCTGGAGGGAGGATGGGTTGAGGAAAAGATAAAGATGATTGCCCCAGCTGGTTTTAAAGATGCCCATTAGCAGGTAATATGTGCCACGGAGATAAGGGTCACTGCCCCACCCGGCTTAAACAGATGGTGACAGAATACACATTTCTGGCCACATCCTATATTGCAACCCAAGACAATGATGGCCACTTTGGATGCCCAAAATACGATGTGAAGCTAAGAAGGTGTCCAGGGTGTGTTTGTGTTGCTTGGGCCTTTCTGTCTAAGAAAGACATGGTGGTTGTTGTTGTCCAATTTGAGTATCAATTTCAATCTTACTGCAGTTGAAAATGTATGTCTTTATCTAAATGTTCTTATGGCATGCAGCAGACACACTTTTCTTATCAAAAAACCCCAACAGCTTAAGTATTGCTAAAATGAAGAAAGTATCTCGTAAGTAATTTGCTGGAACACTGCTGAGACATTTTGTATTTCCTCACAATATTTTCAGTGTGACTCTCAGCTTTCTTCTCAGCCATATGTAAGTTTTGTGTTCTTTCTTCATTCTGCCCATAGAATGAGCAGCTCCTATGCTTTGACAGGAGAAAATCCCAGCCTGTGATGTTTTTATTCCTCCACGTGTGTGTTGTTGGAATGGCACTATGCTCACCTCAGCTGGGAGCTGTGGTTATTTCACTTGGCTGTTGCCAGTCAGTCGCTTGAGCACAGGTCTTCTAAATTCCATGTTGTTGCACTGAGCTCTGTGCTATCCCTCTGTGCCCCTTTGAAAGCCATGGATATTTATATCCAATGAAGGGAAATCCCTGCTGGGTTCTGATTTTAGGTGCTCTGTTGTTCTTGACACTAAATTTGAGAGATTTAGAGCTCCTTTTTGGAACCTATAGCTCATATTGTTTCCAGTGCAACCAGTCAATATTTCCAAAACCTGGAGCAAATAAATCACAGACTGAATCTGCAGATTTGAGATTGACTGGCTTGGCATGGTGTATGCATGTTAAATCACTGGCAGGGGTAGAAAGAAATAGAAAAGTCTTTTGACTCTTAATATTTTCCTTGCCTAATTTTCTGAGTTGCAGGTGGCTCTGGGTTGTATTTCACTGCACAGCCTGGCTGAGCCATCCTTGCACTGAGCAGAAAAAAGAGATCTCAGATCCTGATTCTTTTATTCTGCACACTGGGGTTATGGTTCAGTACATGACCATCTTACTGCCATGATTTTTATAACCAAATTGCGTAAAACCCAGGAGAACAGCTGTTTTTGGAGACCCCTTTCAATTCTGAATTTCATCAGAACTCAAAAAGTCAAGCAGGAGATTTGGATTTGATTGTTTGACTCATTATTTAGCCCTAAGTCCAGCTGGATACAAACTCTGTTTTGGCCTCCTTCCAAGTGATGACACATGCTCTTAAATAATATACAAAGTGATAAATGATGTCATAGAGTGTTGATCAAAAAACCCCTTTTTGTCACAGTCGACTATGAAGAGAAAATGGAGTTTTATAAATTAACTGGGCAGTTCACAGGAAATTGTTGCCTAGTTCCTTTATGGAAAAAAATAATTGATTTTGAAAATGACAAAAAAAGCTATTCCATCACTTGTCTAACTGTGTGTGCAGAGAATCACTCCTGTCCCCCACCCCTCCTCTTGTCCTTCCCCAACACACAAGCTGTCTAATCGAATAGAGAAAGTGTTTTTCCCTTCCAGAATCTCCTGAGAAACTGGAAGGAACTGGAAGGACTATGCCTTATCCTTTTTCTTCCCTGCCCATGTCCTGTGGCTTTTACTTCCTTTCCTTTTTATCACTTCACTGATTTTTTATTTTGTTAGTTAATTTCTGTTGGAACATGCTGAAGGTTCTGCCCATTTTCTTGCTGTGAATTTCGAAGAAAATGCTAATTAGGCACATGTGAAAGGCACAGTCCTTATATGTGGAAAAACTTCTACTTTTAGTGCTGAGGGAGAAAAAAAAAGTCTGAAAAGCCTGAAACCAGCATTGTATTGTTGTATAGCACAGTGGACTTTCAGCTACTACATTTCCAGTGGATTATGCTGAACTGAATGTTTGTTTGGTGGAGATTTTTTTGTTTGTTGTTGTGCATTTCAGTGCTACTATAAGAAATGGATTTTTTTAATATAATACTATTGGAAGTTGAGATATATTCCCTAATATATACTCTGGACCAGATTTTTAGATAGGTCTAATCTGGCTGCAAAGGTAAATATTAGAGGGATTCCACTTTTGGACCCTTGGTTTAAAGCAGGCCTTGGTTTCTCTGCCTGACATCATCTTCCTATGGTTTTGCAAGAAAATCCACTAATACAAGAATGATGGGATTTCATGAATCAAAGAATCATGGAATGGTTTGGGTCTTCCAACTTCCCAGGACATGGGAGTTCTTCTAGAAGCTGCTTTTGTAGACTGAAACATTTTCGACCTCAGGAAGTCCATCTCTAGGTACATAGGATAGAGTTACAACAATTTAAAAATCTTTATTTCTGAAGCTATCTTTTTTTTTGGAAAAGTGGGAATTTTCATGACGTTAATATGTTTGTTAACATGTGACATTATTATGATTGCTATATGTTTGATAACTAGGGATAAACACCTTTCTCACTTATCTTGTCAAATGTGTAAAAGAAGAACACAAGAGAAAAATGAAGATGTATAATTTGTCTGTGGAGGGAGGCATATTGTTGTGTTTGAATTTGTGGAAAATAGGCAAGACTAAGGACTGTCTCCATTCCCCCAGTTATTATTTGTGAATTAAGGAATTTTTGACTACATTTTCAACTTCCTAATAACTTTCATTTTTTATTGCTGTCCTCCAGATAAAATTTCCTTTCTCTTAATACAATCTTCCTGTTCTTGTTTTTTGTTTGCACGTTATTTGTTCCTGGGGAAACTGATAATTGTGTTTCACCTAATCTGAAACCAGTCATTCCCCTAAATTTGAATTTTACTGTTGCTTTAATGACTGCAAATGGAACACACACCATTTTCAATTAGTATTATGTATGGTAAGGCATAATAGGTATGGAATAGGAAGACACTGGAGAAGTGCCTTGGCATTCTGACAAAGCTGGATCATTTTCGAGGACATTGGAAGTGAAATGTGCTTTGCTAAGTAGCAGTTGGGAGAGGAAATATTATTTCAAGGGGAAGATGATGACAACTCTAAAACAAAGTGTAAATTATCCTCCAAGAAGCTCATCTAACCTCAATTTTTGAGCTAGTATGGTTTCAGAAATGTCTCACTAAACCCCCTTGATTACATTACACTTGAGCGGAAGGAAGCCCTTAAGGTCCTCAATGCTGATATTAATATTACTGATGATGGAGGTTGTGATTGGATTTTTCTGCTTGATATTCCAAGGCATGTTTTTGAATTTTTATGGAGAAAAACCCATGTAAACTTAAAAACCCAACCAACCAATCAAACCTCCCAACACCTCCCCGGCCTGAGCTAAACAAAAGCTTATAGTGCTGCAGTAGATTTTATGTATGGGGTTAAAATGCACTGTTTTGCTGCACTAAGGTGCTCCCTATTTGTCAGTGGGAGAAGACTCTCTCTCCTGTCACCTGTTAAAGACAAAGTGTAGCCGAAATGATATCACATATATTGCTTAATTCAGTAGTAATTAAAAACCTGAAAAAAGAAATATGTGTTTCCCCAAAATCTATCAATGTGCTCTGTGGATATTCCCAGGAAAACATCTCATGTCCTTAGTACCTGTGAGACACCTCGCAGGCACTCAGTGTGGACATTGTAATATTCATTCATCCAAAGTGCAGAGGAAAGCTTAATAGTAGCTAACATGAATTTTAAAAGGATATGGAAATTTGAGTCCTAGACCTTCACCCCTGTTAATGAATGCCTCATGAAGCAAATGAGAATGCAAACAGAGAAAGACTGGGGTCTTTTGTGCTCTAGGTCTTTGGACTTTGTATTTCAGTCTCTCAGCACTCAGAACGAGGCAATACTTCTTTGGGGAGCCAATTATATAAATATTTGATGCATATTTTTCAGCGACTCTGGTTACAGAAGCATTAATTAGCTAAAACATGTTCTGCTCCTGTATGTTACTTATATGGGGCTGAAATGTAATACACAGCTCTTATAAAATTAAAGTTGAACAGGCTAGGCAAGGTTTTCAGTGGTAGTGAAGTGAACGTGATGAAAATATTGGCAAGTTGATTAACTATTTAAGAGGAAATTATGTCTCCATTTTAAACAGGATTTTGAAGTAGCCCCATAGGACTTTGGGTGTGATTAAATCAGCATTAAAATAATGATCCATAATAAAAGGTAGCTAAGTAGAATGGCTGTGCTGTCAAAACTCAAAATCCATATTAAGAATCCTGGGGTTTTATTTAATGACTGTGTTGTGACTTGAATAGATGAATGGGCAGACAGACTCACTCAGTGTATTTTAATTACCATCCAGACTCTTGGTGCTCAGCTATGAGGTACCTTAGTCAAAATGGCTTCTATGAGATGTAGAGAAAATCGAAAAGATGTACAAAAATAATCTCTGTTTTGTCAATAACATTTATAAAGCTCTTGGGTAAGAAGTGGTACATGTCATCAATTGTCTGCATACTGGGAAATGGAGTAATCCATATCTTGAATTTTACATGAAAGTAGAATAGGGCTGTATATGCTGGTGATATTTACAATGGGATTTGGGTCAGAGGCCCAAAATGCTAATTTTTCATATATTTTTTTAACATAATGCTGTTTCTAGCAGACTTGTCTGGTAGAAATGGCCAATAGCATTCCAAATTTGTGTTTTCATTTCTCTGTGTCCTGTGCTGAATTCTCTCACCTGCTGGGAGAACTGCTTCAAGCCCTACAAACTGTCTGGCAGATGAGAACCTCCAGGGAATGGCTTGTACATCTCTGCTGGGGCATGGCAGGGGAGAACAGGACACTTGCAGGCTAGGGCATGCACTGTAACAAAATCAGCTGCTTGGCCTGGTCACAGACGATTCCCTGAAAACATATTTTAATTATCAGTGCTCTCGTTTGCAGCAGAAGTTTTAATGTGCAAATTAAATCCCTGGGGAGGGTTTGAAAGGTGACACACGAAGCCCTGAGGGATGTGATGCTGCCACAGTGCCTGCAGAGGAGGCTTGGAGGCTGAATAGTGATAATTTCTCCAAGGCATTTAGGCCAGTGCAGCTTCATGAAAATACAGTATTAAAATATGAGATAGTTTGGGGAATTTGGAGCTGGAATTTGTTGCTTTTCTGAGCTATTTAATGACAGCAGTCACACTGCTATTATTGGGGTGAGGTGCTGGGTTTCAGGATTTCTTTTGTAGGGAAAATGGGACTTTCTTTGCTTTCCTGTCCCAGGTCACTGCTTACTTTTTCTCTAGCAGCAAACAGCCCTGCCTGTATCTCTGGTGCCAAAGGAAAGCTCACTACTGAGTTCCTGCGGGTTGGGTAACTGTTCTGTGATTTCACTGTTTTTTTAGAGGTGTTGCTGGTTAGCCATGAAGTCACACCTCATGAAAAATCCTTTGCCTGAATCAGAGCCACTGAGAATTCTGCTTTGGAGCAGATGCAACACTGTAGATAAGTGTTCCCCGTTTTCAGCAGTTGCTTTTATACATATATACATTAATTTATATACCAGTTTATGTTGTGGATATAAAGGATCTGAGCTAAGGCAGTGCCTCTCTCTCTTCTTTTCTTTCTTCTTTTTATTTTTTTCCTTTCTGCCTGCAATAAGACAAATTAAAAGACATTCCATAAGGTGTCGTTCAGCTTTCTCAGATTCAGGAATGGATTCCAACATGGACAAAGCTGGGGGGTATCTGACAGTGAAAATTAGTCCTTGCAGGATAGGACTATCTTATAGGGAAAAAAACCTCACAACAGTTTGTGTGTGTGGGGAGTGAGGGGGTGGAATTTGCTATCTTTTGTCAGATCCAGGGGAAGGTAATGTAAATAATGACTCAGTGTTGTGGGATTCTTGTATGTTTTGAGCTCTTGCTTTACTGATTACTCTAATAGCTGTGTGTGTCATTCTGCCCAAATTTCAGTTACTATAGTGTCATGGCGATGACATTTTGCTCAGACAGGCAAGGAATAGTCTTCCAGGAAGTGAGACACTGTAGGGAAGAAATGTCCCAAAACATTTTACATTGTGTACACTTTCAAATGTTATGTTGTACTTGAGAGGGAGGCATTTTGGAGTGAAAATTGGATTTAAGGTTTTCAATATGAACAGTGGAGAAATCTTTTCAATAAAAAACAAAGTAATTAATAATCAGAACAACCTCTTCAGCTGAAACTGTTTCTTAAATCTTTTGCAGACCTAAGTTCTATGTAGGGGTAGAGTTCCAACAGCTTTATTGTAGTTCCTGTGGATGAGCACAGATTTAGTGGTAGAAAACTGTCACAGAGGGAAAGATTAATTAACTGTACTACTCAGCTACATCCTGAAAAAAAGAGGAACCTGTACAAGCCATAAGTTGTAATCAGATTGTGTTCAAAGTGCACTTCCTGGTCATTGCAAGGTCTAGTAAGTCACAGGACAAGACAAATCAGGCAAAACTGTATCACAGAGTTGCTTCTGTCGTTCCAGTGATTCCAGGTCAACTATTATTTTTCCTGAATAGAACAACAAGGAAAAAATAATTTAGTGTAGTGGCATTGAGCTGCATGGTTCTCATTAGCATTGATGAGAGTTTGGTGGCTAAATCCCCATGCACTGCCTGGAAAATTTACCCTTCTGGGTGGGTTGTCTCCTTGGTACACAGTGCTGATAAATGTGTGCCCTCTATCTCTTGTGTAAAGGTATGTACTCACAGTAACAGCCCAAAGAAAAAATCATGTTAGATCTTGATTTATGTAATATTGTGCTGCATTCTGTAATATTCAGTAATTTCTGTGCTGTTATTCCAGGTCAGCATTAATGTAACAATGATTTCATCCCTGAGACCAAATGGTTGGACAAAATTATTTCTTTTGAACAGGTGCATGGATTTTTATTTGTTGTTTTTTTGGGGTGTTCATTTTTGTTTGTTATTTGTTTGGTTGTTTGATTGTATATGTTGATAATGAATATGTTTGCTTTAAGCTCTGCCATCTAGGAATTAACTAATCAGTTCTCTGCTGGCTTCTCCCTTCAATTCCTAGATTCTGTAATCATTTTAAAGCATTACAGAATCACTAAAAGAATTGACACCCATACACTGTACTTTAAGAAATTCCTGGAGGTGGAGTTTGGTAGATGATCTTGGAGTTTCATAACATGTCTCCTGGTAAAATAAATAAAATATATTTGGGAGAGTATGAACTATTTGTACCTAGAGTGGGAATGTGGGCTAATTTTTTTAAATTTTTTTTTTTTTTAAGAACTGCAACATTTTCAGGGGGTACAAAAAGACACCAATAGAAATATTTTCCTGGAAATGTGGAGGTGGTCATTGTTTTCCACAGGCTGGAGCCAACACAGTACTCTGGAAAAATACCAACATCCTTCTCCTCCAGAGGAGCCCAATTGCACTTCCCTTAGTCATGTCCCTGTTGGGACATGGAGAATTTCTCTCCAGTCTTTTTCTACACATTCACTAAGCTCAATTGTGGTTTACCTGGAGTAATCCAGTAATACAGAGAAAAAATAACACTTCAGAGATACAGAATATATATATTCAGGATCTTGCAAATACTTAAGTAGAACTCCACACTGACACCTCCAAAGTGTTAGTTCAAACTCCTGTAATTTGTCCTTAATCACTTCAAAACAGGGAAGGACATTGCTGTCCATCCTACACTTAGGACTTTCCTCATGTCACTCAAAGTCCTAAGTCTGCTCCTATTGCTGGTTACAGAGTGTGAAGGATGACTTGAGTTTCCTAATGCTTTGAAAGTTTCACCTCCATGCATGTCCTGTAAGTCACAGGGTTTTGAAGTTTTAGTTTTTCTGGGTTTAAGTGTCCTTGTTTCTATCCATTGCTTGCCTCATTCCCATTTTCCTCATTCATTTGTAGGTTTGCCTGTCTTGGAAACCTCGGTGTTGCTCTTTTTCCAACTCTTATGTTCCATACTTCATTTTGCAGGCTTTGACTGATCATTCTTTGCTTGCCTCTGAAGATGTGCAAATGTTCAGCTGCAACTGAGCCTTGTTAGGTCATCAAGACAAAAGTAATGTCTAAGGATTGTGTCCCTAAGGAAGGTCACTGGAAGGCTCTTCCACCCTTTCAATGTGCACGCTCTGGTTAGTGGGTCCTAGGAAATTTCATACAGAGTTTTTTGTTAAGTTAGGGGTGCTTTCAGGCTTTTGCAGTCCAGGCAACTCACTGTGGTGCCCCACAGCCCTGGCAAGCTTCCCTGCTTGTCACAGGTCCCTGTGAGTTCACTGGATAATGTTTACTCTCTGCACTGCTCGCTTTTCACAGGTCAATGAGTGGTACCTGCTTCACCTCACCAGTGCTTGACCTGCTCACCTGCCTCTGGCCTCTGCAAATGTCCCTCTGTCCCTTCACACCAGTCTCCTGCAGGGCTGCTTTGCCTGGCCACCACAGGGTGCTCCATTTCTGCCCACGATGCTCTTTTCTCCAAATCCTGTATGCTGTTCTGATTGCTAAGGAGAAATTACTTTGTTTTTTCTTGAAAAGACCCCTCCACTGTTCATGTTTAAAATCCTGGAAATCCTGCCACTCCTCACTGTGTCTTTCCCAGGTCAGTGTGAAGTCAGTCAGTCATTCACCCTGCCCTACTGCCCATCAGCTGCCATCACTCACAAGTCGGTGCTAAGTCACAACATCCAAGATATCTTGATGACCCCTGTGGGTCCCTTCCAACTTTAGAATATTCCATGAACTGGGGTCCTTTCCATTAAGAGAATCCACAGCTGGAACAGCTGGACACACAGATTTCATGCTTCCCAACTTCTCTCTCAACAACTTCTGTGCAAAATTTCCCTCCTCCCTTATTCTCTCCTGTTTTCAAAACTGTCCTTAAGAAACTGCTCACCCAAAGCTGGCCAAGTTCAGCTTCAGTGAAGTGGCAAAGTTTGCTCATTAAAGCCCTTGCTTTACTTTTCAGCTGATGTGTTGCAGGAGGCACCTGAGAGCACCACAGTGACGACCTAGAACATGGCTTGCACCACAAGGGACCCTGGGCTGTTTTTCACCTGTGAGCCACCGTTCACAAGTGACTCTCCTGGAAAATATTTGTTGGTTTAGGGATGTTTTGTTACATCTGGCCACCAACTGGCAAGTCTCTTCACAGAAAAGTCAGCACAAAGAATGCTTTTACCAAGATGCAGCTGCAAATTGTTGTTAATTTCCATATCTTCATAATGCTCAGCCTCTCTGGAAGGACAAACCCCATGTATCAGGTGACCTGCTAGATGATGTTATTAAAGACAGCTCATTGTAGTATTTAAAAGCAGGTGTGGTTTTATAATATAGTGATTGGAAACCCTCCTGATATCAGTATAGCAATTCTGTAGTCATGTACTGTGCTCCTAGAAATTCTCCCTTCCATTATTTTATGAAAAGATGCAAATTCAATTAGAATGTAAAATCAATTTTGTTTATGTTGTAGAATTTTAAGTACCACAGCTCTAAAGCACTAATAGGCAGCTCTAAAATGAATTCCTTCACTTGTACATGCCAGTGGTAATTACCAAAGATTATAATTGATATATAATTACAGAGCACTCCAGTGTAATTAAAACCACAATAAAAACTGTAGCCAAGGAATCATACATCAAAAGCTGTAAGCTGAATCCAGGAATTGAGGCAGTGGGCATCCTCGTGCTACCTGAACCCTTGAAAACAGATGAGAAAGTGTTAGAAATGAAAGAGGCAGAGTCTGAATTCCCAGGATGGGTCGGGCTGAAGGGACCACAGAGGGTCACTGGTGCCACCTCCCTGCTCCAGCAGGTCCATCCCAGAGCACAGGGCACAGGATTGTGTCCAGAGGGGTCTGGAATATCCCCAGTGAGGAGACTCCACACCCTCTCTGGGCAGTGCCCAGGGAAGAAGTTGTGCCTCCTGTGCAGGTGGAACCCCCTGGGCTCAGTCCCTGCCCGTGGCTCTGGTGCCACTGCTGGGCCCTGGAGCAGAGCCTGGCCCTGCTCTGCCCCTCCCTGCACACAGGGACACCCAGGGCTCAGGGCCCCTCTCAGCTGGGGCTCCTCTCCAGCCTGGACAGCCCCAGCTCCCTCAGCCTTTCCCTGGCAGAGATGCTCCAGGCCCTAAATCATCTCTGCAGCCTCTGCTGGCCCCGCTCCAGGAGCTCCCTGTCCCTGCTGTGCTGCTGATCCCAGAGCTGGACACAGCTCTCCAGATGTGCCTCCAGGGCTGGGCAGAGGGGCAGCATCACTCCCTGCTGGCAATTCCTTAGTACAGACCTGAGGGCCCTTTCAAGTACTAACAGGACAAGATAAATTCCCATTGCCTGTTACTCTCCACATCCTGTACCTGTGTTCAGATACACTTCTCTCTAATCAGTATAAAGGGGTAGGTGCCTTTGAAGAGCAAAGTTCATCCTGATTCTCAGATGCTTGTCCAGAGGAATGACAGGAGCTGCTGTTACCTCCTACAGTCCCTGAAATGAAGTCTGGCAGGACTCATACCTTTGTCTTTCTCTGTGTCAATGTCAAAACTGCTGTGAAATTACTTTTAGAAGGAGTAACTGTTGTCAAATTTAAAATGTTAAGTGCATGAGGGCAGAGACAGGAATCAAACCTAACTAGTAAAAAACTATCATGGGACTGAAGATATTTTTGGTACAGGACCTCCTGTTCCTGTGTGTTCCCTGGCATCCTATCTGAGTTTCTTTCAGTTCTGGTTTCCAGTTCTGGTTTCCTGTTTTCATCTCCTTTATTGCTGAACAGAACACAGCAGAAAAGTAGAGGTGAAAACCACGTGAATGCTAAGTTGTTTCACTGGAAAATGGGTTTTCAAATCCCTACAATCCCAGAATAGTTTGAGTTGGAAGGGACCTTGAAGATCACCTCATTCTACCCACTGCGTGGAGGGTAGAATCCCCTTCCACTAGCCCAGGTAGCTCAGAGCCCCATCCAACCTGGCCTTGGACACTTCCAGAGATGGGACAGCCACAGCTGCTCTGGGTAACAACTGTGTGAAAGCATTTGTGGGAAGGGGAATGAGAAAGAAAAATGGGAATTTTCCGCTTGGCAGCATGTTTGTATTCATCTTTACATTTATTTACCCCAGCTCCTTTTCTTAAAATGGTGATCTTTTACCTGCACACACCTGATATAAATCTTCAGCTTTTCTTCCTCCCAAGAAACTTGTGTCTTTATTCTGCCACTTGCCTGTAAGATTGACAGCTGTATTTATCATAGATCCCTTTTTAGAAAAGATGTCTATAATATACTTTTTAGAAAGTATAAAACCTTAGTTAGTAATGACATTATGTAGAATTTTATAGTTATTAAATATTACTTAACAACCTGTTTTGTTCAGTTGGTGCCAAGAGGTGAATTACTGCCATGAACTTGCTATTATTTTTCTCCAGAAATCTGGGTTGGAGAAATGCATCATGATTAGATAGTGATATATTGAAATATTAATTACAGGTAAGCAAAGTGTGCTGGAGTGGAAATGTGAAAAGCCAATATAGTGTTTATGCCTTTGCTGGGGGCAGGAGGAGAAGATTTGAACCAGAACAGTTTCCCTGGAAGGGCAATGTTCAAGCAGGGGTTTCTAATTTGGTTATATATAACTGTGTGTATTTACCTATATCTATACATTTATGTCTCTACTAACATCTGGACTTAAGGGGAATTAAGGCATTTTTTAGACTTCCAGAGCTATGTCAACCTGTGTGTGTTTGTGCTTTTAGTCCAAAAGGAACACTGCAAAAAGCTGCAATTTTTTTTGTAAACCATCTCTTTAAATATTTGGAAAGAACTAACACATGTTGCAAATATTTAATTAACAATCTTTGTTAAAGCAAAATTTGAGAAAACTTTAAAATCATAATATCTTTTAGCAGTATTAGAGGTCATTCTGTATATGTGTGAATGTCCCAGTTGAAGCCTTCTTCAGCCAAAACATCTGTTCAGTTATCTCCTATTGATGTGTGAATTTTCCTGGCAAAAGCTCCACTTAATATTTTTAATAGTGCATGCTAAATTTAAAGTTATATTTTTAATGTTTTCCTGTCATGTGCAGAAGTTATATAACCAGATCTGGATCTGTGTGGTTACTGCTATTTATACTACTGTTGGGGTGTACAACAGATGAGGATCCAGCTCAGTTTTTCAGTGATCCAGTTATTCAGTTCTGAATAAACAAAGAAAAAAAAGAAAGAAGGATTCTGTATTACTAAGATTCTAATTTGTGTATAAGAAAATAGAAAAGACCAGCCAAGATAAATCAAAGTAGGAATATAAAATAATATGTGCTGTCCTCTCAATTCTGTGCAATTGAGACTTTGATCTGACTGAAGAACATTATGGTCAGGACATCACAATGCATTTAAGTTATCTTTGACCTCAAGTGCAGTATTTGTGTAATAGAAGTGCCAGAATGGATATACAGTAATGAAAGGCAAAGGCACAATTTTCTGTATTATTTCTTTAGCAAGCTAAAATATGCATCTAATTTTTCATGTCTCTTCATCTCTTTTCATTTGCCAGTTACTCCTTAAATCTGTTAATTTTTTTCCTTGCTTGTTTTTCTTGCTCCAAGTTTTGCAGATTAAATCTCTCACCTCTGAATACTCTCCTTACTGCATGCCAAGAACCAAAAGCATTTTGTGATCAGTATTAAGCTGATACTGATAGATAGAGTTGGTCATGCCCCCTCTAAATGGACTCAAGTTTTGCTTTAGACATCTTTGTTTACTGAAGACTGACAAAACAAACGGGGAAAAATAAAAAGACAAAACAGCCCCTCCCACTTTTTCCTTTTGATCTCAGTCCTGATATATCCTAATGGTGTCACTTGAAGTGTGATCACACTGAACAGCTCATATATGCAACACCTCCCAGGTGATGCCAGGCCAGAGGACAGTGAAGGCTGTGGCAGTTTGTTATCAGAATGTGTCCTGAGGCTCTTTCTCAAGCAAAGAGTCTCTTAAGTCCTCAGGAGAACACCCTCCTGAGGTACTCAAAGCTTGGCATAAGTTTTCACTCCAAAAATCACTTACTGTGTGTTCTGTTTGTGAATGTTCTCGAAATACCCTCTTAGTATGTGAGGTTAAGTGTGTGACTCCATCAGCACTTTAGAAGTGATGGCTGCAGGCCTTAATAACAGTAGTGTAAAAAGATTTGTGTTTTCCCCACTGGTTTCTGAAAGCTTTGACTTGGCACTCATGAGCCACTGCCATGATGTATAGAAGGAACCATGTTGGAGAGTAAATGTGTTACGGGTCATCGGGAGAAGGTTTGGGTGACCTCACTGTGACCTTCCAGTGCCTGCAGGGAGCCACAGGAAAGATGGAGAGACACTCTTGACAAGGGCCTGGAGTGACAGGACAAGGGGCAATGGCTTCACACTGACACAGAGCAGGGTTAGATTGGAAATCGAGATGATATTCTCCCTCTGTGAGGGTGCTGAGGCCCTGGCACAGGTTTCCCAGAGCAGCTGTGGCTGCCCCATCCCTGGCAGTGTTCCAAGATCAGGCTGGATGGGGCTCTGAGCAACCTGGGATAGTGGAAGATGTCCCTGCCCATGGCAGGGGGCTCAAACAAGACGATCTTTTAAGGTCTCTTCCAACCCAAACCATCCTATTATTCTGTGGTTTAGGTTTTCTCTTGCTGAGCTTATCTTCCTCTTATTAAGTTACAGCCTAGCATAGTGTGCTTGTGGCTTTATTGCTTGGTCTCCCTTTTGTAAACTTCTAATACTTAGCAGAAAATTGTTATGGAAGAAGTAGAGGAAAAACACTACCGAACCATGCTGAAACAAAAGCTAAAAAATGTTCACTGCCATGTAATGTGTATATATTTTTAAAGGCAGGAGTGCAAGCAGCGTTACTGTGGGATTTTGAGTGAGCTGATGTAAAACAAGGAAAAAGATTTATGAAAATGACAAAATGGAGAGTACTTCTAATGAGACATAAAATGGATTTTAAGATGTGGAAGATGGAAGGTACTTACTGCTATATGTGGAATAGCACCACATTTATTACAAAACCTGGTAGTGATTTCCAGTAAATTTCAATTTGTGTGATGCCACCAGGATTGGAATAACAAATCTTACATTTTTTTCCTTTGCTAATTCATTTCCCTCATGGCATAAAACTCTTTGGCAGTGTATCATGTTAAGATTAATATTCTGCATTCTATCTGCTAATTATCTTTTTAATAATTGAAAGTTAACGACCCACTTGACCCTTGCATCTCTAGAAGTGATTTGTTCAGCTTTCCACATAAATGGTCATATTTCGATGCCAAGCTAAAAGTAAAATCTCACTGAAATATTTTTGTTGCATGCTGTTGTGAAATGTGCTGGAAAACCTACAACTTTATCATGTGTCAAGCTTTAGAAAACTGGTATTTTGGTGTTTGCTGACAATTTATTCTTAGAATCATAAAAAAAAATGAAATTCATATTTAATTTATAATGATTTGACAACTGAATTTTTACAATTCTCCTTTAATTTTATTGTTATAGAGGAACAAACTGGCTTACTTACATATTCTGACCGTCTGGTGCCTCCTTTTTGCATTGGCAGAATGACTGAATTTATGGTGATGGGGATGAGAGCTAAATCTGGTCAACAGAGTTTAGGGCATGTGGAGAGCAGTATTGCCAGGATGGATGAAAAAAGTATATGCTGTAATAGTTATTGTACTGGTATTTACTGAGTGATTCCCTTTGGACCACAGTTTTGGGGAACTGAGTGTACTGAGGCCTGGTTTTCAAAAGTGTTGATAATTCAGCACATTCTGCAGAGATCACTAGAACGTCCTGGCTAATTGACATTTCTGAAAATCCAGTGTTGTCCATTTACCAGCTGATTTCAGTGATTACCATGCTCCTGTGGGAAGATCCTGTTTCGAGCCCTGGTACCTCATTAGCTGAGGGTGCTGAATGCCCTAGAGCACCAGAAATACTCTAATACTGCAATTTCCATCTATGAGCGAGGTATTTCTTGGACACTGAGTCCCAAGCTTCTCGTGCTCGTCTCAGCTGCAACGTTTCAAGCAACTATTTGCTTGAAATAGCAAACAAGCAACTCTGCTTGATGAATTGCTCAGATTTCAAGGCTGCTGCTGCTGCTCTTGCCTTCTAATCATCTGCAGAGCCTGCAAACACCCAGCAGAGCTTCTCAGCTCCACATTTCATCTGGAGCAGGCTTGTGCCTCTGGTGTGGAGCTGCTTCTCCAGGTACTGGCAGTACTGCCATAAAATGATCCTGTGGTGTGAGAGATTCCCTCAATGAGTACGGGATATCCAACAGCTGCAGTGGTAAAATGTTTAGGAAACAGCAAGAATGGCACAAACTTTTATGATCTTTCCACTGGGATGCTCTCCTGGTGATAGCTGCGTTCAACTCACGTGCTTCCCCCCACGTGATGTTTGCCCAACTAGGAGCCTTCCAGGGATCTCTATCCCAAAGTCTGGCATAATTTCTTCTTAAAATGTTATTCAGTTTTTGCGCCCACAAGGCAGAGGTATTTCCCTGCTGCATTGATATCTATGATTTGATATTTAATTTGGCTTTGTGTGAGGCCCTGTAGTGCTTGCTCTGAAAGGGACTTCAGGCAGTCCATGCACACCCCATCTTCTTATCACATAGGATTTTATAGACTGCCACAACAACTTTCTCAAGTTTCCAGAACAGAAGGTCTCAGTTTCCTCAGTGATTCCTATTAGATGCCATAACAAAGCTTTTGTGGATCCTCTGAACCCATTTTTGGTCCAACTTATCTCTTTGGAGGCGAGGAGGCAGAGAGTGCACATTGAGTTCAAGATGTGGGTACTGCTATGCTGAATGGGGTTTTTTTCTTAGTCTTTGTACCTTTCCTAATAAAATGTAAGCTTTGTTAGACTTCTTGGCTCTTAGAAAATACTGAGCTTCTATTTTTCAAAGGATTTTCCGTTGCAACCTTGAGGTGTTATTACTGACCAGTACAGGTGAAATCAGAGCCCAGCATCTTATATGTGAATCTGGATTTAACCCACATATATTGCTTTATATTTATGTACATTGAGAGCTGTTTGCTATTGTTCAGATTCTTACAAAACTTTTCTACAATTTTTCACAGTCTGCCTTTATCCTTGCTACCCTGACAATCTTCATCTGCTTTATCTTTCTCCAGGTCACTTAAGCTGATATTAGATACTGCTAGTGCTGCAAAATGCCCTTAGTGACTTTTTATTTTTTTCCAGCAGTGCAACCTACCCAGTTTCTTGTTGTTTGATTATTTCTCCACCCCTAGACCTGTTGCCTTATCCAAAATGGGTCATGTGATGCTGCTGTGGGACTGCCCCTGCCTCTTCCCACCTCTCCCTGTTTGCAGTGAGGCTGTAGCTGTTCAGGGAGGTTTTGGATTCCCTGCCAGCAAATAAACCAGTCCAGATACTTTGATTATCTTCATCTTAATCCCCTCCCCATCAAACCCCTTCAAACACAGCCAACCTTCATTTTACTGCTACTGATCTTTGGAGAGAGAGACCTTGAAGGGCCACACCATCCTGGAAAAGCTTGTAGCCTCTGATTAGGAGAATACTCTTAAAACTGAGTGCATTTGTACCATCTGTTAACGCTTTCAAATTAGAGAACGATCCCTAAAGTATTTTTGTAAAGAATGAATTGAGTTTTAAAATCTTTCAATGCAAAATTGGATCATCCCTTCATATGATTGTTTGTTAACATCCCAGATCAACCATGGAGTGATGAAGTAATATTTAAAAATACCCTTCCTCTGAATTTCAGTCCGAAGTATTTTAAATTTTTTTCTTTTGTCTCCAAATCATTTTTTTTCCTTGAAATTGAATTTGCTAGAGTGAGGGTTCAGTCTCTGTTTCAGATTGACTTCCATGATCTTGCTGCTTCATCTGGAAAATTGTTTAGGTCATAAATCTCTGAGCAGATTAGTGAGTCTCATTCCCTAAAGAGGAATTACATTGTGCCCTTTTTAATGTTAACTCTTTGGCCTCAAGGAGTTTGTTGATTTTATTATTGATAATGAAGTTTGATATTTTGTATTCTACAGAATATTGGCTTACTTTTTAGCTAATTTGGCTAATTTGGCTACTGAATGTAGCCAGGTCAGTTGATGACGTGGTTTTCCAGCGACACTGCCAAAATACAGGAGGTGGTAGAGTAGACACAGTCCTCCCTTCCTCTTTGAGGCACTTTGGTTTGGGTAGGAAGGCTATCAATTTTTCACTTTATTATTTGTGGTATCTCAGAAGATGTGCTGAAATTGTGCCAGGTTTTTGTGGCAACAAATTTGTGTCATTGACATTGGAGAAATTTGCTGATAAAGTGATTCCAAATAATTAGGGATGATTTTGCTTTATGTTTGAAAGATACTTCTGATGCTGTAGTGATTAGTGGACAGAGATATATATTTGGGAAATACTGATGAAAGCACAGCGATTTTTTAATGCAAAATGTGTATTTAGAAAGAATTAAGATGAATGACAGTTTGTTACTCACCTGCACATAGATCCTGTATTGAAGACTGCAATAATGCGTAGGTCTGTGCCTTGTTTTTTTTGTTTTTTTTTTTTTTATTTGGCAGATTTATCAATCTATTCTACATTTGTGCTTGAGTTTCTAGCAGCTCATTTTCATCCTGTTCCTTGCCATTAAAAATTTCCATCTTCTTCAGGGGAAGCACACCTGTGTTTTTAGGCTTCCTGTATCATCTTCCATTCAGAGACACGTCCTGTCTGTACATGAGTGGGAAGATTTTGGTTGGAGAGGTTGCAATGCCATGCAGAAACATTGCAAAGGATGAGTAAAGCCAACTGTTTCATTCCACAGTGCTTTACCTAAGAAATTGAGATTATATAGGATTTTTTTAGGTGTTTTGGCCACATCTTTCATGACCAGGTGTTCTCTTCTATGCTTATACATACTAATATATTCTTTAACTGTTTATATTCACATGTGGGAGTAAGAGAACAAAACAAGGCATATGCACCATCACTGTTGCTAGAAGTTAAGAAGGAGAAAAGCAGACTGTCAAAACATGTAAATTATAGCAGCTTTGCTTAAGGTCTTGAGCATGTCTGTGTACCCATGCAGTGAGGGAAATCTATAATAAATATAGAAAGGAGAAAGTTTGGCAAAAGTAAAAGGGCTACAGTTTTGTGAAGGAAAATATGAAAATTATAAGATGCATAATATATAGCCATACTGTCTTATTAGTTTCTTGCCTTATTTGAGCACTTCTCAGTCTGGAACATATTTATCTTCACAAAAGCCTTTTGATAGGGGAAAGTTCCATTGTCTTCATAGGCTAAGAGGCAGAGTTAAATTACCAGCCTACAGTTACAGGATACAGCCTCTACTATAAGCTAGCATCAGCAGGGAGTTGCTCTGGACTGCCACGTCCATGTCAGGAAATTTTGGGTGTTGTTATCTCACCTGGACCAGTGCCCTGCACTTCCTTTTCCCTGTGGGACTGGCCCTCACTATCATTGGTGATGGATTGATTTTGTATCTTGGACACAAAACTGTAGGAACAGAAACACACTGTTTCACAGATAGAAATTCAATCTGTTTGGCAGAAAACACAGCCACTTCTGCAGCCTCTGCCTGAATCTGGCAGTGCTGTGTCATGCAATCCAGTGCTACCCATGCTGGGGGCCAGCAGCTCAGCACTTGGCTCTGCTCTTGTAAAATGAAGGTGACCACAGTTCTGTGATAATAGCAAGAAATTGCTTTTTTTTTGCACTATCACATCACTTTGGTATTTGCCTCGATTTCCAGTGCTGGTATCAGGAGAGCAGACATTAATTTTGAGCAATTGCATTTGCAGACGTGATGGATCCATTTGGTGATGGAATTAATGGGAAGATGATTACTTTTACTGAGCTAATAGGACCTGTCTTTTCCTCACTAGAAACTGTTTCACTGTTGCTTTCCCAGAGTGGCTACATTACCAAAAGTTGTCTCATTATATTAACTGGAATCATTAAATTATGGCTGCCAGGTATATTTCTGTCTGTTTAATAATCACTGAAGGATAAAATGTTTGAAGTTCAGTTATTTGGGTTTTTCCGTAAGAAGTTTACATGTTTCAGGTTTTATGATTTAATTTATCCACTTCCTATTGACATTTTAAAAAAAATCATTAGAAAGATTGGCAGTTCCCTGGGCTCCCATAGACATTAGTTAATAACTTCTTTTCAGCTTTTACCCTTTGATGTTACTTTTTCTTCCTGTTAAGATACACAGCAGAAATATTTTTCTTTGGACAAATATTTAAGAATAACTATTTCTTTAATATATAAGTTATTTATAAACTGTATTCCTTAAATATGGAGTGATTAGTGATTTCATGATGGGGAAATTATGAAAAATACTTACTGAGCTGTAGAATTCAGCAGAATTCTGTATTTGCAAAGTTCCTAGGATCTGTGTGCTCACCATTTAAAAAAAAAAAAAAAAAAAAAAAGCCTGGGGCTCTTCCAAACTAAAATCATTGTTTTTTCCCTTTCTTGGCTTCATAGTGACTGACAAACCTGATGCCTTTAGTACTGTATGATTTAGCTCATGTTAAAGGTGCCTAAATAAATTTAGCTTTGCTTAGTTATGCTTGTCTAGCCATGTTTCAGAATGTTCAGCTTTCAGTAGAAAGAATAATCACTTTATATATATCTATATGAGAACTACTGTAGTTATCACACTTTTTTTTTTCTGCTGTGGCCTTGATGGTGATAAGTTTGCAAGAAATCTTAGACTTGCAGCTGATGCAGGTCCTAATGTGTTTTACTGTTCAGACAAGAGAGACAGAAAAAGTCTCCTTTGGAGAAATTAGAATTTTATTCAGCCTATACATTTCCAGTCAAAGACAAAAAAAATGCAATATAGGTTGCTATTAAAGCCCTGCTTTAGCCTGCTAAGAATCTTGGTAAACTGAAAGAAATACTGAATATATTTTCTT
The DNA here is from genome assembly GCA_034336665.1 of Luscinia megarhynchos. NCBI lineage: Eukaryota > Metazoa > Chordata > Aves > Passeriformes > Muscicapidae > Luscinia > Luscinia megarhynchos. Next base: position 9,154,081 of record CM067564.1, on the reverse strand, counting down.
CATGTGCTGATTGAAAAGCAAAGCAGACCTTCCAGATTTTCTTCCATTTGACTTTAATGCTGAGCTTTCCTATTGAAATGGGAAAACCGAATTCAGCTTCAGAAAACAGAGAAAACCAAGATATATTTATATCTTGAATAATTCTGAGTGAATTATTGAAAAACTTCCACTCTTGAAGCTTATTGGAAGAACTCTGTAATATGGAATATAGATTTGACAGGAAAAAAATAAAGGATTACGAGAGAGACAAATCTGTTTGTCATCTGCCTAGGAATACTTAGTAGTTGAAATAATATAATCAGAGAGTGCAGTGATATAGACATGGAACAATGCAGGGCCAAGGAAAAAGTCCTGTGGGACATCAGCTGCAAGTGAAAAAGGATTTGATTAAGGATGGCTGTATTAAATAACAAGTGAATGGTCTAACAAAAACAATGTTTGCCAGCACCACATGTTGGCTTTAGTGACGCATCCAGAGTACAATGAATCAGCAGGAGTGACTCTGAGCATTCAAAATAGAAGACTGACAGCATTTCATTTGATCAAAGTGATGAGCATGTGCACAATTATAATTTCAGGTGATTAACCAGAGGACACCAGTTAGGGGTTGTCTCCAGTAAACAGTTATAAATCCACTCTGGCAAGGAGAAAGGCAAGTTCTAACTTCTGGAGATGTTTGCAATACAAGAAGCCCTCTGGGAACAAGTTAATTGAGCAGATCCTTGCCAGACATCATAAGGAAAAAAGGATGTTTAAAGACACCTGGAACTGCTGCAGGTGAAGCCTGGAAAAGTGGAGAAAGGAATCTTACCAGAGGAGTAGTCCTATAGATTTTTATTTTCGTGAGCCCATAGAAAATGAGCTAGATTACTTGTGTCTTGAGCTATGATATTAAACTGATGGTTTCAAATTTATTTTAAAATTCTTGGATTAATTTGAATGTTAGGAAGATGTGGGAGGTGTGGTTCTAGTAATGCCAAGGTGAACATCCAGCAGTCCATTGTTCTGCATCTTTTGTTCACCATGCAGCAGGAGTCATCTAGTCCTGTTTTCCTACTTTATTTACTTTATGTTTATTAAAATTACCTCAATTTCCCATCATGGGGTGATTTTAAAGCCTTTTAACAATTTTTAATGGTCTGGTTCCTCATCATCTGGTATTGCTTCATGAACAGCACAATTTTCTGAATTATTTTTGTTCAATTATATGAGGGTCATAGTCTTCATCTGGTCTTTTCAATCATATTATTTGCCTAATTTTATTTGCAATCTGTGTAGTCATATGAGCCTGAGCTGGAAGCAACCAATTAGATCACACTGTTCCTCCTCTTGCCAACATGGAATATAATCCCCCAGACAGGGACACGTGCTGATTTTAGCCAAAAGCTCAGAAGAAGCTCCTGATCTTCACCCATTGAAATTTAACCTCTCATCTGTTATTAATCTATTTTCAGCAAATGATTACCAGAACATCTGCTCATGCCCAGTAAATTTTTCCTTCCTTCTCTTAAAGCTGACTTCCCCAGTGGACTGATGGAAGAGAGATTCTGCAGCTCATTCTGCTCTTTAAAATAGCATTGGTCCACTGAAAAATGTTAGCTGAAGGTGAGGGAGTGATTTTTGTCATCCACGTTGCACATACAGGGGAAATAAGAGCAAAGTGATTGAAATAATAGTAGGATTTTCATCTAACTTTTTTTTCAATTTTTTAATCAGGAAGCATAAGGACACATTCAGCACAAAGATCATTAATCTTAGTGTTAATCAAGCCTTTGAATCACAGGATCATTGAGGTTGGAAATGACCTTCCAAGATCTTGGAGTCCAATCTTTGACCAATCACCCCTTGGTGCCCAGAGCACAGAGTGCCACATCCAGTCATTCCTTGGACACATCCAGGGATGGGATTCACCGCCTCCCTGGGTAGCCCCTTCCAGTGCCTGAGCAAGAAATTCCTCCTGAAAGCCTTTTTGTGTCCACTGCCGTGTCCTTCCCTAAAGGATATGGTCTGACAGTCTGCATTCAGGAGGATGTGGCAGAGAAGAGTGTCCAGGAGGGTTTTGAAATCTGGGAAGGCAGCAGCTGTTTGGATTTTTTCATGGAAATTCCCTCAAAGAGGAGTTGCAGTATGGGAGATAGCGTGACAACTGGTCATTGCCTTGATTTCTCTGATAGTCCCTTTCTAATCTCCCTCCCAACTTTTCTGTACAATTTATTTGTGTGCCTTGAGGAAAACAGTGTCTGAACATTCCTCCATTTAATTTTTATATTTTTCTCAGGGATGCTGCTTTCTGCTCTCAGGGTGCCTTTCTGTAGCTCAGATGTGCTACCAGAACATCTTCTGCACAGCTGACAAAAAAACTGGATATGCTGAAGTTCCTTTGGGCATTTTATGCTTCTGACCAGCATAACCAATAATTTACATAATATATAATATCTCTATTCAGAAGTTAATTTTTTTATGTTTTCTTTAGGTTTGCCTGATTCCCTGTAAGGAACCACTAATATGATGAAGTGTCTGGAAAATAGCTGGGCAAAACTAAAAATGAGAACTGAAGCGAAGCCCACCCAGAGCAGGATAATTTTTTTTATCTTGTTGGTTCATATGGACACAAAAAACCCCACTGAAGAAATCAGATCCCTTCTAAAATATCAATATACATTAAAAAAGCTATATCTTGTGGGTTCCTCATTTGCATCATTCCAAAATCTGGTCCTGTAACTTTCTGTCATCCTGGTGCACATACAGCTACACTGGAGGCAGTAGATTAATGGATTTTAGAACATAAAAGATTCTGCTTTAAAGGAAAACATCACTTTGCAGCCCAGCTGTAGCAGAAGTTGGTTATTCCCTGTGATGGTTGCCTATTGTCGAATGATTTAGCTGTAGCTGACAACTTGAGACATTAGCACTACATTGTGTTCAAGAACATTTAAATGCATTGTTTTCCCTTTTTTAATGTTTCAGAACAAGAGCCAAGGACTGAGTTTTGTCCGTATACATGCACCTTGGCAAGTCCTCAGTCGAGAAGCAGAACTCCTTAAAATAAAAATGCCCACTAAAAAGGTAAATATCTCCCATTTTCTATCAACAAGTTTTATGATTGAAGGAGCAGGGATCAGAATCATCATTAAATGTATAAAAGCCCATGGAGTTACTTTGTTTCAAAAATCAGAGAAAATGAACTGTCAGGCTTATTTTTTCACATTTCCAAGTCTTTTGAGATGATTTATTGTTCAGAGCTATATTTAAGATGGGATTTCCAAAGGGGTTTTTAAAGGCCACGGAGGCAGCTGGCTGATGGACTGCATTCAGGAGGGTGATGACAGAGGTGAGTGTTAAGGAGGGGTTTGAAAGCTGAGAAGGCAGGAGCTGTCTGGATTTTAGTCAAAGGTGAGGGGTAGTATGGAAGATAGTAGGAAACTGGTCATTGTCTTGAGACTTCTCCAATATGAGAGGCTCTCTCCAGAGAATCTGTTTTGGTGGTAACAATGACTTAGTGAATTCAGACCTGCCTGTTGTCACTAAAACTTCAGCTCACCTTCTTCTTTTCTGTCTGTTTTCAGCAGAGTTGCTGGCAAACCTTGAAAATTCAGAGTAGCAAATCCCCCAATCTGTGTTCCAGAAATTAGTCTATTGGTTTACAACTACACAGAGGGAAGGGGAACTGCCTTTTGCTTTTAGTTAGTGACAGTCATCAACTGCACTAAAGAGCACTTATTTCTTTGCATTGTCATTAGAAATAAAGGAAAAATGGATTTTTTTCTCCCACCGTATTGTTTGATCTTTGTTTGTTTGACTTTTTTTTGTCTTGTTTTCACCCAGCAAAAGCTTCATGGTTCTTCACATTTCATTCTGTTACAACCTGCCATCAGAATTCTAGCTAAATCATCTTGCATACTCTTAATGGGTTTACATCCCAGAGGAAAAAACAAAAAGAATATTTCCAATCAATCTTTGAAAATGAGTAGGTTTTAGACAGCTACAGTACCCCTAGAAACTTTCTACATATTCATCTCCTCTCTTTGATCCTTCCAAAATTAATTCTTTTTATGCATTTTTAGTGCCTGCTTATTTCTCTGTCCTTTTGCCCTCATGGGAGTTTTCCCCTCTAAGTTTTTTGTAGATGCACCAAAGTAAATTTTACTCTATTTTAATTGATGAATATTGCCATAATTTTGGCCTAGGTTAAGGTCTGTCCAGGGGCTGATAATCTGTGATGGCATCCTCCTCATTCACAATAGTTTTGCATCCACTTCTCTCCTCTGATTGGGAGAAAAAATCCTCTGTTATATCCAAAAATAAAAAAAATCCTCTCTTATCTCTAGCTGCAGAAATGGCACCACTACTAGAAACAAACTTGACAGGAAAACTCTATTCATGTCCTAGGTTTGCATGTTTTTTTAAAATTAAAAACAGTTGAAAGAGGAATTTTCTTTGAAGGAAAAAAATAATCCACTTTGAAAAAACTGAAATCTTGTATTTTGGGGATTTGGCAACATAAAATAAAAAACTCAGCCAGTAACCACTATAAGGAAACTTCTGATTTTGTTCAAAGATACAAAATATTGCTCTCAAGGCGCATTAGGTATTTTCTGTGATGCTATTTTTATTTATTCAAGGATCATATCAAATAATTTTTTTAAAAAGGCATTTTCAGGGGAAAGTATTTATCCACCTCTAAAAATGAATTGGTTACAAAAATTTTTTTCCAAATGTTCAGTTTTAAATCACCTTTCAGAATATAAGACATGCTGGAAAAAGATGCCCTCTGAACCCTTTTAACCATATACAAACTTCTGGATCTGATAATAGAGCTATTTTGGTGAGTGAGACTCAAACATGAGTACAAGAAACAAATAGGAACAACTGGGAGGGTTTTTCTGTGGCTAGAGCTGTGATGTCCCTGGCTTTAGTGAGCCTTGGGAGAATGAATCCTGGGACTGGAGTGCTGGGATAGGGAAGTAAAGGCTGTACAGGAGGGATAGGCAGAGATGGAGAGGTGGAGGAGTTGTCCTGTGTGGGAGGGAGATGTTGCAGTTAAGGGATTATAAGGTTGGCAGCTTCTGGGGGAGGGTTAGGGGGTTGAAAACAAGGCAGATGTCATTGTATGTTGTATAGGACTGATGAATTATTCCATAGGCAACCAGGAGAAACTTCATGTGCTTATGGGAAATGTCCACTTCCCAAGCATTAATTGGGAATACTGCACTGCTGTGACAAGCAAGTCTCAGAAATTCCTGAAGGGTGTTGAAGAAAATCCTTTGCCACAAGGATTCAGTGAGCCAGCTAGGAAAGATGTCCTTCCAGATTGGGCACTTGTGAATAGGGAAGGATGTGGAGTATGTGATAATAGGAGGCTGCCTTAGCTACAACAATCACAAAATGGTTGAGTTTAAAATATTCAGTCTAATGAGAAAAAAAAGATCAGCAGAGCTGTTGCTCTAGGTTTTAAGAGAGTAAACTCAAAACCACTCATGGAGCTACTCAGCCGTGGTCCCTGGGAATCTGCTTTGGAGTGCTCCCTAAGTGATTGGTTGGACAGGGAAATCCTCATGGAGCTGGAGAAGAAAAAGAAATTTTCCATCTCTAGCAACAAGGCCAGGCCTCACAGGAAGTTTGCAAAGCTGTGGTTCACATATTCAAGGAGAAAACACAAACTGCCAAAACTCATCTAGAGCTGAAACTGGTCAATGTTGTGCCACACAATTAAAAGACTTTTTAAAGTATTTTAGTAACAAGAGAAGCTGTGAGGAAAATATTGGAAGTGGTCATCTGACAAACAGGGATGATGGAAAAATGGATGCTTTCAATGCTTTTTTTTTTATGCCTCAGTCTTCAATATTAATAATCTTGGACTGCCTGGTCCTGAGGCAGAGGACTGCAGCTGTGGGAACAGTTTGTGGCTTTCCATTTGTGGCCACTGAATTTTTAGGGGACTGTCAGTATCCACTGGGTGCTCAGAAGTCCATGGGCCCTTGTGAATTGATCCCAGAGAACTGAAGGAATTTGCAGGGATACTGCAAAAGGGAATACCCCTTTCAATCCACTTCCAAAGGACTTGGTACCCACTGACTGGGAGCCACATTACAATTTACAAGAGGGAAGAGCCAGGAAATAACATCCCTAATATTCCATCCTCAGGACTTGGAATAGTTATGGAGAAAGTCATACCACCTACAGCTGAAAGGCATTTGAAGGACAAAACATTCCTCAGGCACAGACAATAAAGTTTCACAAAGGGAAAGCCCTGCCTAACTAATCATATATCCTCCTACTGTAAGGTTCCCTGCCTAGTGGATGAGAAAAAGCCAGTAAATGTAACTTTTTTCCCCACAGATTTTAGTAAAGTTTTTAATATTATTTCCCTCAGACCATCCTTCTAGACAGGTTTAAACATATGTATGCAGCAAATTCTTTTTTTTCCCCCCTTTCTTCATTTTAGTGTAATTTTGGAAGGGACATGCTAATGTACAGTTTATTTCCTCAGATGTATGAAATCACAGAAGAAAAGGGAATACTCAAAACATTAAATGAAATATGGTGCAAATTGACTGAACCTCTGCAACCCCAGGTGCCACAACACGAAAATACCAAGATGAAAACCTTGTCCTACCCGTTTTCCAGAGAGAAAATATATTTGTGAGTACTTGTAAATGTGATCGAAAACGAAGAAGGCTGGAACTTATTGTCTTAGTGTTGTAATTTCTTTTTCCCACATTTCAGTCAAAATTCAGAAATTCATCAAGCATACCTGGAAATCCCGAGGAAACATACAAAATTGTCAGATTTTCAGTGGATTAACAGAAATCTAAGTTGCAGAGACTTTCTACCAGTGTTGTGCTTATTTCTTCAGGATAAGGCACTGGAAGCAGTGCATCAAATAAAATTCCCATATGTTTAGCTTGAAACATAGAAATCCTCCCACCAAATTCCTGATTGTTTGGTTAAGGATATTGCTGCCTGTTTTGAAAAAAGCAAGAGCTAGTAGAAATATGGTGGTATTTCCCATCTTGATAGATTTATTATAGCAATTAAAACTCAGCTAATAATATGCAGATAAGGAATTCTTGACACCTGCCCTCTCACTCAGAATAATATTTCTGGGCCCAGTTTGACATGAAACACTCTTTTTTTCCTCCTGGGTGTCTCCTTGTATTTATGTCCAATAAATAAAATTCAGCAATAAATATAGTGACCCACCATTTCATTTATTGCCCTCTGACAATTTTAATTAATTCTGAATATGAGTCAAATTGATGGAGGAGAATAAACTGGGAAGCTAATTTCACATACGATGATTTTGAGGTTTAAGGGAAGGCATAATTCCAGTGGAATGGTAATTTGAAGTCAAGAGAAATGCTGACTATTTGGTGACCAGGAAAAGAATAATGAAAATCTGGTTTTCCAGATTTCCAGCATTAGGCTGGTTGAAATGTAATAACATAACCTCAGCATGTTATAGTGTTGAGAAAAATATTCAAAGGTCATCTTCTGTAAACAATAGAGAGGTTCTTCTTGTCCAAAAGGCATTTTACATTAGCTAGTCATTTTGCATTTTTATGCCTATCATCAGTGCAATCCTGGTAGAGCTCTGAATGACTGGGTCTTGAACAGCACATTCTATTATGCTGTACTTTGTCATCTCTACTCCCTTTAAACATCTGTTTTTCTGATTAGATGTGGTTTCTGAATGACTTCTACTTAGAATATTTTATGTTGTCTTACTTGTTGCTTCCATGTCTTCAAACTGAGCTGATTTTATTTTTGCTCAATGTTTTAGGTATAACATCAAAGACAAAGACACCTTTTTTGACAATGCAACCCGCAGCCGAATAGTAAGTTAATAAAAATAACATATCCTTGTCTTCTTGTGCTGAGTGGGATTTGCTAGTGAGTTTTAGAATGGGATTTACAGGGAGTGTTTTAATTTCAACTTTGCTAATTCCATTAATTTATGCATTTGTGTGTTCTTGCAGAACACTAATTCCTGATATATATGTGTGTAAGGCATTCCTTTCTGGGACTGCACGGTGGTTCAGGGTTGGGAAATGCTCTGCAGGAAAGCTATTGACTGCTTTTCATTGTTCAAAGCTCTTTTCAGCCCTGCTCCTAGTCTTTACCTATATTTCTTTCCATATAGTCCTTATACATCAAGTACTTCTATAAGGGTGACACAGCAGGATTTAACCCACAAATGTTAGCGCACATAACCCTCTAATAAAATCTGCTAAAGGATTTAAGTATTTGTGCAAACAAACAGAAGCCACCTATTTTAGAACTTTGTTTTATTGCTAATTCCATGATAACATTAATGCTAAAAGAGTATTTGTGTTTTATCCCACTGCTCTTTTTTGCAGGTGAGGGAAATTTTGAAGCGCACGTCTACAAAGGCCAGAAGCAGCATGGGTAAGGTAGAGGTAGAGAATTAGAGGTGTTCTTTTGAAAGGAATTGTTTAGGTATCTCAGAGAATATTGATTTTTCTAGCAGGACATTAAATATGCTGGCACATCTTGACAAAAGAAAAAAAAAATTAGAGATTGAAATAAATGGTTTTTTCTGAGGCAGAAAATCAGAATTTCTAGTCCATGGTTTGGATGGTAATGGGAGCTGGCTTTTCATTTCTACAGGTGCAGCATCTGGCATATAACTCACATTTCATGAATTGTTATAAAATTGGATTTCATTACTGTATGATCTGCTTTGGAAAATTCAGATGTCAACTGCAATATGCTGTATTATTTCTTGCAGGACTGTATTTTTCTTGCCATTTTAATTGAATGATTCACCTTTCCAGGTTATTTTTATTGCTTCAGCTTTAAAAATTACCTCCCTGAGCTGCCTAGTGAAATATATGACTTAAATATGACTGTTTTGAAGATACTTTTGGGATAATATTGAAATATCTGGAGCCTGAGGTTCAGAACTTACTTAATTTTCTTGAGGGTCAAAATTTATACAGGTGTACACACTTTCTTTTCTCCACTCTTTTCTCTCACCCATAGTGAGATCATGGCACATATCTCCCTAGTGCAAAAGAAGTGATGGTGCTCCCTGTCTGATATATTTTCTGGAAATCTTTCTGTAAGCTCGACCACCTATGGACAGATCACAATGTCCAAGGGTAACATTCCTGGCAAATAATGTGCTGCAGCAAGATTCTGCACAGTCCTGGTGTGATTTTGGGCAGGGAAGCTCCAATAACACCTTTTTGGTACAGGAAAACAGATTAATTTAGGTTTCCTTGAACAGGAGATATATATTTTTTTAAATTATATGAAAAGCATAGCAAAATGAAAGCCACACAAAATGCCTTTTCTTTTTCAACCAAAATCACTTGCCTTTTCCCAGCACAAACTGTAAATTTGTGACTGCCACACTGTTTCCTTTAGACGAAAATGATAATATGGTTTTAAAAATGTCAGGCATTCTCAATTTTCGAAACACCATTTGGCAGGTGCTGCTTTTTGAACTGTTTACTTGGTGGTCTATGTTTTGATCTGCTCAAAAGCCTCCAGTGGGGCAATAGAAGGAAATGCTGCCTTATTTCTCTGGGATGCTGGGAACCCTCCTGGAGACTGAAATTTGCTGGGGGAAAAGCTGGAGAGAAGCTCAAGGACAGAATTGGAAGGGATAGAGCACTTTGCCAATGGAGATATTTGCCTCTTAAGGTTTTCTTCAATAGCTTGTTCTGGTTTATAGTAGAATAAGAGCCATCATTAGAGATCAAACGACTTTTCATGAATTTTTAAAATCTAGCGTGAAAATACAGCCTGATGCACTTCAAGCTCAGGTCAGCTCAAGAACACATTTGACATGAAATAACAATTTTAACATCCTTTCCATCCTTCTGGTCCCTAGCCAAAAGAGGATTATGCATCAAGTTTGACCTAAATTCACTTATTCCTTTGGTCTTCTGAGATCCTCCCCCAAAAGAGTTCTGTTTCATATGTCACTAAGGCTCTCCCATCTCACTGGTCTTAAGCTTAAAACCACTCATCAGGAGAGGCTTAAAAGATTTCTTTGAACAATTTTAATTTTTTTTTTTAATTAGAGTTCATTACTTACTTTACACAAGAGGCAGGACAGTGATGTTGGAAGTGCTTGTAGCAGTCTTTGGTTTTATAAATCTGTTTTATGAAAAATAACAACACTTCCAACACATTTTACTTATGGAGATTTTTTATATCTGTGTAAGGCTGAATCTGATTCGGCTCCTATGACATTATACAAGGAAGGCTTATTTTCTTCTAACATAACTGAACCACTGTGAACTTCCAAACACTGAATGTTTTGCAGGAGCAGCCTTGACACTATCCAAGCATAGCTTCTTGATTCTATGAATGCATGTAGTTGTTCTGTCTACAGGTGCTGCAGTCACTGCTGGGAATTCCCTTGCTAAACTGAACTTCCTGGAAGTGTTCCAGGCCAGGCTGGATGGGGCTCTGAGCAACCTGGGATAGTGGAAGATGTCCCTGCCCATGGCAGGGGGTGGGGAAGAAACTGGCTGATCTTTAAGGTCCCTGCTAACTCAAACCATTCTATGATTTCATAACCACAAACTTCTGTGGAGGTTTTTTGTGGGGATTTTTTTTTAATTGTTGGCCAGTTGGGATCCCTGGTTCTGACCATTGTAAAGATTCAAGAAGGACTTCTGGATGTTTTGCTCCTTAGCCATGGGGCTCTTTGCCATCAGGTTGAGAAAGTCATCAGAAGAGTCTTTGCACTGTGCTGTTCACTGAAGAAAAAACACTTTATGCAAATGAGTTTCTCTGAAAAAGGTTTTCCACAGCCAGGAACTCCCATTTTGCTCTATTCTCGTTCTGGATATTGTCAGTTATACAGCTCTGTCCCCTCTGGAATGGCATGAAGTGAAATCTGCAGTAACATTTTCTATTTAATTGTGCTTGTTGACCACCACCACCAAATTTTTCTTTCTCTTTTAGGCATTGGCACGTTAATAGCAAACAATGTTTATGATGCAGCCTACCCACTTCACGATGTACGTATGCACTGCTAAAAATCCATTTCTCTGCTGGTGTCACTCAGGAGGCATTCATTCATAGACATTATTATTTGTTATCTGTGACATTGAAAATCTCTTCTAAGTATGGTTCTAATATAAAAACTCTTATATAAGTACATTTCAGTTGTGATCTAAAAGTAAAATCAACCATGTAGAAACAGGTAGCCAAACTTCAGATTTTTCTCCTTTTGCATCAGTCATTAAATTATTTTCTTTCTCCAGGGTGAATATGAAGGCCAAAATGATGACATGAATGAAAGAAAGGTAAAATACATTGCAAAATTTATTTCATATTATATTTAATATAATAAATGATGTTCTAAATCTCATTGTATAGCATTAGCCATTGTACGAACAAGTAGATGTTTTAACAAATGCATACGTTTTTTGAATTTTGAATTCCTCTATTTCTGCATATAAAAATGTTTTTGCAAGATTTTTATAATGTCTTCTTATCTAGCATGTCAGTTAATTTAATTTGAAATTTACATCTTGAAATGCTTCCATTTTCCCTCTGCATACAGACAAAATTTTCAATGTATCAGGAAGCTAAAATTGTTAAATAACTAATTTGATAATTTTATTTTCCTAATCAAATTCTCCTAGAGAGCGGTGGTACTAAAATAAAACATAGTTGTACTTTTCATTTGATTGTGCAGTCAACTAAATTGCATGCAATTTCTAAAAATCTGCTTCCAATTATTTTGTAAATAAAGTTTCTAACTATCAAAAGACATTCAGAAATAGATCAACCCTCAAGAGAAATAGTGTGAATTGAAACTGTGTTTTATATATATGCTTGCTTTTAGAAATGGGGGGAAAAGCATTTAAGTACTATTAAATAATCTATTTAGATTTATAGTTACTAATAAGTAATCTACTAAGGTTATTTTTATATTGTTCTCTAATGTTTGCTCACCTTATTTTCCTTGCTATGCAAATAATAGGATAGGAAATGCAGAGGGAAATTAGTAGGGAAAGGGGAAGAGGGAAAAATGAAGAAAAAGGGAACGTTTGGAAATCTTTAATATTTAGTATACTATGAAGACTGTGTTCATACAAATGGTGGGCATACAAATAAATCTGATTTCTCCAATGCTGAATTAGTAAAAGTTGAAAACACAATCTCGGTAGTTTTTGGTAAATAATGTTGCCATTCAGCCACTAGATGTCTTCATGTGCCGCATACAATTTAATTTAGTGTATGAACCTTGGTAAGCAAAACAAAGTTAGAAAACAAAATACTAAAAAACCATTTTTTATTCGTATCTGTTTCTTTGAACTTTTTGTTCATGAAGGAATTGTCTACCCTGGACTTGCAGATTTTTTTTATTTGAAAGGCAGCTCTACAGATAACTGACTTGGAAAGCAAAAATTTTAGAGAAAAAAACTAAACGAACATTAGTCAGTGGAGGAAGATTGGATACTGTGGAATGGGGGGGAAGAGGGCCTAGAAGGACCAGCGTCTGGAAAAATATTTCCCCTACTAGTTGTATTTTGTGCTGCCCTCTTTTTATTCTGCCTATTAGGCTCAGTTATGAAGTGTTAAGTATTAAAAACATAAAAGCTTCTTTCCAGAAATACTTCATTGATTATTCACATATGTCCCTGCTGCCTAGGCCTTGAATCTTCTGTAGTATTCCTATGCATAACATCATCTGTTTTCTATCTGAATCTAATAGTCTCAGTGTTTAATTTCCTGAAGAACCCTGATCAGGTTTAAAAGGAAGGAGGGCATTTTTAAGCTGGTTTTTCCCCTTCTGCCCCCTTTTATTTTGCCCACTTTAACTTATCTGTGTCTTGAAATTCAACTTTCTCTTGTAAAAGCCCCAGAAATGAACTGAGTCCTTATGGGGTACTTATGCCAATAGGGCAGCACAAGTAATTAAGGTTTATGTACCAGTTTATTACATAAAAGATTAATCCTTATCAACCTTCTTCAGGATTTCCTTGGACAAAATGCACAGTGACACAACACTTTTGTCCCATCCTGTGAGAATTAGAAACCTGCAATGAAAACCTGAGAGGGTTTCAGTTTTTTCTAAAAGCAAAGGAATTTCCCACTTTCAGTGCCATTTCTGCTCTTAAAAAAATCTCTTTAAGAAAGATATTGAGCAGCAGAATGATAATACCTGACCATGAGTATAAACACTGATTTAGTCTTGAAGCTTCTGGCCCACTGGAAAGTTGTAACCCTTCATTGCTGTCTTTATGTTTGACATCAAAAAATCCATGAGGGCTTTGTATCCCACCTGGGAAATCCACCCTTGCCATGTACTAGAGTAGCATCCCTATAATTAGAAGCAGATTAGAACATTCCTGTAAACTTACAGAAAGTACCTGTTCCTAAATGGAATGCTATTTTAGACAGAGCTTTCTCTTTGCTCTTCAAATTCCATTCTCTGTGTTCAAAGCAGCCTTTGGGGAGTTTTAGGAATGTAACAGTTTTAGTTTTCTTCTTTTGTATATTTGAGTGAATGCATTTATTAGTATGATTATTTATGGAAATAAATAATGCTGGGGGGTAATGGCAGGGGGTGATTTTGAATAGGCAAGAACAAATATTAATATGAAAATATCAGTGTGGCAGCCAGGACAATCCTCTTCAGTGAAGTTGTGTCACATAAATCATGGGAATGAAAGAGGGAATAAGCAAGACCATCCCAAAATCTTTGCCTGTTGCGGTTGAGTGCATTGTGGTCCATCTACCCCAGGTCCTGCAAGGTTTCCTTTTATCCCTGCTCCTCTTCCAGCTGGATTCCTCCTGCTGCAAGACGTTTGTGTAGAATCTGATCCTTCCCTTGAGCTCTCTGTAAGCTGTGGGTGAATCTGCACGGCCAGCAGAAGACATGGCCTGGTGTGATGTCCCCAACATGGGGACAAAGTGGCTTTTCTAAGGGCTCTACTTGGTTTAGCAGCTCCAGGAGTGCAGTTAATATTTTTAACTCTTAGAAGGGGTTTCTGAAAACAGAAGGGATAACTTGTTTAAAGTAATTTTTTTTTCTTTCTTTAGTTGCTGTATCAAGAATGGGCAAGATATGGAGTGTTTTACAAGTTTCAGCCTATTGATCTCATAAGGTAATGTGGGCCTGTATAAAATACCAAAGGGACCTGGTTCTGAGGTGATGCAATTAATTCATTTCCACTTCCTTTGGCAAATGAAATCTTGGGTTGATCAGAACATTGAAAATAATGTCCTCACTGCTTTTTTTTGTGGCTCTGATGATAATTTACTATAACAAAAATACACCCAACAATTATCATCTATGCTTTAGTATAGTGTTTATTCCTGGAAGAATGTCATACTTCAGTTTTTGGGGTTTTTTAGGAGCTGGTTTGTTCAAAGGAGAGGAATTTCTATTTACATTGGTGAATTTTTATTGGAGGGTATGGTCACAAAATCTGGTGAATAATCAGAAGCTGGTGTTCACATCATGAATCAGTGTGAAAGTATTTGACAGTTTTGAGATTGATTTGATTTTTTTACTCCTGGTTTTACAAGTTTTATCCATCTGAACACATCCATATGTGTTCCCAGTGGGGGGTTTTTGTATATTTATAATTTTTTTCTTTACAAACATAGAAGAAGTTTGTTTTAAAATAAGACAAAACAAACCAGTCATGATTTTTAAGGATTTCCCACAATAACTAAAAGAAATCCAAAACAAAGCAATTTTTGTTGTATTGTATTTTGTTTGTACTATAAATACTGAGTAAAGAAAGAAAGATTTGAGGAAACTGCTAACTCGAAATATTCTATTATAAGATGTCTATCTAGGAAGAAATGAACTAGGGTATTAAGGAATAGAAAAAAAGCCTCAGCAAATATCTATTTTAAAAGAATTTGTACATATAAAGAAAGATGGCATTTGTTACCATCTGTCTTTTGAATAATCAAACTCCAACCGTTTTTTATGATATGATCTGCCCCTACATAATTGCTTGCAAAAACTGCTGTTGGTAATATGGATGTCAAATAAGCTTTGTAAAATATTTTGTTATATTTTTAGCTAAAGCTGAAATACTGCATGTAGTTTTTCCAAGAGTTAAGCACTAACTTTTAATGGGAGAGGAATTGCTCCTTACTGGGGGCAAGATGATGCAAACTGGCAAGTGGAAGTGAGACCATCAAACTCTACTGAGTTTCTGCAAGGCTTTGAAATTTCCTCTGTTTTTGCTTCAAAGGTTTTGTGCAAAATTTTTGTACTTTTTGTATGGCAGATACTCTGGGCCAAGCTCCTGTATGGAGCAGGTAAACTCAGAATGAGATTACAACACCTGCTGTGTGGTTAGTAAATATTACAAGTGCTAAACTAATTTGTGACTGGCTAGAGGAATTCCCAAGTTTTAGCAGACCTTACAGCTCAGCTGAGTTAAAAATAGAGGTACATCTGCTTACACTCCATCTTCATTTGTGTTTTGCTGTCTCCGTTATAATGTTTCACTGTGCTGATATGATTTCATAGAAATCCTGTGGTTTAAACTTCTATGAGAAACAAAAAGAGGACCAGACATGTGCAATTGATTGTCTGTTCTCAGAGATGACTTTTCTTGCTTTTATCTTCCATATTTTGCTTGACTGCAAGTTTGACTGTTACCACTAAAATAAATGTGGTTTTTATTTCCTGGGTAATGTTAGAGCTTTAGTGTAGATGTACCTGGAGAATGGCCACCCCTCTCTTTCTGCTGGTGAAGTGGTTTCTTCACTTTTGTGCCATGGGGGTATCTGAGCTCAGCCTTGATGTGGATAGTTATTCCCTTGGCAGACATCTGTCACTTTGTGCTTTTTGGTAATTTATTATGACCCTCCTTTCTTAGATTGCTTAGATTATACTCAACTTTTTTTTTCCTTTTTTTTTTTTTTTTCCTGGTGTAACTTAAGTTTAAATTCAGGCTTTGATGGACAGATGAAGCAGCATTTATCTTTTTTTTACTCAAAGCCTGTCCTGCCTGCTGTTTTCAAATACATCAACTTTGTTGAAGTACAGTGCTAATTTTTAAATACAGCTTGCAATATATATTTAACCATTACTGTTTCACTCTTATTCAGTAGGAATCTAATCTGAAAGTCATTCTTTAACTCAAGTTTCTATGCTGGAAGATTAGATGTGACACTGTAGAATTATTATTATAGGTTATTCCTGGTGCCTCAGCACCTTCCTTCTGACCACACAGTTGTTGCCAGTTCCCAGTTGATTTCACACCAAAGACAGGAACCACATATTTGTTATGCTCACTCTTGGTACAGAGTGGGGATTCTCTTCTAATGTCTCTAATCCTCAGGGAATTTAACTGCATTGTCAGTTTCAGAAAATTTTAAAGTTCTTAATAACAAAAGGAAATAAAGGACCATTATAACATTCACCAACAATTCCATTCACTCCTGTCTCTTAATCTGTATAAATATCCTTCTCTGGCTTTGCAGACTGCTTTGGGCTATAAGAAAAAGCAATTTTTTATTTTTTTTTGTAAAAGAGATGCAGCTGCGAGTGAGGAAGGTTTCACCAAATAAGAAGACAGTGTGCATTACATATTTCTATTCTACAGCAGAAAAATTTCAGCTAAAGACTTTAAGGAAATATATAGTGCAGATTGTGCAAGTAATACAGTGTGAATTGAAGTTTGATTTGTAAGATGTTACAACACACCTCATCTCTCAGTGCACATCCAGATATAAAAATGCATTGTTTGAAACTCAGTCTGCCTAATGCAGTGCTTTATTTCATGAATGTTCAAATATGAATTTCAATTTTTTCTGCTTCTTTTTAACACGTGAAGAGGATTATAAACAGTTATTTGACTAGAAATAGTGAATTATTTGCTAATAAATATCCTAGGCTAAAAGTACTGAAAATGATGAATGAAAAGTACTGGACCTCAATCATCTCAGGAAGGCCTGAGGGATATATTAAAAAGTAGAAAATGAAAGCTGCAGTTTTAGAATTTGCAGAGCTCTGGAAGTCTGTCTGTTGTAGCACACCTTTTCTGTCATCCTAATTTAAACATTGATTTTCACTAGAGAGGAGTTTCTCTTGTGTGACTTTTTTGTAGGAATGCACTTATCAGCAGTAGTTCCTCTCAATCCTTGCAGTGTAATATAAAAAATGCTACAAAAACATCTGTGGCTTAGTAATTTTCTTCTATTTTTGATGATTTTATTTTCTCAGATGAAGACGAGTTCAAACTGAGTTTTTAACAAGTTCTGCAGTGATGCTACTGTTGATCCAGAGACAGGGAGGATGCTCTCTAAGAGTTCTATGACTTTGCATAAAGAAAGCAGGTTTTATATTTTTACATGCTATTGAATATTAATCAAAGTTTTAACAACATGATTTTAGAATTAATAGGTTGTCCTTAGACCTTCTCTCTGCTCAAAACAGATCTGCTTTTGAAAGCCAGATCAAATTACTCATGCATTTTGAAATATCCTGGGATAGAGATCACACAGCTTCAACTCTTCCAACACTGCACCACTTTCAAGAAATTTTTCCCCCTCTTTGGACCAAATATTCCTTGATCTTATTTACAGTCATTGTTTTTTTTGTCTTCTAGCAGTACACCTCTGATGACTTATAGCAAGTCAAGGAAATATACACAAGTGTAAGAAGAACAGTAGAAATTTATAATAAATTTTATTTCTGATTGTAATGCAACATTTATCACTTAGGAGCCCTAAATGACAGATGGAGTAATCTGAGTTTACAGTGTCACAAAGAGGTGGTTTTCCTTCTGAGACCAAACCTTAACTCATGGAAAACTGGCACATTTTCCTCTTAAAGGGCATCCTGAAGCACCTGCAGCTGGAAAGCCTTGAAGGAACTGAAATTCCAGGTGTAGACCATTCTCGTAGTGAGGAGGTCACATTTTTATCTCTTGATCTATTAACATAAGATTGCCCCACCCCACAAAAAACAAGCAGAGTTGGCTCATTTCTAATTGGTGGAGCTTATTTTAATATCACTGTTTCTGTAAGGCCCCAGCTCATTTTCTAATGGTTTTTCATTCTTTAATTTCTATTTCCCAGTTCTAGAACTTCACCAAAGTTCTCAGGAGTTTACAGGCTACATCATCTATAGCATGATTGCTTTCAAAGCTCCAAATGCCTCTTGCTGTAAAGCCTGAAACTGGGAAGACATGTAAAGATTGAGACTATGTATACAATAACTCTTTTTGCAGGAGCAAGTAGGAAAGTGTGTTAACTAAAATATTATTTACAGAGTATAGAACATAAATCAAAACTGGGGAGTTTCTGTTAGTCAAACTGTCTAGCTAATATATTCCCTCCTTCCTATCTTTAACTGTGTTTTCCTTTGGCATGGAAAATTGCTTCACCTCTGTGTGTAATGAATTCTGGCCTTTCACTGTGGTGTACCCATGTTGAACCTGCTCTTGACTGAGCATCCCCAGCCCCCTCCTGTTCCTGCCATGAATGCTGTGTTTTTAAAGCCTGGAGCTTGCTTCTCCTGGCAGTTTCTAAAGCAGTGACAGACCTGTGATCCAAAGTTTGACTGTCTCGCCTCTTGCCTTCTCTTTGAGTGTCTTACAGTCCTCAGTGTAAGCAAGCAAGCAAGCACCCAAATTGTCAATACTTGTTTGCCTTTTTACCTTTTTGTCAATCTTTACCAAAAAACCCCAAACCTGGATGTATCTGCTTACTCTACTTAAAGTAGTTTTAAAAGAGAGATAAAATAAGAAGAGGGAGTTCTGCTAAAGTGTTGTTTTTACTGTCTTTAGATATAGATGTTTCTTCCTTTGCAAAAATGTAGTTAAGGTCAATTTGTGGTACAGCTTGCCCCAGCTGAGCCCTTCTATCTTGCCTAAACAGATGACTTCTTCGTTCACCAACCTGATTTGTAGTCACATCTTCATCTCTTTTCGCTCCACATACTGTTTAGAATTCTCAGGACTTGAAAATAAAGTCTGTGATGCCCAGTCCCAGAGGAAATGTTGTTCAGTCACTGCTTGTGCTAACTTTGGGGGTTATTGATCCTCAAAGTAGAGATTCTCTCGTATGCTTTAATTCCTCAGCTTCCCTGTCCCTCTTCTGTTATTATTGTGAATTAATCTCACCAAATATATATCCTTTTTGAAATAGAACTACTTTGGCAGAAACACCCTCGCAGCATCTGGTTATTTCACAGGGACTCAGCAACTCTCTCTGATGCACTGTGTCCCTGCAATTCTTCCCTGATTGTCTTTAGAAGGCAAATCTTCAATGTTCACAGAGACGCTGAGACTGTCTGCAAGGAATTCTGTGCTTGGAAAAAGAGAAAACAGCTTTAAGCCTGGGAAAGTGCAGTAACTGAGCAAACACAGCACTAAGTAGAAAAATGCCCATGAGCTCTACCAGTGTCTTTGGCACTTGTCCATCCAGCTCCTTTCCAAAGCTCTGCCAAACACATGCCTGAGGCAACAATCTGAGCAGATCTTCTGCTGTAACCCTTTTGCACTTTGAGGCCAACATCTTTTTATAGTTCCAAGAATCTTTACAGTGGAGACTCCTTCCCAACATGGGATATACCCAACTTACAGCTCATTGTCACTGAAGCTCTAGGTGCAGGGGGAGGTGCTGTGCCAGCATCCACTCATCTCTGATGTCCTTCCTGCCAGGTTTTACAGCAGAGAGCTTCCTGGAGGGGGCCTGGAGCAGAGTCTGAACTGCTAAAAAATTAACATTTCACCATCATTATATCTCTTTTCCTTTTCCATGATCTCATTACCCCCACAACCCCAGTTTATTTATGAATTGCCTTTATTATCATGCTGTACATCCATGAAAATAGTCTTCTGCATTTTAGGAGTTTGATGCTAGAGCAGCACTTTTGAGCTGAGTTGTAGGGAGTTTTCCCTCCCCTCACTGGAACTTCTCATCACAGGCCTTATCCAAATGCTCCAGCCATTGTTTATTGCAAAGCAGAGGGGTTTTGCTCTTGGTGCATAAATCACCAAGGAATTTGTGTTGAATTATTCTGCTGGATGCAGGCCTGTGACTGAAGTGAGATGATTTACTTAGAGCTCTGCATTTCATAGACTTTGCCAGTCCTGTAGGAAGTGCTTCTCTCTGTCTCTTTTGGCAAGGGCTTGGTCTTATTTATTGTTGCTTGTATGAGAGATGGAATTTTAAACCAGTAGGCTTGGATTGTAGTGGTGAGGAAAAGCAGATCCCTGCTTTCTGATAAACATAATTCCCAGGCTTCAGATTACTGTCTGAGCACTAGGATCCTCATTACCACCCGGGTTCCTCCCTCCTGCAGTGGGATGTTCAAAAGCTAGATCCAGCAAAAGATGTGTATATCTACATCAGGACTTGCAAAGTCAAGTCCCTGATGATTAAGGTTGCAGCACAACTTCTTGGAGGTCTCCCCCTTTGACTGTGGAGTTTTGTAGGCAGCTAGAATTCAGTTTTATTTGTGTTAAGAACTGTCTCAGGCTAAGTTCAATAGTGCCTGAATGATGCTTAAATTTCACAGCCAGAAATTTATATTTTTGAATGGACATGACTGACAGGCCCCATCCAAAAGGTGTCTTTGGAGGTGACATCAGCATATTTTGATAGGAAATGGAAGTTTGTTCTTTCAAACTGGAGCAAAAAAAAAGACAGAGGTGAGAGACCACATTTGGAAACAGAAGTCATGCATGTTTAAATATTTACCATCATGTGAATATTTGTGGGCATCTAGAGGTGTGTGTAGCTGGGAACTGCAGGGAGTAGAAAACAGCTGCTGCATTTGGGTAGCTGCAGATCTTCTTCTCTTTCTTGTAGAACTGCTCTTAGTGTCTTAATCTCTGTAGGAGGTTCTGGCTGTGGCTTGCTGGGCTGAGAGAAAGTTCTTTTCTGGCTCTTGAGTGCTGCCCAAGGGTCAAGACCAACCCTTTTCTGGTTTAAAGGTATCCCCCCATACGAAGATGTTTTGTATGAGGATCCTCTCTGTCCATAAGTTATATTAGGACAAGCCATGGCTTTGCCTGATCCAATAACTAATCTCTAATGTTGGACAAAACCAGGATCACAAGGGAAGAGATCAAGAACTGGGCACCACATAAAAAGTTATGCCCAGAAAACACAAGCTTAAGGAAAGCTTTCAATATGGCAAAACTGTGAACTTCCACAGTTAGTACAGAGAGCAGAAAAATTGAGATTTTTCTGCCATGTTGAGCAGGGGCAAGGAAAGGGTGGAGCCAGGCTCTTCTCAGCTGTGTCCTGTGACAAGAGGTGATGGGCACAAATGAGAGTGAGGTAGATTTAGCCTGTAGTTCCATAGGTCCTTCTACTTGCCCTTGAAAATGGGGGTGACATTTGTTTTCCTCCAGCTTTTGGGCACTTCTCCCCGTTGCCTCCATCAATCAAAGATGATCAAGAGCTGCCTTGCAATGACATCTGCCAGCTCCCTCGACCCTTGTGGGTGCATCCCATCAGGGCCTGTGACTTATGGATGTCCAGTTTGCTTCAGTATTCCCTGACCCAACCCCCTTCCACCAAGGTGACCAGAAGAAAATTTTTTATACTTGTTTTTAATTGGAAATGATACATCTGTTTATTAGCCACCAGATGGTGTCTATCTGACAGCAGGAACACTGTGCAAGCACTAACAAGGACCTGCTTACTAAAATAAATACATGAAATGAATTCAGGCTCTACAGTAAGGGTTAGCTGTATTAACTTGAAAATCAAGAAATCTCTCATGAAATATTAGTTATTATAAATTAAAGATATTTAGGAAAAGATGCCAGTATTTGAGGTTCAAACTCTTGTTAAATGAGATGAATAAAATCATGCAAATTATCTTGTGGAAACTGGAGATTAGGAAAGTGATGAGATGTCAATGACCTCACATTTGTTCAAGTACAAAAAGGCAGAAAAGCAAGATGTAATAGGTATTAAAAAAATTGGAAGAAAAAGACAAAGTAACCTCCTTTCCTAAAAGAAAGTCCAAGAGAAAGGCTGATTCATATTAAATAGCTTACTCCTTATTTGTATTTATTTATTATAGAGAATATATTATCTGTATAACTGAATGAATTGCTTCTTACATGGAGTGTCACTTGGGGCTCTTTTGAGAGTTGTTTATAAAATAAACCTTCCTTCCTGACAGGTAAGCTCTGATTGACTTCCCTTAGCTTTAAATTAGCCTCAGGCAGCCATGGATTTTTAATTTTCCAGGTTGGGAAAGTTGCTTCCTAAAGTAACATTTAAAAAAATGCTAAATAAAGAGAGAATACGTTAAAGAAAGGTGAGGAGAGGCAGAGTGTCCATGGGTTATCTTATGCATGAATTCTTGCATGTGACAGGCAATCACTCCTGCTGAAAATGCCTTCCCTGAGCAAGGTGTGCTGTGGCTTCTGCAGGCTCAGGGACATTCAGAACTTTTTTATACTAAGCACATGACAGGAAACATCAACAGAATAATGTAATCAGGCACTTAATCCTTTCAAACCTGTTCTGAAGTTTTGTATTGTCCCAGAACAGAGGGGAGAATGCAATTACAGTGCTTCTGACTACCCAGCATTGTGTTGTTTGCTTATCCATTTGGCAGTTGTCAGCCTTAATTTCTGTCTCAGTCACATTACATGTCTACTTATTATGCTTCTATTGTTCTTTCTCCTACAGTCAGTAAACAAAGGCTTTTTTTCAGTTTATAATCCATCACCACAAGCTATGCACTTCCAGCTGTATTCTGACAATTTCTTGGAATGGAAACATAAGGTTTGTGAATCTGTGAGGCTCAGAGAATGGCTTGTCCTAGTTTTATTTCTTTGCAGGATAAGGTTTGGCCTTTTGCTATTTTAAATTGCATTTAATACACAAATCCTGACTATTGCTATTAATTATTATTATAAATTATTATCATTATTAATAATATTTCTCCCAGGTTTTTGAATCAACTAGAATTTGAGAACTTGAATATCTCCTTCCTCCACACACATCAACTTCTCCCTGTTACTCTGCTGAAGAGTAATTTGTCTTAAGAGCAAAAAAAAAAACTAGGGAAAAACACAGCTCTACCACTAAGCAAAATTCTCAATTTATGTTCTCCATGGTGTTGCAATACTTTGACAGTGGATTTTTTTTTCTCCTATGAGGAATCACAACTAAAATTCCACAGTGCCTTGAAAGAGAAATGTATCTGTAACTTAGACAGGTTTGACTCCAAACTTAAGTACCATTGGGGGACAGCAAATATTTGTTAGGTTATGTTTTCAAACAAGAACTTTAGTGAAAAGGGCTTGATTAAATGGCTCTGGTGGCACATTTCTTCATTCCATTTTCAGGGGAAAAGGGTCAAGTTCTAAACTCCATTCAAAACCACATTTTTAATCACTCTCTACTGGACATTCTTGATTTTTATGTCCATTATCAGGAAAAAAAATGCTTTAACCTTGGACCAAGTCTCCTTTCTTTGTTTTCTGTATGCAGAACCAGCTGGCCTTTCTAAATGACATTTTCCTTCCTACCTCCAACTCAGATGCATTGCAATTTATCTGAGGTTCTTTAGTTGTTATTTTTTTCCCCTCTTAAAATTTTAATTAAAAAAGTTTTTCAGTGTCTTGGCACATTGTTCCAAGGGAGATTGTCTTCTGCCAGGATCTTTTCTTGGCTTCCATATTGCTCCATTTGGTGCACTCTGTGTATCTGGATTTAGCCCTGATATGTTCCTTCTTCAGACTGCTTGCATGGAATATGTGCTGGCATATATGCAGGCACAACCATGGTGGAAATCTCCGAGATCTCTGGATGCACAGCAGCCTCAGTGCTGCTGCTGAGCAGTAATTCCACCCAGGTGTCCCAGATGGTTGTAATAAATGCTTGAATCTTGCCCTGAGAAAATTTTCAAGTGAAGAAAGAATGGCAAATCCAGAAAAGTTTGGACATAGGCAGCTTTACCTAGAGTGAAATCTTGGGGTGTTCAGCAATGTTCCTGATCATCTTGTAGTGACTGGGGCTTTCCCTATCCTCCAGCAGTCTTTCTGAAAGAAGTCTGCAGTACTGAGAAGGAAACTTCCAATGTTGGGAACTATTATGTCAGAACCAAAGGATCTGTGTTGTGAACTTCCCACATGCTAGAAATTGCTTCTCACTTTCTAAGAGTAGTCACAGTTCTACCTGCAGCATAATGGTAGATTTTCTTCTGGCTGCAAGAGCCCTGAAAGATAAATTGTGTTCTTGGGGACTGTTGCTGTGGGTCAGAGAGGGAATGTGCACCTGGATGGGGAGAGAAAGTTTTAAACTAGCCCTGGCAGTAAAGATGTTCTGACATGAAACTAAACTGCTTGTCCTTCTCCCCAAAGGCAGAAACTCCAGAATTTCACCCCCAAACTGTGTAAATAAGTTTATTTTGAAGGCATTAGTAATAGGTATGACTTGCTTGACCATCTGCACAGGGAAAACCTCCCCAAGAGGCAGCTGTAATTCAGTTTCGTTTTGCAGAGAAATTATTGCATCTAAACTCCTCCACCAAAGGGGTGGTGGAGTGAAATGGAAACATGAAGTGACAGCTGGCCTAGAGCAGGGTATGGAAATATAAAAACTGAAGAGTTCTGAGCAGATTTCCCAGTTAGGTGACTCAGTGTCCACGAGCGCCTTTTCCTCTCTTTTTTAGCTTTGTTCCTGAACGTCTCCAGAGTTCTTTCCAGCGTGTGTCACGCACCACACGCTTCATTCACATTCCAGGTACCCACACTTGTTTTCACAGAATCAAAACTGAAGGGTTTTTTCCCTCCTCTTTCTCCCCCCTTTCCCAAACCTTAGTCTATTTATAAATTGCACAACTTGGCACGGGAGCACTGTGACCAATGTGCAAGCAGAGGGTTTAATAATCAGTTGTTCCTTTTGATGTTGGTTTTGCAACCAGGCAGACCAAAGTGCATTGCAGATGTCTGGTCTAAGTGTTACATGGGTGAAGTCGAGGGAGCTGAGCCAACATTTCTGCTGTTGTCTTCTCAACACTTCTAATTCTGGGAGGGAATATACTTTCTACAGGTGGTTGTTGCTGCTGCTGTTGGGAGTTTTGTAATGCTGTTTCTGATAATCTGCTGGAAGAGCAGCTTGTGTTCCACTTGTTCAGTAATTATGGGTAATTTGACCAATTTGTTCCTTAAAGACATGATTCTTGTTCAAGAGAGCTCAATACTTGGTAGGTGGCCATTTAACCAGCCTTTATAAAGTCTTCTAAAATGAAAGGCACAAAATTTCACCTATGATGCATCAACATACAGAACCAAAGCCTTGGGTGCTGCTCCTGACAGGAGAAGTACACATTCTTTATCAAAGCAATTTGCCCTTTAGTTTGGGAATAACCCCTGCCTCCATGGAATATGTGAATATAAAGGGGCATTTCCCTAATGGAGAAATAAAGCTCACACAATGCCAGGGGCACACTTTTTTTGCAACATTCTGCAGTATCCATGAGCAGCACATTTTGGAAAGGGTTAGTCCTTAGCTTTGCCTCGATTTACATGAGGCATATGTGAATTAGCTACTGAGCTAGGGAAAGACTCTGGTCTCAATTCTCTTTTTTTGCCATGCCAGCATAAATCATGGATAATTCCTGTAGGATAATAAAGTCAGACTGGTTTTATCCCAATGTAAATGAGAGAACATGCCAAGTTCTTGGTGTAAATATATAAAACTTGTAAAAATACTTTTCCTTGACTTACATCTTCCTCTACCCTTGAAGCATATATTTTCCCCCCTCAGTTCATTCACTACTGAATCCAGCAGCAGCTGCAGTAGATGTTGGTACAGGGGGGGGTCACAGGTGTTTGCAGAGCCTTGACTCCTATTCAGAGGAACCAGGGAAGAGTTCTTGGGATGTGTCAAAGAAATGACATGTCTATTTCTTGTGCTCTTCTGACTTGATAACTCACATCTAAATTGTTCATTATGTTTCCAAGCTCTGTCATTGCTTGTCCTTAGATTATTTCACTTTCTGGCACATTGGTGGACTGAGCTGGGGCACAATATCTTAATCATTTTCCTTTTTCAAAACAGTTAAGCCACAAAACACAGTGCAGTTTTCTTCTTGGCAACTGCTTTTTTCCATACTGCTAGGCCATTGTTGAACTCTTCTCACTTTCTTTTGGCATGGATACAAATAGAAACCCTTCACTTTATAGGTTACACATCACATTAATCACCGGAAGGCTTAAAAATTTGAGGGGAAGCCTCTTGAGCCATAAACTTCAACTTCTCTGACCCTGATCAGCTACTCTTTAGTGCTGCTGGCATTTGAACTTTTTCTGTGCTAATTTGTGGCCCTTTGTCAAAAGAACAGAGAGTTTTGAGCAGCTTAGATTGTGGACAATTTTTTGTGCCTGCTCTGACCTATT
The DNA here is from genome assembly GCA_034336665.1 of Luscinia megarhynchos. NCBI lineage: Eukaryota > Metazoa > Chordata > Aves > Passeriformes > Muscicapidae > Luscinia > Luscinia megarhynchos. The sequence goes on along the minus strand of CM067564.1, from coordinate 9,127,727 downwards.
TAAACACTTTACTAGCTGTGCCCATTGCCCATCTCTGCAAACAAGGAAGCAGTAAGAAGACAAAATCAGAATAATCTCCAGCTGGTCATCCTTTTTCTGCTTTAGTGTCAAATTTAAGGCTGTCACTCCCCAGTCAGAAGGAAACGACAGCAAATGGAGTTTCCCTCTATCCTGTGCTGTTCCAACACCATTGCTGCTATTTGTTGACTCACGCAGGTGGCTTGAAGAAAAGCTATAGGCCTTCTGGTTAGGTCTATATTTCAATCAAGTATTTCTTCTCTCACTTAATATTAAAGAAGTGTATTAAAATCAGTGTATTAAACAAACTGTATTAACAACATAGTATATTAACAAACAGGTATATATTTATTTATTTTCAAATGTGAAAATGAAGAAAAGCTGCTTCTTATAATTACCTCCAAAATTACCTGGCATGTGCCAAGTCAGAGGCCAGTCCCACAGTATATGGCTTGTATTTGCAACACAAATATTTATATTTATTATTTCATAAAATATGCTATATCATATAATGCTGTATTTCCCTGTATTCTCTTCAAATCCATTGTCCCAAGGTGATTCAAATCTGAAGTTATTGCTATTCAAGCCACGCTGTGATGATTTGACTTGTGCTGTTTGATAGTTCACAGTTCATTGCTCAGGGTGCCTTTCAATGTCAGGTGTAGGGATTGTACTCATTTCCTAGAAGATTCCTGAAATTTCCCAGCTTCTGGGTGGCATTCCCCCCAGCTGAAGATAATGTTGTTTGTGTTTCACCTCAAAATGCTTTTGTTTTGCTTTCCCCTTTAGGATGTGTCCTTTCTAAAGCATAAGCAAATTTGGTTAGTCATGAGAAAATAGAGGCACTCATGGAAGGCAAAACTGAAATAGGCAGGATTGCACTGCCAGTTTTCCATGGGACAGCCTGGAAGTGTGGAGTTAGCTGCAGCTGTGATGGTGTGAGAACAACAGCAGGATTTGTAGTAATAAAAATCCCTCACTTGCTTCCCTTATGCATTTCATCTGAGCTGGAAGTGACTGTGGAGGCTCATCTTGTCCCTTGGCCCTCTGCCATGGTTGCACTCCTGCCCTGTCTCTCCTGTGGCACAAGCAGTCTGACACTCAGACCCAGCTTCTGGAGTAGAAAATTTCAGTTTGGGCCTCCAAAAATCTCATTTAATAATTTTCAGCAGGAATTATTTAAATCTGGGGTGCTTAACTTGGGTAAAACTTTCCTAAGGTAAATGGAATCAGAATAAACCTCAAACTGGGATCATGCTCAACCTTTGTGAGGACCAAGTCTTGTCTTTTGACATGATATCATGAGTTTATTTAATTCTTGCTGCTATCAAAGTGTAAATGTCTCAGTGACTCGCACTCCATGTCATGACCTGGGTGCTCTCTTTGTAGCTGCTTTATGTCCAACACTGCTCCATCTTCCTCTCTGGCTTGTGAAATGTTTTAAACCTTGTTGATTTTTATCTAAATTTTGGTGATTCTTGAGTTCTATGAAGCGCTTTGGGTTTTGCAATATTTGTAATCACTCCTAACTGTATTTTGGAATAATCAGCGAGGTTCATCCATGCTTAGTTTACTTCTTGCAGTGTGATTCATGAAGGTGCTGGGCTGAGTTCTACCACTTATTTATCAACATCTGCAGTGGGCTGTTCCTCAGAGCAGACACTGTTTTTTCTAACCAGCTGTCCAGAGGCTGTTAACCTGACAAAAATACTCTTTCTGAAAAACCAGTGCTGAGTGCAGAAGTAAACTTCCCTCCTTTAGCAGCAGTTCCAGATTAGTCATCTTTTAAGATATTAGAGGATGTTGTCAGTATGGTCCCATAGATGTCATTTCTATGACTCTCACTAACTGAATCCAGGAGTGCTACAGAGGCAAAAATTAATGTGCTCCTCTGAGGAGCCAAGTATTTTCCAATGTTTTCTCCTATTTCACTGACTTCTTTTAAGAGATGCAAAGACCACAGTCTTCTCTGAACACATATTATGTATTGAAACAATACCTGCTTAATTTCAGCTCAGGAGAATGATCCAGAACTGTCTTTAATTTCTCAAAACAGAGAAGCCCAAACTTCCAAATGCCAAAATAATTCCCTTTATTTGTTCCTATTGTCTTCAAGATCCTCAGGGCTTTCATTCATGTCCTTCACAATTTGTATTTTAACTTTCTGTGACTGTTTAGTAGCTGTAAAACACATTTGAAAATTATACCCTTGGCATGTGCTTTTTCTTATTTATTTTTTCCTCTTTTTCAGGAAGTATTTTGGAGAAAAGATAGGACTTTATTTTGCATGGCTGGGTTTATACACAGAATTCCTCATTCCATCTTCAGTAGTTGGGATTATTGTATTTCTGTATGGATGTATAACCATCGAAAGTGACATTCCTAGGTAAGCTTATCTGTGATCCATTATTTGTTACCTGAAAATTATTTATTATACTATGCTTTTTTCGTATTAATCTGTAGTGAGAATAACTGGTTTTAGCTTGTCTGAAGAGCAGTGATGTATCATTACTAACCCTACAAGCATTATAAGCACAGAGGCATTGAACAGGTATTTGAAGGGCACACATTTATTTGGCTGGTCAGCATCTTACCTCCTGAAACAGGAATGTGTAGTGAGTCTGCTGTACTGAGTTTATTTTCTAAGACATTAATTTGCTTTTTATGAGTGCACATAGCTCACTGCTCATTCAGAAAAGTCATTATGTAAAGCTCACTGAAATGAATGCAAACACTGTCTATGACTCTTGGAACACTTTATTCTTGTTAAAAAAAAATCAGATCACTTATATAAGTAAGGTGAACAATAGTTACAAGATTTAGCAAATGCCAGCAGATCCTTGTGATTCTGCCCCTCTGTGCTCAGCCCTGACCTGCAGAGCTCCTCCAGCCCTGGGATCCCAGCACAGGAAGGACAGGGAGCTGCTGGAGCCAGAGCAGGGACACCAAGGGATCAGAGGGATGGAGCAGCTCTGCTGGGAGGAAAGGCTGAGGGAATTGGGATTGTTCAGCCTGGAGAGGAGAAGCTTTGGGGGGACCTCATTGTGACCTTCCAGTGCCTGAAGGGAGCCACAGGAAAGATGGAGAGAGACTCTTGACAGGGGCCTGGAGTGACAGGACAAGGGGCAATGGCCTCATCCTGACACAGAGCAGGGTTAGATTGGATATTGGGAAGGAATTGTTCCCTGTGAGGGTGGTGAGGCCCTGGCACAGGTTTCCCAGAGCAGCTGTGGCTGCCCCATCCCTGGCAGTGTTCCAGGCCAGGCTGGATGGGGCTGTGAGCAACCTGGGCTAGTGGAAGGTGTCCCTGCCCATGGCAGGGGCTGGAACAGACTGATCTTTGAGGTCCCTTCCACCTCAACCCATTCTGTGATTCTGTATTTGGTCTCTACCCTTCTAGACACAAAATAATCTTGAGTTCTGTGTATCCTGAGGGGAATATGCTACACAAAAACTGCTGAAGTGACACTGTTATGTTAATGTCTGCTTCACATTGAAAGAAAAAAAAATTCCTCTGTGTTATTCCTCTGCTGGAGACAGTATTTGTATGCTGATCACACTCATGAGAGTCCCTGAACTGTCAGCTTTTAAAATCACTGCAGTAGGACAATGTTACAGATAGGTAAATGATGAACAGCACCTCATCTGAGGCAGGGTCTGTTTTCTTAGCTTGATCTGAATAAATCTTGGTGCTTGTCAGGGTGAAAGCTTGTGCTAACATTTAAACTCCATTGAGATTTATGGCTGAGATGTATCTGCAGCACCCTCTGCTGCCTTTTGAAATAGAGAATTACTGTAACAACATGAGAGCTGGAAACAGCTGCATGCTTTTTAAACCATATAATACAAAAATATTCATAATAGAGTTTGAATAGCTCTATTATGAATATTTGTTTTTCATTTGAAGTTGTAAGGAAAAACCTATTTCAGGATGGTCCATATAGGAACAATCATAATCACCATATACCAGCTATCAGTGAAACTCTGTGGCAACTCTCAGCTCATGATCCTGGCAAGGACATTTGAGCTTTGCATTACTCAGTTCATCTAAGTGAGACTGTACAGGTATGAAAGGCTTTCACATCCAAACCTTATGGAAAATACTGAAAGCATTCTTAGCCCTGACAAGATGTGTTTGGCCTGCTAAAGTGATGCTGATAATATTTTTTCAAAGTTTTTTAAAAACTGAATACATAGGCAGCAAATAAGACCGAGAACCAAAATAACAACCTTATAGTAAAGATCTTAAAATCTGTGAAAAATATTTTCTCTTATATATTTTGTGTCACCATATTAAAAAAATTGTGTATTTTGACAGGAGCATTGAATTTCCTTTGCGACTATTTGAGTGTTTCAGTGATTTAAATCTGATTTGTATCAAACCACGTAACTGACTGCAGAGATGCAGCCTCCACTTTTGTGTTTAAATTTTGATTTTTTAGTGTGGTTAACCTCAGTGTCTTCAGTGATGTTGTCTTCCTTAACTGACTAATACAGTGCAGTGATCAGTCTGGTTGAGTGTTGCATCATTTTCCTGTTAGTAAGGTGCCTATGAGGATTTAAAAAAATTACTGTCCATGGCAATGAACCTTGAGGAAACACACAGCTCCTGCCTGTTCCTGCAAGTGCAGGCCACAGATATTGCAGAGAGCTTGTAATAGCTGTGATGTGCTGCTCGGTATCACTACTGCACATCCAGTTTCTGAGCTGGAATACTCAGTGGAACGTGTGCCCTTGTGTGTCCCAGCAAAGAGATGTGTGACCAACGCAATGCCTTCACCATGTGCCCCCTGTGTGACAAGTTCTGTGATTACTGGAACCTCAGCTCTGCCTGTGCCACTGCTCGAGCGAGTCACTTGTTTGACAACCCTGCCACGGTTTTCTTCTCCATCTTTATGGCTCTCTGGGGTGAGTATTGCTTTGCAAGCTAACAGTGCCATTTGATGTTTGGACTCTTCACAGAATAACAGAGTGCTGTTTGATTGAATGTGATCCTTATGGCTTTTGGAAGCTGCCAATCCTCAGAAGGCCAGGGAGAGCTGTGTTGAGGCTGAGGAAAGCTATATGACTGTCAGCAGCAAGCTCTGGAATAAATGGAGTTGTGCAGTTCAGGGAAGAAAAAATGTTCTTCCTCTGCTGCTGTGTTTAGAATCACAGACTCATCAAGTCTAGAAAAGATCTACTAGATCATCAAGTCCAGGCTTTGACTGATCTTCACCTTGTCACCTAAACCACAGCACTGAGTGCTCTGCCATGTTCAGATGTTTATTAAACATCTCCAGGGATGGTGACTCCTCCCTGGGCAGCCCCTTCCAGTACCAATGGGAAGAAATTCTTCCTGATGTCCAACCTGAACCTCCCCTGGCACATCTTGAGGCCATTTTCTCCACGGAGGAAATTGTGCCATTTATGACACTTCTAAACTTTGCCATGTATTTGCTAATTTTTCTTCATTTTCCATCGATATGTCAAACCCTTTTAACACCTTCTGCCTTTGAGGCCAGAATGAATTTGAGGACTGGTATGGTGCAGACAGCTGAAAGGGTCTAATTTAAGCACAGTCTCACTTCCTTGTGGGACAATTCAGTCAGACAATTTTATCAAAACTTTATGGGATTCCAAGAGCAATGGGACTATTATCAATTTAATTATAATATATTTTAGAATATCCAATTTAAACAAGCTTGCTTTTCTTTAATGGCAAATATCCCTGTCTCCATGAGGATATCAAAACACTTCATAAACATGAATGAATGCATTGTAGTATTACTCTTATTGTTTCTGGCCTCACCTCTGCCCTAAAAAGTGTGTGTACTGTGCTTGCATGAATTATTGCTGGTGTTATGCTCTCTATTACTCTAGAGCTTGTTCATTGTGAAAGTTATATGTGCTATTGCTACTGTAAAACGTTTTTTTTTATTTCCCTATTTATTGTTCCCAAAATGAAATTGTTATCCTTAATATGAAACTGAGCAAAATGTTGTTGTGTTTGAGCCATCCCTCAAACAGTGTGTTATTCTTTGCAAGCCTATTAAGATTTTACCACTTGTTTTAGAAGGGACTGATTGGTAGCTTGGCATTGGGTGAGGATAGCAGAAGGTTTTTAAAGAACTTGCAGACAGAGCACATCATGGAACCAAGAAGCATTTATTTACCAGTTTCTAGAAGCCTTAGAGCAAATGTTAGAGAATATGTGAGAATTATGACTGAGAATTAGAAAAAAGATGATGAATTTATAGACTCTCAGAATAATTTATTTTACTATTTCAGATTACAGGGTAGACTGACACATTAAGTGTTACCTGCTGCTGTGAAGCTTAAGATAAAAACAATATCATTTTCCTGACAGAGAACGTTTACTGTAAACTGACATCCATGTAAATGAAAATTGCCACTGAACCTCATCCAGAACAATTGTATTTTAGTATCAGCAATGCAATGTGCTAAAGCAAATGTTGTTATATCCTTGCACTAAGACAAGTTAGTAGAATCTACTATGGAACAGAACAGGACAAAAAGTTCCATATGCACTGCTTTTAAAAGAAGGCATGTAAGAATAACAAAATTCTTTCAGAGCTGTTGCCCTCTTCCAAAAAATATTTCTCACAGATTAGAAAAGTCTGTTCTTGGGACCATGATAACTGAGCTTGTCAGTTCAGAAAATGCAGCCGGCACATACAAAGAGCAGCAAAGTAAAATAATGGAGCCTTTACTAACTCTGCCCAGCTTGCCTGTTAAGTATTAGATTACACCAAATTTTGCTGCCCTACTATTAGAGGCTGTGCTGGTTATATCTAGAGCTCAATCTCTTGACTGGCAGAGCTCACTCACACACCTATTCCAGCTGTATATTTAAAAGAGCAAACTATGGTGATCTGGGCCAGCTTCACTTCAGGGGGATGTTTGGCACAGCAATTCTTTAGTCTTGTTTGTCTTTTCCCATTGTTTTAGAAAGCAGAAGGCTTCTTATGGTTAATATCTCCAAAAGAACCATGCTTTTACTGATCCTGATTCCTTGTGAAGTGTCATTGTGATTCCTGCTGCAAGGGTCCATATTCACAGTAATGCCTGGCTGACTGGGCTTGATGTTGCCAGTGTCCTGGTGCTGAATTTCTATGTCAGATGCTTTTATTAGAAATTTTATAGAATCACAGAATGGTTTGTGTTGGAAGGGACCTTAAAGATCATTCAGTTCCAACCCCCTGCTATGGGCAGGGACACCTTCCACTATCCCAGGTTGCTCAGAGCCCCATCCTGGCCTTGGACACTTCCAGGGATGGGGCAGCCACAGCTGCTCTGGACAACCTGTGCCAGGGCCTCAGCACCCTCACAGGGAAGAATTTCTTCCTATTATCCAATCCAAACCTGCTGTCTGTCAGTTCAGTTTTCTGCTGGTGTAAGTCAGTGCAGACGTGCTGATTTTGGAGCAGCTGCTTCATCAAGCCAAGTACGTTCTTATAGAGCTAAATGTGGAACTGAGTTTTTGTATAACAGGAAAGAATGGAATGAGTAATAGCACCCTATAAAACAACCAAATGTTTTTGTATTTAGGATATCTGAAAACCCTTGAGTTTTCAAACCATGCTAAATTTAGCTTTTATATGTTCTCTCTTCTGTAAGGGAGAAACACAGAAACTTAGTTGCTTAATGTCTAGATTTGCTTTCGGTGTGCTGCCAGTCCTGTCTTTAAATGATATTTATTTCTTACATCGTAGGATGATACCTGTGAGGAAAATATTTGCAGCTAACTATTGCCATAGATTATGACTTGTAAGTGCCAGGTTGTTTTCACAGAGTTCCCACTTTTCTCAGTGTTTTCTGACAGATGCAGCCAAGGGAAGCTGATCTGATTCTCCACTGTTGTCTGTCTTGTGGGGCTACCTACAAGATGTTCAAAGTGATGTAAGCACTGCTGTGATCTAACAGTGTTTTTACAATACCCTTTTCACCCACTGAAAAATGAAGTGAAGCATAAGAAAATGGAGAAACCGTGCTTCCAGCTGTTTATAAGTATAGCTTTTCCTGTTAGAGTTTTGCTTTTTTTGTTTGTTTGTTTTTAGTTGGCACGTATTGATTTAGTATGGATATTGTTATCTGAAAATATGTGTCCACAACCCAAGACTTAAAAGTGCTATTTCTAATAAATCTGTAAGTCCATAAATTGTAAGCAACTAGGAAAAGGCTATACTGAGGAAACAGCAATTATGAGAGGACAGCCAGGAGACTGTAAATATGAGACACCAGTAAAACATCTGTTCCTTCTTATTAATAAAAAAAGGAGAAGCAGGAGGCTGAACCAGGGGCCAGTTCTTTAGGGCAAAATCACCATATCTGTGAAGGACAAAAGCATTTAACTACATCATTGTAATATATTTCTAAATATCTTTTTCTACATCTTGATGGGGATCCTGGTTTTTTCAGTAGCAGGCTAAACCTACCTCGGAATGCTTCATGGTGAATCAAGAGAGATGATATCTTCCATAGATATCCATAGTTATGGGCTCAGTTCCATTCCCTGACAAGAACTTAACAGTGACTCTGGACAACTCATGTTCCATCTTTCTGTATTTTATTTTCCAAAAGACAGAAATTATTGTTCCCATGGTCTGCTTGAATTCTTTCTTTAAAATTGGCCCTGAGGCTGTTTCTTAGTGCTTAATTTTAAAGGGTCTAGCTTAATAGGATTCAAATATCAGTTGAAGCTTATAAGTAACAAAAATGTTGGCCATAAGGTTTTGGATTTTTCATTTTTAAAACTGTTAATTTCTTTTAAAGCCACCATGTTCCTTGAACAATGGAAGCGTTTGCAGATGAGATTGAGTTACTTCTGGGATCTGACTGGACTGGAAGAAGAAGAAGTAAGTCTCCTCTCCTTGGGCTAATTTACTGTGTTAATTATTCTATAGATGTGTATTATATAAGCATAGATGTATAGATTTCTCATGAGTGTTCTCCAGACCAATGCAGTTCATATCTGTGTTTAGATAAAGGACTGTAACTGATACAGTTTTGAGTATCAATGTTTATTTAGGAAATCCTCATCTGTATGTTACTGGTTCAGCACTCTGAAGTTAATAATGAATGTTTAAAAAGGATTATAAGGTAAGAGCAGATCATGTTTTGCTGAGAATGTCCATATTATATAGTGATAGATTTTATAGTGTGCAGTAAGACAATGATGCTGAATAAATACTTTGTCATGTTACTTCATTATGTGTAACAAGAATTATTTGTGATGATGACAGCCACAGGTCACAGTACCATTTTTTGCAATTTTTGCAGCAAATTTTTGCATCCGAGTCTGGGTGACATCTGTGATGACTTAGGTACATGATCTCAAGCTCTTGGTGCTCATCAACAGAACTGTTTCAAAACAGTAAATGGTGTGGGTGTCTTCAGAAAGAGCTTTTCAATGAGCCATGGAGCCTCCAGTCATGACTGAAAATAGACTGAAAGTGAGATGTACTTGTTCATTGGTGCTTAGCAATGTCTCTAATTTTCTTCTTAGTTCTGTCTTTTGGTTCATTCTAATTGCTATCTCTCATCCAATGATTCATTTCTAACCCTGACTAAAGAGAGTGCAGTTACTAAAATCATAAATAAATATCATGCTAAGAACAGGTAGACTTTGGGCTTTCCCCTGGCAGTAGGTGCTGAAATGTCTCTAGAACAGGGTCATATTCAGTTATTCAGAGCTGTCTTGCTTTTCTGGGAGGATATGAATCAATTTCTTCTCTTTGTGTTCCTATCATAGTTCCTTAAACAACGAGCTACCTACAAATCTTCAGCCCTGCTAGCTGAGCTCAGCTCTAACACGAGAGTGCAAATACCATAGGAGAAAAGTAAGCTGACATCATGGACTTGATGATGTAGGGTGGTAGTGATGTTATTCCTCTATTTCCTATTTCCCAGATCAAAATATTTGGATGAAACAAAAAGATAACCCTGAGAACAGACTGCATGTTCCAGTATTCATCTTCTTCCATCACAATCCCATAATGCAGGAATATTCCTTCACCGGTGACTTGGCAACAGCCTCCTCTCTTTTGTCTCTGTTTTTCAGCTTTTTCATGACTCTCTCCCTGCTGTGATGTGAATGATGCCCATAGTACAACCCAGTAATCCCAGTCTGTGAGTTGTGGTGCAAACCCAGTGCACTAGCACATCAGAAATTACTGCTTGTCCCACAAGGGATGTCAAACTGCTCCCTGCCAGAGATGTACCAACTGCAGGGCAAACTGAGAGGCTGGAGAGAAAACTCTGGGCTCTGTGGCATATTTGATGAACCACCATATTTTTCTGATTTACTGAGGGCCTCCCATGCCTCCCACCATCAGGCAATAGGAGGACACCTGGTGGATGAAGGGGAGTGGAAATGGGTCCCTGCTTGAGGAGATAATAAAAATTCCTCCTGAATAAAAATTCCTTCCCATCACCTACTCAGATGCCACTCCAGAACAGGTATAAGGCCGTGGATCCAGAGGGTCAGCCAGATGGTGTAGAAGAAAATGTCCTGCCCAATGTGTCTCCCAATTACACTTCAGCTGTCAGATGGATCACCACCTCTGACATTAAAAAGAAAAGAAGGGCAGTCATAGTGGTGAATCCCTTCTGAGGGGAACAGAGGGACAGGACCCATCCCACATGGAGGTGTGCTGCCTCCCTGGGTCTGGGTAAAGGATATCACTGAGAGACTCCCTGGGCTGATCCAGCTCTCTGATTATTACCCACTGCTGATACTCCAGGCTGGCAGTGATGAGATTGGAAAGAAGAGTGTCAGGGCAATTAAAAGGGACTTTAGGGCACAAGATAAAGTGGTTGACAGGGCAGGGGCACAGGTAGTGTTCTGCTCAGTCCCTTTGGTGGCACAGAAAAACGGTGAAAGGAATAGGAGAACTCACATCATTAACAAGTGGCTCAAGGGTTGCTGTCATCAGCAGAATTTTGGATTCTTTGATCATGGGGCAACTTTTATGGCACCTGACCTGCTGGAACTGGATGGGCTCCATCTCTCAGTTAAGGGCAGAAGGATTTTAGCTCATGAACTGTCAGAACTTGTTGAGAAGACTTTAAACTAGGTTTGAAGGGGAAAAGGGATCTCTGGAAGCAAGCCCAAGGGTGGTAAGCTGAGCTAGGGGTGAAATCAGTAGCCTAGCTGAGGTGCATGTACACCAATGCATGCAGAAAGGGTGATAAACAAGGAGAGGCCATGGTGCAACAGCAAAACTGTGATGTAGTCACCATCACAGAAGCATGGTGGGACAGCTCACACAGCTGGAACACTGCACTGGATGGCTACGAGCTCTTCAGAAGAGATTGGAGATGGGGAAGGGGTGGAGAGGTGGCCCTTTATATTAGGGAGGTTTTGATGCCATGGGTATTGAAACTAATGATGATGGAGTTGGATGCCTGTGGGTAAGAATTAAGGGCAAGGCTAACAAGACTGACATCCTACTGGGAGTCTGTTATTGTTCACCCAAACAGGGAGAAGAGGTGGACAACTTATTATGTAAGCAGCTAGATAATGTTTCAGAATCACCAGCCCTTGTTCTTGTAGGTGATTTTAACCTACCACACATCTGCTGGGAACTTAATACAGCTGAAAAAAAGGCAGTCCAGGAAGTTTTTAGAGTATGTGGAGGATCACACACACACTTTTTGTCACAGCTGGTAGGTGAGCCCACCAGGGGAAGGACTGTGTTAGATCTATTGTTTGCAAATAGAGATGGGCTGGTGGGAGATGTGGTGGTTGGAGGCTGCTTGGAGCATAGTGATCATGAAATTATAGAGTTCTTGTTATTTGATGAAATCAGGAGGAACATCAATAAGACTTTTATACTGGATTTCTTTAGGGCAGACTTTGGCCTATTTAGGAGACTTACTCAGAGAGTTCCTTGGGAAGCAGCCCTTAAAAACAAATGAGTTCAGGAAAGGTGGGAGTGCTTCAAAACAGAGATCTTGATGGCACAGGAACAGACTGTCCCTGTGTGCTGAAAAGTGAGCTGACGAGGAAAACGTCCAGCCTGGATGGGCAATGAGCTTTTGAAGGAAGTTAGGAATTAAAAGAGGATGTTTCATCTCTGGAAGGAGGGTCAGGTCTCTCAAAAAGTATTTAAGGGGGTTGCTAGGGCATGTAGGAAAAAAATTAGAGAGGCCAAATCTCAGTTAGAACTTAATTTGGCAACTTTTGTAAAGGATATTAAAAATGTTTTTACAAATATATTAATGGCAAAAGGAAGAGTAAGACCAACATTTGTTCTCTACTGGATGTGGGAGGAACTAAATAACTGCAGATGAGGAGATGTTGGAAGTGCTTAACACCTTCTTTCCTCAGTCTTTAGTGGGAAGATGGCTTGTCCTCAGAACAGCTGTCCTCCTGGGATGGTAGATGGTGTCAGGGAGCAGAATAGTTCCCCTGTTATTGAAGAGGAGGCAGTCAGAGAGCTGCTGAGTGCCTTGGATGTTCATAAATCTATGGGACCAGATGGAATCCATCCCAGGGTGATGAGGGAACTGGCAGATGAGCTTGTAAAGCTGCTCTCCATCATTTACCAACAGTCCTGGCTCACTGGGGAGGTTCCAGATGACTGGAAGCTGGCCAATTATTAGTGGCATCACATTACTGGCTTCAGGGTTCCAACAGCCAATGTGGCATTCATTCACAAAAAGGGTGGGAAGGAGGATCCTGGTAATTTTAGGCCAGTTAGCCTGACCTCAGTACCCAGCAAGGTAATGGAACAATTTATATTAAGTGCCATCACACAGCCCTTACAGGATGGCCAGGGTATCAGACCCAGCAAGTGTGGGTTTGGGAGGGGAAGGTCTTGTTTGACCAACCTGGTCTCCTTTTATGACCAAGTGACCCACCTGGTGGATGCAGGAAGGGCTGTGGGTGTTGTCTATTTGGACTTCAGCAGCAAGGCCTTTGACACTGTCTCCCACAGCAGACTCCTAGAAAAGCTGGCAGCCCACAGCTTGGACAGGAGCAGTCTTTGCTGGTTAAGGACTGGCTGGATGGCCAGGCCCAGAGAGTGGTGGAACAATGCTGCATCCAGCTGGGAGCCTGTCACCAGTGGTGTCCCTCAGGGGTCTGTGTTGGGGCCAGTTGTCTTTAACATTTTTATTGATGACACGGATGAGGGTATTGAGGTTTTCATTAGTAAATTTGCAGATGACACTAAGCTGGGAGCATGGGCCAATCTATTGAAAGGTAGGAGGGCTCTGCAGAGAGACCTGGACTGGTTGGATGGATGGGCATAGTCCAGTGGGATGAAGTTTAATAAATCCAAGTGCCAAATCCTGCATTTTGGCAAAAAAAACCCCAAACCCTGCAACGTTATAGGCTGGGAACAGTGTGGCTGGACAGTGCCAGCAGTGTGCCCTGGTGGCCAAGAGGCCAATGGCCCTGGCCTGGATCAGGAATGGTGTGGCCAGCAGGAGCAGGGAGATCATTCTTCCCCTGTACTCAGCACTGGTGAGGCCACACCTCGAGTGCTGTGTCCAGTTCTGTCCCCTCAGTTTAGGAAGGACATCGAGGCCCTGGAGCTGTCCAGAGGAGGCAACAAGGCTGGTGAGGGGCTTGGAACACAAACCCTGTGAGGAACTGAGGGAGCTGGGGTTGTTCAGCCTGCAGAAAAGGAGACTCAGATTGACCTTATCACTCTCTACAACTCCCTGAAAGGTGGCTCTAGCCAGGTGTGGATTGGTCTCCTTCTCCAGGCAACAACTGACAGACGACAGGACACAGCCTTAAGCTGCACCAAGGGAAATATTGGTTGGATATTAGCAAAACAGTTTTTTACAGTAAGAACGATCAGGTACTGGAATGATCTGCCCAGGGAGGTGGTGGAGTCACCATCCCTGGATGTGTTTAAAAAAAGCTTGGATGTGGCACTCGCTGCCATGGTTAAGTTGAGGTGTTAGGGCATGGGTTGGACTTGATTATCTTCAAGGTCCCTTCCAACCTAGTGATTCTATGATTCAAGGTCATCACTCACAGTATAAAATCCTCATGTTTAGCTTAATATTTGCAAAATGCTGTGAAAGAATCTATAGGTTTGTGAGGTCCTGTGATGAAGAGGCCTGAAATTGTAAAAGTCTGTGGACAGGAACTGTGGGATCAGCAAAAATCCTTTGTTTATGACAAGTGAAGGAATGCCAGACAAAACTCAGCACAAGCTAAAGAATTAGGAACTTAGAATCATAAAATAAGACTGGAATGGACCTTGAGGGGCCATCCCTTGTGCGTTTTAGGATCAGCTCTACTTAAATCATTATGAAGACTATTTGTTTAATTTGTTCTTAAATAAATCCTGCAGTGGAGATTTCAATTCCTCCCTAGGTAATCTACTCTAATGCTTCTCTATCTGTACTTCTAACAAGCTTTTCCTAGTGGTTTTTAAATCTCCTTGCTACATGTTAATTTTTTTCTCTCTTTTTTTCCCTTACTTTATCTTTCAAAGATCAAAAAAGAGATTACTTCTGTGCTCTTTTCAGCATAATTCAACTCAATATCATATTCCTGTCACCCTTGTTACTTTAAGGTGAACAAGCCTCTGCTCTTACAGTCTTAGTTCCTAAATATTTTCAGAGACTTACAGAACCACAGAATGCTTTGGGTTAGAAGGGACCTTAGAGATCATCTTCTTCCAGCTCCTGCCGTGGGCAGGGAAACCTTCCACTGTCCCAGGGTGCTCAGAGCCCCATCCAGCTTGGCCTGGAACATTTCCAGGAATGGAGCAGCCACAGCTACTCTGGGAAACCCTCACAGGGAACAATTCCTTCCCAATATCCAATCCAACCCTGCACTCTGTCAGTGTGAAGCCATTGCCCCTTGTCCTGTCACTCCAGGCCCTGTTCAATAGTCTCTTCCCATCTTTCCTGTGGGCTCCCTGCAGACACTGGAAGGATTTTCTATGCATCTCTTTATTCTTGTTCCTTTCTGGGCATTTTCTGGTTGATCCAGGTCTTTTTTGACGAATAATGGACACGTCTCTTGACATTACATCTTAAGCAGAAGATCATGCACTGTGTCATCTCCTGTTACTTCTTGGTTCTTCAACCCAGGAGTTAGATCAGGTTTTGTTCCCCTTTCATCCATGAGGTAAATTTGTCTGTAGAAAGTTAAGGTTTCAGTGATGGTGAAGTCTTTACAAGTGTTGAAAATTATGTTGGAAAAGCAAGAATTGTGTCTGATCAGGTAAGCCCAGAAGGAACTAGAAGTGTGATCACTTAAAAGAGACAGAAAGGGACAAGGAAGAAGCTCAGGAGTTTTAAGATGTAGTTAAGCAATGGACTGTCAATTTTTTAGGAAGGGATGCTACAGAACCACAGCAGGGAGAAAAACACCCATAAATTTGTAGAGCTGAGAAGTACTTTTTGAGAGTTATATTGAAATCAATGCCTTCGGTGTAATTTTTGTTGACATTGACTATAAACCATTCAGTAAATTGCTTTCTTTAAACACACTGGGCCAAATCTCTTGTTACAAAAGAGTCACACGAGATATTAATTTAGTCCATTTTTTTTGTAAATGTCTTGGCAGTGGCAGTCTGAGAAAGCAGGTTCCCTATGCCTCGTTGCAGCTGGCAGCTCTCCAGACTTAGAGAATCTGTGTTTGGACTCCTGAAATCCTCAAAAAGAATGGCAAGCATTGGGTACCAAGTGGAAAACAGATAATTGTGTTGAAAAATAATGGAGCATCTGATAAACAAATGGGAGAGGGAAAGAAAAGAAACAGACCAGAACCATGAGAGCAGGCAAAAGCCTCAGAAACACTGTGCATAAACACACACAGAGCCACAAAATAGTTTTGGTTGGAAAGGACCTCCAAGGTCATCCAGTCCAGCCTTTGACCAATCCTCACCTTGTCACCCAGACCAGAGCACTGAGTGCCACATCCAGGCATTCCTTGGACACTTCCTGGGATGCTGACTCCACACCTCCCTGAGCAGCCCATTCCTGTGCTTCAACAACCCTTCCAGAGAAGTAATTCTTCCTGAAATTCCTCCACTCAATGTGCCTTCCCACAGCTGT
The DNA here is from genome assembly GCA_034336665.1 of Luscinia megarhynchos. Taxonomy (NCBI): domain Eukaryota; kingdom Metazoa; phylum Chordata; class Aves; order Passeriformes; family Muscicapidae; genus Luscinia; species Luscinia megarhynchos. The sequence goes on along the minus strand of CM067564.1, from coordinate 9,111,674 downwards.
GTGACTGTGTAACCCAATGAAAGGTCGTGCATATCATTCTAGTTCAGAGTGTGTAATAAGGAATGTGGCCATCAGTAAACCAGGAATAGAGGTGGGGGAATCCCACCCATTCTTCACCAAGAACTACAGATGGGCTCCAATTGGGCACAGAAACTCTTGCATTCTCATGAATCTTCAGAAACTGTATTTCCAGGATGTTTCTGCTTTTCTTTTTTTTTTTTTTTTTTTTTTTTGGTTTAAGAGATTTTCCCTCATTTTGCCAATGATCCTGTGCAAACTGAAATAGAAATGCAATTACGAAAGATGGAATTTTAGAATTTGGGCAAGGACTTGGAAGTCAAGTGGATGGAGTGTCTGCATTAACTGAAATGCCAGTGATGGTTCAAATAGTCAAGCTGTTATAGTGTTTCATTATATTAGGGAGGAACTTGGATGTCTGTCTCCCTCAGGAACATTTAATTTCAGCTTTAAATCCTGTGCTCTGTAAAATGTTTTTCAACTCTTTTAGTTTAGTTGCAAACTAATTCCCAAAGTCTGATTCTTCCTTTTGGTATTTGATGAGTTTAAAAAACCCCCATAATTAATGAACCCTTAAGTGAAGTCTTTGAGGTCACTGTGGATTACTGCTGAGTTAAGACTGATAAAGAAGGTAGATTGAGTAAAAGAGAATTAAACAAAATAAAAAGCCAGCTGATTTAGTGACATTAAATATGTTTAAAGATGTTCCATTCTCACCTAACGTGATCTTGGTTTAACTTTATTTTCTCTAACCATGGTTTCAAGATTCATTTTGATCTGATTAATTTGATGGCTTCACTTTGTCTTCCACCTTGCAAATGATAGGAGCAGGCTACTTTTTCTTAAGTTTTAATAGCATCTACTAAACCACAAAGCATAAGATATTTTTGTTTGCTAAAATCCTCAAAGAGGAGACTCTAATAATATATCTGCATAGCCCTCTTGGGAAAAAATGTCCAATATTGGTAAAAGGGGAATTTGTAGCTACAATATTTTGTCTTGTTTCAAATCTCTCCTTTCTGCATCCTCAAGTTTCTTGTGCCAATGAGATCTTTAGTTTGGATTATTTTCTCCAGATGCATTATCTCACATTTTTCTCATAACTATTCTAATTTTCCTGTTAGGTCCATGCTTCCAAATATTTGAAAAATTCTTTGTATGCTTTTTTTATTAACCTCTTTTGGGTTTCATTACTCTTTCCAGTGAATGTTCCCTGACCTTCATTAAATTCTTACTAACACGAATTTTTTAATGATCCTGGGTTAGCCCTGTTCTACTAAACAAATAATTTCAATATTATATCTAAGTTCTGTGTTTGGGAGGATAAGAGTTTCATTAGGATGGTTGGGGAAGGAATGCTGAAGAGTGAATGTTATCCCTCAGCTTTTTGGGGAAACTGTTTAGTGACAGTTATTGCTCCACTAAAAGTTTACACATGAAAGCACACTTTAAACATGTTTAAAGTTGTAAACTGTAAAAACAAAGTCAGGTGAAAATTTCTTTCGGCTTTCCAAGAAGTTGGTAAAGGTGTGTGATTACATTATTTCACTCCCAGACTGCTGATTCAGAGATGTGCCAGAACATCCTGGCACTTTAGTACATTTTCCTCTTTTATTTCTCTTCCACCAGACATATCAACATGCTCTCATTTACATTCATTTATTCCTTTTCCACTGTAATGACCTCCTCTATCCTTTCTAGAACTGAATTTTCTTCAATACTCCAAACTGTTCAATGTTTTATTGATAACCTTGATTCCTTGGGATGTTGAGATGCACCACTCAAGGCTGAGTCACTTGGGGTGGCACATGTTCTTCCCTCCCCTGGGTTCAGTGAGGTTAAATCTGTCTTTATCCAGCACTGCCCCACTGGGAACAGGGACCACCTCGAGGTCTTTCCTTGTTCCTCTCCTCCTTTCCAGTGACTCAGGAGATCCAGGTAGGTAAGCAGGGTTTGCCAGGGATGTGCCCCTTGGAGAACACACAAGATATGGAATCAGGTGCAGTTTACAGGGGCCAGGAATGACAGGACAAGACACAATGACTTCACACTGACAGAGAGGTTTAGATTGGATATCAGAGGAAATTCTTCTCTGTGAGCGTTATGAGACCCTGGCACAGGTTTCCCAGAGAAACTGTGGCTGCTCCATCCCTGGAAAGTCAGGTTGGATTGGCCAGTCAAGTCTAGTGGAAGGTGTCCCTTTCCATGGCAAGGGGTTGGAAGGGGATGATTTTAAAGGTTCCATCCAACCCAAGGCATTCTGTGGTTCTATGATCTACACAATTGCTCTCATCAGTATAGGAGTATTTAAATGGATTGGATTTGAATTGCATAATGAACAACCATAAATGATGCTATGTCCTTCTACAAGTACCCACAAAATATGGTATCTGCCAGTGAAATGGCAGCATTTGTTTGGTCCTAGCTTAAGGGAGCTTCAAAATCTGATGCCAAATTTCAGAATTTAGTTTTACAGGTATTTGCCAAATCAATACCACTGTTCTTGCTCAATGAAAGCAAACTAAGACATAAAATCTCTCTGTCTGTCTGGCAAATACAACCCCATCATAGAACCTTCTAGTTTCTTTTGACTAATTCTGTTTTACATTGCTGTTTAATATCTTTAATAACTGTGTTTCTGTATACTTGCTCAGTAGCTTTTAACACCTTGTATTCATGCTACGTGATTTATTCAAGCTTTTGCTTTAATTTTTCATTTATCAGATTTATTTTGAAAGTAGTCTGGTCTAAAAAGGTTATGGTCATCTACCAGTGACTCCATGCTGACATGTAAAACTATTTTTCCTTGGACAAATATCCCATTAATAGGGCAGTCTAAACAGATCCTTGGTGTGAATGACAAGCTCCTCTCTAGACTTCTCACCCCCTGCATTCCATATCACCATCATAAGAAATAAAGGGTTTAATCCTTGATTTCTAACAATTAACCCTTTTGCAGCAGAGAATATCTGGGTTCTCTGTTCTGTTCATTCGACATTTCCATGTTGCTTTGGGGCAGCAGCTGGATCATTCCAATTTTTATTTATGTAAATCTTCTTTCCCAGTGTGCACTGCTTAGCTGCCCTGCTTGTGTTCAGGATGTTAGAATAAGACTGTTAAAGGAATATGCAGTGGGTCTTTGCCTTTACTTAGAGTATATGGCTTATTTTTTTGATAACTACTTTGGTCTGTCAAATCTGGGATACTTACTAAGGTTCTAATTTTTTTTTAAAATATGTTCCATGTGTTTGTCATGCATGTTTATAAAATTTCATTATCACTTTCTTTTTAAATCAAAGGGAAATTAAGGAGAGATTGGTTCACATTATTTATTTTTATCAGACTGGATCTTATCTACAGAGGCTTAATTTAATGGAGAGTGGATACACATGTGTATGTTTGAGGCAAATCCTGGAGACCACTCTCAGGGAAAATTCCCACTGACATCAACATGAGTTTTGCCTGAGTAGAAACTTCATGTTTTGGCTTTTTGTTTTCAGAATGGGAATTACTGTTTTTTACTCTGAGCACTCATTTGGCCTCGCAGTACCTTGGCTCACAGGGTTTTCAATAAGTGTTTGGCAGCTGTACTGGCAAACTTCCCACATCCTGGGATTCAGATCTATCCCTACATGGACATTTAGCCTTTGTGAAATCATCACAACTATTTCTAGCTTGTTGTCCTAAGTGTAGAACTCTTCCCATTTTCAGACAAAAAATTGATTCTGAATCACTCTCTTTTTACAGCTGAGTGGAATTGCCCCTTCACATCCATGGTCAAACATCCCTAAGTCTGGCCTGTAAAGAAATATTTTGTGCAAAATATTCATTAAAGGAGTATATACAAAATGCATTCCAGGGAGCTCTGTGGTCTGTTCAGTCAAGGATAAGATGACTTGGCAGACTCAACAAAGACAGATCAACAACTATTCCAATCCAGATGTAGGTGTATGAAAGGCAGTTAAAAGGACACTGGAATGTCTTACTAGGAAAACTAAACATAACTAGTTTAGTTATTTGAACAGAATGTGTTCTCAGAGCAAAACTGTCAATAGCAAAAAGTAAGTTAGTGTACAATGTTTTGCTTGGAATTTTTCATTATTTCACCTTGTTTTCATTCAAATCAGTTTTCAAAAGTTGCTCTGACCTCTGGAGGCTGCTCCTGGTGTCTGAGAATGCTTTGCTTAGCAGAAACTAAGAGAAGAAGAGGAGTAAAACTGATTCAGGTCTTCAGTAACGCAGTCTGTTTAGATCTCCTCAGTATCTTACAGCTTCATTTATCTCCTTTCCCTACTTTGATCGAACTGTCTCCTCTTATGCAGCCATCCATGCCAATGTCTTCATCCTTTCTTCATTTAAGTCTAAAGATGTTTGTTACATCCAATCCTCTGAATCTTTATGTAAGGAAGCGTGGTAAGAAATAATGCAAATCAACACAAGCCACTGAAAACTTAAAAAGCATCAGGACACAGGTGTTGACTGCAGCATCTTTAAATGCTTATTGTTGTATCTTTGTCTGTCCTTTCCCTATCCTGCTTACCACCATTTTTGCTGCTGCTTTATTGATGTTAGAGTTTACCCATGCCTCACTATTTCTTGGGGTTACACGTGTTGTCCAGAGCAGGTACATCAAGATGATCAGAGGGATGGAGAACCTCTCTTACAAGGAAAGACTGAGGGAATTGGGATTGTTCCCTGGAGAAGGGAAGGTTTTGGGGTGACTTCATAATGGCCTGAAGGGAGCCCACAGGAAAGATGGAGAGGGACTCTTGATAAGGGCCTGGAGTGACAGGACAAGGGGAATGGCTTCACACTGACACACAGCAGGGTTAGATTGGATATTGGGGAGGAATTGCTCCCTATGAGGGTGGCAAGGCCCTGGCACAGGTTGCCCAGAGAAGCTGTGGCTGGTCCATCCTTGAAAGTGCCCAAGGCCAGCCTGGATGGAGCAACCTGGTGTAGATACCCAGAAGAGAAATGTCTCCTGTGTGTGTCTCAAACACTGATATTGGGATAGCCACAGAGCCAAACAAGGATTGCTGGTGATCACAGGACAAGGATTGTTGGTATCAGTATTCCAGGAGGAAGAACAAAATGTGACTGGTGAAGGGTGACCTGTGGAAGTAGAACAGCACTTTTCTGAGGCAAACACCTTGATCAAGTCCACAGATGCACAACAATAAAAGGGCAGGAATCAGGCTGAGAAGTGGGACATGGACTGTAGGGGGGATCAAGGCCGCCAAAAACCCCTGAAAGCCTCTGGCCCATTTCCAGGAAGATTTGAAAGGATGGAGGGTTCATGATTACTTATTTGCATGGAAAGCAAGAAACTTATATTTAGGGGGAGAAACCCCTAAAAAGGTAGCCCCAGCAAGCCTAGGTGGCACACTTGGTCATCCTGGACATCCCATCACTCCATCAGGGATCAACACTGGATTTAGGGCTGCTGATCTCTTTCTCTTATTCATCTCCTTTTCTCTCTTCACTTTCACCTCATTATTTCAACCAAAGCTCACTGTTCTTTTATAGTAGGTTAGGGACTACATACCAATTCCATGCCAAGTGTGTAATTTATAATTAAATCTTTTTGATTGTTTGCAAAACCCTGTGACTTTTGTCATTCCTTACAACCAAAAACATTTGCACATCACAGTGTCCCTGCCCATGGCAGGGGGGTTGGAACGAGATGTAAGGATCCTTCCAACCCAGACTATTCTAAGATTCAATTATTTAAAGGATACTTTATCACATACATTTTGAATGTATTAGGAAAATATCATGATTAGAATAAAAAATATTTATATTCTCACATGCAACAGAGAATGGTGAGGGTTGTGTCTGCTGTGGTGAAAATGTTACAGATACAGAAAATGAACAGCACCTGCATCTCTCATGCAATTCTGGTGAAGTTCCATGTAGGCCCCATTCTATTGCTCATGAGGATTTAATAATTTAAAATGGTTTTTATTCTCTTAATGACTATCAGATTAATTAAAAAATGTTAATAACCCATTTTTTGGATAAGGCTGATATGCAAGAGTTCTAATTATAGTAAAGAGGGATGATATGACCGAAGCTGTAGGAATAGCCTTTTTTTGTGGGACGTGTCCATCCAAATTCCAGACCTGAAGGAATTCAGAACTTGGTGGGAATGAGGAGATGCATAATCCTTGTCTCTTTTATGAGCTGCTCACTTGAAAAGCCTAGTAAATTTTTGTCACGTTTAATTTATGCTCTAATTTGGGAAAGAAAAATTCATTTTGCAAGGGCACACTGAAAGGTTATTGATTAGGGAAGCTGGGCCAGATTTGACAGCCTAGTCCAAAAGGTGTGTGGCTTTGAATCATCTTAATGGCTGTGTTTGTGAGTAAATGACCAAAAATTTTGGGGATTTTCTCTTAATTATGATCATGTTTGTTTATTTATTTTTGTCTTTTTCAGGAGCACCCCAGGCCAGAATATGAAACCAAACTGTTGCAGAAAAAGTTGAAAAATAGAAACATCACAAAAGAAAATTCAAACGAGGTGAGATGCAGCTTACTCTTTTCATTTATGTGGGATTTGTGTCTTGTTATGTTGTGATTGTATTTTTGTCTGTCTCACAGATGTTTCAAAAGCCAATTTTTTGTACTCTTAATTAGCCTTTTGAGTTGGTAGGTGGTGGTGTGGTGAAATGCAGGTCTGCAGTGCCATTGCAGGGCTTTGAGGTCATGTCTTTCAAAGCAAATCAATTTGCATAGAAATGGGGTTGGCAGGTGGTTCAGGATCTAATCTGTAAACTAGTGCCTGATTCCCAAGATAATCACCACAGAATTCTTATAGCAATCCCTCAGAATGTCAGTACTTTCTGCACAATGAAGAAAGCAGCTTTTATTATGGTGATTTCATTTGCAAAGGTAACCTTGGTGTCTTTAGTGCTGCTGCAGTTGTGAAGTTTTAATGGCATTTCCAGGACAAATGGAAAAAGAGTTGGTAGATCATTTTCAGACTGATGTGGGTTCAGGATTTTTATGGCTATTTCAAACTTTTTTGAACAAGCCCTTTTAAATCAATCCCCTCTTGTAAATTGTAGACTGAAGTCTATTTTCTAAACATTCACAAATTCTGTAGTCTTGGTCCATTTGCCTTGGTTAACCACTGCTCATTCCCTGCATTCCATGTGTGCCAGCAAAGTCAAAACATTCCAATACCATGTTCAATTTCAAGGGAGAAAAAAACCAGTTTGATTTGCTTACATGTTGAGAATCAGTATCCAAAGTGCAGAATTTTCAAGTTTTCAGGTTTGGCCCAACAAATTTAGCTTGTTGAAGAACTTCATGATCCCTTTCTTCTGCTGACCACCATTGTAAAGTGTTTCCAGGGAATCTTTCATTTCAGTGAGCCTGCCTGTCACCTCTTGTGCCCAGCCCAACTCCACAGGTGATCATGGAAAGATTCTCAATTATTTTAGTGGGCTTTTGATCTTGCCCAATAATCAGAGACTCACAGAGCATTTTGGAGTCTTACACATTGCACAGCTCTCTTGGCCTTCCAAGTGAGGAATCTTAGACTGTGAAAGTCTAATGAAATAATTGCTGGTCAGCACAGCATTTTTTTTTTGGCTTAAAGGTAAATGGGAATGGGAAAAAGTCAGCCATTGATGCTGTAAAATATTATGATTATCTTGCTTATCTGAGATACAGAAATAATTATAAATTAGACACTTAAGGAAAAACAAAAGAAACTGAAAAAAACCTCAAACAAAAATCCCCCCAAAACACCAACCAAATGAGAAAACACCACATCAACACCAAAAAAATCAAGCCGAGAAGAAATGTTAAGTAAATAGGTGGGAAACAAGGAACAACGTAAAGATCCAGCACTACAAAGGTAGGAAAAGCTCCTTTCAGACATCAAGAATGAAAAACTAACATGTAATATCTTTTGTCAAATTGCTTTCTGTGCCAGTGTGGAGGTAAAAAATACTGAATTTCTGAATTAGTGTTCCCCAAATCACTGAAATATATTCCAAGCAGGTAGGCAGTTTTCCATCAGTGAACATTCTGCTTACTAATTCTGTCCAGCAAACAGCACATTAGTCTGGGTTTGGAAAATGTGTTGCTCAGGCCTTTGTAAGTCAGTGTCTTATGAAATCATGAGAGTAAGAGATGTTGGTGTGAGAACTGCAGAAGAGGAAAAAACTAAACATAACTGTTCAATTAAACTGTCCTAACTGTGGAAATGTACCATTACATTTTGCTTTGGAAGACCCTGAAAAATTAGACATTAAAAGTGATGAGTATTTAAGAGGCAATAATTCTTCAGCCTTACTTTAGAGGTTTCAGCCTTTTCTTTTTGCAAGATCATTAGCTCAGGAGATTTTGGGTGGCAGGTTAATATTTAGGCATAGGTTTCTGTGAGGTCTCTGGTTCAGTATTTCTGTCTTGTTGGGTGGAAGCCAGGGTACAGAACTTTGTCATATTATCAGGGCAGATCTAGTGGCTGGACAGGCATCAAAGTAGAGATGTCTCTGTAGTTAAAATTCAATTCTAATTTCTTGGTTTTGTGTGAATACACAGATGTCTGTGAGGTCTCTATCTCTTCATGTCTTGGTTGGCAGTCTAATGTCATGGCATGAGTCTCTGTGAAGTTTTCTCCTGAATATTTTTAGCTAACTAGTGTAAATTAAATGCATATCTTTTTTGGTGTGGCTGGTCAACAACTGTAGTGTGCTGTGTTAATATCAAAGGACTGGCTCTGGCACCGCTGCCTAAAACTTCTCATTACTTATCTGACATGAAGTCAGAAGTCTCCAGTTCAGCAGCTGTGGCTTGTTGGGATAGAAATGATGCCAAATGGTGGCTGTTGTGAGAATACTGGTCTAGAGCTCACTTAAAGGCATATATTTCTATAAAATTTCTGGCTTGTTTCCAGTATGTTAATTCCCCTGTTCCAGTGAGGAAGTGGCTGGTTTTATGGCAAGAAGCAGGTTTTTATGTGCAAAGCTCTGCATACAGTGTTTTTTTTTTTCCTTGCCTTACTCCAACAAGGAGTTCCTGTGAAGATAATTGGGTTATTTTTGCAATGAAGGGACAGGGGCTTGGTTAGGGGCTGCTTTTGTGATTGCAGAAGAAAGGTGACACCACTTACATCCTCTCTTAAATGATAACTTGGGAATACACGTTCAGAGGAAACCAGCACAGTTTTCCCTCTCTGCTGTTCAAGTCATTAACTTTAATGAGTGTGGAAGATGCCCAGCACCTGTCAGGGCCAGTAAACATATGAGTCACTCTACCCAGGCAGCAAATTCCAAATCAGCCTGATGAGCCTGGCAAGGCAAAGTATGACACATCTAATGTATTACTTGCCCAGTGGGGTTTGTGTTCTAGAATACAGCTCTCATACAAAACACCACTGGGTGTGTTTCCGCTACTGGAATAAGCAAAGAACAAAATTTCACCCTCTACCACCCTGTGGAGGCTGTTCAAATAAATATTTTATTGGTTGTTTGGAGAGTGAGAAAGAAACTGTGAGGGCTCAGAGCGTTTCACAAAAGATTGGTGTGAAATTACTCTAACAATAACGCCCTAAGGTTCTATTATTTCAGGAGAGAATTCATTTACAGCTAAAAGAGTTTTAACATTTGTGCAATTTGTGCAAAATGCTTCAGGTTAAGTAGCAAATAGATAAACAGACAGTCCTTATGAATTACAACATTGATTTCAGAAAATGACAAGTTCTAAGGGACTGATTTGGGAAATCTGGAATGATCTGTCTTATAGTCAGTACTACTATTTAATTCTTTATGATCACATGATATTTTCAAGGACATGTAGTGACAGCATAAGGGGAAACGACTTCAAACTGATAGAGAGGAGATTTAGATTAAATATTAGGATAAAATAATTCCCTCTGAGGATGGGGAGGCCCTGGCACAGGTTGCCAGAGAGGCTATGGCTGCTCCATCCCTGGAAGTATTGAAAGCCACATTGGATGGGGCTCTGAGCAACCAGGGCTAGTTGAAGGTGTCCCTGACCATGGCAGGGGGATGGAACTGACTGATCTTCAAGATCCCTTCCAACCCAACCCATTCTATGATTCTCTGATATAAAGGCTTGCAATGCATAGCTCCTTTATTCATGTACATCAAAAGGCATTTTTGTCCTTGCAGCAGAGATGAAGGATTGCACACGTGTATGAATGCACGTCTGATAATACATTCATGCAAACATGGCAGATGCAAGCTTTGTAATGAAGCAATTAATAATATATTTTGTTTTCCTAAATAAACTATGACATAGAAGATGTGGGTAGAAATATTTAATGAATAAGTTTCAATTACTCTATGTGCAGAATGTTAACTGAAAACGTGGTGGATATTTGCAATTTTCTGATAAGTTGTTCTTCTCTCTGCAGTAGTGGCTTCCTCAATGGAATTACACAGAGGTCAGCAAATGAAAATTGGTCTTGAGCCTGAAAACATACAGATGGGGCTATATCCAGCTCTCACTGGAGCTGATGGAAAGCCTTCCAGTCATTTCTGTGAGAGATGGACCAGGCCTTTCGTCCTTTTCATTAAATGTCCAGCTAATCTGGCAAACATGGTTCAACATCATATATATATATATGTGTGTGTGTGTGTGTGTGTGTGTTTTTATCTTTCCTATTTGGCAGGAAAGTGAAAAACTCATTCTACATATTTCTCAAGGAAAATTTTCTTTATAGAAAAAAAAGGGCTTGTCTCTTGGCTTGTATCCTGACTTGGAGCAAACCCTAGGAGCAATAGAATCTAGCATCCTGTCTTTCCTTTAATTCATTTTAAATATGATATTAGCAGAATTAATTATTTAAATTGTTAATTCAGCTGGTAATTGAAAAAAATATATTTATTTCTGAATCATTGTTTCAGTTAACAACTGAATTAAAGCAAGCTTGTTTGAAGAGGAGGGTCTCCAGTGTAAAGGGATACAGATAAATATGAAGTAGAATTCACATTGCTAATACTTTATATATCTATTCTTAAAAATTTCAACATTGCAAAATGTGAAAAAAAATAATTCTTGCTAGCAGTTTATTCCCTACCAGTCTTCCATAAGCCAATCTCCTACAACGACTTAAAACCCTTTCAGATACTGGAGCCCATCTCTTCATTAAGCAAGTACTTGATAAGATTAACTAAAGAAAAAACAACTCCTATTAGTTTATATATTAGCTGAAACTCAGTAGAAGAAACCAAGATAATTGGTCATAAATACCAATATGAATAATCAGGTTTATAAAAACTTTTTTCCTTTTCAACTTATTTCTTGCATTATTAATTTTTGAAAATAAAAAATGACTGAATAAAAATAAAAGAATAGCTGAAGATGAATGAGGACACTTATTTTATAATCTTGCACAGAGATTTCATCCTCATTTTGTACCTATATTTGTTACTATTCTGGATCTTTTAATGTTTATTTGAGATCTAGGTTATGGAAGTTTTATACCAGAGTATTCATAAGCAGAATTTATGCCTTCAAAGGAGTGTTGACACTGTCTTTCAATGTGTTATTTAGATGTGGAGGCTCTTCAGTTTTAGAGTACATGGCATTTGTTCAAAGCTTCTTACTGTTGCTGTCTTGGAATTTGGTTATGGAGTAATATAAGAAATGCAGCTAAAAATGTCCCACTTGCTCCCTGTTTCTCTCAAAGTCTACAATGGGATTTCTTCTTTTGTATCAGAGAGTTGAACCCAAGGTATGTGCAGTGCTGTGCTCCTGTGTCTGCAATTATATTCCAGCCAGACTTCAGCAGGAAATAGCTCTTCCTACACTCTCAAGATGAAGTAATAAAATTCTTAAAAGTGTACTACAGTAGAATATTCCAAGCTGGGAAGGTTTTCAGGATTTTATGTAGTCCAAATCACCACTTCTATCAAAAGGTGTGATCTCAAACCATGTTACTCAGGATATTACCCAGTCAGGTGATGGAAATCTCCAAGGATGGAGATGGTAACATCTTCCTGGACATGCGCTGACTGTTCTCCTTGTGTAAAAGCTTCTCATTATATCCAGCCTGAACCTCTCTGCTTTCATTCAACCCCATTGTCTCTTGTACTTCTAGCATTAACCACTGTGAAGAGCCTGGCTCTGTCTTTTGATGAGCTTCTTAACTGTGCTGAGCAAGCCTTGTTCCTCAGTTTCTCTCCCTTGGACACATTCTCTGCCTTTGAGTTCTATAAATAGTACTCTTGATGTTTTCTACTGGAAGGCCCAAACCAGTATTTTAGATATAAGCTAATGAGTGCAGAAAAGCTGAGGTAATCACTTCCCTGGACCCACTCACTGACACAGCCCAGGTGCTGTTGGACCTCATTGCCAGGGCACACTCCTGGCTCTTGTTTTCTGCTGACACCCTAGGGTCTTTTCTAATGAAGCAATTAATAGTATATTTTGTTTTTCTTAAATGAACTATGACACAGAATATGTGGATAGAAGTATTTAATTAATAAGGTTCAGTTATTACATGTGTAGAATGTTAACTGAAAACATGGTGGATATTTGCAATTTTTGGACCTCGCTGCCAGGGCACACTCCTGGCTCTTGTTTCTGGCAGATACCTAAGGGTCTTTTCACTACAGTCACTTCTCCTGCAAGGAGTTTTCTGTTTCAAAGGAGTTTGCTCTTGATGAAGTTCAGGAGGTTAGTAGAGACCTGTTCCTTCAGTCAGTCCAATTCTCTCTGGGTGCCAGCTGCAGGCTTAAGAAAACTGACCATCTCTTGATCCCACCCCAGCCTGATGTCATGGTGCAGGAGCAAGGATTCCACCACCTCCCCCTGGTCCCTTCTGTAAGACAGGGTGGTTCTAGAATACTCCAGCTGTTTTCCAGGCACACTTATTGACTAACACCCTCTGAGCAAACCATAGAACTCACCTTTTGCTGAAGTCAAGGCAAATGGCATGGACAAGTCTCTTGCCCACATGTCCAGTCATTTTCCTCACAGAGAGCAGCCAGGTTGGTGCAGGAAATGATTCACCTTTGATAAATCCAAAATGACTTCACAAATACCAGCTTCTCCTTATGTGTTTAGAATGGTTTCTTCACTTTTCAAGAGACCAAAGTGAGCCTTAATTATGATTCCTTAATTATTCTTTTGTCCTTTTGTCTGTGAGGATGGATACAAGATTGCTCTTTCTCCTGTTGTCAAGGCCCTTCCCTGATCTCGGTGTCCTTATAGAGATGACAGAGATCAAGCTGCAATATCATCAGCCTGTTCATCTATCTTCCATTCTTTTCTTCAAAGCTATAAGTAAATGAAATTACTGATTGTCTTTTCCAAAGGATTTTTTTTTCTTTTTCTTATTTTTTTTTCCTAGACAGCAAAAGGGTATTACATTAGGAATACTGGATGTTTTTATTCAACTGTTGGAAGCTGAACAGTGCAGATGAAAACAAGGATTTTAAGAAAGTGGTGAGATTCTTTCTGCTAAAAAAAATCTAAACAAAAATAGTGGTCTCTGTCATAAGAATGTTTTGAACCTGGAAACAAGAGAAGGTAGGGCTGATGGTTCCTGCTCTTATTTGTGTAATTTATTAAGATTTTTGTCTGAAGGAAGCATTCTCTCTAGGGCGGTGCTACAGCTTGTTTTCAGTCGTGGAACCCTGACCCAATCATATGATTAAAGTTAAGTACAGGCTTCAGCATCCTGGATACAATTAAATGCTGTTTCTGAATTGAGGCCTAAGCTTCTTACTGACAGCATTCAAGATGATGCAGGTCTCTTTCCTATTAAACAGGGTGGAAAGGCTAATTTCTATAGATTGTACTCATCAGTACTTGAAATTAAGGGGAGTTCTGCCTGAGTAAAAAATAAAGTCCTTAAGTCTGCACTTACTGACTTACATTCTATCCTGTCAAAGACTCTAATAACAGGTTGAAGGGCCACAGCAAATTTTCAGGCTGAAAAATAAATCTCTAGAAGTCTGCTGCATTTTGATTTAATGTACTAGGAAAACTAGTAAGAAAAAAACTAGAGTATTCTGCCTTTTCCTGTGAGCTGGTGACAAACTCCTGTATCATGGAGTATATTTTTTACCTTCTGTTGAGCACATTTATAGGATAAATTTCATGCTATTTATCTCCTACAGAAGTCCAGATTTGGGACAAAATTTACAGAAATTGGCTGTGGAAACAACAGTCAGTTAAGTTAATTGCCAAGAATTTTTTATTTGATGCATACTGAAATCCTGTCTGCAATTTTAAAGAAATAAACTGCATTTACATTCAGTTCCTTTGGGCGTCCATCCCACAAAGATTGAAATTCCACAAACTCCAAGCTTAAAGAGCTAAGGAACTCAGTTTGAAGTGCTCAGTTTTTGCAGCTATTACCATGCTTGATTGAAAAATTCTTGCCTGCTGATCTGCTGATTTTTGTGATGCACTTGATTTAGGGATATGATGGCATTGTTTTTAGAAGCCCCTTCACACGGTGGTATTTCATGTAGTAAATAAACTTGACAGCAAGGGAATCCGAGGGATGGAGCAGCTCTGCTGGGAGGAAAGGATGAGGGAATTGGGATTGTTAAGTCTGGAGAAGGGAAGGCTTTGAGGTGACCTCATTGTGGGCTGAAGGAGCCACAGGAAAGATGGAGAGGGACTCTTGACAAGGGCCTGGAGTGACAGGACAAGGGCAATGGCTTCACACTGACACAGAGCAGGGTTAGATTGGATATTGGGAAGAAATTGTTCCCTATGAGGGTGCTGAGGCCCTGGCACAGGTTTCCCAGAGAAGCTGTGGCTGCTCCACCCCTGGCCAGGCTGGATGGGGCTGTGAGCAGCCTGGGATAGTGGAAGGTGTCCCTGCCCATGGCAGGGGTTGAGTTGGAATGAGATGAGATTTAAGGTCCCTTCCAACTGAAACCATCCTGTAATTCTGATTGTAATTTGCCCAGATATTTTGTGGAGTCTCCATTTCTAGAGGTAAGTTAATCTGACTGGATAGAGATCTGAGAAACCTGCTCTAAGTAACCCCGCTCTAAACAGGATATTGGACTAAGATGATTTCCAGAGGTACCTTCCAACTCCAGTTGTTGTGCAATTTTGTGAAATGCAGGAAAGAAATTATTCAAGCAAGTACAGACAAATTGGTTTGACTACAATAGGCATATTTTGAAAGAAAATATAATTTGAGCCTTACTTAGAAGTACTTGAGCAATGGGACAAAATGTAATTTGGATTTACTAAAGGCAGATTAATAACCATGCCATCTAAACTTGTGTGTTTGATTAATCTAATTGATATAATGGATTCTCTACAGAAGGGAAATTTAGTGTACTTCAGTAAACCAACACTATTCCCCACAGGGGAATATAATGTATTAATTTAGTTATTAATCATTATTTTCACTGTGACTGATAGAAAAGTGTGTGCAAGAATTTTCATTTCAAAGAAAAAGAGAAAAGTCTTATTTTCAAGTAGCTAATTTGGCAATGGTGTTCAGTGGCCATACTTCTCTGCTGTCCTTGATGGCATGATTTTCCATCATTCATTTTTTCCCCAATTTTTTAAAAAGGTATTACAGACTTGTGAATATATTCATTGGAGGAATATATGTATATATATATATATAATATGTGGGAAACTTTGCAGGTGATCTGTTCATTTTATGCAGGTCTAAAGCTTTAGAATGTAGATAAATTCTGTTCTTGACAAATTTTTGTTTCTCACTTATATTACTAAATATATCAAATGTAACAAAATATATTTGTTTCATGGATATTGCTCCCCCAGGTTTGTTCAATTATGGAAACAAATGCATCATGGCTGGGTTCTGCCACTTTGTTCGTTGTTGATTTAGAAGGCTGCCATATTTAAAAAAGCAAAATTTCCACCTACTTTCATTTATTCCAATATATATTTGTATTTCATATATTCCAATATATATTAGTCCCTTTTCCCTCTAAGCTAAACCAGAGAATAACCCAGATATTAAAGACAAGTTTTGCTGGTTAGTTTCTCCTCATGGAAATGAAAATCTAAAGCAGGTTCAGAGAGACAAAAACTGAATCAGAAAAAATAAAGTCAAGCAAAAATTTAACTAGCTTTTTAACAGTCTGAAGAAGCAAGCAAGAAAGAAAGAAAGCAAGAAAGAAAAAAAGAAAAAAACCAAGCAGGCAATTTATTCCAGAATGGCTAAGATTGGATAGCAAAGTGTACATCTAAAGTATAATTTAAAAATTATGTTTGGATTTTCATTTTCCAAGTGTATTTTCCTAGGTTTGTACTGCATGATAAGAGATTGTCTAAATGGGTTGACATGGAAGCTGGAGCATTGCCAGCCTGATAAAAGCTGAGTTAGAATAGAAGCAGGGCCCAAATCTAAGGACAGGAAAACATATCATGAGAGAATAAAAACGATCACAAGCTTTTGAGAAACGGATTAATTATGAACAATTTACAAATCTGAGGGAACATAAGGCCACAAGCAATGCAGACTGGACTGTTCAAAACCCACAGCTGTGTAAATAGTGAAGTGAAGAAAATATGCTGTGGCTGCCCCATCCCTGGCAGTGCTCCAGGCCAGGCTGGAGGCTCTGAGCAACCTGGGATAGTGGAAGGTGTCCCTGCCCATGGGGCAGGGGGGTGGAACTGACTGATCCTCAAGGTCCCTTCCAACCCAAAATATTCCATGATTCCAGGTTCCTGCTATCACTCTCTTGAGTCTGTTGTATTTGAGTTTTGGGGCACTCATTGGAGGAAAACAAAGGTAGTAGGATGTGGTATTTGAATTAATTTGATTTGCACGTTCAATTGTATTGCCTGCAGTGCTAATCAGGCTGATGGGATGAGTCACTTCCATTAGGGTAAATATTTTGGTTTATGGAAGCAGCCTTTATGACATCCTGGAAGAAATCTGAGATAGAAGGACCTTAGGTGGTCAAATTGTTAGTGGAACACTGCTGTTGTAACTCATAGTCCCTTCAAGGTATGCCCAAAAATATGAGTCATGAGCAGAGCTCTTCACATTTCTGCTTCCTAGATGTTCATGACTGGGAGAAGCTCCTGACTGCTGGCAAAGAGAATTATCACCCTTCATATGATACCTAATTGCAAGGTCACTTTGAATGGGAAATGGGTCAGTCAGCTGCATTCAGAAGGGTTTGTAAGGGAAAATGACCATGCTGGGGTTCAGACACTGTTTTAAATCCCTGCATGGCTTTTGGTGAGAGGAAGTTTTCATTTCAGGCAAGCAAAATAAAATCCAGTCAGAAAAATGAAACTTCAACAAGGAACCCTGGCAAGGCTGCACTGAAAATCTGGAGACTCCCAAGTTTATAGCAAGCAGGTTTCTCCACTTTTCCCATTTTGCTCCTGGACCTTTGTTCAGAGACAGAGCCATTCTGCAGGAGCTCAAGCTAAATGTGAAACAGCCCTTAGGAATGGCCCAGTGCATTAATTTAGAAATGAATCTTACAAAGGATTATTTCAGCTGAAAAATAATTGGGGTCCATGCCACATACCACAATATTTCCCTGCCAAGCCAGACAAGTGTGTTGGCTGCAATTGTGTTAGGAAGAGAAACCTGGAGTCACTACCAGATGCCACTGTGCTGGTGCCAGTGGAGAACACTGGCTTAAGAGGTTGAAATGTTCCTCCTGCAGTCTCAGAGGGTCTGTGTTTGGCCTGCTTTTAGGAGGGATGCTGCTCACTAATTCACAGGCTTGAGGTAGAACACCCGTTACAGGTGTCAGGAATGCAGGCCAGGGGATAAATTGAATTAAATTAGTTTTAATTTTATATATGGCCATGCTTTCGAAAGAGCTTAAACATCTTTGCACAAGGTGAGCAAAGAGCTGAACCTTATGTATGCCTTCAGAAGTACAGACAGGCTCAGGAAAGACATAGTCTAATGCTTTGAAAAAGGGAAAGGATACAGAAATAATGCTATTCCAGGCACCTATTGCACACTGGTTTCTTTGTCACAACATGACAATATTATATAAAGCTGATTAAGTGGGAAAAGAATTGTATAAACCACTTACTGTCTGTAATAAACCAGTAGCTAGTAATACCCATTTTCATCTAAAATTATTCTAGTTGCAGCATTTTACAGTTTTATTTAACTTTGTTTTATTTATTGGATTGTTGCTATCATTCACCTGGTTAACTTTCTTTTGCTTACCTGTTAATGCAAAGGTACCTCTGGTTCCTTTGTGTCCCTTTTCTCTAAGTCTCAAACAAGAACCTCATACATGAGGTGTGGGTTTACAATTGAAAATAAGGTAATTCTTATTGGCTAAGTCAGTTGCAGAAAATCTTTTAAAAATCTTTTAAAGCAGCAAGTCGATAAAGCCATATAGTTGTGAGTTATTTCAAGTAAAATTATGTTGGATAGTAGGCTAAAGTTCCTTCAGGCTATAGCTGAGTTTTTTCCTTTTAGTAAGAATACTGAGATGTTAAGGAAATTTCTTTTCGAAACTAACAAATCTGATGTGGTCAGGGTCTAAATGCAGGAAAGGTTTCACTTTTCTTGAAGTTCTGCTTATAAAAACTCACTGAAAATGCCCATATAGAAAGATTTAATATGAACTAATGAATAAGATCACTGAGCTTGTGTAGTGCTAATTTCCTTTAAGGAGGATTTTAAAAGCAATCAGAATGCTAAAATGCAGCAGATCAAAAAGATTGTTCAGCAAAGAAAACTATACCTTGGGAGAAAGAATGAGAGCAGGAGTAGGCAATAAATTTTAAAAGTCCAGTTTGAACTAAATTTTGCAAAGAAAATTTTTTTAAAAGTAAAAAAAAACCCACAAAACCAAAACAAAGAATCCCAAAGAAACTGTAGATGCACACAGACAGAGAATAAAAAAAGGAATGGAGAAGTGTGGGATCTGTTCAGTAAGAACAGACTGATTTTAAAGGTAATCTAGTTAATGGTATTAAAATTAATCAGAATCTGTAGGATGGATGATATAGGTTAGGCAGGATCTCTTGAAACCTTGCAGTCCACTCCCTTGATCAAAGCAAGCCCAACTTCAGAACAGTTTGCTTAAGCTCTTGTTCACTCACATTTTTGCAGTTCCCAAGGATGGAGATTTCCAACCTTTCTGAGGAACGTGCTGAGATGTTGACCTGACCTCACAGGGAGAATTTTCTGTGGCCTCTGAAACCTGACTGGGATTTTCCCTGTTGCAACTTATGTCTGTTGCTTCTCAACTTATCACTCTGCACTTTCAAGAGGATTCTGGCTGTCTTCCCTACACCCTCCTAGACAGTTTTCAACAGCAATTGCACCTGCAGCCTCTGTTTCTAAGGCTGAACAAGTTCATTTCTTTAAGCCTTTCCTTCTAGGTAGAGCTATATCCCCATAACAAACCATGCTGATGACTTCATGCTTAACTTGTCCCTGGATATAAATGTCTTTCTTTAACTTTTAAAGATCTTTAGATGCAGTCTTGGAAGAGCTAAATACAGTCCCAATGCAGGCTGTTAATGAATGTTTTCAGCTGTATTTGCCTGAGTATCAGCTTTTGAAGGACAACAAGCAGGGATGTTGTGCTCTGAAGTGTGCCATATATATCTGACAGAGATATGCTGGTAATTAATGTATAGGTCTGTGGTTGACACAATTAAAAGGTCTTGCATTGAAACAAAGCAGTTGAAACAAAGATCAGCAAGAAAAAAAAATAGCTGATTCTATAACAAAACAAAATGCAAGATGATTAGGAAACACAGAATGTGTTTTTACTGTTTAATATCATAAAGAAAAATTCAAAACAGGCAGAAATGCATTTACCACTTGAGGGAAGTACTGTACCAGCAAAAGTGATAAGAAAGATCCTACTTTTAGAAACTGGAGTACCACAACATTGCCGTGGTTTTCACAACCTGACTAAGAATATGATTGAAAGTTGCTTGAAAGTTCTTAAGCCAATTAGCATTATCTTTTCATTATTAAATCAGCCACAGCTTGTAGATTTAATTGCCCCATTTTCATTTCTAGGGCTTGTACTTCATACTGACATACAGCAATGCACACACTAAGTTTTATGTGGTGAGGAGGAAAGTGTTTTATAGGGAATGTAAAAAGCTCTTATGGAACAGAGAGGTATTCCTTAATTGGGTTGTATATCACCAGGGTTTTAATAAATTTGATTAAGGGCCTGATTATGCTCTTCCTTTCTCCAGAGCCCTCACTGAAGTCAAAGGGAGAGCTACAAATGGAAAGCTTGCAAGACAAAGTCCTGTCTTGAGAGAGCATTAAGGAAAGCTTTATCCTGGAAAGCAGACTCATGGCATCTGTATCTATCACAGCATTAAAACTAGATATTTACAAAGAGTTTTCAATATCTCAAGCCCATCATTATCCCTATATTAGAAGTTACTGGCTTTGCCTTAATTGTTCAATGGAAATTACTTTGTAGCCAAAGTCCATCAAAGCGGAGAATTGTTGGTTTATTTCACCCGATTTAGAGACAGTCTGTTAGAGGTGGTGATTGTGCAGCTGGTAGAACCTTTGGAGGCTTTGATTAAAAAAAAAAAAAAAAAAAGGTTATGAAAAAATGATGTTAAAACTTGAAGCTTTTCATAAGCTTTTCCATGTACATGATTTTACCACACGTACTAATCTTGCTAACTGGGGCCAGTCGCAGCAGTAAAATTAACAGGATATAGAAGGAATAAGATCTCTGAGTCATAAGGATTGTGTCAAGACTTGAGAGCTTCGTGTAATTTACTGAGACAGTTTATTTTTGAAGAGGAAAATGGCACAATCAATATGCATTTGATTTCAAGGGTATTGATTCCAGATTTTCCTTTAAAAGTTAGTTAAGTAAGCTTTTTACTCAATGGCCTTCCTTTATAGGACTGTTTATGAGAATGTGGAGCTTCTCAGAGAAGAAGTGTAGAAATAGTTCTCCATATTAATATTGTATGTCTATATTTTAAAAACTTTATGTGGAAAGTAAGTTGGCAGTGAATTATCTTATAATTAGTTTTTTCTGTGCATGCACATTAATGAACGATTTGGTTAGGATCATCTTCCATTTAGATCACAGTAGTGAGCACTAAAAGAAGACAAGAAATGTCTAATATTGTGAGCATTGTTTTCCATTTCTGTTCTGAAATCTCCTTTAGGTGGTTGTACACTTGGAAAGGTTAGGTGGTGTTAATACAAGGGTTTGTATCATTGATGCTTTCTCTGAGTGGCTGCACATTCCAGGCTTAAAAACAATTACTTTTAATTTTTTTAAGTAATCTTGATTTATACTGCATTCTAAGGCTGACTATTTAAACCTGCATTCAGTATTCAGTAAAGCTGAATATATGGCTTTGTAGGATAAAAAATATATTATCGATGGGTGTTTATTCTTTTCTGAAATATCCAATGTATTTTCTTTGTATCTCAATGCAGAATAAATGCCATACCTTTATGGGCTCCTAGGAATTTGGCTTGCACATTTCCATGCTTCAAAAGTCTATTTTGTCTCATAATAGCCAGAAAAGTGAAAATTATGTTTTCTTCTTAATTGTGCTCTTCCAGGGAGAGAAGGGAAGGGAACCCACAGGAATGATAGAGGGAATATTCTCAAGGGCTTGGAGTGACAGGACAAGGGGGAATGCCTTCACTCTGAGAGCAAGTTTAGACTGGATATTAGGAAGAAATTCTTCCCTGTGAGGGTGGTGAGGTGCTGGAATAGGTTACCCAGAGAAGTTGTGTCATGTGTAGGTTGTAGCTGGGGCTGCTGTATTTGAAGTCTTCTCAGATGTGCCTATCTTCTTTAAAAATCCTTTCTTTTTCCCATGTTCCCCACTGGTTTCCGTCATCAATATTAATGATACATGGGGAGATTTAAGGAGTGCTGATCTTCCCCTTGTTATTGGAGGCAGGGGAGAAGGACTGATGTCCTTCTACCTACACATAATTCTTTTTTGGGCTGCAGAAACTTGTTCATCTTGGTGAGTCTGAAATTCTGTATGAGTTTGTAATTTGTGATGGTGACCTGCAAGAGTTGCTCCATGACTCTGCTGCTAATATTTGGCCAGCATACCCTTAGTCAGATTTTCTTTAGGAAGAGGTGATTTCTTTTTCTGTGTTACTCTGCAGCCAGTAATGATTGATACATAGAGATAAATATCTTTTTCTTGAATGGAACTGTAGGGAAATCTTGTGTAGCACAAGTGATCAGTCTCTACATCTGGGAAAGTGATAAGACCCTTACAAAGTTTAATGAAGGACTGTTATTGTGTCGTGGGCTGGAAGAGAAGGGCAAACTTGTGGACAAATTTGAGATGTTGGGACTGAAATTGTCTGAGGCTACCAACAAGGAAGGGATCTCTAGAATATAGCAAAGTGCTGATTGATTATGGGGAACTGCAGAGGGGTTCCCATGTTCTACATGAGCAGTGAGCACAGGAATTCCACGGAGCAACACCACTGGAGAGCCTTTGCTTGCTAGATTTGCACCTGTGCATATGTTCTGGTCTGTTTGGAGAGATGTCTGATGATAAATTTTTGGATTTGTTTGTAATTTAAAGAAGAGGGACTTGGGGAGGTTATAGCCATGGGAATCATTATATTTAGAATGAGAAGTGGAGATTAATGTAATAACTGTAGCAGAAGCAAGGACAAGAAGAATTTGGCTTAAAAGTAGGGGTGATGAAAACAAGATTGAAAGACAAGGTATAAATGAGCCAAAACATGACAAATCTGTAGTCAGGTGCAACTTCATGATGTCGTTTTCAGAAACAATGGTGTGCTTTCATACAGCTCTAATTTCCTGGTGTTATTGTGAATTTAACAGCAGAAATAATATGATGCAAATAGGAGAAATTTCACTCATTATTTAATCTGCCTCTTGCTTTCTGTAAGAAGTTTTCTTTTACTATGGGAGTAAAAACTTCCTTTAATCTCCTGTAAATCTATGGATTATTTCAGTGTGAACTGACCCTCTTCAAGACTGTTTTGCACAATCTCATGCCTGGTAGCTGAAGTAAATTTGCTTATTTTAGAAGGAATATAGAGAGATCCTGTTTTTTAGTGACTAATTTGTCTCCCTGAGGTTGAGACTGCTCTTGCTGTTGTATCAGACCTACTTGTGCTGGTCTGAATGTCAATGCTGCCCCAGATCCCTGCTTCTGGCAAATAGTTTGTATTTTACACATATTCCAACATATACTTAGTACATTTCTGCTTAAGCATTTTGTCTTTAGCCTTACTCTGCTTGTCAAAACCATGATCACTTCAACACAGAATTTTGTGCTGAACATAAACTCCATTAGGAATGAAGGCTGGAATTATGTGAGGAATATGCTGGCTTTACTGAACTTGCAGGTTCCTATCAGCATAGACAGCATTGGTGCACACGATCTGAAATTGTCCCAGTATTTCTAATGGTCCCAGCCTGTTACTGACTTACATGAGCCACCAGTTCTGAAAAAGACCTTGACCTCCACAGTGCAAATCTGGAGTAATTCACAAGGTTTAACTGAGGTTGAGCAAAGCCAAGTGTTGGGTCCCGCCCTTGAGTCACAACCACCCCCTGCAGAAGTTTTCTCTATGAAACCTCGAAACAAAGTTTAAAACCCTATGATTCTGAATTTCCAGAGGTTTTTTATTCGTGTTAGAGAAAAGACTTTGAATTTTGATCCCTTGCTAGTAGAATATTATAATAACTTGTATTAAAGATTTTTGGTTTTTTTATTAATCAAACTGTTACTGCCCATATTAATCCTTTCACTGGTAAAAATTCAGTCAAGCAAGTTGTGCAGTCACCAGTCCAAAGCTCCACAAAAGATGTTCCTGATCCACATAGAGCATTTTAATGATGCATTTTAGATTTGTGTCCAGCTAGTAGGCATTTGCCAAATAGAAAGACATCGGTAATTCTCTATTCAGGGACAAGACTGTTATACATAATCCTGGAAAATTAAAAAACAACATCACTTTAATAATTGTTTCTAAATGCACTAAATTAAGGTAGAAGGAGACATCTACAAAATTGAAATATTTGATTTGAACCTGTACTAATGTACCCTTTAGTGGATTTTTCTAGTTCATTTCTGTACTTATTTAGTATGTGGGCTGTTCTTTTCTGGTGTTCTTATAAAGTGAGCAAATACGTTTGGTTACTGGTACTTAGACTGAGAACTGTGGTCTCACTTTCTGGTTATGTGTCAACCCCTTATGGTTTTTTGTACCAGAATCTGTATCTTAATAAATGTGGTCTTTGATCTATTCTGCCACATTAACTGCAGGCAATACATGCTTCAACAGATATTAGCATATGCCAACATTTCCAGAATATATTGGATCAGTGTCACGAAACAGGATTAATGACTGACAGGTTTTTCTTATATTCACCAACAGTAACTACATCTATTGTGAAATTGTTGCCTTCACTTCATTACAAGGGAGGAAATAGTGTTTTATGAGGAACTGCATTTCTGCTGATCTTATGTGCATAGGAAATTTTCCCATTTCTGCTGTTTTTCTCCTGCTGATTGCTTTATGTGACTGCAGCCTCAGATGGGATATTTGGATCTCCATAGGGCATCTGGGTCTGGATCTGACCTGAGGGACCAGGAGATTTCCAGTACCATTGAGCACCTCCTTGCAGTGACTGCTGCACTGAGATGTTTCTATTTTAGGCAACTGTTTTGATGGTCCATGCCTGCTATCCCAAAGGATCTTGCCCTGCCTTTTTCCACATGGCAACATTCTTGGCAGAGAATCATTGTTTCTTCCTCCTAATTTATAATCAATGGAATGGAGATTCAAGGGTCATAGAGAGGTTTTGCCTTTAGAAGGAAATTGAGAAACACCATATCTGTCAGCATAAAAATATACATACTTGAGGTCTAGAGATTTATTTTTTCCAAGCAGGATGAAACAGTTTTAAACAAAACCCAAGAACCTTCTTCCATTCTAATTATAATTATTTATTTTCACTTTCACTACTGCTTTCAAACACTCAAGGAGAAACACAAACCAACTCCATCTCTGCATTCAGCTGCAGTTTCAGCTCTTAGCCAAACCAAATTTATGATAAGTTGGAATGACTGAAATTTCCTCCCAAACCCTAATGCATTTGCAAAACTAAATGAAATTCTTAAATCACATATTTTGGCATGAAAATGCAAAAAAACCCAAATAATTTTCTATTCCCTTTTGGTATATACTCACAAAGAAGAAAATGTAAAACAGTTGCAAGTGCTTTCCTTAGAGTTGTTGGCTCCTGCAGTAACAAAGATAAAGACTTTGAAAGCAGCTTTTGGCAAAATGGAAGAAAGATATGGAAAACTGAGAATGCATGGCCCAAGGTTTTTTCAGCATGAAAGAAACATTAGAAAATTATTTGAATTTCTTGTGTGCTACTTCCCTTTATTAAAGTAGAAAGGGTGAACATGTTTAGAACACATTCAAATGTTTTTAGAAGCATGGTATTGACTTTTGGCGTACATATGGAAAAGTGTCAGAGGACTTATCCCACTGTCCTTAATTCAGGGGAGTATGTGTTTATCAGGGTATTGAACTTTAAGTCTAAGGAGCTGAAATTCCATTGGTCTGTGAGCTAATTTCTGCTTTGTCCTAGAGTTCAGCTTTTACACAGCTCTGTGTTGGAGAAGCAGAAACAAGTATAGTACATTTGAGACATGGGACGATTAGGCAGATTGATGTGCAACTAGCTGATACTGTAAAAATTATTATTACTATTAAAATTAACATTTTGCTGACTCTACACCTTTCCTATGTCAAGCACTAGACATAGGGTACATTTCTTTATTAATACAAGTATTATCAAACTATGAAGCATGGCCTAGAGCTTTGCTTCAGCTGAGGTATGACATCATAGTTCACAGCACTCTTTTCCAAAGGTCAGGAAATGGATCAATTATTGTGATGTGCACAAGATCTGCAGCAGAGGTTCTTCAGAGGGTTAATTGTTACTTCAGGCCACAGATTCTGTGAACTGTGCAAACATAAAAAATAAAAATTAAGGCCCTGCTTTCAGATGAGTGGGATTATTCCATGGCTATCTGTCCATATAGAGGTGAACCTCCTGTGTGGGGGAAATCCAACAGGAGTTCAAATCTCATAGACAGTAGCAGAACAGGATCTGATACTGGAAGAAACTGAGAGAACCAGCCAGAGGAGTTGTTATGTCTTTGCACTTTTCTGGCCTGTAACACATTGGGAAGAATATGACAGCAACACAAAGGGGTTTTCTGCAAATCCACTTATGGAATAGCATGGTGTATCCCTGCAGGTAAAGCATTGCTCCCAATGCACTCTTTTTGAGTTGAAACTGGAAATAGCTTTATCTTAGGTGAGCTACTGAATGTTCAGGTCTCTCTTAGCTCAGTTAGAACTTGCATTAACAGATTGAGTGCTAAATTATTAACCTGTGCATGAAACAACTTTTAAAGACAAATTAAAAATAATTGGCATTAAACACAGAGTTATCTCAAAGCAATGCTATAGCTTGGAATCTAACTGTAATGGCAGGCCCCATGCCTGGCAGTGTTCCAGGCCAGGCTGGATGGGGCTCTGAGTAACCTGGGATAATAGCAGGTGCCCCTCCCATGGCAGGGGGTTGGAACTGGCTGATCTTTAAGGTCCCTTCCAACCCAAACCATTCTGTGATTCTATGGTTCCTCTATTCAAAAGGATAATGAATTTCAGCCATAGTGGGGCCTTTGCAGTAATATTTTTAATATAATATAGAATTTTGAGTCCACAGAACTTAGAGATCAGCTTTGTCACTTTATGTTTCCTCTCACTGTAATTACAAGCATTTGACAAGATGCTTTTTCTTAATATAGTTGTGATATAACCATAATTCTTAGTTTTTTATTACTATTGCATGAAGTAGACTTTCTTCTGTTTTTATTCCAAGCTTCTCTATACAAACATGGACAATACATTGTGGTGGTGCAGATATTAGTTTTATATTCTGATAGGACTTTAAAAAACACTTTGATAAAATACATCTCTAAATGCAAATGCTGAATTTTTGCTCAGTATGTTGCCCCCATACATTCAAACTCCCCCCACTAAAATACTGTTTGCTGCAGTTATTTTTTTTTAGTAAAACATGTTTTGATTTTAAAAAAATATCTCAGTTCAACTTTTATAGAGTGGGGAGTTTCCAACTGTTGTTTCTAAATCACTTCTTATTTCAAAATGGAATTTATGTTAGAGGGGTTTTAAAAATAGAAGAAATGAAAACAAAATATTATAAGTTGTTGACGTAAAACATTTGGTTCACAGTAATTAAAAACATTTTTGAAAACAAACACTTTAGCTTTCCATCCTAATTTGGGACGTAGCTCCCTCCTTTTCTTTTTGTGAAATGAAGTGAAACTTTCATTAGAGAGAGAAAAAAATCATTTATTGTCCTTATCTTGCTTAAATGCCTATGAAACCTACTTTTCATTGCTACTTCTTCATAACGGACCCTTTGACTCTTTTTTTAGATTGAGATGGACTCTTTGGTCCATTTTCTTCATTTTACTGATCCTTGTGATCCCTCGGGTTACAAAAGGATAAAAGGAACAGATTTGCTACCATCAGTAAAAATCACTCTAGTAGATTGAACATAAACAGAATATTTTACAGAACTCTATGCCAAAATATGATCTCTATCAATGAGAGATTCCACTCTGAGATGAAAGTTTGAACAGGGAGCAGGTGAGCAACATGAACACTTGAAGAGAAGCAGTGAGACCAAAATAGGAGCGGAATGCCAGTGTATTGTAGTGGAATCAGTGAATCTTGGTCCTATGGGTAGAATTGGAAGACTGGGCAAAAGAAGGAGCAGAGACAGAGACCTTTGCCAAGAGAAACAGTGGCCAGTGTCTTCAAAAGAAATAGGTTTTGGTATGAATTAGTTCTGTGCTGGAGATTCTTTAAGGTGAAACCACATACTGTGAACAATTTCTTCCCAATATCCAATCTAACCCTGCTCTGTGTCAGTGTGAAGCCATTGCCCCTTGTCCTGTCACTCCAGGCCCTTGTCAAGAGTCTCTCTCCATCTTTCCTGTGGCTCCCCTTCAGGTCACAGTGAGGTCACCCCAAAGCCTTCTCCTCTCCAGGCTGAACAATCCCAATTCCCTCAGCCTTTCCTCCCAGCAGAGCTGCTCCATCCCTCTGATCCCTTGGTGTCCCTTCTCTGGACACCCTCCAGATCTGTGTGGGACTCTAGAAGAGGAATGCTGAGAGAGGAATGATGTCAACAAAATAGTCCATAGATTTTCTGTGAGGCACCAATGGAACAGATGTCTGTTCCTCACTCCAGAGAAGATTTCTGGTGGGAGGCAGCACAAAGGAAATATCTGTCTTGCAGAAGAATAAGGCAAGAATGGAGAAATGTGCACTCCAGAAGTTCTGTGACAAAGAGGGTCTTATGATGTCTGGGTTATTTCTAGAAAAGAAGAAATCCATGGGGCTAGAAATTGTGACAGAGCTTCTTTTGTGGTCACTGGGGAAACATCCCACCCACTCCTTGTCCCCAGAGGACATTCTGGTTTCAAAGACTGGCAATCCATACGAAATAGTATCTCTGAACAGCTTGTTTTCCATGAAGAAAGCACCTGGCATCCCTGAGGGATGCTGGCAGTGAGATAATTCAGGAAAAGAGAAACAGGTGGATGTGGGTGGTATTTGTGTAATTTCTCTGAAGAGCAACCTCCCCAGATATGCCAGGTTCCATATCATGGGATAGTAGTAAAGAAAATGGGAGCTGAAATTCCTTGCTAGGCCTTTGCAATGCTGGAAATTTGGAGTTGGGAATTTGAAGTGCTTGAGTGCACTGAGCTGGCAAGTCTCATTTGAACCTGCCAGCGTTGTATCACTCACAGACCTTTGTAAACTAGATCTCAGCATTCAGTTGACCAAACACACTCAGGCCATGCCTGGCAGGACTGTCACAGTGTTAGTTTTCACCTCCTTTAAAATACTGAGCAAATAGTTCATTTCTTGAGCAAATAAGCAAACTGTTTTCTTTTGGCTGTTCCTCCTTCTGCCTGATGAAGCTCATCTGTGGGGAAATCAGTATTAGACATAAATCCCAATAGAAAAACACACATCTTTTCTTAATAACATTGCACATTTAGTTGAATTATTTAAAAGATTCCAGATGCTTAATCTGTTGCTAATATGTTCAATCTTATTTGGACATAAACGAAATTGCTTTTTTTCTGAAGGAATGATTCCATCTCATTATTCCCATGAATAGATAATCCTAGTTCTTTTATAAGCCTTTATGTTGTTGGGCACTTGTACAGATATGAGAATTGAAGCATTTTAGGCAATGGGTGATGCAGGAGCTGATGTCTGAGACATTAGATATTTCCTTTATTCCCTCACCCATCACCAGTTAACAACATTTTGTGAGCTGCAGATTTGGATGGACTGTTGGGCCAATAGCAGTAAGCCTGAACCTCTGGATATTCAGGATTGTGTTTAGACCATGGAGCTATGAGAGATCTGAGCAATCTTTTCATTAGAGTGGTGTCTAGGCTGCAAGACTTTGTAGGGTTAGCACCAGTTTTGGCCCCAATACTCAGTGACATGATTCCTTTGGTCACGGACTTAGGATCTTGCTTCCTCCATCCCCTTGTCTCTGCAGCTGTACCAGTGACTGTGCTCTATCAAGGATGAAAAGCAAACATGTCTTTTCCTTTTTGAAAGAGGTCATTCATGTAGAATAAACATGAGAGGGAGCTCCTTACAAAAGTTGTCTCTGTCCTGGCATTGCTTTCCTCCCATTAGTCATGGCTGATGGGAAGTTCAGAGAGTGAATTTGTTACACAACTAGGAGGGCTTGGAGTGACAGGACAGGGGGCAATGGCTTCACACTGACAGAGTGCAGGTTTAAATTGGATATTAGGAAGAAATTGTTCCCTGTGAGGGTGCTGAGGCCCTGGCACAGAGAAGCTGTGGCTGTCCCATCCCTGGCAGTGTTCCAGGTCAGGTTGGATGGGGCTCTGAGCAACCTGGGATAGTGGAAGGTGTCCCTGCCCTTTGCCGAGGTTGGAATGAGCTTTAAGGTCCAGGCAATTCTATGTAATAGAAACTTTTAGATCAGATTCATGCCAATAGAGGACACCCAACAAACCTCTAACATTTTCTCTTGGTTAGAGTCAACCTTAAAACTATTCCAGCAGTTGAGTGCAAACAAGTGTAGCAAATGAGAGGATCCATCTGCATATCTTTGGGAACTTTGAGGAAATACTGCATTGAGGACTTCACACTCTAAGCTGTTTTCTGGAAAGAAAACCAACTCTTTCTTTCTTAACTTTTGCTGAAATTTGATTGTGAGGGGGGTTCAAATGCAAGATTTCATATCACTCTTTTCTATGACAACACCGGAAGTTCAGAAATTCTTTAGCTTGGTAAGAGAACTTGGAACAAGTCTTTGGGGTAAGATAGAACATCAGAATCACCCTATTTGATTCATGGCTCCTTCCAGAGATCCTCCCAGTGCATCCTCCTCATATCCAAGCATCTTGGTGATCTTTTCTGTAATTCTTGAAATAGCATGGTTAGGGTCAGCCCAGGTCTGTGCTCATCCAGTGGAATATATGTGCCCATACTCTACTTGCTCTCTCCCACGTATAAACATCTGGGAGAAACACGAGTTCATCCCTTGTTAGAGGTGAATGCAGAGGTTTTGGAATTCTGAATGCATTAGAAGGCTGATTTTGTGCAGACCACTCCCCAATTCACTCCATATCATACACGTAGAATTTACACCCATGCAGGCTGTGCATGCTTTAAAACATTCATCTCTTCACTACCTCTGAGGATGATTCAAGTATAAATTACAACCTTTTCTATCCTCTCCAGATCTGGTTTTTACACAGTAATTCTCTGTTTTCCAATAATATTTTATATCACTTTTTATTTTGCTGGGCATTATTGCTGTTTTGAATTATGCTCCTTGTTGGATCAGCCTTAATTTGTCCTCCTTGAATCTCATTCTATTTCATGCTTGTATTTCTGCTTTCTCAATAGCTTAGTATTTAATCTCTGCTCCCTTCTCTATTCAAAACCTATCCTAACTGAGTATTCTCTGCAAATCCAATTGACATGGCTGGAGAGCTGTTAAAAGTAGGATAAACTGTGGTCTCTGAGTAGATACCACCTCACAGTTTCATGCATATGTTTCCACTAATTTCACCACTTATTTGGTTTAGGATTGCAAGCATTTGTTTTTTTGATAGACCTACTCCTTTTTTTTTTTTTTTTTTTTTTTTTTTTTTTTTGTCAGTTGTAGGAAAGACACTGAAACATTTTTAAGAAAATTAAATGTGAAGTCTACTGTTTCCCAGTTTGCCAACTTGCTATATAATAAATCCAAATGAGGCTTTTCAAAGCATCTTTCAATAGATCTGCATTTTAATGCCAACTGCCAACACAACTGTTTCTTCCAAAAGAAAAAAAGGAAATAATCTGGGATGCTGGTAGGAAGTAGTCCCCTGGAGAGCTTTGTGTGTTTCCTACACAATTTTAGCATACATATACAATTGGAATGAATATTACCTAATTCAGCCCAGTGTATGAGTAGTTATCATTTCTCTGTTTGGAAGTTGGAAAGGACTTGCAATTAGATTGCTGTGGATCAGGGGAAGTTCAGGAAATCAGGAAGAATTTGATCACACAGAGGGTCATTAGACATTAGAAGGGGCAGTGGAATCCCCACCTCCGGAGGTGTTTAAGGAAAGACTGGATGTGGCACTCCTTGCACTGGTTTAGTTGATAAGATGGTGTTTGGTTGAAGCTGGGACTTGCTGATCTCAGGGCTCTTTTTCCAACCTGATTGGTTCTGTGATTCATGAGGAAGTCACTGGCAATTTGATACCATCAGAAATGCGTGTGTATATACATATATATATATGTATATATATATATATAATCCTCATAATACCAAAATGTATGTATTTCATTACCCTTCCAACTCCATTAATAGACTTTATTTTGTCTTTGCCTTTCCGTGCTTTATTGACACCTCTTAATTACTATTCCATAGTCCCCCACTCTTGTTGGGTTTTGGGGGGAAGGGTGGGTGTGTGAAGGTACATGGGTGCTCATTATGGACTTCTCCTTGCTATAGACTTTCTCCATGATTAGCCAAACAAAATATTTTCCCTGGAAATGGGATCAGAGCAAGGGGCAGTGCCAATGATAATGACAGAGAAGGCAGGGGCAGGACTCTTGTAACTCCAAAATTTGTCTTTTTGGAGCAAAATGGAGAGAGCTGGAGGCCCCTCACTCTTGTATCCTCTCCCATCCTTCCAGTCTTCCATTTGCTGTTTATCCAGAACTCTTTTCTGCACATCATCTCTCTGTTATTGGTAAAAGTCTGCCTCTGTAGATTGTGTTCTGCAACTGTGTTTCAAACATTATAGCAAATTCAAATGTTACAATACAAACTTAATTAATACTTTACAGCTGGTGATAAATACTCTGGAGCCAGGGAAAGAATTCTGCATAGCCACATCCCCCTTTTAATCCTTTCTCTACTCCTCAAGCTTTTCATTACCAGCTTAAAAACGTTGCTAAAATTTACACCACTGTGCTCTCCTCTGG
The DNA here is from genome assembly GCA_034336665.1 of Luscinia megarhynchos. Taxonomy (NCBI): domain Eukaryota; kingdom Metazoa; phylum Chordata; class Aves; order Passeriformes; family Muscicapidae; genus Luscinia; species Luscinia megarhynchos. The sequence goes on along the minus strand of CM067564.1, from coordinate 9,079,100 downwards.
TGCTGGTGTGATCATTCACAGTTTGTGTAAGCTAAATTTGAAATTGCAACCCAAGGAAGCCGATAATGTGTTGCATGTCTTTGTCTCACGCTTTGTGTGGGGATAAGTGGCTTCACATGGAGTAAGACAATGGAGAATCATGTTTTAAGTGTCCAATGCCAAAGCCTTACAGTGAGATCTTGCTTCACTAGGAGTTCTGTCATGATTTCACAGCAGCAAGATGTTCAGTCCAGATTCTTCCAGCTAGGACACTGACACAGAATTAGACCAGAAAAGCTTCAAGGGAAGATGGTAAGGACATCTTTCCTCAGAGTCTTGCACTAAATTCATGTTTTCCAGAACTGAAGCCATAAGCTCAGTTGAATTTAATTCAGAGAACTGTAATTTGTGCTTTGCAAATCACAAAATTGCTAACTGCCTTAGCTCCATTGGGCCCAAATCGCTAATGTGGAAGTGTATAATAAGATTAAACAAGTGATTTTAAAGATAAAATTCAGGTAAACTGAGATAAATAGATTGAAGTTACAAAAAATAACAGAATTTTGCACATGTTTATATTTTAAGAAGAGATACTGCAAGTAGTTGGCAACTGATTGTGTGACCAATGGACTCACACAGAGCTGTTAGTCCTATGCTAAAAATAATTTACAGAGAAAAACTCTTAAATTAAATCACTGCTGTAATTTAAATGGTGCTGAATTATGGGAACTACTAAAAGTTATTTTTTTAAAGTTATACACGATAAATTGTTTTAAAATGGTTTGTGTTTATTATTCCATTAACTTCTCCATTAGATGTTCACAGTTTACATGAGAAAGTGTGAAACTACATTGACTATTACAATAGTGGTGCTCTGGATTTCAGGGTACAAAGTGGAGGTTGGAAATGCAGTGAACTCCAGGAAAGTGAAATCTTTATTTTTCTAAAGTCAATCTTTGAATCTCACTTTGTTTTCCCTGATAGTTCCATGTCTGGTCAATATCAAAGAATATTAAATTGATTTAACCATGCACAGTAAAGTAGGCACATGTCTGGCTCAAAATCTGTCTTCCTTATGCTTGACTATATTTATTTCAGGGTATTTTAAAGCCATATGTGGAATTTGTTTATATTCTTTGATACTTTTCAGGAGATACACTAACAAACAAAAGCTAAGCAGGTGACAGGATGTCCCTTCATGCCCTGAGCTGAATTTGTGACATTCCAGCACCACCTTCTCTGCTATGGCAGGTCTGGGTACCACTGTCAGTCAGGGGCTTTGGAAATCCCACCAGATGTATTCATTCAGCTGGCCCTTTGCCTCCTCAGGATCAGCCTCATCATGATTTATTAACTATCTACAAAGAGCATTGACAAACAATGAATATTTATGACTACAGATGTAACCCTATTGTTTGTGCAAATTACAGTGTTTTCCTGGTAATATTCTGAATGGCTTCAAGTTGACATAAATAATTCATACTTGTAAAGCCATATGTTAAACTGTCATTGTAAAAGACTAAGTGCTGCCAGTTTTCACTTGAACCATATGTAAATATCAAGCACTTGATATTAAACAGTGATATAAAGTCTAAGCACCTTAATGCCACTTACACAATAAAGATTGCAATATGCCACAATGCATTGAGTGCCAGCATCAAAAGAAATTTAACTGCAGCATAGGAACCATTTTTATTCCTGAGTAAATTGCAGCATATTAATTTAACCAAGTCTGACTTTACAGACTTAAATTACAGTGAAAGCAGACCTCCAGCCTTTGTCACTATTACTGGGTGAAGGTGATAGCTTGAAATATTTCCACAAATCTTCTGCAAGTGGCTAGTTTTTATCAAGGTACTTGTTGCATACATGTGACATACATTTACATACATTCAAGGTACACATATTTATATATATATATATGTAGATGTAGATGTCTGTGTCAAATGCTGTGCAAATGTCATAGAATCATGGAATAGCCTGGGTGGAAAGGCACCTTAAAGACCACCCAGTTCCAAGCCCCTGTCACAGGCAGGGACACCTTCCACTATCCCAGGTTGCTCAGAGCCCCATCCAGCCTTGCCTTGGACACTTCCAGGGATGGGGCAGCCACAGCTTCTCCAGGACTTTTTATTTTTCATTAGGAGTTTCAGAATGTATGCTAAGACTCATAAGGAGTAGAAAGCACTAGGATTCATGGATTCTTCCCTCCATTCTGCCAGCCTCTCTACTGACAGAGATGAGGCTAATATCCTCTTTCCAGCCAGGCTCCATGGCTGGAAGCACAACCTTCATCCACCACATGAGGTATTTCTGGTCCTGTGGGAGGGCTGTGAGTCTCCTGAGGCACAGACACTTGGCTACTTGCACATACTTTTATGAGCCCTGTTATGTGAAGGGCCAAGTTGTTGGAACACTGAAGCCTGGGAATTTTGAACTTTCTGTTCCACTTTCAGCTTTCTGACACTGACCCCCAAAAGAGCACTGCTTTTGGCCTGAGGCCTTGGAAAGTGCTTCCAAGTCTGAGTGATAGAGTTAGTATAGAAGTGAGCAATTTCACATACCAAAGGGTTTTGAATTTGTGGTTTTAGAACATAATTGTAGGTAATGTGACAAGATGGAGGTTCTTGGGCATTGTCTCTTTCTTCCTTCTTGTTCCTTCTTGATTTTAGGTAGTACTTTTTGGTTGGATAGAAAATCCTGCAGTGTGGGTTACAGGTGTTTGGTTATTGGGTCAAAAGTATAAATAATATAGTTGTTAGCTTTTAATTGGATAGTTAGCCTTTGAAAGACCTTGTAACTAGCTAGGTTCACCTCCATTTTCTCACTTTTGGCTTGATAGCAAGAAGTGCTGAAGAACTCTCCATACTTTAGATAAGATTTAATAAACAACCAAATCCAAACAAGAAATCTATCTCTTGAGCATTCTATCCTTATTCTGAGTGAAGGCAGAAGAAAAAAGATAGCCACTAACACCAAGTCAGATGCCCATGTCAGGGCTGTAGCCTGTGGGAGATTTACTTCCAACCTCATTACAGGAAAAGAAATACAGCTGTGGGCTTGGCTGATCGTTCCCATTCTGAGGGCGTGGTCTCAGCCAGTTTAAAAGCCAAGAGGTGGCTTGATCACGGTTCAGAAGAACCCACAGCTAAACTCCGGGTTTCTGCCAGGGAGGTGCTCTTAACTGACAAATTTGCAGCTAAATGCCAGGGCTGGAGGAGGCAAATTCAGCTTGGAAATAAGCCATACATTTTCAACAGCTAAGGTGATTAGCAGTTGGAATGACCTAATAAGGTTTGTAACTGATTGCTCGTCACAAAAATGCTGGGGCATTGAGGTTTTTAAAAAAATAGTTAAATTTATTATCCTTATAGCAAAAATCATCTCAAGAAAGTTGTGTGGTTATAAAGGAGACTAAGACTGGGTAGTTAAAAATAACATTTCTTAGCCTTAAAATCCATTAATTTCCATCATCCCAGTACTGAGCCTTGCACACACTTCTCACAGCTCTCTGTTCTGCATTGCTTCCACAATTTAGATTTAGAGTGTGTCCACTAAGCTCTGCTGAAGCTAATGCTGTGTCTGTGCTGCTCTGCGTGTTTCAAAGACAGCAAAAATTTTTAATTAAAGGTTTTGCAGTTCTTCATCTGTCTCCAAATGAGTCTTGGCAGTTTGTTTTCCCTGTGCAACCCTGAGACAGAACATTGCTCACAGAACACAACCACATTTACTGTTAAAATGCCACTGCTGCTTGACTGAGAAGATTAGAAAATGAATTTCTCTCTTTTAATGGGTTTTAAACCAAAAGCACTTTCTTTCACTTCTGTGGAAGTGTGAAAGTAGAACTTCTGGATTCAGGCAGGGATAGCCACAGGCATTGCAGATGCTCAGCATGGCAGCAGTTTTTTCTTTCCTCACAGAAGTCTGGGGGCTAATACAAGCCCTCAAAAACTTTGAGTCCCAAATACAGGCTGAAAGAATCCCATGAACTTGGCCACAGTTTCTTAATTGCAATGACCACTGTGGCCACTGCAAGATCCCAGAGATGCTGATGGTCCTTGATTGTGCTTCTTTTTGTGTCATCATCTGGAATTGATTGTTTTCCAAAACTGCCATTCTGCAGGGTTTTTCTGGCTCATAATTTCCAAATGGCTCGTTTTCCAAAAGGATCATTTTCTCCTTGTCTTAAACTTATTTCAAGGCCAAAGTAAAATTACAGGGACCCATTATTTCAGAGGCAGTTCATTTCATGCCTTGTCTTGAGCCTGCAGTGCACAGGCAGTGCTTTAGGTGTCACACAAATACAAAAGAGCTATATTTGATACCACAATTCATATTTCTAGATGCTCACTTGGACAGTGGTGTTTTTACACAAATTATTTGTATTGATTTAGAAATTAAAGTAAAAATCTACGAAAAGTGCAGTAATAATAATGGCAATTACTTATTTGAAGCTTCTTGGGCATACTCAGAGATGAATTTCTGGATTTTGTGATTGGAAATATAATTTTATAGCTTATTTTTGTTGCTAGCAGTGTAAGACCTTAGAGAAGAGTCCTGGATTTTGTTCTTCTTCTTTGAGCATCTTTTACCAAATTCCAGTCAAGTATCACAGTTCTGTGCAAGTCCAGTGAAATCACTGGGATCACCCAGGTGCAACCACAGTGAAGACCCTGAATTTCAACACTGGAGCTACAAAGCAGGATGGAGAAGAGAGAAATTCTCTGGCCATACTCCCCAAGTGCAGGTTGAGCTGGCATTGCTGATGGTTAGAAACACCTGCTTGGAAGAGGTGTTGTCTTGAGGGAAAATATCAATTAATAACTAAAATACTTGTGATCTGAGCAAAGTGGCTGTGGTTTAATTCACAGAGAACTGTTTTCAAGAGCTGCCTGGTGCTGTCCAAGTGCAGGATGCTTCCAGGTTTCCACAGCTCAGAGGCCCACCCACCTGAGGATGCAGAGCTGGATCTTTGCTGTGTTAGGTAACTCATATGGAAATAAGCCATCCAGAAAAAGCATAGAAGGGACTTGATTTTATCTTTCTTTCTTTTTAAAATATTTTTTCATTTCATTTTTTTATTTTTTTAGTAGGAAAATAGTTGTATCTCTTCAAGGAACATATTAATGCACAATTAAACATTAAAACAGGAACACATCACTGCACACACACCAAAACCTGCTTTTCCCTACACTAGAATTGCAAATCCATCATTGTATTGAAGGAAAATGAAAGTAAGATTTTTAAAGTAAATCTTTTAGTTTGCCTTTGGCACAAAACCAATTTCTATTGTGAGGCTTTCTGTCTGCACATAAATATTCCCCTGCAGCACAGTTCATCTTGGGGAACGTTCCCCAGCATAACATATCTGTCACTGAGATTGTTCTTCAGATGATCCATTTCATCTTGTTGCATCAATAAATACTTACACTTTTTGGGCTGCTCCAGATAGAGGATTATCCATCCCAGCTCCTGGCCCTGCAAGACACCCAACAATCCCACCCTGTGCATCCCTGAGAGCGTTGTCCAAACACTCCTGGAGCTCTGGCAGCCCTGGGGCTGTGACCATTCCCTGGGGAGCCTGCTCAGTGCCCAACACCCTCTGGGGGAAGAACCTTTCCCTGATAGCCACCCTAAACCTTTCCTGACTGAACATCATCCCATTTCCTTGAGTGCTGTCTCTGGTCACAAGAACAGAAGGTAGCTTTCCACTGCCTGGATGGACTGGTAGCTCTGGGATGGATGAGGATGAACTGGGAAAAACTGAGGTGGACTGGGAGCTCTGGGAGGGACTAGGAGCAGCTGACACTTCTGGGATGGACTGGGAGCTCTAGGATATTCAGTTAAATTTCCAAATTTGTTTTTGGCCATGTATGCTAAGCGACTCAGTTTCTTCATCCAGCATTTCCTTTCTTCTCGTGTTGGCTTAGCAGCTCCTCATGTTGTTCAGATCTCTCTTTGGCTGAGTGCTACAGACCATGGCAAGCTGCTGGAAAAGTAAGGTTCAAGGAAGAACATGTATGGAAGAGCTAGCTGAGAAGAAGGCCTGATGACCATCCTGGTGCAACCCCAGCCAGCAGCCACTCCCCAACAGCAGAATCAGGGAGAGAATGGGAAGGGTAAAAAGGAAAAAATCCCTGGTGGGTTAAAGGCAGCTTTATAGCAAAACAAAGCATGGAACTTTCTTGCCATGGTTGGGCAGGTGTTCAGCCATCCCCAGGAGAGCAGGACCCCCATCACACCCAACAGTTTCTCAGGAAGACAGACACCATTACTCCAAATATCCCTCCCTCCTTCTTCTCCCCACCTTATACACTGATGATGAAGCCATAAGGTTTGGAATGTCCCTTTGGTCATTTGGGGTCACCTGTCCTGGTTGTGTCTCCTCTTAAATTCTTTCAGCAGTGTGGCAGCAGGAAAGGCCTTGGCTCAGTGTAAGCTCTGCTCAGCAATAACAAACCCATCTCTGTATTATCAGCCCTGTGTTCAGCACAAGGCAGAGCCCCATACAGCCCCAGTGAAACTGTAAAATATGGTGTCCTTCAGGCCTTCTGGGAGTAGAATCCCTCAGAAGTTCTTTATGTTCTGTAGAATTGCTGAGTGGTAACAGCCAAAATGCAATGAAATGCATGTGTGCATTCACAGGAATGCTTTGTCAAGTACACTTCCAGCTACGTGCTGGACTCTGTGTGTGAACTGTAAAGTGTATTTTTGTGCTGCATACACTGGGCCAAATTGTTGGTGCTTCTGGTTGAGTTTGCTGCCAACCCCAGTGCTGCCAGGACTGCCCCAAAAGAGAGGGGGTCACGAGAGGGGCTGCTGAGTACTGCTCCTTCCCTTCCCACCATGGCAGTGGATATTCAGGCAGGATTGTGTCCTAGGTCTAACTCCACGTCCTGGTTAGAAAATCCATGGCTGCATTTCTGCACTTATATACTGCATTCCTAATTCTGCTTTGGGGAAGCTTCTTACAAAGGCACAATGCTCCCAGATTTTTATGTTTATCCGAGGGCAATTGTGCCTAAGAAATGATTTATTGGAAACCTTTGACCCGAGTTCTAATCTGCTTTAAATTCATTTAGATTCAGAATCACTCTGGGCTAACTCCAGTGTAAGAGTAATGCTGGTCCATGGGGCAGCAATGGTGCTTCACAGGAATACCAACAGCAGCTGGCTTTGTGTCCTTAGTTAATTTGATTATATAGTTTTAGTTTAACTTAAACAAAGCGGTGACCTTATTATTATTTTAAGAAACCTATTTTGAGAGGAGGGAATCATATTTCTCACATAAATCCATCTTCAAATGTCTTCTTTAGATGTATATGCAGCTGGGGCTGGAGTTGAGTTTGTGTGGGGAGTGGAAAAGTGTACTGGATTTCACTGATCACAGTTGCTTTAAATTATGCAGAGAAGAGGGAGATGCTGTTTATGCATGAAGAAAACAAGGCTGGCAGCAGAGATCAGAGGGGCCTTGCTTTTGTAGTTTCCCTCTGCTATAAAACGAGTACCAGGGGAAGGATTGGGGTGTCTTGCAAGAATTATCTGAGGGTTACATTTGATGCTTGTGACCCTTAGAAAAAAAAATCTGTGTTCAATGGTAGTCAGCATGTTTTCCATGGTATCTGTCTCAGGCACTGCTCTTCTGTAGCTTTACAAGAAGCAATTTACAGGAATAAATGAATCGTGCTTTGCCTGAATGTAAATTAAGGTCAATCTCAGGGATTTCTCCTGATATGAACTTTAGTAAGAGTTGAATACATGTTTTCAAATAATAAATCATAGTTGCATATGATATTTTCTGGTTTTTGCAGATATTTTCTACATGTCTTATTTACTCTTCCCCTCCTTCATCTCAAATTAAAATCTGCTTTAAAATATCAGTGTTCTAAATCGTGTAATATACTTTAAAATCACAGCAGAGGAACTGAGAATGGCTCTCAATAACAAATCCTATTAATTCTAATATTTCCTATTGTACAGTTCTGTCACATCTGTTATTTTGTTTATGTGTTTTGCCTACAGAATGAAAAGGAGAAGCTGACATGGAGTGACCGCATGCCTGGATATGCAGCGAACTTCGGACTGATTTTATTTATGGTAACACAATCTGCATTTCTGCTTGTTTACTAGATGTGGGAAACTTTGCCATGACCACCTGGAAGGAAACCCTTGAATTGCTGTTCTCAAGTATGTTAGAAAACTGAAGCTGAGGTCAGTTTGGGAGAAATACTTGGAAGGCTAATGGAACTCAATGCCTGCCTCCACCTTTATTCTCTTTTTCCAAAGGCTGCTTGTGGAAGTGCTGACTTTCTGTAATGCCAGCAGTTCATTACACAAATTCTGCCTCTCCCCCAGGGTTTCTGCTCCATTTCTGTTATCCAATGAAGGGATAACATTGATATTTAGTTTTAAGCACAGTATTGCATATATTGATCACAGTGACGTTTGGAAAGGTTGAGCCTCGGAATAGGTGATATCCAGGTGAAATAAAGCAGTTGCTGAGAAATATTTATCCAAGGCACATTCAGGGATGGACTGTACAGTAGGTGAGGAAGATCATGGTACACAGCCCTCCCTAGGGAACAAGAATCAGATGTGCAGGTCAGCCTCTAAAGTGGGGACACCATTGTCCTAGTCAAAAGTCAAATTTCCAGCAAAACAAACACATCATGAAGCTGCTGGACTTTCTAAACAGCAACAGGAAGGCTTGGCTAACAAACCCTAAATTACATGGTGAAGGATCCCATTATCCCTCTGGTTACAGTAATTACTGACTGAAAGCTTCTGTTCATATCTACAGCCACTATAAAATGGCAATAAAATAGGCTTATTTACACCATTGCTGTGTCTAACTTGGGAAACTCACTTGGGGCCTAAGTTATTTTAAGACACTTAAGTGTACTTCTAATTTACTGAAATTTGCATGTACTGCACCAGATGTCCAGTGAAGATTTCATTTCTTTTGCTGACTCAAATGCTCATCTTGAAGTTTACTTCTACATCCTTATAGATATGTTTATGTATTTATGAAGATGTATGCATTGCATATTCAGAATATTTTCTGTACATTTTAGATGTGTCATTTTTAGATGTACTTGCAGCATTTTGAGTGAGTTTACCATCCTGAGGCCACACTCAGTATTTGCTTTTTAGACAGAACCTCTAAGTGGCATCATGACTTCACTTAGAGCAGACCACACTGAGTCTAACTAAGCACACAGCCCCGATTTAGCTTTTACAAGTCATTCTTTTGCAGACAAGGTGCTTACATGTGCTCTTGACTTTCACCACATGTTTAAATCTCCCCTAAGCATGAGCTTAAAGTGCTTTCCTGACTCATAGTCTAGGTATTACCCTCCCTGCTTACTGTAACATCTCAGAGAGATTTATAAAGGGTTATTACCTACAGTTTGTGAGATGTAAAATGCAGAGCTCCAATTCTTCAACTCCTGTTCATGACTAGTGGAACTAGGCTGACTTTCACCATCTGGCAAAGTGGACACAATGATTTTATTTTTGCAATATTTTGAGCATTATTTATATGTAAGTACCTACAGGAGACAACTTGCAAACCATGCATGAAATTCAAGCCAACTCTTGATGAGGGAGAGCACGCTCTGCTATCCTACATGGATATTGCAATCTGCTCTTTACTGGATGGGATGCTTCCCTTTTTCCTGCTAGATTAGTTAAACAGGAATAGGAAAGATCAGACTGAAGTTTTGTTGTCAGTCTGTCCTTATTGGTCTTGTTAAGCTTTATTATTATTACTCACAGAGATTAATTATTTTAACTATAAGGCCTCAGTACAACATAAATAATAAAATCTTGAATTTGTGTGTGTGTGTGTGCAGGGGTACTCAGACACAGACCTGCACACAAGTCACAGCAACTTCTAGTGCTGCAGAAGTGATTGTTGAATTTTTAATGTTACCTTTTCCAGGCCAAAAGTGCCTGGTGTTCAAAATCTATAGGTGGTTTCCATGAAGATTTCTATGTTGCTATAGAGAGATTCTGTTTTGTTCTGTCCCTCCTTCCCCAAGCTTTACATCCCCTACTTTCCCTAGTGATTCTTGAAGCTGGTAATGGTTTTCTTAGTGTAAAATCTTCCCTTTTTATTTTTATTTTTCCCCTTAATTTCCATACTTCCCTTGTGTACTTCACTTTTATGAATCCTCTTTCAATAACTGTGTCATGGTCTTTTCCTTCCTTTCTGGCTTTTACTCTGTCTGTATTAAGCTAGGCATGCTGTTTGTCTTGTTCAAAATGCAGATTGAAAAAAACACTGTGTTTGCTTCTCTTGCCCAGTCTTACATCACCAAACAATTCCAAGGATTATTTCACACATGTATGGATGCTTTAAAATCTGAGCACAGTCCTTTTGTTGTACACAAAGCCTCATTGGACTGCAGAGGGGGCAGAAGATCCAAGTCTGATTTAAGCTATGCATTTTGCAGAGATTGTAGAAAAGAAGTTCACAAGTTTTATTTTTGCAGAGTGAGATCAATGGTAGCAGATCTGGGCTCAACTAAGCATCTAAAAGTTTTCCTTGAGTGTGATTAACAGTAACACGTCACAATTTATAAATTCCATATTTAGAAGGCACATGTTGTGGCAGAGATTTCTGAGCTGGTGATAAAGACACTGGTAGTGTTGGAAGAGAGCAGGGTGGCATGGAGCAATGCATCACTGGGGCTTTTCTTTGTTTGGCTCAGTCAGAGGAAGGAAGAAAATCAATTTGTGTCATGGCAGAAGAGTTCAGCCTCTTCCACCCTATTCTCACTCACATGGTGTAATACTTGACTCTAGAATAGCCCTACTGGGGAGCCAGAGAACTATCTGGACATTAAATTGTTATCCTACTTGGACGGAGGTAGCAGCCTAGCCCACGGGGTTTTATAGCTTCCTTCTCAGATCTAGTTTGCTTTCCTGTTTGTCTTCATTCATACCAGGCTCAGTAGGTGACCTTTTCTGCAGCCAATTTTCACATCTGTTTCTAAGCAGTTCAGTCCTGGACGGACTAGTTTAGCTATTCAGGGAAGAAACTGCCATAACAGGGGGAAGGATGGCCAGAGGGAATGTTGGCAATGACAACAAATCCCAAAGTGGGCACCTGAACAAATGGTGGCCTGCCTGATCAGGAATTTGGGCAGAAGAGGCATTTTCAGGAATGAGAGAAATGCTGTGAAGATACAGGAACCATTCCCCCTCAGTGACTGTCTGGGGAGTGAGAACTATGCTCACAGTCACTGTGCAGTCCTACAGGCCCTCCTCAATTTTCTCTTCTTGCTGGATGCACAGATAATGAAGACTCCTAAAGGAGTGTTTTTCCATCTGTGTTTAAGCAGATGTTTAAAAACAGCTGAGCAACTGAGAGTTTCTGAAGCCCTGGTGCTTTTGCAAAGCAAATATTTTTGTTCTTTAAGCAAATAAAACATTTTTTTCCCAGTAACTTTGTATACCTTGCTAGGCACTGCATGGATTGAAAAGGTTGCTGCTCTCTCATCCTCCAGCAACATTCCTCAGGGCAAGGGATCCCTAAAATTCTTTGGTCAGGTTCAAGAGCTTGCTATTGAACTTTCATGATCTGAAATTTCCTCTTTCTCTATTTAGTGAGGACCATCCCTGACTCTTCTTCCTGTACTGTTGAGATATCATTCCTAAGTGGGAATTTGTGATGGGGAGAGGTGTGTGTGGAGGCTCAGGGATCTCATCAGCTCCAGAATGAGGCATCCAATTTCTGATTATCCTTGTCCACCACCATAGTGAAAAAATTGCAAAGAAATCTGCAGGGAAAAGAAACAGGAAGAGAGTATTAGAAAAATTATTAAGAAGAAGGAGTCTGTGACTTAGATTAAGAAAAAGGAGCTTGAGGTGTCTGTAGAGGTGGAAGGTGAAGTAAATTAGTACCAGGTGGTGCTGTTTTGTTTTCTTTCTTTATTGGGGATTTTACTCTCTACTCTAGTGATTGTAATTAGGAAGCAAGGAAAAAGTTATGGTCTTTGTGTTCCTGCACCCCTTCTGTCACAGCAAGGTAGTTCAGCATGAATGTGATTTTTTTTTTTGTTGGTTCATTTGGTAGGTAAGTCAAAACAAAAACAGATATAAAAACTAGAAATGTTTCCTTGACACAATGAAAACTACAAAACCAAAGGAAATAATATTTCATGTAATTTGAAAAGTTTTCATTTAAAATATTTCAGGTTCAGGCTTTTATAATTCATCTACATTTCATTTAAAATTATTGAAACAGTTCTTTAAAAAGTAAAATTTCCTTAAACCCACATTTTGAATCTGGGTTCCTAGGTGCAGTTTAATAATTGCAGTAGTCTAATCTTTCACATTGAGGTAATCTCTTTCATCTGAGGATCTCAAGATGTTTTACCTAAAATACTGAATGTACACTAGAACTCTTGCTAAAGGCAAAGATGAAAGGGAAAAATGTACCTTCTCCCACTTTTGTGTTGTGATGATGAAAATTGTTTTATTGATTTTTTTTTTCATTGTGGATTGGTTTAGATTTTTTTTTTTTTTTTTTTTTTTAAACCAGAATACCACAACCCTGTGAAATTCAGTTTCTTCTTGTGGGAACTTGACCTTAAGTAACAGGGCAAACTTCTCTCATCTCATGGGTCAAAGCCAGCCCATGAAAGATGCCAGGGATACCAAGTGATTTCTGGGACACAATGTAAAATGAAGCCCTAACAACCCTGCTTAGGTCAGTCTTAAAGAAATAACAACAGTGGAAACTTTCTATTCTTTAATTTGTAAGCTGGCACTTCTGCTGTGCACAAGTGAAGCTGTTTGAGCCACTAAAGCCCATTTACCTGACTGCACATGAAATATAGGCCCTTCAGTCCAAGCCATCTGAATCTATTGCCAGGTAAAGGACCTTACTTAATTCCTGCTTTGGAACCCAAAATGCCCAAATTTCACTGCATGCATGGATGATGTGTGTAGCTTTAATCAGAATGGGCATGTCCATCCTCAGGAATCCATGGAATCGGTATAAAAGAATCACAGATTTGGGTTGAAAGGGACTTTAAAGGTTATCTAACTCTAACTCCCTGGTGGGGCAGGGATGCCACTTACTGGATGAGGACACTCAGGGCCCCATCCAGCTTGGTCTTGGACACAATTCCAGGGATCCAGGGGCAGTCACAGCTTCTCTGGGCAACCTGTACCAGGACCTCACCACCCTCACAGGGAAGAATTTCCTCCTGAAATCTAACAAAAAATGTCCTCTTTTGGTTTAAAAGCATCCTCTCTTTACCTGCTGATGTAAAAAATCACTTTCCCTCTTTTTTATGAGCCTCCTTTAGATGCTTAAAGGTGGTGTAAGGTCTCCCTGGAGCCTTCTGTCTTCCAGACTGGACAATCCCAACTCTCTCAGGCTGTCTTCACAGGAGAGGTACTGTGCAGCATCTGAGCATCCAGCCCTCTGAGCATCTTGTGTCAGTTGGATTGTTGGGCCAGTTTGGAGTCGTGCATCCATTTCCTAATTTCTTATTCTTGTCCCTGTTTGTTGGAGAGCTTTCCATCCTTGCCTTTTAATTCGATCACCTGCGATATTATCACCGTGCAGTAAGAACCAACTTTGATGCCAACTCATGGAGCACACCCAACCTGCCATGGAGCACAGCCAACCTCCCAGCAAAGCTTGTTTCCAAGGTGAGCTAACCCACGTGTTCACCTGTTTGCAGGTCATGCTGACGTTTTCAGCCGTGTTTGGTGTCATCGTGTACCGGATCACGACGGCAGCGGCTCTGTCCTTCAGCACAAACGAGACAACCAGGTCCAACGTCCGAGTGACCGTGGCTGCCACTGCTGTCATCATTAACCTCGTGGTGGTCCTCATCCTCGATGAAATTTATGGAGCTGTGGCCAAATGGCTGACAGAAATCGGTAAAACTGCCTCGCCATGTTCCTCATTAATCCGTGGACTGACACCAGGGGGTGCAAGGAGGTCCGGGAGGAATATTTCCTCCTGGAGAGGGTCAGTGAAAACATTCAGGCTTGTTAGGCACCTCTTTACTGCTAAGAGCGGCAGGAAGGCAGTAGGTTGTTGAAAAAATGTTGATGCCTCTGACAAAGTTACACTGATGTTGTTTTCCTGATGAAAGTTTTAACCATTTCCTTGCTGCTCAAATGAATTTTTTGTTCCATTCTACGGGGTATGTCTGAGATGGACGTTTTATTAATGATTTCTATTGCAGTTAGTTTGGACTTTCAAAATTTATTTTGAACATCAAAATATTGTTGCAAGTCTGGCTATTTATTTCTTTTGAAGGGCAGTCATTCCTTTGACTACTATAGAGGTTTAGGCCTAAAGTATTGATTTGTAGTATATGTTACATTAGGCTAAAGATGTTTACTAATAGGGATTTAGGCTGAGGTTTTGTTATATTATATAAATTAGACCAAGGATGTTGATTGCTAGTGCCCTTTACATGCGATTACTCTTAAGACTTCTGTTTCTTCTCAATTTCTCAGTACTCTTTTAAATTCACAAATGAAATCATCTCTTTCAGTCCTATTTTTGGCAGAACATTACAGACTACAGTTTTGCAATTGTTAGAGGTCCAATCCTGAATTTTGAAAGTATGGTCCTGTTAGTTTCGATTAAGTTTCTAAAGTAATTTGAAATAAATGAAGACAAAGCAAATTGCCACTTTAGTGGGTTAATTTGTTTCTTTATTTCTGTTTTGCACCGGGCATTGGTGCAGATTGTGACAGGGTTACACAAATGAACTCTGTTCTAGTGGCATAAATGAGCTCATTTATGAGCTGTCTGGACCAAAACTGTACCCAGATTTTCAGCTTTCACAGAAGTGGCAGGCTGCTAATTGTGTGTGACCTGATCAGTCTTGTTCACTGCACCTGCCCAGGTAAGAAAGGACACAAATGTTAAGGAATGATCCAGCTGTGTGGAAAGAGTAGGAAAAGATGAAGATGAGACTTCTCCAGCAGCTTCTAGGCAGGAGCTGGGAAGTCCTAGGTGCTGCCATGGCCTCTTAGGGAATTACAGGAGGAAAAACTCTCACTTTGAAATGTGCACCAGGCTGAACTGTGAAAGAAAAAATTTCTTACTTGCTGATTATTGTCCCCCTGTCACTTTGCATTTAATTCTAATCCTATCTTTATTAAGGCAGCATTCCTAATCAACCATCAGATGTTTTGTTTAAGAAGGATCCAGTCAGAATAATCTCAAGTGCTACAAATTAATGAGTTACAAAGTTCACTCAGGCAGCTTTCTCCAGCGCTAGGCTCAGATGCCAAATGTAATCAAAATGTTTCAAAAAATTACAATTCATGCATGCTGATAAATGCTGCTTAACTTGTGAACTCTCATTTTGCTGAGAGGAGAAAAACATACTCAATTCTCTTGTCACGCTGCACTTAATCCACAAGCTGAAGAACACACTTGTTGGGCTGAAGGAGTAGCTCTTGAGAGCTTAAGTTTCTATTCCAACCCCAAGTACACTTGAATCTCTGTTCAGGTGAAAAATACATCTGTAAGCACAAGAATAGCACTGATAGCAATTTGTGTTAATCATGGAATCACAGTCATGCATATGGCTCGATACCTCCTCAATCAGTGCCTGGAGGAAAAGAGTAGGAGATTTGTTGTTGTCAACACAGAGAGCTTGTACAGGATGGAGCAGGACTCCTCTGGGCCCAGCAGAGTGGGCACTGATATCCTTTATCCCAGGTGAGACCAGCCAGAGTGCAGATGGTATCCTGCTATTCCAGGAAGAATAGATCATCTTCAGTAATCAGGTGGTGCCAGACAAATATACATCACACTTGTAACCCAGAATCACAGGGTGGTTTGGGTTGGAAGGGATCTTAAAGATCATCCAGTTCCACCCCCTGCCAAGGGCAGGGACACCTTCCACTATCCCAGGTTACTCAGAGCCCCATCCAGCCTCAAACAGGGATGGGGCAGCCACAGCTTCTCTGGGCAGCCTGTGCCAGAGCCTCACCACCCTCACAGGGTGGAATTCACTGAGGCCAAGAAAGAGCCAGTGGAACAGGGACAAAATCACAACTACTCACGTTTATCCCATGCAGAGGTAGCAGCTCCTTCAGAGACCTAAGGCCCTTTCCACCCTTAGCTCATCTCATCCTCCACCTCCAAAGTTCCAGCTGCCCAATTTTGGCATAACAACCCAGCACTGAGTGTTTCATTTTTTTGGGATGAGGGAGTTTTCTCTGTCACTAATGCACCTATTCTGGCTGAATGCATTTCTCATACAGCACACCCGAGGAGCTGGAGAACAAATTCTACACATGCCTCTACAGCTATGGTATAGGATGTCTGAGGGAGCCTCTGGGACCATATATGGTGTGCAAATATTCATCCAGAGGCTGAGCTCATCCTTGGGGGGGTTCTCTGTAAGCAAAGTTTAGGATTTTTCTCCCTCAAATTAAAAGCTGCACTGCTGATCTACGATATTCCTGCTGCCCTGAGCTTTTGTCTTGCTGATCTATTCAGTGTATGGGATCACCTACAATTTTTTGAAGGTTTAATTAAGCTTTTTTATGTATATTGGTGAGTTATGCCTTAGGGCTCATCCGTTTGGGCACTGATCTTTTATGAAAATGTTCAAAGTATCACAGAGAAAGCCAGGCAGTGAGGGCTCATTAGGCTTTTCCATTCCTTTAGTGCTAAAATTATCTCACTGTTTCTTTAAGAAAAACACCCCAAAACATGAGCAAGCAAAACACTCAAACTGTGCCCAAAACAACACTTTACAAGTACATCAGTATTTTTAATGAAGTCCTTAAGCCAGAGCTCTAGATCTCCTTATTATTCCACACTTTTTTTGGTGCCACAGAAGTTCAGCCAAGAATGATGAATATAATAATAAAATTATCTTTCTTTCACATTAGATACAGCTCAGGATGAGCAGAGAAACACAAGAGTTTCACTCATATAAAATCTTTAAAAAGGATCTTGCTATGAGTTTGAAAAGCCTCTGTCCTATATATGTGTTTTCTGCTGCCAGAAAATTTTCACAGAAATTGAAAATAAATCTGGGAACATAGTAGTGAATACTGAAAATATTTAAACAAAGAAATCTTGAAATACAGAACATATATAGTGAATTGTTAGCAAAAATATGCCTCTATTTTGCACTTACTTCACTTAATACCTCATTAAAACATGTATTTAGTCTTGTGTTTAGCATCAACCATATCAATAATCTCACCACAGAAAAGAAGGGTTGTGGACTACAAGTTAAGAATGCCTTTAAAGTGGTTTTTTCTGGTTGAAAGTCTTTGTACTTTCAGCATTTCTCAATTGAGAATATGATTTTTTTTTACTTTAGTTGTGTAACTGATCTACTCATGTATGTTAATATCCATATATACAGCAAAGTAATTTACAGTGATTTTGCTACGTGGAATTGAATATCTCTGAAAATCAGGACTCAGTGACAGACCTAGTGACTTTGGTACAAATTAGAGGTACAGAAGAAAAATTAATATAAGCCTAAATTTTGAAGCTTGCTTTGTTCTTTTTGTATGTGTTTGGGGATTCAGTGATTTTTATATTCTTACTGATTCAGTTCTCTGGTTTACTTTTTTTCCCCCCAGAAATACCAAAAACAGAGAAAACTTTTGAGGAAAGACTGATTTTGAAGGCATTCCTACTGAAGTTTGTGAATTCCTATGCATCAATTTTTTATGTTGCCTTTTTTAAAGGAAGGTAGGATAAATATCCTTTATATGTATATATATGTCTGTATATGCATTTATATATATATGTCTATATTAGTGGGTCTGTGTTTAAAAATGGGCACAAAGGCCTGGGACTGATCATCTTTGCCAGCTCTGAAAAAATATCATTGACAGGGTTATCTAAAGTTAATAATTCATTTTAGTTTTAAAAAAACCTCTTGTTTTTATAATGAATGGTGCTTACAGGCCTGAACTTTCCACAGTTTAGCAAATTTTCCTTGAAGAATCATTCAGCAAAGAAAGGTCTTACTGTTTCATTTAAAATTACAGAACTCTTTTTTTCTATTACTTCCTCATTATTTTGCATTATTCTCCCGTATCAAATTAAGAAACAGTTACAGTCAACTGGCAAATGAAGTGATTGACCAAAAAGCTAATTCAGCTGTCCTGCTAAATAAGTGTGACTTCCTATGGGCTCAGAATCCTTGTCTTTTGGGACCCAGTTATCCACATGCTTTTGAATGGGAAGCTTAAAATGATTCTTTGCTAAAACTTTGGCAAAAAAAAAAAGTTTAAAACATCCTCTGGATTCTGTTTCCTACCATTTTGCTCCTCCTTTTGGGGACTATAAAGTTTGTTAATCTCTGCTCTTCAATAATCCTATCCAACACCCTTCATTTGAGGATTAATGATGCTTTTTTCCAGCAGTTGCAAATATTTTAAGACACCAATAAAAAAAAAAAGTCACGAAATTGTCTGTTTTCTGACAATATTTTTGTGTTGTATGGTTAGAATAAAGTCAATATCATTGCTTCTCCTGGTGTAGCCAGAAGAGTGTTTGTTGTGCATAGATGTGTAAGTAATTCCATTCAGTGCATTATTCACATGTAAATGAATATGAATTAGAATATGTGTCCCCAGGTTTATTTGCCATCTCTAATCAAGAGAGGAGGTTTATTACTATACTGTTTTAGCACCGAAAAATATTTTATTAAAATTATTTTATCCAGATGTAATTGAAACCATTTATAGAGGTCTATTGCTTTGAAATAATCAAAGCTCAATAGGTGCTGAGCCCTTGAAAACTCATGTTGAAGAAGCTACTTCTGAAATATTTTGGCTAACACAAGTAAATAATCTTGATTTCAAAGTTAACTCTTTTTTTGGTGTTTTTATATTAAATCATGGTGAGAAAAATAGCTTACTTTTCTCTTTTATATTAGTTTATGTATTTTTATTGCTTTCAGGTTTGTTGGCCGTCCTGGTCGTTATGTGTATGTGTTTGAAGGTTATCGGATGGAAGAGGTAAGTACATATGAAATTCAAATTACAAATAAAATCCTTTACACAAAGAAATATGTGTACAGTGCACAGTGGACTACAGACAACAGGAGAAAAACAGAAAACACATGCTAAAGCAAGAGGTTAAATCTTCAACTTGTATAGGCAAAACCCAGGGTTTCCATTTAAGGCAACTTTATATTCTTTTTTTTTCTGCAATTTTGATTATTTCATGGTCTTTCTTAGGTGAAGCTTCACCATTTCTGTGCTTCCCAACTGGGCACTAAGGCACAAACATTCCATGATTTGCTTGAGGCCCTTGGGAAGTGTGAATCTGCCTTCCCATTCTGCAGATCACTGGAAGCTTGGCAATTTTAATAGTTAAAAACCTGGAGCCATTTTGTGCTAAACCTATAAACATGTCTTTTTTAAAAAAAAAAATTCCTCATGAAGGGGATTGCTGTGGGTATTCTCTTGAAAGCTGAGAGATGTATTCAAGGTTTGACAATAAAGCTGACATAAAAGTCTTTGCAAGATTGAAGGTTTTCTTTCCCCCCCAGGAGATATCAGATTGGAAGAGTATTGGTGATCCTGCATTATGTTTATTACATTGATTATATAGTAAATATTTTTAAAGGAAATATAGGACCCTCAGAGCACAGTGAGTTGTTTCAGAGCTCTGCATTTTTTCCATAATGCAGTTTTATGAGTGGAGATGAAATACCTTGCCAAGCACAGATTTGCAGTGATGGATGAACTCCATGATCCCACACAAATTGGTGGCAGGGACAGTGGGCTCATGGGGACACTGGGAGCTCTCCCAAGGGAGTATTTTTAAATTAATTCTCTTAATCCCTTCATACTTTCTGGTTTTATACAATTGCAGTGTGCTCCAGGAGGGTGTCTGATGGAACTCTGCATTCAGCTGAGCATCATCATGCTTGGAAAGCAACTGATTCAAAACAATCTCTTTGAAATTGGAATCCCGTACGTATCCCGACCTTTTCCATTATGTGTTATTCCTATGGCACAGTAAATCAATGCCTTGATCCTTATTCAGCTAAATGGGACTTTTGCTACTGCCTTCAGTGGGTTCTAATTGAATGTGATGATAAATCACATTTTTGGTTGTGGTGGAATGATCTGGTTGTATTTTATGTTGAATAATTGGCTATATCTTCACTAAATGGCTAAAAAAAATGATGGAATATATGAAATAATTGATTTAAATTAATTTTAGTAACCAGGAAAAACAGGCAAGGTATGATAGATCTCCTGGGAAGTTTCAGAGAAGCTTTCAGGACAGCAGCATTGAATACAAATTAGCACAAAGTGGAGGGGAGATAGTGTGGGGGAAAGCAATAGCCCATAAAATATGTTAAAATCTATTACTTGATCTATGACCATTTTACGGGTTTAGGGATGAAATCCACACATTTGCCAAGGTGCCTTTATTTCATTTAGTGATGATGCAGGAGCAAGCAGAGACACTGACAGCTCAGTGCCTTTCTGCCATGGGCTGCTTCAGTGCTCAGTCCCTTGCTCCAAATACAGCAGGAAAACTCTCCCTGCCTCTCACCAGTGCCATGGGGATCTTCAGGCACTGGGAATCCACTGAAAAGTCCTGGTCCTGCCTCTTGGGAGGTTTGCTTCATGGTGGCAGTGGCCTGTGAAATGTTGGAGATGAAGAGTCTGGTTTAGACATCTCAGCTCCACTGAAATGAGGCAGAATCTTCCAACTCTGGTGTCAGCAGCTTTTGGGTCACATCCATAAGGCTGTGAAGATGGTAACTAGAAATCAAGAGGAGTGGTTCTTAAAAGATATTAAATATATTTCAAATGAGCCCCTTTACTCCCTTTTCTCAGCAAGAACCATTTTTTTTTCTTGCAAGGAATTTAAATAGAGAGAGAGAGAAAAAAATTCCCAAACAAATCAGATGTAGATTATGGATGGTTTCATTATTCTTGTGTCAAAGTTCAATAGGGAGGCCTGTTTTCTGTCTGCATCTCATTGAGTTTACATTTTATTTTGAGAAAAGGGTGGTAAATCATTCCCAAAATATCTGACATGTTGAAGGCTTAAAGCTTTCTCAGTGTAAACCTGCTGTAATTTGTTTCTCGTGTTCCAAAAACTTACTGCTACTGGACTTTTTTAATGGGGATTTTATGATGTTACAAATACTGTATTTATTATTTTTGACTTATGAAAGCATTGGCTGATCCAGTCCAAACAGAAAGTCATGTCCAATTATTTTTCATTTCCCTCCTTTCCATGCAAGAATGCAATAATTTCATCCCATTTTTCTCCCTCGGATCTGCTCCCCTCACCCTTCAGCCAACAAACTGTGGTGGCCTCAATTTTCAAAACTGTTTAAAAACAAACCTACTTTCATCCTCCTCTTCCTAGATAAATACCTCATTTCAGTCACAGTGCTATCTTGCCATGCTGGAATAAACATATCTGCTTTTCCTTTGCTTGTCTCCATTCCCTAGAAAATTGTGTGTGTGTCTATAGGGCTCAGCCCTTCTCTTTGGACGTGTTTGCAACAGAAGAATCATTGAGCACTCCATTAAATCAGTTTTAGCCTTCTGTTCCTGTGTGGACCACTGTACTGGTGTGGGCTGGATCCTTAAGGGTACCAGCAGCTGCATTTTTTTATCCCCCCTTGCCTTGTGCCTCTTTGGAGGGACTGAGAGTTGGGTGAACAACACAGATTCTTCCATTGGCTCCCTGTATTTTCACAGTGGGCAGAGCCCAGGTGCTGCCACCAACCTTCTCCCTATGGAGAGACAGAAGGGGGTATCATAAATGGTGATTTGCTCCTCAGAATCTGGTGCTGTCCCCTGCACATCTGTAGCATGGAAGCACCTCTCTGCTGAATTATCTGATAACACTCATCAAAAAAGTTTTCTTCCTCACTGAAGTCTCAGGATTTCAAGTTTCTTTTTTTAGGAAACCTTTTGATTTCATTCACCAGAAAACCCAAGTTTTAGTTGATTTGCAGAAATCCCCAGATCCCATTTTCTTCTATTTCTCCTCAAAAAATACTGGTAAGTAGATGATAGAGTAAGTTTGCAAGCAACAGGCATCCTTTATGTTCCTAGAACCTCAAATTGGAAAGAATTGGAAAGAATTGGAAAGCATCTTTCCATGTCTTCATTCTGCTTTATCCATGGTCAGAACTGGGTGAGGAGAGCAACTTCAGATGGCAGCCTTGCATTTTTTGGGGTCATGGGGGACACATCCTTGCTTTTCCCTTCAATGTTTCTGTAGAAACTGCTGCCACAGCTATGATAGATGTAATTGCTGGTCTCCTAAGCCTTGTGTGATTTCTTTTTTTTCTAAATTTCTGCATCCAACAATAGCAAACAAGCTACTTAAATGCAACAAGATTTGAATTCTAGAAAACTAAGCCCTGTTGAACTGAAATGTGTGTTCTCTGGGGCTGGAATTCACAAGTTTAACAGATGTAAATATGCCACAGTTCACTCAGATGTGTCACATACCATCATTCTTTTACTGTTGCCACAGGAATTGACCCTAAAAGGCTGCAGGGCTTGAAAGCCTTAACCCAGAGTTCTTTTAAGACCCTTTTTATTCAGTTCTGTTTTTTTCTGAGCTTATTGAAAAAAAAAACCAACAAACCATCCATGTGGTTATTCTATTACTCTCTGTCTTTGACCTTGGTGCTAAACCCTTAGGGTGAAATCCTGGCCCTATTGAAGTGAACAGCAAAACTATTGAATTTAGTGAGGCCATGGTTATGGCCCTTTTATTCAGCATCAATTTTCATCACTTCCTTCAAAATATACATAACTATGCTGGATGAGAATACCAAGAGTTAATAAAATCCATTTAAGACATCCCTTCATAGCTATTATCTCTTATGTTGTTTCTCACTTTCACTAAATTATTCTTAATTAAAGGTTTGTGTGGTGTTTTTTGTTTTCTTTTTCCTTTTCCTGTTTTTCATTCTTGTTGTTTTGCTCTGATTGAGAAACCAATAAATCCCAAACACAACTGAAACTCCTCTAGAATCCAGGATATCTGAGTGTGCCAAGGAAGCATGGCTGTACCAAAACTTTGAGAGAGAACAAGAAGTTTAGATATCTTTGTTCTCCTCCTTCCTCCTTGCACCTGTGAGTATGAGAAAGTATTTATTTATGTGAAGAGACTGTAGGAATATACTGAAGAAAAGCCTGGATCTTCAGTATTCCTTCCCAAAAGCAGGAAAGAAAATTCGAGATGAGGACACAAGAGTCTGGGTCACTGCTCTTCCTTTTCTCCAGATACAAGTGCTCCAGCTACTCAACCTAGGAATCTTTTCTGTTTAGCTTTCTCCCTGCACCTTTTCCATTATCCTACAGATCAACAAGCATTACCTGGAAGGAGAGCCTTAAAAAACCCACCTGTTATAAGTAATCCTTTGTTCCTGGCAGCTGGATTCTAGGGGCTTTCTGTCTTTTCAAGTGAAACCTCAACATGCATCTCTGTTCTAGCAAGTATTCATAGAATCATGGAATCACAGAATGGTTTAGTCTGGAAGAGACCTTAAAGATCTCCCAGTTCCATCCCCTGCCACAGGTAGGGACATCTTCCACTATCCCAGGCTGCTCAGAGCCCTATTCAACCTTGCATTGGATACTTCCAGGGATCTAGGGGCAGCCACAGCTTCTCTGGGAAACCTGTGCCAGGGCCTCACCATCTTTACAAAAACGAATTTCTTCCCATAGAAACCTGCTCCCTGTCAGTGTGAAGCCATTCCCCCTCTTCCTGCACTCAATCACTTGTCAATAGTCTCTCTCCATCATCCCTGTAAGTTCCCTTCAGGCACAGGAAGGCTCAATTAAGTCCCCTTGGTGCCTTTTTTTTCCAGCCTGAACAATCCCAATTGTACAGCCACTGAAGATGCAAACACCTGTGCCAACAAAGTAATTTTCCTGCATCTGTCCTCTTTCTTGCCCTCCAGATGTTCCATCTCTTCAGCCTCTATCCATTCCACTCTATGTCACTCCACAAATTTCTCATTTTTTCCCAAGTCATCATTATTCTTCCCCCTAGATCCCCAAATCCAGCTGTTCCTTCTTATTGTATCAATAGAGAAACTGTTGAATCATCTCTCTAATTTTTGAAAAGGAGCCTTCATCTAATCACCATGTGCTTACAGCCCAGCTAGGATCACTTGGAGCTTGATTTCTCTCTTTTCATCATATTTTTTCCTCAGAAGCTCGAGGGTTATTGACAGGTGGGGCTGTAGTAATTTTATGCTCACTGCAGATGCTTGTTAACATGCATAATGCAGTGCTTATTGGTTATACTGGGAATTACAATCAGCATAATTCAGCCATGTTCCCACCTCTTACCTAACACAATAATTTGGTGCCAATCCCCTGTGAGATGCTGCAATGTCATTTTTAACTGCTCTAGACACAGCCTGACAAAAACCTGTTAATTTTCTTTTCCTCTCATCTTGCATTCATTCTTCTGACTTGCTGTTCAGTGTCCTCAAGGATGCACCTTGCTTTTTGATATTCCCTGGCAAAAGGAGCAGAAATAATGACTTTTCTAAAGCTCTACAGTTTCCCCTCTTTGCCCAGATCTGTGTGGAGTCATGAAACTTTGCTCCATCAGCCTCTTCAGCACAAAGCTTCTGGGACACTCATGGTGAGTGGGCAAACCTACCTCTTCCTCACTGTGGGGGACTGCCTGGCAGGAACAAATCAGAAGCTAAAAGAAGTCTTTTTCTGTCAATCTTCTTTAAAAACTTTGATCTGGGTTATTAAGAAACAGGCTTTGAACAGAGGCATTTAAAAAGCATATTCGGTTTCAGCATTACAATCATAAGTACAGATAAAGGGTTCTGCAAAACTCATTTTCATTGCCCTATTGCTGTGTAGCTGGAGAATAACACCCTGCAAATCCCTCTTCTCTGTTCCTTTAACTTTCTGAAACATTTCTGCTTGGTCTCAAACTTCACATGCTTGGATATGACACAAAGGTACTTGTTTTTGGTGGAAAATTTGAAAAAATTTGGCTTGCTTTCAGTCAGTTGATCTTTCAAAAAAATACATACAAAGAAGCATACAGACACTCTTCAAAGCTGAACTCCAAATGGTTAAAGGTGCTGTTCCTCATGCCTGGCTTAGAGATAACCAGATGAAGAATTAAGAATTGTTCTGAGCGATTGAGCCCTGAATTGATGTATTCACAAATAAACATTAAAAACAACAACAACAATTGTTTTAGTTACTGGGTTCTCATGGGAGGTGTGTGTGTGTGCATTACTCCAGAACTGGATTCTGTGGTGCTGTAGCTGAAGGATTAGATCACACGTGCATGGATTTCACATCTAAACACACCCAAATTTTTATCCCAGCTGCTGCTGTGCCATGACAATGAGATGATCTTCACACTCATCTGCCCAAATAAGTGTGAGGGACATTTATAGCTTCTATCATTTCATTGGAACAGAATCAGCACTGTCTTGAACTTATTGTTCACCATCCTTTGAGAGTCCCTCACATTAGGAAATTAATTGGGATATGTTGGAAGAGCATCCTGGGAATTCTCTGGTTGTTTTAAATCCTGCCACAGCCTCCTGCCCTCTGAATGCTACATCAGCTCTGTCACAGACAAGTTCCCTTGGCTGCCATAAAGGCAGAGGGGGAGAAAGGGAATTTTAATGTCTTGAAATGGCTGAGTTTGCATGATGCAGGAGATAAATGTCTTTGTAAGGATTCATCTAATTCTGTCTCGTGAAGCATTTCATATTTCCCCCAACCCCTTCATTGAAATTGTGTAATCTGAGCAACCTCGGTACCAGTAATGCCAAAATACTGATAATGCTACCATCAGACCTGTGAGCTACATCTTCCTTCCACCTCAAACAAAAGCTGCAGTTGTCCTGTTGATTTTTGAAACTGTATGATCCAGGATCTGAGAGTAGTTTGCTGCATGATGCAATCTAGACCTGTTTAAAGAGTGTCTTCCATTCCCCAGTTCCTCCATACTGGTGATGAAATGGAATAGGTCCTGTGAACACTGGTTTGTGCAGAAATTCCTCAGTCACTGTGGGAACACAGTGATCCCATGGCTCAGTATAAATTTGGGAATGAAACAATAAACCCACAAGCAAAGCCTTTATTGTGTTTGCCAGCTTTTGTTCCTCAGCCTTGCCCTGCTACTGAAGTTAGGGTCCAGGAAAGTGGTTCTGCTTCCCTGGAGGTCCAAAGGAAAACCCCTTCCCCCAAATATTCCTGTATCCAGGCCACACACCTACAGTTCAAAGGGTTTATCACAAGCTGTGGGGGAAGAGTTCGTGGGAGTGCCCTGCTTACACTACTGGCAAAACATCACTGGAATTAGTCTGGATTTCCACTCATGGCACATATGTGAAGAACTGTAAAATAATGCTTTATGTTTCTGTGGAAGATAAATATCATCTGCAAAAGAAAGATATAAAATAAGTATAAACCTGGCTATTTTATGCTAATTCAAACTGTATTTTGCTGTCTTGATTTTGAAGAAATACCTCATTCTACTCTGGTTTTCCCAAGGGAAATTCTCTGTGTGTAAAATAGCAGGAAGTTGCTCATGCATATGTATTTAAAATATCATTGGAGGGGGGCATTGGGAAAACTTTAGTGTTAATTTAGAAATCATTCATTTTACTCTAATTTATTTGTCAGTGTCATTAAATTTGTATCCCCATCTCAGTGGGACAGTGTTTGATACTGCTATTTGTGCTATCAGTACATTCTTGCACTCTCTTTGGAAATAATCCATAATCACAAAATGTCTTGGATTGGAAAGGACCTTGAAGCTCATCCAGTTCCAACTCCCTGCCAATGGAAGGGACACCTTCCACTATCCCAGGTTGCTCAGAGCCCCATCCAACCTGGCCTTGGACACTTCCAGGGATGGGGCAGCCACAGCTTCTCTGGGCAACCCATGAATGTCTGATAATTTTTTTACCTTAAAATTCTATTATACTAGAAGTTCCCAATTTTTATAGTGAGATAAAAGAGTGCCTGTAGTAGAAATGTGGAATGAAACCATTAGATTTTATATTTTGTTAAAGAAGAAGTGTTCAGTGTGTTGTTCTTGAGAGTGCTAAATACTAATATTATTTAGGTCCAAAGATCTTCAGGAAGATCCCCTTTGGAATATGCATCTAGAGAGAAAAATAATTGTAAGGTACTGGATTCAACTCCAGTAGCTTGTACCTGTCAATAAAAAATATCAGAACTTCCCAGGGTGGTGTAAACTCTCCCTGTGATGGACCAAAGTAACACAAGATTAATTTTGTGTTGCTGTGCAAAGAGTTGGGACAAATCTTTTAGTGAAGAAAAATCCTCAAAACTGATTTGATTCAATCTGGACTTTATTCCTCAGGAAGCTCAAGAAGCTCTTCAGGAAGCTGAAGGATGAAAGAACTGAGGTAAAGGAAATGGACACCAACCAATCAAAGGACCCCCAGCAATGGGATCTCGACTACATCTTGGAACCTTTCACTGGGCTGACTCCAGAATACATGGAAATGAGTAAGTTTTTGGAATTTCCTTTCCCTTTCTGCAATAAACATGGCTTTACAAAGGACTGTGTGTCAGAGGTGGTCATGAGAAAGGGGGAAATTAACCCCAGCACTTGTAGCTTGCAGAAATTCCATGTGAGCCAGCAGGGCTATGAGACACAGAGAAATAATGAAGTATCTCTTAATACTTCTGCTGTCAGATTCCAGGGTTCCCAGCTGAGAAAAGTGCATAGACACCATTTGGCCACAGAATCAATATCTCTGGTTAGGAGATGATCTGGTCCAACCTCCTGCTCAAAGCAGGGTCAGCTAGAGGATACTGCTCAGAGACTTGTCCAGTTGGGTTTTGAGTATTTCCAGGGACAGAGACTCAACAATTTTTCCAGTATTTGATCACCATTACACCAAGGATTTTTAATGTTTAAGTTGCATTCCCTACATTTACATTGGTGCCCTGTACCTCTTGTCCTTTCACTGGGTGCCCTCGAGAAGGTTTTACCTCTGTCTTCTCCAACTCGCCACATGGGTAAGATCTCCTGAGCCTTCTTTTCCTATGCTACAGCAATCCCAGTGCTCTCAGCTTCTCCTTGATCCTCAGGTCCTTTACCTCAACCATCTTAATGGCTCTCCAGTGGATTCACTGCAGTGTGTCCATGTTTTTCTGCTACTGGGGAGCACAACCCTGTAGCTGCCTCATGAGTAGACCCTGGAGAGGCAGGGAAGGAGAAAGCAGGAATGCTGTGGGTGGTAGAGTAGAAAGGAGAGAAATAATCCAGCCAAACCCAGGCTTTAGGACACACAAGAATTCAGGGAGAAAAGCACAATGGGCATGGTATCTAAAACCAGACATCTGTTAAATATTGGATGTGGCAACTCCTGTTTTAATAAGTCACTATTCTCAAAATATCTAAAGGGGAAGGCATTTTATGGCAAAAAAATTAAATACCATTCATGGTTTATCTCTCTATACAGAAACGATCTTGGTTTGTACTTAAAATTTTTAATCTAATTAAAATTAATACATGAAAATTTATAGAATGGTAGATTTATATAATTCTATAAATTTGTAAGTGAACACGAGGTATTTCTCATGACAGCAGATTTGGGGATGTCTTATTAATATGTTTAGGATCCCAACCCTGTCCCTCTGTAGTGCCATCAGGAATCCCTCACCTCCCATTATCTCCCTCTTAATTGTTCCAACTCACCTTAGGATCTTGTTTGTGTTGCCACTTCTATTGCCTTATCCTCTTCTGCACAGGATGATACTTTGTTGAAAAGTTATCCTTTAGATTTTTTCCATTAATTACTCCAGCCTAAGATGATTTTTCTTCCTGTAAACTTTAAGCAAGCCTCTTAGCAATTTTTTGTGAAATTGTGAATTGTGAAATTGTGAAAAAAATAGACATTTTTTCCCTGCAAAAAATTTTATGCTCAGGAATAACTCAGAAATATCTGTATTTTACCAACCCAAATTTCTTGGTTAGTTAGGTCTGAGGACAATGACCTTTAGTTACCAGTAATAAATATATACTGACATTTGTCAACACTGCTTGGGTTTGCTGTCAGTGGCCTTGATTCTGCTGTGGGAAAAGTGATGCTCCAATGCTGTGAGTTTGAACATAATTTCCAAAATTTCAGATTTGTTTTAAGGGTTCATTTAAGGTCACCCATTCAGAAAGGAAGCAGGTCAGTAGTCTGTCCTTCAATGAAGAAAAGCTACAGTGGGAGCTTTCCTTGCCTGTGTTTTGACTTCAGAGTACCTCTTGGGGCTCCCATAGTTAGCCATTTGTTCTGCTGCCCCTTAGGGAACTGATAGGGATTTTTTAATTTTAGGAGCAAGTTCTAGAAATTGCCAAGGTGAGTCAAATCATGGCCACTGAAATGAATAAGTGAATGTGTTTAAAAATAAATAAAAAGAAAGAAATGCAGAGGTACCACCATAGCCTGTTCCAGGGAAGTGGTCCTAGCCTTAAGCCTGACAAAGTTTGGACAAAGCTCTCAGGAACATGGTGGCATTCTTGGGCTGTCCTGTGCAGGGCTAACTTGGGATAATCCATGATTCTATTCCATGGCTCTGACTTGTAGGGTCAGGGTTTAAGCTACTGATGTTGTAAATCACTGGGCACTAAGCCTGTAATTTAGATCAGGATCATAAACCACGGCGAGTGCCACAGCCTGCAGCCGCTCAGGGACGATTCAGGGAGGATGAAGGGATGAATCATTGATCTAAACATTTGTTTACAACAGGAGGATGGGCTTCCCCAGTGGAGAAGCCTCACAGTGTGCCAAGCTGTGCTCTGCCTGTGGGATTTGCAGGCAAATGTGCAGCAGATGAAAGCCAAACTGCACCTCCCCAGCCCTGGTTGCTGCCCTGGGTCCACATCCCTGTTCTCAGCTGTCAGATCCACTGCTCAGACCACCCACGCTGGCAGGAAGCACTTGGTGCAGCTCAGCACTGAACCTGTCAGCTGGGATTGTTAAAAGGCAGCTCAGCAGATTATTTACCTATTTCTCTAATTTTGAGTTGGGGAACAGTGGGAAGGGAAGACAAAGCAGAAGAATTTTTTTTTCCTCCAAAAAGGCAGGGTTACTGGAATGTAAGAAGAGGTATGATAGTGAGGAAAAGAGAGAAATCTGGCTGCTGTTTCAGAACTTCTTTCTTAGTCTTTCACACTGATTTACTCAGGCAACCTCCCTCAGGCATCGGTGGCAATCTGGAATGAAGCAGTTGAAGGAGGAACTGTAGACAGGACTTGCTGCAGCCTTTGGGTTTCCCCTATACAGATAGTGATGGGGCTTTCATGCAGAAGAATGCAGATTATGTATCCAAGTGTGAGTAGTCACTACATTCAGCTTTGTCCTGCCAGGATGCTCCTACTTTTGAGGATGGATGACATCCTTAGCTAAGACTCTTGCCTCCAGGTCTACCATTCACTAGGCTGTACCCTAATCACAGGCAGTCCTTGCTATTTTTATCCATATATCCACTCTATTTTTGCTCATCTTTGTCCAAACTTGGAGTCTAGTCCACTCCCCACATGGCCAATCACACTTTCTCTTTGCACTTTGTTATGAAGTGAATTAATCCTGTTAAGGCAGCACTTCTCTGAGGGACAGTGCTTGGAAGAGTCTCAGGATGTGCTTTGCAGCATGATGTGACACAGGTAAAGGAGTTTCTGAGGATAACTACTCCGCTTAAATTTTGGGATGCCCATTTCCAAGCTGCTTACATTTTTATTCTTAATCTAACAATCCTGAAGAGACTTCCACCTTCTCACTCTCCCACCCCATGCCCTCATTTAAATCATGGTAGGTTCATAGAAATAGCAAGATTTACTGATTTTTTTTTAACCTCCTCTATTTTCTCATGTGGGAAAGGTGACTCTGTTCACTGGAATTTGTTTCTGCAAAATATCAGTCACTCTAGTCCATGACAACAAGTTTGATGAGCTGTAAGAAGGAAATTTTTTTACAATGAAGATGGTGAAACACTGGCATATGTTGCCCAGAGAGGTGGTGGATGCCCTGTTCCTGGAAACATTCCAGGTCACTTTGGATGAAGCTCTGAACAGCAGGATCTAGTTGAAAATCTCTGCTCATTGCATGGGTTTGGACTGGATGACATTTAAATGTCCCTTTCTGCCCAAACAATTCTATGGATAATAAAATTAATTTTTTAGGGTATAAGTCTTTGAATTTGATTTCACCAGCAGACTCTGCTGAGCTTTTTTGTTGTGCAGGCCTTGGCTGTCAATAGCACATCTGCATAAAGATTTGATTTGCACCAGTGACATTTTGATGACTGTTTTGATATTAATAACTGATATATTCCTGCATTTCTTAGCAGAGACACTCTTAAAACACTTGAGGGATCAGAAAATTTTTCTCAAACAATCCTGAAACAGTAATTGTCACTGTCAACATGTGTCAAATTTGTCCTCAGCACTTCCTGTGCAAAGACTTTTGACCTAGGCCAATAAACCATACCATGTGCACTCCCAAAGTAGGTAGCATGTACAGCAATTTCCTCTTCCACATGGCAGCAAGTTTGCAATGTGTGTAACTGGCCTGCTGTGATAGGAGTTGGCAAGAAATTGATGTTTAGAGTAGCAATAAATATTGCTAATGAAAGAAACTTTATTAAATTGGCTCCAAGAGCAAAATGATGTGCATGAATGTCTGAAATTTATACCACTTTCCTTGAGAAGAAACTGAAATTAGCAATGATTTTCAGATGCCTATTCCATTTAATCTTCCCTTCTCTAGCCTAACCCTTCTAGGAGTCCAAGCTTCATGTGGCAATTAATTAAAAACATTTTTCCTCAAGGAGAAGTAATAATAAAAGGTTTCATCATCCAACTTCTGTTTAAAAACAATGGCACAAGAAGAAAATGATCATGATCCAATGTCTGTAGCTACTGACTACTATAAGGATTAATCTGAGAGGTTTGGAAGAATTTCCCCTAAAGCAGGAAAAGCCATCAAAAAGGCAATGTGTGAGGCAGAAAAAGTAAAAAAAATCACTGAAAAGAAACCTGCATTTTTCTGTAATCTCTATAATGAGGATGGTTTTGAAAATACCACTGGTGGTTGTGTGTAGGCTTGTTGCATACATTTATTACAGAAGAGTTATAAATTATACCTTTTCCTTAGTTTTTCAGCCAAGTCTTTCTAGGATTTGGAAAGTTGCTTAGCACAAAAGTGATTTTTCCACTGTTTACTTCCAGTAACACATGATCCTATGACAGATATTACTGATAAAGAAGGAGAAGAAGAAAAAAAAGCAACAGAATCATAAATAAATACCTTGCCTTAGATGAGGCTTTGATGTAAAATGATCCTTGGGATACTCACGCTACTGAGGGTGTAAATCTTGTAGAACCTGAGTGATCCACACCATGAAGGTTTTGTGCTGGGGACTGATTCTGTATCCATTACAAAATAACAGCAGCCACCACGCTTCAAACCCATAATTTTAGAGCTTTGCTTTGTGCTCCTAGTGACAGTTTGGAGGCCAGACCTGGGGGGACAGGATGGTGGGCTGAGGTTCTGCTCAGGCTCTGCACAGCTTCCATGAGGAGTGGGAGTTCTGAGCAGGGCTGTGACCTGAGATGCTTCTTTGGGTGCTGTTTGTGCTTCAGAGTTTTTGTCTGGGGCCAGAAGCTGGATGAGGTGTTGCAGATGTGGCACCAGGTGTTGTGAAACTCAGAGACTGGCTCTGAGCCCCTGGCCTCTTTCCTGCTCAACTCAGGCAGTGAAGGCACCACCAGTGTGTGGTTTGGGCTTTCTCCCTCAGCAGAGGTTGGCTGTGTGTCAGTCCAGCATCCTGCTTGGATGCCCCAGATGTTTCCCATGCCCCTGACTTTCCTCTATACCCAGACTTCAATTTTTTTCTCCCAGTTTGTGCCATGAGCTTGGGGAATATTAATCTCTCTTTTCTCCAGGCTGGGTTACCAGAGGAATAGGAAATCTATGTAACAGGATGGATGGCCAGAAGTCCAGCTCCTGGCATTGCTTTAGCCTCTTCCCTGTACCTGAACACATAAAGAGCTCTTGTGGCATAAATGTGAATGCAAAAAGGGTGTTTAAGGGTTGCCATCAAGTTTTCCAGACAAACAAAAGGATGTCTTGGTGTCAACTGTCCTAGATGGAAGAGTGTGAGCATCCTAAAAGTATTGCAAATATTTCCAGTGTGACCAGACAGGCATCCACAGAAGTCCAGGATGCTGAGATGAGATTCCTTCCGGGATCTGGACAGAGATTCTCTTTGTAATCTATTCAGGTTTGTTTCTAGAAACACTGATCACACTCAACAAATACCTATGAGTTGCTGAGGCTGTTTGAAGACTCTTCCATTTAATGATTGTTTGCTAGTTTGTTACACAAGGCTGTTTGAATTCAGAGTTTGGCTTTGGGATTGCTTTTTTTGCCTGCTTTTTGCATCATTTACACTTTCATAAGAAGCAGTTGAGATGGTTGAAGAGATTTCAAGATGGCCACACAAACACTTCTGGCACAGAGTTTTCTATGAAGACATATTTACACAATTATCCAGAAGTCCTTTGCATACCTTGAACATTTTTCATGAACTTGAAAAAAAATTAAACTGCATTTTCCCAGGCAATGAATGAAGGGGCTACAAACAACATCAAAGCAAATGTGTGTGGGGTTTATTCTTAAAGCATTGCAAATATTTCATTATTTTTTCCTTTTTTTTTTTTTTTTTTTTTTTTTTTTACAGAATCCTCCCAGCTGTATTCCTGCAAAATTCACTTAGAACCAAATAAGGCATATTTTGGGGCTATGTATTTTTCTGAGTATTTCACAGTTTTTGGGGGACATAACTTTAACATCTGGTTTTATTTCCTTGTTAATTCCTTTTCCTGACTCTGAACATAAAATAGTCAGGAAAGTATGATTTCAAGGGTAGGATGTTTGTATGCTTTGAAAAAAGCTCCATCATAGTGCAGACATTTTATCTCAGAACAAAACAATAATAATGAAACTCTAAAGGCCATATAACTGATAAACAGAGATTTTACTTTCATGTGCAAATATATTGTTCCTGAGATAGGAGAAATATCAGAGGACTTGCAACCTGCATACAAGAAAAAGATGAATATAAGAGGAGGTCCTGGGGAAAACTTTTTCAAGAGTTAGTTGTAGGCTGTGACAACAGTGTCAAAGGAAAATATTTTAAAGTATAATATTGTGCTGTGTACCCAGAATATTGTGCTATTTTCACAAAAAAAGTGTGATTCCTCCCTCAGTGGAGAGAGAACTTATACAGGAATCTGCCAAAAAAGAAGCCACAGTAAATATGGCATTTAAACACACTAATAATTTTTCTACACTAATATTTTTTAACTCTGAGATATAGATCAGTCAGATTTATTAGCTTAATATATATTTATATTTATATAAATAAATCTTTTTTATTTATATTTATATAAAATTCACCTTTGTTCAGATTTGAAGAGGAGTATTTCTCAACTTGGAGGATATCAGTGAGGAGGGATGAGAGGGTAACACAACACTGGCTCCTACATCCACGGAGACACTTCTGTTCTTGATTTTCACAGGTTTTTTCAAAGGAAGCTGGGAAGAAATAGTGGCACCTTGTAGATTTTCTCCTTTTGCTTGATTGTCTATCATTTTCCTTGCAGGGAAAAGGACAGGAAAGAAACAGCATGAACTAATCATTTAATTATGTATAAATGCAGAAAAATAGACCCTGAACCCTTTGTCCTTTATTAAATTTATTGTTTCCTTTGGCTTTGGCTTGTGCTAATAACTTGAAGCTTTATTGGAAACATTCATAAAGCACAGTGACAAACTTTTGTCTCTTCATAGCCCTACTCTGGGATATTTATTCCTGGGACCAAACTGGGAAGTGAATTTTACCGGGTTGGTAATGCACAAAGCTCATCAATAATTTGCTACTGCCTTCAGAAGCTATCAAAAATGTTGGTTTCTTTTTTTTCCCCTCCCCAGTTATCCAGTTTGGCTTTGTCACACTCTTTGTTGCCTCCTTCCCTCTGGCTCCTGTCTTTGCTCTTCTGAACAACATCATCGAGGTTCGTCTTGATGCAAAAAAATTTGTTACTGAGCTGAGGAGGCCAGACACAGTGAGAGAAAAAGATATAGGTGAGTAATAAAAGAGCATTGCAGTGAAGATAAGACCAAAAATGCAATCAAAAAAAGAAGAAAATTTTTAACAAATCCATTAATAAGTTTTTTCTTTCACTTACAGGTATTTGGTATAACATCTTGAGTGGTATTGGAAAGCTTTCAGTGATCATTAATGTAAGTGTTTGGTTACAACCATGATCTTGGGAGCTTATATTCTTCCTTCAATGTAATTTAAAATTCTTTATAATTTATTGTTTATTATTGTTTATATTTTATTTTTCCTTCAACATAATTTACAAGTGACATCTAATTTTGTCAATTGTTCAAATAGAACAGAACACAGATATATTATGTTTATTGTGCTATATGTACTCCCTAAGCAACATTTTCCTGTATATGCTTTAAGATAGAAAATCTCATGCCCTAGGACTTTAACCCTAATAATTTCTAGTGGATGTTTAACCTATAGATCATAATCTCATATAATTATTTATGTTGGAAATAATACCTTTAAGGTCATGGAATAATACCAGAGATATTAAAGATATCAAAGCCCTTTAGAAAAGGGAGGTGATTTTCACTACTGAAGGGACAACTTGTGGAGAGGTGTTATGACATTTCTTTGATTAAATAGCTCCCAGCACAACAGCACAGCACTCTAATGCCTCCAGAGGGGCAGTTTTGTTTCACTTGGATGGAGCATTGTTCACTCATGGCTCTCCAGTTTTGAGGATTTAAGGTAGGAAATCTGTGGAACACTGCACACCCCCATAATCTCACTGTCAGGCACAGATTTCAGCTGTCCAGCATTAAGCTGTGCTGGAGGAGAAAAATCTCTGCAGCTTCTTGTTTTTCTCTGAATAGACTTTGCAGATTTATGATTCTTTATTAAAAGTTTATTTCCTGGGGATTCCATTAAAGTTATGAGTTGGATACCTCTACTTGAAAGAAATGCAAATATGTGCATACCTGTTTAAAAAAAAAATTGAATGCCCAATTCTGCTTCTCCATCTGGATAATATTGACACAGGAAATTGTTATTTAGCAAAATATAGTTTTAAATCATAATAGGATCATAGAATGGTTGGGGTTGGATGAGACATTAAGGACTATCTCATTCCAAATTCCCTGCCACGGGTGGGGACACCTTCCACTATCCCAGGTTGCTAGAGGCCCATCCAGCCTGGCCTGGAACACTGCCAGGGATGGGGCAGCCACAGCTTCTATTGGAAATCTGTGCAACACCCTCAGCACCCTCAGAAGGAATGATTTTTTCCTAGTATCCATTATAAACCCACTCTGTCAGTTTGAAGCTACTGTCCCTTGTCCTGTCACTCCAGGTTCCTGTCAAAAGTCCCTCTCCAGGTCTCTTGGAGTCTCTTCAGGCACTGGAAGGGGCCCTAAAGGCTCCCCCCAAAGTCCTTCTCCTGAACAATCCCAATTCTCTCAGCCTGTCTCCACAGCACAGGGGCTTCAGCCCTCTGACCATCTTCATGGCCTCCCCTGGACCTGCTCAAAAGGAGTGAGTCCAGAGCGGAAATCAAAGGAATTCTTATTGCTGTGATGTAGAGATTTCTGTGACTGATTGCCTCCACCATTACACCTTTATGGGATACCAGTTTCATGAGGTTTAATACCAGCATAAAACCCCTCTGTGTGAGATGTGTGAGTCCTGATGCTGAGAGGGAAATGGATGTCTACACTCGACAGGTTTGGTGTAACTACACCAAAATATAGCCCAAATTTTACCAACTGGCTGTTAGGTCTTGTAGGTTTTTTTGAAACTAGTGATAAACCTCCTAATGGCTCTAGAGATGAAAAGAATTGGAGCAATGGACAGTCCATTAATTCCTTTTGCTACATCCCTAGCTGAGCCTTCCCTTGGAGAGACAGAGCAGGTTACTGTGCATTTATATGTAAATATTCTGTACCCCTGAATTAATCAACCTGGGTCACAGATTCATGATGCTGTTGTTTGTTTGTTTGTTTGTTTTGTTTTTCCATCTCTCAGGCTTTTGTCATTGCTGTCACCTCCGATTTCATCCCACGCCTTATGTATCAATATGCATACAGCCAGAATGGAACCATGCATGGCTTCATCAATCACACCCTCTCATACTTCAATGTCAGCCACCTCAAGGCTGGGACACAGCCAGAAAACTCCCTGTTTGCACAGGAGGTTTCATTCTGCAGGTAAAGTACTTGCAGTTTGCACAGTCGAGGGGATTTCCCTGGCTCTTATGTCATTTTTCAAAGTGGGAATTGATAAAATTCACTTATATGGCCCCATATTCAGCAGTATTCATGTGCCTTTGAAAATGTGGTCTTGGAAGTGTAGCTTTTAGAGTATTCTCACTGTGTTACAAGGTCTTTAAAAGGGTTTTTTTCAGGGTATTAAAAGGCAAAAGAAACAATTTAGACAGATTTGATCCAAAGAAAAAAGCAATCTAACAGTTCCTTTACTGAAAGATATAGCTCTAATTAAAAATAGCGATTTTTTTAAAATGGACACCCAGCAATTAGAACCAGGCTTTCACTGTTTTTATTAAATTCAGTCCTTACATACTGAGATATAAGTTTTCAATATATTATGCCTATCTTTAAAACCTGCACCAGTCGCCACCTACATGTATTCTATTTCATATTCACGTTTTCAGATTGGGGAAACAAGGCTCAACTTCCTTCAAAATATGTCCCAAATACCAGATACTTATGGAATTATTTCATTTTGCATGAGAAATCACTAGTGTGGCTCCAACTTTCAAAGTAACTTTGTATTTTTATAATAATGTGCAGAAATTCAAAGAGCTGGTTTAAGGCTTTACAAAACTGAGGCTTCTTTGGGTAGTGTTATATTGAACAGCATGTCTCACCTTTCTTTTTGACTCCCTTGAAATCACCCTGTGCTTGGTCTCTGCAATGGCACAAAATAATTTTAAAAGTTCCTTTTCCATTTATTTAAGGAAATCCTTGATCTAGAGTGGTTTTCCCTCCCTTGCTTTGATGTGCAATATATTTCACACTGATTTTAAAGTGGGGTATATATCTTGCCCAGCTATAACCCACAAAAATTACATATCCCAGTTTCTTCACTGGAAGCAGGGTAAGCAAGGAGATAAATCTGTCCCTCTCACTCTGGCAGTGTTGGGGTTGCCTTTGGGGGGTACCTACATTCTCACCTTGACTACAGCACAGGATAGATAAGTGCACTCATAACTTTTAAGTAACTTATATGTGAGCTCTGCTATTCCCCATTTCTGCTGCTGGGAGTTGTTTTGCTAGCAAAATACTCCCTTTAGAGTATGCAGCATCTCTGGACTTTCAGATTTATAAGTCTGTGAAATGCTTTTCCACCCGTGGTTCCTATTACTTTTTAATTTTTTTATCCCTTAATTCACCTGTGTTTTCCTTCAACAAGCACCTTGATCCACTTCACTGATTTTTCTACTTTCACTGTGCTGCTTTTAACCTTGTGTCAGCCACTGGCCTCTGTAGCTGTAAGTGCTGGTGTGTTTGGAAATATGTGCATTAACCACAGGGGTGAAAGGCACTCCTTACTTTAATATGGTCATACACAGCCAAATATCCAACAGAGGCCAAATACAGAGAGAAGGGAATCATCTACACTGGGTACAAAAGTGATCCCTGCCTGATGATACCATCTAAGAGACTGAGAAGAAGAAAAAAAATGATTGACCATGTGTTAGTCTGACTGAGACAGAACTACGGGAGCATTTCTCTTCTGTTATCAAGAAACAATTAGGAAAACATGTCAGCATCCAGAAACACTGTTTCTCATTATCATCTGCCTCATTTGAATCTTATCAAAATCTCAGCTTTGGACAAAACTATCACTGTAATAAAGTATGGGGTCTCTAACTTGTGTCCCAAGAGACAGGCAACCAAACATTGCCCCTCAAGCTGGAAATAAAATCTGTATTTCTGTTTCTGGCAAATGCATTGGGAACAAGCTGACCTCTCTTATTCTTAGATTTCTGTGACCTCTGGAGATAAATGTGGTTGCAATGAGGCTGCATTTTTCTCCTTACGGGCATTGCCAGAGATTAAGGTATCTTAAAAATAACCACAACGAGCCAGAAACAACTCTGCCACTGAACATACAGAATACATTCTTCAAATACTTAGAGCAGCATTTTTTGCACTGCTGTGAACTCTTTGGCATTGCTTCCAAATAAAGGTTGCTGTAAAGCTGTTCTGATTCACAGTATTAGCTGTATTTTTTTTTAAGGGAAAAATGGTATTTGTATAGCTGAAGGCAAATTAGAAGCAAATCTTGCTAAGATATGGAATATTTTAATTGTTTTTTCCCTTTTAGTCCTTGTTGCCTTGTATGATAATGGAGTACATAAAAACCCACTGGTCACACTGAAAAAAGGAAGCAGCAGATATGGAATCATTCAAGGGACTCTTCCTTTAACATGGGTCTGCTCCAACATTCAGCAACTTTATAAAATGTCTTTGTATTTATTTTCTTCATGTCATGGCATCCATCTCATCTATTCCTAATGATCAGTGGTGGATGCTAACATTTTTCCCTGACTAATTTTTATATACTCCTGCACTGCTGATTCTGTGATTCTGGATGTTTTCTCCAATTTCTTCCCAAAGATCAGCTGAAGAAGGAAATTAAACAGATTAGCTTATTTGGGATGATTTGAACTTCCATTTTTATACATAGTTGGATTTCTTTTTTACCATTCTTTTTTTTCTCCCACAAAATAACCTTCTGAAATACACTGACATCTTTGTCTTAGCTCTGGCTTCAGTCCACATTTGTCCAAGGTTATGGTTCTCTCCACCCAGCTTCCCTTCCCCTACAATTCTCTACTTTCAGTGCACATTTTTCTGTTCTTCCTCATAACATTTCTGTGCTGTATTCTTCAACCACGTTGACCACTTCATATTCTTGTCCTTTTTCAGTGGAATTACAGTTTCTTGCTATTTTGGAAACACAATGGTCTTTGCAGCACTGGTTGGTTGTTCCTATGGTTCCTACCATACCTGCTGAATCAAATATTTTAAGTGTGAAGCATTGAGGAGATGAGAGAATCAGAGAGTCAGAGAATATCCTGAGTTGGAAGGGGGCCACAAGGATCATCAAATCCTGATCCTGCACAGAAGAGCCCAAAAATCACACCTGAGGATATTGTCCAAATGCTTCTTGAGCTGAAAAGATGGAGTTTGTGAAAAAGAAATTACCTGTAGATTCTAGGGGTTAGAAAAGGCCTTTTGGAGTCCCATGTGCCAGAGAATAATTTAAAAAGTAGGTGGGAAGGAGGTCCAGCTACCTCATCTATAGGTCTGGCAACATTTTCCATCACCATAAATCATTTGCTCATGTTCTGTTGAGTGTAGATTCAGGCATCACAAGTGGTGTGATTCCCAGC
The DNA here is from genome assembly GCA_034336665.1 of Luscinia megarhynchos. Lineage (NCBI taxonomy): Eukaryota > Metazoa > Chordata > Aves > Passeriformes > Muscicapidae > Luscinia > Luscinia megarhynchos. The sequence continues at coordinate 9,038,575 of CM067564.1, read as the reverse complement.
TGAGCCAGGTGAAATTTCCAAAGGGTTCTGATGTCGTACAATGCTTACATAGTTTGTGAAGCTCAGAATGCATTAAATGGAAAACCCACCACAGTTGGTGACCCTTCCAGGTGAACCTGGGCTCCATTTCAAGACTGAGATTGATTTATAGTGATCAGCAAAGTCCACAAGAAACTCAGGGGGTTTTCCTTGGCTTTGATGTTCAAACAGATTAAGTTCAAGGGAACTGGCTTTGGCCCTTGATGCAGCACTTGTACAGATTTGAGCAACATGTGGGAGTCCACAATGTCCAGAAAAATACCAGAGGGGGGATCTGGCAGTGCAGGAACAGCACAGGAATCCTAAGACAGGACCTGTGCATTCAAGGCTGAACAAAACCATCCAGAGGCTAACACAGCCCAGGGAGTTCTTCCCTAAATTAACACAGTCCCAGATTAAAGTGGCTTTCTCCTCCCTGTGGGCTGTACCTCGTGTCCTTTGTCTCCAGAAGCTGCAGCACAGAATCACATCCAGCATTTCAGACTCAGTTCTTGGGGGTGGGGAGCAGCAGGATGTAGGGGATGTGTGGATTGCAAATGTGTAATTTAACATGCAAAACCACGTGGGTAGAACCTGAAGGTAATTTTGGCAAGCACACCTGCAAACTGAAGCTGACAGATTTTATATATGAACCTTCTCCATTATCCCCCAACGGAGGCTTTTGCACAGTCTAATGAATCTTACTGTCAGGACGGGTTTTGTGGTATTCAAAACAGATTTTCCCTTTCTTAATTTCATCCCATTACTCCTAGTCAAACACTGGGAACAGCACTAAATTATCCCTTTCAGTCCTAAGGGCACAATTTGTGCATGGTTATCATGTCCAACTGTGGCTGTTACTTACCAAAGTGGAGTAATACATGTGCTGCTCTTTAATCTTCCCGATGAGTCAGTCTCCTCAGCCCTTGTGCTGCTCTCCTGAACTGCCTTCAATTTGTCGCTATCTTTTTCTTTGGTTTTGGTTTGTTTTGTTTTTTTTTTTTTTCTTTTTTTTCCTTCCCTCTTGCTCTGGAATCTGCACAGCTGAATGCATCGTTCCAGGTGTGGATTTACCTGGGCTGTTCAGAGGAAAGCTAATTCCCCCCTTGATACCCCCACAAGTCATGCACTGTCCTGCTGCCATATTTCAAACTTGTGCTAACTTGCTGGCCACTGCAAGCTCCAGGCTATTTCCACTTTCAAACACTATCCCTTCAAAGATCTTTCAAGTGTTTTATTTTTAATTATTTTCCATTTCCCATATTATTCTCATTGTGTTTCCTGTCTCCATTTCTTATTGCTTTCTGTGTTTCCTGCTATTTGCAAAACTTTCCAATTTAGGAGCATCTGTGATTTTTATTAGCCTGTTGTTTACTTCCAAATGATTGATGATAATACTAAAAGCAACAGTCTTTACACCAAACCACTAAGGCTCTGTTTTATCCTGTCCAAGACTAGACAGTTAATTTAGGAAGTGCCTTTCCCATGGCTCCCCCTTTCGTTAATGCAAAGACAGGAATCACCAAGGCATGAGTCACATTTTATGTGGGCTGAATTATTCCCTGAATTAATCGAGTTTTAGGTGAGATGAATGTAGGTTTATCTCCTTCAGTCTGAGAATTCCTTGGACTATCTCTCTGCTTTCATTTCAGCATTTTATTCCCTGTACATAGACGTCAATTTACATTAAGAAAATAAAGGGGACTTCTGTCTATCCTTTAAAATCTGGACATTTCCAACGTTAAAACAATGTTCTCATTTTGGTTACAACTGTGAAAACCAGACTGTGTGTTAAATTGAGTGGAGGTAGCCCAGCTCTAATTCTGAAGTTGTATTTCATAATAAGGGTTGAACTAAGACCATCTGGAGGATTTGATCCTTTAGGTTTTGTCATTGGAAAATCATGTTAATCACAGCAATTTGTGCTGGACGAAATTGCTGGAGCTGTGATAACTGAGCTGTCTCCATCTCCAGGTTCAAAGACTACAGAGAACCACCTTGGTCCCCACACCAGTACGAGTTTTCTAAGCAGTACTGGGCGGTCTTATCTGCTCGCTTGGCTTTTGTGATTCTATTTCAGGTAAGTCTGCTGAGTTGTTTTTCAGTCACAGGGATTTCATCACAAATGGATCCAAATATGTGTTCCAAAGCAGCCCATGTCCAATAGCCATTGGCTGTACATTACACAGCTTCCTTTAGCCCTTGGTGCTAGGAGTGATCCCCAAAATACCCCGGGCTATTGAATGTTTAAGTGGACCCTGTCAACTTTTATCCTCTCAGAGGCACCACTTGTAAAAAGCACATAAATGCTGTGTAGGCTTGTAAACTGCTGGTTTTTACCCAAAGCAGGTTTTTTGCTACTTTCTTGAATTGAGCACAGTAAACTCTCCCCAGTGTGAGTATTTCATTAGCAAGGGATTTGCTATCATGGCTTGCCTTTCGAATGGCTTCCTTCTGCCCTCCTCCATGATCTGGGATCCTTCCATTGGGTCCATTCTTCTTTTCCAAACCTGCCTTTCTTTTCGTCCTCACCTGCCAAGTGTTCCCAAGAGTTCCTGTGAATCTTGCCTGGTTTGCATTACTCTCTTCTGCTTGTTATGTGGTGCCTTCAGTAATTTTCCACCACTGCCTGCAAAGCAGTTGAAAGCAACTGATTCTGCTGGGCTTCAAACCCTCTGCCTGCTCTGCCAGAGAACATTCCCTGGTTAATTAGCTCCATTGTCTCAGATGGGGACAGAGAGTTCATGCTAGCAGCCCTGTCAGCAAACCATTCTCACACATTTCCAGGCATTACACAACACAGCACTTCTCAAAGCATTATCATGACAATACAAACCCCCAAACATCCCTTATCTATAGATTTCACAAGCAAGCAAAACTTTTTGCCCAGTTTGCTTCCTGCTTGATGTTATGAGCACCACCTGTAATCACCTTGACGCCTGAGGTTTGGGCTTTTGGATTGCACACTGCAGGTAGTGTAAAAACAATCCTGCTCGTCAGCAGCCAGAAGGATTTGAGGACAGAATGGCCATGAAAGTTGTCCTCTGTGTGCTCAGGCTACACTGAAAACACATGGGTATCTTTGCCTTGTGTTGTAGGATTTTTGATGGTATTGGAGGGTGTCCTTATATTAATGGATTCTGAACTCAATATCAAGGAATTGGATGTTGAGAACTGGGCACCTTTGGATGCCTGTAAAAAATAATGCTGGTTTAGCTACTAAGGCTGTGGATTATTTGATGATTCCATGTCCTTTCCTATTTCAAACCTAACTGAAGTGTTTAATTCAGCCTCTACACTGAGGGGTAGCTGTGCACAAACCTGAGCTGTTTCTTGAAATGAATCAACTGCTTACTACCACAAAGCATCAGCAAAATGTGTTTGACATCTGTCTCATAGCTATAACAAAGGTTTGGTTCTGCTCCAGTGAGAGTATTTTGGATTTTTCATGCTTGCTTTACGTCCGTTGCTGTGCTTGCAGAACTTGGTGATGTTCCTCAGCGTTCTGGTTGACTGGATGATCCCTGACATCCCCAAGGACATCAGTGAACAGATCAAAAAGGAGAAGACCTTGCTTGTTGACTTCTTCCTGAAGGAAGAGCACGAAAAGCTGAAGCTGATTGAAAGCTTTATCGCGCGCGACAAGCAGAAACGCAGGAGCGGCACCAAAAGCAGAAGGACCAGAGCTGCCAGCTTCTCACAGTGTCACCGCAGCCCCAAGGGCAGCTTCACCTCCTTCAGCTCCCAGCACACCGTGGTGTGACTCCTGAGGGAAGGGAACAGCCTGTGCTCACCTCTGCTTGCTGCGTGGTGTGATTCCGAGCCCGGATCAAGGGAGGGAGAGACAAGGGACAGGGAGCAAAAGGAGCCTCTTTTGCTTCCTTAGAATCTCCAGGTGTGAGGGTCTCTGTTACAATTTAAATGCCCTCTGGGCTGCAGCATTTCCAGATTTCATCAGTGAGATAAGGGCTATACTGGGGCTGTAGCTGTTTCTTGTGGTGACTATGAGTTGGGGAGGCACGCAGGAGTTCTGCTGGCAGGAATTCTCCTGGCAACCATCTCTCCTCCTGCAGGTGCCCAGTGGGGCACGGGAGACTCTCCTGCTCTCATCTCTATCCTTGGGCAGGTTGGACTGACTGTGGGCAAGGACTGACCATGGAGAAGTGCACACAGCTCATGGTCTCCCTGGCTTAGCTGCCAGCGGAGGGTTTGCAAACACGCAGAGTCTCAAGGAGTCTTTGTGCCTTCCTAACCTACTCCGTCACATGGTGCCACCTCTGGAGGGCACACAGGGCTCTGGGAGATGTGGGAACAGAAGGAATTTAAATCACTGGGCACTTGCATCTATGGGTATACTGTGGTTTGCTTAGCAGGAGCTGGAATGCATGTGCTGGTGAGCAGGGGGCCATCAGAATGGCTGAAGCTGCCAGAACCAGAGGGAGCTCCTTGGCACTCATTGTCCTGAACAAAACACTAAAAACCAAACCTTGCATGTTTGATTCTCCTCTCACTTAGCCTTGGGATTCTGCCAGTGTCAGGAGGAATCACGCCACTGAACCACCAGTGCAAAGCTGAGGAGTGAGAATGGAATCCAGCCCTGTAAATCATGTGGCATCTCCATGTACGCTGCACGTAAAGTAACAAAAATTGCTGCTGTTGTGATTTACTGTGAAGTAATGTATTTTGCAGAACTGCATTTTGTTGGAAGATAGACATATTCACTAACCAAGCTTTCACCTACAAGCATTTAAGGAATACTTTTATTCTGTTATGAATGAAAATTAAACTTTCTTAAAAAAATCTGTTTCTTTTCCTAGATCTTCTGTCTCTAACCCAGCCTGAAATTCAGAGTCTGGACAAAAGGTTTTCTTCTCATTTTGTCTTCTCAACAATACTTTCAAAACCATAAAAAATACAAACCAAAAGAAGTACTTCAGTTTCAGGCATTCTATTCAAGATTGCTCTTTAACATAATATTCTTCTTTTATATATTTCTGAAGCCTAAGATTTTACTAATGTCTTAGATGAAAAGAGTTTTCACTGTGATGACTTTTGGTAACATAATGTGAGATGTGAAAATAATTTCTTTTTTCATTCAGTGCCCAAACTAAGGCACATCAAAATGGGAGAACTGTTTCAGGGTAGCCTAAAAAGAAACAAACAAACAAAAAAAAAGGGTGTTTCATTTGTAACATTTATTTTTGGGTTACTTATTCCTTCTATATAGAAACAGGATTTGAAAAGATAATGTCATCTGGAATAAAATTGCAAATGTTTAACTTTGCTGAAAAAAAGTCAGTCTTCTCCAAATGTTTTCCTCTTTTTCCATGTCAAAACCAAAACTCATTGTTTTGTTTTTGTTTTAATTTTGTTAGGTGATTGAATGATTTTTTTTGTTGTTGTTGTTTATTTGTTTGCTTTTTAAGATTTTGGCTCCTCATGGAAATCTCTGACAGAGCTGAGACATAACCTTTGATTTCTCCCCTCTAAGATCAACATTTGAATGAGGGAATGGTATCTCCTTGAAAACAAATTATCTCGTTTTACTTTCAAAAGGCCAGCAAAGTCCTGTTGGGGATTCCATGGTCTAATGTATTAAGACAATCAATATTAATAACATCTATTCCATCTTTTACACCAAGAGGATGCTCTGCTGGGGATTTGAAACTGTTGGGAGTTTGGAAGTATCTGTGTTTTTTGCAACTTTAGTTTTTTGAAATTCAGTCGATTCTCTTCACTCCAAATAGCCTCTGATGGGGAGAAATATGTTTCTAACCAGTAGAAATATCAATCTTGTTTGTCATAATTCTTCATTTCCATTTTTCCCCCAGGAGGGGGGCATGCAGAAACGGATTTAGAAAGGGATTGCACGCAGGTTGCACAGCACCCTTTTTGCCAGTGGCTGGTTGTGAGGAAGGATATTCAGAATTAAGGGTTTCCTTAAAATAGCACCACTTTGTACATTTTGTACACCCTCCCTCCACCCAGGAAATACCTTTTTAAAAACTGTGAGTCACTCCAATGCAGTCAGAAAAATATTATCCCAAAGTTGAGTGCATTAGGCTGTTGTTACACAGGATTTCCATAACAAGCAGCTGAAATGCTTGCCATAGTCCAAAAATGATAAGGTTTTTCTAGATTTCCTAGCACAGGGAACTAGAGAAGCCAGCAGATGTACACTGATGCTCTGCCAGTTCTCCTGAGGTTTATATATTTCTCCCAAACAAGGCTGGGAAAGAGGCACGGCAGCAATCCCGGCTGATGTCCAGATGGGATCTCCCCTGATATCACAAACAGCACAGACAGCTCAATTATCTTTATCTCTGATAGGCTCGCTGTTTCCCCCTTAAACTTGAGAGTTTCATTCACTGAGGACTCCTGCATGTTCAGTACCTGACTCAGGTGCACTCCCAGAGGATTTCACCCTTTGTTGCATTTCTATGGCAACCTCTGGATTCTCCCCACACTGCTTCCCATCAGCTGCTGTAATTGTAGATCACTGATCAGGTATTCAGTCATTCTCAGGCTCCAGCTTATCTTATTTTTGGACAAAGCCAGACTTTATCTGCCCCCCTTTTTATCAGTGGGATAACTGTAAGTCTACCCACAGATCTCCCCCTTGCCATAAGCTGTGCCTCAGAAGCAGAGAATGGCTGTTCCAAGAGACGTGCATGGAGAGTTCTCCGTGGGGACCAAGGGAGTAGGGATGCAAGTGGAGGCACAAAGGTAACAAAACCTGTGGGCTATTGTCACTCCTTGCTTTAGCAATGAAAACCAGCTAAAATCTCTGCAGGGGAAAGGGGGAAAAGTAAGGGGAGAAGGAATTGCATACAAATTTAGTGCAGAATTTTGTAGCCATTTTGGACCACTCCAAAAGTGAACACCTCATATATATAAACTGAAATACCCAATTAAACTGGCAAACAAATAAAAAGCAGCATGTCTGTGTGTGTGTGAGTAGCCAGCACCACACTGGGTCCTGCACCTAGCCCCAAACCTCCAAATCCACACTCTGAGATCCATGGAGCCTCATCAATAGGAACATTTGAACCTGCACATCTAATCAGGGCAGTGCAAATAGGAAGCAACAAAAGGGAGGAGTGGAGTGGCTTTTATAAAGCCTTACCAGCTGCAACTGGATGTGACCCTGTCAGGCCAGGCAATGTGAGGTGTGTTCACCTTCTGTCCAGCAGAAACTCCACGGATTTTGCTGCTCCATTTACCACAACCTGTCCCTTGGACTGGTGGTGCAGGGTAGTTTCCAACAGCTTCCAGGAGTTATTCAGGAGAAGAAATGGAACCAGATGGAAGGAGCTCCCTGCTCTGGAGTCACTCCATGCTCAAATGCCATCGGTTAGAGGATCTGTCTGATCCACACAGCCACGTGAACCCTCTCACTGTGCTTATCTCTAATTTTAAAGGGGCTTCCAGGAACTGAGTGAAACTGTGGGAATGTTGGCCTTTTCTATCATGCCTTCTTCCATGCAGTCCTGCTCACTTTTGTAATCATCAGCCCTAGATCCCTTTTTTTTTTCTGATGGGTATCACAGGCTTTTTTAGTCCTCATCTCAGGATACAGAAAACTTTGCTATCTAGACCTCTCCCACAACTCCAACATTTATGACACTCAAACCCTTCTTTTTCCAAGAAGAAAAGGGTGACCTCTGTGGAAGTCTGCCTGCTAAATAATTGTGTGGAAATACCCAGTCCACCATGCATAATATTCACCACTGTTAGCAATAAACTCCTCTGACTACAGCAATCTAACATCTGTTGCTGCTCTGCAGTCTCACCCTTTAATTAACCACAGATGGTCTCTCTGTTCCCCGTCTGTTCTAATTATTTTGCTTTTGAAAAGAAAATACAAACCAGTTTTGTTTGTGAGCTGTTCTTTGTAGGTAAATTCCTGCACACCTTGTACTGGATAAGATGTCTTGTATGTCCACAAAATTTCAGATACAACAGTAGAATTGCACTTAAAGGTAGAGAGAGGAGGAGGATTTACACCTGAGCTCCCAGTTCTTACCTTGCAAAGGCCATCAGCTCCATGGTTCATCTGAAAGGCCAACAATGGAGGCTGAAGAATATTTTTAGCAAAAAAATGAATACAGTCTGTATGCACCACATGCATATTTTTCAAGGAAAGGTCTACACAAGTTTATTCCTAAATGTGTTTCAATCTGTCCCAAATCCCTAAGTACTACCAAAACTCTGAATATTCCCTGCAGTTTCCATCCTTTACCCATCATCTGCAAATGTACTCAATTATTAATTGATTATTCAATTATTAATGGCTGCATTAATTAGCAGGGTGCCTTGCTGCCTCTTTCCCACCCCCCGTGGAATTGTTAAAATAACCAGATTCCATAATAACTCCCGAGACAGACTGATAATACTCTTTATTAGTGCATAATGATCTAATGAAATATTTTTATTTATGTGTATTTTCAGCTGCTTCTTGACACAATCCTGCAGCTTTATTTTTCCTGACTCTTAGGACTCTCACTGAAAACAGCTCTTCTGCTCACAGTGTTTCCAAGCCACTCCTGGTTCCACAGACACAGCTGTAATGAGCAAAATGATTACTATCAAAGGATTATGTATGTCTCTAATGCAGCCACCTGAGGCAAAGGCAGATTCAAACCTCACTGGAATCAGTGGAAGTCTTTCCTTTGGCTTCAGTAACCCCTTGAGCTGAGTTTTTCTTTTTTCTCCATGCAATTCTGTGTGCAGCTTTTAACCAGTTAGGTAGAGAAATTGGGATAGCAGTGGAAAAATGTGCATCTCCAGCAAACTTCCATGGCTATGGCCTTCAGTGAGTCCCACTGTGGAAAATGTACACTGCCAGCAGTCTGGGATTTAACCCTGCATTTTCCAGAAATGGGATCACCCTCCAAAACTGACTGGCTGATTTAATCTACCTTCATCCTGGTGTTAGGGCTGGCTTTAGTGAACTTAATTTTCAGAACTGTACTTCCATGTGGGAAGGACACAACAGTGAGTCACTTTTGAAAGCTGTGATCCTTGAATTTAAATATATAAGGAATATTGATCCACCATGTGGTTAAATTCTGTGCAGTTAATGCCACAGATATCAGTCCTCATAACAGGTTCCTTGTTGTGCAATATTGTAGTGTCTGATTTCAGTAAGTTCAGGGATGCAATTAACAAGGAAGCAATTTGATCCATCAGGAAAGGCTACTGGAACCCTCCAACTGAACCATGCATTTTTGGGAAAGACAGTTAAAGTTGTGCCTTTACAGCCAGAAGGAAGCTCGGTCCAAAGGTGGAAATGGGGCAAGGAGAGGAGCTCCATGAAGCTGAGGGAGACAATGACACAATTTTTGCTGGTGTGTCAGAGCCTCTCAGTGCCATATTCCAGTCCACAACCTCATTCTTTGCTGCAGGAAGCTGTTCTCTGCTAAAAGGGAAATGACAGGAAGAAATCACAGCACTACCTGATCTGCCCCAAAAGGAAAAAGTCCATTTCTGGAGCGACTCCTGACTTCTCTGATGCCTTTTTAGCACAAAAGACAGCAGAAATCAAAGCAAAAAGCTGTGGAGATTTTAGCTGCACAAATACAGAGAGATGTTCTAACATTTTCTGCCCAGCACTTAAATAGAGAGCCCTCTCCTAATGAGCTAATTCTTAAGAGGATTATTTTCCCAGATCTTTTCCAGTAGCCACTTTAAATAAGGGGCAAACAAACATAACAATAATCTTATATTTGATCTTGCAGGTGTGGTTTAAGCTTTGCTCTGGCATCTAGTTTTTTTGTTTCGCTTCCATCTGTTGCAAAGCTTTATTTGAAATTATCATTATTTTGAACAAGATAGCTATATATGACTTGTACAGCTCAAATCTCAGCTAAATTCAACAAAACTTCCTCTGTTGATGTTAGGAGAGGGTTTTGACTTGTTTTTGTTGTTTTTCTACATCTAATCTTTTGAGATACAACAACATATTTTCATAGTTTGGAAACACAGTAGGTCAGTAAGGACACAGCCCTATGAGGATATGTAGATCCAGAATAGTATTCTTACTGCCAGGACTGATTAAGGGCCTGAAAAAAGGGGAAGATTTAGTTTACAAAATGTGGATTTAGCTATAAAACTAAAATAAATCAACAGTAAAGACTTATTAAGAAGCTTTCTTCTTTTTTGTCTTTTTTTTTTTTTTTTTTTTTTCTGCCGAGAATAAATAAATATACCCCTGACATGTTTTTGTTCATTCTGATGACATGTAGAACTGGTTCCAGTAGATGGAGCAAGAAAGCAGAAGGAAAGCAATGCCACATATCCAGGGTACTCAGTCGGAGGAGGTGGGTACTGAGCCATTGAGTCATTTAGGGTGGAAAAGACCTTTAGAATCATCACAGCCAAGGTGTTCATGGGGCAGGAGATGATTCAGACAGATTCACAGAGCAAGTTACAAGGCACCAGAGGAGAAAGCACTCTGAAAGCTACTCCATGGCTTCAAGTTCAGTCAGGAACACTCTTCATGTAACTGACACTGACAGGAGTTTTTCCTTGGAATTGGCTTAGTAGCTGAAGAAAAATAACTTGGGATTTTCTCCAAAGCCAAGAAAATTGATTAATTATAACTGGCTTGTTATTCTCTTGGCTTTAGTGGAGATTAGGGCAGCTTAATCCTTCAGCAAAAGCTAATGCTGTGAAGAAGTATTAAAAGAGACAAGCTTTACATCTCCCATATGATCTGCAGCCTCTTATTTCTCACTGCCTGTCTCCTCTGACTCTACATGTGCTGCATGTTGTATTGTTTATTATCAGTTTGTGTGTCATGGCAGGGATCACGTGCCCTGCACAGGCACAAACCAGCTGAGCCCCAGCTCCTAGGGGACACCACACCACCTCAGGAGCCAAAATAAGGCCAAGCTCTTCATTTGGGATGAAATTTTTCATTATTATTATTTTTCATTTTCCCTCCGCCCAAGTCAACATCTTCTAAAAAAGTTAACGTCTTCTAAATAAACAGCACCAAAGCAAGCCCCTCCGTGTTTCGGTGGAAATGAATGAAAAGAGGTCATGCTGAAATCAGTGATTTTTTTTTCTTTTCACTGCTCCTATTTATCACAGAAGCCTCCGGCAGACGAGCAGCAACATCCGCGAGGTCTGCGTCCCGTCATCGTCCCAGGAAATCTGTGACACCCAGCTGAAGGGAAAAGGGAACATCTGGGAGCACAGCTCCTTCCTCTGCTCACACTTCCAGGCTCAGGGGAAGTCAGATAATTTTTTTCTGCTTGCTTCTTCCCTGTCTCTCAAAGCTGAGGCTCAGCCCTGCAGGACTGTCTCCAAGCTCTGTGTGGTCACCCCCTCTGGCAGGTATTTTACAGGCAATTTCCACAGGAGCTTTTTGACAGCAATGGTCTGCTTGGCTTCACTTCCCAGCTTCGTCTCTGTGATTTCCTGAGTTCCTTCACCAAAAGGGGGCCGACAAAGCTATTCTGAAAATATGTGGTCAATTTCCTCTAAACATCATATAGGAAAAAAACACCCAGACCCCAAGAAAATGATTGCAAAGGTGCTAAACCCCTTTAGAACTGCCTGCTTTTGAAAAAGGCATTTTTGACAGAGGCTGTGTGTCAGTGTTTACCATGTGTAGGACCTGACTGGGATGAGATGCTGGTGCTGGCACTTGGATATTAGGAAGGAAATTGTTCCTTGTGAGGGTGGTGAGGTCCTGGCACAAGTTTCCCAGAGAAGCTGTGGCTGCTCCATCCCTGGAAGTGTCCAAGGTTGGATGGGGCTCTGAGCAACCTGGGATAGTGGAAGGTATAGGTGGTTCCTGTGCTGAGGTTCCCATCCCAAATCCATGTAGATGCTGTGTGCTGTGATCATTCTTTTATCTCCCTTCCTTTCTGTGACAGGTTTTTGGGGCTGACTCAGCTTTAGGGTGCCCAGCTGTGGTTTGTAACATCACATCAGCCTTGCAGCAGCTTTGGCATGGGGGCATCTGTCCCTGCTGTGCATTATAGGCTGCAGTGGTTCTTCCTGCTGCAGGTAACTCCAGCAGGTTTGTATGGTTCCCTAGTTTCACTTTATTTTGATTAAAACAAAAAAACAAAAAACAAAAAAACCAAAACAAAAACTCACCAGTTTTTCTACCCATTATCAGTACCTATTATCATCCCTTGTTGGGTTCCAAAGCAGCAGCCCACAAAAAGCCCAGATGTGCCCTGGAGTTCTGCAGTGGTCCTGCAGCAGGTCAGCCAGGAGCAGAGGGAGCTGAGGTGTGTGTCTGGAGCAGGGGTACAGGGCAGCCAATGGAAAGGGACAGGGATGTTCCCACCCTGGAGCCCCAGGTGTGTGTCCAGCTGCACCTCACACACTGCAGGGCCAAGAGGACGAGGGTGGGCACCTGACATGAAGAGGCAAACCCAGCTCTCCTCTCCACTCTCTCCCTCCAGTAAGAGGAGAAGAGATGGGAGTGATGATAGCTGGGCCAGGGAAGGCAGGGAGCCAGGAGCAGGAGGCTGTGCTCACACAGCATTTCACAGCTGTCCCCTGCCACTGCTCGGACAAACAACCACAGGGAGCCCTTCCCCAGCTGTGCAGGAGCAGCACCTCTGCCTGGGGCTGGGAAAGCACAACAGTGAGGGAATCAAGTGCAGAGAGATGTCTGACCCTGCTAATTAGTCTAGATTTGCAGAGCATCTGTGTCTGGACATAAACATTCTCCATTCCAAGCTGTCACAGAGCTGCCCATGTCAGCCACTCAGGCATCACTGCCCTGCACAGCACATCCTGGCAGAGATGGTGCACCTCAAAGAAGCACAAGGGCAAAGAATTCTGCTCTGAATGTCTGTAAATAATTTTTAATTAACACCAACTTGAAAAAAAAAAAAAGTGTTTTGCTTGTAGATGCTTTGTGATGGGAAAGGATGGGATTTGTTAAATAAATAATTCCTTTTGAATTAGTCACCAGGTCTAATTAAGAGATACCAAAGGGACAAGGAATCAGAAGAGCAAGTTTAAAGGAATATCTAGCTAAAACATAAGATAAAAGTAGTATTTGAAAATATCAAAATAAACAGTGTGTGTGAATGTTTTTCTTGGGATGAGCCAAGGGAAATATTTTCCTGGGATTTGGCCCATGCAATATGCAACAGATGTAACCAATCTGGTTGTTCTTTTGAATGAATTACACAATTAGTGGATAAAGGGAGATCTAGTGGATGCTCAAGCAAAGCCTGTGTGTCATTTGAGCAGCATTACCCTCCAAATGATGATGTTTGGGTCCTGCCTTAAACTACAATTGACTTCCTTTGTTGGTGGTGTGACTCCTTTCACTCCGAGGGGCTGATTTCACCTGTTTGAAAGAGGAAACATCTCTTTGATTCCTGGTGAAAATTTTAGATGTTTCAGCTCTACTGGCAAGAAGACTGCACTTGCTGGGGCATTTTTCTGTTCCTTTCAAACAGAGATACAATTAACATCTCTAACCTGATCCCGGGAAAATCTATTAGTCACAGTCAAACCATCCAGGCAGCCCAGGGGATCCTCTGCCCTTGCACTGCTGCTGCCAAGGGTTTCCTAAAGCCTGCTGGGCTTTCATCCCAGCAGCTACACGTGGGTTCTCAGCACAGCACCCAGCATGTGGAGAGCAGGCATCCCCCTTTGAGTGGCCACTGCTCTGCCCTCTCAGACTCTGCCATAAATCACCCAAGCAGAGGTGAGAGCAGAACCTCCAAGATCCTTCAATAAGAAATTCCAGATCCTGTGCTGTCCCTCACTGTTTTCTCCTGCTCCCTTCCTGTGTAAAACCCAGGGAAACTTCAGAGAGCTCTGATGGACAACTCCAGCTCTGGAAATGAGACAAAACAACACAAAAAAGGTGAGATTTAAATACCTGTTGTGGCATATGGTGAGCATTAAGTGCAGAAGAGGCTCTGATACAAAACTCTGCACAAGTTTCTATTAAAACACAAAATCTGCCTCTATGCACAGCACAATCTGCTAGTAACAGTAAACCTGAATTTCCCAACACTGTTCAGGAAGGATGTTTTTTAGTATGTGCTTGTGTGTATCCCTGGTTTGTGCGATTCCCAGACTCAAAGCTACATGAAGTTGGGAGGAGCTTTGGGAGCCTGTATCAGCAACACATGAACAAAAGTTGTCATAAACCCACTGTAACAATCAAAAAAGACATGCTTTAAAATAAAAAATAAAAAAAAAAGAAGGTGAAGCCCAAATAATAAAACAGCAATAAAATACTACTAACACAAGAGCTTTGTTTCTGCCTCTGCCAAGGAAGACAAGGCTCAAAGGATAATTTGTGCCCAGCCTTTCCCAACTGAGGCATTACTGAGATGAAGGAAGCACAAAAAGGCACACAGGGATTTTTTTTTCCCCTTTCCCTTTGTACATCTGCCTTGTGTTATTCCCAGAATCCTGATGTCAGTGCACCTGAGGAAAGGGCTTGGAGAGTGTTACCTGCCCAGCAGAGCTGGGTGTTTGCAGGTGAGCTGGCAGGGCTGTTGGGGGACAGCACAATTTGTTGAATTCTTCCATCTCCAAAACTAAATACAGGTTATCAGAGAGAAATATTAAAGGTTGATTGTTTCCTTCTCTGCCTTCAAAGTTTCTCTGCAATGTGTTGTGTGCTCCCCACAAAAACAATGATTCAGAAATGGTGCTGAGCATTGTAGTGAGGGAAGGAAGTGTTATTCAAGCCAGTCTTTGTGCTGGCTTGGGATCTCCTTGCAATATTAACACAGCTTGCTACTGAAATTGGGACAAACTCTCCCTTTGCCATGGGTGGTATTACTCAAATGAGTAAAAAATGAATCTACATTCATCTCAGCTTTCAGGAATAGGCCTTTAAATCATGACTAAATGCATGGCAAATATGTGATACAACATGGTAAATACTCAGAGAAAATGTGGTACCTCTAAAGGAATGGGGTAGGTTAATAAATAACCTATTGTTTATTTATTTAATTTGTTTTTACATACCACAGTTACCAGATGCATTCAGACTTTTTCATGTACTTTTTACTTTTCCCATCCCATTGTCTTTAGAATGGTTCTCCCAGGATTTTAAGTAAATAGATAAGAGAAACAGGTTAAGCTTTTGCACTGGTGATATAAACACTTCTTCACCTACCAAATGCTCCGGGGGTTTTACTTATGGCCATAACTGATACTATTGACATTAAATACCAGGATACCTTGTGTCTGGCTGCTGGAGTATGACAGGTAGCTCACTTTCCTCCTTTTCATTTTAAAAAAGTCTCTCCTTGGACCACATGTCTGTCCCACAGAAATATGGCAGAGCTGAATTCCCAGATGTGTGTGCTGCCTCCATGCTGTCCCTGCTGACATTCAGCACTGGTTATCCAAGCTTTCATCTCTTCGTCTTTAAAACACTGCCATCTGTTGTTTCCAGACGGTTCAGTCTTCTGTTTATCCAAAACTTTGTTCCAGGCCATATGGAAAAAATATCTATTTTCAATTAACCATCATATTTTCTTAAAATATACTGCAGTGATGAGAAAAAAAACAGGCCTTGCTTACGCAGAGCTGCTCGTGAAGGGAATGACATTTTATTACGCACTGGAGTTTCAAGATTTTGACCATGTGGCCATTCAGAACATTCAGATACCACAGAAGCTGCCAATTTTGTCACAACACAAACATGCTTGAAGCATTTGAAAGCTGTTGTCATATATATATATATATATATATATTTCATTGATATTAGCATATTAATCAAGTAATTTCCAAACACTTTTCTAAACAGGCCATTTTCAGCATTTTCCTTCTGCAGTTAGAAACTCCTCATGGAGTCATAAAATGGTTTGGGTTGGAAGGAACCTTGAAAATCATCTTGTTCCAAACCCCTGCCATGGAAAGGGACACCTTTCACATTTCAGGTGCTCAGGGTTCCATCTTGGCTCTTCCAGGTTAGTTTCCTCCCAAAATTCTCCTGTGCTTGTGCTGTGAGACCCCATCCTCATCATGAACCAGAAGGGCAGTGAAAAAAAGAGACAGTGAGGACATTGCCTTCAACTCAGAGCAGAAATGAAGGAGGTTTAAAAAAAGCCAGTGGAGGTACTCACCCAAGAGTTCATCTCTATGAGATAAATTCCATCTTTTCTTTCCTGAACTGAATTTCTGATAAAACGATTTTCAATGCTAAAAAGTGAAGGGGATACCAGGCTTGGGCAGAAATAGATTTCTTCAAGACTAAAAAAGAAATAAATATAAAAGGATGTTATTTTTAGGAACAGACTATGCTTGTCATTCCTCAGTTCAAAGGAATATTTAAAATGAGAAGTTGAGTTTCCATTCAAAGCCATCCTCTTTGAAGCAGGATAAAGGCCTGGCCTTCCATCCTTCAAACAACTGCAAGATTTTCTCCTCCTGAGTTACAGTCTTGTCCTCCCAGCCACCCACAGGCAGCAGCCTCCCCCAGATCCAGGCAGATTATGGCTCTGTAAAGTGACCCAAGTTGAAACTAAGGAGGGAAACAGGTGCCAGGTGGCCAGCACAGACTGGTACAGAACTGCCTGGCTCTCTCATGCTGCTCCTCACCTCTAATTTACCAGCACAGACTGGTACAGAACTGCCTGGGTCTCTCATGCTGCTCCTCACTTCTAATTTACCAGCTCTCAGTGTAACCAGGGAGAAAGAGCATGCAAAAGGCAGTGGTGCAGATGTGGGAAATCCTGAAGGCAAGAACAAAATCTAACTGCATGCTAAGTGTACAGGCAATATTAATGTGTGTTACATTTAATTAATCAGAGAATTAGCAAGACCTAGCTGAACACTGGTTTCTTTCTGCTGGGTGATTACAGGCTGCTTCTCAGCTTGAAACAGTGCCAGATATATTTTTTTGCCCATTGCTTGTAGTACTCCATCCAATTTTCATCCACTTGAGAGTGCTTAACTGCATATCCAACAGAGTTCCAGAAAGGAAAATGGTGTGAGTGCTGTGCAAAATGTGCTATCTTAGATGTAAGGCATGGACAACTCAGTATCTTTTGCCTGCTATTTTATATTTATTTTATTTTATCTTATTTGAATGATCAAAGAATACCTGGCCAGGTGGACAGTTAGAATGATCTTAGGTTTTGGATTTTCCAGAAGCTTAAAACTTAACAGCTTTCTATAAAGCCCATCTCTGTGGGACATTGTGCTTTTTATCAGCTCATTTTACCTGTCAGGAGCTCATTCAGCCTTTTCCAAAACTACTTGTTTTAAAAGTCATCAGTGTTTAAATCTTTGTGACAGTGAAGTGGAGGTCCCCAAGTGACGCTCCCACTTGTGGATCCATTTCTCACTTTTCCTCTGGCAGCAGTGATCTGTAGCTAGAAGTGTGTTGTGCTTATAAGCAAACAAAGTCCTTGCATGAATTTACAGCCAAGAAGCTTTTGGGATTACTGAAAAAGAAAATAGGGTTGTTTTTTCCCCTATAGGAAATTTTAGGTGCAAGAACATGGTGCAGTCCTGGGCGAAAGATTCCCAGCCAGCTCCATATGGAAGCACACAGATATTGAGAACAACAATGTTTTCAGCTCAGTGTTTATTTGGGAAAAGCAGAGGGAAAGAGGGCTGAGGCAGAGGCCCAAACTATGTTAGGGAAACAGTCCTCTAGTGTCAGTCACATTTTGCACTGGAGTACAAGCAGTGTGCTTCTTTAATGCAATAAGAATATATTTCCTCTAGCTCCAGTGAGTAGAAAGAAGCATGACAGAATCAGCCTGTGATCTGACTTCCCTGTTTTCCCTCTGGTGATGTGAAAAATGGTATATCATGCTTGGACTGCTCTGTGATTTTTTTTATTTTTTGGATTTTGGATGGTTTCTTCTTCTGGAGGGGAGAATTATTCTCCAAAATGATTATACAGCCCCGGAGTGATCACTGCCCATTGAGGGGTCCATAGATGGACACAATATCCTTGTGGCTCAAAGATGACAGAGAACACCCTGCTCTCTGAAGACACTGCTGCTGTTCTTGAGCATCAGCACTGATGTCACTGATGACCCAGGTGCCTCTAGATGGGTAGAGGGGGTTTTCAGTGGCTTCAGATTTTCAGTGGTTTCACAGGTAGGAAAGCTGACAACGTGGGAGCCATCCACTGCCAGGGTGCATGTTCACACTCAGGTAAGCCTTATGAGAGAGATTCTAACTGTGTCTGCAGCTGGGCAGGGCTGACAGGCAGAACTTCTGATTCTGAAGATGTGTTGCCTGGAGGCCAGGAAACACAGTGAGGTCTGTGTCACCTTCA
The DNA here is from genome assembly GCA_034336665.1 of Luscinia megarhynchos. Lineage (NCBI taxonomy): Eukaryota > Metazoa > Chordata > Aves > Passeriformes > Muscicapidae > Luscinia > Luscinia megarhynchos. The sequence goes on along the minus strand of CM067564.1, from coordinate 9,020,304 downwards.
GTCCTCTGAAGATTTAATGCATTAAATATTTGCCAGTCTCTTGGTACAGAGAGTTCATGATCACATGCAGGACTGCTGAAAGAGCTGCACTGCCTGTGGGTCCTGTTCCTATTCCAATGCATAAATTATTAATTCCCCTTTTGTCCTCATATATTCTTTCATGTATTTTCATGACACAGCTTTGGTGACTATTACCAATCTTTTTACCTTGGCCCATGCCTGCTGGTGGTTGAGTCACTAAATTCCCATTGTCTATGTGGCACAAATAAACAAATAATCTCTTCTAAAGGAGTCTTTCTGCAGGGATTCCTGTTGTGCTTTGCAGTTTATATCTGAGACACTGGCATGGCAAGCACAGGCTCACACTTTGCTGTTATGAGAAATGAGGAGAATCACCTGAGGATCTTGTCACTTATCTCCATACAAACAAGTCCTGCTGCCCAGAGATGTTCTGGGCTGTTTGAAAGATCCTCATGGGTCTGTCTGATTTGTCACAAGTCCCATGGGAGACCTGTGCCTTTCTGTGGGGACAGCTGGGAGTGAGCTCAGCTCTGCTTGGCCAGCACAAATGGACAGAGATAAGTCATAAGGCAACAGAATTGAGTTGTTGGTCTCTATTTTTTGCCCAGAAGTGCTTTAAATGGCATTTTTCAGTTTGAGCCAGCTGAGAGCTTCTTGGCAATGCTGCCCCAAGCTGAATTTTACTGCCTTGCAGGCTAGAAGTTACAGAATGGCTGCTTCTGCCACAGGAAGAGAGAGAAAGGAAGATGAAGAAGATGGGACAAAGTGAAAAGGAGAAAAGATGGGGATTGGAGACCTAACACAACAGGTTTTGTGAAATATATGGGAATGGTGAGCACTGTTTCTCTGTGTGGCTGATTCTCCTGCAGGAAATTCAGCTTTGCAGCAGAGATGGAAGGAGGAATTTTAGTGATTGTCCAAAAATCTCCTTAGAAAACAGCCTAGGCATCTAAATATTTTTATACACTTATCAGCCATTATCTCTAGGTGCTACTGTGGTCACAAAGTGACTAGACAAATATGACATCTATTTGCTCCACAGATGTCTTAACCCAAGAGGTAAAAATTGGGCTTTGGCAGACCCAAAGTAACAGACTCTCAGTGTCTTCATGGCTGTGGGAGCCCACATGGGCAAAGGAAAGAAAAAAAAATGTTGAGATTTGGAGAAATTTGAGAATCTGGGAAGGAGAAGGTGGGACTGGTCCTGAACTTCTCCCCTTCTTGAGAGAAGTATCAAAGGTGAGGTGTTTAAATATCAACCCCATTCTGCTTATGGCAACATAAAAATAATTCCTGGACATGTTCTAGACCTTCATTGCTGTTAATTGTATGAACATCTACTGGTGAGTAAAGTCCTTTTGCATGAAGTACTTCATGTCCTGTACTGATTTAAGATTCCTTTTTTTCCTATTTGGGTGTGTATGATGAGTGGAATTCATTGGTCAAGGATGTTGCTGAGGGAAATGAAATGTTAGGGGAAGACAGAGAAGCATCACATTGAGCTGAACGAGGTTTTTTCTGACTGGTGCCTCCTTGGTAGAATTTTTAGCTTAGCTACAGGACAAACCACAACCATTCTTCATGGCAGTTTGAATGATGCTGCATCAGACATTGCAAAAGGCCAATGTGAGGAGAAAAGTTTGCAAACATGCAAGTCTCTTCTTTCCTTTCAAGGTAAAACTCATCCAAATATCTCAGATGATGAAATTTAAATAGGTTTATGCTTCATAATCTAAAAGGGAAAAACAAGGGTAAGTTTATGGTAATATACATGTCCTCTCTCAGCTGCTGAGAGGACTTAGCATGCTGGTTAGTTACATTTTACCTAAATATATGAATTTGTGCTGAGGGTGATAAGCTGCTTGGAAATAAAATCCACAGGCAGGGCTGGGAGTTAGGTAGAGCCTATTGTTTTACTGTAAATGCAATACATCTCTGTGTGTTAGATAGAGGGATTGGCTGGACTCAGAGACAGGCAGTGATCTCAGAATACAGGAGCACTGTTCAGCAGAATGAACCATTCCTCTGAAGCATTTTTCTGTGTCCTGTGACAAAAGGGTGCATTTGGGTATGGTCACTTCCCAATGCTACCCCCAAAGAGGCAGAACCTTGTGCTGGCAGGAGACACGGGCAGCCTTGTTCACCACCACTCTGCTGAGTAACCTTGTGGCCTCATCCTCATCACCCCGTGTCATTCCCTTACCCTGCCTCCTGCTCCATCCCCTGGCCCTTTGTTCTGGCTGCAATTAGGGTGTCAGGGCACTGACCACGACCCCTTATCGCTGTGGAGACTTTTGTGACCTTAGCAGAGAATGGGAGACAATGACCTCTCTCTTATCGTTGCTTTGGATGATTTTGGTGATGGCTCCCTTCTCATCTAGAGCACATTTGATCATGTAATACACAGACTTCCATTTGGTTTGTATATCCTGAAAAATGGAATGGTTTTATACTCAGCTGCATTCCATGCAAAGGTTTTGCAAACTTTGGTAGATTAATTAAACTGGATCTCTCCCCTCTCCCTACCTCCATTATGCTGAGATCCAGTGGAATTTGCCTTGGATGAAGCCAATAAATTTCAACACTGACTTCCTTATACTAAAGAAAAGTTGAGCCCAGCAGGGAGGCGTGGGAGGTGAAGGTTTTATTCCTCATCTGATCTCCTCTGTGACCTTGAGGAGGTTACCTCTCTGCAGCAGCTCCCATCCTATCCATACTTTTTGTATCCTGGCTCTTGAGGCTGGAAGTGCTTTTTGGGGGAAGGATTGTTTCTGCATGCTTATGAAGTGTCTCACCAGCCAGCATCCTGATGGATATCTCAAAACTCTTTTGTAACATCCCTAAAATAAGGTATCCTGACAGGAGAAACAGCTTCTACTGACAAGAGAGGTAAGTTCTAGTATAGAGGTGGAAGTGAAGGGACAAACAGAAAAACAGCAAAAACAGCAAAGCTGAGAGGCAGAGCCTACTGGTTGCCATAAGTGGCCATTTGGCAAAAGTTATACAAGTTTCATAGTCTCTGCACAAGCAATTCAGTGTGTAATTAGACATGGCATAAAAAAAAAATCCCTAAACAACAAACACACACACAAAACCTCAAACTAAAATGCCCCCTTTTTGGCAAACAGCTTTCTTTTATTTTTGTATGGTACTAGGGAAATTCATGCATTGTTCAGTGCTGCTAAGAAATCTAGCTAAATATTGGCAAATTTTATTTTTTCAGACAGTTCTGCTACACATAGCAGCTATAATTGGGATGGAGGAGGTTACAGTTCTCAGAAGACTGTATTTATTTTATCAGATTTCTCAGGGTGCTTCTAATGCTTGGATTTTGCAGCTGATTGCAAAGGCAAAACTTAGTAGGGATCTGCACTCCTAATAGGATCTGCATCAGTTGCAAGCCTGGGGCCTCAGGGCAGAGCCATCAGCCAAGCCTGCTTAAACAGGGGTGGAGATCCCACTGTCTAACAGCCATGCAGCCAGAAAACATCTGTATTTTCAACTGAGCATCTAAAGCTGGTTGCCTGCCTTTTCAGAAACGGCCCCTAATCCTATTTATGACCCTGTGACTGACAGGCATCTGCATTCCAGACGAAGTACAGAAGAGTTCTCAATTACAGGAAATATGTAGAAAGTTGCAGCAGGTTATTTGCTCATTAGACTTCCCCCTCAGTGACTGTGGGAGTGCAAGGCATGTTGGTAAACCCTCCTGCTGCCCATCATTTGTCTGTCATAATGTGATCAGCCATTCATTCCTAATGAAAAGCTAATGCCTCAAGAGAATCCAAAGGTTGGAGTTCAGAGTGGCTTCTTTGGAAGATAAAAGGGGCAGAGCTAATTCTGAACGGATGTCATTTGTGTTTCCATGTGGCTGTGCCTGCTTTCATCTTTTTTTTAAACCTGTCCAGAGCTTCAGCCCTTCTCAATGTTAAAGGATTTTTAGTGTTACTAAATTGCCTGATAAAGGGAAGCAGGAGTTTCTCATTTCTATTGATGTCTTCTTTTGGGGAGGGGAAGAATTGGCTTCCAAAAGATCAGCTGATGCTTGTGCCAGGCTCTGTCCTCAGCAGCCATGTAGCCATAGCCAGACCTACCACAGCTCTTCTCAATAGTACATCATCCTCTTCCACTTCATGGGATAGGAGGTGAAAGATGACTGGGAAAAGGTCATCCATCTTGTCACTGCTCTGTCAGAAATTCACTTCCCTGTTTCTCACCTTGGTGCTCTCATTACTACTGCTTTTTATCCTTTGAAGGCATGAACTAGAAGTAGTAATTTGGGATGTTTCCACTACAATTTCTAGGGGAAAAATACTGAAGTTTACTTTTCTGTGATGGGAAGAATGAGGCAGGCATGTCCCCTTTGCCTCAATGCACTGCTTTGGCCAGGATTTCAAGAGGATCCATTATTGTCTCTTCTAGGTGGTCAGAGATTCATATTCAGTCTTTACAAGAAATTGCAGTTTGACTGTCTTTACTTTTCTCTATACCACACCAGCTCATGCCAGGGACAATTCTGTGATCCTGGTGGCTGTCCCAGGATCCCACTGAGGTGACCATTGTTATATTTAAAGTGTGTTTTTCTGGAGTTTCAATGTAAATGGATCTGTGAGCATCCTCAGGCAGGAGTCTGCTCTGACTTCTTGATGCTGCAGCAAAAGCACAAAACTTTTCTGATCCCTAGACAATTCCAGAAGGTTGGATAGTTCACATGTGGGGGCAATGGATAGGTCCCAAGAACAACCTGCAAGATGCAGAGAATTCAGGATAAATTTGAGATCATCCCAACTGATGGTGGGATCCTCCATGTTCACACATGGTTGACAGCTCCATGATGTTTTCAGTCCAAGTTATTTGCCCACCCCAAAGCCTCACATCCAAAGGATCTGAGCTAATTCCAGGAAAATGTGTGCCCGTTTCAGACATGAAAAACTGAAGGGAGGCACAACAGAGAGGAGTGTGTGAGTGCATGTGCAAATAATAAGTGTCCCTTTCTCTGCCCCCCCTCCCAGCACCCACTGCTCTGGAAGACTCTGGGCACCTTGACAAAATTTAACTCAAACAATCTTTTCTAATTGGTCAGCATGTCCTTAAGTAAACCTTGAAACCACCACAGAGTTAGGCAAGAGAGGAAATAGCAAATCCTGACATCTCCTACACACGCAATGCCCGGAGCAACGCACGGAGGAGAATTAGGAAGAAACAAAAACATCTTGAATTTCTCCTTGAAAGTGTTTGCCACAGCTGGTCTTTGGCATGTGATAGAGGGGGTTATCAGCATCACAGGTCTCTGCAGATTAAACTATTGCTTTATTTGGCTAATTGAATATCTTTGACCTTAGCAAACAACTCAATAATAATACAATTAACTTTAATAGAAGCCTCCAAATGATGCAATTCCATAATCCCTGAAATTTCAGCAGATTCAGGTGCAGATCACCAAAGAGACTCAGCATCAAAAAACTTGGTTTGAAAAGCAGGACAGGTAAAGGATGAGAGGAAGAAATTCAAATGCATTTTGCTGTTGAGAAGCTGCTATGGTGTGCTTAGCACCTGAGGCATCTGACTTCAAAAAAATGGTAAGATTCTCTGCTCCAGGAAATATTCCCCAGCTGTATCCCTCAGGTGTCCTGTGCAGGGCCAGGACTTGAACTTCAAGGATCCTTTTTGGTCCCTTCCAACACAGTGCATTCTATGATGCTGTGAAAAATGTTGTCACTCTCTGTGGTCTCCACATTGTTCTATCAATTATGGTTTAATAAATAACTGCTCTTTAGAATACTTTTACAGAATTAAGAAGAGTAACACCATTTTCCCTTCACTGCCTCGTCTCCTCTTTGCTCTGACCTTATTGCATGTGGCCATTCCAGTGGGATGCTTTTGGGGTGGGAAGAGGAGGAAGGGACAGAAGAGGAGTAAGGAACCCTTGTTTTCACATTCTAGTTTAAACCTGTACATATTTCATGAGTTACTGGATGGAAACAAAACCCCCCATGAATAGTTTTATTATCTGAATACATTTGATTTTTGCCTCAGTGATGTCTTACACAATGAATTTCATAATTCAATAAAATGATGTGGAAATGTTTAATTACTTTGCTGCCACCTTGAGTCTTTTCAATTTAATAAATCCAAGTTTGATGTTTGTGGAATGCCTTGTACCCTGGATTTTAATTTGGACCCTGAGGTTTAAGGTGCTACTACTGAATGGGAGAGAAGCATTGTGTACTCCAAGAGTTTGCAGCCTGTCTGGCTGTTCCTTTGATGTCTTTCCTAACTGAGACTCAACAACTCATGAGGCTGTACCCAGCTCATTTGAGATGTGGAATTGCAAAGTTTGTTCCTCAGTGTGGCTGGGGCTATTTGATGACAAGTGTAAATGATGTGACCTTGGTAAATCAGATGTGCCCAAAAGTACTCTAGGGACACACACATTAAAATGGCTCATGGAATACAACTGCTTCTCCATGGTCAGTTAAAACAGCTCAATGTGGCATGAAACCTAAGCAAAATTATAAATTACTTCTTGTCTCTTGACCTGAACATATCAGAGCTTCAGATAACTATATATAGGCGATGGAAAAACTTCATTGCCTATAACGAACATTGTTTACAAAATTCTCTAAATAGGGCTATTTTCCATTGCCAAATATAGACTCTTAAATGAAGCAGGAAAGCCAAAAGCCCTGCAGAACTGCCTTTATCATCTCTGCAGGCAGGAGCTGTCATGGCAATCCTCTGTGCTCTTCCTTGGCTTGCAGCTTCACCTCCACCTTACCAAAGCCAGGGAGAGTTTTTCCCTTGACTTCTAAGCTGCCTGGAACTGTCCTGGTCATCCAAGATTTGCTCACTCATTTTTTGCTTTTCAGCCCAAAATATTTGTTTTGACTCCCAAAAGGCAGAAAGCAAAGGACATTAAGGAGAACTCTCACTGAAAGCCTTGACAGAGTAACTTCACCTTAAAGCTGAAGCATCTATGGATCCTTAGGACCTCTGTTATTTTTGGAATGATTTTGGCAGTTCTGAGCACGATCAAAAGGAGCTGAACACTCACTCTCTATGCTGAGCAAATAAACCTGTCCACAATGACATTACAGGAAATCATTCCAAATACATTGTTAATATCCACCAAAAACCATGTCATGCCTTGGACAGAGGTATCCAAAGCAATGGTCATGTGTGATTATGGTCATGGCTGTTTTATAAATCCCCTGGGAAATGGGGAAAAGGATTCAAACAGGAGTGCTGAGAGTTGGAATAGGCAAAGTGGGAATGCATCTTCTGTTCTGGTAAGTGTGCACTTGGTAGGGGCAGAAAAGTGGCCTTTCTGAGGAGTGGTGATCCTGAGCTGGTTCCCTGGCCTTTCTGACAGGGAAACCAACAGCCCTTTCCCATGAAATGCCAGGCATATCTAAATTTAAATAAATAAATAAATAAATAAAATAAACCCCAGGTGAACTCCTAGTCCTCCCTTACAATAAATGTCAAACTTCCATGGATTTCCATCTTTAAAGAAAGCATAAATCCTTTTGATTCATATTTGAAAAAAAAAAATTGTCATAGAGACAAACAAGACTAAGATAAAAGAGGGGAAATAAAACAGACACAAAATAATAACTTACAAATAAATAGAACTAATTTCACACATCTCTATTTCATAGAAAGATAAAATACTTGTGAAAATAAGGAGATTGCTATTTAGTGGCCATCTTTTATAAGAAGATGTCTTCCACTCATTATGGGGCTATAGGATTTCTCACAAAATTATGTATTTAATTTTGGAGAGAGACTATTGACAAGGGCCTGGAGTGACAGGACAAGGGGAAATGGCTTCACCCTGACAGGGAGTGGGTTTGAATTATGTAATAGGAAGAAATTCTTCCCTGTAAGGATGGTGAGGCCCTGGCACAGGTTTCCCAGAGCAGCTGTGGCTGCCCCATCCCTGGCAGTGTTCCAGGCCAGGCTGCATGGGGCTCTGAGCAACCTGGGATAGTGGAAGGTGTGCCTGCCCATGGGGGTTGGAACAAGATAATCCTCAAGGTCCCATCCAATCCAAACCATTCTGTGATTCTATGATGATTCTGTATGATTTTTATGGCTCAACCTTGTGAAGCAGAAATCCTATTTCAAGTAGGAAATGAGAGGTTGAACTCTACCAGATCTCCAGATATCATTTCAAATCTGGGAGCAGTGTTGCCACACACTGGTTTTGCACTGTGAGAAGCTAAACACTTGCCTAGATCTTCTTATAAGTAGAGACTTAGAATCTTGGTTCAAATTATTCTTTTTTTTCCCCACCTCTGTTCTTGAAATCATACCTTAGCGTTGGATTAAATAGAATACATGACTCTGACCCCAGTCCATTTAAGTAATAATGAAACTATTCTGGGATATTTTTTGTTGTTTTTGCACGTGCCTTTCCCAATTTATTTAAAACACATGAGAGATAAAATGTTTGAGTCAATCTAAAACTGGGACTATTTGTCAACTAAGACCTGACAGCTGGGAGGCTGGTGCCAAATTGGCAAATCAATGTCCAGGCTTCAACTGGACTTGAATTTTTCTAATTGCATGTGTTGCTGGCAGCCAACAAACAAGAACAGATACAGCAGTGTATAAGCTCTGTGCCATTCATTAATTTGCTCTCATGAGCCAGTGTGTGCCCACAAAGACTTTTCCCTTCTATCATAGGTAAGGGATGGATTTAAAACACAGCTATCTGGGAACTTTGATGTAGCCCTTGAAGGAAAACTCTTTCTTGTGGAATGAAATGCTAGAGACTGATGTTTTCTTGTCCCTCAACCTCTTCCCCCCTCCAATCAAACATCAGGTGCAGCATGCAAGTGGGCATGTGGGGAACTGCTGCTTCTCCACTTGGTGCTTTTTTCCTTCTCCCAGCATTTGTACATGTGGGGCTCTGAGAAGAGCCCTGCAGGTCTGAGAGCAGGGCTGTCCCTCTGGTCTCTGCAGCTGGGCTGAGTTCTTGCTGAACCACTCAGGCTGTGGATGAGCAGGCAAGCCTTGATGCCCTGCTCTGCAGGAGGCAGCCGGGAGCTTCTCCAGCACAGAGAATTGGAGAATTCTCCTGCACAGAGCTTGGAATTACCAAGTTTGTTAGAACAAGTGGCTGGGTGGGAATGGATGCTGTCTTATCTAACTGATTGCACTTGGAATGGCTTCATGCTTTGCAGATGCTTTTTTGAGGGAGTTTAAGCAAAAGACAGCTACCAGAGGATAAGCTGTTTCTGAAGACATTTGGCTCTTGCAGCAAATTCACTTGCCAAAGAAAACTGTGTTCCATTTCTATCAGAGCCCCTGGAAACATTTCTCCTGCTGTTGTCTGCTCCTCTCTGCTTTCTCAAGCAAGTGACTATTGTCTTCTTTAGACAGGAAATTTCTTTCTTAGCCTCTTTTTTCCTCCATCAGGGCTGCTTCTTTTGCTTCCTTTCTTTTCCTTTTGCAAATATTGCACATTTCTGCTGCCAGCTACTTTATCTCCTTCCTTATCGTGCTTCTTTTCAGCCAACAGCCTTTACAGAAATCTATTTTACCTCTGGAAATCAGTGAAGAGGCAATTTCACATCATTTAAAACAGCCACCAGACAACTGTATGCTAAAGAGCACTTCCACTGTGTGCAGAGCCTTGCTGGACACATCCCTGGCTGCAGAAGTTGCACACCAGGGATCATTATGTGTGGGGTACAGGCACCTAATGTGGCATAAGGCAGCATTTGACACAGAAAAAAAGATGAATTTTTAAGCTCCAATGCTGCAAAAAACCCAAACCAATATATCTTCACATATTCAAGGGAGCACAAATCCAGACTTTACACAATTAAACCAAACTTTAAAGTAGGCTGTAAAGGGACTTGTTCTATCAAAGCATGGAGTAATTTTAATCTGCCCTCATGTCCAGGGACACACACACCCACTGTAAGTTGCTTCATGTTAAAGCAATGAAGAAAACTATTTTAAAACTTCTTCCCTTTCCAGCCAATAAATCTTTTGGTACCTAATTTTTTAAGGAGTGTGTCTGTGGAAAGGGCAGTCTGGCTCAGAAAAGCAAAAGGTTTCAAACTCTCAGAAGTTCAATAGCCCTGTTTATCTGCTACCTCACCCAGAGATATTTAAAACAATCATTGGAACATTTCCTGCCTGATTTTCTTATCCCTGCAGGGTAAATTCTTCCCACCTGTAATAATGCCTTACAAGGAACATTTGTTTTAATGGCAGGGTATAAAGAAGTTCCCTTTAGTGATTCCCATTAAATTTCTATTATAAAGAAGTCTTGAGATGATAAATTTAGCCCCATTAATTATTTGCAGAATCCATGAATGGTTACCCTGCTTAATAATGTTTGAAATATATAATATTAAATGCAAAATTCAGGTTCCAGCTGCCATATGTTCAACATCCATCACTCCACCTAATTTTCCTCATGGTTGCTCTTGGGTGTAGGATTCAGCCCATGCATCCCTTCTAATCTCTCTCCAACATTGCTGCTGCTCCAGTGTGAATGTAGTACAAGAAAAATCAGATTCAGGCCCAGATATTCATTAAGAATCCAATGTTAAGTTACATCTGGAAAGCTTTCATGGCATGTCAATAGCATGTAATCAGTCATGCTAATGGCACACTGTAAAAAAGCTACAACCCACACAAAACATGGAGTGGGAAGTACTTGCATTAAGCAGGGGGAGTTGGGGTCTGGTGTCACCCTTGCTGAGATGGGTGGCACAGAACAAATTTGTGCTGTAAGCAGGAGCAGAATGAGCCTCATGACATTTTCAGGACATTTCAATTAGTGGGGAAAAAACACCACATTTCCTGAAACATGCTGCAGCAGATGGAACCTGCAGGGCAGCTCCTCTGGTGCTAAGATGTTGGAGAGGGTCACAGCCCCCTGTGTCTGGAGGCAATCAAAGATGAGTGGTTTATGGGTTGTGTGCAAGTCCGAGTTACTGCATACACAGCGGTTTATTTGGTGATACGAATATAATGAAGTTTTACAAAGTAAAATATCTCCAGTATTGACCCTAATGTTGATTTCATATTTGTGGAAATGTGAGCAGAGCATAGAGTAAACTCAGTGTCAGGAGGAAAATGATGGCATTGGGAAAACAGCTAAGAGTAACTTCTTATCACAGGGGAAAGTATGAAAAAAACCCCAGGGTTTCAATTCTTTCAGCATCTAACTAGTTATACGATCCAATATGAGCAAATAAATCCCATCAGCAACACCATGTCTTTATTTTTTTCCAGGAAGGTTGGAACAAGATTATCTTTAGAGTTCCTTCCAACCCAAACCACTCCATGATTTTATGATTTTATGATTCTGAGTCTATGGTTCTGTGATTCTATGGGTTCTATGATGTAGAAGAGCTACTTCATGGCAAGCCTGAGCCCAGATATGCTGCCTATTTGTGTCCCAGAACTGCAGAAATCCCCTCCTGGCTGTCCCAAAGTCATGATGCCACCTCTCATCACCGAAAAAGATCATCATATTTTGGGGGCCTTTGTGGTGGACAAAGGTCTGGGGACACCACAGAGACTCCAATTGTCCTATGCAGCCATGCTGTGGCAATCTTGGACAGCAGAGCTAAGAGGAATTTCTCTTTTGAAATCTGCTGATATTGATTAGGTCTCTTCAAAATCTCCTGTGCCATCATTGGGGTATTTCTGCTCTCACTGTAAAATATTTGGCACTGTAATTCAGTCATAGAGGAGAAGGGAGCTGTAAATCCATAATTAGGGTTAATTTTCACTTGTTTTGAGCTGCTCAAAGTGCTTTGGAATTGTTTCAATTAGATGGGCACCAATTCTGGGTATCATGCTGAAAAAACAAACTAGAAATATCAGAGTGAATACATGAGCAGTGTTTGTTGCAACGACTTGAGATTTTTTTAAGGGTGCATTTTGATGATTTCATTTTCTTACTTTTCTGGACCTCTGGAATGTATCTTAGAACCCTTCAGTGGTCAGAGTACCTCAGCAGTGATGGCACCTCACTCCTTCTGTGATGGAGCTGCCACAAGCACTCTGCTGGAGCATCCCCTCCCTGGGTAACTTTCTGCACATCACTAAATCGAGTCCTGCAGGCTGCACAGCCTGAAGCCCACAGCAGCTCTCATGTGCTTGGAGTTAAGGACATGCTTCAATATTTCCAGAACCAGGGCCTGCCTTCTCCCAGTGGGGAACTGTGCTCTTCCAGAGGCTTTTGCCCCAGTGTGCTTGTGGAAATCTGTCCCTTTAAGTCTTGCAGAGCTGAGCTTCTCCAGTCTCCCTGTAGCCATTTTGCAAGTGCTGACTGCTGAGTGCCTGTTCTGGTTAGTACCTGTCCTGCTTTTCTACATGCCTCTCCTTCCACCTCTGCAGCTCACACTTGTGGTGATCCAAAAAGGCTCGCCCAGAGGTAAGTCTGGCTTTTCTTTTGTGTTTGATCACGGTGGAAATGCTGTAACACATTGTTTGTGGCATGAATATCCACAGCTTTGAAAAATCTGTCTCTGTTCTCTAGTACTGAAGAGCAGGGTCTCTTCCAGGATGCAGCACTTTGCCAGATTACACTGATTAAACACACTTCTGAAGGCTCTTTCTCCTGCAAATTGAAGGAGTATTTTTGTTTTTCTCTCTAGCTCAGGCAGCTTCATTTTCAATGGTAAATGCTTAAAACAGATGCAGAGAGGTGCTCTGTTTATTGCATAAATAAAGTTCATTTTGCAGTAGTCTTTGGATTTGAAAAGACAAGGCAGAGATAGCAGCTGAAAGTGGTAAGAGGTACAGTAGCTGAAGGAAATGTGATGTGTCAAACAAATGTTAATTCTCTGTCATGTACTGAGTCACTAAAAGCAGCAGTGAATGTTGCCACTCTTGATACATCCCATATTATGTCACCTAAAAATCTGGATGCCACTGAATGGTTTAAAACTAGTTCCTGAAGAGTAATATGTAATAATGCTGTGATAATGAGGATACTGGAATAATAACTCCGGAAAAATAAAGTGTAGTATTTGCAAGAAAAGGAAGTCTATTTGGAAGCCTGATTTCCATCACAAACTAAAAGTTTTAATTGAAAGAGCTGACAGGCTTGCCTACAAAATAACATAACAGCAGGGGATCTACAGAGTCTTTTTCTATGAATGTGGTTAGCCTGCAGGAAATTCATAAGTAAGCTCAGGAATCTACCCTTTTCTTCCGGAATGCCAACAGCTTATCCCAGGGAAAAATGTGAGCAGTGGCTATTACATCATAAAGCAGTCAGTTACACTGCAGGATGACAGTCCTTTTCTGCTTAGTGCCTCTTCCAAACTTTGCAGGGGGTTTAGGAAGAGCTGTTAAGACTGTAAGACAGAAAACTGCAGAAGTTGTCCCTGTTCTGCATTTGTCGTGTACCACAGTCTGAAAAATAAATCTAAAAGCTGGAATAGCCAGGAATGCAGATCTGGCAGAAAGGAGAGCGCAGGGATGCAGAGTCCTGTGCTGCTACAAAATGTGATGCTTGGGAAGTGCTGAGAGTGCTCTCTGCCTTCTGATTTTGTGACTCTTCTGTGGTGGTTTGAGTGCTTGCAGAGCTCACTCTCAAGGAGAAGTGCTGCTAATAAATGAGTATTTAACCCCTTCCAACAGCCATGGCAACATCTTGCCTGCCTTGTGTGAGCTGTGCTTCAGAGCTGACATGGAGGAGAGCTCTGCAATCCTGAATGTGGCACACTTCAGTCTGTGCTCTGCCTTGGGTCAGCCACTGCCCACACAGCTGCACAGAATCTCAGGATGGGTCAGGCTGAAGGGACCACAGAGGGTCACTGGTGCCACCTCCCTGCTCCAGCAGGGCCCATCCCAGAGCACAGGGCACAGGATTGTGTCCAGAGGGGTCTGGGAATATCCCCAGTGAGGAGACTCCACACCCTCTCTGGGCAGTGCCCAGGGAAGAAGTTGTGCCTCCTGTGCAGGTGGAACCCCCTGGGCTCAGTCCCTGCCCGTGGCTCTGGTGCCATTGCTGGGCCCTGGAGCAGAGCCTGGCCCTGCTCTGCCCCTCCCTGCACACAGGGACACCCAGGGCTCAGGGCCCCTCTCAGCTGGGGCTCCTCTCCAGCCTGGACAGCCCCAGCTCCCTCAGCCTTTCCCTGGCAGAGATGCTCCAGGCCCTAAATCATCTCTGCAGCCTCTGCTGGCCCCGCTCCAGGAGCTCCCTGTCCCTGCTGTGCTGCTGATCCCAGAGCTGGACACAGCTCTCCAGATGTGCCTCCAGGGCTGGGCAGAGGGGCAGGAGCACTCCTGACCTGCTGGGGATGCTCTTCCTGATGCACCCCAGGACACCACTGACCTTCTCAGCCCCAGGGTGCTGCTGGCTCATGGACAGTCACAGCAATCCCAAATGGCAGGGCAGGTTTTGTCCTTGGAGCAGTGGAAGTGGTTCAGCTGGACACTGGGGCAGAACGGGGGTGCTCATCCCTGTGGGGTCTGCCACGGCCCTGGGTTTTGTGAATCACTTCAAACCCCATCAGCAATGGAGGCTACTTTCTCAGCCTCCTGCTTTTGGTGCAGGTGCCATAGGAAGATTTTTCCATGGAGTCACAGCCCACTGCCTGGTGCAGAAGAGATGCCTGCTCCCAAGTGTGTGCAAACTGCAAACGTGTTTTGAGGTGCTGCCTTCCTACTCCTTGGCTTGTGTTATGGGAACAACATCAATATAGTGGCAAATCCTTTTAAAACATCTAATATTTCATTGTTGCTTTGAAGGCTGCTGCCCTGGCCTGTGGGACAGGGCTGTGCTGCCATCTCGGAGGAATGTGACCCTGCCTTCCTGCGCACGTAGCCATGCTGGCTCAGGGCCTGCTCTGATGGAGCAGACAGTGCCTTTAAATTCAACCACCTTGCACTCCACCACCAAGGACAGCTTTGTTCTGCCTTGCTGTCCAGCTGTTATTCTACAGCTCTGTGTTCCCAGATTAAGGAGCTGGTTATATTTTTAACTCCCAAAATGTCTTTCCCATTAGCTCTTTCCCACTTGATCTGTGTGGGTGGCCTGCAGCTCCTTGGCCCAAACTCACACTTAACCTTAGTCAGTCTTCCAGAGCTGGCTGATCCTGTCACCTGCCCAGCCCACCAATGGGTCATTGTCCTGCACCCAATTTGTCATTCCTATTGTAAACTGCACATTGGAGGGTTGGCATTTTGTCCCCACTGCCAAACACCCGAAGGAGTTGTCTCTTCCCCACTCCTTGCTCTCTCCCCTCCCTCAATTGAAGTTGTTTCTCCTGGGATTTCCATCTCTGTATTATGAACCCTTTCGGTTTTGGTCAGTGTTGACAGCTTTAACTTCATTTTTAGAGCTCACACTTGTGCTGAAAGCACCTGGCACTTGCCCTTGACAGAATATCTTAATTTGAAATGCTGGGATTCGTAGGTAACCCGTACTCGAGACAAATCTTCCAGCCCATAGAGGCTTCTGGAATTACAGAGTAGGTCCACAGAAAAAAAGTAAAATTAAAACTCACATGAGGGTAAAAGGGAATCAATAACTATATAAATATATGTTTTCCTGTGATGAGAAATCTTATTTTTTATTATATTAAGGAAAAGCTAATTTTATTAAAGGCTAGATTAATGTGTGCTGGGCACTTTACTCCAACACTCCCAAAAATCCCTCTAATTTAGCCCAACTCCCTTTCTCCTCATAGGTAATTCCTACTTTTAGCATGTTGGGCCAGGGGACAAACAAAGTGGTCTGCAAATAAGGTTGTGATCCTGACACAAAACAAGTATTTATCCTCATTTTTTCCTTTTTAAGTCTTTGATGGAATTCTCTACTCCTTAAGACAGGGGTGCCCAGCCTGCAGCATTACAAGCTGTTTCCAGCTGGCCAAATAATTAATCTCACAGTCTGGTTTTGGCCACTTTTCCCTAGAGTCCCCCACATTTGAGTGACAGACTATTAAATTAATCTGGAGAACTATTAAGGACAGGAAAGAAATTAGCTGGGGGGGGAAGAGAGATGTGGAAGCAAATGTTAGTACTGTCCTGACAGCAGTTTGCCAGCTGCAGTGACAGATATTAGTCCTTTTCTTTTAACACCTCTGGATCTCCACAGTGAAGGATCTCACCTGCCCTGACATCAAAGATGACATTAAACAGCATTTAAGTCTGTGTGTTTGCTCTAAATCTTCCATAATTCTCTGGAGCCGTCTAGCATGGACTTGGAAAATCTTAGGACTTTATTGTAGCAACTTACTTAAGTCTTGGATGTGTATATGGATGGTAGGAGGGATGAATGCAGATAAATACCTTCTTTGGGCATGTCACTAAAATATTCACCTGCAGCTGTAGCAACCTTGAACCAGGTATTGGAATAAAAGGTACAAGGCAAGGAGAAAGTAATCTCTCATCATTACCTAAAAGATTTTCTGTTTTCTCAGCACCTTTTAGAACGTGCTGCTGTCACTCCTCATTTGAAGGGAGGTGCCCAATTTGCCTTCAGACACTGAGGTGAGCACCTCAGTCACTGAGGTGGCCTCAGTAACATCATCCTGGCTCTAAAGTTGTTCCCACAGTTATCCAGAGTGGCTTTTCCACCTGGTATTCCCAGATATCTCTGCATGTAACTGACTTCCCTTTCCCCAGCACCCGGTGCAGGCAAGTGCATCCACATCCAAGTCCATTTGAATGACTTTTTCACAGAAGAATTTGTGAAGTGCTGCCAAATGCTTTACTGCTAAATTTGTGCTTTGATTTCTGAAAAAAATGAATGATCGGTTTTATTTGGTGTGTTCTTTTCATTGCCCTATAAATCCATGGTGTTTTATTGACCATGGTTTAATTATCAAGCACATAGCTCAGGACCATCTAGAAATTTTTTGAAGCTTTTTGCAAACTTCCATGGTCTTTGGATCAAGTCTTAAATGCTTACAGATTATCTTTGTACTTATTTTACCCTGGGATTTTAAAGCAAAATTTATAGGATGGGATCTAAGAGGCTTGATCATATTATTGTTCCATTTGGGGCTTTTTTTAGTGAACAACTATAAGTTAGATGTCTAAAATCACTAATGAACCTTAATATTACCCTGATTCCTGAAAACATTTGAGCATGTCTTGAGCTTTAAGCACAGGGTTAATCTCACTAACTCTTTGTCAAAAGACAGCTCTTTTTCCTTTAAAACTGAATGTGAACTTAAAGGTTATTTCGGATCAAGTCTTATGCAAGCAGTTAGAGTGAATTAAGTCTACTTTAATGCAGACTAAGCTATGGAACTGGCTCTCAGTAAATCCTGATTGTAGTTACGGGGTTTCTTTTTTTTGGTTTTTTTTTGAGAATGGATCTATAAACCACTCTTGCAGACAGTATTAGCAGAGACACACTAAGTGCTTAAGCATGAAAATCTCCCTGACACCAGAATTTCAGCTCAAGCTATTATATTTTATTTTGTTGGGAAACGAATGGATTTTGCAAGGCAGATGAACCCTGTGGGGGGAAAAAAACCCCAATTACTGCTATTACCATAGGTCAGCTTATTTTTTTCCCTAAGTTTGCAAACTTTTGGATTTTGTTTTTCCTCATTTTCTGCTTTTATCTCCCAAAGTTTTTTTTTAAGATCCAGTTCTGGCTTTCCTATTAATTTCTTGATATCAGCTTTTTTGTTATTTTCTGTGTTCACACCTCCTGAACTGTAGCTCTTCACTCATGGAGCCTGCACTGTTCCCACTCAGCAAACCATTGCTTGGGGCAATGGAATATTAAGTAAACACTTCATGGGAGAATGGATGACCTCAGGGCTGACAGAAATGGACACTTCAGATTATGTTTTGGCACTGTAAAAGTCTCTGGTATTTGTGAAGATTTTGTGGAAAAGCATATGAAGAGAAAAATCTCAAGGAAATTTTCCTAGCCACAAAGTCAAGATGTATTTGCAAACTGAGCCATTATTGAAGGCTGGTAAAGGCATCAAAATCCAGGACGTGATGCTTAACCAGTATCAATCATTTCAGTTTATTTCAGGTTGTAGTTCTGGAATGTTTCTAATGTAGTAAAAGTCATCATGCTAATTATGCTCAATAATACCTACTGAAAAATGCCTGGGAAAGCACAAACCATGAAGTTTCTGGTAAACTAAAAAGAAAATCTGCTTGGGCACCACCGTTTAGCAGGACTGGGATTTTTGTCTTTGCTCCAAATAAACTGCTGTTGCCTAAAGCACTTTTGTTTCTGAACAAGAGCATCTTCACTGAGCCTGCAGTATGCACATGCTGCCTTCATCTCCCAGTTTTCTTGTGCCAGCAGTAGTTGTGGATTTCAGACTTTAATTCTGAATGCTAGTACCTGCATGTTTAACTTTGATTTCTCATCGTTTCTTCAGACAAAACCAAGCCACTGAAGTTCCATCTGAAGCAAGAATCAGAGTTGATTTTGAATTCTCTGCATTGTGGTTCTCAGGGAAGATTGCTTAGCTGGTGGCATGGAAAACCCCTGGGGTTTGCCTGGTGAGCTGCATTGAATCAGTCTGAGAGCTGCCAACAATATCCCTCTGAGCAGGGCAGAGGTAATTTAAAGCATGGACGTGTAGGTCTCTATAACCTATCACATTAAATAATTCCATCAGCATCCATCACAGAGCCTCATGGGCAGCAGCTACATGGCACACAGAAATTGAGAGTCTGAGCTCACACAGAGCCCACCACCTGCTTTCAAATGTCACGGATGTAATTCCAAGCTTTATTGTATCAGTAAAAAATGGGACTAATCCCACTGAAGTCAGACATTAAACCTGCATGAGATCAGAATAAAGCTGAGTATTTATTAGTTGTATGTGTGACTTAGACGCTTTCCACTATTCATGTTATTTTTTCCTGTACATTCCGGATTCAAATAAACTGTTCAACAGCGAATACTGCTAAAAAACCCACCAGATTTTGCCTTTCATTTTGTGTGGACCAGGTCCAGACTATTGCAGCACTGCCCTGATATTTCTTGAAGGTGGTTTATGAAATGGCATTATGGATCCTTCTCTTTGAGATCCCGTGGAGGGAGATAAAGGGCATGCCCTGGATCAGCCTCTGAATGATGGAGTTGTCCTTGTGCTGCCCTTGCCTGGAGAAGTGTGTTCTGCAGCTGTTTGATCACTGCTCTCCCTTTCTGTGCTGCTGACACCCTCGAGTCTCCCTGGGCATTCAGGAAAAGGGAGGAAGGAGCCACAGGGATTTCTGAGTTTGTCTCCTCAACCCAGTCTCAGTACTGAGGTGCTTTTCATTGTCACTCCCCTGAAAATTCTCCCTGCATTATTCTGTCAGGAAACTTCACCACATAATTTTGTAGTGAAGGGAAAACAGATCGCTGAAAAACTCTACTCAATGAGGCTTTTCCTCTTTCTGCCTAAGTTCTATTCTCCAGCGCCCTCATATCCCTCTGACAAAACTACAGGCAGCAGGCCCTTTCTCAGAAACCCATATCTTCCATTTCTGCAGGAAAAAAATTTAAAAAGCCATGGGAGTTTGAGACAAAACTGTTCCCATGAGAACTCCCTCTTGCATAATTGCTGTTATCTGATTATGGTGGGAGAAGGGTTTTTTTCTCCTTTACCCCCGCCTAGGACAAGTACCATGTCCTGACGCCAAGTCTCAGGAATCCAAGAGTATTGACCTAGGGAATAAGTGCCTCTGAGTCAGATCCTGAGACCAGGAAGATCCTGAGGGCTGCATTTTAAGCTTTTGAGGGATCTAGTTTTCAAGGAGGCCATGTAATAATTATTGCCCCATCCATCTCCCACTTCTTCTTCCCGTCAGCTTTCCAGCTGACCAGATTCTTCCTCCTAAAGTCTTCAAATGTGATAGCATGGCATAGATGTGGTGAATGTGGCAGCTGAGCTCTCCCTCTCTGCAGAAAAAAAAATCCTTCCTAGTAGTTTTATCCTTAGGACATAAACTCAGGGATCATGCTCTGACCTGAGATTTGGCTCATCTATTGGGGTTATTCTGAATGCTCTGTCAGCAGTGTGGAAATGAGCAAATTTCTGTTTTCTGAACTTAATGGGAATCACATTGAGCAGATTTGTGCAATAACAAAGATTACAAAAATTATGCTCAATGTGAGCAGTGAGCTGTGTCACATACAAATCTGACTCGAGATATTTGTAATAACTTGAAAAAAAATGTCATTTGATATTTTAAAACATATTTAATCTCTGAGCCTGAGAAACCGATTCTGTCATTTTCACACGTTTGTTTTCACTCGCTGCTGTACAAGCCTGGGACTTGCAACTCTTATATTGCTCAGCAGCTTTACAGCCATGTTTCTGCTTCATTATCCACAAAGATTGCACACCACAAACCTTACAAGCAGTAAGTTGAGGTGGTTATTTTACAAAATATGTTGTGTAAAACAAAACCAAAATTTGTATTAAAATTCCTGTCAGAGACACTGAGAACATAAATAAGAATCAACAGAGGTTATTTGCAGTGCTAGACACAGTATTTTGCTGCATATTTCCATTTACAGGGTTCTTTTCTTTTGTAAATTGCTGCTAAATATATGTGTACTGGTCATACCAGACTGTTCAAAACTTAATTTAAAACCCAAATCCCTGAAACTAGACAAAGTAATGAGCAATTTTTATGAACTAATGTTAAAAACTTGGCTTGTTTTGTGTGGTGAATAATGTTTCCAATGTATTCAATGTGGATTTAGTACCTTCTGAGCCAAATTTTGCCCTCACTTAACAGCTTCACAGTCCTGAGTGCTGAAAACAGGGGCTGCACAGGGTAACTGAGAGCAAGACTTCATCATTTGTGCTAAGCAAGCGTGGTTAATTCCTCATCAACACAGGGGGATTAACCCCAATTAATAGAGGTTCATTTTGCTTTTGAATTACTGCTACAGATGATCTAATGGTATTTGTTTAACCCTTATCAGAGCAGGAAAGAGCCTTTCATCTGATGTTACAGTTGAACAGCTGAATTCTCCCTCGCTTTCCAAAATCTCTGCAAGGTGTTCGCCACCCAACAGCTCCCTCTCCCTGCATTTTTCAGCACTTATTTTGCTTTCCTACACCCTCCATGGGAATATTTTTGCTTAGAGGGAAAGGACCATGCTACCTGCCTTCTTAGCAGCCTCCCCTGGATGAACTAGCTGGTCTACCAATGGCTCTGTCTGCTCCCTGTGACACAGGTGAAGAGGGACAATGTGCTGTGTTTTGGAAAAGGCCAACACTGCAACCACTGCAGCCTCTTACAGAAGATATACTCAGATTCACACAAGGCGTGTTTATGTGAACTGAGAAACGGTCCTGCTGCCAAAGATCATCCCTGAAAGTGCTCAAGGACAGGTTGGATGTGGCTCTGAGAAACCTGGTCTAGTGGAAGGTGTCCCTGCCCGTGGTAGGAGGGTTGGAATGAGTTCATCTTTAAGGTCATTCCCAAACCCAACCACTATAGGATATCCTGGGCATCTGAACCCTTGGACATGCAGAACGCAAAGCTTGATCACCAGCCCTTAATTGTGCAACTCAAGACTGAAATCAGAGCAGGAGATGTGTGAACATGTGGATACAAAGATGGCACAGGGCTGCCTCACTCTGTCTTTGCTCCTTGGTTGTTGTGTACACAGCCACTTCTCAATCAGCCTGGTCATGATCTCACCTACTGTGTGGGTAAGAGCTCCAAAATAGGACCCTGTGATCAAAATGTCCGGAAACATGAGGTCATGACATCAAGAGGACAGTTCCGTGGTCAAAGTATGGCTTTCAGGTGCTGCTGGCTTCAAAGCTCAGCCCTAAGACAAAGGAGAAATCTATAATTGGGGACATTCATGCAAAGCATTACCTCTTGTTGTTCATCAGAGGTGCCAAAGCAGCTAGAGATTACAAAAAACAATCTAATAAACAAACAAACAAACAAATGAAGAACCCTCAAAGGGACAAGAAAAAAAAAAAGGAAAAGTAAAAAAAGTATCCAGCTCAAGAATGTAATGAGCTTCAGGAAAAAAATACACTTTTTTCCCCCACAGAGATTAGCTAAATCATTAAAATAAGGATGTCATTGCTGAACTCTGCAGTCACCTGCCCAGAACTGCAGGGACCCACAGTGGTAGCGAGTGGCCGACTTTCCCGGGAAAGTTTTTTGTTATCCTCAAATTGCTTGGTTTTTTTACACCACATCTGTGCTTGCTTCGTCATTCTGCCATCTGCTGTAACAAAATACAGACAAAGCATTTCAGAGAACAACCCCTCCACACTTTAAAATGCTCCAAGCCGGAGCAGAGCCTTTTACTTCCCACAAGCTGCATGCAGTGCTTATTATCCTAGCCTACTCCTCCTCCTCTTCCTCCTCCTCCTGCCCCACATCCATGATGAATTACACACGCTTAGCAAGCATGGAGAGCAGAGAATCCCATTCCTTTTGCCACAATGTTTCTATTAAATGAAACGAATGTTCCTGCGCTTGACTTCGCTGCGCAAACGCATTCGCCGAGAGGTCAGAGATAGCAGGTCGTTATCATGAAATTTTTAATTTTGGAACTCCCAATCAGGCTCATTTCCTGTTTGGTATTGTCTGCAGATACACAATGCAAAAGCCTCGGGTTGCTAAAGAATTGAAATAACAGAGTATGAGAAGAGTGGTTTTGAGCACACACTCTGTAAAGTCCAGTCAAAGTTTCTTCCTGGTGCAGCCGCACAAATCTCTTGGTAGCAGTAAACTCTCTGCACAGACTTCATTCCTGAACACATGTTCAAAGGTGATAAAATAAATGCAGATGGTTTTCCAAAACCTCAGTGGAGCATTTTTTGCTGTTACTAAATGGACTGGAAAAAAACTAAGGGGGAAAAAGTGGAGAAAATACAGTTTGACACAGACAGGCAATTTCAGAATAGCATTTGGTCATTTGGGAGAAAATCTAAATAAAATGTGTGCTCATAATGATCTATTGGCAAAACAATATTGACAGAGCATCTGAGCTGCCTAATGGAAGTGATTTTTAGAATGCTTAAATTAAACTGGCGTTGAGAGCTGAATATTTTGTTTAATTACTTAACACAAACAGAAAAAAGTTGGATAGGAATTTTGAATTCATTGTGCCATGACCAAGTCGACAATAAAACAATCCCTGGCTACAGTGAAAAGAGAATCAGACCTTAACAAATTTATTACAGGCTTTGTTTACAAACTCATTACAAAATTATACAGCATCTTATGCGTACACAGGATTTACAGGAACGCGTTACTGATGTGTGGGATTGCTTTGCTCTCTGGTCGAGATCTGCAGGTTTTTCTTCACTTGGGGCCTGATCCAGCTTCCACTGGAGAAGGTGAGATTTTTATTTTTTTTTCCCATTGACTTCAGTGGAAGCTGGATCAGATCCAGGGGGTAACACTTCCGCTCATTGTTTTCCTGGGGTGGGAAAGAGGCAGCCGGTCTAATAACCGTACACACCACGCTCCGTTCTCATCTCATGTGTTTCAGATGACAGGCATATTTACTCCAAGACATTTTTGCTGGCTGCTTGTAAAATACTTGTTAAAGTCAAGAGTCAAAGACCAGTTCCTGTTACTGGATTTACAGTGGAAAATGACAAATGGCTTTCTTTGAACCTTTAAAGAATGAACCTCCCTTGGTTTTCAGTGAGCAGAAATAAAGGCATTAGAATCAACCCCAATGTTGTTTACATTGGTATAAAGACACATTTTCTACCCTGTCTTCAACAGCTTTTCTCTAGATTTACAGTGATATAAACAAAAGTGACACCCACACTGCAGGAACAAGGTAGTTTCTGATTAATGGGATTCTACCAAGCTAAATTGGTCTTCTTGGCTCCTCTTCTCACATGGAGATAGACCTGTGTGACACAGTGAAACAAAGAGGTCTCTAAAGTTAAAGTTCCATAACTATATCAGGTCTCAGTTGCTCCCAGCATCTGCAAACTATCTTTATTTGGGAACTCAGGGTGTAAAATCAAACTTTTAATTTACAAAAAAATTCGAGTAAGGCAGAAGTCTGAAAAATATGCCTATTAGCCCAAGCCAAAAAGATTAGTTAAAACATAAATTTTCCTACTAGGAAAAGTAGGAAAAGCTCTGTGGGGTTCACTTTTTCTTTTTCTTTTTAATTTTTTTGCCAAGAAATGAGAAATATTCTAATCAGATCTATCAGATACCGAGTTCCTTATTATATTACATTCTCTCATTTTAATGACTGCCTTGGTATTGAACCTCTGAAGTTGCTATTGCTTGAAGCAAAGCTAGGATTTAGTGCTGCAAGGTGATGATATTTCCTGTGAGGTAAATACCCTGGCCTCATGCTGAAAATTGAGGTAGTTCTCAAAAGCTTTGCTCCTGGCCTCCCCTGAAGAAAACACCCACGTGCTCTAACCTGGCTTTCCAAGTCAGGACTGCTGCAGTGCTTGGCCTCAAGGCAACCTGTCCAGCTCCCTGGTGGTTTTATGGTGTGCAGCACTCTCTGTAAGGGATTAGGGCAGACCGCACAGTTTGCTGCCTTTCATGGCCTGCTGCATGTTTGAAGCTGATTTTCCAGGAGTAAGACCCATGTGAGCAAAGGCATCCTGCAGCCTTGTGTTTGAAGGCTCTGATCTCATTTCCATTTGTGATGCTGAACACGCTGCAGCAGCAAAAGCTGTAAAGCCTTCAGAAAAAAAAAGCTGAGGGTAAAACTTTTTGATTAGCTGGTATTTCCCAGCCCTGGCTGTGGGCTGGATTTCTCTGGACACGAATAACATGCAGCCCAATCTGAATACTGTTCCTAGCCATGAACCCTCATTTGCTTCCTGGGAGTGGGATCCCATCCAGAGCATTGCACAGCTAATGTGTAATGGGACATCTCTTCAAGTAGTGTCATTATTCCTGTCCCCAGTGAAGCTACATGACAATCCAAAGAAGAGTCTGAGGTAAGTACATGTTATCACATTTGTCTGTCCTAAGCAACAACTCAAATGTTTAATTAGGGAACTTCAGTATAACCACAGACTTCATGGATTTTAGCCACCATCCCTTTCATGTTCCTGTGAAAGGTACCAGGTCTTTCGAGCAGTTTAACACATTTTTCCCCCTGTGAAAGATGGAGAATGGATTGCTGAGAAGAAGGAAACCTTCGTATGGGTGTGCGGCTTTGATATCCACACCAGGATATAATATCTTTCTTTACTACAATTTGCAAGCCAAGGGCTCCTTTAAGGTTAAAACACCACCAGCTTTGTTTCTAATTTAAAAACTCAGACAGAGAGGAATGACCCAACAATGCAAGCGGAAGATAATTGATTCGTGTGAGGAGGAAGAGGCTGATCACAACAAACCATCTTTTATGTATTACATTAATGATCCATTTAGATCAGTTCTTGGCTTCAGGAAGTTAGGGCTACAAATATTTCAGATATTTTTTCATATTTTTTCAATGATGCACTGGCAGCATCAGAAACAGTTGCAAAACAAATGTGCTTCCAAAACACAAATGGATGTTCCTGGATTACTAGCAGCCATTCTGAAATGCTAACAGAGGAAAAATGGTCATTTCACTGGCAAAACTGGCATAATACACAGAAACTTTATTTTAGGGCTACCTGATGCCTGTAAATTTGACATCATCTGCAGGCTACAACACATATTTTGGTCCTTGTTTTTATTTTGTTTTTTTGGTGGTGAGGAGTCAACGCTGCAGATCCAATTAAATATGAAAGTATAGAGCAGGGAATATAAATATGTACACAAGTCTTGGCATTGATCTGATTTTTAACAAGTTTACTAAATGACAGTCACTGGTTTGACAATACTGATTGAAAAATACTGATTTTACAGATTTTACAGGAAGGTTACGGTATGCTGCCAACAAGCAGTGTCACAAACATAGTCTTAAAAAACCCCGGAGTTGGCCACGGCAGAGGCACACACCCTTTGCTCTTGTTTATTGAGAGAGAAAGCTTATATACTGTAGATTTGCTGAAGTTTAATAAATAAGGTAAACTTATAATATATATAAAACAATATAAACATTTATATGCTACATGCATATCATATAATTTAAAGTAATAATTTATATAGCAAAGAGATGCAGATCTATGTTCTTCCTATTTTCCTGGACAAGGCGCACACGCAGGAGGTGTCTATCCTTATCCACCTCCAGCCCACCAGTTTGTTGTTTTCTGAAGTCAGTGCTCTGACATAAGTTTGGGATGTCTTGCATTGGGAGTTCCAGTGCTTGTCGTCGATGCCGCGGCAGCCGTTTTTTACAGGCTTGGCCTCTTTACACCTCGTTTCATAAAAGTATTGCTTAACCGGAGAGTTGCCCGTTTTTATTTCTCCCAGAACAGTCACCTGGTGTCCCCTGATGTCGATGGCGGAGGATTTGTCCGTGACCCACAAACTTTCACTGTCACAAACGGAGTATTCCCCCCGGTGGCCCCGGTGCTCCGCGTACCTCTTCCTCCGGGAGGTTCTGTTCAGCACCACGGAATTCCCGATGTAATCCTCCATGAGGTACAGCGGTGGTGGCTCCAGCGGAGTGTTGTCGCTCAGCAGGACTCGGGGCGAGTTGTAGCGTCTCTGCTGCCTCAAGAGATCTGTATCCACTGAGATAACTGGCTGGAAGTCTGATTTCACATTTTCCTCCCCGTCCATGTCTTGCTGAGTGTCTGTTTTCTGCACCGTGTTTTGATAGTTTTCCTTAATGTCTACCATCTGCTTAGAAAGCTTGTTTTTTAAAATGTCTGCCTGAATGAGTTTAATAATAAGAGAATTTATTGAATCTTCTGGCAAACTCCTTTGATCCATGTTGGAAGACTGGATGCCACGAAGGTAAGCGAGAAATATCACATAAAACAAGATGGACATCACCTTGTTCACCTGTAAGATCTGCAAAGAAACAGAGAGTCAATGATAAAACGGCCCAAGAGAGAGGTTTGCTAGAGGCTATAAACATAAAAATTGGAATTTTTTTTTTTAGTAATATCTATGACTTTAAAGACATATATAGACATATAGAAATACAGGCTGTGCATTTCTTTGAAGATGCTACTTGTTTTACTTTATTATGAGTGCAACGCTTCTGATTTTTTTTCCTAATATTTCATCTAGTTTTAGGCCTTGCTTTTCCCCTTTCCATGCATAGTGGCACATATATCAGTTAAGCCCTTTCTCTGCAGAGGTAGGTAGTTCTTGGGATAGTATGACCAGGACTTGGCAGCAGAGTGAGGCCAAGTTACTTGCACAGAGTTTATTCCACAGAGAAGTCTAGTTTCAAAACTGTAGGATAATGCAGAGTAGAAAACTGTTTCACTGTGTAAAACAAGTTTAGACATTGCTAACTTCTGTCAGGTTTGTGTGCTGAGATCCCTTAGACCCATCTAATTCATATTTATCACGTAGCTTCTGTTTAATGTTACCATAAGAAGAAAATAAATCCTTTCTTTCAATAGTGCTTTCATTCTCCTTCTCTCTCTGGTAAGGGAAAGTCTTCTTGAAGGAAAATGATGCAGTCAAGTCAGAGAATGGTGATTAGACCTCTATAATACCAGTGGGTAATTCAGATGGACCCACTGACCATTTCATAGGGTTTTTTTCCAGGATCAGGGGCTTTTTTTTTAAAAAGAAATTGCTTCATTGCATTTATGTAAGGTGAAGCAAAACTGAATTAGAAATATTATTAGAAATATTCAAGGACAGATTGAGGATATCCCTCTCCTCACTATCTCCTAAAATGCAAAAATCTTATTCAAAGATTCAGTATTTTGAAAACCATTCCTAAAAGTGTGCTGCTTCTTGGTACTTTGCCATGCACTGCCCTATTTGGCTTCCTGTGGTCTCCTTTGAATTCTGTCTTCTGTCCATATTCTAGAAGCCCATTTGTCACTCCTTTTTAAGCCTTTCTGTCATCTTGTTTGTGTAGCTGAGAGCCAGGAACAACTGTCCAGGGAGGTGGTTTTTCTCCTTGTATATGTGGACACCTGTATATTTGGTATTTGCATTTATATTTAAACTAAAACAATTTTCAACATAAAATCCTAAGTCATGCACATGAACCATTTGCTTCAGAGCACACCTGCTTATAAATTTGCTTCATGAATTGAAGAAATGGATTCATGGATTGAAGAAAAAAATACAAAACTCATCTTAGACCACCCTCATAGTCTGTGATAAACTCTACTGTAGTACTGCTTCAACTGACTCAGGAAAGCCTTGAATTTGGTTTCCCTGCTCTGCAAACATATCCACCACATGCCAGAGACCTCTGGCACTGTGGGATGAAGGCACAGAGTCAAAGACCATGGGACAGATGGAGCTGGAAGGATCCTCAGGACATCATCTAGGCCAATCTCACTGCTCACAGGAGTATCAGCCAGGGCAGTTTGCAGAGAGCTGTGCCTACTCAGGTTTGGAATATCTCCATGGATGGAGACTCCACAACCCTCTAGACAACTCCTTCCAGTGTTTCACCACCCTTAAACTTAAAAAAAAAAAATCATTTCATCAGCAGGGTATCAGCAGTATGAGCAGTATTTCCTGTATCTCAATTTTTTCCCATTGCCTCTTGTCTTTTCATGGACACACCTGAGTAGAACCTGGCTCCATCTTTATTAATCTCTCCTGTGAGGTATTTCTACATTTCAATAAAATCTCCCTGGGACTTTTCTTCTGCAGTGTGAACAGCCCCATCTCTCTCAGTCTCTCCTCCTGGCACAGTTGTCCTATCCTTAAATAATTTTCATAGATTTGCTCCTGTATTGAGGAGCTCAGAACTGGACACAGCCTCACCAGTGCTGAGATGAGGGGAACGATCCCCTCCCTACTGAACAGAACATTTTCCACTTAAAAAAAAAAAAAAATCAACATTTTCTGTTTAAGAGAGAGAACCATTTTCTGTTTCAGAAGACAAAAAAAAAAAAGAAGAAAAAATCTTTTACTCTACAACCTTCTATCCACTCTAAACAAAACTCCTTTTTGCAAGATTGAGTCCCCACTTCACAGTTTGGAACAGCAACAAAATCAGAGCTACCCTCTGTGGATGTGTGAGCTGTCCTTTTATGGACAAGAAATGTGTTTTCTCCATTCTCAGTTTGTCACAGTATGAGTTCACCTAAATCTAGACTGTTGCTTGCAGCAATGTTTTGCTTTTGGGGAGGGGGGAGGGGAAATCGAAGATGTTCAGTTACCATACAATTACTGTCATACCTGAATAAATACTAACTTAATGTAGATGGATCTCAGAGCCCAGACCTTTCTGGATAAAAAATTGCCATGTGATTTCGCCTTCCCTCAGCACAGGGCTTGCTTTGAAAAACAGTAAAAATATTATTAAACAGATGTCATTGAGCAGACTTCTCGCAGCACCCAGAATCCGCGCGCGGGACAACACACGAGCCCACAGGACGGTGAGCAAAGCTCTGACAAGGCTCAGCCCCAAAGCCAGAAGCATTATTCATGCCAACATGCAGCTGCATGCAATCACTGCTCTGCTCAGTCTCAAAACTAAGTGGCACTAGCAAAATACACAAGTTGGAGCAGGTGATGAGGTGGGAAAAGTGGGGCTGGAGTTCCTGCGGGCTCTCTTTAATGTCACGCTGCACACAGAAAGGAAGGGCTGGGGACCTGAGAGTTGGAGAAGCTAAAATGAGCTATTTTTCTTCTCCATGCAGGAACCCCATTAATGGGAAAAATGTTGGAAAGCATTTTCCTGAACTTCATGTGAAATGTCTTACGGATTTGGTGGGAAAGATGTTAACTTCGAAATTCAACCTCTAGTTTGATTTATGCTTTGCAAATTGTTTGATGCAAAAGTAAAAAGGTTTTGGACAAAACTTTGTATTTTTCTGGGTGTAAAACTTCGACAGAAAACACAAAAATTAGTGAGATTATAGTTTTCAGGGAGTTCCTCCAACCTAGGAAGTTCATAAGTGCTGTTCAGAGATTCCAGTCCATGACTAAAAATTGTCAGGCTTTCCATAAAGTTCAGCACCTCAGAGTATGTCTAAAGCACTATTCTAGATAGGAGAAATGGGTGTTATTGGAAAAGTGCAGCTGTTTTATGGCCTTGGCTGTAATCTGATTATAAGACACATTAAAAGTGCATTTGTTTGCAGGTCTGGGAGTACTGCATTTGATGAATGGCTCTTTGCCCAAAATGGAACACTGTGCTTGTCTGAACTGCAGATAGTTTGAAATTTATTTGGCACGTGTGTTGTTAAATCCGTAAAAAGAAGAGGAAAATGTAAAACATTAAAATGTTTATCTTTTCATATTCTCAAAGCAAATAATTCTGGTGTTTCTGGTCATGCTTCCAGGAGTCCCACAATGCAATTCACAAAGCAGAACAAGTGCTTACTCAATGCAGACCAGTGAGTAAATTATCTATGGAGGGGACTTAGATTGGAGGCAAGATTTCAGCATACATGTCCTGTCTGAGAGAATACTGACTCAAATTCCAGGTCCTGGAGGCACAGAATTCTGTGGACCTCAGCAGAAGCTACCTCAGCACAAGCAGTTCTTTCTTTGGTATAAAAATTTCCCAATAATTCAATCCTTCACTTTTTCTCCTCTTTCATTGTTCTTCTTAATTTATTTTTTTTTCAATTCAATTTCAGGTGGGAAGATTTTGCCCAAG
The DNA here is from genome assembly GCA_034336665.1 of Luscinia megarhynchos. Lineage (NCBI taxonomy): Eukaryota > Metazoa > Chordata > Aves > Passeriformes > Muscicapidae > Luscinia > Luscinia megarhynchos. Next base: position 8,989,694 of record CM067564.1, on the reverse strand, counting down.
CTAATTTTTCCTTGGTTAGCTGATGTTAGTGAGACATTTTTGTTGTTCTTCATGGTTCTTCTTAGAATTTTCTACATGTAAATTTCTGACAAAAGTTCATTTTGGCTGTGTTTGTGGCCGGTTTGCACTAAGCAAATTTGATTTGGAGATTGCTGATGTTTGTGGCTCAGAGGGGAAAAGCAAATAGCATAGAAAAGAAAAGCTCATGCTTTGCAAAGCTGATTCATCTCCCAACTGTGGCTTAGCTTTACTCTATTTTAATGGTTTGTTCTCCAGCCTATCACTGCAGTTTTAGCAGGGTATTAATGCTGTCTGAGCTAGGTGGGTCAGGGAAGGTCTAAATTTAGGAGAAGTAAATAAGCTTACCTCTTCCTTCCATCAATAAATTCAATCCCTAACAAACTCTGGTGAATCACTTTCTGCTCTTTTCAGACTCACCACTTTGTGTAGTAGGGAAAAATGTAGTTTGGTTTAGTTTTGTGTAGCTTTTTTTTGGTCAGTCTCTGAACATTCCACACAGGGAAAGAGTGAAACATCATTTAAAGCATTCTGCAGAAAGCATGAAATCCTAGCTCTGTGAGAGACTGCCCAAGCATTTACTTGCAAGTCATTGCTAAGAGGAACTGGAATGGAAGGAAAAGTGACTGGTGAGTTTTAGATTCAGCATTGTAATACCCCACATGATTTATGTAAGCCAGCTTGAAGTGTTTGGCACTTTCTAAAAAAAAATGTAGGAGCAGCTTCTGTTCTTCAGAGCGAGCAACTAATGATCCTTTGTGGTGGCTGACAGCTTTTCCAGGCTTTTACCAAAGAGGAAAGTTTAATTATTGTCACTGTTTGCTGAGCACAACTTCCACAACCTCCCAAGTCACGGATTGCCCCATTGATTCCCTCTTTCTAATTACTATGTTGGGAAGAAATGCAGCTCTCTTCCTCTGTGCTTCAGAGGGCATGGAGAAGGTACAGAGCAAGAAAAGCATTCTGAATACTCAGAAAGGTGGAATGTGAAATAACTGTGCCTGAAAATTTGCACTGTATTTCAGAACAGTAATGAGATGTTTGTGCAACTGTTTTACAATATGGATTTATGAAGGTAGATTGCTACAGAGTGCTGAATGTCCCTGCACACACCCTCCTGGACACTTCCATTTCTCAGGATACAGAAATTTCAACACATATAGATTGAAACACAAGAGCCAGACCCTCTATCAAGCCAAAGAATTCACAGACAAAATCAAGTAATGGTAGCCCCAAGTGTTAGCTCTCCCATCCTGAGGGGCAAACAAACTGGAAATTAGAGTGAGGGGATTTGAAATAAATCCCTTCCTCTGGCAGACTGGCAGGGAGGTGCAGCTACACATCTGGGGGTGGAGCCCACCAAAGGTTCTTCATCTCTGCAGCAGCTCAGAGGTGTATTAATTAATTTACTCAAGGCCATTTATAAAAGAGAAGACACCTCTAAGCACTGAGCCCCAGTAGCCTCCAGTGAATGGTATTTACCTAATTTCTTATAGAAATGGAGTTCAGCCCACGGAGTCACTGACATTTCCTTTTCCTCTTCAAATGACTGGCTGAGCAAAGCACAGCAGGACAGCTGCTCACCAGAGCATCTGAAACTCCTCTGCACTTTGAACCAACTCACAGTGGGGGTGACCATGACCCTAGTGGTCACTGGGGAGAGCTTTCCCAACTGGTGACATCTTCCTGGGATCCAGTTTTGGGATAACACCTCTGCTGCAAGGAGCAGCCTGTGCTCTGACCTGTCAGATGAGCTCTGCAGAGTCACACAGGTGATTGCAATGGCAGGTGTGTCTCTACATTTGATCCTTCCACAGATATATCTGTATTTTTTTGAAGATCAAGACGGGGCTGCTGTACACACACCTGCCTGATTCCAAAAGAAAGGTCAGGAGCAGTTCCTCCCTGCTCACCTCCCTCTTTGGAACAGCTGCTGCTTCTCACACCTTGTGCACAGTTAATTCCTGTCAGGTTTAACCCTGCACCTCCCTCCCCTGCCACCAACACCAGGGCACTTGAGAGCTCCCTGGAGGATTTGGCACTCTCACAATCCCACTGGGGGACTGGACTATTAATAATGTCTGGTGCCATATCAGCCATCCCAGCTACATCCCCAGGTCTATAATCAGCTGTAGGAGTAGGCAGCCTTTTCTCATTCACAACGAGGTCCTTTTTCATTCCAACTCCATCCCTCACTGACACTTTTGTGACATATTCACATTTACACCAGTCTTTCTAAGCTCTGACTGCTGTGGTATCATTTTCATTTTGCATTAAGCAGCTGACTGGTTAATCTGTGTATTGAGGAGGTCAAAATAAGGGGTTTGAAGGCTGGGATCCCAATTTCCCTGGTGTGTTGGAAGAGCTTTGTCAAGTCAAAATGTCTAATTGTTGCCTTCTATATCTGCAAAGGAAAGAACTCTGTGAAGTGATTGTGGTGTTTTATTACTGTAGCTATATACCCTGATATCCTTTGTGTTCTTCCACAAAGAGCTGCATGATTTTACCCTACTCAGAAAGCAAAGGCTTGGAGAATTGGGATTGTTCGGCCTGGGAAAGAAAACTGTTTTGGGATGACCCCATTGTGGCCTTAAAGGAGCCCACAGGAAAGATGGAGAGAGACTCTTGACAAGGGCCTGGAGTGACAGGACAAGGGGAATGGTTTCACACTGACACAGAGCAGGGTTAGATTGGATTTTGGGAAGAAATTGTTCCCTGTGAGGGTGGTGAGGCCCTGGCACAGGTTTCCCAAAGCAGCTGTGGCTGCCCCATCCCTGGTAGTGTCCAAGGCCAGGCTGGATGGGGCTCTGAGCAACCTGGGATAGTGGAAGGTGTCCCTGCCCATGGCAGGAGTGAGACAAAGTGAACTTTAAGGTCTCTTCCAGCCCGAGGCCATCCTGTGATTCTCACACATTGGAGCAATCCATAAGTATTTCTCTTGGTTATTACTGACAAAGTAGGAGTACTGGATTTGTTCCTTTTTTAAAAGAGCAGAAACTGGAATTCACAGAAATCAGCCGATATTTTCAGGTCAGACAGGTTGGGGTTTTCGTGCTGCACTAGCACTGAGAAGTTCATCTGCAATACTTTTTGACAGTTTTATCTATAAGTGAAAAACATGAATTACAGGGAAATATAAACAATACCATCCTAGAGATAAAGCTGTACTGGATTAAATAATTTCCACAAAAGCTTAAATATTTCTTCATTTTATTCACTGTGGAACTCTGAAAACTGCCCAAAGGAGAAAGAAATCTAAAGGTCATGTCCATTGCTGGATAAATAGCTTCACTTGACTGGACCTGCTAATTTTACAAAAAGCAGATTTGTCCAAATCTTTGCACTTGCATATTTTTTTCCTCAGAAGTAATTTACAAACAGAAGTACAACATGGTAGTGAATAATTTAAGCTGATAAGTGGTGTGTTAGTTAATCTTTTCATTATTGTTTGTTAATAGCAGTAGGGCTAAACAGCAAACAAATTAAATTTGCAGCTGAATTTGGAGGGGATGCAAATGGCAGCGAGAGAAGAGAAATCCAATCTCTGCTGGGGAGATGGAGAAATAAAACATTGGCAGAAAATTACAAAATGAAAGCTGAAGTAGAAATTAAAAACTCTGTGCTGGGGAAATGTTGGTATTGAGCAGAGATATACAGAGGTGAAAAGAAGCATAGAAAGGAACAATACCTCATCAGACCCAGGAATGATCAAAACCTGGAAAAGCACAGTATTTAATAAATGCAAATACCAGGGCATTTCACTGCAGAGCTGGAAGGGAATTGCTGCTTCTTGTAGCACAGCAGTAAAATTGGAAAAGCTGCTTGAAAGCTGGAAGGTAATGCCATATAAAAAGAAAATCAGGAAAGAGAAGCAAAAATGGCTGAAAGGGTTGTAAAAGTGACCTTTGAGGAAATTGCTTCGAAGGTGCAATGATTTGCCTTGAGATGGCAAAAAGGGCATGACAGAAAACCCAGGGCAAAGATCTGGAGAGTGAAGGCTTTGGGGAAAGGAAACATTTGCTCTAGGGTGGGGCAAAGGAGTGCAATCAGGAAAACTGGGATTAAGCTGAGGAAAGGGAAGTTAGGCCCATCATCAAAAGCAGTTTTCAAGCTCTGCAAGATGTTTGTAACAAACCCAAAGCCACACCAAAGAGGCCTGGGTTTCATGTTTCCTCGCAGCACTGGAACTCCGTTTAAGCCTTTTCTTGGAACAGTTTGAAGCTCCATTAACCTTTCAAGTCAACCTGGACCTACTTTGGCTCAACCAGGGCTGATTAATTGTTTTGTATTAAAGTCAGGCAGTAGTTGCAGCTCCTCTTATTTTTGTCAGGGAGATGCTTTGAGGGCTTAAGTTGTCCATAATTAAAGCTGAGAGCAGCCTTCCAGATGAAACTCACTTCTTTCACCTCCCCACAATCCTGGGGGCTTCAAGCCTGGCCTTGTAACAGATTGTCCTGATTGTTCTATTTAAAAATGCCAGGGGTGGATTTTGTTTAACCTGGCAGCAGGAAGAGAAAGGGAAGCACCTCTCAGATCATCAGAATTTTGTCCCTCTCCTGTTGGGCTGTGAAAGAGCAGCCTCCTGGACACCCTGTGATGCTGGATGGTCTGACATGTTTTTACATCTATATTATCACTGGGCAACTCTTTTTAAATTTTTTTTTTTTTTTCTTTTTTTTTTTCCCTTTTTTTTAGCGAAAAAAAACCCGCAGAAAAAGAGAAGTTTTGAATCACTATTTGTTAGTTTTTGCTGATATTAGGAAACTCAAAGGGGAAACTGTTTTCAGCTTTGACTCTCACTATGTCATTATTTTGCAGGATTTTACATTGAAAGCAAAAGAGTTTCTGGGTTTTCTTTGTTTCAGAAGCCGAAAACATCTTCTGTTGGCTTTAACATCTTCTGATTTTCTTTTGTGAAGTAAGGAAAACAGTGAAATCAAGCAAACAAACAGAATAAAGCAAGGGCTGCAAATTCAAAAATGTTAGAGGCTCATTATGAAAAATCCTGTATTCCTAAACCTGATTCTAGGGTAAAGACAGGACTTGCACCATCAAGGAAAAAGAAATACAGGGAATATAAGGAATGCTAGTGAGAAATGAAGTGAGCTTTTGTTTGGGTAGAATTAAAATTAATCCTGAAGTTAACCTGAGCTATTTCTGTCATAAATTTTTTTTAAAAGCATTTATTTGTTTTTTCTGAGAGCTCTTCTGTGACCCTTGAACACAGATGTTTGCACTGAGGCTACAAAATCACTGAATCACAAAATCATTAAGGCTGGAAAAGACCTGCAAGAGCATCGAGTCCAACTTGTGACTGACAACCACTTTGTCCCCAAACCCAGAGCACTGAGTGCCACACCAGTCACTCCCTGGACACCTCCAGGGATGGGCACTCCAAACCTCCCTGGGCAGCCCCTTCCAGTGTTAAGATGGTTTGGAAGGAGCAACATTGCTGCTCTGGAGTTTGTCCCAAGCACTGAGCCTTGCCAGGGAAGAGCTGCTTCATTTCACCCAGAACTGCACCTGTGTTTGCTTTTCCAAGGCCTGTGACTCCAGGTTTCCCTGAATCCATGCAGAAATTCATCCATGGCCACTCCGTGAATCAAGGGCTGCTCTCTGAATTGCCTCTCCCTATTCCTCAAAGGCTCACAACCCCCCAGATAAATGAAGTCTTGTTAGGCTTGCAGGTGCAACCTATCTGATGCAGCTTTTTAAGAAAAGGACTCCAGGCCTGATCCAAATATTTAAAAACCACCATAGGAACTCAGTGAAATCAGCATTCATTGGACAAAGCTTTTGTACAGTAAGAGAGGCAGGGAATGACAATGTAACTAAATACAGCTGATGTTTGAACCCTTTTTTAACATACACACAGCATGCAACCAAATTGTTTTCATCAGAACCGTGGTGAGAAATTAGCATTGCTGTGTATAATTAATATCTTTTCCATGCCCTTTGCACAGGTGCAGTAGCTTGATCATAACCAACTTAAAATGATGTTTTTAAATTCTTTCTCAGAGATAAAAGGAGTCTTTGTATTTCTGATAAAACACAAGTGTTTTGGTGGGGGGAAAGGCTAGAAGTTTGATTCTCTGCAGAAGGTGTCAGACTTTTAAAAGTGCTTTGTACAGAAATAGCTTGTCTGTTCTGACCAGTTAAATAAGCTGGTTAATAGGAAATATCACCTCTACCAACAACTTCTCTCTGAAATCAGGAGGGCTCTCCTAGAGCTGCTCCCTGGTGCAAAGTGAGACCCTTGAGCCCCTCTTGTGGAAAAGAGCTCACAAACACAATGTGTGCCCATGACAGGCTCGTGCTTTTGTCCCATTGCATCTGAATATTTCAAAAAGCCATTGCACATTCAGAGCAAAAAAGTCATCCTGCTCATTTCCATTAGTTTATAGCAAATTGTTTTACTCATCCTGAGAGTAAGGACTGTTCTGGCAAATCCAGCTCCTCTGCATTTTTTCCTGGTAGAAATCTCATTGAAGAGGAACTTTGCTTGGGAGTCCCCTGGTTCTTCGATGTGCATGTGAATAAAATTTCCTGTGTGCAATTCTCCTCAAGAGGTGGAAGTGTTCCAGGTTTAACTCTCAGTTCACACTTTGCCATGAGTTTGACTATATTTGGGGATTGATGCTCAAGGGTGGTGAGAGTATTCTGGTCCCAGTCTAGCAGAATATCTGATTTTTCAAGCTTGTGAGTTGTGCCACTGCAGTGCAGACTGCTCACACATTCAGCTCATGGCTGAATGCTCTGCTAATTTTCATCCAAAATGTCCAATTATTTGCAAATTAGGATCTCTAGAAGCCTTTCCAAAGTGAAAGCATGATTTCTGTGTTCTCTCACTGCATTAATGCAAGCTCTGCACCTCTGCCAGGTCCAAAACTCATCTGAAAATGACCTTGGTTTTTGGAAACCATGGTGGTTTTTCTTATCTTTCAATCCAGATGCCATTTTGCTGTTGATACACAATGCATTCCCTGCTCCCCCTTGCCAAAAGTTCTTGAAAGGGGAATTTTAGAGCTGGGAGTATTTTAACACATGCTGTCCCTAACCAAGCATATGATCTCCAGATATTTGACAGAAAAGCAAAGTCTTAAACTCGGCACGTGAAGGAGGCAAATGAGATATACCACAGCTGGCCTTACCTCTCCTTATACAGTCAATAACTTGTATGGCTTTTTAGAAAATCCCTTTTACTGAAGAAATTCTGGTTGTGAAAAAAAATTGTAGAAGGACAGGATTGAAGTAATTCTCAGGGTATGAGAATTGGAATGAAAAATTATGCATTTTTGGAAATGGAAAGTGTAATTTTTTAGCAGACTTTTGGCCACCTCTTTTCAGATGCACACCTTATACATTTCACAAAAGGATCCTACTCACATCTAATCATCCCCAAGTTCACAGAATCACAGAGTCATGGAATGGTTTGGGCTGGAAGGGATCTCAAGGATCATCTAGTTCCAACTCCTCTGCTGACAGAGGGTAAGAGAGGGCTGCTCTTGTTTTACAGTGTGGAGAGTGAAACCCAGGCAGGTTATGTGACTTTTCATGTTACACAAGCCAAAGCTCACAAATGAAGAAAATTGGAGAGTGGTCCTTCAGACCTTCCTCTTGTGAGCTCTGGGCTGGTCTAAGTTAGTTCTACACACTGGATTAGCCTCTTCCTTCAGCTTCTTCCCCAGACTCTGCTGGCCTTAAACAAATCTGGCCAAAATCAGAAGAGATTCCATACCATGTTTCTTCCCACTGAAGGGGTAGAAAAGGGAAATAGTGTTGGGGAGGATGTGGCAGGAAAGCCTTAGTTGCTGAATTACCATGAAACAATAGGATAGCCCCTGAAGGCAATCCCTTCTTGATTAAACAATGGTCTCGGCCAGAGAGCAACCCAAAAGCTCACAAAAGACTTGCCCCCGCCCATAGATTAGATCTTAGAGTGTAAAATGTAACATACTATGCTAATATCATGATTCCTATAGGCTCTATGTAAATGCTATAGAATTTGCATCTTGCAGTACATTGGTTTGTGAAAATTAGAATATTCATTATGGAAGATGTTTTACTGTATTGCAAACAGGAAATCGCTCTCTTGCACTCTCTCTTGTTTCCTCTTTCTTACTTCTTCTCTCTTGCATCCTCTCTTTTCTCCTTTCTCTTTCTTCTCTCTTCGCTCTTTTCTCTTTCTCTCTTTTCTCCCTCTCTGCCTTCTCCCCCTTCCCCCTCCTCCTTAGCCCATTGCTCAAACCCACATGTTGTTTTACTCTGGGCTGCTAAAGAGCTACCCTTTGTAAAACTTTCTGTTTCTAACCCACTTAATAAATGCTACAGTAACTTTTACCAAATACAGGTTTAATGAGTTTTGTCCCTATTCGTCTGTTGGATACAAAGACACAGCGAGTACCTACAAAACAGTCCTTACTCAAGTGAACTCAGATATAACTGGGAAGCAAGCAGAGGGAAGAAAAAGGATGTGGAAAGCATTGCCAAAGGTGTCCGTGGCTGGCTCATGCACAACATCTCAGGTGCCTTGAGGAATTAAGAATAACTTGGAATGAGCTTTAAAAAAGGATCAGGCCAATGTAAATCGGCTGCAACAGTTCAGTAGTTTTCCCTAGGAACCGACAAAACAATCAAGGGAAGGATTTTTAATTCTACACATAGGAAAAGCCTGGTCCTAGACTTCAATTTGCACAGTAGAAATCCCTGATTAAAAAGGAGCCAAACACTGTTGTGCTTCAGGAAGTAGGAGAATTAGGGATGCTTACTTTGGACGATGGTGTAACTTTACAGCCTGTACGAGGGGAGATGCACAGCTGCATCTCCCCAGGAGCAGGGAACTGAATATATTGTGAGTCAGTCACAGTTCCTCCCTATCTTCCCTCCACCACCACTTGCACTCCCTTTGCTCTGCTACAAAAGTCAATTACTTCATGCTCATTTTTTTCTTTCCCCCTTATTTTTTTTTCGTGGAGCAGTTTACTCTCCCATGCTCCCAGCCAGCTCTTTTGGCGAGCAAGGAAGTGGAGTGGGGTGAAGCTTGGGCTCTCTGCACTTCTGTCATCTCAGCATCCCCTCTCCACCCACTTCCTCTCAGCAGGGAGTATTGGGTGAGCAGTCCCTGCTCCTCTGGCTGCAGGAACAGTTGTTCTGAGCAAGCTGAGCTTGAACAGCCAAGGGAGCAAAGCTGGGGAAGAGGGGGGGACAATCCTCCCTCCCCTTTATATTCCTGACTAGGTACCAGCACTGGTATGTGTGGTGAGTAGCAAGTGCATCCTGTGCAAATTCTGATCTAAAGGCCTGTGTTCAAATGAGATAGGATATTACTAGTGCTGGAAAACTGGGGAGCATATTCCCTGAGAGCTGTGAAGGACCTTCCTAACCTGCTCACAGCATGTTACCAGAAAATATGGAAAGGAGCCCACTGCAAAAACAAAACAAAGCAGTCACATCCTTAGGAACTTTGGGGAGGCAAACATATGGGGGAACTTTTTACAAAAGGTGAGAGGTCAGTCAATATCTTGGGATAACTGCATGTAAAGAGGATAAAAAGTTCTCAGGCCTTTTTGACAGTGAGAACACAAAGAGCTTTGCTGAGCTACACACAGAAGTAAAGGGATTTTTCAATGGAAAATGCTTTTGCTGTGGCTGGAACTGATGGGAAGCTTACACATATTCAGGAGATATCTCCTGTGCCCTCCCAGGAAAAGACAAAACCACACACAAGCCTCTTTTTCTGTCCTGTGCTCCCATCCCCTCACCATAAACCAGCATCTCTGGGATGAGAGGACCTCAAGACTCAGAAATTTCTTCTTTGATGGTGTCATGAAGGCCACCTTCTTGTCAGCATTTATATGAGGGCACAGTTTGGGATGTCAGACTTCCAGTAGAGCTTTGATTGAGATCTAGGTGAGAGGAAAGCAGAAGAGAACCTGGCAGGTCAAGCCTGAGGGATTCAGACTGCCTGGGCCATGGAACTCCAGGGCATGTGCAGAAGTTGGGTTTACAAGCAAAATACTTAGCTAGAGTTATCCAGCAAAGATAAGACACATATTTTTAGACTGCTAGAAATTGGAGTAAATTGAAAAGGACGTTTATTCCCATTTTAAATTATTAAATGGTATTATGCTTGGAGACAGTTTTGTAGTTGCAACTCTTAAAAATTGAAGCTCGAGGCCAAACTCTGCTTTTGGTCACGCAGAAAGCAGGCGACTGCAGACTGAGTTGCATAAAACTGAGGTCATAATCTGGCATAAAGTCTGAGCTGGCTTGGTTTCCTCTTCAGCTAATGTCAGTACTGGTAAGTTGTTATGAGGAAATGCAATAGGGAATGGGTCAGGTGTTAATGCTCACAATCAGCATGATTCCAAATAAACTGGAGGAATTTTAGAAACAATGCTATGTCTTTTGCTTAAAAGATGCTTGCATAGACTTAAAATACTCTGTAGGCTTAAAATAACTCTGCAGACGTGTGGTGCTGCTTCAGATTTACCTGGATGAAGAAACTGTGATGTTTTTGGAAGATCTTTCCTTGGCACTAACAGTGAAAAATGGAATATGCAAATATCTGAGCAACAAGCTGGTAAAATAAAATTATCTTATTGTCCTCTTTTCTGCACTCTATCACCAAGTTGAAGCTAAGATCAGCAGTTTGCCAAATTCTTTCCTTTTCCTTAAATTTTAGAATAATACTGAGCTTAGACTGTGAAGCTGGATGTGCTAGTCTACAGCTATGTGGAAGTAAAAAACAACATTGCTGCAAGAAAGGAGACTAGTTCGTCTACATTCTAACAGAAGAAATGCTTTTAATGCAGGTATCACTCCACAAAAATGTAACTTCATTGCCTTCCTCCTAACCTGCAATTATTGGCAGTGAAAATGAGACTTTTATACATGGTGTAAAGACAATGAGCGATCTCTCAATTTCCTTTGGTTTGTTTCTAACTGAAGAGAAATTTTCATGCTACAGTGAGGTCTCAGGTTCAAGATTTAAAATTGAAGTTCTGGATTAATGTTCAATATTTTCCTTCAGCAGACAGAATCAGAGCTACCTAGCAGGGAGGTTGAGGAACAGCTTGTTCAAGGACTGTTTTATACTGAAAAGTCTTCACTTATAAAACTACTTGTGAAAGCAGAAGAGAATACAAAAAAGAAGGTTTTAAAACCATTACTGTTGAACCTAAAGCACATAGCCCTTAAAATGTTAGTAGCTCTTGTCCTTTGTGTTCTGAGAAGGCAAAATTGCAGCCCAATGAAAATGGAGCAAACCAAACCCCACAAACACCATTGACAGGAAGGTGGAAAGAAGGATAAATAATGCTTATCCTTCGAAGCACAGGCAGTGGTTGACTCCCCTAAACAAATACACAAATAAATAGGAATTGTATTCCTTTTGATGCTTCCATGGTTGTAAATTTCCTTATGGAGTGCCCTGTCATTTTCTTGCCTGAAAACATTCATGCTCCCTGCTTTAGTTTAACGTGTTCCATATGTCACATCTCCTTTGTATGAAACAGTTCAGACTCTGCTCTCTTTCATCCCCCTGACCTAATTTTAAGGTCTTATTGCTATGGAGGACTAATCTGGATCAGTTTGATCAGACCCTCCTATTTTATAAATGACATTTAACACACCACAACTTTTTTTCTCCCTTTTCCATAACAATAAGCCCAACCAAGTTGTTCTTTGTTAAGTGTTGCTCTTATAAACTCCCTTAAATTCAGCCTCTAATTAAACAGTGCTCTCTAACTCAGTTCATTATTGTACTGCTTGCTTTCATTCAAGTGAATTTTTAAACTAATGCAACACAGAAGCTTAATTATCTTCTAGTTTTCCTCGTTGGTATTCTCTGGAGTAAATGCCAAGGAGGATTTGTTTTTGCTGTTTGTTGGTTTTTTATTTTTTGCTTTGCATACAACATAATTTTTTTTCCTGCTCAAACACTTCTTTTGATCTTATTTCTTGGAATAAATTGTATTTAGCATCTTCACAAGCATTTTTTTTTCCTTTATGCCTTCCCATCAGTCTTCTGTGTATGAAATGTATGTGCTTAAATATGGTCCAGATTGTTCAGTTCACTAATTCAAAAATTCTCAGTCTTGGTGTTTCCTGTGCCTCACCTCTTTCTCTAACACTGGTTTAGACTGGAAGAAACTCCTCTGCAGCTGATAAAGTGAAACTTGTGCAAACTAAGCACAAGTGACAAAAGAAGCGTACCTCTCTTTCTGATTCTGTTCTATCAATATTCACATTCTTCAAATATTCCAAATCATAACCCTGACACAATATCTTTTCAGTGGGTTAATCTGCTTGATATCAGTCCAGTTTCTGTTTGTTCTCCTGGTGGAGAAAAATAAATCAAACCATTTTTAAAAAGATCACATAGAAAGTTGCACCAGTTCGACCATGAATTTTTAACTGAGCCTCTATTAAAGAGGCACTGGTGTAAAGCAGAATCAGTCAGGGACTGCAATATTAGGAAAAAATTCTCCACAGACAGGGTTGTAAAGCATTGGAACAGATTACCCAGGGAAGTGGTAGAGCCACCATTCCTGAAAATGCTCAAAATACATGTGGCTATGGCACGTGAGGACACAGCTTGGTGCTGGGTTACCTGTTGGATTTGATGGTCTCAGAGGCCTTTTCCAACCTGAACAACTCCATGACTCTGTGATTCCATGATTCCTCTTGCCTCTGACACAGCCACATGGGCAGAGGACTCTCTGAATCTGTCAGGGATGGATCTTCACTCTCTCAATGTCTCTGCTTCTGGAAGGCAGCTCCCTCTACCCATAATGATTGCGCCTCTGGTTGTTTCCAGGTGGACTCAAACACACTGTAGGTCCAGACCAGTTCTACACTAGTGTTTTTCATTTTCATTTTGTTTTTAAATAAAAATCTGTGTCAGACAGAGGTTTACCTGTACATCATGGGTACAGATGTGCTGCTGCAAAGTTCTTGTGTTGTACAGCTTATGCTTGGGAAAGAGGCATGGCTTTGGTGGTAGTGAAATCCTTTTTTTTGGTCATATCCTGTCATCCCATTAGAGCTTTGTTGGTGGAGGCAGCTGCCTGAATTGTGGCTCTAGACAAGCCCTTCTATTTTCCTCAGCTTCAGGAAACTCGTGATTTGGTATTTTTAGCGTATTTACTGTCGTATTCCTACCAGGCTGAACAGTGCTCCAGTGATTCCTGTTTTGCAGGTGAAAATCTGTCTGCCAGGGAGAGAAGCTGACCTGGCTGAGGTGCTCAGGAGGCCCATGGTGTGACAGAGCTGGGCTGCAAGAAGCCAATGTGAGCAGAACCTTCTGGGTTTGGACCTGCTGGTTCCTGCAGCAGCACACTTCCTTGAGTAGTACCAAAAATGAATTATGTTTTGTCTTGTGACTTGTGGTTAGATTCTTTGGTTTCCTAAAAAAAATCAAGCTGCAACCAGAACTACTTCAGTAGTTTGGCTATTCTTAAATCTTTGTGCTGTGTGGATTGCCTGATTCTGATGGCTCTAAGATTCTGTCCCTTGGCTGGACTTCCCTCAGGGGAAATAAGATTTCCATCCCTTCTTTCTGGCCATCTGGTGAAAGTTTAACACCTTGAGATCATCTCCCAGCAATGGCCAAGTTAAAAGTTAATTAGGAAGGCCTTAGAGGAAGACACACTGGCTGTATCACCACATCAGACTCACATCTCACAGAAACTGCTGGGAATTGGGTGAGAGGGGCTATGGAGACACAGAGAAAAACTTCTGGATTTTGCCCCATTATCTTTTTTGGTCTGTGCAGCACACAACAGCTGTTTCATTCCCTCTACCACAGCCCCAGTTTCCCCTGGTGTCTCTTCCACCAAGAGCATCTATACAAAAATGTTTCTTCCTCTCTGCCATCCCTGCACAAGACCTGACAGAGGAAAGAAGAGCTGCAAAACATAGACCCCCCTTCACATGTTGTTAAGCAGGTATTTTCTTAGTCCAGAGAAGTTCCTGAACACTTTAGCCCAGGTGGGCAAAGCAGGACAGGCTTTGAATGCAGAAAATTGAGCCAAATTATCAGACAGTGATTGAGGCTTACATCTCTACTACAGCTCTTTTCATTTAGAGCCCTGCAAAGTTGAGATGGTGTTATTGGAAGTAATTTGTGTTACTTGTGCTAGAATTTTTCTGCTTGCAAGGAGTTGAAAATGCTTTAAATGACTGGAGCTTGTCTCAGATACAAAGAACCTAACTGGGGCTTGAACTGCTATTTAAAACTGAGAAAAGGGACTCAAAAGGCAAGGGAATCTCAAAGAGTTAAAAGTCATGAATCTGGCAAGAAAAAACATGAGTCAATATCAAAAAGTTTACAAGTTGACCATCTGAAAATATTTTGGGTTCAATTCAACAGATCAAAACAGCTTATTTGACTTGAACTTTAAAACAAATAAACAAACAAAATTGTTTACAATTGTAAACAAATTGTTTAATTGTTTGAAGTTAACAGACCTTCCTTCCACATGGTTTGAATTTAATTGATTTGATTTTTCTGTTTCAAAACGTTTCCAGGGATTTGGGAAGACTGGGATATATGGTGTGTTTATTACAAAGTGGGAATCTCATGTGATTTCTCTAGGAAGTCTATGACTTGAAGGATAATATCATTACAGTGGAATTGTAAGATCTTACAATATTATCCACAGGATCTAAGGAGCAAGGATTTATAGGCCTTGAAAGTCCATTTTCTCTGATGATTCAGGCATCTGAATTTTGTCTAGAAGGCAAAATCTTCTTTAGTTTAGCAGCACTGAGTCATCCCACTGGTTTGTATCACTGTGAGGATCTGGCCCTAACCTGAAAATACTCCAATGCTTTGTGAAATTATCTCATTCAGTGAACAAGCCATGAACCTGGATTGTCAGCATGTGTCTGGCAGGAGCTGGGTTTTGGTTTGATGCCAGTACACTTTTTCACCAGTTCTGAGATTGGCAACTTTATTTCTTCCCGAGAAATTGAAAAAAAATAATTCCCTCTTCTCCTCCCTCCTACCCATCTTTGCTCTTCTCCCAGCTGTCATCACTGTTTACAGTTTGAGTAAGTGCAAATATATATTTACAAGTACAGCTTACTGCTGTGTTTGCTGGTATAGACTGCCTGAGGGCATATCTGGGAATCGAGCTCCCATCCCCATCCAGAAACACCCACCCTCCTCTCATCAGCCCTGCCCCTCCCTGGCCCTGTTTCCTTAAGCTGGCTGTTCAATCTTTTCTCTTGGGTTCTGAGCTTTTTGGGAGGGAGGCTGGTGCCTTGCTCCGTTTTGGGGGTGTGAGGGTTTTGGGATCTTGAGCCCTAAGTGATGCTCCCACCTCTCCCCAGCAGGGAAGGCTTATCTTCCTTACATCCTGCTGGGACAACCTGCAGGCTGGATTAACTGAGGTCACAGAGCAGAAGTGTCCTGTGCCTGCCCTGCAGCTGCCTGGCTGCACCTCCTGGGGCTGTAAAAAGCAGACTGGGGGCAGGTTTTGTTTCTGTTTGCTTTTAGTTTCGTGCTGTGGCCCTTCTCCCGGCTGGACAGGCGCCCACTGGACAATCCCACAGCATCCTGGGTGCCTGCCAGCCCCAGATGCCAGAAACATGTCCCCATTTCCTCTCCCCTTCCACGAGGAATCCTGCAGGGTCTCGTGTGCTGCAGCACAGGAAAGTTGTGTCTCACAGTTTGGGGGCAGATCCTGACCAAGGCCTCCAGATGTTATTGCAATAGTAATTAAAAATATACCATAACTAAGTGAACGATGCACAATACATTTAAAGTCCTGCTTTTCAAAAGGTTTTAGAAAAATGTTGCCAACACCCATGGTCTTATCATAACAAGGCTTCAGCATTGTGCAGGTTGTGTTTGTGGCATTCCAAGTGCTCAGGACTTCGAGTCCTGCTGAGACCAAGGGAAAGCTGATGGTTCTTGGAAATTTTGCAGGATTTCTCCTCAGTGGTCAGCTAGTCTGAAAGGAGTGTCCGGTGGTTAAGTCACTAACCTGTGTTTAGCTCCCAACTTCCTTGGGAATTGCCTTTATAAGTTTGGGAAAGACATTAAGGACTTGTTTATGCTGCTAAAATTAACTTTTTTGTGTGTGTGTGTGTCTGCAGCATTCCTGATAAACATGTAGCATGTTGTGCCACAAAACACATTTGTTTTAGTCTGAGGTGTGTTTGCTGAAGCTGATTCAGAAGCACAATTGAAAGATTTGTTTGCTTTGTAACTAGAATGCATTTAGTGGTTCTGAGGTAAAAGAAGAATGCAGCTTTTTACAGCTACTTTTGTACCTGTGAAATGGGAATGAAAGTAATTAATCCAAATGATACTATTGAGATACTGCAGTGATTGCTGCAAAAACTGAGAGGTTATATTTGTGGTGGGAGCTGCTGTGGGAGATGAAGATAGCTCTGTACCCAAGATATATTCAAGTATGGGCAAAAATATATTTAGATATTTGTCTCAACTGCACATTTCACTCATCTGTGTCACAACAACTAAAAATAAAAACGAGGGAAAACTAGGTTTTCGCTGGCCATTATTTCCCTAGCTGCAGAATATTTGTAATAAAGGTTTGTGTGAACATAGCTGCAAATTGTGCTGCCAGACACGGACCTGGGAGACTCATGATTGATGCAGACAGTGATCAAGTGGTCTGTGGGTAGCTTGAACAGGGCTTGAGAAAGGTGTGCACCCACTCAGCCCTCACCTCCAGGAGGATAGGAACAGTGGGTTTTGCTGATGTTTTAGTAGATCACAGGATCACAGAACCACAGAACTGCCTGGGTTGGAAGGTGCCTTAGAGATGATCTCATTCCAATCCCCCTGCCATGGGCAGGAACACCTTCCACTATCCCAGATTCTTCACAGCCCCATCCAACCTGGCTTTCACATATTTTGGCTTGTCTATGTAAACCATGATACTAATTTTTCTAAATTTATCCAGAAAATTTATCCAGACATTAATTTTTGATCCCAGTTCCTTATTTGTTTTTACATAATGCCACACAGAATCTATTTCAGTTTAAAATAAAAAAAAGTGACCCTCTTATTCTCTGTGTTTACTCAGCCATGTGTACCCACAGAAACCATGTGTGCTGACTCTCTTTGTTATCAACCTGAAAACATTTGGGGTGATCACTGCAATGAAGTTTTCTTATGGATTTGCCCCTCCTACATGTAAAACCTCACAGTGATGGCTTAGACAAGATCTTAGCTGAAGAAAGAGCATAAATACATTCAGTTCCTTCCAGTGAACCATTCCCTCCAGAAAAAAAGGGGGAAAACCAGTATGATAGGAGGGTTAATGGGATGAGTGCATCTACCATCTGGAAAAGTCCTGCTCCTACATAGTCTGTCAAAGACGCAGCTTCCCTGGAATGTGGGGTTGATAAAAAAATCCGGTTTTATATTCCCTACACAGATAAATAGGAGCACTAAGGGATTTAACACATGCAGTCTGTGTAGAATTACCTTTTGCTGATAATTTTGTGTTGCAAAAAAATATGTCTCTTGGTTAAGGATGGAATCACTGCAATGTTTCAGCAAGTCCTCTCCTCCTATTTTCACAATAAGTCACACATTAAAGCATGAAAATTGTATCTGGTTCCTAAAGTATGTCAGTGAAAAAAAACCCTTATCACCCTAAAACATGGACATAGACAAGTAAATTGCAAGTATGAATAGTGTTAAGTAGTGATAGTTTCACTGATCCCAAAAGCAGACTGTCCTTGCTATCCTGTAACACAGGTTACATGACATAATCAGAGCTTGTGATCCTGTGTTTTTCTCAATCTTTTATGATTTTTCTATTGGTCATTGGTTTGTAACTGACAGCCAGAAATGTGAACCATCAAATGAATATAACTCAAACAAAAATAATTCCAGTTAATGAACCTCCATGCACTTTCTCAATATGATTTTAGCTATTTTCATGCTCCTAAGAAAACAGCTGTGTATCCTGCATGCAGCACATTTCAGGGCCAGTCCAACTCCACAAAAAGTTAGTGGGAGTCTGTATGTCTGTCTCCTTTTGGAGAGATGGAGCTGGACTGATAAATCTGTGAGAAACACTGGGGAAACCTCTGGGAGCGCTTACTCAGAATTACTTAATGAGTCAGGATGAAAATACACAATCCCTCTGGTATTCCCTAGTCCTTTGTGTTTTCAGTAATGCTGGATGTTAAGATACCAGAGACTGGAATTTACCCCCTAAACCCACCAAACCCACAGTGAGACCAAACACTGGGGTGGGGGGGGTCCTCATCTTTTCACATCATTCATCTCAATGCTGTGTCAAGGACACCTAAATTTTGGGAGGTGAGGAGTGGGATTACTTGTGGCTCCTCCACCTTTTTGGTCCCCAACACTCCCAAGGTGGCACAGATGAACCTGAACTATCCAGTGTGAATGTTCTTCTGCATCCTCAGGCTAAACTCTAACTTCTGATACTTTCAAATACACAGCCTCACATCATTCCTGCTTTGAAAGCCTGGCAATGTGTATGAATCCAAAATCTTGACAGCCTATAGATATATGAACACACTTTCAACATCTTTTCCTCTCTTTAAAGCACCTCTTTTTTTCCCTCCAGGGTTATTATACTCAGATTGCAATTTATATTTTTTAACCAGAATTCTCCCATGAAAATGGCAAGTTTATGACTGCCTCTCACTCCTATTGGAGCTGCAGTGTCTGACTGGTGGCTGGCCCCACTTGACACCCTTAAATTGTGCAGCAGGGACTTCTGAAATAACAAATCAGGGTCCCATTTTGCTTGACAGTCCCTGCTTGTGACTGAACCATCACAGTGGCACAGCAAGAAAAATGCTACTTTATATTTGAACCATCTGGAAGCAAGGACTTCAACAGACATGAATGAAAGTTTTCTTTAAAAGGAAACACGTGAGTGGCTCCACACATTGATCTTTCAAAACAGTGCCCTGAGCAGGAAATCACAACCACTATGCTTTCCAATGCTTGAAGAAAATAAGAAGAGCTAAGAAAAAATGAAGTTAATTGAGGATAAGTAATGAAGGAACCCGATCAAAAAAAAAAAAAAAATTCTGCCATAAATAGATCATGCTCATTACCTATGCATAATACTTATATTTAACAATAAAGGACATTCATCCAAGTGCAAGCAGTCATAAAAACTAGTAACATTTTCATTAAAGCCAGACTAAGCTTGTCTTCATATCAAGCCCATTACACTACATAAGTGTAATTAAATGAATTTCAGTAACTTTATACCTCCTAATTTTTTTTTATTTTATTTTTTTGTGTGTGTCTGGGGCTATTTAGTAAGCCAGCATCATTGCAACTGCTTCTTGTTTTTATAAACACAAAGCCAAACCCCTAGAGGAGAAACTCTTTCTTAGAGATTATTTTCCAGTATTATTTTTTGCCTGAAAATTCAGTTTTCCAGGATTTAGTTTTTGTGCATGGGTGGGTGGGCTCTGGAACAAGGGACATAGAGCTTCAAACTTCTGCTACACTCAGAAAGAAGAGAGGTGAATCAGATTTAATTGTCTGGATCCTGTGTTTTCAAAAGATCCCTCTTATTTTTAAATATTTGCATTATCAACAATGATTATCAAGATTTTGTTTTATTTCCTGCTAGAAGTGATTGCAGGAAGCTGGGTGAAAGCTGTTCTCACATCCCAGCTCTGGGATCAAATGGATATTTCACCTTCTAAAGTCATTCCACCTTGCAGTTGAAAGCTGGGAAGACCACAGGCCATGATGTGGTCTGTAGAAATTTCTCTCAATGTTGGCAAATCTTGAGGTTTCCCCATCCAGTTTTGTGTGTTTTTTGTTGTTTGTTTGTTTTTGTTTTGTTGTTTTGTTGTTGTTGTTGTTTTGGTGTTTTGTTTTGGGATTGTTTTGGGGGTTTTTTTGTTGCTATTGTTGTTGTTGTTTTTTCACATTGCCTTCATTTGACTCCAGTTGGCACACCAATAAATTAGAGGCATCCCATTTTGCATGACAAATCCTAATAGCCATCAGGACTGTGTTTGATTAAGTGACTCCCACCTCAGCACAAGGAGACTGCTTTGACTACATTACCATGATAATCAACAATTAAGTTGGCATTTGCCAGCCATAACCACAGATGTCTTCTTTGAAGTGTGGGAGAAACAGCACTAATGTCAAATACCACAGTGTGTGAACACTTGGCATGCAACACCAGCACAAGGGAATGGAGCATTTGGCCATGCTCCTGGAAGATACTGTGATGGAAGTGACATAAATATAAATTTAGGAAAAAATCTACATCAACAAGCTATGCACCTGCTTTGCTGTAAAGATTTTGGGGAAATCACAGGGCTTTTCATTGTTCTCCAGCTCTTCTGCTGTGGAGGTATCTGAGACAAACACATCCCTGACTCTGATTTTAAGAAGGCTGCTGAGAGGCCCTGCTCTGACTTTGATCTCTACTTGTACAATAAGCAGAGCTGCCCCAGCAATGCCTTTGAGCAAAGCACCACCTTTAAATCACAGTCCAGTAGTAGTGCTCATGTTTGGCTTGTGCACGTCCTGCTCAGTTCCAGTACAGTAAGTTCAATAGGCCTGGAGCTGAACTGCAGCACAGCCATTAATCAAAAACCCTATAAAATTGAGTTCCAGGAATTTATAAATACATAATACAAATATGAGCTGTGGGATTTTTTTCTGTAAACACTCCATCTCAGCCATGCTTCTTGTCTCCCCAGGCATAGCCAGCATAGCTTGTTCTTGATTCCTATCTGCCTCAACATCTTACCTTGCTTAGAGCCTGCTTTCCAGTTCACAGGCCTTGGGAAGGGGTAGAGAGAAAGAAAATTGTCAGCATCCCAAAATGCCTACCTATTTTTTCCCATGGAACAAGCAGGCCATGAACCCTTAGGTCTGTGATCAACTGTTTGCCTAATTTCTGGAATAAGATGGACAGGACTGGATCCCTCCTACCCACTCCTCTCCTTCAGTTCTATTATGTGTTAAATCCCCAGTTTTAGTTGCCACAAATAAAAGTCTGACATTGGAGAGATTTTCCATTAGTTTCACCTCCTTCTGAGACCACTTGACCTTCTGAAATGCTGCTGGGCAACTATTTTGGAAAGGGCTGAACATGGAGATCACTTTCTCTGCCTTCCAGGAATGACCTGCAAAGGACTTTCCCAGTGAATTAATTTGTTTTCATGTACTCTGCAATGCTCTGCTGTGCCTTATCCAGGCTGTGATGGCATAAGCACATGTTGTCTCTGACTCAAAAAGTCTTGTCAAGTGGAGAGAGAAGTTTTCTTGTAGGTGTTTGGAGTTGGTTTTTTTTAGTTTGCTTTTAGTTTGGCACATAAGCACACCTCAGTAATTCATAAAGCACTGAAGATATTCATCGTAGCCCAAGTAAATGGAGCTGATGTTTAATTTTTCATTTTTAAGTGCTGATGCAGAGCACAATACTGCACATGCAGCTTACAAGGCTCCCACCACTAGCATTTGGACTCCATTTTAAGCCTATAAATCACATGCTAAGTATAGTGCTTGTTTGGGTCTGTTAAATATTTCCTTCTCGTTTGTTCTTATCAACATCCAGTAATGATATATACATATGTCATGCAAGACAGTAAATATGCAGACATTTCAAGGAAAAGTTCAGTGCCATATCTCTCCTGATTAATGCATAAATGTTTGAAACTAGCATAAAAGCTAGGGCAGTGATAACCTTTAGCAGAGCCCAGAGGAAAGAACACAGCAGATAAATGTGCTCCTATGAAAAGCAGCAAAATTCATGTACCACCCAGCCTCCATTTCAGGGACTGCAGACAGTTGTGTTCCCTGGTCCTGTTCACTCCCAGGTGTATTTCACTCAGTCTGAGAGGCAGGAAATTGCATTTTCATCTTTATTCTTCCGCCAGCTGTAAGCTAAACCCATGCTTGAAGGCTATAGCAACAAATGCATTAAGTACAGGAACCTCCTGCCACTTTGCTCATCAGTCATTTGAACTCCATCCTTCTATTTTTCATGGTTGTACCAGATGGAGGAGGAACTTTGCCTACATGAAGCAGTTGTGAGAAGCAGCAGGTGAGGCTTTGCCTGGTGCTGTTGGTTCCAGCACTACCAAAAATGTAATAATGGAGAGGGACCTCAAGTGCTTCAACCTGAGGACGAAGCTGAATGGAGCAATTGAAAGGAAGAGGTCCTAAGATTCAGGAAAACATCAATGATCTCTTCAGCAAACACATCTTAATTTTCCAGCCAAATCCTGTTACTAATATAGCCTTGCTACAGAGTGAGACCTGCACTTGTACCTCTCTTTCTAAGTGATTGTTTCATGAGGAGAAAATTAAGATATGAGCCAAACCTCACAAAGCCAAGTGGCCAGAAGAGATTTTTGTTCCTCTTAATGTGACAGTTCAGCAAGATAAAAACTGCTTGCCTGAAGAGCCAGGCAGGCACAGGGTGTCCTTCTGACAGCAACAGGTTGCTTAGAAAGCATGCAGTTTTCATCACTGGAGGCTTCTGAGAATGGGATAAACAGACATTTATTTACAGGGATGAGTTTGTAATTTCCATTTATGATTCTATGTGATTTTCTTCACTGAATCTTTTACTCTATGAGATTCCCAGGTCTGCTGCAAGAGAAGACAGAGGTGTGCTTCATGTACAAAAATGTGTTTGCAAATTTATGGTCCATAGATGACAAAACATGGACAGAAACACTGTGATATGTTATTTCAAGTGTGGTTTTAATGCCTATTTCTGAATTCATTGTCTTTGCAAACTCACTGGACAGCAAAAGATAACAGATCCTCCCAAAAAAAAAAAAAAAAAAACCAAAAACAAAAACTCCCCAAAACCTACCTCCAAAACAATTTGCTTAAGTTTTTCCTAATTTTTTTTTCTTCCTTTGCTTATTTATGCCTCATTGTGTAAGAAAAACCCAGAACATGACAGTGATTCTGTACCCGTGCTGAGTATGGGCAGAAATCCAGGTTGGCCAGCCTGTCAGGGAATGCATTTAGCCCTGAGCCTGTCTGTCTTTCTAAAATAGTTACTGAGCTCTGGTAAACAAAATATGCAAGGATGGTTTCCGAGCTTCCATGAATAATTCTATGCAACCACATATAATTACAATTATCATAAATATCCTCTGTTTACACAACACCTTGGTGGATCTGCTGAATTCTCTGTGGCCTCTATACATACAGTGCCATGAAATGCGAACATTGCCTCTTCCTAAACACTCCCTAACAAACACACTGTGAAAGCTGCCGGGAATATCCTGAGCCTGGGTTTGTAAGGGAAGAGCACGGAATCTTTTATGTCTGCATGAGATATGGTGCTGTAAGAACAGCAAAACAATCTGGCAAGAATCTCACCAGTACTTCAAAATTCATAGGAAACTGGAGTTTTCTTGGAAAGGTAAAACTGAGGTGCGAAATAAGCACATTTTAAAAACCATCACAGGTAACAACACTAACTTTAAGCATCCCCTCTATGCAGAGAGGCAGCTAAGCACTCTCATAGAAGTCTAGCACATAGCAGGTGTTGAAAATGGAAATGCAATTTCCCAGCTAGGCAGACATCCAATATTTATGAGCCAAGTCTGTGGAAATAGCAAACTGCCAATAGAGACAGAATAATTTAGCGGAAAATCAAGCAAGTTTTCCACTTCAAGAGAATTTGTCATTCACCTTGTGTCTGATCCTACTCCTACCAGTGCCTGAATGCATTGTCTGGTGCTGAAGAAATCCTACAAGACACTAAAACAAAGAGATGAGCATCCTCATGGCTAGAGCTGATCACAGCTCTGTGGGTATTTGGCACAGCCAAGTGATGCATGGCTGAGAAAAGAAAAAAAAGCCCACACACCTGACAGGGAAACCAACCTGCTGACTTGCAGCAGCACCTCTCATATTTCTCAGGCAGTGTTTGAAATCCAGATTAAATGTTGCACTCACATTTTGACAATGTCATGGTTTTGTCAGACATGCTGAGAAACTTCTGCCATGCTTGGATGGAAATCTTTCATGAGCAACAAAAGCTGCTCTGAGATCTCTGGAGCAGGGAAATGTGACCCCCTGCACTTTTGGATTACGGTCAGAACCAGAACTGCAGAAATACAATGGCTCCGGAGAAGCAGGTCTTGGGCACACCTCCTGCCCAGTCAAAATTTGAGGTACTTGGATTTTCCCTGTAGTTATGAGAGAAAGAATTGATAATTGCCAGACAGAGGGATCTGTGCCTGTCAACACTCCTAACTCAAAAGTCAACTCCCAAATTTGCTTGAGAATTTCCTGTCTCCTTCTGATAAGGCTCCTGTCTCCTTTTGGCAGACTCTCTGCACTGAACTGCCAAGCTATGCATAACAAGCCATGTTTCATGGGTATTTGCACAAATTTGGAAACTGCTGGCATCACCACACATGGCCCAGATATCACTGGATCAATGCAGAGCGTTAAGGTGTGGGGAATTGAATGAATATGTCAAAAATATTAAAATATTCAGTGAATTCCCCTTTTTCCTTCTGCCTGAAGCTCACTCTGTTACAAAACTGGGGAGGAGGCTGGACTAAGGCTGAGCTCTTGGAAAAATAGGCCCTAAGAGGAAGAAGAGCTCAAAGCTGGGTCTCTGTAAGGGTGAAATTCAGCTTTGAGGAGCAGTTTTAAGTGAATTATGACAGCCCTGCCACCACCCCAGTGTGTTTGTTATTCAGGCAGACATGCCAAATAACCTCCACGAAGTGACTGCTTCTTTTTGAGCTGGAACTTATTCCTGGAGGGTTTGTTGTAAGCGCTTGGTCAGAGGCAGAGCAAGAAGCTTTGGAGCTTGTTTTGGCAACCCTTCCTCTTTTCCCCTCTTCTTTGAGCTCCTACCAGCTGCTGCCAGCAAAGATTCCTGCATCCTCAAAGATCTGCTGGATCTTGGAAAAGGGGAGCAATTCTGCCACATTTCTCTTTGGTCCTGATCAACTTATTTCTTGTTTGGCTGGATATTCCAAAATGTCAGGCTGTATGGATAAATGGGTGGAATGGGTTTGTCCCATCCTCTCCAAGATCCTCCACTTTCAAGAAGTTCCCATGCAGATTCTTATTTTTACAGATTTAGAATGACCACACTCAGATTGAAGTCCAAAATTCCCTTAAAAGTGTATGAGCTTGAAGAAGAGATTATGGAAAGCAAACCAAAAAGAGGGACTGACCACTGGCAAAATTATTTTCTGTTTTTTTTTCTGTTAATGAATAACTGTTTCTGTTCTCTCAAACTGTGCTTAATAATTTACTTTTTTTTAAGCAGATGCATGGCCTATAAGCTGAAACTACATAGGTCAACATAAAAGGGATTTTTATGTGTAAATAGAAAGGTGGTTTGTATCAATGTGTCCACAAAATTTATATCATGGTGCTTTGGAGACAGAGGCCAAAACAGCTTTGCACCTGATTCGTGAAAAATGAAGTTTGTTTCAACTGAAATCCCTCAGAAATGTTCTGTTCATCTGAGGAAGTCAGCTTATACCCCAAGAGCTGAGAATATAAATTAAAAAAATAGAAAGAAATCTACTTGCTCCCCAAAACAAAAGAAACAGTGAATGAATGAGTGAGTGGATGAACAACTGGATGGATGTCAGAGGGCTGTGCTGGGGTTTAGCAATGTGTAACTAATAAGAGTCAGTGGAGGAGTATTTAAATGTGCAGTACCTGGGTTCTAGCAATGCATTACTAATTACAGCTGAGGAATCTTCCTTAAAGCATCCATTCAGACTGGTTTGGGTGTGAATTCATTATGACATGGGCAGACCCCTGCCTGACAAATTCCCACCCCGAGATATTTGCAGAGCAGAGGTTCAAGATGAAAACACATATCCCAGTGAGCTTATCCTAGTACAACCTGGCTATTCAAACACACATGGTAAAGCTGGGCCAATTCTATTCACAGAATTTTAAGGGATTTTTCTGTGGTGAGCACTAGCTGCCTGTCACCTGGTGTCTTCAGTGCAGGACTTGAAGATTCTCACCCCACAGAAAGGCAGGACTTTTCCTTTGGGGAACAAAAGCCCCACATACCCATGCCCAGTGAGAAGGGCTGCATTTTTCAGATGCACACCCTTCTACAACCAGGCGATGAAAGGAATTTACTCACTTAAAGCCCTGTGCAAGTGCAAGTTCCAGCTTGTTGTGGGTGAAAGAGCCTGAAAGCTTTGGTCCCACTCTTCCCCAATAGCATGCTTATAACTCTCAGGGACTGCTGATCTCTCTGAAACAGCTGGACTGATCAGCAAGTCAGATAATTCAATTTCTTTTCCAGTATCAGGCTCTCACTATAAAGCTTTGAGCTTTCTGGGTGTACAGAGGCACTAAGTAGGAGGAATGTACAAACTGGGCTGTCAGCACTGAGGATCACAGGATTACACCTGAACAAGTTCTTCCCTCACTGCAACATGTCATAAATAAGATTAAACTGGACAACAGATTGATCTTCCTTCTGAAATAGAAAGGAAAGTTGTCTTTGAATTATTTCAGGACGAGCAACCATCAGAAGACACACACAGAAAAATTATGTGCCTGCTCTTCCAGAATTCCCTGACACAGAGACAGTCTGGTCTGGCTCCCAGTTGCTTCTAAATAAATGTTAAAAATCAGGTATGATAAGAAAATATAAAAATATTTGTTGGAACAGAAATGTTCTTTAGCCATGCAGTTATTGCATTAGAATTGGGATTGTTCATCCTGGAGATGAGAAGGTTTTGGGGTGACCTCACTGTGGCCTTGCAGTGCCTGAAGGAGCCACAGGAAAGATGGAGAGAGACTCTTGACAAGGGCCTGGAGTGACAGGACAAGGGGCAATGGCTTCACACTGACACAGAGCAGGGTTAGATTGGATTTTGGGAAGAAATTGTTCCCTGTGAGGGTGGTGAGGCCCTGGCACAGGTTTCCCAGAGCAGCTGTGGCTGCCCCATCCCTGGCAGTGTTCCAGGCCAGGCTGGATGGGGCTCTGAGCAACCTGGGACAGTGGAAGGTGTCCCTGCCCATGGCAGGGGTTGAAACAAGATCATCTTTAAGGTCTCTTCCTTTTAACTTGCTTTAAATTCACGTTTTAGGCTGTAGATTAAAGTTCGGGATTTCTTTATGTTGTCAGGGTTTTTAAAATTATTATTATTTACACGAAGGAAAACTTTTATTGCAAGGAAATTAGATATTGTCAAGAGCAAAAGGTTGAAGAAATGTTGACACGGTATTGATTGCAAAGAAGGAATTCTGAGGTGAAGACACAACCATTGTACTAAATCTGTACAAGCATCCAGGAGGGAACATAGCAAGAGTCAGAGGTACTAAAAGTCTTTCATGACAGGGGAAGGCAAGCAAACAAAACTGTTAAATCATCATCTGATTAAGCAGATGGAGATGCAGTACAGAAATCTGATAAAATAATTCTTTTTCTGTGCCTCTAAAGAACTTTTTAAAAAACCCAACAAACCCTTGATTTTAACCATTAAAGATGGTTTCAATTTCAGTCTTCTTGAAAGAGGAATGCAGTGATGCCTTTTCCTTAATTCCTTTTTTTTTTTTATTTCTGTCTAACCATCACCAAGGCAGGGTGCATTGTAGAAGGACAAAAATGAGAAAAAGACCACATGTAAAGCATGAATAGAAGAAAGACGATGATGAGAAAACAAAGATGCCAAAGGTCCTCAAAGAGCCTAACCTTTCCTGAAGTCAGACAGAAGGTATTCAAACAAGAATTTGCCTTCTCACAAAAATAAGGAATGCATAGAAAAAGGACATAAGCAGCAGTAATTGTGGTTTTTTTTGTCTTGGGGGCTTGGTCAGAGGTCGTAGATTTATTTCATTATCATGGTATCAGGAGAAGAAGAGCAGGACAGTGGTAAAATTTTTTTGAAAGGTATCAGCATCATATAAAGATGAAAAAAATCCGGAGAAAACTTTTTTATACAACATATTTGACTCTTTCTTGGGAAATTTCAGGGGAGCTTGTGGACCTCATCTACTCAGGTGATGGGGCACAGACACATCAAACTGAAGGAAAAATAAGTATTACAAACTCCTGATTTATGTTTAGAGAAGGGGGGAAAAAAGGAAAAATTGCCTGGTTGCACAGCAGAAACAAAACAAATTTTATGTTTTGGAGGAAAAACAGAAGACAACCACAACTGACTTGGTTACCAAACCACAAAGCCATAGGAATATACAGACACAGGAGATAATTGAGGACTACAGGGCAAAATTTGACAAAAGGCAATCAGAGCCATCTTGTAAAAGAAGCATCAAGGATTGCATTATGAATGGAAAAACAGTACCAGTTTATGCAGTTCCAGCTTTTGGAAGGAATTGTTTTGCAAAAGAGAAGCAAATTCTGCAAAAGATGGCAAAAGGAGGCTGAGGGTATTTACCAATAAACTGTGTGTGTGCATGTCTGAAGAAAATAAATATTGAGTGGAACTGTATATATATATATATGCCAAGGCCTCAGCATCCATAGGGAAAAATTTCTTCCTAATATCTAATCTGAATTTTCCTTTTCGGTATGAAGCCATTCCCCCTTGATTTGTCACTCCAAGTTCCTTATTTGCATTTTTTGGGCACTGTATTATCAGTCTCATTAGTATGCAGGTGGGAAATTATTTGCTCAAATGTCCTTCAGTGGAAAGCTTAAAGCAGAAATGGCCTCTTACATAATAATAAGATTAAATCCAAAGGTGCTGTGAAATCTCATAAATGAAATGTAAATAAAACATAATTAAAAAAAGAAAATCTACTAAGATAAAGAACAAGACAACTGTGTACAGTTAGTGCACATAGATATGTGCACACATATATACATGTACACATATATGATACATACATATCTATAAAAAATTATATTTACACACATAATTTCCAATATTTAAAGCAAAAAAATCAGTGATCCAGACACTCTCCAGAGACCAAACAGCACTATAATGATTTCTGTGCTTCTGATTTCCGATTTCCCACCCAGAGGTACAACATTTCCATTTCAAACTGTTATAAGAACAAGGTCCACATTACCTATATATAAATTCAATTTACCATAATATTAAAAGATTATGACAGAGCTAATGGACTTTAAGTGGAATCCAGACTGCAGTGTTCAATGGAAGGTAGGAAAGACCAAGGCAGACAAATTCCTGTGGCATTTGAAGTAAAACTTCAAATTAATTTCTTCCCTTTTTCTGTTCAGAACTGGAGTTTTCAAGATAGTTGAACAATTAGGTGACAAAAAGATACAGAAAAAAATGGCTTTGCAAAATCATTTATCTTTAGGGTAATTCAGGCCCTTGTTGAGACAAGGTTTTGATGTTGATAATTGACAAAGCTGGGCTGGTGATGAACAAACTTGACACCTGGCTCTTTTCATACTGATCCTTCAGTCTTTCCAGATGGCAGAGTTTATTTCTATTCCCATCTGTTCCTTTTCAGCAAGAAAAAGAGAGGAAAACCCAAAATTGCTAAAACATTTTATGGCTTTTAGAAGTATCTCTGAGGTTCTTTTCAAGTCCTTTGCTCTGGACCACATTCCTGTGGAAGGCTGGTGATGGCACCCACGATTCTTTGCCTCAGATCAAAGGTAAGATGCTGGGTTTCATATTCCAGATTTGGTCTGACATAATTCATCTGGATGAGAATTTATTGGATGGAAAAATTGAAAGAGCTGGAGTTATCTCACCAACACCTTCTTGCAAAAAGACAGGAGAAAACAAGCAAGGAAGCAAACAAACAAACAACAGCAGTATCAGACTGTGATTAGATAATATTTGAACAAATCAGAGCAGAATTTTGGACAAAGCTTTGCTAGTTCAGATTTGGAAAACTGTTTCTACATTAAAAAAACTTCTTTTGTGCAGAAACAACCACTCTCATTTCCCTGGCTATTGGCAATGGTTTCTCTGTTGAGTTCTCAGGTCTGGACTCTGGTCTAAATTTTCACTGTCTCAAGATGAACTTATTCCCTGGGGGGCCATTAAGCTTCTTCCATGTAAGTGGGGTCAGAATTAGGCCTCTGTTAAGTTAGTTATCTCCAGAGCTAGCAACTGAATATTCAGCAAGAGGAAAATACAAGCTGATAGATGGGAAAAGATGGAAAAAACCCGAAGTGAAATCCATCAATGGAAATCTGCCAGGTAACCAGGAAATAATTTTGGATGCTTCTTTGCAGTCTATAAGTTTCCATGTATTGCTAAAAAATGAATAATTAATCAGGAGAAAATTCAGAACGCAATTAGAATGAACAAATCTCCTTAAGTAGCCATCGATATTTAGGGTGTTTATGAATAAAAATGACAGTAATTGAATTTATGGACCTGGCTGAAGGAAGGTTGTGGTGCCCATGTGTACTCTGCTCTGGTAAGACCCCACCTGGAATATTGCATCCAGTTCTGGTGCCCCCAACAGAAGAAGGACATGGAACTGTTGGAGCAAATCCAGAGGAGGGCACGAAGTTGACCAGAGGACTGGAAAACCTCCCCTGTGGAGGCAGGCTGGGAAAGCTGGGGCTGTTCAGCCTGGGAGGAGAAGGTGTGGAGACCCCAGAACACCTTCAGTGTCCGAAGGGGATACAGGGAAGCTGGGGAGGGACTTTTCATCAGGAACTGTAGTGAGAATGGCTTCAAACTGAAAGGGAAATTTAGGTTAGATATTAGGAAGAAATTCTCCCCTGTGAGGGTGGTGATGCCCTGGCACAGGTTGCCCAGAGAAGCTGTGGCTGTTCCTGGATTCCTGGCAGTGTCCAAGGTCAGGCTGGATGGGGTTCTGAGCAAGCTGGGATAGTGGGAAGGTGTCCCTGCCCCATGGCAGAGGGAGGTGGAACTGACTGATTTTTGAGGTCCCTTCCAACCCAAGCCATTCTGTGATTCCTGTAAAGGACCAGGAAGATTTCTTGTAGAATTTCTGATTCCAGTCATCCTAAAGTTGTCCTGGGGGAGCTGGAAAAAGGCTGTAGCTTAGTTCACGTGCCTCACCAAGCAGTCTGAATACCTGAGAGGAGCCTCAGGGTGTTTGCACCTGGAGCAAGGGACTGTCCTCTACGCCCACACTGGCTCATAAACTGCTGTCTCTGCTGCTCCACCAGAGCTGCTCACACAGCAGGATGTCTTAGCACCAGCCTGCACGGTGTCTTTGGGCAATTTGTCCCTGGAGAGCTTGGCACTGCCATCCAAGCAGAAATAAGGTTGGTTTTCCTGGTGCAGTTTTGCTGATAGGTTGGAGGATCTGGAGGCTGTCCATGAGGGAAGGTGCAGGCCTGGTAATTTGTGTGGGGTTACCTCCTGGAACACTGTCCAGGCTGCTGCCAGGCTACAGACACACCCACCATTGTGCTGAGCTTTTCACAGAACCACAGAATTACTGAGGTTGGAAAAAACCTCCCAGATCATGGAGTCCAGCCTGTGACTGATCCCCACCTTGTCACCCAGTGACAGGTCCAGCAGTCCCTTGGACACTTCCAGGGATGGAGGGGCTGCAGCCCCTTCCAGTGCCTGCCCACCCTTTCCATGACAAAATTCCTCCTGGTGTCCAGCCTGAGCCTCCCCTGGCACAGCTTGAGGCTGTTTGCTCTCATCCTGTCCCTGTTCCCTGGAGCAGAGCCTGACCCCCCAGCTGTCCCCTCCTGCCAGGAGCTGTGCAGAGCCAGAAGGTTCCCCTGAGCCTCCTTTTCTCCAGGCTGAGCCCCTTTCCCAGCTCCCTCAGCCCTCCTGCTGCTCCAGCCCTTCCCCAGGTCCGTTCCCTTCCCTGGACACGCTCCAGCCCTTCAATGTCCCAAAACTGTGCCCAGGACTCAAGGTGTGGTCTCACCAGTGCAACCTTTCTTTTGAAAAAGAGCTGTTCTCCAATATTTATGAAAAAATATTTCTGGTGCTTTCAGCAGTGACACATTTTATTTTCAATTCTTCCTAGAAGAATGCCACAATGAAAAGGTAACCGCTAGAATTTAACTTAAGAAAAAATAAAATTGAAGCCAAACCACTCGTCTAAAATGGTCTCTTGCCAGCTGTCCTACTGCCACCCAGGACTGTGCTGTTGCTAACAATTTGCCCATGGGAAAGCACTCAATCCCATAGTAATGAATGGCACTCAAGCTGGATGGGGGATGGTATGAAAATTTTAAGTGGAGTGGTGGGAGCCCAGTCACTTGATGAATTTAAAATTAGACATGACAGAGCTTTGAAGAATATTCTATCTGGCTGGCTGGGATCTTAGAAACACAGACCGTATTAGGAGATATTAGGCTGTACTAGAGATGCATTTTGTTGGGTTTAATGCTCCAGTCCTGAGGAATTTCTCTTTGCCTCCTAAGCCCAAGAGTCCCCTGTAAGGCAGAAGCATCATGACCTTGTTTTCTCCAGGTTAATATGCTTCACTGGCTTTGTCCTTGTAGCTCCAAGCACCAATTCCCTGTGGATGGCTGGTGGATAGGTGAGCAGGGACACAGGGTTTTGAGCAAGGGAGAAGCCTGAAAGGTTTTTAAACCTTGGTGTCCACTGAGACTTAGCTGAGATTTATTAGAACAAGCGAGGAATGCTTGGTTTCTGAGGAACTGACAAATTCCAATCAAAAAAAGAAAAAACAGTACTTGTTGCAATTTTTCCAATCAAAATACCACTTATCTAATATAGGCATATTCTTTCCCCTTCTCTGATTTCTGTGGCTCAACATACTAAAATGCTTTGGATGTTCATGGTTTAAAAAAATCCCCCAAAACAAACCCCAAGACACAAATTCAAAGTTACAGCCTCACAAATTTTAGTAGGATTGCCTGGGTGCAACTGAGAGCAGAATTCAACCTTCACTCAGGTGGGTTTCCATGTTTGCCGTGATCCTGTGTAAATCAGAAATGCATTGGGATCAGTGGAAGTGCTGGTGTCAAACCAGAGCCAGGAAAGGCACAGTTTGAACCAGAGGTGCAAAGAAAGATTGAGGTAAACAAATGAACTCACCAAAGCACAACTGAACCAGTCAGGTTTGCTTAATGGTGGTTCAAAAAACAGATAATGATGAAAATTCACCAGCTTTTATTTCAGAGGAATGAGGCAAATGAGAACAACTCTGACAAAATTTAAAAAAAAATTAACAGGAAGATTTCCTACTAGAGGAAAGACAAGACAAAAAAAAAAAAAAATCACTGGACTTTAAAAACATTTCTGTTTCCCCAAAACGCAAACTTTTCCAAGGGAGACCACTCCCTATCCTAGCAGATGTGAACAGCAGCTTTAGCTTCCCAGGGCAAGATTTAACTCCATGAAGCTTTTGTTTGTTTTTGTTTTGTTTTGGTAAAACAACAACAACAACTCAACTCCCCAAGCTCATCTTGCAGTAGTATTTAGATTGTTTTTCTTTTCTCAGAGCTTGTGATGGTTTGTCTTTCAACAGAAAAACTAAACATATTTCAGTATTTCAGACTTTAAAAAGGCAGTTTGAACAGCAAGGGAACACAGAAAGGCAGTTTGAACACAGACTTTTTTTCTGAGCAGAAAAAAAAGTCTCTGCCCAGATTAATTCATTAATATATTTTGTATAAAAAAATAATACTTTGTTCTTACTACATCTATAGCACATCTAGGAAGAAAGACATATTGAGGCAGTATTTCCTAAAGGTATTCCTATATGATGAGGTGGTTGCCATCTCTCTCAGAAAGAGTTTTACTCTGTGAAAATTCACAGAAACATAGAATGGTTTGGGTTGGAAGGGACCTCAAAAATCATCTCACTCTGAAAGTGTTAAAAAGTAAAGCTGAAGAAAAATGAAATGGGAGAAAGAATGGGGAGTTGGTGGAGAGAAAGAATGGAAAGGATAAAAAAATCCTATGTAGAAGGACAGAGATTTGTTAGAAAAATGGGCAGAAAATAAGAGATTCAGAGGAGAAAAGCCTAAGATAATATGTCTAGAAAAAATCAATGCAGAGCATTGTATTAAATGTTAGAGAGGAAGTTGGAAGGTATAATATTGAAAATTAGCTAGCCATGATTTAAACAAGGACTTAGTGCTGGATTTATTACACAGAAATTCTTTTAGAGTAGATGGGAGACACAAAAAAAGAAAAATAGTGAGTGCAAAAAGTCAGTGTCATTGCAGAAGGCAGGCAAATAGAGCAAAGAGGTCTCCTGGTTTTGGAACATCAGTTTTATTCCTGAATTCTCTAGAGCCACAAAGTTTTGAATGAAATTGAGAGAAGTCAGAAAACAGAAAAAAACCTAATTAAGAAATTGAAGAATATGCTTAAAGGAAAAAAAGGAATCATGTTAACTCTGTATGTAAAGAATGGCCTTAAACAAAGGGCAGCTTAAGTCAAATATATGGACAATATCTTTAGCAAACAGTAACAAGGAAGGAAAACTGGTCAAGTTGTTAGGGGATCTAAGTGGGATAACAGGCAAACATGAATAAACAGCAAAGAAAATCCATCCTTTCAGGAAGATTTTTTTTTTTATGTTATGGAGTTATCTGCATCATCCATTTGGAAAGCCAGTCCTGTAAAATCTGACTGTGCAAATTGTTTGAGAAATGAGTGGAGGAAACAGTTTTACCTCTCACAGCAGCTGAAAACACTGAAGTGGGTAAATATTTTCTAACTTCTGAATGTACAAATCCAGGAAAAGACCTCTCAGCACATGAAATTATGTCTTCTCTTAACGACTCTGGTTTGGTCTCCATCAGATTTATGAGGTCTATTTTGGGACACCTAAATGCCAAAATATCTCATCTTGCTTGGAGCAGAAACCAAATACTGCCCAAATCCCATCTCTGGAGGGGACAGAGGCTGATTTTGTGCTTGCAAGTGTGTCCATCTCCTGGGTGAGACAGAAGTCACAGGAGAGGATGCTTTATTCAAACTTGTCTAACCACAGAGCTTTTCAAAAGAAGTGGTTTGGCTTAAACTCACAACCTGAATTCATGTAGAGTACAAAGTACTTCTTCCTTCTGCAGCTCTACATTTCCCTGTGAGTTACCTCTGACTGTATCGATTCAGACTTTTGGCAAATGTGGTTGAATTTTTTGTAAGGCATTGCCTAGAAATATATATTTTTGAATTAACTAGATTCTCTCATGCTAACTCAGCTAATGTAAGATAAAACATGTAAAATCTATATCAAGGTCAGACTCAAAATACAGGAATTTATTGCTGGAAGGTGTGAAAGAGCAACTGAGAAGAAGCACGTTTATTGCAGTGGTTACACTACGGGCAACACACGCACATTGGAAGCACAGGAAACATTGGAGGAGTGCTGCAAATCTCACCCTGTGGTTGCAACCCTTCCAGGGTGTTTTCATCACTTCTGGTGCAGGCTTTTTAACAGGCTTTTAAGAGATTTTAGCAGAGTCCAAGTGGACTTTGCTCCGCAGGATCTGTGCGTTTCCAGGCGGTGACTCCCCATGAGTCACACTCTGCCTGGTGGAAATGTGGAATGCCCTGCCATCCCTCCCATGAGCATCGAAATGCCACCACCAGGCTCCTTCTGTGAGCCTGAGCTGACAACCAGCAAACTCTGTTTGACATGCACAGACACACAGCCTTCCCCCATGAGCTGGGAATGACCCTTCCTCAAGTGTGAAGAGGTGGAGAGGAGATGGAGGCAAGGAAAGAACAGACAGGGAGGAGGATATGGTCCTGCTGTGATCCTTCAGGTGTTTGCTGCCCTGAAGGAAAGGTCCACCTTGTACCGTGTAAAGGAGAGAAGGAGGCTCTGAACTGAACTGGAAGCTTGAGTGAAGATTTCTTTAGTTTCTTGGGAAGTATCATCTCCTGCAGAGGACTCCCCTTCCCACTTGAGGCTCATGATACAATCAGGAGCATAGCTGTGGATGCTCCCTCTAGCATTCATTTCACAACCTTGAACCTGCTCCATATCCACCCTTAATGCTTCTCTCTTCTGTCTGTCCCCTCAGAAAGTGGCTGATCTCTGCATCCCCCTCTGACAGATGCACCAAGAGCCTCCCATACAGCAACAGCTGCCATCCTCATCTCTTCATCCTCCCTTCCCACTGGCCGCTCCTGGACACCACCAGGAGACACACACATGGCCAGGCAAATATCTGCATGGACACCCAGATGTTCCAGCCCCTTGCAAGAGATTTATCTGGCTGTGTCATGCTGCAAAGGGTCCAGGCAGGCACAGATGCCCCACGTTCTCCACACTGAGCACAGCTCATTCCCTCTTGCTGTGTTCCCTTCCTGCAGCAACCCATTGATCCCTCTCTCTTTCCTGAGCCAGCTGACAGGTTGATGCCACTCTTTGATTTTTATTTTCCCAGTGGAGGGAGCAGAGTGGTCAGAGGCCAGGGGAGCACTGGTGGCAGTGGGCTGAGCAGGCTGTGGTGTGTGGTTTCAGCCCAGCTGCATCCCAATGCCTGAGACTGCATCTCCCCCTCATGGACAACTGCTTCACCATCCCCTCCACCCACAGCCTGCCATGGTGGGAAGTTCACTTCCACCAGAGAAGAGAGGTGCTTCCCACAGACTGCAACCAGCTGCAAGAACTGCCAGGAAAAATTGTCCAGCTGGAGACCGTGAACTGGACTCTGCAGTGGGAAACCAGTGTAAAAAACAGTACAATGGGTTCCCAGCACAACCTATGGCTGCATGAACAGTAATTGCTTGTAATTTCACAGCCTGCTTGCTTTTATTTTAGCAGGAATTTGTCCTTGCAATGAACACAAACGGAATCTACAAACCGTGGTCTATGGGACTGATGTTACATAAGGTCTGGGCTCAGAGGCTGCAACTTTGTTTAGAGGTTCTGTGTGATCTGACTGACTTCCTCCTGTGCAAGTCCCACAGGATTACTCACAATCTTCTCACCAGTTATAGGTGAAAACTCAGTGTAGAAGAACCCAAAGCCCTAGGTGAGCCACTCAATTTGAAGACGTTTTTAGACCAGATTTGAACAACAGCTGTTGTCAATAAATGCAATTGTTTTGAAAGGAAATAAGTTCCTAGTGCTTCTCTCTGACACCCAAGATGTACCCTATATTTTCAACCCTCAACCAACTGCACAGTACTCCAGCACTGCTCCAAGCCATGGAGAAAGCCAGTGCTTTCCTCTTTCCTTTGACTGACATCTGGAGTCCTGTGTGCTTCAGCCCAATGGTTGTTCATCCAAAGCCCTGCTAACTTGTCCCAGAGAAACTTCTCTGCCCTTTTGTGCCAGGAGCAGTATTCAGAGGTTTTAATGTGTGAAAATAAGGTGCATTGGTATGCTCCTGAATGAAGCTGGTTTCAATATTGTCGTTCAATCTACTGGGATTTTCTAAGGATTATTCAGCAGTTCTTCACAAAAAGCCTGCAGAAAACCTCTAGAGGAGAGCCTGCCTGCTGTGCAAGTCATGCAGCAGGCAGGTACATCCAGAGCACGTCGGGTCCCATCGCTACCCACGCACCAAGCCACGTTCCCTGTTAGTCATCCTTTCCTGCCCTCCTTGTCAATGCAAACATTGCTTTCCTAGCACTCATGAAACTCACCCCTGGTGCTGGCCTTACGTCACTGATTTCGACACGGAGAGCTGTGCCACGAACGCCCTGGACACAGCCTGCTGCCCTCAGCCTCTGGTAGCCACCCTGCACGTCAGCACCTGGGTGGTCCCTGGGGACTTCCACACAGGCTTGTGTCCCTTACAGCAGCCCAGGGCTCTTACACACCCCGCAGGGCTTTGAGCTTCTTCCTGGGCTGTCCTCATCAGTTGCAGCTCTGCCAGTCCCACAAGCACAGCACCCACTGGACATATTGACCCCTGGTGCTCACACAGAGCCAGCATCCCAAGTGTCCATGTGCTTATCCATGTACATCTCACCAAGGTCTGTATGGATTTACCTGTGCCCTTGCACTGAACTCCCAGTCTGCTCTCCTGGGGCACTGCATGCACCCAGGGCCCCTTGCACACTGAGCCTCCCTCACAGCAAGAGGAAGATAACTACAGATGGCTTAAGCCATCATAAAATTTTTCTCACTCCTCATCACTCTTTCTTCCCCCATAAGCGATTTTCCTTCTCCCAGGCCCCACACCCAACTCTGCAATCCTCACCTGTACTTCCCTCATTTCCTTTGAGCTGTGTGCACAATCTCTCCTATCAGACACAACTTTTCCCTCCCTTCACCTTCCCTTGCACAGCCTGTGCACAGCCTGGCAGGTCCCTTCCTCGCTCCCACACCACTGTGTGCCAGCCCACGCTGAGCTCCTCACCCCTTGGAACAGGGACTGTCATTCCCATCCACTTCCACCTCATGCCCCACAGCTCCCAACTCCACTCGCCTCCCCACACACTTCACACTTTTCTTCTGACCTCAGCACAGCCATGTGGCTTAGACAGCCCTCCAGGTAGTTTTCTCCTCCCATGCCTTTTCTCCTCCCACCCTTTTATATCTTTAGTCATTTCTCCACCAGCACATTTGTTCCATTCCCTCTTGCTGTTTCACCCAGCCAGTACCTACCACAGAGATATAAACACATTGGTTGTGTCTGATGCAACAGAAAATCGCTCCTTTTTGTTTGTGTATGCTCTCCTCCTCCCACAGTCTTCCCGTTTTTCCTTACTTGCTGCTCCTCACCCCAACTGCTTCCCCTGTAACTTACTGCCTGGTCTGTCCCTGTTCTGCTCCTACTCCCCAGTAAAGAGGCATCCCCAGTTTTGCTGAGCAAACCACTGCACCTTTGCACCACTCCCTCTCTTTGCCTGCTAAGAAACGCCCCCAAATTTCCCTTCACTCTCTGCTCTCTCACCCTGTATCTCCTCTAAACTAACCTCTTTCCTAAGCATTACAGAAAACATAGCTCTCCATTTCATCCTCATTCATGCCTCCTACATTCCTTATTTTTTCCTCATTCTCTTGCTTCTCAACACCTGCCATGGCTTTATATCCTTGTCGTAGTCCATCCTGCCCCTGTGATTTCTCTTGAATTTCCTCACACCACTTCCCCACACCACACTGGCTTTTTTCCCAGTTTGTCTTCTCCCTTGCAGGCAGGCAGCACACTTCGAGCCTCTCTAAAATACCCTTAATCAGTTACCTCTTTACATACTTACAGGACCCTTTTCCCCTCACCACACCCTATCTCCATCCAGCTCGTTTTTCCCTCTGTGTTCCTGTTCTTGGCAGATGTTTCCATCACCATGCAAGCCTTGCCTTTCATACTCTGATACCTTCCTGGTAAATAAAAATCCCCGTATCTATTTCTTGACAGAATCAAAGGTGTCTCCTCCTGACGCCCCCCACGAGCATCATGTAGCTGATTATTTTCCATACCTTTCTCCAAATAGATAATAGTTCACATTTTAACTCCTCCTCCGAACATCCTTTGTGCTTTCACCTTTCTGCCTCCGCTCCCACTCCATGCCCAACCTCCCCCTTGCAGACCCTACCATCCTTGTATGTCCCTTTCACATCCTCACCCTGCCTCCAGCCTGCACCTTTTCCCATCTATCTCAAGTGTTATTTCCTCTTGTGAGCTCCTAAACTTTCTACAACCCACAGGGATCCTCTTTTTCCAGTTGATGTGCAGCAGTTTCTCTTTCAAGCTGACCACCTTTGAATGTCTCACCTGCCATTATTACCCCAGTGAACAACAATGAACATGTAGCACTTTATTTCTGCTGTATGACACCCTCCCTCCAGTTTTTATCTACCTTTATATGCACCATTTCATTTTTTTGTTCCCTGAAGAGAAAAAGAAAAACACTCCAACCCACAGCAGAACAATACATACAAAACCCCTTAAACCTACGTGTTTTGCATACCTCAACATGTAGCACCCTTCTACACAAAGCACTTCCCTCCTGCCTCTGCTGGTACCTCCTCTTCTCCCCATGTTTTGGCTCCACCACCTGCAATCATGCCTGGGTTTTGTCCCCCCACCATGCTCACACACAGAGCCCCTGGTATTTACATGTGTATCTCAGATCAGTCTTTTTACTACCAGCAGCTGGGACCATGCTGAACTCTTCCATTCTCTGCTGCTATTGTCTGGCAAGGCTTTTTTTTTTCCCTTCTTTTTCTTTTTTATTACTATTAGATTTCTCTTCTCCTTGCATCCCATTTATAGGTGCTTCTTGTGCCACTTCTCCACTTGCAAGCTTGTACATATCAGGTATTTCTGCGCCTGAGAATGCCTCTCCTACTTGTCTGGATATTTTCCTGAAGGCACAATGCAAAGGCAAAAACTTTACATACCATTTGCACTCCTCATGCAACAAATCACATGAGCCTGAGAGCAAAGAGTGTTTTCTGAAAGGTTGTAGCTCACAACAATCCTCTGGACCATATAACACACACATCCCTGTCTATTTAAAAAGGGGGGAGGGGGAGAAGCAACCCCTCTCTCTCACACACACACACACACACACACACACACACACACAAACACACAGAGTCATCTCTAAATAGCTGGTTTTGCAATATAGGAACCAGAGAATGTGCACATAGCAGCCCTATTCAATCCAAAATATCCATCTCTCCAAATACTGCATATTTATAGTTCGAGAGATAGGACCAGCACAGAGCTTTCCCGTTTATTTTAATGAAGGATTAAGAACTGACCAGAAAACCATCTAAACCATTCAAGGACTTTTTCCCCTCTTGGCTAAGAGCAGTTTGGTGTCTCCATAAGGACTCGCCAGTAACTGACGCTTTAAGCTGCATTTCAGCTGTTTAAGATGAGAAACAGCTTTCTATTTTGCTCTCTAGATGTGCATCTCTGCTGATTAGTTGTGTGCTGCATTCCTAGAAGGCACTCACCAAACGCTGGGAGCTGCAACGTAAGACTAGTTTCCCTGCCATTCCAGCACAGAGCGAGTGGATCTTTTTCACCTAGGCACAGATGTGCAGGGAATCTTTTGATCTCCAGCTCTTCCCAGAGAATTTAGCGTTTGGGTTTGAGGAGAATGAGGATTGATTCAAAGGTCATGAACAGGGTTTCCAGTGTCTGGCACGCACATAAAATATGGTTACCTGCGGCAGGCGAGATCTAGAAATCGGGAATTTTGGCTTTGCTTGTCATGGGCTCTAACTTTGCCGGAGGGCGAACACGCTACGTGTGCTGAGGCTGCTTCTTGCAATCCACGGTCAAGATTTTCAACCCCTTTTGTTATATCTGAACTTGCTGGTTTCCCTCTCAAGACAAACCGAAAAGTCTCCTTCGCTTTTGCCTCTCAAATCAGATTTCCTGTAGCACCTCGTATTTCTTCTCTACTACTTTCTTTCCAGGGACCCCAACAACAGCGTGAGGAGCAGGAGGAGAGGGGAACATCAGCACTGAAGCAAACTATAGGGCAAGTAGGGCTGAGAGAAGGAGGAGGCACAATGGGAAAGGCAACATTTGGGACACATCTACCGCTTACAAGACCCCCACCTCCTCCCCATTATACTTCTTTAAAGGACCCCTCTCCCCCCCTCCCCTCCCCGCCCTCTTAGGACCCTATTAGAAAACGTCAAATTTCCCTTACCGTGGTAGGAGTAACCATGGCATCCGTGTGAATGTTTCCAGAAAAGTCGACATGAAGAGAAAGGTGGATGTAAATACGTTCATTCAAAGTCCCAAAGTTGGTCTGCTTGGGTTGTGCAGAGTTGCTCTATGGGAGAGGAGCCTTAAACTCTGAGTCCCGTGAACATAATCTGCTCGATTATAACAAACCAGCTCAGCCAGATGGCTCTGTGCTCCGTGGATTAACCCCTTTATTGCCACACTCTGATTTCCCTACCTACCATTTATAACAACCTTGCCTGGCTGGGGAAATTCAGAGAATTTTTTTTGGAAATGACAAAACCGTCGTAAAGGTCATTTTCCCCCCTGCGTCCTCTGATCGCAAAACTATCCTGTGCCTATTTTCTTTATTTTTTTAAAATCCAATTGACAGTTTTATTCCTCTTCCTGGCAAAACCTCTTCATATTATTAAGAACAGTATTAGCACCAGGGAACATTTTAGAGAATTCTTTTGTTAAATCACCACCATCCCTTCCAGACTGCGATCCTCAGCAGACGAGTATTTTATTGCAGGAATGTCTGTGTGTTTGCACTCTAATGGTCCATCCACTCCCCACTTCCCGCCCCTCTGTCCCCCACGCTCCCTCTGTCTCCCACATGCACACATATGCACACACTTTGCTCACGCTGCCAGCACGTGCTGCTATTCCTACCCCTGCTCACAATTCACTGTAGGACATGTCAAACAGGTGAAATAGAGACACAGAACTGCAGTGCCATAAGCCCCTGCTCTCTTGCTCTGACTTCTCTTTGAAGTTTTTTCCTTTTTTTTCAATTACTTGCAAATTTATTTCTTCGGTCAGCATTTCTGTCTAGGAAGTCACCCGCCATGGCACAAAAATTAAGTGCTGGGAGAAACACCCACTCTTAAGAACAGACCTGAGGATGGGTTTGTGTACATTCCTCCTGTTTTGACTCGCAGATTCGTCCATTAAGGATGGCAAGTGCCAAAAACATGGAAAGTTCATCAGCAACCAGCAGCGACTGGCTCCCAAACTTTTTATTTAGAGAGATCGCTCACTGAGATGGCTGATAAATTTAGCTGCATGCCTCTAAGTCTCCCTCTAAATTTACATGCTTAAGTCATGTTTCTTTTCTGTTTGATTTGAGCATAATTGAGCGAGTCATAACCATAAGAACGTGGTCATATAAGATACGAGGTGACACTTTAAATCATAAGGGTCACCAGATTGTTTCCTTAAAGAATACTTTTACTAGCTCAATAAAATTTCTCTTTTCCTGTTTAACCATGGGGTTTTTTTTGGTCTTTTCCCCTCTCTATGTAAAGATAATTAGCCCCCTCTTGCTGTCAAAGCTTTGTACCATCTCCTTTAAGACATTTTAATCTACCTGGACAGTTGTCACAGTTTTATTGAAATATTTACCACCATAGATTGAAAGTACAGATGGTGTCATTAGTTGCAGTTGTCCTTTCTCTGAATTTTTTCAAGCATAAAATGGTCCCATTTAGGAGATTCTGCAATTTAAATGGTCCTGTTGAGGAGATTCCACAATTTGTATCTGTCTCATAAGTTCTGCCTGAGTCGCTTGCTGCCCAGATGGAGAACAAAAGTCGTCTTCTACCACTGCCTCTAAGAATTCTGTACTAAAACTTACTGCTCTGCCAATCAAAATAATAATAAAAAAAAACCTAAAAAAACCAAAACCAACCAACCAAACAAAATCCCCAAACCCCCCC
Source organism: Luscinia megarhynchos (assembly GCA_034336665.1). Lineage (NCBI taxonomy): Eukaryota > Metazoa > Chordata > Aves > Passeriformes > Muscicapidae > Luscinia > Luscinia megarhynchos. The sequence goes on along the minus strand of CM067564.1, from coordinate 8,946,496 downwards.
AAAATTAAAAATAAAAAGATAAAACCAACAAACCTCCTCAAAGTTGTATAACTTTAGTTCCAATAATTTTTTGTCTCACCCTGTTCCTGAATGCTATTTCTGTCTTTTTAGATTTAGAGCTTTTTCAGCTAAAATGAGGGAACTCAAATTAAATCCGGAGCTTTTAGATCTTTTAGACTTAGAGCTTTTTCAGCTAAGATGAGGGAACTTGAATTAAATCCCGCGTGTCCCCCACCCAGCCCAGGCACTGTAGTCAGATCTGAGAAATGCCTAAAATGTGACTCAGCTTTTAATCTCCTGAAGTAGACAAACAGTGCTAGGAATAGAAAACTTTCCTGTGGCTGGTGAAGGAAAGTTCTTCTTGAGGTAGGCAAAGGGTTAAGCCTCTGAAGGCAGCCCTAGCCCGGGAACTTCACATTTGCAGCAGGGGAAAAAAAAAAAAAAAAAAAGAAAAGAAAAAGAAAAGAAAAAAAAAGCAGCAAAATAAGAAGTCTAGAAGCGAAAGTGCTGGGCAGCGTGGCTGCCTACCTCTGATGGGAGGCAAACCTCCCAGAGCCCGAGTGCGTGGAGGGGTTTTGCCCGTGTCTGGGTCTGTGGGCAATCAGACGCCTTGTAACTCGAGATGTGACACCTTAATCTCGCCAAATATGTGTGCACTGCAAAAAGCATTGTAGACAGCCTGTTTTCACAGCCAGGGAAAATGGAGACGTGTTTGGTCCTTGCTGTTTTCCAACCTTTCCCCTACAGATGTTTCTGTTGTTCTCAAGCTGCTTCTTTCTAGGTATTTCTACATCTTCAGCTCTTGTTCTGGGGGATGGGGTGGTTTTTTCCTTCGTGCTAACCCTTAGCATAGGTGGACTTCTTTTACACTTTAAGCAGGTTTCTGAATTTTTAATGAGAAGCAATCCAGCTCCCAAATGGTCACCCTATTTTATCGGTCACCTTTGGATCCGAGGTTCTGACATGGCACATATACACACAAAAAAACAACAAAAAAAAACCAACAACAACAACAACAACAAAAAAAAAAACAAAACAAAAAAAAACCAAAACAAAAAAAAAAAAGAAGTAAAATATCACTTTGAACAAGTCCCTGTTCTGTCTTGAATCTTGAATCTGAAACATTGCTGAAAACATGCTGGAGAAAGTCATCTTTGAATTCTGGGGATTTTAATTGGGATAATTACAAGACATTGATCTCATTAATTAGGCACTTGACCAGACTTCAAAACATGTGATATTTTATATACTTTTATGTATATATGTATTTTTCTCTACATATTAATAGATACCGCTTTGATTTCGTTTGATGGTAAAAAATTGAATATTTATAGGGATGATATGCTTGTGAGTATGCAAATGCATGAACATTTTATTGGGATTAATGCATGCCTTGGGTCATTCTAAAAGCAGGGAGCACTTTCTATAATGGTTAGCTTTTGCAACAGCACCACTTTGTGGTTGAAATCCCACACAGATCCCAAAATGGGACTGTAGGGACACCACATGTGCCTCTGCAAGTCTGAGCAGTTCCCATGGTGGTTGGTTCTAATATCCATTGACAAATGCACTTACCTGGGATGGAAATGCATTCCAGCCGTATGGTGCTCTCTTTTTAAGGTGGTGGGTTTGAGGTAAAGGCAAGCAAGAAGAAGTGGAAGCAGAAGATTACCTGAGTATTTTGACCAACTGATATCTTCAGTACAGGAGGCTGTTCACCTTTCAAATTCCAAAATCACTTTTGTTCGAAATAAATTTCCAGAATTTTATAAAGGGCCTGACATCTCTAGAACGTTTTTTTAAACTTGAAATGTGCTGCAAATGTTTTGTTGGAAGTAAAAAGTAATACAACTGTGTTTTTATTTGGTGGAAATGGTGGCGGGAAATAATATAAATTATTTGTTTAAATATTATTTAAACATTGTCTGAAGAATATCAATGGTACCATTTCAGAGCTGAAGGAATTTCTGAAACCCTCATTGACATCCTCACTTGCACCCAGGCTAGGCAAACGAGAAGGATTAGAAGGAATTTCCAGGCATGATTCACAAAAAACTTCAAACTTGGTTTTGTTACACATTTCTTGGAAAGTTGTCTTCTGCAGCTTTTCCTCTTTATTAGAAATAATTGTGACATCTCATAATAATTAATGTGGTAGGTCAAAGATGACACAGTGTAAAATGTGCACCCAGAGCTGCAGGCATGCCAGGAGGGAGGATGGGAGTAATGCACGTAAATAAGCAGGAATTCTGGTCACACCCTGAAAGCCATTATTCTTCAGAGCTTTTCCTAAAAGAAAGGCACTTTACAGAGCCAGCTTTTATGCAGTTCACCTTCCAACCAGTTTCCTTGGCAGAGAATTAGCAAAGTGAGATTAAATGAGATTATAATAATAGTATTAATTAAAATAACATCCAGATGCATTAAAATGTAAGTACAACTGCAATCACTTTATTGAATGAAAGATTTTACACACACACAGCATTGCAGTACTCAGACCAAAATTTTAATTGTTTAACAAGTATCTTTAATTTCAAAGGAAATGTATTGATCTGTACTCCTATATCAAAATAAAGCTATATATTAAGTGATATACAAAAGGGGATGTACACTCTCAAATATGTACCTGTGTTTTGGCAATAGAGTTATGGATGATTACAAATCTCTCCAAGGTACTAATGTGTTACATCTCTTATCAGCTTAGCTCATATTTTGTATTTACGTAATATTTGTCTTTTTCTGATGGTATCCTTTTTTTTTTTTTCCCCAGAGATGGTCTTTATTGCAGGGATAATTCAGAAACAAGGTTAGTTGATAATAGGCAACATTTTGAGAAAGAAAAATATATTCCTTGTAATTATAAGCACACTTTGAACCCCTACCCATTTTTTATAATCCCAAATTAGCTGAAGAGAACTTGCATGACTATCAGTAAGAAAAATGCTAAGGAAAAAAACACCAAATTAAAACCATATGAAGAAGCTTGGTTCCATTACTTATGCTAAGACTGGGAAAAGGTGCCTGTAGTTTTTAATGGTGGAGGAAGAGAAGATTTGGAGTCACAGCACCATTCTTTTGTGAGGAGACAAGGAGATAGATAAATTGCTTGGTAAAATGTCAGCTGGGATGCTGGGCCTCAGTTCTGATCATGTTCAAGTCAGAGATGACCTGAAAAATGACAGAAGCAATGACTAAATGTGTCATGTAGTTTAAAATATGCTGAAAAACCCCAAGAGAGTAAAGAAATCAGTCAGGACTCACAAGTCTGTAACTGACCCTGGCCAGGGCAGGGGAAGGTCTAGGTGTTCTCTCTCCTCTCATCTCTCCCATGACTACATGACGACCACAGAAAGCAAATATTTCTAGGAACATCTTGTACTCAGGACTCTGGCAAAGCTTTTGAAGAAAACTTCCCAGTGAAAGCCTTCAGAAAATTTCCACTACACATTCATAAGACTTGGTTTGGGACACTAAATGTCTTTATCATGGGGAAATTTTCCCACAGGGAGGTGAACCACACTACTGGTTTTCCCTCCTGCACTGGTGTTTCTGCATCTTTTCAGATGCAGTGGAACTGTAATAGCTGGAGCAAGTTGAAAGAGGATGAAAGGACAACAAATAAATATTTTTCAAAATAAAGATAAATATAAGTCAAGCAGTTCCAAATGGAAGGGGCTTAGAGCATTGCTGGTCTGGCATCTGTTAGACCCAAGCAGGTTGGCCATGACTGAAATGAAAGGCTCAGTTCCACACCACACATCCAGGAAATGTGTCCTGACCTGTGTGTTTATTCCTATCCTTAGTGTCAAATACAAGTGCTCTTCTCAATGGTCACTACCAGAATAAATTGAAAATAGAGCAAAGCAAAGCAAAGACAGGTTGAATAGTGAAAGACTCTGGAAAGAGCAGCTCATTCACTTGCAAACAGCAACAAAAGTTGGTGTAATGATGGGAACCAATATTTTGCATAAACTAATTTAGTTAATGCTCTTCATTTTTGCCTGCTGGAATAGAGAAAGTCTTAGTTCAAAGCAGAGCTTGCAAGGTGTATTTAACAGCAGAAGTCAGCTTGTTGAAGCCAGTGGGACATTTCTCAGTGCTGGCTTGTATCCCCTGTAGTTAATATTTGTGTGTTGTGTCCTTACACGGCAATTTTATTTGAATTAAAGCAACTTTTATTCAAACATTTTATCTGATGGATGCTGATGCCCATTTGGCTGAGCTTCTATATTTTAATTCCTTAAAACCTTAGTGTGAAATCACATCTGCTGGAGCAGGGGCAGGGCAGCAAACGTGGTATGGATCAACTTTCAGGCAGCCAAAACTGAAAGTCCCATTTGAGCCAATGCAGATGTACAGGGGGTTTGAAATACTCTGGGCCAAAGTGTGCTCTCTGTCCAGCTCTCTGTCCATCCTGGCCTATCTTTCTTTCTTTCTTTTTTTTTCATTTTTTTAATCTTAAATAAGGTATTTCCCAAGTCTAGTACATGCATGTAACTCAGTACTCTTTGAGGACCTATAGGTAAAACATTTAATGCATCTTTCTATAGTATTAAGTTTAAGCACACTGGGTTTCTCTGTCAGCTAATTAAGAAGTCCCTGGGTTGATTTGGGACTGTTTCAAATGCTGGTGTCCCCAGTAGCTTCCAGGCAGGCCTGGCAGCTGGACCATTCCAGCCCCATTCCCAGCAGGATTCTCCTTCCCTCCTGCAGGCCATGCTCATGCTCTGCATCCAGCAAAAGACATGGATCAAGGACGCACAACAGAGTCAAAACCACTCCTGAGGAGCTGTGTGAACAGGCAAGAGAGTCTATTGCATGCTCAGAGCCTTTTCTTAACCTCAATACAAAGGAAGAGATCACCTTTTTCTTTCATTGCCACCCATATCTTTTTTAACACCAAGTAAACAGACAAATGTTTTTCACCCACATTCCATTCTTCCCCAGTTTTATTTGGAAGAACAAATTCAGCCTGCTAGGATAAGTGGGATAAGGAAAAAAAAAAGCAGAGGCATGGAGGCTTTTAAAATTATGATTTCTTTTTAGTCTGAAGACTTTATGGCTTTTGACCCCATCTCTCACTATGGGAGTAGTGGGTAAAAGAAAGAGGCTGGATGGAAAAATCCAGCACGTTCTTTTGATTGAATCACACTACTGACACTTGAGGCTGATTGTGCTTCAGGCTGTCCATGCCTGGAGCTAAGATTAGGCTAAGTTTTTAGTTTATAAGGAACTCTTTTCCCTCTGAGGAAGCTCATGCCAAATTCTGTTCTGCTACATACTCGTGGCAAATCTCTCTTTTCCCAAATATCATCGACGTTTAACCCACGCCTGCGGTTGTGCAAAAGGTTCCTACTCACATGCTTTGCTGTCTGTGCCATGTCTCATTCCAGCTCTGCAGCTGAGCCATTGCTTTATCAAGGACCAGAATAGCAGATGAGGTTTCTGCCCTGCAAGGGAGGAAAATGAAGGAATCACGCCTTGAGCAGAGGACACAGAGAGTGTTTATTGCAGGAAGATGGGGATGGTCACACAATCATCCCTGACTGGCACAGCCTAATCCATGACTCATACAAGCTTGGTCACACAAGCAACAATAGGAAAATTTATGGGCCTTTAGGACTGCTATGAAGTTATGGCATGTATGTTCTCTCCAGTGCACATGCTGGGTTTGATTTTTATCTTTCCTTTAGCAGTTAATTTGACGCTTTTTCCCCTTGCTGAGAAGTTCCTGCTGGAGGCAATTCCCCAGTATGGCTTGTCTCAGTAGCCAGCAGTGTTTGTTAAACACAGCCTCTGTCCCTGAAAGCTCTGCCTTTGATATAAAGCAAGACATCATTATGCTGTAGAATTGCTTGAAATGTGTGTAAGGAGTTGAATCTAAAGGTATTAAGGACAGTTTTTGTGGCACTATTTATAGTCTTAGGAAGCACCTTGGCTTTCCCTTAATTATCCTGGTCTCTGCCTAAATATTATGAAGTGAATAAGATGAAAATTTTTATCCTGAGAGTGAATAAAACTCATTTGCATGGATACATCTTCTGAAATTAGAGATTATTCTTACATCAAGGCAGAGTCAGCGTTACAGTCAGACCTCAGATGATAGAGGCAGATATTTTAGCTCTCATTAACCCCAAAATAAAGCAAAAACTTAAGCAATCCCTGATTTTTATGGAAATATGACTATACTTAGCTAGGCCCAGAATGTTAAACAAGTAATCAGTCATTTAAATCTGTCCTTACCAAACTCCACATCTTCAGTGATTAGCTCTCTTTCTTCATTTGTACCTTGCTACCTCCTCTGTATCTTCCCTTAATTTTTGAAAATTTCCCTTTCTTTTGTGCATGACTTCTATTTTTTCTAAATACCTCAAAAAAAAAAAAATTGAATGGATGTTGCACTGTATCTAACAAGGTGACAGATCTGAGGGTCTTATTGGACCAGTAAAGTAGGAAAATATCACAAAATCCTAAAATTGCCCAGCTAGAACCTACAAATTTCCTAGCACGCAACACAGAGGCTTTCCTCCCCCCACACAGAGGCTTTTGTCCTGTGATGTGATACCTACAGCAAGTGGGAATTGTTTCACTTGGGAAAAACTGCCCATGCAGCATGCCTTACTTTGCACTGAGAGAAATGCCACATGTCAGTTCTGCTGCAGTCTCAAGTTCTTTAAGGCAATTTCCATGCTCCACCGTGTTTTTCCCAGGGATGGGATCCTGAATCAGCTCAATAAAATGAAGAACATGCAAAATTTCTGTGTGATTATCCTTGGGCTGCTTGTTAAATGCAGTAGATGTGTCCCTGCTCAGACAGAAATGGCTTGTGCTGTTAAAACACCCCACACAGACACGGCTGTGGAGCTTGGATAGCCACAGTGCTTGTGGATGGCTGTGTGGGATGCTCTGAAAGGGCTCCTGAGCACTGGAAGGGGGCTGCTCAGGGAGGTGGTGGAGTTCCCATCCCTGGAGGTGTCCAAGGAAAAGCCTGGATGTGGCACTCAGTGCTTCAGTTCAGACGCAGTGGTGTTTGGTCACAGGTTGGGACTGGATGACCTTGGAGCTTTGCCCCAACCTCAGTGATTCTGTGACTGTGATTCTTTCTGATCTATCCCTTCTGCAGCTGGGCAGGTTGCTGTCACTGACTCCTTTTTACAGAAAATCCTGCTCCTTGTGCTCTGCACTGGTGGCTTTGTGTGTATAACACGAGGGCTGGGGTCCCAACTAAAGGTTCAGCACATCACCTACCCTTTTTATAACAACAGTCCTGGGCTTTGTGGGGAAAAAATGGAGTAGTGTAAGGAGTAGGAGGCCAACAAGAAGACAAAGAAGGGATAGAAGAGCTGGTTGGAAAAGTAAATAGGGCTGAAAAGAACAAGAATAGCTGCAGTCAGGGGAATTTAGAGAAACAAAGATAAGGCTTCTTGCAATCTGAGGCTAGAAAATCGTGTCAACATGCAGAGGAAGGTGATAAGACATGACTTTACCTCTTCTACAGTGGCCTGAGGCACAATCACTTTTGCAATTATTTACCCTGCTGCCTACTCAGGCCACTTGTTAAAAGCTATAATTCAAGAGTCATCCTACTCAAAACTGCACCCAGAGTCCAGCTCTGACACGAAATCATACTCTTTTACCAGATTATCATCGGTGCTGGTACTGGATGTTTCCAAATCTCAAATGAGATGTTTGCTTTGCCACTGTATATTGACCAAAATACCCCAGAAACAAACAACAACAACAAAAACAAACAAAAGAAACAAAAACTCCCAAAGAAACCAAAACCCCAAACAAACAAAAAAACCCCATCCCCCCAACAGTTCTGTTTCTGTGAAACAAAGAAGCAAACATAAATATTTCACTGATATTTCATGTGAGGAAAAGTTTCTACTACTGAAATTTCTACTTAAAATATTGTTTTGGTTTTGCAACTTTTGTACTTCAAAGGATTCAGTTTTTAAGGGCCACTTAAAACCTTAAAAGTTATCATTTAGATTACCCTGGATCAGATACTAAAACAGAGTTTAGTCACTATTTTAAGCTAAAAGACCTGAAAACTTAAATGACTTAAACACCATGTTATACAATATTTACCTTACATTTATTCATTTGTTGCAAAAATTTTTGTTAAACAGGTTTCTAGCCAGTATGAAAATGTTAACACCCTTTTCAGGACTCTGTTCTGGCTTTGAGCAGAGGAAATGATGCAGGAAATCTGATCCTGAATATTTTGTAATGACTTCTCCTGAAGGAGACCCACACGATCCATAGCTAAGATTCAAGCAAAAGGTCCATTTTGCAGCTTTGCAAACACAGATTAAGCACTGGAGCTCCTTCATTCTGGATGGATATGGCTGAGACAGCACAGGCAGAAAACCTTGAGTGATCACAGTTTAGCAACTGAAAGGATGCAGAAATGGTCCTTTCTTGTTGTTTTGGTGTGAAGAGCCAAATATTTTTTTCTTTTTTTTTGTTACTCCCCTGTGCCTGCCAATGTCATACATAGGGCAGGCAAGACTAACATTTGGTATCAGAGGTTAGCATAACAAGAGGGGAAAAGCACACTTCAGCTCCCAGGGAAGTGGATAAACACTCTGTTCCCTCACTGGTGCTGCCTGTTCTTCTGGGAAATATCCTGTTTTTGCTCTGGGTTGGTGGAGGAAAGACAGAGCAAAAAGGCCTTTTTCTTCCTCTAGAATTATTATTAAAGTCTTCTGGCTTTGTGAATATGGAGGAGGTTTTACTGATCCTTTCACTGCTCTGTGAACAGCAGAGAGGTAAAATGATCCCTTTATCAAATTTTAGGCAGTCCAGAAACTCTTTGTGCTCCAAAATTAAAACCCACTGAGAATAAAAGTCCTTTACACCCAGCTGAAAACCAAATCAATAAAACTGTTGAACCTAATGTAATTTCTTGCTCATATCTCCTCTTCATTACTAGAGTGATATAGAAGAGATTGCAGCATAAATTGGACTCTTGGCTTGCACTAGTTGTCTGAATTTCAGTGAAAACCACTACATTTCTTTTCAGGGTGGAAGAAAAGAGTTTTCTCCAAGCTTTTTGGTTGTTCACTGGAGGAAGAAAAAAAAAGAAAAAAAAATTTTTAAAGCTGGATAAACAGTAATATATTGGTTATGTTAAAACATTAAATATGTTTTAAGCAGAAGGGTCTCTTCTGTGTTAATCAGGTTCTCTTTTTCTCCCTTTTATCTGCAATATTCCTCGGGAGTTGTGGTTCAGATTTTCTCACAGTACAAGCTTCCTATGCAGGCCAAACTCATTGCATTGATTGTATTTAACCCCAAGATCAACAAAAATGTTGGTGACAGACATCAGAGGGGTAAACTGTACCTCAGTTCAGTTCTTAACAGTCTTAAAAGCATAATAAATGCTGATTTTCTGCTTCTCATTACATGAATGAGAAATGGTCAGGAGTGTTTTGTCTCTTTGGAACAAACATAGAGCAAATTTTGCTAGTATCAATTTCATAAAGTCAAATACTCTCTTAAAATGTTACAAATAATAGTTCAGATCAATTTCTCCACATAAATTTATTTGTATTCTATTTTGGCAGCAGTTTGAAAATGTTGGGAGTTTTACACTTAAAACGTTTTGCAATTTTTGAATAGTATTAATAAATTTACTCTTTGAGTCTTGCTATTTGTCTTTTTTTGTCCTCCTTTAAAATTGGATGTTTTCTTTTCCCTTAGCCCACAGATTTTTGCATTCCATTCCTTGAAGCTTTTGCCTTTATCTTTCTAGAGGTTTCCTCCCTCCATCTAATTAAAACAAAATGACAAAACCTCAAGAGTGCTGGAGGCATTAGAAGATGTTTTAGAAAGGTGCTAAGCTGTGTTAGATCAACAGCAGCTGTTTCTTTTGCTTCAGTGCAGCTACAAGAATTTATAGCATGAAAATTTACACATTTTTGCTTGTATTCCCATGAATTAAAAACTGGCTAAGCTTTTCCCTCCCTAAATGCAACAACAAAATTTTACAAAGAAATTATTTCTTTGTGGGAAGTGAAGAAGCTGAGGATTCAGTTAAAAGTGCATTGATTTATTGCAGGTGAGGATCTTTGCTTTTCCAGAGTGCTGGCCTCTGGACTCTTTTCCTTGGTACTCCCATGATTTTTTGTCTTCTTTTTAGTGCTGAGCAGGAGAACTTAAAAAATTACCTGGCTACTTTCAAAGGTTTTTTTCTATTTCTATCACACCTTCCAGTGATGAAGAACTAGCAGCTGTTTGGCCCTCAACAAGTATTTATGTCTTTTAAAACATTGATTGTTATAGAGCACTCACAGGCAGCTTATACACGTGTACATCTCACTTGATATTAAAGCAAATATATATAGATATAGATATGTGTATATAACATATATACAGGGTTATTAAAGGTAACTGTGCTTAAATCTAACTATTTCTTCTGTCTATAATATTTATATTCTTGACTCTTACCTCCACATTACCCACGCCTCAAGTTCACTGATCAATGTGGGTAAGGAAATGCGAACATTGCAGTTTTAAAAGCAAAGACACAGTTAAATAACCTGCAGCACATTATTCTATGGGAAGGCTAAATTAGAAGGTGAGAGGGGCTGGGAAGTGCCCTGGGATGGCTAAAGGAAGGAGATAACAACGAGTGGCTGGTGCCAAAGCTCTCAAAAACACTCCTGGCGGATTCCTGCAGCACCTCCGCGTTTCACCCAGCACGGGAGACGAGCGTGACCCGGGTGAATGAAAGAGGCACACAACAGCCCTGGCTGGCTGGGAGCTGGCAGCAGTCCCGTCCATTGACTGCAGCCTGGGCTCCGTGGCTCCGTGAGCAGGTTTGACTCGCAGCCTCGCGCTGTTGTTGTTGGCACAGGACGGAGCCGGAGCGCGATGTGTAATCACCGCTCCGGCTTCCCAGCCCCGGATCAGCTTCCATAAACAAACCACAGGCCAGTCCTCTGCGGGGTCACTTCACTCAGCTGCTGCTCTGGCCGTGGAAAGGTCCCTCGCCCCATTGAACCAGGGGTTTGCAGTGGTGAAATCACAACCAACCATTCAGATTTAACAGATGGGTTCAGCATCCTGCAGGATCAGCTCCCTCAGTAGCCAAAGTCAATCAAAGATCAAAACCCCAGGTCACTCCAAAGGAGTTTCTGGCTCAGCATCCTGCAGGATTAGCTCCCTCAGCAGCCAAAGTCAATCAAAGACCAAAACCTCAGGTCACTTCCAAAGGAGTTTCTGGATTTTCTCCACCATGGCCAAGAGGGGAGCTCAACTCTCTTTGGAGAGATTCCTCAAGATGTCTACGAGTGCCTAAGGTTGCAGACAGTGTAGGAACAAACGAACAAACTGTGGGAAATGGGCTGAGATTCTCTTTGGAAGCTCCAAGCAACCTGGTCCTCTCACTTGCCAGAAAAAAGGTCAAGGCAGTCCCAGCCCCTCATTTGAGTGGCCATAACCCTGAGACTGTGCCATTCTGACACAAGAACAAGAAGGACACAAGGGCAAGAAGAAGTGCCTCAAGCTGCACTGGTGGAGGTCCAGGTCAGACACCAGGGGGAATTTCTTCCTAGGAAGGGTTGATAAAGATTGGAAGGAAGTTAGTGGAGTCCTTATACCTGGAGGTGTCCAGGGAACTCCTGGATGTGGCACTCACAACTGTGGTCTGGTTGGCACAGTGGGGATCAGTCACAGGTTGGGCTCAATGACCTTGGAATTCTTTTCCATTCTCACTGATTACTCTGGTAATTCTCGGTTCCCCAACCGTTTTTTCCCTAAGGAAAAAGGAGAAGCCAAGTTATCCTTTAGGGAAGGCAGAGACTCCTAACAGACAGCACAGGCTTTTTCAAGTTTGATTCCTTGATCACAAATTATGCCCAAGGAAAATTTGACCAAATGCACTCCGAGTCATTCATGGTCAACCTGATGTGAAGATGTGGATATCCAAATTTTGATCTGTTTTATGTTATTCTACCTACCTTCTCCCAGCTATAAAGTCAATCTTTAATACCTTTCTTTTTCTAAAATAAATAGCCAATAAGCAATATTTTTGCTGTAAATACATAAAATGTGAATATTAATAAGTGCATTAATTATCACTAAATCTATGTAGTTGTAAATGCAAAGGGATTAAATAGTGCATTTATATTATTACATTTATTTTAAAGAAACACGTTTCTTACATAAAAATACATTTAAATAATATTTATGCATTCATGCATTCTTTCATATATATATATATATGTATGTATATATATTCTTTCTCAGCCTACTCTGTCATCTTTCTATGTGGTTAACAAGTGCAGAAACCTATTTGTTTTGATTTACTCTATATCCACAGTCCCTAACACTAGTTCCTAACTCAGTCTCAAAACACTCTGTTTAAATTCCTAACACTATCCTGATTTACAGCAGCATCTCCCTTACTATATCCCTTAGTTAAAAAAACTCTAAAAAACCCCAAATAAAACCAAACAAACCAAACAAAAAAAAATCCAACCCCCTAAAAAAAACCTCAATAACACCCTCCAAAAAAATCAAAATTAAAAAACATGGTGAAAATTTGATATTTCCATGTTAATTGTAAAGAAAAAATGATGGACTGAATAATATAAGAAAAATAGAAAAATTCAAAGCAAGTTGTCTGGATTCCACATATCCAGCGGAGCTCAAGGATACTTATCCTTTATCTCTCCAAATATTTTTAAAACAAAAGCAAAAAGCCCAAACCCAAAGAGTGAGACATATCAAATATGGTTGGGAATATCATGACCAAGTATGGGGTAAAATACCACAATGTTACCATGGTGGGGCTCACCTTTCAGACCTCAGAATATGGGAAAAAGGATAATTAAACTTATTTTTTTCAAAATTTGGATTCTTAGTCTTGTTTTCCTAGAAGACTTCTACCTCTGATAGTTTCACACTATCAGTGTGAGGTTCCTGTGCATTTCCCACTGCTATTAAGTTGTGATATCCTGTATTTTTTCTGTCCAAATCTGTGATGTCCTGTCCCAGTCTGTCTCAAAAAGACCTAGATAATAAAAAAGTTATTAAGATTTTCTTTTCTTCTGTAGTTACTGACCTTGTCAAAGGAAATATTAAAAATCCTTCTCCTTAAATTGTAAACTGAGTTAAATGCCTATTTTTACAAGCCTATATTTTTTATCAATTGTCTTTTAATTCTTTAGACTGGCTTGGTTTTTTCCCCACTCCTGTACTTTAGAAAGTTATGTAAATTAATTGTGAATTAAGACATTCTTAAGTTCATCTTCCTGCTATAACAGACACCTGGCTTGTCAGGGAAACTGAGACCAGGGAAATCAGCAGTAATGACAATGGAAGGGCAATTCCCATTCCCCTTTTTAGAGAAAAAATTTCTAAATCTCCTTGCCCTATGCTTGTAGAGAAGGTTTCTTTTGTGTCTTCTTTCATTCTACACTGAAACACACACAAACAAACCCTTGGCTCCAACATTTTGAGAACAAATGGAAAATATTTGAGGCCCAAAGAAGTCAAGTTGGAGATTAATATCTTGATGTTTATAAAAACTCATACAAAGCAGATTAAATTTCTCAGTGTCCTACTTGGGAATCATCAATATTCATGAGCTTGGCCTTATAAAAATTTAGGCTTAATTTGAAAATATATCTGATTATATTCTTCTAAGGTCTTCAGTTTCCATCAGTCTTAAAATGAACTGTAATTTTATTTCCATTAAGCTACGAGTGCATGATGATTAACTGGGTTTCTAAATGTGTTACTGCACAAGTCTGGGGATGTTCTTGAGGACAGAGATATCCTGACTCAGAAATATGAAATATTTCTGAAATATGTTTCACCCAGACAGAACTTCTGTTTTCCATCCTTTGGGCTCAAATTTGGTCTTTTTTGAATTTTTGGTCACCTCTGCAGGGTTGGGTCCTTGGACACCCACAAATTCAAAGTGGCAGTGCCAAGCACATTGAGCAGCATCCAGGTTAGGAAAGAAATTAAGATTCCCCACGCAGGAATTGCTGTCTGCTGTTCAACAGCCAGCCATGAGAATGTTTCACTTCACACTAATGTGTAAAGGGATGATGGGGGGTGAGGGGAGAGCTCTCCATGGCATTTTTCTCCATGGGGCTGGGAAATGGGATACAGGAATGAAGGTTAAAGCTGAGACTCTCGAGCTGGGGAAGGAGCTGAGGGCCAGCCCAGGGATGACACGCTTAATGTGAGGCATTTTTCTCGGTGGGAAGACTTTGGCACACATTCCAGAGACGCTCGAGCTGGCATTGGGACTTGGAAATATCACAGCCCCTTGCACTTTGAGAGGGTACTTAAATCGACACGTTGGCACCCTTCCAGGAATATTACAGCATATTAGTAGAAAGGCAAGGATTTCCTTTCTAAGAAGTCATTGTAATTTTTTGTAACTCAAGACCTAGCCAAAAATGGGCACAAAGTTGCAGTGTATAGCTGCAGCCCTTTATGACTCAGTTTTTCATGCTATATCCAAACAGAGGGACAGGCTGCTGTCAGAACATGCTGGACTTCTTATCCAAGTCTCCCTATTTCTCTTGTCATAACATCCTGGACTCAAGGACATGCTTGAAAGCCACTGCCAGCTGAGCACCTCCTGTTGCTGGCACCTCCTCATCCCTGCTCCCCTCCACCCAGGAGTCAGGGAAAGCCTGCAGGTATCCACCTTCTTCCCTGACATCAACTCCCACCGCTGGATTCTGCCAGCATGGGAGGTGAACTCAGGCAGCCCATAAATTTATGCTCCAGTGATTTCCTCTGCTTTATAATTAGACTCCCATTCATTAAATAAATCAAGTGCATGTGCTGTCTGCTGGCTCAGGAGGGGCAAAGCAGGTATGTGGAAAGCTTGCAGCTCTCTCTCCCCTGCTCTCACAGCCAGGCTGCAGGGTCCCAGCAAAGGGGAGGCATCCAGGGATTTGCTTTGAGGGGAGCTGCTCCAACAATTCAGTACAAGGTACCAAACTTGCAGACATGTCACTGAGGTGATGCTTTCACATGGAAAACCCTTCCACGAACTGCTGGTGGCTCAGGCAGTCATGGAGTAAAAGATGCAATCATCACTATCTAGCTGCAGGAATTACCTTTCCAAATGGGAGTTAACAGAAGGGACAGTATTTACCCCCTGGCACAAAGCCCATTGGGTGAAGAAATGCCAGGATGCCAGAGCAAGAAAGCAGCAGAGCATTCTTGTACACACACTGCTCTCTAAATTAATATTTATTTACAGGAAGGTTTAAACAGTGGCAGGAATATTATCAATAATTGCTATTTTTGAGCACATCTGTGGGAAGCTGACACTTTACATAGATTCTGCTCATATTTGAATAACATCCCTAGTCATTTGAACAGTGTCCAATAATTTCTTGGGCCAAGAAGCAGTTCAGTCACTCTAAACTGAAAAAAAAAGGGACCTCATGGACTCTGATGCAAATCCTGCATTCTGAATTTTCACAGCTGCCAGTGGGACTGGCTTTTGAATATCCTTGTTTACTAACCTGGTGACACCATGACAGTGCTGTTTCTAAATACCTCCAAACCATCCCTGATAGAGGAATGGCTCACAGGATTAAGAATAATCAGAGAATTATGACAACAGAAGGCCCCTGCCAAACCCCTTGAGGCACTGTACAGTCTAGTTAGAAACAAACTAAAAGACAGTTAAAACCACTTCATAACAAGCCCTTAAATCAAGCTGATAAAAGCAATTGAGTAAACAGCAGGAAGGGAGAAGAGAGATTAAACTGAAGGAAAACATTGGCCCAAGAACACAAGGGTATAACCTAGACAGGAATACATCTAGGCTGGAAATTTAGGCATTCTGAAGTCTTCAAGGACAGAGATTCTTGCAACAGCTGTTCAGCAGGAGTTGAGAAGCGAGACAATAATCTGAGCAGATTTTCAGGCAGAGTTCCATGGATTTTTTTACCAGGATTGTACCAGGATTGTTTCCTGAGACTGCAGTAGTTAGTGCTTGGTGACCCTGAGAGATCCCCTTCTCTCTCCTGTGGTTCTAAAGAAGGCTAGGGGAAAAGAAAAAAAAAAAAAAAAAAAAGCCAGATGAAAAACTGCTCCAGAAGACAGGACTAAGAGTATGAGTGTGTCCAAAGGGAGGGCTCAGAGCAGGGCAGGCTCTGCTCCAGGGCCCAGCAGTGGCACCAGAGCCACGGGCAGGGACTGAGCCCAGGGGGTTCCACCTGCACAGGAGGCACAACTTCTTCCCTGGGCAGTGCCCAGAGAGGGTGTGGAGTCTCCTCACTGGGGATATTCCAGACCCCTCTGGACACAATCCTGTGCCCTGTGCTCTGGGATGGCCCTGCTGGAGCAGGGAGGTGGCACCAGCTGATCCAACCTCACTCACTCAGTAATTCCTGGGGGATGGGGCAGTTTTGCTAGCCAGGCATCAATGCTCTGGAAGAACTGCTTGGAAAACAGACCCAGTGCTGGCTCTGAACCCACTGTTACCACTGTGTTGTGTCCCAGCTTGTTGGAAACTCTTCATCTCCCCTGAAGATTAAGCCCTCCTGAATTCCATCCTTGGGAAGCTCAGAGGGGCAACCCTGCCTGCCAGGCATCACTTTCCTCTTTGCTCAGTGCTGAAGCTGCACATCCACCTATTTTTATTTAATGGCTGCTCTGTGCATCTCACCTCCCTCCCACATCAGTGTGCATAGCTCGTCTCTTCAGCTCCTTCAGCTCAGCCATTTTCTCTCTGTTGAAGGTCTCCTACAAGAGACTCATTTATTGATATTGCTTAGTCTGCTAATTGCCCAGGAGGATCATCCATCTTCTCTTGCTGGGGTGTTCAATTAGCCTGAATCTTAAGATTACATTTTTCCCCACATTCCCCCATCCTCCTTTTTCCTTCTTTGCCCTCCTCTTCTCCTCCCCTGTGCCCTGTATCATCTCTCAGGAAGCAATATATTGTGCCCTCCATTTACATCTCTGGCTTCAGGCCCATTTGGAAACTGAAATCCCCATTAGAAACAGAGACACAAATGATTAAACAAACCTTAAAACAGGAGCAGGGTGTAGGAAAGTAATTAAACACTCCATAAATGCTGTAAAGCTCTAATGAAACTGCCATCCCATCGAGTCAGTGGTTTGTGGAAGGTGCTGCCCAGGGAAGAGCCCAACGCTGGCATTCAGCCACAGGCAGGAATTCCTGCTGCCTTGTTTTTCTGGAGCTGGAGGAACCCTCTGGCCACTGTCACTGTGGGCACGTGTGGGGCTCAGATTTCTTCATTAACCTGATTTCCTGCCACAAAACAGCCAAAGCTCTTCTGGAGCTCTGAAGATTCACTGCTCCATGGCAAGGCTGATGAGGAGGGAGCTACATTGTGTTGCTCTAGGCAAATTGCCTTTTAAAGAAGAGGCTTTACATGCCTCAAAACAATAAAATCACTGCTTGACATTCTAAGCAAAAGAAAGACATCTCAATAAAATATGCTGGACATTTAGGCCTAATTTGCCTTTTCTGCTTTTAATTTTGTGGAGCATGTTGTTGTCTGAGTTATTGGACCCCATCCTGGACCACATGTTTTTCAGGGATCAAGTGATTTTTAAAATATTGAACAGTTAATTGATTTTAAGGCCTACACCTCATAACAGCATCAAATCATGGTTTGCTCTGGCAGTTTTAGTCCTTTTCCTGATGCAGACCAGGGACCAGGTTATGACTGAAAACCCCAAACCTGCTCTCAGCCTCCTCCAGTAGCACCAGAATTGTGCAACTCTGACTGCACCAGGGCAAAACTTGAATCTACAAAAAATGAAGAGAGAAAAATCCATTGAAATCAATTTTATACTAAAAGGATGGCAAAATTGGTTTGTTACACAATTTCTGGTGCTTCTCTATACTTATTTTTCTTCCTAATATTATATGCTTAAATTAACAGTTTTACTAATTTCTATTTAAACCAGAGTAAAAACTGCTTGATATTCCTGCTTCTTTCAGTCTTTTTTGTCTCCTTAAATGAAAACTTTGAGGCAGAATGCAAGTGAAAAAATGTAAAACAGACAGAAAAAAAGAGAAAAACATCAGAAACTCAGTGATTGAAGCATTTTTTCCAATAGTCACAAAGAAAATAACAGGACTGACTTTCGAATTAAATGATATTTCATTGCAAGTTTGTTTGTAAGGAAACAAGAATTTATCCAAAGTGTACCTCTGGAAAACCTTGGATATCTCTGGATAGCACAGCCAAAGTATCCTTGTGTGAGTAAAGTTAAATCACTTTGTCAGTGCTTTCAAGGATTTGTACCTTTGCAGGTGGGAAATGGACACATGAAGTCAGTGAAGTTTGACATGTCGTGTTTTGAGGTATTTTTTACAATCTAAAGGAATAAATGTTAATGGAGGTGACATTCTCTAAATAATTAGCAGAGCCTGGGAAATAGTTTCTAATACTAGTTATAGTCAATCAATGAAAAAATTTAAATGTTTTTTTTCCTTTCATCTATTGCTTCTTGGCATGTTTTCAATTTCTCATGACTTCCAATTGCATTTTAAGGACCTTAAAAGGGGCTCAGTTTGGCTTGAAAACCGGATTGTTTTTTATGCAATTCTCTTCTGTTGCCTTATTTTCTATTCCTAACTCATTTGCCAGCTCTAACTCACCCTGACTTCAGAGGTCATCTGGGGAATGGCTGCCAAGCCACGTCACATCACCTAGAATGTGACATGCAACCAAATTCTTCCCGTGCCTGTCCTCCCCCACAAACATCTTTTTTTTTCTGGCATAGCTGCAAGATGCTGCTTTTATGCCAGCAAAGATTCCCTATGCTAAAATGGGGTTTGTTCAGAATGATTTTTACAGTGCCAGCAGCAATAAATGGCCTGAGCCATTCCCAGCATCTTTCTTTAGTTTATTTGGTTTTATTTTTAATTTTCTTCCCAGTATTCCACATGGATTTTTGTGTCTGCAGCTGTTTAGAACAGTCTGCTTGCAGGAACAAAATGAACCTGCTGATTCTTAGATCCCACTTTTTTCAGGAGACTGAGTTCTAGTTTTATTTGTCTAAGCCCTGCTTCGTTGTACATCCCCAAAAGATTTCTTATTTTTAATTGTGTACAATGATACTAAAAATACCAGATTCCTTACTTTTACACCTATCTTGGGTCTTTTATTAGAAATTGATGCTGAATGTCAGCAACATCCCCTGTCAAAACGTTTGGCATAGCAAGTGCTTTTCTTTTGGCACCTGTCTGAAATACAGCCCATGGTGTACTGAGTTTCTGGTGTATCATTGTTAATAGTAACTTTATCTGTTGAGGAAGCAATTTCCTGAATCACAACTTTACCTTGCAATAAAAATACATTAGTGCTTCTCCTGTTGCAGGATGATTTAACCTGCTCTGAAATCCTCTGATGACAGATACATAATCAGACAAGAGGATTTTACCTGATATTTTCATACAAATTTTCATGTTGGTTTTGAGTTAAATCTATAAAAGGATAGATGTTATTCCTGAACAAATAAAATATACCCTTTCTGAAATTAATCAGGCTTCAAGCATCAGTTAAGCCCAGAAGTTGGATTTTGGTTAACAGACATTAGATGATTCATATTGATGACACTAATTCATGATGTGCTAGAGAAGATCAAAGATTTGTCTGGCCCAGTACACAGAGAAAGAATTAAGAACGTGGATGTGTACAGTAATCTGTATTCTGAATTATTTTACTATCATAAATAAAAGCTTCCACATCTGGAGCTTGTACCTGTTAGATGGTGTTTAATATCTACCTGGTGTCCAGGAATTTCTTTTGCAGCTTTTTAAGTGTGTTTATATATTTAATGTACATTATCTTCTGGGATAATAGAAGGAAAGAGAATTTCCTATTTTCATTTGAATGCTGCCTCTGGTATTCCTGAGTTCGTGTTCTGCAAGAAATAATGAATGATCATTCCTCAGCCACTTCATTCACATCATTTGCTACTTTACAGGCCCCATCAGAGCTCTCTTCTGATCTTTTCCTGACCACCCTTGCCAGCCTTTTCCAGACCTGTCCTAGTCCTTGTGGAGCTGCCCTCAGGAGTCTCAGACACATACACAGTGGCATAAATAAAGGTTTCTCCTTCCTTCTCAGTGCTCTCTGATGTTGTCAAAACTCAGGAATCTCACCTGGAGCAGGGAACACCAGTCACACCAGACATCTCACTGGGTTCACCAAGAGCTGCACTTGGTTAGGGGAGAGTCCAGAAGAGGCCACAAAGGTAACAAAGGCTGGGAAATTTGGGGGGCTGCCCCCATTTTTCATGAGCATGAAATGGTTATTTCATTCCATGTGGAATTAGGGGTAAAAAAAATAAAAAATGAATTGAGTAATCAATGCATCAGAGATTTGTATCTCCTTCCCTGGTATTTGGTGGCATGGCAGGAAGACAAGGAAAAGAAAATTACAGAGGCCTCCTGACATTTGCTTGAACTGATCCTGCCACGTGGCTCTTGCACACTGAGACACTTTGTGTGGAGGAACAACATGATCCAAGTTTCCAGAAGTGCTAAGAAATAAGCACCAAAAAGCAGTGTAATTTTCACTCACAGAATTATTGCCTTTGTGCAGCTCAGGAGGCTGCAGGGAGTAGAAGGATGGTTTCTTGTTTCGCTCTTTAGCCTGTGGCAAAACATTCCTCTATTAATTCATTGCTGTTTTTAAAGTGGTTTGACTTCCTTGGATGAAAGGCATGACATAAGTGCTTGGTATTAGATGATTATTATTTATTTTTATTCCTTACTATTTTGCAGGCCAAGGACCTATTATGGGCCTCATAAAGTTTAGCACTTCAGCCTTTGTACTTTGAATTAAAAAGAAAAAAAAAAAGAAAAAGCAGCTCAATCTCTGTAAGATTGCAGAGCTGTCTACTATCTATTCCTCAGAGAATTTATATTTAAAGGAAAAAATAGAAACAGAAACCAAAGTGATCTCTCAGTGGGGAAAAAATGGAATATTTTTTAAGAAAAAGGTCACTACTTGTCAGATTTTTCACTGCTCTAAATTGATTTGATCCCACTGATTTTGTTTGGATAGTGTATGGTTAATTTTCACATTCAAACTCTAAGTTAATAAAACTTTCCATGGTACTCCCAATAAACCTTTATTTGGGGATTTGAAGGCTATTGTGTATGTAACACAGACAGGCACTCAGAACCTGGTGATGTGCAGGAATAAAGTTATGAGAACATATTAAAAAAGTCCAGACCAACATTTTGGTTCTTGTAAATGAACTTTGCTGTTTGGAAGTCAGTAAGGTTATGCTGGCTTAGGTCAAGTGAGTTTATAAAGCTGTCAATGTTAAAAATTTAATTTATGCACCAAATTCATGCCAAAATGAAAAATTAACTGGAAAAGAGATTCAAGGATATCATAGCTTCAGATTTCATGTGCACCATTGCCATCTTCAACCAACAAAATTGTTGTCATCCAATTACCCTTTTTTAGCTGATGAAAGCAATTTTTTTCCCTGTCAGAGATGCTCCAGACCCTAAACCATCTCTGCTGGGCCCCCTGGAATATATTCATTTTATTGTTGACTGGAATTTTTCACATCCAACTAGAAAAAGTAATTTTCTCTTCAGGCAGAAAGTTCTTTCATTTCTGGACATCAGTGGCATTTTTTCCCTTGGTTTCTGAATCAAAATCCAGCCCCTGAACTTTGGAGAAGAGTCATTTTTATAAGACATGCAATGCAGCACACAGCACTGTTAGTCCTATTTGTTTGGTGATGCCTAAACTTATTTTACATCCTGCAGGGAAAATTGCAGTCAGCCTTGTCTGAAAAAGCTGCAAGGGAATGCTACTCTTAGAAATATATTTTTTTTCCAGGCAAGCTTTCTAGGTAATGTGGGCAGATCTTCTGAATTGCCAAAATCAAGTACAGGGCAAACTGAGCTCACAAAAATCCAGCTTTGGCTGCACTCTCCCCTTGATTTTTTTTCTTGACCAACCAAAGAAAAAAACAATTACTCCAAACTTTAAAAAATCAACTCCTACATCACTGTGCCTAGAGAACAAGGAAAAAGCTTGCAAGCTGCTCTAAACAGTCCCACATTCAGAAGAGTTTGGATGCTACTAAACTTCCATTTTAAACATGCATTTGGTAAATATGTATAAGTATAATGTTTAATTCACTAGATAAACAATCTGTCCCCCAAATTCTGTGTGTGGCTCCTAAATCCTGCAAGGAGGTCTTACTGAAACCATCCCCACATCTTCCACTAAGCTGAATGGAAATGCCTCTTGGCTATGTCTTCAAGGCAAATTCTCAATCTTAATAACATTTCTTGCTGTTACTCTACATAGTTCTTAAACAGTTCAAATGTTATAATCCCTAGGCAGGGTTTTTTTCCAGTTTGGTTGTGATTACAGACCAACCCTCTGAGAGCTATTGGCAGTCTCAGTTCCCTATTTCCATATTTCTTATAGTTATCAGAGTAAGAATTTGTCAGGCTATGTACAGCATTGTTGCCAAAGTTTTCTTTTCACACAATGAAAGAGTTATGCTTAAACTGCATGTAAAGGTTTTCCAAGGAGAGTTAATCCTAAACAGGTTTTCCCCTGGAAGAAGTGAAAGCATGCAAACGATTTTGTGGCAAAAGAGTTTTAATCTTCCAACTCAGTCAGGACCTCTTTGTTGTTCAGTAAGTCAGCAGTAAATGCAGAATAATGCTTTATAATACCTGTGGTGAGTCACTGCACACATAGACCTGACCCAGCATTTTCACATGATCCCACATGTTTTCCCACTGTTTTAAATCAGGTGTAGTTGAAGTGAATCCAATGCTTTTCCTAGCCTATAGAGGATGATCATAACTAAAACTTCCAGAAGTTAAAGAATCCATCCCATCCTACAGGCCTGTCTGAATTCTTTAATTCTTTAATCTCATAAAGTACAGTTATGGTTTCTTGGTTATATTTACAAGGAAAGATCTGGGCATGATATATTCAAATTAGGAATAGAAATCTTAGACAAGAAATAAATTTTGAAAAAAAAACATTGCACAGAGTCAGTGGGAAAGTCTGAATGTTTGAATGTTTGTATGGGAGGAGCTATTAATTTTTCTGGCATGGCCCATGATGTTATGAAGAAAACATCTCACAACCTGTGTTTGGAGAGACTTTACAATCAGATGTCTGCTGATTTTATGTTTTAGGGGTTTTTTTCCAGTGCATTTTGTGCCTTATTCCAAAGCAGATCCATTCAGTTTCCTGCAGATGTGACTCTGGCACATCTTCTTTTGCCTTTCTTCACAAATTGTTTATCAAATTTGACTGACAGTCGTCCTTAACTCTTCTCTCAGACTTTCCTGCCTTTTGGTTGAAGGAAAATGTTGCCACTTTTCAGCACCTTCCAATTTACACCAATCAGCATCACTGCATTGCTTCCTTGTGGCATCCTTTATTTCCTGAGTGAAGTTTTCTCTTGCATTATACAGAGGAACAACAGTACTGGGGTGGGGTAGCTCGATAATTTGAGCACCTATCTAGTGGTTAATGCAAATATCCAGGGCATCAATAACATCACTGATGAAAGCTGGTAAAATGCTCCAAATTTTGACTGATTTTTCAAGGGCAAAAAAATCCATTGGAGAAACTATTTTTAACCAATCACACATTTGCCTGTATTTCATATTTTATTTTTGAAAATGAAGAAAAGCCTAAAAAATGACACCAAATCTCCATTATCACTTTAAGCTACTATGGATATTTTATTGTCTAATAACACATGTTAATACTTGAAAAATATAGAATTTCTGTGGCCTCAACAACAATTTCCCTAATTTGACATATCCAGTTTCTCTGCTCTCCATCTCCTCTCTTCCATGCATAGGATCTTTCTTCAGGGTTGAGAATGGGAGCTCTCAGCCTTTACTGGGTGTGTGAAAAATGAAGGGTTTGTTACAATCTTATTTGCAGGGTAGAATGAAAGGATTCAGGTGAAAGAATTGCCAAGAAATGCCAAAACACAACAGGTGCTATCTGTGAAGACTCTGAACTCAGACATCAATGTTTTATTTGGAAAATCCCCAGTCTTTGCTTACTCTGTGTGCTATTCATGAGTGGACAACATTCATGGCTGGCACTCAACTATAAAACAAAAATGTGGCCATCTCAGCACCAGTAATTCTATGGATCACATTCAACATGGCCACAGACTTCTCTATTCCTGTCATGCTCCTGCCTCAATTTCCCCCCTTTGTGCTATCAGAAATATTTTCCTCACACCGTTGCTCAGATTTTGAGCTGTAAAAGAAGTAACCCAGAGTGCAGGGCAGCCCTTCAGAGGGACCTCGACAGGTTAAGGAGATGGGCAGAGAAAAACTGTCAGAAATTTAGTAAAGGCAAATGCAGTGTCATGCATTTATTTGGAGAAATAATTCACCCCAGGGCTGGGGGTGACCTGCTGGGAAGATGCTCTGTGGAGAAGGACCTGGGGTCCTGCTGGACAGCAGGGTGTCCATCAGCCAGCTGGGGCTGAGAAGGTCAGTGGTTTCCTGGTGTTCTGGCAGCACCTGTCACCTGCAGAACAAACTCCACAGGTACCTGTAACTCCAGCTTCTGCCCTTGGCTCTCTGGATTGGCAAGCTACTGCTGTGCTACATGCACTGTTTTCCTAAGCACTGAGTTTAAGGACTGTCTTTAGTTCTCTCTTGCACTTGGCTGAACACGTTGTCAGAACCTATTAAAAGTTAATCGTTAACAACCAGCACAAAAGCCAAACTCCGTTTGCAGAAATCTTCACTCAGCTTAAGGGTAATGAATTTCCACTTAAGGGTGTAGCTGTGGCTTGTGTTAAAGTGGAAATTTACTACAGAAAAACACGAGGAAGATGAAAGTCATCTTGTAAACAACGTTGTTAATGATTCATAGGTCGGCTTTTGCTAGATAGTTTTATGAAATAGTTGTTTGAAACAGTAACATAGCTGGCATCACACAGAGCAGCCGACCACATGAAACCTCAGCTCCAGTCTATTAAGACAGTGAGTCAGAGAAGTTTGTGCAATGTGAGGGCTTCTGAAATTTCTAGGCATCTGCCTCCCTGCCTCATTACAGCTTCTGAAAATTGCTTAAGGGAGCAATGACACAAAGCCACAGCAGTATTTTGAAGCAACAGAAACCTGACAAAAGGAAGACACTTAAAATTTACTGGCAAATTTAAAAGGAAAATTTGCTTTGAAAATCCCACTGTGGAACACTAAATATTATTAGACACTTGGAGAAGAAGTCAATTAAGTAACATTTTAGCAGTAACAAAAAAAATTTAGAATCATGAGAGAGAGCCTGTACAAAACATTGGAAGTAGTTTCCTCAGTGCTTGTGAGCTTCCATACATTGTAAACCTTCCACTTCTTGTAGAAGTTAGAAAATTTGTATGCCCACAGTTTGTAAAATAGTTCTTCTTGCCTGGCTGATCAGAGTGCCCTACAAACCCCACAGAATGAGTGTCCTGGGATTAGGACTCTGCCAGTACTGAGCATGGAAAGAACAGAAGCCCTGTCACATCAGCACACATGGCTATGACTATAAAACTGGTCAGAAATGTTGCAGACCCTTTGCTGGCAGTCTGACTAAAGAAGATGCAGCATTTTTCAAAAGGATAAATACACCTGTGGATTTTCAAATCTAGACAAACCCCCTCAATTTTCCTGTTCATTTACACGTTCAATTGTTTTTTGGGGGGTGGGGGTTGTTTTCTTGCTATGTTTTATTTCATGAGGTTTTTTAGCTCTTTTGGTTTAGATTGTACATTATTTCCCATTAGTGTTTTACTGGCATCCAGTCAATGCTAGCTATTTAGGCAACTCTTGTGAGCAAAGGAACAACATATCCAGGAATGTATTCATTCACCCCAGGAAAATGGGATGAGCTGCCTCTTTAGATTTCCTCCCCATGAGATGCAGGAAAAGTGTTGGCAAATAGTGTGCCCTACATGCCTTACCCATACATGTGAAGTTTTGTGAGATTAATGCAGTCCTGAATATGATTCTACTGATTATTTTAACAAGCTCTTGGCAAGTGAAATATTGGACTCTTTTTATTTGACAGCTTTCAGAGACATTGTTTTGTCAGATCAAAACATTACTGAGATCCCAAAATAAATTTTGAATCATTTTTAGGGATGGAAATTCTATTTTCTTGCCAGGAGGCAAAACAAAAAGGCAAAAGATAGGTCTTGGTGACCCTGAAGGTCTGGATGACTTGGTAAAGGCAAAAGATGCAAACCACAAAACCACTAAACAGAACCAAGCATTAAGGTGCCTTATTCTAAATCATGTTGTCTTCCCCTAGATCCTGGTGTTCTTCCACAGTCTTTCTTTTTCCTAATACTTCTCCTCCCTTCCTTCCTTCCTCCCTCCCTCCCTCCCTCCCTTCCTTCCTTCCTTCCTTCCTTCCTTCCTGGAATCCTGGAATCCTGGAATCCTGGAATCCTGGAATCCTTCCTTCCTTCCTGGAATCCTTCCTGGAATCCTTCCTGGAATCCTTCCTTCCTGGAATCCTTCCTTCCTTCCTTCCTGGAATCCTTCCTTCCTTCCTGGAATCCTTCCTTCCTTCCTTCCTGGAATCCTTCCTTCCTGGAATCCTTCCTTCCTTCTTTCCTTCCTTCCTTCCTGGAATCCTTCCTTCCTTCCTGGAATCCTTCCTTCCTGGAATCCTTCCTTCCTTCCTGGAATCCTTCCTTCCTTCCTGGAATCCTTCCTTCCTTCCTGGAATCCTTCCTTCCTGGAATCCTTCCTTCCTTCCTGGAATCCTTCCTTCCTTCCTGGAATCCTGGAATCCTGGAATCCTGGAATCCTGCCTTCGTCCTTCCTTCCTTCCTTCCTTCCTTCCTTCCTTCCTTCCTTCCTTCCTTCCTGGAATCCTTCCTTCCTTCCTGGAATCCTGCCTTCCTTCCTTCCTTCCTCCCTTCCTCCCTTCCTTCCTTCCTTCCTGGAATCCTGCCTTCCTTCCAGAACGGTGGTTCCAAACCTTAGATTTGAAATTGCTATGGTCTCTTCCTCTGTTTTTGTAATATTTCCATATCAGCAGGATTTTATTCCTATTCTATTCTATTCTATTCTATTCTATTCTATTCTATTCTATTCTATTCTATTCTATTCTATTCTATTCTATTCTATTCTATTCTATTCTATTCTATTCTATTCTATTCTATTCTATTCTATTCTATTCTGTGTTGAGACTCAATGTCAATGGAAAATCAGTATTTAATGAAGAAGCTCATTAGAAAAAATATCTTTCAGGTTTACAAAACTGCAGTTTTGAAGACAGAAAAATTTCAGGTAATAGTCCATCTAAGGAGACTGATCAGAATCCATTAAATTCTTCAAAGACAGGTAGATTTAATAAACATAGAAGCTATTCCAGAATTTTAAGGCAGATGTGTGTATGCTTCAGAGACCCTCAATAAATATACAAATTATTTTTATGGTATGTCTTTTAGGAGAAGTGATGAATACTAAAAAATACAGTTTGAAATTCTTGTGGAGAAGAAATTGTGATACAGCTGTAAAAATACGGGGTCAGTACTCTGCTGAGCCCAGTTACATTTAATTGAAGATCTTAAATGGAAATCAGTGAGTGTCAAAGGGTCAAAACCAAAGCAGTTACATGAGGGTAAATCACATTTTCCAAGGGAAACAGAAAGGGAAAAGAAATTTCTACAGGAAAGGGAACACTACACCAGTCATAATAAGAATAATTTAAAAATCAAATATGTTTTAATCCAAACTTTGGGTAAGGAGAAAACCAATTTATTGCTAGTAATCTAATTATAAACTAAAGTTAAGAACCATATGTGGTGGAATTGGAAGTCCTGATGAAGACTGAAAAAACATATTAATTTAGCACTAATAACATCTTCTGTCTTTTCAGAGTAAAAATGCAAGGGAAGAGAAAGATTTAAAGCTGGTTGGAGTTACAATGCTGAAAGTGAGCAGATTGAAAATAAAATTCTCTTTTCTGCTACTCCTCACATTATCTAAGGACCTGATCAATCAGATACAGTGCAGCCATGAATATGAGGCACTGCTGTGTGTGAGCATATTTAAGTCATCAATGAAATTGCCTCTAGAACTAAAATCCATACTGAAGATAAATACTAGGCTGGACCCTTGGGTCACAGCTTCACAAAGATTTATGTGTGCATTTAACTTTATGTACATGGGTAATCCCATTGATCTCCTTGAGATTGCCTACACGTGTAGAATCAAGCAGAGTTTTAAATCTTGCCTGAGTTATATCTTTAGATTATTATCTTCTCAATGTCTGCACCAACCTGCAAAAGCAGCCTGATCCACGTCAGTGTAAGTCCTTACTAATCTGACCACCACTGGAGTAAGGCCTGGGTTTCTGTAGGGTTCTTGGCTCAGTTCGAGACTGCAATCTGTGAAAATAAAACTGGATTCTGCACCAACCTGAACCATGCCAGATTTGCTTCCTATCAAAAACAGAAGGTGAAATTCTGGCAACTGCCTGATGTGTTTGTAGAATTAATTGACTCTTTTATTTCAAACCCATTAGTCATTCTAAATCCTAGGCACTGGATGGTTCAGGTCTGAATTATTCTCATCTCAGCCATCTTATTGATCTGATGACAGTCTTTAGTTAAAGTGTGCAGTGTCCATCAGCTCTGCTGTTACAGTGACAAGCAAACCTTGCAGGGACAGAGGATGTTTTTATTAGACCAGGCATAAAAGCTACAGAAAAAAAGAAAAGTTTAGAACTCACAAACTGTCATTACAAAGGACTTTCCTTCTACCCAAGTATTATTTCTCCAAAGTCCTTTTTTATTTTTTTTTCAGAAAAGGCTAAATATATGATCATGCCTTGTATTCAAAAGATTTTGTCCAACAAACAAACAGAAAATAAAAAAACCCCAAACAAACCACAGAAAAATATTACTTAATGGCACCATTGATTCTCTCACATTCATAAATTGCATATACAATGTTATTATATATTATCTGAAGATAAAATATTCTTATCCAGTTGGACACAAGGGGTTTAAAACAAAAAAGCTCTTTGTATTAAGAGCATTAAGCAAACTAATAGATAACAAGTTCTGTGATCTTGCATCACCTGGCTAACACCAACGGGTTCCATGTTCTGCAGTGCAGAAAATCAGTGCAGAACTCACCCATACTCTCCAAAAATGCACTGGATTGCTGGCACTGCTAAATCCTCCTGAAAAAAAGAAAAAAACCTCCAAAAGTGAATAGAGGAAAAAGGCAACCAATGAACACACTGAGTGCAGTGTTGTAAATGTCCTTTAAACAATGTCACCTACCTCAATATTTTATTTTCCACAGGAGTAATACAAAACCACATTACAAAGGAGGCAGATTTGGCCTTTACTGCTAAACTGGTGCCCCAGTCCTGGCTCATGGGGCAAGTGTCATGATCTGGTTCTTTGACTATGGGCTTGAACTTCCTCCCCTGGAAAAGAGTGGCTGCATCCCTAATGAATGCATTTTTAGGGGTATGAGCTTCTCTGAACCACCCCAAGGATAGCTGGCCTGAGCCAAAAGTGTGCCAAGGAGCAGACTTGCATGAAACACACTCTGTAGAGGTTTGTAAGTTAATGTTTGATTCTGTTTCCTTACACAAATGTATAAATATTATAATAAATGTGGTAAAATCAGGGTGCATGTGATTTTGGCACGTGAAATTACATAATCCAAATGCACCTTTTAAAAATGTGTCTTCCAGATTCAGACATCTCACCATTTATTTCAACAAGGAAGGATTTTTTCTTAGTGGAAGAACAGATTAAACTGTGTGCTCCATTTCAAGGCTCCTGCTCTGGCACAGTCATGGTGCTTTAAGAGCAGCAATGGAAGATTTTCTCTGCCAATGCCTGTCCATCACAGTGAGGGACTTGGTGAATCCCTGGTGGTATCCAAGGAACTGCCAGGCATGGCACTCAGTGCTCTGGTCTGGTTGACAAGGTGGGGATTGGTCACAGGTTGGGCTTGATCTTAAAGGTCTTTTCCAGCCTTAAGAATTCTGTGATTTGATGATTTTGTAAAGCTGCCAGCTATGAGGGTGTTAATGCAGAGGGTGGGACATGAGGCAGTTTCTCCCAGCAAAACCCATTGCCAGCTCAGACAGGATGACCCATTCTGAAAGAAGTGCAGTCAACACCTGTCAAACACCAGTCCTGCTCAAAAGCATTTACTGAAGAGGTGAATTGCAGCCTGGGAAAGAGGCAAGCTTTGCCTCTGCAAAAGAATTGCAGCCTCAAGGCAAGGCTGGTTCCCCATCAGGACTGGCATTTGGAATCAGCTAAGGTAACATAGTCCAGCTAGGACTAATTTAACAGCAACTTTTACAAACCCACCCAAACCACCATGACTGATTTTACAGAGGAGATGTGAATTCATAGAATTCAGATATATAGATTTGTGCATCCTTTGTTTCTTAAAGGATCCAGTAGAGAATTATGAACGTGCAGTGGGAGTGGTGACACTTGAGGGAAAGGGATGGGAGCTATTACCAGGAAATTCTTGACTTGTGTCCATGCAAGGAAAGGAACCGACTGTCTTGAGAGAGAGAAGGACAGGAGGAGGAAGAGAATGAATATTCTTGCTACTCCCATTGCTTGTAAGTATGGATTTCACTGAAGGAAAAAAAGACCTGAAAGAATTTGGATTTGCAAGGCCTAGTGAAACACAGCTCTGACACCAAATATGTGGGAAAAGGGAGATTTGCCATGTGAAAGAGGAAGTGTTTAATTCTTGCCAAGGGGGAGAGGGGAACAAGAAATCTTGGAAGTTCTCAGTCCACAAGGATTAGCTTGTAACTATCTTATGTTCTGTCAGTTTATCAGAACTGGAGTGTGTTTCCCAAGCAGAGAAAGGAGATAGCAAATTGGTGATTGTGAGAAATCAATTACTTTTATTTCAGTATACAACTCCAAACAAAATAATATTTTGTGTGTAAGTATTTAGTTTACAGGCATGAAAAAGCCAATTAAGCTATATTTATTATGAAAACACAGCATCCTAGGCTTGTTACAGATTTCCATATGCCATCTTTGGGTGATCAAGTAAAAAGTCATTTAATTAGTTTGAGAGGTATTGAAGGTCAGCTCCTGGGAGGTGTTCCCTGAAAAATAACTTTGCAAATAACAATTTTGTTTCTGCTGTGATGGTCAATGAAACCATTTTGATTTTTCAGTCAAATTCCCTAACAGCTATTGTCTTGCCTTGCATGAACCTGCCTGAACTGATATCCATATAATAATATAAGCAATATAAATCACTCATTTACCTTCAGGAAAGGAGGATGGGGCAGCCTCTGCTGCCTGCATAATGTGAAGGACTTGAGCCAGCCTGAAATCAGTGAGGCAGGGGAAGGCTTTTGTTTCATGGCTCATGCACAGGAGC
Source organism: Luscinia megarhynchos (assembly GCA_034336665.1). Lineage (NCBI taxonomy): Eukaryota > Metazoa > Chordata > Aves > Passeriformes > Muscicapidae > Luscinia > Luscinia megarhynchos. The sequence continues at coordinate 8,915,088 of CM067564.1, read as the reverse complement.
GAGGGAGGTCAGATTCTTCCCCCTTCCCAGCCCTACAGGCAGCCAAAAATTGGATCCCCACGGGAGGGCTGGGTTGAGACATCACACTGCTAACAGCAGCTTCAAGGCAGCCCATCTGCTGCCACTGTCACGCTGCTGCTGTGACACAGCAGAGCTGCCAGGGAGGACACCTCACTCCTGGGCTCCTCGTGGAGTCCTTGGGAATCAGAAGTGTGCTCCATTCAGAGAGGCTGGGGCAGACTGTGGGAATGGGAAACCTGATGGATCTGGGGGCAGGGAGAATGTGAAGCCGCTTGGATTTTCTGGGAAAGCGTGCATGAAATCAATGGGCTGTTGTTGGTGGGGGGGAAGGAGGAAGAATTTGTAATTCGTGTATTTGTTCTCTGATAGGGAAATATAATACTGGTGGATTTGCTTTGGAGAGGAAAAAAAAATACTATTTGAGAAGAAGGTTACTTGCCTGACCAGAAGAATTATTGAGGGAACCCCGTTTTAAAAGAGCTGGATGCCTCAGCCTGAATTACTAAACTAGGAACTGCTGTTGAAATAATGCAAGGAATTTCTGAAGGAAAGACAGAGGAGATCTTGGCAAAACAAGAAGGTAGGAAAAATTATCAATTTAATGATCAAGTTCAAAACAGATCAGAGATACTTCTGCTAATTTATTTCTCCTCTCTTTTTAAAAATCCTTTTCCTCTGGAATAAATGTTTAAGTGGAAATATATCAATTATGACTCTGTCAGTTTCTTGGCTTGGAAGGATAGAGATGAGGACCGGGTTTTGTTTATTTTGAAAAATAAAATACATTGGATCTGAAAAATGACAAGTTATTGCTTCACTTTTCAGATGCATGAACAGAGAAAACATCCAGGTTGAGATCTCATAATTTTTCACTGTATTTTCCACAGCTTTTGATGCCTGAGCCCTCTCAATAGCTCTAAATGAAGAGGGGAAAAATGACAAAACTGTTAAAGTTATTCAAAGTCTAAGACATAAACTCAATCTTTGGCCAGCTTGAATTCTATCCTGTCCATTCTTCTGCAGTATCATCACTGATATCTAAATGGTAGTGATGTCTTTGCTGATATAATAAATGATATCATGTCTTTGCTGTTTCTGCAGAGTGAATTAGGAGGGGATTTCAGCGATGCCAGCTGCAATTAAGCATGAAATTTTGGTTTTCCTTTTACCCCTTTTGTCAAAGTTCATGAAAGCTTCAACCAAACTCTCTCTGGCCAATGGAAAACTTTTCCTTGGTTTCCTCACACACCCAGACCCTCAAAAAGTTTCTTTTATAGCAAGAATTACAGTTTCTTTTTTGTTGCCATATATTTCTAGAAATCCTGAACAAATAAGGTTTTTTTTGTAAGAAGACGTGTGATAGTGCTTAGAGATGAGGCTCTTTGGCTTGATTTTCTGTGGGGGTAAGATGGATGTTAACAAAATGTTTGTTGTCTGCTATTGTCCTTTCTCTTCATAATCTCAAATGCCTTTTCTAATTTCAGCTATGTCTGACAGATGAATTCAGTTTTCAGAGGAACTAAACTATAAATTTCAATAAATTGGTGGCTGGGACAGAAGAAGATCCAAACAAGCCTTTCCTGAGGGAAAAGTTGCAGCAGAAACTGAAATAAATGATCAGAAACCAGAGCAGCAAGGCAATGGAATTGCTCTAGTCTTGAAGCAAGACTTGGCCAGAAACTGGTATTCAGAGGAAAGCTCAGCCTCAAAACCTGGAACAGCAGGATGTCAGGCTTCAGGTGTGCTGAGAATGGGATGATTCACATTCCTAGGAAAGAGGAATATTTGTGAATGAAATACTTCTTTGTAGATATGGACTTTTTCTCATTTCCTTATTTGAAAAGAATGGAAAATTTTCGTCTGAAAAAATTAAAAGAATGTGAAGAAAATGCAGTTTTTTCCTGAATTTTCTAGACAACACTGGAAATCCACACATCTCTTCACTTTTTTTTTTTCTGAAGTCTTTCTATTCATTCATTTCCCTAATGATCCCATACTTTTTTTTCTTTTTATTTATGAATGTTAAGTAAGAACTCATTGATTTATTTTTTTTTAATTACATCAAAATATAAACATTTTCAGAATGAAGTAATTTGAACCAAAGATCACTTTATGGTCACCACTTTTAACAAAAGATAAGAGACTACCAATGGTTACTGTGGAGTGGTGAAAACAAATTTAGTTTTGTATGCAAAGTTGTTTTGCATTTAATTTCCTGTCTTTCCATCATTGTAAACATATGTACAACTCCTCTTTTGGACAGGAGCTTCTCATCTTTTTAACTTTCAAATGTGAAAAAAACGAAACAAACCAACAATTTCTAAGAGTCGAGGGGACAAATACAAGGTGTGGAACAACTGAGTAGGCAGCAAATCTATGAAAGAGAATTTGTGAGTCAGCAGATCGATCCTGATGAACAAAGGAATCCCCTCTGGGGTGCTACACCTCTTTCCCATATGGATAAAGCCCCATCTGGGATCCTGTGTCCAGCTAAGTGCAGGTAACAGCTGGAGAAATGCCCCTTGCCAACTGGCAAAATCCCAGAGATGAACACCAAGAATTATTGGAGGTCCAGAAAACACAGCTTGTGAGACAAGAGCGAAGGAGCTGGGTTTGTTTAGTCTAGGGAAGGGAAGAATGTGCAGAGACATGATAACAGCCACCAGGAGCAGAACAAGACATGATGTGTTGGAATTGCCTCAACAGAAAGAGGGTGGGAATTAGGGGGGGAAAAAAGCAGCTTTTTAATGGCAAGATAGTGAAGGGCTGGATTAGCTTGCTCAGGGAATTTGTGGAGGCTTAAAGAACAATTTAGACAAACATTTGCCAGGTGAGTTATGAGACTGAAGTTTGCTTATATGTAACCCTGCTCAAGGTAGAAAAATGGACTGGGTGACTTTTAAAGTGTGTGGCAGCCTACTTTTTAGCGGATTTTTTTTACCATTGCTTAAAACAATTTTTAATTAAAAAAAAATAAAGTGAATGGGGCCTTATCCTCTGTTTCTTACACAAAATTTTCCTCCTTATATACACACCAATGCATTCCTTATCTTGACTGATTATTATCCTGACTGTTCATTATTCTGAGAATTTTATGTTCAGAAACAAATGACTTTCAAGACTATATTATATTTAAGGTTTTCTCTTCATAGCAACTATAAAATGTGCAAGATATATTTTTAAATACTTATTCATTAGTATTTAAAAATTGAATTATTTAATTAATACCTGGCTTAATAAGCTTTAAAGTAGCAGTATAATTTTGACATTTTTATTCAAGATAGATTTTACTGGGGTATAAATAAACAAAACTTTGCATCATGCCAGTCATTTCTGGTACATCCCTTCTCATTCACCTCTCTCAAATCCGTGGATTTGCTATTCCCAGTCTGGCTTCCAGGTGTCCTATTGTCTGTCTGGGGGTCAAAATTGGCTGTTGGCTGGGTGTCTTTCAAGCAGGAACACATCCCAGACAGTGAGAGGAGGAGAGACAGCTGAGAGCAACACCTTTGGAGCACCAGCAGGACAGCAGATGGGTTTAGCTTGAGTTTTTTGGACAATTTGAGTCATCTAAGCACACAAGAATTACATGGAAAACAGGTTACATGGCATATTCTGGTGTCTTAAATGTGACAGCACCCACCAATAGAAGTGGGAAAACTTTGCAAAGTCCTCTCAGGAGGATAGTACAGAATAATCTGCTTCAAAAAGTAGATTTCACCTTCCTTGTTAACAATCAGAAATTGAAATGAAACTTGAAAAATACAACTTAGCAGTAGGAATAAGTAAAACTCTGAGGAGAAACAAGCAGGTGCTATACAGGGAAATATAATACCAACCTAGTCTGGGAAAGAGAAACAAGCTAATGAAAACCCCTCATAAAATGGAGTCTATCAAAGCATAAAACACAAAGCTAATACAAGTTTTTAAAGGTCTTATATTATTCTATTTGAATTGAGATGAAAAAGAGTAGTTCAATGTTCTGGAGGAGTATGTGGGCGACAAGATTGTAATCAGCTATAAAACCTGTATCTGTATCAAGTCAGTGTGCTTCAGTACCTAATAGAACAAAAATGTCCTTTTCCCAGGTGTACATTCTAAAGGTTTGCTTCCCTGCAAAAACATATCTATCAGCTAAGAAATAGAATTACTATTTAGTGAAAATCGACAGGAATGGTTGTTCCTCTCCTTAATCTGCTATTGAAAAGTTCATCCAGGTGCAAAAGATTTTTTAAATGTTTTTTTGTCTGACTTTTGATGCATTGAATAAAGTTTGTCTTATTTTCCATGAAGAAATATAGAGATCATGGTTCTGGTGTGATGAAATGCTACTTGCTGTTGTCATGGAGGTTTTTCAGTAGTTTGGAAAGTGTTACTACAGCAAACAGTGTTTGTTTTGATGGTCATTGATTTTGATGATTTAAAAATAATTTAGATTCTATTAATGAGGGACAACAGGTTGATTTTGTCCAGCCTACATGCTGGGTGAGTAACTGGCTCACAGGCTGGGAACAAAGGGTGACAGTGACTGTGGTGACATCAGGCTGGGGACCTGTCACTGGTGGGGTTCTGCAGAGTTCCATCTTCAGCCCTGTGCTCAAGAGCCTCATAAAGGATGTGGATGCAGGCTTGGAAGGGATACTGAGTTAGTTTGCAGGTGACCCTGAATTGGGAGGAGCTGTTGGCTCCCTGGAAGGCAGAAGGGCCCTGCAGAGATAAAGGACAGGGCTGGGCAATCTCCAGCTGTGTGAAGTTTAACAAAGACAAGGCTGGATTCTGCCCTGGCACGGGGCAGCCCTGGCTGCATGGACAGAGTGGGGAATGAGAGGCTGCAGGAAGGGACCTGGGGACACCAGGCTGTGCCAGCTGGACATGAGGCAGCAGTGTCCTGGGGCCAGGAGGGACATCCCTGTCCCTGGGCACAGCCAGCAGTGTCCCTGGGGCCAGGAGGGACATCCCTGTCCCTGGGCACATCCAGCAGTGCCCTGGGGCCAGGAGGGACATCCCTGTCCCTGGGCACAGCCAGCAGTGCCCTGGGGCCAGGAGGGACATCCCTGTCCCTGTGTATGAGCCAGCAGTGCCCTGGGGCCAGGAGGGACATCCCTGTCCCTGGGCACAGCCAGCAGTGCCCTGGGGCCAGGAGGGACATCCCTGTCCCTGGGCATGAGCCAGCAGTGCCCTGGGGCCAGGAGGGACATCCCTGTCCTTGGGCACAGCCAGCAGTGCCCTGGGGCCAGGAGGGACATCCCTGTCCCTGGGCACAGCCAGCAGTGCCCTGGGGCCAGGAGGGACATCCCTGTCCCTGGGCATGAGCCAGCAGTGCCCTGGGCCAGGAGGGACATCCCTGTCCCTGGGCACAGCCAGCAGTGCCCTGGGGCCAGGAGGAACATCCCTGTCCCTGGGCACAGCCAGCAGTGCCCTGGGGCCAGGAGGAACATCCCTGTCCCTGGGCATGAGCCAGCAGTGCCCTGGGGCCAGGAGGGACATCCCTGTCCCTGGGCATGAGCCAGCAGTGCCCTGGGGCCAGGAGGGACATCCCTGTCCCTGGCATGAGCCAGCAGTGCCCTGGGGCCAGGAGGGACATCCCTGTCCCTGGGCACAGCCAGCAGTGTCCTGGGGCCAGGAGGGACATCCCTGTCCCTGGGCATGAGCCAGCAGTGCCCTGGGGCCAGGAGGGACATCCCTGTCCCTGGGCACAGCCAGCAGTGCCCTGGGGCCAGGAGGGACATCCCTGTCCCTGGGCATGAGCCAGCAGTGCCCTGGGGCCAGGAGGGACATCCCTGTCCCTGGGCACAGCCAGCAGTGCCCTGGGGCCAGGAGGGACATCCCTGTCCCTGGGCACAGCCAGCAGTGTCCTGGGGCCAGGAGGGACATCCCTGTCCCTGGGCACAGCCAGCAGTGCCCTGGGCCAGGAGGGACATCCCTGTCCCTGTGCAAAGCCAGCAGTGCCCTGGGGCCAGGAGGGACATCCCTGTCCCTGTCCCTGTCCTGGGGGCACAGGCCCAGCATGGCCGGCCAGGCCAGGGAGGGATTGTCCCTGCTCTGCTCTGGGCTGGGGCGGCCTCACCTGCAATACTGGGTGTGGTTTTGGGTACTACAATATGAGAAAGATCTAAAGCTGCTAGAGAGTGTCCAAAGTTGAGTTTTTGGAGATGTTGAGGGGTCTGGAGGGGCGGCCATGTGAGGAGCAGCAGAGGGCACTGGGTCTGTTCAGCTGGAGGAGACCGAGGGCAGAGCTCACTGTGCTCTTCAACACCTCCTGAGGGGCAGCTCTGATCCCTGCTCTGTGTGACAGGGACAGGACACAGGGAACGGCTGGAGCTGGGTCAGGCTGGATATCAGGAAAGGTTCTTCCCCCAGAGGGTGCTGGGCACTGAACAGGCTCCCAGGGAATGGTCACAGCTGTGCTGTCTGTCCCTCCAATATGTAAATCTGCATCACGATTTTAGGGCTGGGATTTCTCATTTCTCCAAAGACAGAGTGCAATTTTTATTCATTTTTATCCCAATGTGCTTTTTTTTTTTCTCTCCAAGATATTCTTGTCTTCCAGTCATCTCTAGCCTGGTACCAGTTTTGGGGAAGATGTTCATTAACAGCAGGGAATAACTTCGCACTGGAAAGATATTAATCACATGGCATCTGTGCATGTGGGGATGTAATTTGATGACTTCTGTGATGTACAGCTCACCAAAAGCCATTTTCCACACTGGCAATGATGACAACCCAAAATATTGGCTTGTGCTGGCCAGTCTTGATGTTGTCATGTTGTCTCAGGGGTTTGGTCAACTTTGAAAAGGAATTTCATTGCCACTGTTCGAAAAATAAAGAAAATAAACCACCACATTGTTACGATTCTCCAGCTGGCTATCAGTTTACTACATGAAACTGCAAAGTGACATCTAAGTTGTGATTTATTTTTACAAATTAAGAGCAGGCCCATTATGCCAGCCCTAAAACACTCTGGGTGTTTGCAATGGCCAATTACTGTGGAAACTGCTGAAACAAATTAATGTTTGGATAAGAATCTGGAACAAACTCCTCCATTTTTAAAAGAATTCTTGCAAAATATCAATAGAGCAAGAAATTCCAACTGCTTCATCTGTTTGTTGCTACATCTATATCCTTCTCTGGAATTCTTTGCTGCAGATCTACAAAGGAATAAATGAAAAACTGCTGTTCTACCACTTAACCTATAGCAAGCAGCCTTTAAAAACAACTCATCTGTTACGTTCCAGCCATATTTAGCTGTTTTTATCAGAGTTGTGCAGTAGGAAATGATCTGTGGGGGTTTTGAAAGACTGAAATATGAGGATATTCAAGTCCTGCTTTGAATCCAATATAATCCTGCACATGAACTAGTCCCATTGAAATCAGGTTCATAAAAGCATACCTGTACACACCCTTCCTAAAGTCAATTCTGAATGCCTCTGGTTCTGTAATCCTGCTTGATGGGGCAAGTCCTGCTTTTCCAGGGAAAAACACAGCAAGAACTCAGTGTCTTGCCATTCTGTGTGATTCCATTTCCAAACAGTGGGAATGGTACAAAATGTAAGAAAATAAGAAATGAAAATGTATAGATGGCACATAAATCAAAACATTGCATTTTAATACTGAAAAATTCATAAGGAAGGCACACAGACATAATTTTACACCAAATGAAACGGAGACTGAAATATTAGACTAAAGTATTTGCTCTGTCTGAAGTTTTTAAAACAATATTTGCTTTATGTAGACTCAGATAGTGGAAGAGATGCTATTTTGTTTATTAACACATGACATCAAAGTCCACATACCTGTTATATATTTGATTTACTAATTTTCTTCTGTTAAATGTATTTATTAGCTCTGTCTAGGTTTGCTTTAATTTTGTTACCTACACACACAAATGTATTTTATCATATTTACAGATGCAGCTTTTGTGGTTTTATTGCTGTAATAATAGGCTTCCCAAGCAATGAGGTTCCCAATCAATGTGCTATTTATTGTGCTATTTATGTTCAAGTTTCTTATTTCTATTTATCATGTTATCTATGTTCATGTTTCTTATTTCCAGTTGGAAGAAAAAAACCAGCTTCTTGGTTCTGTGATATAATATCCATGTTCAACTCAGCAAAGCACTGAAATTAGATTTATCCTCTTCCTTTTAATGTCCCCTCTACCTCTGATTGGGCTGATTAGGGAGCAGCATATTGGCAATTAACATGTTTCTGTTTTTTAAATATATACTTCTCATAAGAAGCATAAAAACCAATATTTTTTTTAAATAAAGGTATTTCAACATTTGAAATATGAAAGTTTATGAATGCGTGTCATTTTATTAAAAGTCCAAAACAGCAGAAATTCATCAATGTCCCTATCTGGAATATATAAAGTATAGAAATGCATATAAATCATCACAAATTAAAACTGAAGATCGTCTAACAAGGCTAATCATGTTAATTAACAGTTATAATAGCAAAAAAGTCTTTCCTCTTGTTTATTTGTTTTACTGACTTATGTAGTAGCTTTTTTTGCTAGAGGCTCATGATGTGAAAAAAACAGCACAGCCCTGCAGTCCTTCCCACAGAAATGGGTCCAAAGGACATTCCAGAACTGGAGGACTGTAAAAAAAATAGAAATTAAATTTAAAAGTATTAGCAAAAATATTAGCATGACAAAATTCAAACAAATAAATATGCCATATTTAGGCAGAGTGGATATACAAAACACTGAAGAGAACAGAAAGAGACATGAGAGAGCACTCATTTAGATACTCTGGTATCTAAATTAAGCCTTCTGGAACCAAGCCAAATTAAATATAATCTATAAATCATCAGTATAATTCACAAATATAAATTAAATACACCTCTACAGCCATTTTACATCCAAGTATTTTAGGCACCACAAGGACAGAGATGTGCTTCAGCCACACAGTCGGTGAGCAGCAACACCAGGAACAAATCCCACATTTGCTGGTAGGACCACACAGAATTAAGCCCAGGTTGGATGGCTGAAGTACCAGGCACCAAGGAATGAAATAAGAAGATCAAATGTACTTTTCCAAATGCTTTGCAAAATAAAATGGTGGGTTTTTTCCCAGCACTCCAATCCCGTAAGCAGCCTTTTGTTTTCAGTGCTTGATGATATTGGGTTTCAGTTTGTGGTTTTGCTATTCTTCTTTCAAATGAAGTAAAGAAACATACACTAAACAAAATGAGGGGTGCAGTTGACCTCTAACATTTCATGAAAGGGCTTGTTATGTTTACCACATTTAAATGAAAATCAACTTGGGCTGGAGCAATGAAATAAAAGGCCTGAAGGAACAAGGCAGTTTTCCTGACAAGAAACACTTTTCAACGTAGGGCAAGATTATGGAACCAAATATTTAAGCAGACACTTGGCAGAGGTCTAAATTCTCTAGAAACTACGTGTTTTACAGCCTGGTATGTCCTGGGCTGGTTTTACTCTTCTCCTTCCCTGTTTTCTGATGCATATCTTGATTTCTGTGACAGCACATCTACCTATCTACTACCAACCAACCTACTCGGATAATTATTCTACTTTCAAACACCCAGAGGGAACAACTCATGTATATACCAGCTTTGAAGATTGAAGTCCAAGCTAAAAAATAATGGGAATTGAAAAATAGAACACTCTGGAATGTGAAGCCTTTGCTTCCATTTCTACATGTCTCTCATGGCTCTTGACCTAACCTAACTAAAAAAATGTCTCTTGCATAAAGGCATTTGCAATGATTTTGAAAATTAAGGTAGGTCCCAATCTGCCTGATATATCTGTACAATTTCCCAGGTTTGCACTTTGGAAAACTTTGAAATGAAACAAAAGTTCCTCCAAATGTTTATGTGCAAGAGCATAATTGCACTGTATATATGCACTTAAAATATAATTGTGCAATATATGTGTGACCAGATCTCCTGGACCACAAAGAAAAAATTCTTCTCAGGCTTAGATTTTCATCATTTAGACTTTCTTCTCTAACACTCCTATTGCTGCTTTTATGCCACATTTGCTGTTCCATATCCCAGGCTTTGCTTGCTCATGGCAAGAAAGGGTTTAGGCACCACCTATTGAATTTCAGATTGATTCACACTATCATTTTCAGCAGAATTACACTTGGAATGTTTTTGGCCCATTAGTTTTAAACAGTACTTTGGTGGGAATTGTGCAGCTGGGGGAATATGTCTGTGTCCAGCTACGATTTCCACTTGTGGTAGAGAATATCATTTTAGATGTTGCTATTACTGTGAATTAAATTATTTATTGAGCAGGTCTCAAAGTCCTGTGTCCATCCTTGCCCCCGTTCTCCAGAGAAGGAACTGGGGAAAACAAACTATTGCAGCATGTGGAGAAAAATGGCATTGCAATAGACATTAAAAATGTCACATGTCCTTCAGCTGCAAGTATTGAACTGTTAGGAAATGCTGGAGAGCAAACAAAAAAAGAAACTTCATGTCTTTTCTTGAAGATACTGAGCAAAATCCACAGATGATAGACTTACCAGAATTATGAAGGAGAGCAGAAATGCTCATGAAGTTTAGCTTTGTTTTCTGCACCCTATTCCTAACACTCTTCTAGGAATGGTCTGGTACAGGTGTGTGAAGGTAAGTGGGCACCATCCTCCATTTGCCTCACCCCTGGAAGTGTTCCAGGCCAGCTTGGAGCATCCTGGGATGATCAAGGTGTCCCTGCCCATGACAGGGGATTGGATCCAGATTATCTTTAAGGCCTCTTCCAACTCAGGCCATTCTATGATTCTGTGATTACATAATTTAGTAAATCTTTATTATTTCATATGGCACACAGTCCTTAAACACAGTAACTAGAAAAAACAAAACAAAACAAAACAAAAAAACCAAACCAAACCAAAAACAAGAAAAAAATAAAACCCAAAACGAAACAACAACAACAACAAAACAGTCCATTTGTGTGGTTCTCTCCTGTTTGAGGAACCAATCCAGCAAGCCTAGGTCAGTGAGTCTTCCTGAAGGGAAATAGGGCGTGGATGTCCCAAACACAGAAGTGGTATCAGAGACAGGAACTGCATTGCTAAACTGGATATGAAGAGATTAAGAGTGGCACTTGGCAAGCTTTGCCTTTTTCAGATGGATCCTGGAGATCCATTTTCTGAACCCCTCCAAAAAAGGGAACAAACCAACTGGGTGGTGGCAGTCTCATATTGCAGGGCCACCTCCCTGCTAGCAAGGGATTTAGGGATTTGTCAGTAACAATTTCACAATGTCACAGAATGGATGCTATAACTTCTACCCACAGTTTTTGGCACTTTTCTGCCAGATCCTTTTTGTCTTCACACACACACACACACATGACAGGGAAGGGAAGCTGTGGCAGAACCTTTATCCTACATGAGCTTTTCCTGGGATCCTACCTCAGTGCCAGTGGTAGGAGAGCTGGTAAAGTTTGCCAAGTTTCTTTGTAACTCCCAGATACCAAATCAAGTGAGGTTGCTGATGAGTGACTTGCAAAATCCTAATCTGGCCTCTGACAGTAACACCCTGTGTGGCTTTCAGCAAGTCTCAACACCTTTCTGCTTCTACCTTCCCATGGCCAAAATGTTTATTTGTCTGCCACAGCAGGTTCTTAAGGAGAATTCATAATTTGGCACATCACAGTGCTTTTCTGCAGTGACTTAAATAAATCAGACCATCGACAGTGAGATAAGGTCTCCCCTGAGAAGAGATTTGATGCCTAGGATCATTTTAGGGTTTATAACACATCAAAGGCTACATAAATAAATCAACTCAACGCAGACAAGAGGAAAAATGGTCAAAAAAAGCACAGTTCAAGAAACTATTGCTGAGCACAGGTTAATCACTTTAGAACAACATCTCCACTTTGGAAAAATTAAGGTAGCAATTGGGGGTATCATCTGGTCTGTTAAACTAGCTCACAGCTGGCACAAGTGAGAGGCTTTCAGTTAAGAGAATGAAAGAACATCCATCACTACTCCTCCCAGAGCACTCTGCTTTCTTAAAATCAGCACAGGCAACGCCTCCCCAAAATGTGCCACCTGTTTCTTAATTCCTGCAATAACAGAATTTGGGAGGTGACACTGGCCAGGCTTAACCTGAGAATAAGGTGCATATTTATGCACAAGAAATGTTAAATTATAACACCTGTCCCACAGGTTGGCAGACTTAGGAATGAGCCTCCCAGTCTAGTGGAAGGTGTCCCTGCAGAGAGGCTGGAAAGAGATTATTCCAGTGGTCCCTTCCAACTCAGTCCATTCTATGATTCTATGATAGTATGAATACATAAGCTCATAATTTATATTTACATGGCCAGACACTCAGATCTGTTTGTCTCTGTGCTGTCATTACAGCTTCAGGAGCAACTGAATAAATGAAGAATATTCAAAACAAAACTGACACCAGGCTTGGAGGACTCATTTAAGGATTACAGAGAGTCGAAAGGATGATATTAATGTGACAAGGGCATCTCACAAAGAAAGGGAATTATTCCTTGTTTCCCAGAATAGCTAGAAATACATTTCTCCTCTAAGATGGAAAAGGCCAAGCTCTTGCATTAGTAAAATGGCTACTATAAAAGGAGTAAGAGAGCAAAGGCATTGATTCCTTTACTCTGCATCAATTCAAAACCAGATATATGAAAATATTAACATGATTAAATGACAAGATATTGAGTAGTCCTGCAACATGGCAGAGTTCAGACTGTTTTATTGAAGAGGGGGGCTTTTAGGGCAACCTCTGGCAGCTTTTTCCAGCTGTGATGCCCCAATGTCCAGTCCTTTTGATAGACAGGGATCAATTTTATGTCCACATTTCTTTAGGAACAATTTAGCACCCTCACAGCTGACAGATGACAGGACACATCTGCCCACAGTAGAAAATTATTTTCAGCAGCTCTCTCTTTGCAAGTGGTAATTAAATTGTGCAGCTCAGAATTAAAATTCATAGAATCACAGAAACTGGGGACAAGAAAGAGCTGCTAAGGTAATTTTTGTCCCTGCCCTTCCTTCTTTGTCCAGCACTTTGCAGCCAATTCTGAAATGCTCTCTACTCACCCAGGGCTTTTAAGAGACCCTAGTTTGATTTATTCCCAGCAGAAAATGCTACCTTTTCTCCAGAGATGGACAATTTGCCTCATTCGAAGAGCAGCATAATCAATTTCATTTACCAATTACAGCCCTTCGTTAACAGGCGGCCACCAGGGCACTGGGGAAGGCAGGAAGTTAATGAGATTGAGGATGGGATCAGGAGGGGCTCCTGAATGCCTTGTTTGGTCCTGACAGCCCAGTAAATCTTGAGACAGCTTCTGAAGGGAGAAGCAGCTTTAGAGATTCATCTGAGTTGTGTCCCTGTTCATCCAGCTGTGGGTTAGAGGGGTTTGCTGCTTTCCAGGGACACCTGGGGCTTGGCAGGGCAGAGAGGAATGGGGATCCAAACTTCCTAAAAGCTGCTGGGTATTCCCTGGCAAGTGCAGACTGAGGTGGGTTTTCAGTCCTCAGTTTTAAGCTGGGTAAATGCTGTCTGAAAGAGGCATTTTACTTTCACACAGCATGGATATGAATTTTGGATCTTCCTGGAAATTTGTAGTCTAAGCCTGCAAAGACTAAAGTGACTTTGCTCTTGCATGAGCTCCTCCCACACCCCCGAGGCTTGAGTCTTAAAAACTTGTCTGAGGCCCCTATCACCCCTTCCAGGGTTTGTCAAAATGCTTCTCCCCAGGGGCTGGAGAGTGTCTTGTCCAAAAGACTAAATGTTTATCAACCTTTTTTTTTTTTTCAAATCGATATAAATCTTCTGTTCAAGACACAGGCCATAAATATAAAACCAGGCTTTCCCTGGGGATAAACTGCAATAGTCTACAGCTGAATCTCTTTTGAAATAACTGGCACTGCCTGCAGTCAGAAATAGAACATTGAACTGGGAGGAATACAAATATGATCTGATACAGACTTCCTAGGCCTGCCCAGATCGCCCTCATATGGTTTGTCTGGAATTTTGACTCACCAGTTGCTTGACAAGGGTCCTGATTTCCAAGCGCTTGTCCCAAGCCAGATCCTTATCAGGCCTAAATTGATGTTCCTGGTGACAATCAACAAGGGTTCATCTTCCCCTCCTGCTGAGTGCCCTGCTGAAATCCCTAATCCCCCTGTGCCTGGTGGGAATCTAGAGCTGGAATGAGTTGGCTGTGCTGCAAAACCCCCCTGGCAAGACAAGTGCCAGGGGTACAGCCCAGTTTGTCCCTGCCATGGGGACAGAGCTCTCAGGATGGAGAGAACCTCCCCTCCCAGCACTGCTGGTGACAGGGACACCAAGCTGGGTGCTTGGAGTCAACTCTGGCACCCCTGAGCATCTCCCATGTCCCAGCAAGACTTCCTAAGTGGCTCATGGGCTGGGGGCCCTCAGCAGGATAAACATTTCACATCATCCCTCAGGTGCATAAAAATCATCTTCAGCTGATTGGGTCCAAATGGCACAAACAATGGCACAAACAGTGGCACAAACAATGGCACAAGCAATGGCACAAACAATGGCACAAGCAGGCATCTGCTGATGCTTCTTTGCTTCTTTCTTTAGTGTGGGAACTTACATTGCTCCAAAAGAAAAAAAAAGAAAGGGAAAAGCAGCAGCTATGTAAATACACATTTCAGGGATGGCCTAGCTCTAAATGTGGTTGCAGTGTATAGAAAAGCCAAGCATACAGACTCTGAAGATAGTGATGCAACAATAAACCTGAACTTATTTTCCACTTTCTTTCCCATCCCATGCCAGCAGCAACACAGGCAATGGAAAAACATAATTTGATGAAGCAAAATAATTTCAGTTCAACACAGCATTTTTTCATGTATCATACATGACCTTTGTTATCAGAATTTCTATTTTGAATTTACTTCCTCTGGATTGTCTGTGTTCAGGACAATTTCAAATTGTGAGAGAATAAAAGTTTTACTGTCATAAAGCCTTAATGTGGTAATGGCTGACTAACTAAAATTATACATGTAAATTCCTAAAGGAAGTTTTGAGTGAAAACAGAGAAAATTACTGACCAAGAAGTGCTTATGAAAATGTTTTCACTTTTCTGTTCATCTCTCAGAAAGCACACAGGGCACTTCTAGGGCAGAAATAAATCCACTTCCTTCAGGAGCACCTCAAACTCCACAAGAACCATGCACATTCTTTTGAGCGGCAGCTGACCCTCAATTTTTTTTTACTGCTGTCATTCTTCTGATCTTGATACAAAGCCCTGGGCCTCAGGGCTGCTTTGGCCCTAGAGAAGCAGTAAGTGAAGAACTCTGTGGGGCCTGAATGCCTGGAGAGTGGTGGCAGATGGGAATATCTTGAATTACATATAACTCACACCTTAATGGGTCTGATCCAAGTCTGAGTCCTCCCCAGATTTGCTCATAAATACTGCAAAACCAGTGATGTTTTTAAGGCAATTTAAGTGTCCTTCATGTCTAACTTATAGCTTTTAAATGGTTTTAAACTTTCCTCAGCCTGAAAATAAAATAATGTCCTATGGGTGCTTGTAAGAATTCTTGCCTGTAATTACTATGAGAACTGATTTATCTGTGACACACGCCACTGTAGGAGGTGTGAGGGTGATTAAGATGCTCTTCTGGGAAGTTTGAGATAAGGACTGAATGCTGTAGGACAAGACCACCTGCTTGGTCTTTATTTTGGTGTCTAAGAATATTACTGTCCCTCTCTGCTTCTGATGTAAGAAAGGGGAAGGACAGCTTGGGAAAACTCCAACTCTGTATTGTTCTTGGATTTTTTAACAATTTCAATTAAATTCCTCTTTCTAATTGGAAAGAGGATCATTTGACATGCAGAAATGTTTATTTTAATGCCCAAAGTCTTTCCAGACTCAGCTTAAAGGCTGAATTGGGTATTTTAGAAGGTTTTGGTGGGTACCGTTTCTTTTTGTTATTTCAAATGAACGCTTTCACATTTAGCCCATGGCTTGGAGAATGCCATCCAAATTTTAAAATCAGATGCAGCAGGGCAGGTAGCTCAGTCCCTGGCAAGAAGGGTCTCATGCAGACAGGGAGTGAGTACAAGCTCTGAGGGAGGAGGGTGGTGACAGTGGCACCACCCAAATTGCTGCTGCCAGGACTGTGACTCAGCTGAGGCACTGAGTCACAGTGCCTCCCTCCCCTTCCTCTGGCCAGGGAAGGTACTGATGTTCTGCTGGGGCCTTGGAGATGTAAAGTTGTAATATTCCCACCATGCTGCAGAAGCCAAGGGAACAAAAGTTTCCCCTCCTCATTGTCCATGTGGACTTGCTCAGGGCAGTCTGATCAGGGGGAAGAAAGGGGAGGCCTGACTAACAGCCAAGAGAGCTCTGGAATCAGAGACTAGTCAGGGGAGGAGGCCAGGATCCTCCAGAGCATGGCTGAAGGCAGGAGGCTCTGGTGGAAGACATGAGCTTGTGTGGGAGTGGGGATGCCTTGCCCTGAACGGAGATCCCATTCGAATGGACAGTCACACCACATCCTGGCTGGTACTGGTTGAATCTTGTGGGTATTGATTGAAATCTCAGGATTAGTGGAGGCAAGCAGCAACTCCTACATTTTCAGACAAGATCTAATTGCTTAGAAGAACATCCTGATTAGAGTCAGCAAATCAATATACAGCAATGTAGCTTAAATCGATAAGATAAGGCCCTGCCTGCTGAAAGATCTGCTCTCTGTCAGGGCATTGGGAAATTCCCCCACTTAATGAGGTTTGGAAAATAGTGCCAGGCATTTCAGCTGTGTTGAAAATGCCTTGGGAGTCATGTAGTCCTTCCTTCTGGTCTTTCCCTAGCTTCCACTTCTCACTCCTATGACTTTAAGTCTTCAGTCATCTTTCTTGAGTGAAGGTTTGTGCCTGTGTTCTTGATTGCTCTACCTGCACAACCAAACTGCCCAGCTTTTAATTAGATTGTAAAGGTTGCTTTGGTTCATTCTGCTTTTGTTTTTTCTTTAAAAAAACCCCCAAACAATTCTTTTTTTCCTTGAATTGCTTTCCTTGAGTTACAGAAAATCTCTGATGCTCAGGTGTTGTACCATTTTCTCCTTATTGTATACACCTGGGATTCTGGCTTCATCTTGAGTCTTCCTCCACTTTCTGGAAATTTTTTTTTGAGTTGTAGCATTGTGGCATGAGATTCTGCCAGTTCACCAGCCTGGCAGTATCATATATCAGTCTGGGAATCAACACAGGGAATAATTTAAATGGTTATTGTTCAGCACTGCTTAGAATAGCAAACCTCCATTTATAGATGTCCAAAAATCAATGGGAGATAGATTGCTTCTGTTGCCTGACAGATTAATAATCTTATCCAATTCATTTCCCAAGATACTAATTTTTAGTACCTTGGCCAATACCAGACTAAATTCCTTTCAGCCACTGAGTACAAAACCATCATGGTTTCCCCATCCCAAAGTTTTCCTGACACACAATAATAACAACTCTTGAAATGAAATATTCTGACAGTGGCTAATGACAGCCCTACTGCATGAATGAATTCCAGAACCTGAGTTGCCCTTGGCTTGCACAATTCTCACTCCTTTCTGACTGCAGTGGCTACAAATGGCCTGGTCTTCCTCAGGATATAGGAAAGAAAGATTCATAATTATAAATATTTATAATTATGTGTATATACACATTTATATGAATTCTGTGTTTATTGCAAGTCACTCCTAATTTTCCTCTGAAGAATTTTGTAGAGGCTCACAGACACAGTGAAAATGTGGGAAAAAGATACAAGAGCCAAGGACAAGGATAAACCAGATCTGACTTACCACTCATAGCAAAAGTGAAGAAAAAAAACCCAGGAGAAATAGACACTGAACATGCTTTCTGCAGATGTCATATTGTCGTATTCCTTCAGACTCATGGTCAAGCTTCACTCTTCTTTCCAACCACAAAGTGGTGATTTTTCATAGTCTGTCATTAGGAAGAGGTTATCTTTACTAAGCTTTCTAATATATTATATTCATAGAACTGATTGTTATGATTTATTTACTCACCAGCTGCTAAATACTTTCAAAAAGTAACTTTTCTGTGTGTTATCTGAGCCCTCGTTTTGATGAGAAAAAAGGTTGGCCTCAAGTCAGACTACTCTAACATGGGCCAGGGTTTTACAGCTCAGCTTGTTCATCCAGTGTAAAAGGTGACTCATCATCTAAATGAAAAAAATGAAATAGCACTTGGATCTGATTTGGATAGTCCCTATCCACTTACCCCACTAACATTTTTCCAGTTCTTGTCTCAAAGTACCTGGGGTCATTTGCATGTGTGCTGAAGAAAACCTTTGAAGGGTGACTAAGAAGCGACTGCAATCTCTGTAGTATGTGTACCTGTAGCATTATATAACAGAACTTTTTTTCCTGCTTATTGTTTCAGTTCTTTAGTGCTTCAGATCTTCCCCTCAGATGTGGAAAGCTCAAGTGGAATTTCACTGTTTGCCCTATAGCATTGAACCCAGATCCTGCAGCAGAGCCTGGGGTGGCCTTTCACTGATCAGTTAGAGATGCTGATGAAGGCTCTCACAGAGAGGGAGTTTGAAAGCCCACAGGCAAGAGTTGCTGCACACCCAGAGGCACCAGGCACCTCTGTAACTGCATTTTCAGCCTCCAGCATCCTTTCACAGGGGTGAATAGCTCCTGGAATGATCAGAAATCCTGGGATGCCTTGGGAAGGGCATCCCCAGCAGGTCAGGAGTGCTCCTGCCCCTCTGCCCAGCCCTGGAGGCACATCTGGAGAGCTGTGTCCAGCTCTGGGATCAGCAGCACAGCAGGGACAGGGAGCTCCTGGAGCGGGGCCAGCGGAGGCTGCAGAGATGATTTAGGGCCTGGAGCATCTCTGCCAGGGAAAGGCTGAGGGAGCTGGGGCTGCCCAGGCTGGAGAGGAGCCCCAGCTGAGAGGGGCCCTGAGCCCTGGGTGTCCCTGTGTGCAGGGAGGGGCAGAGCAGGGCCAGGCTCTGCTCCTCAGCACAAGAGGAACAGGCAGGAACTGATGGAATATACTCTGGTTTAGAGTATTAAAATGTTTGACCCCATTACTGTTGCTCTTTCGTAAGGAATTAG
This sequence comes from Luscinia megarhynchos, assembly GCA_034336665.1. Taxonomy (NCBI): domain Eukaryota; kingdom Metazoa; phylum Chordata; class Aves; order Passeriformes; family Muscicapidae; genus Luscinia; species Luscinia megarhynchos. The sequence goes on along the minus strand of CM067564.1, from coordinate 8,896,004 downwards.
ATTGATCTTCCTCACTCTGTTCAAAGATCCCCTCTGCTTTAAGAAGATGTCTGTGATACAGCAGTTCTGTCTTACCAAGAAGTGCTGTCTTCTGAGTAGGAAAAGTACTGGTGTCTCCCACTGCACTGATAGTTTTCCAAACTGTTCAATTTCTCAGCAAAAAGGGAGTTCACGTCACAGTGACTGCAAAAATGTTGCACTATTATTAAGTGACACTTCCTCAGAACTGTCTCAAATTCCTCCAGCGAGAAGTAAATAGACATTTCTCATGATGACTCCGCTTTTTCTTTTTCTTTTTTTTTTTATTAAGCTTTGGATGTCTCAGATATCCCACAACATTTGCATGCCATGTGGATCTGCTCCTCAGGAACTATAAGGGTTTTACCTGGCTTAGCATGAGGACCCAGAGGAAGGGAGCATGGAGAATCTTAGAAGAAAATATTCATTGCAACAAAGCATGATTTCAGATGCCTGTTCCTTTAAAAATTTACAGATTGCTTCTGTTCTTGCACATTACTTAAAAATTGACAGTGTTATTACAACTTCTACTGCTGAACAGGATAGAAGAAACAACAGTGTCTCAGAGTTTGCAGGAAACAGCATTAGCAGTGTTAGAGTATCTAGAAAGTCTGTGCAACTTAAATAGTTTGTAGGATCTAGAAGTATTTTCAGTGTTTATTTTCTGATGGCAAAACAAAATGTTTGCCAGCCAGCATTTATGAAAATAAATATCTCAAAATTGCTGTCTTACAGCAAATTTGCCTTTGCTACCTGACTTGTTTGACTTTTGATCTCAACATTCTGTAACATTTTACTCTATCAAAGACCTGCTTTTTCCAGATTTTCTTGAATTCTTGCACCATATTTAAATAATTCTGTGGGACTGGAGAGGACCTATGCTTGGACACAGCAACAGAGTAAAATCTTGAAAGCTGTCATACAAACACGAACTTTGGATTTTCCTTTGAGTGTTGTTGCATACAAGCAATAAATGAGCAGAAAAGATTTTCTGAGGGAAAAAAGCCCAGTAATCACTGACATTTGAAATGAAGAAGGGAGGGTTCCAAGAGGATGGAGCCAGGCTGGTGGTTCTGAGCAGAGGCACCAGAGCCACAGGCAAGGACTGAGCCCAGGGGGTTCCACCTGGATGTGAAGCAGAACTTCCTCCCTGAGCAGTGTCCAGACACTGATCAGAGACCAGAGAGAGTGTGGAGTCTCCTCACTGGGGATATTCCAGACCCCTCTGGACACAATCCTGTGCCCTGTGCTCTGGGATGGCCCTGCTGGAGCAGGGAGGTGGCACCAGTGACCTGCTGTGGTCCCTTCCAGCCTGGCCCATTCTAGGATTCTGGGAATATCCAACAAGCAGAAGGAGTCACTCACACCATCCCACTCCATTCTGCAGCTTGCTGTGCTTGCAGGTGATTTTTTTTTTTTTAAATAAATCAGTAGTTACTAGCCTTCCAGGAAAGTGACCTCATTTTTCCTGTACCACTGTGATGGGCCTAATGGAATGATTTGGATAGATGATGGATAAGGATGAATTCCGAAGTCACTTGAACCTGAAGATGGCAAGAATTAAAAGCAGAACAGGAACAAAATATAACAAAATTGTCTTTTGGCCTCTTAGAAAACAGAAAATGTCACCTCATGCACTCTTGTGTGATTTAGAAAAGGTGGATGAAGGAAGCAAAACCCTCCTTCAGTGCCAAGAGTTTAGGTAAAGACTGGGGTTTTAAAATTGAGTCCAGTTGATAGGTGACTGAACTGAAAAGGTCAGCTGCTAAGTTGAGTGTTTCCAGAGCTAACCCTGGGGAGCTTAGAGCTAATTGAAGATCTGTTTAAAAAACACTGCTTGCAAGCTCTGTGTAGGGTCTCCAAGCCAGAGCAGCTGTACTTTGGTGACTGGTTTGAAAAGAAGAGGGGAGGAGGAGAAATGAAGGAGTTAGGACAGGTACTGCAGCTGCTCCTTAGGAACCTCAGCAAATGGCAAACAGGAAATCAACAAACGAGTACATTCCAGCAGAAATTCAAAGTGGAAGTGATAATAGGAAGGCTAGACTGACAGGTTCTGGCAAGCTGGGAGGCCATTGCTAGAAAAGCACTGGCGGCTGCAAAGCTCAAAGCTCAGGGATTTACCTCTTTCCTGCTTCCCTCCTTCCTACCACTTCCTCTCAATTCTTTTATTTCATCCATGAGGAATTGTTTGCTGGGATGCATTCACTTCCAGAGATGGAAGGGAACAGGAATAGGCAGCACTAAGTAGTAGGAGAGAAGCTGAGAATTTAAATAATCTGGTGAAAAATTGAGGTGTCCAGTGGGGAAAACGAGCATGCAAGTGGAAAAAAAATAAATACAGCTGAGCAGTAATTGCAGGCTGGATTCATCCTGGAGGAGATGGCAAGATGTGAAGTGAGGAATCAGTGTTTCCCAGGGGTGTGTTTCACTGTGTGGATTACTGAGGGAAGAGTGACTTCTACTGGGGCTTGTGTCAATGGTAGCAGTGATCTGGAATGAGATGAAGGTGCAGCAGTGGCCCTGCATCTCACCTCACCCTTCTCTGGAGACACAAGGTGCTCTTTTCAGGTGGCTGAGGTCTTGATGAGGATCCTGAAATACCTGAAAACTCTCCCCGAGGTTCACTGAGCCACAGCTCAGCATGCAGGGTTGGAAGGCGTTCTTCATGGGCTTGATGAAATGGGAAATACACTCTGGGGTTTCGATAAAATGAAACTGTTTCCTGTTCTGCCTGTAAACATTCCATAGGAAATTGAGGCAGTTTTCACTGGAGACAAGGAAACTGCCACCAACCAGGAAAAGTTGCTTTAACTGTGAAAAACGGCAAACTTCTCCGTTATGGCAAATGCACTGAAATGTACACTTTTATCCAGGGGTTGGAATTACACCCTTTTCTCAGAGAACAGCTGCATGTGCTGGTGGGAATGGTAAAATGTTGGCCTGGATCCAATTTGATAATACCTACAGAAAGATGCAAAGGGATTTTTTTTTTTTTTTTTTTTTTTGCCATTTTACTTTCGTTGAATAGAAATTCTTCCAAAACAAAATTTGGTCACTGGCAGATCAGCCTTGCAAAGGTGCTGAGTACTCTGGCTGTGATCCAAAAGTGCACTTAAACCCGTGCTTAACTCTGAGGACATAATTAGTCTTGCCAATTTCTGTGGGGTTGTTGACATGCTTAAAGTTAAGCATGTGACTAAGTCCACTGCTTCAAGAATGCTTAGCCCTTTGTAGGGTTAAGCTCAGCTCTGTGCTACACAAAAGATCTTTTGTTCAGCCTTGAATGACGAGGACAGGCAATGGAAGGAATAAACACCGCTCTTTAGAATAAACATTGTGCTGATCACAGAGATAGCGCACATGTTATTAACGCCGAGGCTGTCATCACATTTTATTAGCAGCATTTTAGCAGCCCAAATGAGATGATTCAGCCCTCTGAACCATGTCTCCATTATCTCTTTGTACCTGAAATGCCTGGCTGGTTCTGTTCCATGGTAACTCTGCAGCTGTCGGTGTTTGCATGGACCCCTGAGCATCTTCAGGCTCTGTACTCTGAATACACCCAGACAGTCAGTCCTGTGAGGAGCAGCTGGGGGGCTCAGCATGGAGAGAAGGAGGCTCAAGGGAGACTTTTTCACTCTCTACACGTCCCTGACAGGAGGGGCAGCCAGGTGGGGTCAGGGTCTTCTCCCAGGGAACAAGGGACAGAACAAGGCAAAACAACCTCAAGCTGCACCAGGAGAAGTTCAGGTTGGACATCAGGAAGAATTCTGCAATGGAAAGAGTGGTTCAGCACTAGAACAGGCTGCCGAGAGAGGTGGTAGAGTCCCCATCCCTGGAGGTTTTCAAGAAATGACTCAGTGCTCTGGTCTGCTTGATAAGGTGGTGCTCAGTCAAAGACAGACTCGATAATCTGGGAAGTCTTTTCCAGCCTAAACAATTCTGTGATTCTGTGAAGTCAGCCCTGAGCTGGCTGCTGGGTCTGTCTGCTGCAGAGACACCACACAGAGGCACTAACTCACCTCGAGGACTGAAGTGATCCTGGCAGTGCCACAGCCACATCCCAGCTTTGGGCTTCACTCATCCCTTGCACAGTGCTCCCAACTCTGGGGCTGTGCAGTTGCAGATGGGCTGGATCAGATCATCTAGTGTCTAGATCAGGGAATTATAGAATGATTTGCCTTTGTCTTTACCTTTGCAAGGGACCTAAAAGTCCATTTCACTCCCAACCCTTTCCATGGGTTCCACTATCCCAGGTTGCTCAGAGCCCTATCCACTCTCAGGGACAGGGCAGCCACAGCTTCTCTGGGCTAGTCTTATAAACTGCCCACGAAGGCAAAGGTATCCCAGATTGTTAATAGATCCCTTGGGATGGGATGACCAATATATATATATACATATTCAAGCTTTATTTTAGAACAGTGTGTTTGCAATGGGAAGCAGGTTTGTAGCCATTTTGGTTATGATTATCTACAGTAATGCAGCAATATAAAAGCATAAAAATAACACTTAAGCACATCTGCAAGTGGCAGATTGCTTTTAGTTGTTACCCAGTAACATTCCAGTCTCCCAGAAACCTGTGCCATTACCTTACCATCCTCACAGGGAAGAATTTTTTTCCTAATATCCAATCTAAACCTACTTTCTGTCAGTCTGAAGTCACTGATCGAGGCCAGTGGATGCTCAGGCAAAAAGTGTGAAAAATGGACAAGGCCACAGTGCTGTTATTGCAGATCCCATCATCCTGACAAGCTCTTGGCAGGTTCTCCCAAAGCTGGAAGCTTGCAGAGCTTGAAGCAATGAGGCCCACAGGATTTCCCTGCAGAGCTGTTCTCTGCAGGCAGACCAGTGCAGTGAGGGGCTGGTGGTGTGGCATTTTTCATGGTGCACCAAAGGGAATGGGAGTGTTTGCAGGCATTTTTCTCCCTAACATTCCCATTTTTGGTCACACAATAGAAACACAGCAGCAGCAGTGGTCAAGTATCAGAGGGAAAGGTAGTGGGAGGAAGAGATTTTGCACATTGTTGAGCTGTAGCTGTTGAGGTCTGTAGAACTGAGTTACTGAACCATTCATGTTGATAACTAAAATGAAGCATTCTTAAAACTACAATTAAGAGAAAAGGCTTGAAGCTTAAACAAATAATTTTCCCCTATTTACTTTTTAATGCATTTTTCCATTCCAGATATTCTAAGCCTTAGCACTCTCTCATTTTTGGCCTTAGTTTTTAGTTTCCAGGGCATGGTTGGTTTTTATTTATTCAGGTCTCTTAAATTTTGTTTCATTGTTGGCCTTAACTACTTTTTAATGGTATTTCTATAGTTTTACTTTTTTATTTGAAAATTGCAATTTTGACAATTACTAATTCCAAACAAGGGGGAAATTCTGGAAAATCAGCAGATTTCAGAAGACAAATCTGAATTTCAGTGGCCAAAACAGTTGTCACTTTCTAGAGAAGGTATTTCCAACAGAAAAATTTTGGGTTTGAGAGCTACAGAATCATCTATGAAGCTGTCCAACACAGTCTTCATATTCAAAAGGATTCCAAAAGGTCTTTGAGAACATATTTTTATTTCCAAAGGGTCTGATGCAATCCTCACCCTGTCTGCAGGCAAAGTCAGCAGCTAATTTCTGTTCATGATTGTTCATGATTCACCAGAGTTCAGCAACCTGGAGGGCACAAAGAAAGGCACAGAGCACCTGTTCTGGCAGGTTAAAAGATTAATTTCTGAATACTAAAAATAACTTCTTTATAATTCCATCCCATCTTGCTTCCAAGAACCTGACATTTGGCAAATTTTAATGAAGTGAACCTTGCAACACCTCTGTGAGGTTGATGTAAATACCATCCCCATTGACAGGCAAATGAAATTATAGCACAGATGAAGACAAAGGCCTGGATGCAGGAAGCATCCCATACAGATGTGTATCTTCTCTTACAGGTGCTGCTAGCAGCATCAGGGACATTTTTTTCTGAAATAATTAAATCCGATCTGGAAGTCATTGCCCAGACACAAAAGCATATTTTTGGCTAAAGGAAATGGGCATACATCACTCATGGACATCTCTGGAAACAATTCTTAATCACTCACAACCAGGCAGAGTCCTCTGGAAAAAACTGGAAGCAAGAACATTTGTGAAAGAACATTGGTTTTTTGACTATTGAAAAAGTTTTTCATTCTATACTGAAATGAAAGCACACTAAAAATTCTGAATACCAGAAGAAAATGGAATTTTAGATCATCATCCTCCTGAAAACTCTTGGTTATTCAAATTCTCAACCCTTGTTTCTGTTTTGTAATTGTAGAAATAAGTTTGCAACAGAAAATGGAAACTTCTTTGCAGGAAGTGAAAAAGTTTGAGCTTAACCTGGACAAAGTAATGCAAACCCCTTGAAATTAATATTATTGGTAGGGTTTTTTTCTTTTGTTATAGGAACAAAAATGTCTCTGTTGACTCTCTGTGTCCTTCAGACTCCGGGAAGAAAATATGCGAAACATCTTTTTGTTATTCTTCGGCAGCCTCAGATGTTTTTTTTTTTTTTTTATTATTTGATAAGCTTTATTAAGCTTGCTATACATCATTATCCAGTTGTTTAGAATATATTCACTGGGGTGAAAAAACTTAAGGGGTTGGAAAGACAAGAGAGGGTGAAACTGAGAACAAGATTGATTTTCCCCACATTTAGCTGTCCTCACTTAGTTTAATCTCTCAGATGAGAGAGATTAATCACTCCCTCGAGGTGCTTGAGACAGAGACCCACGTGAGCAGCTTGAGCCAGACATCCAATTTTCAGAGGGCTGATACTCAGTAGGACCAATCCTGCCCCAGTTCCTGCCTCTCCTTTTCCAGCTGGAATTGATAGCTCCAAAGGAGCTCCCCATGGAGCTTCACTTCCCAGCCATGCAGATTTTGAGTGATTTGCTTATTTAGTAATAGCAAAGAAACAAATACCAGTTTACATGAGTTACTGTGCTGTTTATTCATAACTTCATGTTTTGAATAAGAATGGCTTGGTTGTAGATTCAGCTTGCATGCAAGAACAGCAGAAGTCCAGGTGAAAGTCCACCAAACTCAGCATACTTACTAGCCCATGGAAACATAAATATCACATTCCATGGAAAACAGGTAAGAATCAAGTAAATCTCAGTGACATTCCCCTAGGATACTCCTCCAGTCTCTAATAACCACCTTGAGGATTACATGAGATAAAGGTGACACTTTGGACTTTTTCATGTTTTGACAGTCTAAATGGTTTTGAGCCTGTGAAAATAAAGCCTGTCAGGAATACAGCATTCTTTGTACCCTGCACCTCCAATTCCATGAACATAAGGGATTGCTGGAGTTCCTGCAGACCTGCCTTGGCTGATTGAAATGTCACTCACTTGCCACCTTCAATGCAGGATAATTCAATTTCTCTCTTTACTTGACCACGTGCTGAAGGAACTGTGAGGACCTGAGTGGACTACTGTGTTGGCTCCACGTGCTAAGGGGAGGAGTGGATTCACCTCAGGGAGGGCTTCATGAGGCTGGGGAGTGGGAGGGGCTCTCCCTCTCTGGGAGCTTCCCCTGTGATCTGCTGGCACCAATCAGAGAGCTGATTTGGTGATGGACAGCTCGGGAAACCAATGAAAAGTTATTTCGCTTTTACAAATCAGAGCAGATCGGGTTGGCTGTAGGGTGTTTCGGTTTCCAGCTCCCGGGGGGTGAGGTGGCCTCTAGCTGGGGCACCGGCCCTGGCCCGGCTCCGGGCTCAGCGGGGGGAGCCCAGCCCGGCACGGCACCGACCACGTGGCTCCGGATGGCCCCGGCCCTGGCCGGGGTTGCCTCTGGCACCGGCCGCATGGCCCTGGCCCTGCTGGCTCGGCTCGCTTGCCTCTCCACGTGGCAGAAGAGGCCTCCAGCTGCCCGTGTTGTTTCTTCATCGATCTGGATACAATCTTGACTTCTTTACGCCTGGATAGGATCCTCAATCTCCTGAGCTTCCCTGAATGAAAAGAAATGAAGCATGGAGACTACAGAGGTCAGCGAATGAAGATAAAGTTCCTGGTGGGAAGAGATTGAAAAGATGCAACTGATAAGTAGCTGAAAACCTTTTTTGTGGGCTAAGGGGATTGTGACTTCACTAAAGTTCCTTTAAACTGTGAAATATACTTGGGGAGGTTTGGATGCTTAAGAAGAAAACTTTTTGCCTTGAAGAAATGGAACTCTTTCTGTTCTGGACCTGGAATATGAACAGAGACATTTGATAGTGAAGGAAATGAAGAGAATTTTGTTTTTCAGCAGCCTGCCTTTAAAAGTAGTACCCCAATTGTGTTTCATAACCCATAGCACAGCTCTGAAAGGACTCTGAAAAAATGGGAGGAGAGTCATAATCTGCAATATTTTCCGGGGTGGATGTGAATTGTGAAGGTGAAGACACCCTCTAAGCCATAACTAAAAAAAAAGGACTTTTCTCTCTTAAGTAAACTGAACTGATTATTTGGGTGGATAACTGACTGAAGTGTTCTCGCTGTATGTTGTTGGTAAGAAATGTGGAATAAAGGAAACAATCTAGAAATCTTTTTCTGATTTTTTTTTTGTGTTATTAATAAATTTCTTCTTGTACCTTTTTAAGTCTTGAGCCTGCCTTTTCTCTACTCCTGGGTCCTGTCTCTAAAAGAAATTAAATATATTAAAGTTGGCAAACCCAAGTCACACCGTGACAACTACCTTGAGTTTGTAGTTAAAAGTCCACTATGAGGAATTTGTAGTCCAAGCAGTCACAGGAAAATGAGCACACCAAAGTGGTGCTTCAAGAGAGTAAAATCAGGGTCTGATTTTCATGTGAGTGTTTGAACACACGTGTACCTGTGGATGTACACAAAAGGTCAAGCAAGCCTTGAAGTAATACACAGAAATGGTTTTCCTTTGTGGGAATCAGGGACTTCTGATGTCTCTGCTTGAAAGAAAAGTATAATTCCTAGCTTGGACTACAGATTCATTACTTAAGGTTCCCTGAAAGATTTGAGGAAAGTTTAGGTGTAGAAAATTCTAATAGGAAAGTTTAGGTGTAGAAAATTCTAATAGCAGTGTCTCGATAATGAGAAAGAAGCACTACAACATCAGAGGAGAAGGAGAGAGAAGAGCTGATAAAGGGTATCAGTTATAAAATAACAAAAAAAACAAACAAAAAAAACCCAACCTAACCAAACAAACACACAGTGGTGATGGTGATGGTAGTGCCTCGCATGAAGATCCTTTTTATTTTCCTTCAGAATAAAAGATCTACTTCCTGACCTGCTAAATTACTGGATGGAGGAGGAGTTGGCTACCTCACCCTTTTCTGTGCTGGCAAATCTCTTTTTTCAGGGGCTGCACTTCAGCACATGCTCAAGGCGAGCTTGCATCACCATCTAAATATTTTTAATTCAACAATATGCAGAAGCACATTCTTCAGTTACAATCTCAAGCATGTACTTTAGGGAGAAAAAAAGCAGTAAAAATATCACTTTGTCATTGAAGTCAGCAATTTTGACTTTGCTCAGAATGTGGTACTGATTGGTATAAGCTGCCATTTAATGCAGCATGTTTTCAGAGTAGAAGGATATTTTATTATGTCCAAATCTATCACGAGGCCAAATTAATCTCTAGTCCACAATAGGGATGGAACTCTGACCCACTTGAAAATCAAAATGTAGTACCCAATTTTTATTTAGCTATGGAAAAACCAAGTTAATTGGTATTTTTAATTTTACTGCATTAATTTATAAGTGACATGAGCAATGTATAGACAAATGGTGACCATAAACTATTAAAAACAGGCAAATTTTCAGACATACAACAGACTTTCTGTTGTTCATTTGTCTACTGGCTACATGGATAATGAACTTGGTGGAGCTCTGCCATGACTCCTGGGTTATATTTGTTACTTTGGCAAATCCTTTTTTAATCAATAAATATGAAGTCTAAATAGAGAGGAAGGTTTAGAGCAATGAGGCTTTGATTTAGAAAATCATTTAAGCATGTATGGAGGCAGTCCTGCTTAGAAGAACATGTTGGGCTTCTCTGGATTTAATCCAAGCAGCAATCCAACAAAGCACATGCTTGAAAGCCTTGTCCTGGCAGGACATATGTTTTGGGTGAAATCAGCAGCATTTACATTACATTTTCAGAGAGCAGATCCAACTAAAAGGAAGATGAGAACTTGAAAGAGTTATCTGCAATTATCAAGAAGTGAAAACAGTTTAATTTAAATTTATATTTCTCCTATGCCTTGGAAATTGGCCCATGCTTAAGTATGTCTGTAATAATTTGTTGGGATAAATTTTAAATGGCTTTCATGTTTGAGATATTAAAGAACATTCTGCTTATTTGGGAGGTTAATTTTGCAGGGAAATACTTTGATAGAAAACGTGTTATTTTACACTCAGAGAATACAAACCAAGTTCCTGATGTATTGAAGGCATTGGGACCAGGTCCTGCCACAACCTGCAGTGGGAGAGATGTGGGAGACTCCATGTAAGCAGGGAACAACCTCAAAAAAGAATCCATGTGTCTGGTGCCTGATAGAATCTGAATCCAAGCAGCTTTTCTTGCCCAGCAAATGAATTAAATATTTATTTAATGTGAAATTGGACAGACTGTAATCACATCCACCCTTGCGCTGCTCCTATTGTCACATCCACACCAGCCTGTCCATTGTGGAGATCATGTGGACAAAGGCATTTCACTGGCCATGAAGCCACAAAATGAGGCAGGATGTTGATTCCCAGTCATGACAGAAAGCTCCAAAGTTGAAATATGTCAAACAGAAAAAGCAGTCATTGGTAGTCTTTAAATAGAGAGTTTGGACTCAGTCCACCAGAGCATCTCTGTGGGACTAATCACTGGGGCTGTGGTAATGCCAGGGTTTGTTGAGATGAAATTTATGAGTGACTATCTATTAGAAGTACTGAGCCATAATGAATTCTTTCAGAATTTATCACAGTAGCATTAATTAGGATACATTTTGCAGGCAGTAGTTAAGCTCTCACAAGTATTTTCCAGATATTTGATCATAATTTAGCATTAGTCAGGCATGAGTTAATGGGCACCAAAGGCTTTATTCCCTTAAAAATCCCTTCTTGTTTGGTGAGTCCCACTGCTATTATATCACTTAATATTCATTTTCATGACAGTAATCGTGTGGTATTGATTCAGATATTGCACATTACCATTGGGACTCCATTTTAATTCAGTGTTAGTGCAGCATTAAGATGTAAAACAAAAGTGTTAGCATTTTAAGTTAAAAGTCTGACTAAGACATTTCCATTTAGTGGAATTCTGCTGCCCCCATTGAGTAAAGAAGTCAATCCAGATCTTCTTTAAAGGAAGCAGCATCCAAAGATGTATTATATACATCACAAACTGCAAAAATCTCATATTTCATAGCCCAAACTCATGAACATTTAAGAATATAAGAATGTAAAAAATTTTGGTTGAAATAGTCAATATAAATAGTCTCCACAACCTACTTCAGATATGCTTTTAAACTCAAATACTGGGTTTGTGTCCTTGGTATTGCTAAAGATGTTAGCTTTTCTTGGAGGCTTGAAAGTCTCCTGAGGCTTTTTTAGGTTAAATTTATATACATGAGTTCAGCATTGTCATAAACAGTTCAATAATAAAGTTGCAGAAAGCTGTAGTTCTGAACTGCATCACTTTTCTACTCTTTTCTCTCTTTTCTACTTCTGGCCAGTGCCAAATCTACAGAAAGATACACATAAAATCCTACAGAGGAAAATAAGGAATAAGAAATCAGTGCCAGCCGGGAATGCTTTGTTCCCTTTTGCAGCTCTTTTGTTCTTCAGGGCTGGTCCTGTAAACAGCAACTAAGAGCAAATAATGATGAATGTTAATTAAAGTCTTTATAGATACCTGACTGGTGGATACAGATTGATGTTTTGCACTAAAGTTAGCTATGAGAAACTTTTCTTGAACCTCTAAAAAGGCAGCCTGAAATATAAGTCAAGTATGTGATGGGTAAAGATAAAGTTTTGCTCTGTGCAGGGTGTCCTATAGAAAAAAAACAACAAAAAAAGCATGTATAGAAAACTTTGGCCATTTGCTTAGAAACTTATATTTGCAAGAAACTTACTCGGGGCATTGGAACATCTCCAACAGAATATTCTTCAGCGGTTACGCTCCAAACATAAAAATTGAAAATAAACCTTGCAATCCTCACCCAAACATAGCACTGAGCAAGGGCCTTACCAGACACTGATTTTTGCTAGAGGTCTAGGGTTTCTTTCCCCACAATTTCAGTGTGCACAAAACTTTCTATTCTGCTGAGAATATAGAGCAGCATTTCTTTACCACCCCAGTCCATCAGCAATATGCAGCTCTGGGTTCCTCAAGCTTTACTGTTTGATGAGTAGTTTAGCAGCAAGGATCTTGTACAGCATTTGTCACTAATGAATTTCAAAGCCCCACTGTGTCTGTTTCTGTATTATGTTCTCTAATTATCTCAATCTTGGTGTGGTTTAGGCTGGGGAAGCAGTTCCACATGGCAGCTGAGAGCAGAGCAGCACAGACTGTTCTGCTTGGCAGCATCTGGGAGCTCAGTAGTAACATTACCTAAAGAGGGAACAGTTCAAACCTATTTATTGTTAGGCTTGTGGCACCATAGCATCATGCTGGCCTTCCCAAAGCCACAAAATTTTTTTCCTTCAGATACTTTCAGTAGAAGCTGCTTGAGATCCTCTTATTTGTTTTGGAAGGAGTCAGTGTTGGATCCTCCTGGGTACAGACAGACACTTGTCCCATGTTGTCACAACTCTGAGTGTCACTCAGAGAATATGTTTTCTGTGTCCTGCTCACTGAAGAACGTGTTTGGGGCTGGCCTGAAATGATGTAGGGATTTTGGCAAAGCTTTTCAGAAAATTTTTGTAAGAAGAAATTGTTTGGTTTGCTCAAGTGGAGCAAGGATTTTTATTCCTTTTTATGAGAGCACCATTTTGGCTGTGAGGGACCTTTTAGATGTGAAGAATTGGTTACCCTTGTCCTATTCCACATCTAAGGCATTATCCACATCCACATTAGGGATATTCTGGTTTAGAGTGGTAGGAGAAGGTTCCTGCTGGCTGCTGTTCATAAAGAATCACTGCCCAACAGCAGGGCTGTCCAAGACATGGGAAAGAGCAGCTGGAGCTTGGTGCTCTCTCTGTAGTGGTTGGGATACTCACCTGGAAAAGGGAGTGAATACCCTGGTTCTTATCCCTCTGCCAGTGATCACTTCAGCTTGTGAAAGTGCTTCAAAAGGGAGGCTGGAAAGCTGTCCAGACCTGGCACAGAGTTTGGAGGCCAGGGCATTCTGGGGGCTGGGAATTTGACAGTTCACCATGGAAGAGGGCAGTGAATCTAAATTTCTGGTACTTTGGGTTAGCAGCTTAAAGCACTGGGTTGTGTAGAAAGAGTGGCATTTCTTTGATGTTTTTCAGTGTTACCTAATGAAGCTTTTCATTCCAGTACTTTCCTTTTATTAGAATTGTCAGCAATGAAAACAAAAAAAAATTCCATTGACTCATAATGACTTTTTTTTTTCACAGAATCACAGAATATGCTGAGTAGGAAGGGATTTGCTTCTCTAAGAGGAAAAAGAAGAAATCACTTATGTTCAAGGCTAAATGTTTTGTTTGTTTGGACTGAGAACTGAAACGTTCATTATTTGCATAAAGTATTAACTAGGGGTAAGTGCTTAATGGCTTTCATAAAGATTTGAATATCATGTAGAGAGAAAGAAAATTCTAAGTGCTTTGGAGGATTGGATCAGAATCTAAAATATCCTGAAAAACTGGCAAACCAGTCCAAGGTAAACAAAAACATTCTCAAGAAAGCCAAGCACAAAGTGATACAAATAAGGAACAAATACATCTAAAGCAGGAGATAATTCCCAGGCAGAAGTGCTACCAAAAATATGGGGATAACTCTGAGTGACAGAGCATCAATGACATGAAGTTGTGACAACAAGAAAAGATAAATCCCACTGAATGATGCATTCAGAGGTCCTTCATTGACAGAAGGACTAAGATTGAGTCCTCCTTTATTTTTGAGCAGAGAATTAGGTTGTTTATACACTAAATAAAGGAGTGAGGGGTGTTGTACTTTCTTCACAATCAGGTGTGGCTACAGAAGGGATTGTTGAAGTTCTTACACTCCTTTATTTGTTTAATGTTATTTCTCAAGGCATCCAAGTCAATGTTGGTAAGAAATGAAAATGTCCTGGAGAGCTGTATTTGCTCATCACCAGACACACAAATCCTTCCTGGGTCTTCCAACCCTGTGTAGGAGGTGCACAAGGAGGTGAAGCTTCACTTCAAACCACTCTCAACTGCAATTCCAGCCACCAAACTGCAAAATTGTCCTGGGGTAGTGCTGCCAAGGCATGGCATGAAATCCATGCAGTAACTTCTGTGGAGACCAGAAGTGATTCCCTCAGTGGACAGCCCACAGACAGGAAGAACAGGGCATCTGACCACTGCAGATAGACTTTGTCAGGGTTGGTGGAGTAAGAATGAAGCAAACCATTTAGATCCCCACCAGTCTAAGAGATGTTTCTTCCTATTCTTTCTATCACTGATACACTGCTGCCTCTGTTTCCTATTACTTTGTGTTCCCTTTATATCACTTATAAGTTCAAAGGGCCCATAAAACAAGTGTCAATAACCTTTATGGTTAACCTTAATCATGCCTTGATGTGTTCAGACTGACTATAAGGGCTGGGGGATAAATAAGAAGGCCCAAGGCATGAAATTAAACTCTGAGCTGGGGAAAAGAAAATATATGTGCCTTGTTGATGGCCTACACAAATGGAAAGAAATTGGTCAGGATATGAATCTTCTATATTTGGTATCAGGAATGTGTTGGGGTGGGGAAAGGGTGCTGAATTACCCTCAGTTGTATCTGCTCTCCCCTTTTCCATGTAAGAATTGCCAGGACTACGTTACAGCTGGGAGGTCTGGGCAAAAGTGACCCAAGAGACTCATCCTTGGATTTCCTCACTGGGCAACAGGTGTTATTCATGTTTAGCAACAAGACTTCCTTAGTCCAGGCCACAAGAGGACACAGTCTGAAAACTTTCCTCTAAGCAAAGCCCATGAAGTAATTTGAGTTACAACTTAGAGGGAAATAAACCCTCTTAAAATTCAATGGCTTTCTCCCATACTGGGAGCAGGGCTGCCAAGATTTCTGCCCATTAAGGCTTTTTATGGGCAGTTTCTAAAGCCCTGAAAATAGGGATTTCCAAAGGAAATACTGTCCCAGATGGAACAGCAGCAGTGTAAATGAGGCTGCAATAACACTGCTGGGTCCCATAAAGAAGCAGGAAAGCATTCACCTGAAATTTGTGTTTGGCATCACGTGCTCCCCTCAATCTTCACATCTTTCAGCATTTTATGCTCAGTGCACAGAGAATAACTTTGCTGCTTGGACATCTCTAACATTTTCTATGGCTGTTATCCTGGTGTCTTTCCTCAACATTCCTAGAGAAAATGGGCATGATCTTTTTATTATTAGTTGCTACAAATTGTAAATTTTTTTCTGTTGGGAGAAAACTTTGAATAGTATAAAACTGAACAGATCTAAGCATATCAAAATGAGACCTCAAGAAGTGAACACAATTTTTTGTAGTGTGTTGCTCAACTCTGCAGGAGGGAAGCAGAACTAAAAAACGATCCAGATTTCAAAACACACTTTATTCCTGTGATCTGGTTTAGCATCAAGGATTTTGGTCCCTTAATGTGAATGGAGCATGCTGACAGATGCAGGAACTGTGTACTGTGCTAGTGTTTACCTCAGGTAATGGGAGAGGGAGAACTCGCCTGACAAGGATGCAAATGCACCCCCTGCAAAGCCATTCCTGTGGCCCACACAGGATATCAGTGCCATTGAGTGTGGGATTAATCAACCACAGAGTGGCTTTGAGGTTCAGCACTCTTAAAGAGTAAAAAGGGACTGGACACTTATGTAATGAATCATATAAAGGTCAACAGCTACAGTTACATCAGGAAGAAGTGGGGCAAAGAAAAATACATCCAAGAGTTACTGAAAGGAAAAACAAAGCTTGATGGTTTACAGTACAATCCCCCCTCCAAATGAAGCATAAAGGAACCAATCTCCATTTAGTCATCAAGGGTCAATTAGCAGCTTCCTGAAAATGAGTTGCCTAGTGCAGGGCACAACAAGAGAAAGGATACAGGGAAGGGTAGTGGTCCAGTGTGGTACTGCTCCTGTGCCAACCTTTCAGGTGACACTGTGGGGACAGAAATTGGGCTCTGCAAACTGCTCCTACCTTGGGAAAATGCCACAATCAGAGCTTTGCACTTCCAGAGGAGGTTGTGGCAAGGTGGGAGCTGGTCTCTCCAAGGCAAGTAGTGACAGGACAAGAGGAAATGGCCTCAGGATGCAGAAGGGGAGGTTCAGACTGGGCACACAGGAGCCCCAGGATCCTGAGCACCCCCTCAGCTGCATCAACACAGGTGCCCTTGCCTTGCCTTGCCTTCCTTGCCTTGCCTTGCCTTGCCTTGCCTTGCCTTGCCTTGCCCTGCCTTGCCCTGCCTTGCCTTGCCTTGCCTTGCCTTGCCTTGCCCTTGCCTTGCCCTTGCCTTGCCTTGCCCCTTCCCTTCCCTTCCCTTCCCTTCCCTTCCCTTCCCTTCCCTTCCCTTCCCTTCCCTTCCCTTCCCTTCCCTTCCCTTCCCTTCCCTTCCCTTCCCTTCCCTTCCCTTCCCTTCCCTTCCCTTCCCTTCCCTTCCCTTCCCTTCCCTTCCCTTCCCTTCCCTTCCCTTCCCTTCCCTTCCCTTCCCTTCCCTTCCCTTCCCTTCCCTTCCCTTCCCTTCCCTTCCCTTCCCTTCCCTTCCCTTCCCTTCCCTCCTGTATTTGCCAAAACAAAGAGCAGAAGAAGTATTGTAATAATTGTCTTCTTTAGAAAACAATTTTTCCAGGCATTTTTTGGGTATATTAGATTATGATCTCAAGAGGTAACAGAGAGGGTAAAGAAAAAGTTGAAGGAATTTTTAGAATCACAAGACAAATACAAAATTAGCCACAAACTCAACAGGATGAAGGGTGGAAGGAAAACAATACCATTAACTTAGTTTCCTTTTACTGTTAGATAATCTATCTTGGGAACTTGGGAAAGTATACTTTACAGGGACACTCAAAGAAAACACATTAAGAAAAATTCTTTTTATTTTGTCAAAGAATTCCAAAAGGTTTCAAAGGAACCTCATTAGAACAATAACTATTAACTGGAAAAATTCAGTGTTAAAGGCTTTCCCTGTAGGAATATGTCACTGAAACATTTTTTTTCCTTATGCTTTCCATGAAAAGGAAGACTTCACATGTAGAAACATTGGTTAATGTAACAACAGTGGCAAGCTGCAGCATTGCAAACTGAGGAAATCTAATTTCATTTTTTAATGGAGACAATAATTTCCTATAAGCAGCACAGTACAGTTTGTAAGATTTTTATTTTTTAAGGCACAGATGTATCAGGTGGGATTTCCCTGTCCTTATACAAGTGTGTATTTAGGTTTGTCTACTCCAGACTTGTTTATAATTAATAATCAATAATTCTAGGCATGATTAATCTTATGTATCCTATTTCTCAAAATGAAAAAGCATGTGCATACCAAATATGTATTTAGCTTGGAGCTGCCAGCATCTGTGTTTGCACAAAATCTTGAGAGAAAATACTCCTATTTGCCTTTGTGATATGCAGGGCAAGAGATGGAGTGCTTGGACATATTTTTATGTGTAAATAAAAGTACAAGCAGTGGCCTAAGGGACAGTGAGATAAACTGGGGAGAGGGTAGGGAATGACAGCACACTCTTTATTCATCAGGGAGCAAATGGAAAGGAAACAACCTTCCAAAAGTCTTCCTGAGGAGGAAAGAGAGAAATTTCTAGGCTGCTCCTAGAGCATGGGTTTCAGCATGCACACATGGGTTATGCTTGTGGCCTACAAGGCTAAGAAGGAATTGGCAAGAAGCAATCCAATTAATAATAAGCATTATTGTATCATACCTTTGAAAAGTAGCAATGCATTTGAAAAACATTAAGAAGTTTGCAAGGGGTATGAAGACTAATTTTAGTATTTTCTTTTCTTTACAAAAATGCTATAAAATTACAAATTTCTTGATTTCTAGCACGTTTTTGGAGCAGGTTTCATTTTAAGCCAAAGGAAATATGCACTTATTTACACCCAGTTGACCTCTTCAGGTTCAGAAGACATTTACAAATGGACAAAGGGGATAAATTTGTTGTGTGGCTGCTTTATCTAAATCTATGAGCCAACCATCACATAACTGTGTCTTCCACCCAGCCTGCACAGCTGAGATGTGGTAACCCACAGGAGGTAAAACCCATGATGGGGCAGAGTGAAGTGTAGCTTCAGGAGGCAACCTTGAGCCTGAGAACTGCAAATTACTTTGTTGTGGTTTAACCCCACACAGCCACTCACTCTCCCCTGACACACTGGGAAGGAAAAAAAGCTGGAATTGGCTGGGTGAAAGCCAGAAAACCCATGGGTTGAAATAAGGACAGTTTAATAGGGAAAGCAAAAGCCAGGCAAGCCAGCAAAGCAAAACAAGGAATTGATTCACTGCTTCCCACAGGAAGGCATGTGTTCAGCCATCCCCAGGAGAACAGGGCTCCATCACTGTAATGATTTGAAAGCAAAACCAGTGAGAGACTCCAAGTCAGAAATACAATTTAATAGGAAAAAAAAAGAGAAAAAAATAAAATACATGCTATAGTACAAAAGAAAAACCACTGACAGAATCAGAATACAACCTGACACCCTGCTAGTTAGCAGTCCAGATGAAGTGGTCTTATCAAAGTAGTGGTCCTGTAGAAAGGTCTGGCAGCTCTTGTCCTCTGGAAACCAGTGGGTAAGGGCTGCCTTGGTGTTCCAAATGTCAGATCTTATCAAGGTAGGAAAGGCTTGGCTCCTCCCCCTGGCTGAAGCATCTTCCAGTGGGATGATGTAATTTTATCAGGCATGCAGTGGGACTCAATGACCCATTAACAGAAGATATCTTCCTGGAGGAAGGATGGATTGTGAAAAAGTTAAAGAATGCTGCCCCATCTGATTTTAACAGATGGCCCATTAGCAGAGGTCACTGCCCCACTTGGTTTTGAAAGATGGTGATAGAATACAAACTTTTTGGGCACATCTTTACATTGTAACCTAGGACAATCACATACACCTGGGAAATAAAAATGCCATCACTTCAAACTTCCCCCACTTCCTTCTTCTCTCCCCAGCTTTATAAGCTGAGCATGGTGCCAAAGGGTCTGGAATGTCCCTTTGGCCAGTTGGGGTCACCTGTCCTGACCATGTCCCCTCAGAACTCATGCACCCTTCTTGCTGATGGGGTGGGCTAAGAAGCAGAAAAGGCCTCAGTGCTCAGCAAGAACTAAAACATCCCAGTGTCACCTACCCTGCTTCCAGCACAAATCCAAAACACAGCTCCACACCAACTACTGAGAAGGAAATTAACTCTATCCCCGACAAAACCAGCCCATCCTTCAACTCTGAGTTTCCACAGCTGCTAATAACAGCTCTAGAACTCTCCTGTGACATGTGCATGGTACTCGCATTGAAAGCCAGTTTAAACTCCAGGAATTGAAATGGATCCACCATGATTTGGGTATTATGCCATATAATAAGCACTGATAACAGAATACATAGAGTTGCACTAATCCCAAGTCCTTTTTCAGACTCATACAGCATCCACAAAATTCACACTTCCATTGCAATGTGGTCTCATGACAAGCCTCTGTACTTTTGGTGGAATTTACCAACCTGTGTCTTTATGTTCTTCATTGTCAGGATAATCCTCTTAAAACCTCTTTTTGCAAATTATTCTCTTTTTTCATAGATTGTGCATATTCTATTGGTGCAGTAGTCATCTTGGTTCTGAACATCTCATTCCTTCCACCAAAACTTGTGGGGTGGTTTCTGCAGAGAATCCTCCTATTTCACCTGCATACATGTTTTGGAGAAATGAAGTGACGTAATGCTTTCAATAATTGATAGTAAATGAATTTCATAGAATATCCTGAATTGGAAGGGACCCACAAGGATCATTGAAGTCACATTCCTGGCCCTGCACAGGACATCTCTTAGTTGTTCTAGTAAAGAGCAGCTGGGCCTGGTATACATAGTTTTTAAATGCATAAACAAGGATCCTATCTTTTCTAGTTTTGAGTCTGGCCCCTATTTCAAGGGGTCAAAATTTCTCTTGTCTGGCATTTCTACTCCTGCAGGTCCAGCTTCTCTGTCTCTCACTTATGACCCCTAAATTCCCTATTCCTGAAGGAAATGTCACCATATAACATAGAATAATTATGGTTGGAAAAGACCTCTAAGACCAGCAAGTCTGCCCACCAAGCCAGCACTGACCCACTGACTCAAGTGCCACATCTGCATGGTTTTTAATCTATTTGCCCAGAAGCACAAATTTAGCTCAGGTGAAGCTCACAGAGGTTTTATCTTGCACAAGAGCAGCAGCAGAGACTTTGCATTACACCTGATCCTAACTAGCCCCTTCCCCACACTGGGAAGTACTAGGAGTTTCACAGTTTAGGTTTTACAGCAAGACACTGACACAGTCTCCATCAACTCACTTCTCACTAGGGATTAATTCTACCAGCCCAGGCCCTGCATGTGCAGGATGGAGGGAAAAGAGCTCAGTTCCAGAAGCCTTGCAGCCCTGACCCACTCACAGTCCTTTTTCAGACAGAATTCCTGTGTTCCTGCTTTCCTCAGGCACTGCCCTCTCCATAAAGGCAGCACTGCCACTGGCTGGGGACAGCAGCAGCCTAGCAATCACCATGGTGGGGTTATCTGATAGCCATTAAATGTAATCCAGATTAGCAGAGCAAATACTTCTGAGTCTGCCTGATGGCTTTGCTCTGCAAGACCCAACTGTGACAAATCTGGAACTTGGCACTGGCATTTTTGTGCTCACACTCAGGTGCCACCTAAGTGCCCTGGTCCAAGGGGGCTTGGAGGCTGCTGAAGTGACATTCTGGTCACCTAAATGCAGTGTTTGGCTGCATATCTGTGTGTGTGTGTTGTCCCTTCCAAAGGGTTTGTATATCCTGCTCATTAAAAAATAATTTTTCATCTGCAACATCTACAGATTTAAGCGTTTTTTCTTATTTCACCTCTCTGTGAGAGATCATAAAGCAGAGACAGGCTGCACTGAGAGGATAGTGTCTTTCACCTTTTTCTAAAAGATTAAGGAGCTTTCACATATTTAATTTAGACTGTAATTTCTTCACTGGGCTTGTTATTCAGATATTGAGATCCTCAACCTGCAGTACAACAAGACAATCAAAGATACATCTTGCTCCCAAACTCTAGAGATTAGCATTTTTAATTGCATGGAGCCTTCTAACAGCTCAAAAGTAACTTTTCTCTTGAAGCTCAGTTTTCTCACTAGCTGGAAGTAGAAAAAATGCATTTGTCACCTGGCAGAAGGATCCCTAGAGCTGAACACAGAGGTTTTTTTCCCTGAAGGATCCCAAGTGTAGAAGGGCTGATGTGGCCCAGTCTTTATCTTTGGCTGGTGCTGTGGTACCCTCTGTTCTGCTTGGGGGTGGCTGCATTGGCACAGAGCTTGTTACCTCAGTGGAGTGAGAATGAGATCTTCCCTCCTCAGAATTATCAGTCAGGGATCTCTTCAGTTGTGTTTTTATCCAGGGCTCCTTCTCAGCCTTCAGAACCTTTCCTTTGGCTGCTGAGAGATCCTACCACCCAGGTACAAGGGAACATGATTAATGGGTTTGTACATCAGCCTTCCATGTTCAGCCTGGGAAGACAGACTGGGATTTCCCATTCTTGCTCAACTGCTCTGGTTATGCACTTTTTAAATTAACTTTTCCCCCAAATCCTGGTAATTACATTTTCCATTTAGCTCCACTGGTCAGCTCTCACTCACACTTGCAGATTTCTGAAAAGTATTCTTGGGCTGAGAGCCCCAAAGCAGGCAGCAGAAGGGAGATGCTCCTATCCCAAAGAACCCTTAATTCCTTTGGGCTTCCCTGAGGAGCTTTGCCTCAGTTTTGAACCTCCTGAAAAGCCAGGTGTTCATGCATCCACGATGAGTGAGGGCTGACCAGGTATAAATGATGGAGACATCATACCCTCTAGTGGCAGGAGTATCTGTCACTCCAGCACCTTGGGAGAAGCACTCCAGGATTCTGGAGGCTCATAAAGGACAGCCAAGTAAGTAGTGAATGTCACCTAAACTCTTGTGAAACAATCCTTTATAATATATTGTCATCTCAAGAATCAAATAGAAAGATTTGCCCAGAAAAATGAATGTCAAAATCATGTCCTTAATATCATCAAGAGTCCTCTTTATTGCTGGCTAGTTCAGCACAACATAAACCAGGAATAACTGTAGCAAAGGCACTTTATTGTTGTTATTTTCCTCTTTTTCCTTTTTTTTTTTTCTTTTGTCTTAGATAATCTCAGCTGCTAACCCAGAATTACCACCAATTGTATGAAATAATGCAGCCAAATATCAGACACTTTCAAGGCTTGGTTCTCATCAGTAATATATCCTTCAGGTTTAAACAAAAAACAATCTGCAGGAAGGAAAGTGTCCTAGGTTTTGGCATTATTAAAAATAGAATTTTACTGAGAACAGGAAGGGTTTATTACCTGACACTTGAGCTCCTATCCCTCTAGGTAGTTTTGTTCTTGTACAACAACAGTTGCCTCAGCAAAGCCATGGGAGGGATAAGCATGTTTAATTCGTGCCTGCTCATACAGAGGAGGTTGCAGAAAGCTGCTTACAAGTTTGCTTTTGAAAGTCTGGTGTTTGGGGTTTGCTCAGCTATTTGCCTAAGGGCAGGATGACATTCCTGTGGCGTGTGCTTTCTTGAATTCCACATAATACGGGGTTTTTTTTTGTGTAAAATCAGAGTTTAAAAAAAAAAAAAGGAAAACCCCTCCAACTTCAAGAAAAAGCAAATGATAGCAAAAGATAATAGGGCTTTAACTGGGTTCTGCTCTGTGATGAAACATATATTGTTTCTAAGGTTTGTCAGTGGCAAACTGGCATAATAACCCAATAATAATCTAATTATCCAAATAATCCAATAATTTACTGCGGTGCTGATCCAAATCACCATCCCATTTTCAGGTGCTCCCATGACATCATTCAAAGGTCATTGCATTTCAGCACTGCTGACAGAGCTGGCAGAGTCACAGTTTTTTTGTTGTCACATGTCAGTCCATCCATTTCACTTTGCTGTCCTGCATGAACTAGTTAAGCCAGCATTTTTTGTAATTAATTTGACTTGTCTGGCTAATTTCTGCTCTCTTCATTATGGAGATGGTCTGAACAAGATTTACCAAAAATGTGATGCTCAGTTTTGTTGTTTCTGCTCTTGCCATGAGCCAGAATGGTTCAGTGAACCCCATCACCACAGGCACACAGCTCTGCACTAATCATTGCACAGCCACCCACGTGTCAACACTGACCAATGGAGCATCCAGTCATTATAAAATAAAATAAATAAACTTGCTTTTTGCCATTTAGAGGTAGCACAAGATGTCCAGGTGTCTTCAGCCATAATCTTGTGTCCTTGTCAAAAGCCAGATTAATTAATGTATAAAGTGCAGCATTTTCAAAGATCTCCAAGTTTTCAAAGATCTCCAGAGCTGTGCTAATGGTCCAGCTGCAAGCCTTGGCCTCATGTGGCAGGCTGGGGACACACATCTGTGTGCCTGCCCTGTTCCATCCCACCAGGGAGCCAAGGGTTAAATCCCAGAAAAACTCTGGCTTACACAAACAGGAACTGACATCTTTCCTAAGATGATAAGGGGTAATGATCATTGGGACATAATACAGACACTAATAAATAGCATATGGGGAAAGACAAGAGCTCCCTCAAGGTATCCTTTGGGGGAGAATACTAAGATGATTTTTATTAGGCTTCAGAGATCCTGCCCAGTTGAGCCTCATGGCACAAAGCCAGTAGGAATCATGCTTCAGTTGTCCTACTGCTTGTGAAATGGCTAATTTCACAATATATTTGGAAATCCTTATTAAGCATAACATTGTTTACCCTCCTGTACAAGGAGAGTTCAAAATCCTTGTTATTGTTCAAAAATTCTCATTAAAAGGTTATCCTACACTGACTGAAAAATAACAAAACTGAGAGGAATGAGCAGGTCTGGCCATGTGCGTGTGTGATGTAAGGGAAAGAAAACAAATTCACAGACTTGGGTAAAAAGTAGAGAAGAGGCATTAAGGAAACAAAAACTCAACAGGGAAAGAAGATTCCTAGAGAAGAGGAAAAAAGGATTGAGGACATCCACGGGCAGGTTTGAGGGATGTGAAAACACACAAGGGACAGGTGAGGTGTGAGAACTGAATATGGGATGGAAAGACAAGGTACCAAAACCAAGAGAAAGGGCCTGGGCTTTACTTTTGGAGCTTGATGTGGCACTGGAACTCTTCCTGGTTCAGAGACAAGCTGTCAGCAACTGAAAACCTTCTAGACTCCAAACTTCCCTGGCTTTTTGTAGCTGGTAGAAAAATGAAACTGAATGGGCTACAAGTTCAAAATGGCCTTTGGAGATGTACTTGTTTTTCCAAGAAATGTGGGCATTTCTCATGGCCTTTACTTTTTTCAGATAGCAAACTGAAGCAGGCCCTGCTCCCTTTTAATTAATACCAATTGAATAATTGCTATTATTCAATTGGTATCAAGGAGACTTAGTCCAGAGTGAGACAAAACACTGATGCTCCTCTAGGCAGCTATACTGGCCATAAAAACTACTTATCAGACAAATAAAAACCACTTATAGGACAAATAAAACTCCCAACAATCAGATTCCTAGCTATCACCATATGCTACTTCTTGGAATATTGTTAGAGTAAACCATATGCCAAGTAAAACATCTTTAAAGAAGGGCAAAAATGCCTTGAGGGAAGAAAGGAGTGAGGAAAATGTGTGAGAAACATGCAGCAATCACAAGGTGAGAGCAGGAGGAGGGAGAGGCAGTGCTCCAGGCACCCAAGCACAGATTCCCTGCAGCCCATGGAGAGGGCCACTGTGCTAATTGCCTGAAATCCTATGAACTAAACCTCTTAATGGAAAGTTCCATTAGAAAATGAGAGTGAAATAATTTCAATTACTTGGTACCATAGTTTATGGACTGATGAAAGTGAGGACTAATGCTCCTTTTCCATTGCTTTTCTTCTCTTAGGGAAAAATGTGTTCTTTCTTTAATTTTCTCTGAGTATTTCACTGCATCCTCTATGGCATTTCACTGGTAGATTTTTAAGACACTTTTGTCAGCACCAATTCTACCCCTCCCTTTATAATCAAATAACCTGTTTTCTCCTCCAAGATGTTTGTTTGTTTGGGTTTGGTTTTTTTCCCCTCAGAACAATTTGCTAAAATCTGTAATTTCTTCATCAAGGTGCTTTGACAAAGAAATTACTATGGAATTACTTGGAGGTCTTTTCAAACCTTGATGATTCTGTGACAAATACAAGATTTATATATTTTCTTGTTGAATTCTATATAGTGCTTTTGATCTGTACTCAGATTTATATTTATGAGTGAGTCTTTTTCTTCCTCTCCTCCTTTTTTTTTCCCCCTTTAATTCAGGAGCAGTTGCAGACACAATTTTTATCAGATCAAATTTTCCCTGCCAGACTGAACTGGCCCTTTAGACTGCCTCTCTAAAAGAAGGGTGTCAGAAAGGAAGTAAACATGTGAGCCACACTACTCAGTATTTCCCTCTTCCTTAGCCACAATAATTTTATTTTCACCAGTGCCACCTCAGCAGGGAGATAAAGAGTTTCCAGGAAGAGATAAAAGGAGCAGCAGATTCCAAGCTGGAACAAAGGATAGCCTGCATAACAGTCAGCTGATTTTTACTGGGTGTAACCTAAGCACTGGGATCCAGGGAAGGAAAAGCATCAATCACACTGAGTCTATTGATTCCTGACAAGGCATTCCCAAAGTCTGGCTGGAGCTGGAAAAGCCCTGGCCTCCCACAGAGGATTCTATCACTTTAGGGAAAGAGATCAGGATCATTAAGTTAATTTCCTGTGTTTTATTGAAATCAGTTCCACATCATGACCCTCAAGACAGTGGACTGTGTTAAAAACAAAGCAAAATAAAGCTAATCCAGCAAGAACATCATTCTGATCCTGGATAAGGGGAGGCTTTATAAAGTATTAGAAAGAGAAAATAGTTTCCCTCAACATTTGTGTGCAACATGGGAATCCATCTATCTTTCATTAACTTACACAACTTTTTCCAATTGGAAATATTTTTTTCCTAGTTCTTCTTGTTCCATCCCTTGTGTCCTGCATTCTTCTCCTCCTTTCTCGTTTCCAGAGCTGATTCTTCCCTGCTCCATTTTTTCCACATTTTTACAGTGCTGAGTAGCCACACAGTGCTGGACAGAAGCATATTTAGGGATTATCAGTGGAGTTAATATGGAACAGGTGGGAAAAAACTCACATTAAAATAACAACAACGTGTCCAAGGCCCAGCTCCCTGCATTTACAGCTGGATTAAATTGTGTTTCACTCACTGAGATGTAGCAGGGTCTCCTCTGCCCACCACTGGTTCTATTGAGGGATCTTCCTTTCCTGCAGGCAGTAAAATATCTGGCAAAGAGATCTCAGGGAAACAGTTTTTTGACTTATCTCATATGAGGTGTAGGACAACTACCCCATGCTAGAAAAGTCCAAAGAGAAATTGAAACTCCTGGAAATGTGCAACTGAGATGAAGGACAAATATAAGATGTTTCAAGCATTTGAGAAATAATTAACTGTGTGAAGTGATTATATTGCTTGTGGTAATCCATAACAAAATAATGATGGGTATCTAATGATATTTAGGTGCAGGAAGCTTCAAAGTGTCAAAAGCTCTAAAAAGACAATGTAAGGCTAAAGTACAGTGAGAAACTAAGATGCAGAGAAGCTAAAAATTTAATCAAACTCAGAAAAAGATTAAATATTCATAAGCATATTTATAACCATTTGAAAACACAACAAATATTGTGTCACGCAACAGATCAAGATTTTAATGGGAGAGGAGAGGAGAGGAGAGGAGAGGAGAGGAGAGGAGAGGAGAGGAGAGGAGAGGAGAGGAGAGGAGAGGAGAGGAGAGGAGAGGAGAGGAGAGGAGAGGAGAGGAGAGGAGAGGAGAGGAGAGGAGAGGAGAGGAGAGGAGAGGAGAGGAGAGGAGAGGAGAGGAGAGCTAAAACCAAGGGAAAACGAAAGCTCCTCCAACCTAAAAAAAAATAAAAATTGAAAAAAAAAAGAGTCCCCTGAAGAAAAAGCCAACAACCCAAAAAAAAATAATCCCTTCTAAAGGAGTTACTTCATTAAATCATTCCAAACAGGGCCTCTGCCAGACTCCACTCCCTTGTAGTAACATAAATAGAATGATTCACTTTCACTGAGTCAAGAGCTCAGAGTTTGCCAGTAACCACTGTATTTCATGGGATTTTCAGAGCCAGTAGGAAACAGCAAATTAAGGATTCAGTTAAAGCTTTTATATACATGAGGCCTGCCACAGTATAGAGGAGGGATCACACATCCTTGCAATTGTGGTGGCTTCCAAACAGAAGAAGAGAGCTCCAGTGGTTTGTGGAAAAAGATATTTCCCCTTGTTCCTGGATGCAGCACTCACACATTGCTTCTGCTGTGGCTTTGATGTGGTTTTCTCCTCCTACCCCCCAAAAAAATACTTTCAGGTTGTTGGCAATACCTGTCATGTGTATTTCTGCCTTTCCACTCTTTCCCTGAATGTTAGCAGGTGCAACAAGGGAGAAGGAAGGATTCTTCTAAACCATTCCCCCATTTATTACACCTGCATGTAGCTCAATGCACAAAGTCCTTCAGAAGCTGGTATAGAAATCACAAAATAATTTAGGTTGGAAAGACCTGTGGGCCCTGAGCAGACCATTAGTAAACATTGAATTTGAGCCCTTGCTCAGGGCTGTATCCAGTCAAATTTTGAACAGCTCCAAGGACAGAGACTTTATAACCACTCTGGGAAACTGTTCCAGTGTTTGACCACCCTTGTGGTCCTTTTATCTGATCAGGATTTCTTTAGCTTTAATAAGACCTAAGCGATTGGGAAAAGGAAACAAATCCCTCTGTAATTTCCAGATGTGCCATTCCAGATGTGCCCACAAAGACCCTGCTGATTCTCCATGCTAATTGAAGCTCGTTTGTGTTGTTATAAGACTAGGAATGGCAAGTGATACAGCAACACGCTTCTTCTTCCAGAGGCAGAAAAAAGTGATTTATTAAAAAAGCAACCGCGCTTTTATAGACTAGATCATGGAACAGGATAGAAAAAGCTCATTGGCCTAGGAAAGGCAACACCTCTTGAAAATATTTTTTTACTAAAACATTATGCAGTTTATGCACTGTTCTGTGATCAAGGTGCTAATCTCTTATTAATTCCTTCACTTCTGTATTTTTGAGCAGCTGGGGAAAACGCGAGCTGCATCTTTCCCTGCATCTTCACCAGTATCCACACGTTTGACTTGGTTTTACTTTGCCTCCTCTATGTGGCCCATCTCAACCCCCCTTAGCACCTACAATGTCCCCATTTTAGGACAGAGATGCCATTGGCAATACATGAATATTGTACAATTGAATATAATTGAATATTCATGTGCCTGAGCTGTTTCCCTGTGGGAGTCACTCCAGCCTTGGCTCTGGGGGCACAGCCTGTGTTAAGAGCTGCTGGCTGATCTCAATCCCTTCCCCAGGAGAGCAGGTTTACAAGATTAGCTGATTATCCTGCTGCAGGGATTGGGAATTTAGCAGGAATCTAGCAGTGGTCTGGCTGGCATCAGGGGTTACATTCTGCAATCAGCTGTATGTGAAACCACTGCAAAGTGTTTTCTTTACACCCTGCATTTACTACAGCTTGATACAGATATTATGTTCTAGCTTTGGCATTGCTAATTTGAACCTTGACACTCTTCATTAAAATAAAAAAAAAAAGATAAATCAAATCAGTTCTAGTGTACAGAACCCCAAATTTCAGTTTTCAATGATGTCAAATAGTAAGAATCTATTTAATTAACAGCAGCAGGGGAAAGTGTTCTAATGTGCACAGCTTTTAGTTTTTTTCATAACTATTTTGCAATAGTTTAGCTATTTTGGTTGTCCTGGCTTAATAAGTCATTCTGGACAGGGGAAAAGTCTCAACACCATTCTTGCTGCTCAGAACAACTTAAATCAGGGAGGAATCCTCAAATTTGGTGG
Organism: Luscinia megarhynchos; assembly: GCA_034336665.1. Classification (NCBI taxonomy): domain Eukaryota; kingdom Metazoa; phylum Chordata; class Aves; order Passeriformes; family Muscicapidae; genus Luscinia; species Luscinia megarhynchos. The sequence continues at coordinate 8,866,687 of CM067564.1, read as the reverse complement.
TTTTCCTCCCTATGCTGGCTGCTCCTAACCACATCCCCATAATGCTTGAACCATACCAGGCTTCAGCAAAGTGACAGAGAGAGGAAGAATCAGCCAGCAGCAACTCAGGACCAACTGCTGAGGGATTCCACCTCTATTTCCTACATTGAGGAAACCAGATCTTTCCTGGGACGTGCTGTGCCACAGGCACATTGAACTTGCTGCCTTTTCTGTTCCTCCTCTCAGCTCCTAACTCTCCACACGTGTAAATACAGAGAGATTTGCCCTTGGTTTCCAAACCACAGCAATTCTGCAGAGTTCTTGATAGTTCTGAGAGGACTGGAAGGGCTGGGGAATGCTGGAAAAGAGAGTTCCTCTGGAGATTTGAAGATTGCAATGATTTCTGCCCAGACAAACCTTTCTGGGTTTGGTTCCCAGCTTCACAGTTTGCATGCTGGGGAAATTCTGTCATTACATAAAATATAAAAACAGCAACAAGAAGGAAAATGTGTTTATGAGTGGGTGATTAAATCTTCTTTTATTGTGCTGGTGGGTAGAGCTGTTCCTAACTCAACAGGAGGTGCTCAGAACTCCAGGCATTTAAAAATATTTTCCTTAGGAACATGTAGGACAAGGAGGTGAATCTAAACTAGAGGAGAGGTCAGGCTTAGTCACCTCATTTTTTATCCCTCCTACAGGAGTCCAGGGACTTAGACCTTTTCCTTTCATCACTGAAAACAGTGCCTGGCAGAGATCCTGAAATCAGCAAGAGGATGACTCCCAACTTTAAGAGCTTAGCAAACTTATCTTATGTTAGAAAATAGATTTAAAATGCAACTGCTGAGTTTTTAAAATAGCTATCGTGGACAAAAAATCCCAAACCACCAAAATTTTTATAGCACTTCAATTTGCTTCTTAAAAGCACAATTATTATCTCATTTTTAAACTCTCTTTTCCTATTGTTGATGTATTGCAATAAAGTTTTTCCACAGCAGTTTTTCAAAATTTAGAATTCATGTTTTACTTTTCTCTCCAGGACATTTGTGAAAATTACTTTTGGTCCAGCATTGTATGGTAAGATTAAGTTTGCTCTTAACTTACTGAGCTTTCTAATTTAATTTTTCTGGCATTAATCAAAGACAGCTGAAACAGTAAAATTCAAAATTGACCTATTTATCAGTCTTACTTTCCAAGCCAAATCTAAGAATGCATATTAAATTATTTTGAAATCTTGTCATTTTATAGTTTATTTTCTAAACATGCATATTTAAACTTTTCCACTAATTCCCAAACTTTGCCCCAATCCCTAGATATGGAGATATGCACTCTGCTGTCATTGCTAGACTGAAAATTCTAGAAAAAAAATTTGGAAACTGAGGATTCAATATTCAAATATCAAACCAAGCAGCAAGAGCTTGATTTATTGTATTGACAAATCCAACTAAATTTCTGAACAGAAAAGAAATGAAATCATAAAATATGTAATGTTAGGTGATCAAAAAAGAGATGAAACAATATCTTCGTGTGAAATATGTTTTATGTTTACAAATTTCTCAGGCAATCCAGCTTCAGTCTAGTGAGCCTTAATAAAAACTCTGTGATGTGGTTTTGTAGGATCTATAGTTTAAATAGGAATAGTTGAAAACTACTTCCTTCCCAAAAGGTATGAGGATAGTTTCTTCTTCTGTTTTTAGGTAGAAATCCTGATTTTAAATTGCTTTCAAATGCTTGGTGTTTTAACCAGATGGAAAGAAACAAGAAGTACCCCAACTCCCTGAATTTTCAGCAGAATCTAGCAGAAAAAGTGGGAATATCCCCATTGGGTTCAAAAAAATCTTAGTAGGTTTTTTTTTCCAGATAAAAACTGAGCAATTATTCAGACCTATTTAAAACAATAGCTTAAAATTTAAGTGTCTCATTTTGGAACTGCTCCAGATTTGAGACTAACAGAGGAATAAAGCCAAGAGTTGTGCTTTTACATCTTCCCTCTTGATTAAGGTGTGTTCAACTCCCATTCCCAAGACCTACTCCCTCCATTATGAAACTGGTATTGATCTGCCTCCAAAACAGAAGCTATTCCTGTGATGAGGAATTTCACCATGGTGAGGGGGATTGACAGGACTGATAGCAATCAGTTATTTCACCCCTGGCTGAGGGAATTGTAACAAGAGTGGCATGGTAATGAAGAATTAAGAGTTGGATCTGAGATCTGGGAAAGATTTCTTCAGAGATTATTAGAAAACATGGTAAATCTTTCTTCTGGCAACAAAATCACCACCTGAGTTGAAGGGACATCAACAGAGAGGCAAAATCACATCTCCCACCTGCCAACTTTTCACTCAGTGGCTCCTGTCAAGTCAGCACCAAAGTATGTCTCTGCAAATGGATTGAGCTCAGTTTCTAAAACAAATAAACATGCAACCAAATCTCTGCTGTATAAAACACAGCAGGCTGACATCTCCACACCTGCTGCTGTGGGTCCTCCTGCAGGATGAGGGGGATCCAGGCTGCTGGCAGCCCAGCTGTGGTTTCCAGCTCCCATCTGGGATCTCAGGTTAAGATCTTGCACGGATGTTTTTTGTTCCTAAAGTCCCACGTATCTCTGAAACTCAGAATCTTAGAATCATACAACCACAGAGTCATGGGTTGGAATGGACCTTAAAGATCTTCCAGTTCCAGCCTCCAGACACCTTCCCCTACCCCAGGTTTCTCAGAGCCCCATCCAGCCTGGCCTTGGACACTTCCAGGGATGGGACAGCCACAGCTTCTCTGGGCAAATGCCCCTCTCCAGCTTCCCTGTAGCCCCTTCAGATATCAGGAGGTGCTGTGAGGGCTCCATGCATCCTTCCCTCCTCCAGGCTGAGCAGCCCTAATTTCCCCAGACTGTCTCCATGGGGAAGGTGCTTCAGTCCCCTTGTCACCTTTGTGACCTCCTCTGGACTCCAACAGTTTCATGTTCTAACTTATTCTGGTTTGATACACAATTTTCCAAATATGTTCTGCTTTTCTGTACACAGATTTCCAAACATAGGCTCTCCAGACTAAGCCTCTGAGCTGAGCTGAAGTAACCTCCTTAATCAGAAGTAAATGTGTTCAAAAGGAGATTGTCACCCCAGGAGCCTTAGTTCAAGATCTGACATTTGTTTGGCAGACAGAATGTCCCCAAAAACTGGTCTTTTAGGGACTTTGACTCACAAATTTGGGAAACTTCATTTTTAAAATCAGCACACATTTTTCCTAATACCACATTGAAACATGAATGAAGAAACATGACAATGAGCAGAAAAACTTCTAAAAGCAAAGACCTGGATGGTCCTGGTGTCTAAGGACTAAATCCTGAGTTTAGTGAACCCAGCCTGCTCTGTTTCCAGGAGACAGTTCCTATCCTCTCCCTAAACAAAGGCATCAGTTCCCAGAGCCAAATTCACAGAATTTGGGATCCAAGGAGAACACAGACAAACAGAAAATAATCTGTCAAGACACTTGGCATAACACACCACATAAGCATGGAAATTCTTCCCACTTTGGCATATTCTGTTATTCATCATGAGGGAAAAGAAAAGAAGGCTGTTTTCAATGGCTCATACAGAATTTCTCTCACCTATATTGATGCATGTCACTCTCAGGCCTTCTTTAAGTAAAGACAGAAACACAAATATGTACAAAACTATTCTTCTGAGTGTTGCAAGGAAAGGCTGAGACAACTGGAATTGTCGAGAACTGGAATTGGAGAGAAGAAGGATTCAGGGTGACCTCCAGTGCCTGAAGGAGCCACAGGAAAGATGGAAGAGAGACTCTTGACAAGGGCCTGGAGTGACAGGACAAGGGACAATGGCTTCACACTGACACAGAGCAGGGTTAGATTGGATATTGGGAAGGAATTGTTCCCTGTGAGGGTGCTGAGGCCCTGGCACAGGTTGCCCAGAGCAGCTGTGGCTGCCCCATCCCTGGCAGTGTTCCAGGCCAGGCTGGATGGGGCTGTGAGCAACCTGGGCTAGTGGAAGGTGTCCCTGCCCATGGCAGGGGGTGGAACTTCTTCAAAGTTTTTTCCAACCCAAATACTAAATGAATCTATGACTTTATGGAGGTGGTGTGTTAGTCTCAGCAGCTCAATCATCTTTTGTCAACCAGTGTCTTCCCCTCTGCTTTTGTCACCTGTGCTCTACAGATCAGCTGTGAGATTGTATCAACAGGAACATAAGGTTTTAGCACTATTTCCCCTAATCTCCCTTTATTAGAGCAAGTCCCTGTATTCTCAGGGATTAAGGTCAGGCAGGGTCTGTTGAGCTCTCAGCCACACTGCTGCTGGTCCTGACACTGAGGCGTGGAATGGAGAGTAAAAAGAAATTCTTTGCACCTAAATCAGAGATCAGACATTAAATGGCTCAAAGTACCATATGCCAAAACCTCTTTAGTGCCTGATGAATGGCTCCTAGGGACAGCCACTGATTTATCTTGATTATTTCTATCTCCTTTTATAGAAGATACAGGTTTCCTGAAGCAGAAATTTCTCCTCAGCAAAAAGATAGTCTAGCAGCACAGAGAAACAGAGAAAATAATCTGTGCCCAGCAGCCACACCACAGAAACCTCTGGGTTTTGGGGATTTTTTTATGTGCTGATAATATAAAATCTTGCTACATTTTAAGTGTGAGAACCATGTGGGGATGTGGGGATGATAGGTATTCCCAAACAGAGGACACAGTAAGACCAGAGTGTATTTTCCTGAGACAGTCTGCCCTAAATTACAGCTTGACTACCTGTCTGAGAGCAGATTATCAGATCACAGGAGGAATGAGGAGCAGCTGGATTGATATTTTCTCTGTGTGTGGGTGGTCATCTGGCCCTGGATGGACACCAGGTGCCCACCAAAGCTGCACTCTCACTCCCCTGCTCAACTGGACAGTGGAGAGAAAATATAACAAAAGGCTCATGGGTTGATATAAAGACAGGGAGAGGTCAGTCACCACTTACTGTCCTGGGCAAAGCAGACTCAGCTTGGGGAAATCAGTCCAATTATATACCAGTCAAATCAGAGTAGGATAATGAGAAGTAAAGCAAATCCTAAAAACAACTTTCCCCTTCTCTTATAAGAGAAGTCTCTTATCTCTTGTTTTCTTAACTCCCTCCTTCCTGGGCTCTACATCCTGCCCCAAAGGGGAGAAGGGAAATGGGGAATGGGAGTTATGGTCAGTTCACCACATTGCTTCTGTTGCTCTCTCCTCCTTCTAAAGGGGGGAGTCCTTCCCCTGCTCCAGCCTGGGGTCCCTGTCCTGGGGGACATGAACTTCTCCAGCATGAGTCCTTCCTCACTCTGCAGTTCCTCACTGACTGCTCCAGCTGGGTCCCTTCCATGGGGTCAGTCCTTCAGGATCAGGCTGCTCCAGCCTGGGTTTCTCCCACAGGGTCACAAGTGCTGCCAGCAAACCTGCTCCAGCCCAGGATCCTCTTTCCACAGGAGTCTGCCCCAGTGTGGGCATCCCACAAAGGGACAGCATGCTTTGGGTATGCCCCTGCTCCAGCAAGGGCAGCTCCAGGGGCTGCAGGTGGATCTCTGCACTCCTGTGGGATACACCATGGGCTGCAGAGAATCCCAGCTGTGGTGTCCCTCCTCACTGCCCTGGTGTCTGCAGGGGTGCTTCCTCTCACATCTCACCCCTCTCCTCTCTGGCCACAATCACAACATCTTTTTTTTTACTTCTCAAAAATGTTATTGCAGAGGTGCTGCCACCATTCCTGACCTCTCAGCCTTGGCCAATGGCACATCCATCTTGGAGCTGCCTGGAGTTGGTTATCTTGGACATGGGGGAGCTTCCAGCAGCTCCCTCACCCCTGGGCCCCCTGCTACCAAAACTGGCCATGCAAACCCCATGCAGTGTGTGGGAGAGGATAAGTATAACAGGGCCAAACTGTAATCAGCAACTGGAGAATGAACCAGATGCAACTCCAGGAGAAAGAACCCGTGCTTGAAATAAAACACCTGTGCTGAAAGGGGGCTCTCCATGGAGCAGAAAACAAACAGATAAGCCTTGAAATCCTGTTATCCAGACCATTATTTCTCCCTTACTCATGCTAAGAATTAAAGGTGGCTTTTGCTCTTCTCTCTTCTCCACGAGATATCATGTCTCTCCTGCCAAAAACAAACTCTTACTTACCTCTGGCTTCTGGTTCTTAAAAATACATACATTTTCAATGAAAGAGGGGCAGAAATCCAGAGTCTCCCTCTCCTGAGTGCCCTTATCACTGACATATGAGGTCATGTTTACACATCTTACCTCCCTCTCCTGAAGAACATTTAGGAAGACTGTCCAAAGGGCAGCTTCAGCAATGAAGCCCATGCCAGAGAAATTGGCAATTATGACATGAGCCAGGGTATGGACTTGGAAATTTAGTTTCCCATATGCCTGGTGAGTGCCCTAAATTTTAATTTTTCCAGGTGGGAATCTAGGCCTGGAGATGTAGATGAAAATTAATATATCTCTAAAAAGGAAGGAAGGAAGGAAGGAAGGAAGGAAGGAAGGAAGGAAGGAAGGAAGGAAGGAAGGAAGGAAGGAAGGAAGGAAGGAAGGAAGGAAGGAAGGAAGGAAGGAAGAGTCACAGTGACACTCCAGTCACACACACTTCAGCTGGAAGACCATGCCCTCCCCCAGTGCAGTTCCAGCATTCGGCAGTCTCAGATATTGATTACCAGATGTTTTCTGGCCAGATGTTTCCTCCTCTCACTCCCAGCTTAGAAAACCCTCCAGGATGCTTTTGGTGGAGCTGTTCTCCCTCATGAGACCGGGAAAGGAGTGAGGGCTCCTTAAGATAGACCTGTGATAAAGAAGTGTTTATCACATAGTTCTGCAATTTCTCATGCATCTCTGATGAACTCACCTGTCCCATGCTCACTAATCCATCTCCCTCAGGCTGCTCAGAGCCTGCCAGACCTCTCAGGAGTTTTCTGCAGCTGCCATATGGAAAAAAAATAAAATAAAATAAAGAAAAAAAATACAGCTAAAATGTTTTCTCCTTCTGCCTTTCATTGAAAATTCCCTCAAAGCAGAGGGAATTTGTTCAAAACAGAGCAGTGGTCATTCTCAAAATCTGCTGACAGAGCTCCAAATAAATACAATTTTAAGAACATCCCATCCCTGTAAAGTATTCAAGGCCTGGCTGGATGAGGCATGGGACAGCCTGGTCTAGTGGAAGGTGTCCCTGCCATGGCAGGGGGTTGGAACAAGTTGATCTTTAAAGTTTCTCCCAGCCCAAACCGTTTTGTGATTCAATGATTTTTGGTAAATAATGAAGGAAAATAATGTGTCATCCCCTTCCAGTCCTGGGGCATACCCAAGAAGTTTGTTCTTAAAACATAAACATGTTCAGGTCTCTAACTACTGGTTTGTTTTTTTTTCTTTTTTGGCCCTTACTGAACTCCAGAGGGCTGAATTCACAAAACTTAAGGAAGCTTTATAAACCTAGGTTGTATAGGGTTAGTGATGCAACTAAAAGAAAGAATTATAATGTAAAAAATCATTAATCTCTTGAATCGTTTTAAAATTCCACAGAATTTTCTAAGCCATATTTCTGGCAAATATTCAAGGAAATACAGAATATTTGTTGATAATTTAAGGATATACAGTGTATTGGCCATTCTCTTAAAAACTTTCTGAATCGTTTACAATAAGATGGCATGCCAGCTCCAATTATCCATTATCTCCAATTTTTCCTATAGGTATTTGTGCTAATTGTCTTTTTACAGAAAAGTGACAATTACAAGATAGCATTAAAATAAACTATTTTTTCGATTTCTGTTCACAAAAATAATCCTAATTTTCATTAAGATTTTCTCTTGCATTCCAGGATTGTATTTATATCATGTTTGGTTAGATGTGATGATGTGTCAATAGTGTCAGGGATGCAATTCCTGAAGGCATTTATTCCTATTAATACTATGGGTATTTACTGGTAACCTCCATGGAACTAAATAGGCAATTCATCTGAGAAAACTGTGAACAGCTGACAGGTTTGTTATCAGGATTTGGGTCTGTTACAGCACAATGGGTTATTTATTTATAGGTCTTGCTCCTGTCACACTGTCACCATCTTTAAAGAAAAATTTGCATTGACTAGAGCCAAAGAGAGGAGATATTGACAGAATTACAAAATATCCTGGGTTGGAAAAGACCCACGTGGGTCATCAAGTCCAGCTCCTGGCCCTGCACAGTGTATCCCAACAATTTTTGATAAGGCTGAAAAAAGAAATAAAATGTAGAGAGCATTTGAATCTGTGAGTTAATATCTAGACTTTCCACCCAGATAAAAACACATCTTCTTTCCTTACTTTTGAATGATTTCTACTCTGCTCTACTTCTGCTCCCCCTATATCAGACAAAATTACAATCTCTGATTTCCTGGTAACCCTTTCAATACTTTATCTGCTTGAGAGCTTTTAATTACATTTCAAAGCTTACATTTTTGGCTCTCCATGCATATTTGATAGAAATAGACACTGAGATAATACTGCTTGAGATTTGGTGTTAATGTGATAAGTACAATAATCTTACAAGTAACTACAAAAGGTAGATAAGGGATGATGTGATTTTAGGAGCTCGTTGAAATGTCACAATTTGTCATAACATTATGCATTTGAATAGCATAAGCAATTAGATCCTTAGCTGGTTTGGTATTTTCTGATTTATTCCTTCCACATTGTCCATGAAAGAAAGAGCTTTCAGAAGATAATTTAGAATCACACCACTACTTAAAGCACTGCATTGGGATATTTCTGTGACTATTTCTGCTTCTAATCAATGAGAAGTGGCACTTTGAACTTGTGAAAGTCTCTTTGACTGCACAAGAAGAATTCATGTGTAATACTGTAATGCTCAAGTGCTTTATGGGAATGAGGTAAATCTCAGCAAGTCATTTCCACCACAGCCTGAATATCCACATGGGCATAAAACATAAAACATGGAGCTTACAGCCCTGTTGGAATGATACCTTTTCATTGCCATCCTCTTCTTTAAAGCACCTTTCATCTGACATTATGCTAGACAAAAGTTGAAAGCAATGCTGATAATTGTGTCAGGGACAGAATTTAACCCAATACTGTTCACCCCCAATACAGAATTAAATTCCTGTTTTAGACAGACAGGTCCACCTTGGATCCATTTATCAAAAGTCTGAAATTTAATCAATGCCACATACTTTATGGGCACTGGCTGATGTCCAGAGTGCTGAAATGGCAGTGCAGAATTGGAAAGGCCCAAGCAAGTTGTTTATGTGTGCTGGCTCAGATCCAAAATGGTTACAGTAAGTAGGAGAATAAAACACTGGTAAAGGGCCCTCTACTCCTCACTTGAGGCCAGCAAGTGCCTCACTTCAGCTGGGAATAGGTGATCATTGTGAAACACAGGCACATAAACCTCCAGGCACAGATCCTTTGTTAATGTATTTTTCATATTTTTTGCCATTGTGAATTCTTGCCCAAAATCTTAAGAATAAATCTGGCCCAGAGAAATAGAATCAGGATCCCTTGGAAAATGTTAAGAGACTGGAAAACAAGTTTGTATTGATTCACAATAAACAAGACAAAACACAACAGAAAACCCAGGCATTGTTCATGAGACAGGAATTCTAAAATATTCCATTGGGGCAGTTTGATGGCTTGTTTGCTGCCCAGCTTGAAAGCTTTCAAGCATTCCTGCTTTCTCAATGTAGGAAAAAAGCTTCAATAGCTTAAATTAAAAAGAAAAAAGCAAAAAGCACCCTTTCAGGCTCTGTTGTGAACCCAGAAACTTTGCCTTTTTGATCATCACCTTTATTCTACCCTCACACTTGTGCTCTGCTCCTTTACAGGCAGCATCAAAGTTCTTGCTTTTCTTTAATGGAAGTGAGAAAAATGGATCAGTATCTTCAAGGTAGTCTTCTGGGGAGATGCTGTTTGGATTTTCCAAAGAGAAAACAATATTCCAGTTAAATAGTCATTTTCCCATACAGCATCACACAGTTGTTCAAAGACAGTTTTTTTCATCAGGAAAACAACCCTCCAATAAAGTCTGCTTCATCCCAAACAGTCTAGACAAGGGCTGCAATTAGCTTCTGGCCATTAGATGATTTACAGACAATTCCCTCCCAAAACTTGACATGTAGAACACAAACTCTTCTGATTTATTTAATTCAGATGTTTTAAAGATGAGCAAATGTAAATATCTGAGAACTGTGTGAACACTACCAATACTTTTGTATCTTGGTTTCAAAACTGCAATTCAGTTGCATGTACACAAGAATCTGGTGCAATTTGAGACACTTGAGGATACCAAAGATATTCACCTGAGCTGGATGGAAATGACACAGGGCTCATGGAAAACCTTCTGAAGCAGAAGATCCAGACAAAAAAAGGGTATTACAGACTAGTTCAGAATATGTTACATACTGATATTTAGACAGCTGAGTAGCACCCCAAACCTGCATTTTAAATAGAGCTTTTAAGGTTTGATTTTCCAAGTATCTTGACCACACGTGTAATTATGAGAATCTTGCCCCCTCTCAAAAAAAAAAAAAAAAAAAAAAAAAACAACCAAAAAAACAAGTGAAAGTAATTCCAGCTCATTCACTTAGAACCTAGAAGGTGATTTTTTGTGAAGACAGTCTCTTGTGTGAAGGGCTGCCTTTAACAATAATCTTCAAGGACATCAGTGCAACGTTGGTACCCACAGAGGCTTTGCAGAAGTTTCATGGAGCAGTTTCTTAACGTGCTGCAGAGGGATTTGTACTCACATTTGTGATTGTGGGAAGCAGATCCCCCTCTCTTTTGGCAGCATTGAAAGGAATAAAGGCTTGCTTTTGTTCCCAAAGAAAGGACATCTCTCTGGTTGCACACATGATACAGCCGTGCTCAGCTAAGGGAAAGGACTGAGTCCTCAAGGCTCACTTTTCAGAGCAGAGACAAACCTTTACCATCCCTCAGTATTACTAACAGAATCTCAGGATGTACTGAAGAGGACAGGCTCTGACAGCTATGAGAGTGTATCAATCATTTGGCAAATTTCATACCCTTACCTCTCACTAAAATAAAAGAAGGAACAGCAAATCAAGATCTGGATTAATAAAAACAGCACTCGGATTGAATTGAAAGAACCAGTTTGGAATTCTTACAGGGTTTTTACACTGTTATACAATTAGATTTGTGCCAGACACCCAAATATTGGGTTTTTTTCTCCTTCTGAATAACCATTTTTACAGAAGCAAATAAGATACAGGATATTTTATTTTTCTGGGAAAAGCACAGTGAAATAGAGACTTATATAACACACAGAGACAACAATATTCAGTTTCACCACTTAAAAATGAAAAATGGGTAAAGAGGAGGTATTGTGAGACTACAAGAGATTCCTGCATTTCACTGGAATGTTAGGAAAGTAGTTCTTCAGGAACATGCAGTGTCCTGGGGCAAGAGCTGCTTGTGATACATCTGTGATGACAGCAGTTCATTAGAGACCCAGATTAGAGGGAAGTGTTCCAGCATGCAGAGACTTTAAGGCTCTAACACTACAAAAAGGAGGGCAGTGGCTCGACAGAGCAGAAATCTTAAGGGGAGATGTAGTTGGGGTTGAAGACTTTCAGGGTATGGCCCAAGAAGTGGTGGAGGGAGAGAGCATTTACATAAACAGATGGTACAAAGTCATTGCAGGGAGCTGGAAGGGCCATCTCCATCCACAGCCCCTTCCTCACAGCAGCAAGGCAGCACCACCACTGCCACTTTTCTCAGCCTTGATTTACATCTCACAGCCTCTGGAAAAAGTTTCTTCCCACTTCTTGTCTGACAGCTCATGGTCGTCTTCCATCCATCTGCTGTGGGAAAAGGCAGATTCTCTGTTACTCTGCAAACTTTTCAACACCATCTTCCTGTCTGATTCAGAGGTAAAACAGAGCCTTAAACACAAAACAGATCCATTTTAAACCACTGCATTCTACAACTCTCATCTCTTCTTTTTTGTTTGGAGAGTCACCAGGAGGGGCTGAGGGAGCTGGGGAAGGGGCTCAGCCTGGAGAAAAGGAGGCTCAGGGGAACCTTCTGGCTCTGCACAGCTCCTGACAGGAGGGGACAGCTGGGGGGTCAGGCTCTGCTCCAGGGAACAGGGACAGGGCAAACAGAAATGTCCTCAAGCTGCACCAGAGGAGGTACAGGAAGAATTTCTTCACTGAAAGAGTTGTGAATTGTTGTAAGGGGCTGCCCTGGGACTGGTTAAGTCACCACCTCTGGAAATGATTGGATGTGGCACTCAGTGCTTTGGTGTAGTTGACAGGGTGATGTTTGGACTCAATGACCTCAGAAGTCTTTTCCAGCCTTAAGGATTCTGTGGAGCTCATGCCTTTGCTGAAGTAAGTTCCCTTCCTCCATTATGGCAGCTTTGATGTGTTACCAGGTGTGTGACACCTTGCTCATGTCACATCCCTTCCTGTCACCTTCCTGCCCAAAGAAAACTGAGAGGAACAGGCTGGCAGTGGTTGCACTCCAGCCTGAGTTGGCCCAGGATGTTGAGGCTTGAGGATCCATGAAAAGGACAAGGAGATATTTTCTGCTTCTTAGATTATCGTGACTGGACAACATGTGGACGTGTCTCCAGATGGGAAGATGGGCACTGCATGGAAGAAGAGACTTTAGACATTGAGCTTTCTGTGTTTGATATTCATCACTTAATTTATACTGGAAATGAATTTGAGAGAAGGAAATCTTGCTCAGCTTTTAGCAGAATTCATCCCCTTTAGAAAAAGCATGAGATCACATAATATGTACCTCTAAAGGGTCTGCAGAAAGGAAGATAAAATTTGATACAGCATTCTTGAGCTTTTAGACTGAAATAGAAAGGGGAAGAATAGGAAAGAATCCTGTATCATCACACCTAGTGTCCTCCAGTTCGTATCTCTGTACTTCAGGAAGGAGGAAACACAAAAAAAATACATGTACACAGGCCAAATATTTTCAGTGGCCCTTCTGAAATAGTAAGTCCTTTCTTTGAGGGTAAAGATTTGCTGAATATCCAAGAGAAAAAGAAGTCAGGCTTTGATTCATTCTGGTCTTGACATTTACATTGCTTTGTTTCTTCTTCCTGATTTGATGTTTATAAGAAGAGACCACCCATGAAACCTGAGAATGTTGCAAAGATCACCCAGGCTCTTCTAAAAGCATCATCCAGTGGGTGTGAGCTGGTGTAAAATGATTCTGAAATATCAGTATCCAAAGGGAGTTTAAGTCCAACAAATGGATACTGCAAATTCTGCTCGTAGCAAGGAAGCAAAGAATACCAAACCAAGACTGTGATGTGGTTTATCTGCTCATCCCATTCTCCAGCAAGATGGATGTGCTAGGAGATGCCAGACTTCTCTATCTTTTCTTTTAAAACTTCTTTTAATACCATAGCCAAGACTTACAATGCTTTAAGTTGAACTGAACCTGTGATGAATGAACTCCAATATGAAACAAACCGAGACTCATTTTCACAGTCTCTGTAAGGAGGGACATGCTAAAGAATCCCTTGGTGAGTTGCTGCTCTCTGCTGGGGAAAGGATGCACAAAAGACTACCCACATGGCACATTCCCTGTCTTGCATGTTATTCCAGTCTTATCCATGAGCTGATGTACTAATTTTAAAGTGATCTTGACAGTGAATTCCCAAGTTAATCTGTTTAAATAATTTCCTGTATGATGTCACATGCCTGTGCACACTTATCTTAAAACTTCAATAGGTTAACATCCCAAATTACCTCTTCTCCTTCCCTCTCCCAAACACATTCATTAGCCTCATTTGCTGCTCCTTCCACCAATGTCCCAGATTCCAAGCCAGTTGCAAGTGACTTGTCCTGTCACCAACTGCCAGCCTCATTTCTTCCACAGTGAAAAGATCTCACAGAGCTGTCACACTAATTTGTGTAAACAGAAGACTTTTGTTCACAGAAGATGGACTTTCTCTGGAATAACATGAAGTTATAACCTTGTCAGGAGATAAAAAGAAGGAAGAAATTGTTCATAACACTTTATTCACTGCTAGGTACAAAATTCTTCCTTTTGTATTATTTTTCCTCTTTTTTTGGTTTGTTTTCCTTTGTTGTCTTTTTCTTCTTCCTTCCAGCCTCCATCTTCTCTCAATAGCTTTCTCAAATACACCAGCACCCCACAAGAGCATAAATGCTCAAAAAATACACCTTTTTTTTTTTTTTTAATTTCAGTTTCAATTTTGCTTTCAACAGCTGGATTGAAACACTTCTTGCTGCAGGAGATTTTACACACCAGGACATAGAGATAAACTTGAGGTGACTCCAACTGCTCTATGACCAAAAACGGAAGCTGGGGGAGACCTGAGCAGAAATGACTAAGATGACTTGGGTGTCCAAATCACCTTGGAACTGTTGACAAACCAATCAAGAATTTGTGAGGAATGATCAGAATAAAGGCTAATATTTGGGTCAGGAATCAGCTACAGATCATCTGCTTGGGAAGAGGGAGCAGATGAAACCCTCTTCAGGCAGGTAGAAGAAGTCTTGAAATCACAGGCTCTGAGACTTGCTGGGGATCATCAGGATCATGAAAGTCCGACTCCTGGCCCTGCACAGGACACCCCCAAGAATCACACTATTATTCCCTCATGAGGGCAGGAAAAAGGCAGAGTTAAGGAGCACTTAAGCCAGTTATTCATGGGAATAGTTGGTATGGCTGTGATGGTGCCAAGGGAACCCTGCAGTGTCACTGTGAGACTCGTCTCATCATCTTCAACAGCTCATGGCAACCAGGAAAAGTTCCTTTGGACTGAAAAGGGGACAATGTCACACACATTTCTGCCTGTCAAGAAAGGGGGAGAGGCAGAACTGCTACTTGAGCCCTCTAATTTCTCTTTGTGCAGAAAGCACCTTACTTTCACTAAATGCTGACTTGAGGAAGGGCTCCTGGAGCGGGGCCAGTGGAGGCTGCAGAGATGATTTAGGGCCTGGAGCATCTCTGCCAGGGAAAGGCTGAGGGAGCTGGGGCTGTCCAGGCTGGAGAGGAGCCCCAGCTGAGAGGGGCCCTGAGCCCTGGGTGTCCCTGTGTGCAGGGAGGGGCAGAGCAGGGCCAGGCTCTGCTCCAGGGCCCAGCAGTGGCACCAGAGCCACGGGCAGGGACTGAGCCCAGGGGGTTCCACCTGCACAGGAGGCACAACTTCTTCCCTGGGCACTGCCCAGAGAGGGTGTGGAGTCTCCTCACTGGGGATATTCCAGACCCCTCTGGACACAATCCTGTGCCCTGTGCTCTGGGATGGCCCTGCTGGAGCAGGGAGGTGGCACCAGTGACCCGCTGTGGTCCCTTCCAGCCTCAACCAGTTGGTGATTCTGTGATCAGACATTTCTCAGGCAACACCATGAACGGTTTCTGCCTTTCTTCTGGACTTGTTGAAAGGAAACAATGATTTCTCATCATGCTTCCCCTATATGGGGAATGCAGGATGATGGAGAGCCCCAGCCTGAGTGCATCACACATTTGTGAGTCTCTGTACACACACACCAGCCTGCTATAGGTATCCTGACACATAAATCAGCTGGGCACCAGATGCACTTTGGCTACAAGAGAGAAGCAAAAGCTGGGGGCAATTCTTTGAGGACACTGGAAAAAATCTCCGTGCAATTGGTTATTAACATAGACTGCAAGTTGGTCTAATAAAGAAATAATCTTTACATAACCCATTCCTCTCCAGAGGTTTTATAAAGATCAGACATCACAAATAAAATCTAACACTTCCCTAAGTAAGGAATATAAGAGTGATGGTAACTTAAAAATGCTTTCTACAAGTGCTTTTGAATTCAAATATGTATCTAATATGTATGTTAAGTAGTTATAGTGCACACACCTGGCTTGTGAGTAGGTATGTACATGAATTCCCAACCTCACTAATGTATTAAACACTGTAAAAGATGTCAGGCCAAGTACTTAAAAGAGAGAAAATGCCAGAAATTCAGTACATCCTGGAGAACTGTAGTTCATCTCTTCCGTGAGATTGTAATGTGATAAAATTCTGGAACTGAGTGATCCTAGTCCTTTTTTATCTTTTCCTCTTAAAGCACTTCTCTCTCTGCATGTTCCAAGTGCTCTGGTTGCTCCTGTGTTCATTCACTGCCATCTTCCTCACTCACTTCTCAGGCTGTGTGTGGCCTCAGGACACACTTATCAAAATCCTGTTCTGAAGAGAGAAGGCTTCATTTCCCCATGGGATTTCCTACAAGCAGCAAGCATAAATCACCTCCCTGAGTCCTTCAGAGCCACAGTGAGGGAAGAGAAAGACGTGCTTGACTGAGCATTGTGTATTCCCTGTGCTTCAGCACCGTGTCTGAAGGCTTCATGAACATGAGCATTTATTCCCAAAACCATCTTTTTACTGATGGCGACAAGAAGATGTTAAAATAAGAGCTATTGCTCATGTGACAACTGAGTTTGAAGGCTCCAGTTATTCAGGATTCTTAGGAACATTAGCATGTTCTGTACAGGTGTCTTGGCTTGCAATACAAGATGTGACCAGAAATGTGCATTCCATCACCATCTGCTGAAGCAGGGTGGGGCAGTGACCCTTATCTCCGTGGCACATATTATCTGCTAATGGACATCTTTAAAACCAGCTAGGGCAATCATCTTTATCTTTTCCACAACCCATCCTCCCTCCAGGAAGATATCATCTGCTGTTAATGGGCCATTGAGTCCCACTGTGTGACTGATAAAATTACATCATCCCACTGGGAGATGCTCCACCCAGGGGGAGGAGCCAAGCCTTTCTTATCTAGGTAAAAACTGAGATTTGGAACAGCAAGATACTGTCTTTCCACTGCATTCCAGAGGAAAGCCGGACCTTTCCACATCATCCCTGGACCTTCAGAGGAAAGCTGCATCCTTCTACAGGAGCACTGCTTCAGCTGAACCACATCTGCCACTGCAGGAGGATGCAGCCACCATTTAATGGGACTGCTACCAACACCCTGACTGACAGGGTGTCAGGTTGTATTCAGACTCTGTCAGTGTTTTGGGATTGTTCTTTGCAATACTGTATTTCTATTTTAATTTTCCTAGTAAAGAACTGTTATTCCTAATTCCCATATCTTTGCCTGAGAGCCCCTTAATTTCAAAATTATAATAATAATTTGGAAGGGAGGGGAGTTTACATTCTCCATTTCAAAGAGAAGCTTCTGCTTGGCAGACACCTGTCCTCCAAACCAAGACAACAGGGGACCCCTGCAGCCACAAGGAGCAAACACAAATCCAAAGTTGAGATGCAAAGCAACACACAGCAGTGCCTAGAGCTGGATCAGATTCCAGGCTGAGCCCTGGGAAGATGGTGCTGCTGTAAAGCTCAGACCCACCCATTGCACTGACAGCAGCCACTGGGAGCCCATCCCAAGTCTCACATTTGGCACAAGGCAGCCGAGCCCCTGAGCGTGTCCTGCCATGTGCCACACACGACGTCTGCTCTAAAATTACCAAGGCAATAAAAGGGACACTTCTTCAAAGGGCATTTTCCTGACACTTGTGTGAGTCACCTCAGCCTAATCTGGGTTCCTGGAGCTCAGGCAGGGGAGGACAGCTGCAATAGTTTAGCATTTCTAGTGTGGACCATCACAGCTTGCCAGTAAACCGCAGAGCTGTGTGCTGGCTTGGCTCCTGGGTTCCCTTCCAGTTCCTGCAGGGAGTCCTTTGTTGGCTTTCATTCCTGCAGTTAAACCCGTCCACTTGTTGCCTTTAGGTCTCTTTCTTCTTTCCCTACTGAAGCTACTCCCAACTTCATCATTTGCCTGCACTCTTTTCCTTATCATGCCTGCTCCATTTCTCTGCTACATCCTCACTCTTCGTCACACATCTACTCACCAAACTTACACCTACCTCTCCCAATTCCTAATCTACAGATTCCCGAGAAAACTGGTGAATTCATGTTCTGAATCACATAGTAGGAGTTGTTTCTGTGTTTCGTAGGAAAAGTTCTCCATTAAAAGCCAGCAACTCTCTTAGAAACCGCCCAGGTAACAAATGTGAATAATTACTGCACAGGCATAGAGGGGGCAGATAAAGCAATTTATTAGTTCAATTCACATTCATGGACAAGACCAGCCTTATGCACAAAGAGGTAACATTCTGCCCCCTCTGGAATTTCTATCAGCTGTAGCAAGACAGGGATTTTCCCTCTAGTCTCTACTTTTAAGTTACCAAATGCAAAAAGCTGTAAATTAGGAGCTTTTAAATGCCAGACTCTAAGAATTTATCAAACTGTGCCTTCTGTCTTCTGTGGACTGTTTTAAATATTTGAGGTTCATACCCATTCTGCACTCTCACATGCTGAGTATATATTCTCCTTCTATGCTGTGTACACATTCCCAGTAAATTCTATTCATTTGGGCAAAATTGCTTTGGTGCAAAGTCACTGCTTTGATACAAAGGCAACTTGGGATACACAGTGCCAATATCAGGTACTGGGACACACCCAGGATTTTTAATAAGTAAGATAATGAATGCCTTCAAATCACACCATCTTCCAGGTTCAGGCTTATATGCCAATTCCAAGAGTTATCTATAATAAAATTTTGACATTGGAAAATAAATTGCAGGTATCTGATAGCTGAGACCTGATCCTGTACTACTAACACATACCTACTTAAAGCAAATGAGTTCACTGAAACCAAAGGAGTGGCACCAGAAGGACACCAAGATCCAGTGATGATTCTGCACTGGTTTAGTACTTCAGGATGGATTGAAATAAGAAGACAGCCACTGCAGTTGTCGAATTTTTTTTCTTTATTTCCCTTCTGTCCCCATCCTGAAGCCATTAAATGCCAGAACCACTGGTTGACATCTGACCTCAGAATAGTTCCCAGAACAACCAGCACATTGAGCAAAGACATCAGCAAATCAACACCCAGCCAGAAGGGAAAGAATGGACCACTGGAAATCTTTTCCTCTGTTTTGTGGTTTGACTCAGGCTTCAGCCAAGTGTTCCTTCCAGACAAACCCCAAAATCTTTTTCCAAAAGGAAAGCAACTAACCCTGTTTCTCCTCATGGGCACACACAAAATTTAAAACAAAGTTGTCTCCAGGGAAAGGAGTGGCTCTTTGGACAGCAGTGATGACTGTTTACAGGGGCAGCTTGGCTCCAAAAGCTATTTTACCACCCCTTGTACTGAGCAAAGTGATAGAATCTTGTTCAGGATTCAGTGTCTACAGCTTGAGCCCTGCCCTCCAGGCACACTGGGGTGTCACTGCTCAGACCTGGAAGCCAGCTCCCCAAAATTGTCTTACTCTCACACACGCACAAACAAGCACACACTTCATTGCATTCCCAGCACATACTTTGCCTAACCTTACAGTGACCCAAATTTCCACTGGGCTTCCAAAATTTGTTCTTTTCTCCAATCTATCTCTATATCTACTGACAATCTTTCAGCACCCTCTTCGTCTACTCAAGGCAGAACTTAAAGTGAAGTTTATCTGCTTCCAAGACACTTTTCCTTCTGCCTCCTCAGGGTTCTGACAACAAGCAGCTCATTGTTTGTTGTTATTACCTTGGCACAGACTCTGCTGAGAGAACTGCTGCTTTCAAAATCTACTCAGTAGCGTGGTCTCCCAGGGCTGCACATTGTCATATTTGCCAAGAATGCTTACAAAAATAATTCAACATTTATCACAAACAGAGAGTTTGCTTTGTTGTTTGGCTTTTTTTTCTTTTTTTATTTTTTTTTTTTTTTTTTTCTTTTCGGAAGTCCTCAGAGTTAATAGTCTGAAGGGGTTTGGAAACCTGAGAAGCCGAAGTCCTGAAGACCTTTCTCCTGCTTCTTGGTAGAAAGATGACACATACATGTGTGACTTGTTGGCTACAAGTTGTGGGAGACCAGGGTGTACCCCTGGCCTCCTTGGGGGTCTCAAAATCCCCCTGGCAAGGGTCTCAAAGACCCCTGAGTGAGACCCTGCTGTCTCAGGCGCTAAATTCAAACCCCTGGGGGAAATTACCAACACAGAGGGAATGGAAACAAGCCACCAAGGTTAGTAAAGTGTAAATTAGGTTGTTAGAATGTAGATAAATAGACTTTTGGGAATGTTTGTGATAAGGGACAAGTGGCCAAAATGAAAAATTTGAGAGTGTGGATACCTCTTCCTCCTTCTTCTCCATGTCATCCATGCTGGGTGACATGCTGGCACTCTTAAATTAAATGGGGTCAAAGCTAAACCTCTTAACAAAGCTGTATTGTATTGGAAAATTGTTATAAACATATAGCACGTAATTTAAACTATATAAAATAAGCCCTGCCTTCACCAGGCAAATTCCATCCTAAATGCCCAGCTAAAAAAACCACTGTGAGCCGGGCAAAAAGTTCCTAAAACAAAAAACAATAAACAATCCTTAAAGCCTTTAAAAACTGTCTCCTACAATCTCTCATTGGCAGCTGTAAAAAAAACCAAAATTTACACCACTGCATGTCCTCCTAAAGTAATCTCAAGTCTAAAAAAATAACCTCAAGCAATAACAACAAGTGGAACTGCACACAAAATTGCCATGAGAGCTAGAAAATCATCTGACAGATGGATGGACCTTATGCAGAAAAGAATTGATACTGTGGATGCAAAGTTGGTGCTCTTAAAAGTGAGAATTTGTATAGTCCAGCCATGCATGCCCCAGCTTTGCCAGTGTCACCTCTGATGTCACACAGGGCTTTCTTCTGGGACGTAAGGAATTCAGAATAATTCCCTTCCAAGCATGAAGAGGTTTTAAAACCTAACCCATAATTTAAAAATTGGTTCACCAGGGAAAGCCAAAGAAGTGGAGGAAATTATAGAAGGAGTTGTTCCCTGTGAGGGGTGGTAAAACTCTGGCACAGGTTTCCCAGAGCAGCTGTGGCTGCCCCATCCCTGGCAGTGTTCCAGGCCAGGCTGGATGGGGCCCTGAGCAACCTGGGATAGTGGAAGGTGTCCCTGCCCATGGCAGGGGGGTGGAACTGAATGATCTTTAAGGTCCTTTCCAACCCACACCACATCACTCTATGATTTTATGATTCTTCACTTCACCCAGTGAATCACTTTGAAAGAAAAATAAATAATTCATTGCCTCAAAAGTCATGTCACTCCAGGTTAATCAATTCTTTCTTAGCATTTAGCTAGCTGTGTTTTCCACCAAGACAATTGCTTTCCACTGTCAAATCACACCAGGGAAATTTTTAATTCAAAACAACAACAGAGAACCTGGATTTTCCTGTTGATTAGTACAGTTAATTATCTAACAGAATGCAAATATTTGACTTAGTGACAGAAACACAAAACCAAAACAAAGCCTAAACTTTCCAATATGCAGTAGGAAAGAGATTGGATATGAGTGAATAGGCTTTTTTGCTTTTTTATTTGTGCTTTAACACCTGGAAAAGAAATTTTGCAAAGAGCCTTATTTGCATAGCAAAGGCCACCTGTAGGTGCAGCCTGTAGAAGTGGTTGGGATAATCTGTCCTTGCCACAGAAGACAGACAGACAAAATCTCTAGAATTCTATCTCTGTAAACTGATTCAGGCTCAACTCTCCTTTACACAAACTCTCAATTTGGCCACATGAAAGAGCTTTAAAAAAGGCACGAGAGTTTCACTGCCAGGACAGTAGGAAAGGGCAAAGAGGGTCTCAGCTTGAATGTGACCCAAGCCCTGAATGAACGGAGGTGGTTCTTTCACAACTGACTGAAAACCTGTGTTTACATATCTCTCTTCAGGCAGCTGAGGGGTTTGCCAAGAGCTGGACATGCCCCCACGGAGCTTTAGCAGGGACTTGATCAGATTTCTCCACTTTGCTCCAGTCTGAGACTCAGCAGCTCTGTTGCGTTTGAATTTTCACCACCCTTAACTAAAGAAAAAAGTCCTGCTTTTGAAAGAATTTCTGAAAACATTTTAGCCTTCCTGGAGTCTTTTAGTTGTTTTTTTTTCCCAAAGTGTCTGTGACAAAGAGCAGGGTTCTCATGGTGATAATCATCCACCAGGTCTCAGTGTGAATTAATTTAATTTACAGCCATTCCCTTGTACCTATAAGCTGCTCCATGCCAGCCATACACAGCATTTCAGGGGTGCAAGGGTCACTCAACCCCCTGAAAAGCACAGGAGTTTTGAAAGCTCCACAGTTTCTGATCCCAGCCTTCTGATTTGGAGGATGTGAGTAATTTCCTCCCTCTTGCTTCCTCAGTGGGCTCCCCTGAGCTGCTCCACAGGGCTGCTGGACACTCCAGCCCCATCCCTGCTGCTCCAAGGATGCCCTGCCAGCAGGTGCCCTCATCACCTTACTCTGCAACATGTGGGATGGCAGGCTCCAAACTGTGGTCACCACACCTCTGCTCAGCCCTGATTTTTGAAAGCTTTCCAGCACAGCCTGCTCGATGCCTCTTTTTATTGCCTGAGTGTGCCCTGGTGGGCTCACACTGCTGAATTCACCACCAAAGCACTGGGTGGCCCAAGCCTGGGGATTCTGGGGTTTTCTAAGGGGCTGCACAAGCCTAGCCTGAGCAGGAGCTGTAGGGCTTCCAAGGAAAAGAGCAGGGCATGACAACAAGCTTGCATGGATCAGGTTTCCTCCAGACTGACCCCAAAGGACTTTTTCACTCTGGTTTGGATTAAGTAGTACTTGGAATTGCCCAACAGTCTAATCAGATAATGAAAAATAGCTCCTACATCATCTACACAGGCTCCCAAACAATACCTGGGGCCCATTGGCATCATATACATAAATCATAGAATTACAGAATCACTGAAGCATTTCAGTTGGAAGGAACCTTTAAAAGAATTTAATTTCCATCCCCTTGCCATGGGCAGGGAACACCTTCCACTACCCCAGGTTGCTCAGAGCCCCATCCAGCCTGGCTCTGGACACTTCCAGGGATCCAGGGGCAGCCACAGCTTTTCTGGGAAACCTGTGCCAGGGTCTCACCACCCTCACAGGGAACAATTCCTTCCCAATATCCAATCCAACCCCTGCTCTCTGTCAGTGTGAGGCCATTGCTCCCTTGTCCTGTCACTCCAGGCTCTTGTGAAAAAGTCCCTCTCCATCTTCTTGTAGGCTCCCTTCAGGTACCCCAGCCTTACTTAAAATCAAAAAAGAAGGAGAAGAGGGATACAGGGATATCCATGAGGAAGATTTAAGCATTTGTCTCTGGGTTGTGGTTATGATTTGTGCTCCATAACTCTCTGAAAAGGATTTAAGACAGTCCCATGTCCTGCTCTTTCTCCAACACCTGGACTTTTGTAAATTTATGTTTCTGTAAGCAAGAAGTCCTGATTTGTATGAAGGCAAGGACAGTATCTTTTGAAAAATGCCCATTACAAGTAAAATTTTACTCAAAAATCTATATTAAAAGAAGTTCTTTTGAAAACAGCTCTGATTCATTTGAAAAACACCCAGGGTTTTGAAAAGGTTTGATAGAATTCAAACACCTTTTATGATATGGATTTTTCTGCAGTAAATTCTGTACATATCTGAAATGAAGTTATTTTTCATTTTTTGTGGATTCCAAGTTAAGTAAAATATTTACTATTTGACTTCAGGTGAATGAAATCTCTTTTATTCCAAAGTGTCAGTTTAAAACAACTCCAAGTATCATGCCCACAAATGGGGAACACTTTAAAATGTTCCTTTGCTCTGCATACCCTTTAACAGGTGTCTCTTGGGTCAAAAACCCTTTAATTTCCAGTTCATTTTCTAAGAAGGCTGGATATTTGCATAGTTTTTGAATAGATGAAGAAAAAATAAATCTCCTTTAGAAAATTACACAGCACCAGGAAACGTCTTTATTCTTTCTGTTTTTTACTGTATTCAGAGGCATCTATATACGGAGAGAGATATACACTCTACATTTTACTTATGGCTAATTTCAGGCAGTGAAAATGTTATTGTTTTCTAAAACCTCTTCACATTTTCAGGCCAAGGTCATTCCCGAAGCTGATCCACCAAAACACAACGAGGAAATCAATTTTATATGAGAGATATGAGTGTCCCGTTGCACAACACTGATGAGATGGCTGTGTTAACTCTTCAAACCTAATATCCAGTGTCATGGGCATGGAAACAAAAGCCAGTTATAGCACAAGTTTCTTTGGCTGGTGTTAAAAGCAAACCAGTATAAAACTGCAACTTGAAAAGCTTTTAAACCTTTCTCAAATAAAGTGGATATAAACTGACTCATTTCTTTAAGTGCACCCCAGCTCACACCAGATGCAACAAGGCAAACAGCTGGTCCTGCAGTTCTGAAGTCTGGGCTGGAAACACTCCTTTATTCCTAGTCAAAATTATTAAGTTAAAAGAGAAAATGGAAATAACCCATTAACAAAGGCAACCAGCAAGATAAAAGCCAGAAAGAACTAAAGGGTTCTGAATATGAGGGAGTTTAGATTAAAGGCCAGTGAAATATGGAACCCAGCCCCATATAGATTTACCTGGCTCAGCTTGTGAAATGCCAGTGTAATAGGCTGCTGCTGGAAAGATAAGCAGGTCAGAAGAGGAGCTCTAAACAATGGGAACCTTGTTAGAAAAGTTTCTATTGTACACTTATATATTAGCTGCTATTGTCTTCCTTTATTAAGAAAACCTTGTCTTGGATTCTGAGATTGCAAAAGCCCTGCCAGTTAATTCTGATCTATTTAGTCTGCATTTTAAACTACATTTTGAACAAAAGAAATCTAAATGTATCTTGTGCTTTAAATGTAAAAAGCTTCCTAAAAGGTCCCAGTTGATTCTTGATGCTGGATACAATGAGGCATAGAAAATGAATGCACTGGGCATTTCCAGATGGTGAATCAGTTTTTTAGTGATAGCCATCAGTGAAATCCCCATCATACTTCAAAGGCTGTGTGGAAAGCACTGGGTGTTTGTGTCAGGGAGAAGAAATATTAGATCTCCTTACTCCTACCAAACCACTGGAGAAGCACAAAGGGTGCACTTGGAGTCAGCCCCAAACAAAGGCAGAAAATCTCTTCTTACAACAACAAATTTGTATTTAGTCTATGCAGTAGGGTATCAAGTGAGCTGGGCAAAGCAGTGTGTCTGCTCCCCAAAAACATGCTTTTGTTTTCCACTTTTGTTGAGGAATTGCCTGCAGGAGGCCCATGTATTCTCATTTAATATGGCCCTGAGAACAAAGGGTCCTTCTGCACGAGGATGAACCCAGACTAGAAGCTGCTTGGCTTTCCATTTAAAGCAAATAAAAATAGGAAACATGTTTATTATGACACCCACTGTAAACTGTTACAATAAAGAGGCAGTAGGTGGCAGAGACTTTATCAAGTACTGATAAAATGTTTAATTACATCACCATTCACAGCTGGAAGCAGATGAATAATACTCAGGTGTAAAACTTTGATCAGTCTGGCACTTAATGTTCATTTTAACAAGGCTTGAGATAGTATAATAAACATTATCAGCTATGTTACCTCTTCAGCAATGATCTCTATATACTAATATATGGATAATATATATATTAACATATATATATAAAAGCATATATAAATATATAATATATACATTAGCATATATAAAATATATTTATGATTCGTACAATATCTCAACACAGTAGGAATGTATGGGCTGTCACTGCATGCTGCTGCACAACATTTTTTTAATAACAAAACTGGAATCAGGTTCTTTTAAATCAAGACCCTTTAAATCAGTGGCATCATTCAATAACCTAAATCCTATTTATGTAAATTACTGGTTCACTTTTTATTTTATTTTTTATATGGCCTTTATGAAGTGTGCCAGTCTTGGTAAAGAAATCTGTTCCAATCTCAATTTCCATATTTTCCAAGTGTGAAGACTTTAAATGTGAAATCTTCAGAATCTTGAAAGCTGATCAGCGACATTAAATAACATTTAAAGTGCTCTACTGCTTTTGAAAATAGAACACTTTGACGTCAAAAAAAACAGCAAGAGCCTTGCAAAGATCTAGCAACTAAATAGAATTTTTGGCTGCTCTCAGGTATGGAAAATTACTTATTTAGTTATTGAGTTATTTATTATTTGACAACACAGTGGTCCCTGGGCATCACCAAGCAATATGCAATATCTTCTGCCTTTCCTTTTGACACTTCTTCAATTATCCAGTTCCATGATTTATTAGGTCCTTTGAAGTACCAGGGGCCAGAAAAATTGTGCCCATCTCCAAGGTCTCTACTTCCAGAGCTAATGTGCCATATTTCCTTTCTTAGCAGGAAAAAAAATACTTGAAAGTACTTAGTAGGAAAGAAAAAAGAGCTTTTCAGGAGCGGCCCTTTTGTCACTGGGGCTGCTCTTAGCAGCAAGTGGCTGTCTGGTCAGAGATAATATGACAGCAATAATCTGCAAAGAGGACACATCTTATTAAAGTTGTGGCCACCCACTTTGCTCCCTTACTCCATCTGGCTTCCCACACATCCTGCCTGCCAATCCTTTATTGTGCTAACAGGAATAAATAAGAATCCAACATGAAATGGCAGGCATAGAATTTCCCTCTCTTCACAGAAGCCATAAAAATTTAATTTTCAGAGGTAGAATAAATAGAAAGTCCCCATTATTAAGTTTGCAGTTGGTTTTTACAGGGTTGAAATTCACCTTTCCCTTAGAAAGACATAGATTTGTACTGAGCACTAATCCCATTTGTGGTTTTTTGTCTTTTGGTTTCCCTGGTTACTTGAGCAAGTTACTTCTTGAAGTTTTTATGGTTTGTGGCATCACATTACACAAACATGAGTTATTATTGATGCACCACAGCTTTGAGCCTCTGAGAATGATAAGTAGAAAGAAAATCCCCTTTTGATGTAGCAGTTGCTGAAAATTCCTCCTGAGGTCACTGCTCTGAAGAACAGCTCTATGCTCACAGCAAGGACAGACTTGTCAAGGGGTATTTTTAATGCCTTGGATAGTTTCTATAGAAATGTTAATTGGTGGATCCAATTAAATTTAGTGCACCACTAAATTTCCACATGCTAATACTGAGCAATCCAATGAGTCAGCACCAGTTGCAGAGACTTCTAGAGACTGGACACACTGGGTTCAGCACCATTTCCCCCCAGCTCACAGCAATATTGCAAACTTCCAACAATTTTCACAACGAAGCTATGAAAAGTAGACCTTGTATCAGGTATCCACATCTGGGATTTCTCAAAGTAATTGCATGTAAATGGACCACGAACAGAGGATTTAGCTACAAAGCAGCACCCTCGTGTTTCAGAGGTGAGAGCAAACACTCAGCTTTGGTCCTTGAAACAATAATCAGCAGCAGTCCGTGTACCTCCAGCTGGAGATTGAAAACGGAGGGATTTAAGGAGTATGCTCAGTTTCCTGCACAAAGAACAATGCATATGTGTGCATAAAAAGGCTGTGAGAATTTGGGTTGTTCAGGCTTTGGGGTGACCTCACTGTGGCCTTCCAGTGCCTGAAGGAGCCACAGGAAAGATGGAGAGAGACTCTTGACAAGGGCTGGAGTGACAGGACAAGGGGAATGGCTTCACCCTGACACAGAGCAGGGTTAGGTTGGATATTGGGAAGGAATTGTTCCCTGTGAGGGTGGTGAGGCCCTGGCACAGGTTTCCCAGAGAAAGCTGTGGCTGCCCCATCCCTGGTAGTGTCCAAGGGCAGGCTGGATGGGGCTCTGAGCAACCTGGGATAGTGGAAGGTGTCCCTGCCCATGGCAGGGGGGTGGAAATTAGATGAGATTTAAGGTCCCTTTCCCTCGCAAACCATTCTGTGATTCTGTGATTTCTACAAAAACACCCTCACACATCTCAAAGTCCATCAGCCTTGGAAATCTGCGTGAGCAGCCAGCCCAGCAAAAGTGACATCCCACTTCTGAAGGAGGACAGAAAAGAAATGCATTGTGATGCTCCAAAATCTGAATTCCAGGGATATTGCAGATGTTGGATAGACCCTATCAGACTGACCTTGCACAAAAAAACCATTGAAGTGGGATGCAGGGGACAGAGAGGTGGAACCTCTTCCCTGCCTGTGGCCCTCAGGGCTGAGAGGTGAAGGTCTGTGGGTGGGCTCAGAGCACACAGCCCCATGGCAACGGCAGCAAGAGCAGCTTTAATGGGAGAAGCATCAAGTGCCTTTGACACCTATTAGTGAAATGATGATAAAAATAGTGTTAGGTCATGTGAAACTGCACAGAACAATGTTGTTTATACTCAGGCAGTTGAAGCAACCAATGATCTGTGTGGTTTCAGCTGCTTGGTTTGTTTCAAGTGTGATGACCCTTAAAATAGATGAAAATATATCTGTTGATACTGGGCATTAGACATCCTTCCAAGGCACAAATGCACTCCCTGTTTCTAACCTTCCCAAAGGGGCAGAACTGAGGTTACAGATTTAGGTGCCTGCCACTTTAGACAGCCAGTTTTGGAAATGATAGAAAACCCACAAGGTCACACAAGTGATTTTTGGTGCAGCTCAGATTAGACCCAGGGTGATTTGATATTTTATAGCATCTCAGTTCAGCAACAATTTCACTGAGATCATGATGTAAAACACAATTGTTTTGGGGTTTGTTTTTTCTTTTTCTTTTTCTTTTTTTTTTGCTTTGTTTGTTGTGGTCTTCTGTCTGTTGTAATAACGTGGAACTACCTTGCTTTCTATGAGGAGAGATCGTTTCTACTTAAAAATTGCTCATGAAAAACAAATCGATCTTTAAGAAGTCAAAAAGAATTTTCTCAAACAGATTTCACGTTACACGAGATAAATTGTTTAACAGTTTTATTCTGAATCTGGATTATCCTTCTAAACTGTTTTCCTGAGAGTATAGCTTCACCAGAATGCTAAATCATGATACATAAATGTGCATATCAGATCTGAATAATATATCCACTTCAAAAACAGAAATAAGGATTTTCTTTCCTTGGTTTATTAATAAATTTTTCCTAGGGACTTTAATGCATTTTTCCTAGATAAAAGACATCCTCTTAATATGCTGTTAGACTGAAGTATTTGGGATTTGCTGTTTGTTTTGTTTGTTTTTTTTAAATTTTATTTTGAAGGCTACTAATGCATGCCTGACCTCAAAAGAATATTTTCTTTAATTAGAAAATGCTCCTAGCTAGAGATGTCAAACCCTAGTTTCAAATAAGGAATGCCTAGCTAAACAAGCCAAAGAGGAAAATCTCTTAATCCATAACTTTAATCATACCAGATATTTTACATAACCAAACATGTACTTAAATCAAATTGCTGTCCAATTCAAGGAATAGGGAATAATTTACTTGAAGTGAACTTGTAAAGGATAGTCTGACTGATGTGCTTTAGCCCAAGGAGTCCTTACTCTGAAGAAAAGCAGCACATACATACAGTGCATGCTTTCAAGTCTTCCAGTAAAGCCCCCAAATTAATTGATTTTTTTTTAAAAGGTTAACTGGGAATTAATAACAGACACATATAATTTAATGTCCTGTCATAGCCATCACGAAGGGACCTAAATTTTCTGACTACCTTGGGCTGTCCAAGCTCAGTGTGGTTTATTTGCTGGTAAGAGATGCTGCTCCCTGTCTGTAATGAGAACAAGCAACTTCAATTGAGAATCACTGGGCCAATGACAAAGAACATTCTATGCTGTGAGGTTTTACAGCCAAATGGGAGCTCTGGTTTAGGGGCAGAAACATGGCACTGGCAGAGTTTTATGCTGCCTCATAAACCTCAAAATCTTTGGGCAAGATAAGACAATCCCTCCCCAGAATCCCACGAGAGACTCTGAGACTTGGATGTGAGGACAGGTCGTGGTAGGTGACTTTGAAAAACCACTGCTGTTATTAATATGGGATAATAAATAGTTTTGCTAGGAAAGGTGTAGGGTTACATGGAAACAGGGAACAGCTGAATAGTATTAAATCAACAAAGCCAGCCTTGTGACTCCACCAGCCCTAATATTTGTGAACTTGTGTATCCTGGAGAAAACCTGGCGTGCTCTTCCCTTGCCTAGCCTGGATTTGGAGCCCAGGCACCACCCCCATGCCTACCCCATCACTTCCACCCCCTCAGCACAAGGTTGGAGTGGCAGAAACGTGTTTGATGGGCAGGCAGGCCAAGGATCGTGTTCCTTTTCACCCTTGGACAGCACTGTGACCTCTGAGAGCTTATTTAGATCTGCCCTTGGCTGTTCTCAGCCCCAAGAGGAGTTTCTCTGGCACCCTATGGACCTTCAACCCTGCTTTTCACAGAAAAAATTATAACATACAGCCTGTTCTAGAAATAGCTAAGAGGCTACAGATAAATAAATGGCAAATATCTGCTTGAAAAAAAACAAGAATGACCAAACCCACTGTTTTTCCTTTAAAGTGCAACATGGAATTTTTAGTAACACAACTAAGCAGAAGGAGTAGACACTTTAAATATCTTTATGAGTTCAACAAGATTTCAAATATGCTTTCCCTGACAAGTTAATTCCAATTTATTAATTATGTCTAGATCTTAACTGGCTCTCACAGAAGTGAGTATAATTGACTGTGTCCACACTCAGGCTTCTTTAAATTGTGTCACACTGGGACTTCCATGGTCCTTGGGAGCCACACAGACCTGAGCCCCTCTCAGAGCTTTTCCTGGGGTCTCATGAGAGGCTCCAGAGAGGAAAGGAGAGTGATTTAACCCCTTGTCCTCCTTGCAAAGCACTGAGCTCTCTACATCCAGCAATAGCATTGCTGGGCTTTCACCTCACCCTCCATGAGAAGCTCCACTTATAAGACAAAGGTTACATGAAGCATTTAAATACATGATCAGCACCTGGGTTAAAGAAAAATCTGTGTCCCTTCTCTGCCTCTGGCATTTTACTGGACATGAGTCCCCTCTGTTAAGACTCAGTATGTTACAAGTCTTTAGTGATGCTTCTAAGTAAAGAATGACACTGTGAATTAAAAGGATGGAAAACAAAAAATACTGACTATGAATAGTCAGTCACTTTGATGCCCCTTTATCCTGAAGCAGTGGGAAAGTATCTCTCAGTGTTATTTCTCACTAGGGGTACTAGAAGTCGTTTTAGAACACAGGGAAAACACAAAACTGTTTTCAGAGAGACTTTCCAAAGCACAAAGTGAATCTTGACATCAGTGAAATGTCTCACTAGAGGAGTGAGCATTCCTGAGGACATTATTTCACCTAAACCATCCAGAAAGCATTTCAGGGTTTACTTTCTTAAATACACATGGGAAGAAGGTTTCTTTCTTTGGAGTTTGGGGCAGGGGAGAGATTTTGCTCTTTTTCCTCCCCTTTGTATAGCTAACATTTCTTTTACTGTAATTCAAACACACAACATCTGAAAAAAGTCACAGAGTTTATCAGTGAGGCACTGTCATCCCCCAGTTTTTCCAGATTTGTTTGGATTTACGAGTGAGGCATTGTCTAGCCAGGAAACTACAGATACCAGTTCAGTGTAAAAACTGATACAGCAAAATGTTGGACTCCCATTTGAGTAGAAGCAGCTGCACTGTGTCAAGATGTCACTGACCTTTGTTATTTGTTAGCAGTGTCCTGGCCAAGACCCTGCTTTCACTGCAGTGTCTGGGGAATGGCATGTGGGAGCATTTCTCACATGCTTCAGGGCAACTTTCACTGCTTCCACTTCCCTGCAATATGCACACAAAGAAGCAGAATTCCCCTGGAGTGCCTGAGAAGAGCAAGGGCATTCTGAACCAATGCACGTGGTATGGGAAATCCTTCAAGGAAGGGGCAACAGCATCACAAAACGCTGCAGCTGACTGTGAAATGTCCACACAGAAGCCTCAGAAAAATAAAAAAACACCCAAACCAACAAAAACAAACAACAAACCAAAGCTTTATTTCAGCCCTTTGAAGGTGTGACCTCATATCAGTCATTGTTAACTTGAGATAAAATAAAACAAATGCCATTAAACTGGGACAGCATGAGATTAGCATTCATTTAATCACTTTGGTGTTGTGCTTGTTTCACCAGTTCAGTTTAAATCAGCATCACACAGACAAGGTCCAAAGTGCTGTAAATTTACAGGTAGAAAAAGAAGTGCCAATTTGTCATAAAGAACACATTGTTGGGCCTCATCTGCACACAATCCTGCACCAAGTGAACTGAAAGGGTCTTTTTAGATTAATTTATTTAGCTGTGGTATATTAATTTTGTTAACTGTGATATTGTATCTATAAATCTAGGACCTGCATCTCATTTATTCTAATGTGGTTTGTTGGTTTTTTTCACTACTTGGCAATAAAAAGCAGTCTTGAAACAGGAAACAAGCACAATTGAGGTCAGTGGGATACCTCATGTTCTTACAGCACTTTCAGCACCTCTGAGAGCTGGATAAAAGTGCAAAGTGACACAGAGCAGAGCACCACTGTGCTACACCCCATGTCCACACACGAGAGCCTGGCCTGCTGGGGCTCAAACAAGAAACAGAAGATGGGTACAGCTGGAAGGGGGGAACCAGGAAATTGTGCCAGGCTAGAAATTGCTCTCTCAGCTAAGTAAGAACTCCTGGAAATGGAGGAAGAGAGGAATGAGACAGCATAATGGCATGTGACTCCTTCCACCTTTGAAGGGCGGACCAGAGAAGGGACATGCTCATCTTTTGCACTGAATCCCACATCTCTAGCATCTTTAGGTAGGCTTGAACACCTTTCTGCAGAGCTCAAAAGACAAGTGACCCATGGAACTGTGGCTCAGCAGTCCTTGCATTCTCTGTAGGAAAGCTTGATTTGTATAGTCCTGACTTTGCAGATGGGCCGTGAGCACCTGGGATTCAATTTGTGTCCATGAAGTTGTAAAATGTTATGAGTAAAAAATACAGTATTAGCAAGAACAGTTTGTGGTCACTCAATGGTGAAATGTCTTCAGCCAGGGCTACAAATGTACAAATGAACCTGCACTCTCATGCTCAGGATAATGGGCAGACTGTCAAGAGGTTTTATCTTTGAAATTAAAAAAACTCAGGTTGTTAAGAGACAGAGGTTGAAAAGGTTGTGCTAAACTCTGTGATCAAGCAACACACCAGGATATTTACATCTCCTCGGAGCAGACCGAAAAAGGAAACATCATTTTCACCAGCATTTCTGTCCCATCTATTTTTTCCCACCGCCTCCTGTGTACTGTAACAATGCATTTGGGGAAGTAGGTGTTCATCCCATACCTCCTGATCAAATTTTGTTTACTGCCTTCTTCCCCAGACCTCAGATGAGTAATGGAGATGCCTTGGGCAGCCGCGAAAAGCCGGGCGGGGGTGGTGATGGGGCACCAGGGAAAGGACACAGGGCTGGCAGCACATCCCAGCACATCCAGCCAGCCCTTCACCTTTCACAGAGTCAGAGCCCCATCTCCACCTTAGGAAGGAAATGGATTGGAGCAGGGACAGCCCAACCCCACTGGGGCACACCCAGGGCAGCAGCTGCTAAATCCGGTTCTGAAGAGGAGCCAGTCAAGGGCAGGGGGAGGGAAAGAAGCACATCTTGGATCCTTGGGAAAAGGGAGCAGAGTGTGCCCTCTATGGCTCAGCCACCCCTGCCGGCCACAGGGGACAATTCAAGATTTCAAATTCAACACAGAGCCCAGCCTGCCTTCTCCTTGAAGCTGCAGAATGGCAGAGGCCAATTCCATCCACCTGGACATGCTGGAATTTCATTAGTGCATTACAGAGGATGGCTGAACCCCTTCCTTGAGCATCTCCCTCTTTGCAGTTCCTCTTTCTCACCTTAATCCCATTTCTATCCATGCTGCTGGATCAGCAGGTGAAATGCCCTTTAACTGAGCCCTTAGCTGGAAACGTCAACATAATGTAAAAGCTGCTGTTCTGGCTGATTAGGTGATTTTAGTCACATAAAACCAGCTTAGTCATTTCAGAAAAAATGTTCAAAACAGCCACAACACTGGGGTCTTGGCATGGTACTTTGTAGAATCAGAAGCCTCAGGGAAGGATCTCTTAAGACTGAAAAGTGATTGGAGATATCTGAAGAGGAAATGTTCCCTTTTTCCTGTGATGGATGATCCCAGCAGCACTGAACCATGACATTGATAGGGATGGAAAGGAATTATTTTGTATCAGATGCAGCAAATAAATGACTTATTCTTAATGTGAGAAAAGCTCAAGACCTTAAAAGGGTTTTGCATTCAGCTGTTAACAAAAGTAATGATGGTAATGTAAAATGTAGTGAGAGCAAACTTACATTCTAAATAGGGCTAAAAATGTGGGGACTGAAGTGATAAATATTAGGGAACAACCTTCTGGATTGACTAGCAATTCAGAAAATGAAATTTCAGCCAATCTAAAAAGCCATAACCTTTGTTACAGTGAAGTGTCCTGTATGTCCTGCATCAAAAAATCCACAGAAAAAATTTGGTTTCTTGTACTGATTCACCCTTGAAGCATTTCATTTAACACACTGGTTTGTTACAGTCAGACTTTATTAGGAATACAGTATTGTTTTAAGTAATGTTTTAGGATTTGTGTTCTGCTTATGCAAAAGAAATTAAGTAACTGAGGTGCATTTACTTAACGTGCCATCAAACTCACGATTTTCAGAGGAGTCATACTATGTGTTCACATTTGTTTTACTCTCCTTCACCTTGTGTGAACTTTATGTAGCTAGGAACCTAAATCAGCACTTTGTTTCTTGGTTAGCAAATTGATAGGAGTGACTCTATATCCCTGTACTGCCAAAAGCTTGAAGTGGTTAATTCTCTGATTCATTGCCTGGTAAAACAGGGGTTGTGACAGTTCCCAAAACACATCTGTGTCTATTTCAGGAGTAACAGGAGTGTATAAGAAAAATGTATGGAGATGGAGAAGCATGGATAAGGAGCAGCAACCACTGACTGGACCATCAGCCACAATCCAGAACATGTCAAGACCCTTTCATTTGAGAATGTGGGTGAAGGAAAATGACCGTGCTGGTGTCGAGTGGTGCCCAGAGCTGGAGGCTGAGGCAGCTTCCGTAAATTCCCCTCCTGTTTATCCCACTCCTTGTTTATTTTCGGAGCCTGCTTGGCTCCTGGTTGTGAGAGGGGATGTTAAAAAGGAGCTGCCAGGCTCAGTGAGGTTTTCCCAGCTGGCCCATGAGGAGGACAAGCAGGATAACAAGGGGAAAGGGGAGAGCTGTAGGGATCTGCACCTCCTGGTTCACTGGGCACGCCTTGGGCTGGGGGGCTGCAGGGCAGGACAAGTCACAGCCACTGCCTTGAAGGCTCAGCTGAAGGCAGAAGATGGTGCTCTTCTTTTCCAAGCCACTGTGCCACTGACAAAGAGTGATTCCTGCTTTTTGAGCCTGGAAAGAGAAGATGAAGCAGTGACTCAACCAGCCTGGGCACTCCAAATAATGCCATCAGCACAAGGTGAGTCATGAACAGGTGATGTCTGACCCCAAAATAGCCAAAGACTGCAAATCAAGGAATGAATCTTTCCCCTGATTTTAAGGAACCATTTGTATCTTTTTTCCCTGTTTTCCTACAGGTTGGACTATGCCCTGTTACCGTTCTCTCTGACGTTTTTGAAGTTCTAAGAATGTGTCTGAGCACACACAGATGAGGTCTTATGAAAAAGGCATCTGTCACCATTTCCTAAACTTATAAGCTATGCAGTTCCTGCTTTCAAAATTGCCAGGCATCTGTCAGGGAAAAGATCTGGCAAAGGCCATGCTGTACTCTGCAGGAGGAAGTGAAATCACCTAAATGCTACAGGATCAAAAAGCAAGTAAATTGAGAGAGGTCACATCAACCATATCATATTTGCTATGATATCACAGAGACCCAGGAGTCTAAATTTGCTTCAAGTTCTCTTGGGTAAACAAGTTTGGGTTTGGTGTTAAGAATGTTTAATTAATTCAATCAATCACTTTGCTGAAAATGTTCCTCTCAAAGGTTTAGCATTAAATGGAAAAGTGTCTTGTCTTGAGATTAGTGTCTTACAGATCTGTGTTCATGCTCTGTTACTTTCATTATATGATTACTGACATAAATGTTTTCATTTGATGTCTTAGATAAGGGACAGATCTCCCAAATTTCCCACTTATTTCATTGGTTTTCAGGCAATTGCAATTGTGACTCTAACTTGCTCAAATTAATGACTATAATATCAGAACTTTGTGATACATTTGTCTGATTTTCAATGATTTTATAGATTAAGACGCAATTGAAAAAATAATAGTTACTCTCAGAGATGTTTTTAACCATTTTGAATTATCTTAGGCTTCTAGGGAAAGATCAGCAGAACAAGAGAAGCTGAGTTCAAATCTTTTTCACCTCCCAAGACGAGTCTCAGGTACCTGCAGAGCTGTTCTGAGCTGCCATCACCCACCAGCCTTGCTGACCCTTGTCACCAGTAGAGCTCAAAGCAGCTGTTCTGAAACTTCCAGGGAACTTCAAATCCTGTTCACTTTGCCAGAACAAGTGAGGTGTAGAACATATTAAATAGGCTTGTTTCACCCTCTTAATAAGATTATGAGAAGGGGAAAGCTCATTTGAGAAGTAAAGAGGACCAGAAGGCACAAAAAGTTCATTATTTGTAAGGGGGGTGGATTTCTTTGTTGGATGCAAATGTGGCTGTAATTGTGTTTGAGACCTTTGGCTGAATTAATGATCCTTTTAAATCATTCCAGATAACAAAGCTCCAAACGAAGAACCCTTTTTGTACCAGATAAAGCTGTGCTACCTTTCTCAGTTCTGTGAGCCCTGGAGCCCAGTAGCAAAGCTGAATATGAAACTGGGAAATACTCAGGAGCACCTGCAAAACTGTAGCCAAAGAATGGAAAAGCACTTGAGAAGGCATGAAAAAAAAAAACCTGATAATATCCTGAGGGTCTAAATTATTTAATGGATAGAGACAGGCACCTCCTGAAGGTGACAATTTTCCATACACAAGAGATCTTTGTGGAGGGAGATCAGTTTGAGGATCTGGGAATCTGATATGTCAAATCACACTGAGAAAAACAAAAAGAAACCCCATAGTTATCAAACCAAGCACAGAGAGTTCCTCTCAGGCCACAACATTGACACTTCACTGGAAAAAACCACTTAATCCTTAAGTAAGGATTAGCACTGCACAGGCCCTGTCCAGAGAACTTGTTGCTACAGATTGTTCAAAAAAAATTGATTTCTTTGCATCAATGCTCTATGAGAATGATTGGTTTTGCTCCATGCACCTAAATTTTGCTAGGACATGTTGGGCTGCACCAAGTAAACACAACTAAATTGTGATAACTTGAGGAAAGGTTTTCACTGAACTGTGATTTAAAGATTTTTTCTTCTTTGCTATGAATGCAAAAATTTTTGGTTTAAAATACAGTAACTGACAACATAGAGGACTTGTGAGGCCTTGATGGATATCTTAGTTGTTCCTTGTGCCTATATCCTCATAGGAAAATGGGGATACCTGGCTGAACTGTGTAGTCCATAAAGTGTGCACATACCCCCAAAATTGTTCTTCTACACAGCCAGAGCCTGGGGACTGAAGTCCTTCCTTCTCCCCTTAAAGTAAAAAATGAGGGACAACAAAGATTTCCAATCACAAAAATTATGGGTTTGGTGTAACTGTTCCAACAAACCTGTAACAGAATGCAACTGGTTGAATGAGGAAAAGTTGTTTCTTTCCACCAAAGTAGTTTCTTTCCACCTAGCCCAAAGCCAGATTCCAGATCTGCCCTTGGTGTGCCAAGGGCCTTTGTCCCTTTTCCTGTCCTGGTTTAACCCCACCCAGCAGCCACTCACTCACCCCTCTCCAGAGGAATCAGGGAGAGGATCAGAAAGGTAAAAGTGAGAAAATTCATGGGTTGAGACGAAATTAGACAGGAAAAGCAAAAGCTGTGTGCACAACTAAAGTAAAACAAGGAATTCTTTCACTGCTCCCTGTGGGCAGGGCAGATGTTCAGCCACCTCCAGGAGGGCAGGGCTCCATCACACATCTTTGGGAAGACAAAACACCATCACCCCAAATATTTCCACCTTCTCCCGCCTCCTTCTTTCCTCCCTTTTGTACACTAAGCATGGCGTCAGATGGTCTGAAATGTCCTTTGGTCAGCTGGGGTCACCTGTCCTGTGTCTCCTACCAGCTCCCCAAGCACCCCCAACTTCCTTCACCAGCCTGGCAGCAGGAACAGCAGAAAAGACCTTGGCTCTGTGCAATCCCTGCTCAGCAGTAACAAAACCATCTCTGTATCATCACCCCTGTGTTCAGCACAAACCCAAACCACAGCCCCATTCCAGCCATTAGGAATAAGATTAACCCTACAGCTGTCAAAACCAGCAGTGTTGCTTTCCAAAATCACAGAATAAAACACCAAGTTTATTAGAGGGATGAAACACCTCTCCTGTGAGGAGACCTGAGGGAATTGGGATTATTCAGCTTGGAGAGGAGAAGGTTTTGGGGTGACCTCACTGTGGCCTTGCAGTGCCTGCAGGGGAGCCACAGGAAAGATGGAGAGAGACTCTTGACAAGGGCCTGGAGTGACAGGACAAGGGACTGACAGACACTGACAGAGACTGGGTTTAGATTGGAGATTGGGAAGGAATTCTTCCACTATCCCAGGTAGCTCACAGCCCCATCCAGCCTGGCCTTGGACACTTCCAGGGATGGGGCAGCCACACCTTCTCTGGGAAACCTGTGCCAGGGCCTCAGCACCCTCACAGGGAACAATTTCTTCCCAATATCCAATCCAACCCTGCTCTGTGTCAGTGTGAAGCCATTGCCCCTTGTCCTGTCACTCCTGTTCCTGATGAAAATCCCTCTGCAGCTTCCTTGGAAGCCCCTTAGACACCAGAAAGCTGCTCTGAGGTCTCCACACAACCACCTTGCTACCCAAGTGTG
This sequence comes from Luscinia megarhynchos, assembly GCA_034336665.1. Classification (NCBI taxonomy): domain Eukaryota; kingdom Metazoa; phylum Chordata; class Aves; order Passeriformes; family Muscicapidae; genus Luscinia; species Luscinia megarhynchos. The sequence goes on along the minus strand of CM067564.1, from coordinate 8,827,944 downwards.
GGCAGCACCCAACACCTGCAAGACATCAATGTAAGACTGACTTGTAAAGAAGCTTGGAAATCTCCACATTCCCTACATTTCTCCAGGGAAACAAAACAACGACAACAACCAAAAACACCAAAAACAACCAAAGAAAGTCCTGTTTTCCAGGAAGCTTTAAACACAGATACTTAATCTTTAGAGAAATCCATAGCATTTATATGGAGGGAAAAATTAAAAATCATTCACATGATCAGTGTGTCCTTCTTTTGCCTTCTCCCACTCCTGCCTTCTCCTGTTGTGTGTCCAACAATACTTACTCTTAATTAGTATTGGCCTACTACTCTTTGTAGACCATAGTATTTCTGAAAGAACTCCAAGAGACCCAAATAATTACATCTGCTCAAAATGCAACTTTTGCAAGTGTGTAGTCACAAGCAGAAGTTACTCACTACAACTCCTTGTATGTTACACCTGTGTTACACAGTACCTAGGAGCCCTGGGTGAGGCTTGTAAAGAGAAAAAACACACCAATATTTAACTGGGACACAAGAGGATTGGAAACCAAGTCCAGGGAAAAAAAAAAAAAAAAAAAAAGAAAAAAGAGGAAAAAAAAAAAAGCTGAAACCCCTGAGCATGCTGCTCTCAGGGTTTGCCATCTTTAAGTCACAGCCAAGGTGGTTTTTTTGATTCCTGAGGTTGGCAGAAAGGCAGCTGAGGGTTCTATTTGCTGCAGGAGATGTGAGCTGTCCTGCCTGTCTCCCAAGCAAACCTCACAAATGAGCCATGTCCAGCCATATGCAGAGAAAGCAGCGTTTTGAGGGTGACAATCTCTGAAGTGAGCTGGTGATTGTGCCCCATTGGCAGGGCCAGACATCACACGAGCATTTTGTGCTCTCCTGCATTCTTGGTTCTGAGCCAAACAACTGCTGGGAAAAGCCAGATAACAACCATGACCTGCTGGAGGCTGAGGTGGAGTCTGGTGCAAGTGCCTGGCAGCCTGGACATATTAAATGGGAAAAGAAGCCATCACTAAGCTCCAAAGTGAGAAAACAATTCCCATAAGGCCTAATAAAAGACGAAGAAATTAAAGGTCTACCAGAACAAATGAATTAGATGATGAAACTCTGGAACTAGATCAAAACTGGGAGGGGGAGGAGGGAGAACAGAGCAGAACTGAGATCAAATAACAGCTGTGGGATGCAAATCAGACTGAATATCCTCGAGTCAGGCCAGAATGAGGCAGCATCTGGCAGAAGGAGGGAGAAGGGCAGTGGGAAACCAGAAGAAAAGGAATGCAGAGTTTGGGAAAGCTGGCTGGATGACGCTGCACAGCAGAGTGCCCTGCACAGCCCCCCATGCACCCTGCCCAGCTGGGAAACAGAAATCCAAACTTTCCACCAGAGGAGGAAGGCAAGGAATTAATGAGATGCGAATCAACAAGACAACACTGGGAAACAAGGCTGGATATGCCATTAATATTCTGTGGGGTAATATTTATGCCCAAAAGGATCAAAGTTTTATAGTGAATTACAACAAATATGGCACACTGCAAATAGGGACTGATTTGCATCAGAGGGTCGTATTTGTTCTTGCAGAGTCTTTCAGCCTGATTCCTTTGCCATTAGCCACTTTTGGGTAATTTCCATTGCCCAGTTTCCCATTACCATTTCCCAGTTTTGTGGGAAAGCATCCAGGATCTGTTGCACCAGAAGACAACAGGAAGAGTCAGAGGCCATACATTCAGGAATTATTTAAAGAGAGATGTGGTTCCAGTTTCTTGAAGACACTCAGGTACCTCTTCAGGTGCATCATTTCACAGGCTAGGCTTTCTAAATCCCATGAACATTTTAGGAAAACTAAGGCTGGGAGTGGTTAAAGATTTTTTAACCAGGACTTTGGAAAACAAACAACCTAATTTCCATTTAAAATTCTAATGCAAGGGTTTATCAAGATGCCAATATGTTCTGACTTTCTAACATTGGTAGGATAGATTGAACTTTTTACACTTCTGCAAGGAGTTATCTGTGTCCAGGATGAGCCAGAACAATCTTTAAACAGGATTTCTTAAGTCAATGAAGCTAACACAGTCACAGCATAACAGCTGGCATCATCTTTTTCCTTTCTAATTTCTCTCTGCCTACTTTTGTCCAAAATCATCAGAAGAATAGGAGAAAATACAAGGAGAAAGAGAGACATCCAGTCCTATCACAGCAGAAATGAGTTGATTGGTTTGAGATCACAAATGAGAAACTGTTGTAGTGAAAAATTTAAAGGAGTAAAATTCAGAATTTGTAGCAAATACAGGTTTATTTTATTTTGCTCCATTGATCCCAGTAATATTTATCTGAAGTATCATATTGTTTCTATTCCTTGTTTCAAATAAAGTTATTTATTTGAATCAAATAAGCACTTCTCAGAAATGAAACTGGAATATGATTTTATGTTAAATGCTAGAATTTTGTTCTTCCATAGATTGAAAATTGAAAGCTCCAGCTAAAGGAATCAAAAGAAAAGAGAAAAATGAAGCAGCTGGTGATAGAGGACAAAGTGTCTGCCTCAAGGAGCAAAGGCTGTGGCCTTCAGGAGACAAAACAAGCATTTAAATGAGAATTTAAAGCTGTAGAGCACTGAGCACTAAAGCACTTTACTTTCAAAGTTATCATATCAAACAAACCATACCTGTCATGTTACAGAATAAGATGTTTTGCAAAATGAACAATTGGGCAGTGGGCATAGGTTGTACTGATTAATCATTTGTATCTGTATTTTACTTGTCCTTTGTTATCAGCCTGTACAAATGCTGAAGGTCAATAATCTGTATCACAGTCTGGGAAAAAAAAAGATATGAAGTTAATATAAAAATGGATATAATGAAGGGCATGGTGTGTACACTGAGTAAATGGGATTTCAGCAGTGAGGTCTGAATTGCCACAATTTCCCCACACATTCATTGTCATTTCAGCATCAGACTGTTGCAATTTCCTCTTACATTTGACTCATCACAGCCTGGATATATGAGCTAGAATCCCACTCACATCTCTTACATATGGAAAGAGAACATTCAAAATGTCAGGGGATGAATACATATATATGTGTATATATATATATATGTATATATACACCCTAAATTGTTCTTTTTATGGTTGCTCATGTCTCTCATCATAACCTTTTTGTGGCATAGACACAGAGTATATTCTCATTGATTTATTGTTGGAGACAAGACCTGTGAAATCTTCAATTCTTCATCTGCCACTGTCTCCTTGCAGGGTCTTAAGTCCCATATTCCCCTTGGTGCCTCAGCTTGTCCATCCAAAAAAATCAGTGGGACAGGAAAATGTGCAACAAACACAACAGAGGCATTTCAGAGGTAAGGAGAGAAGGTTTGCTCATGGCCTGGGGCAGTCCAGCATTAAATAGAAAGTTCTGCAATTGAATATCTTGCTCACAGAACAGGGGTGTAAAAGAGAGGTGCAGTAAATAAATATGTGTAGTGAAAAACCTGATTAGGAAGGATGCTTGGTAAATAAATAGATGTGTGGTGGGAAACTTGGTAAGGAAGGTCACTTGGTAAGTTACTAAGGGGCTTGGCTAATATGTCCTTCCTCACCAAGAAGAGGTTCTGCCACCACATCAAAGTACTTAATGAAAAATGTCCTGAATGAAGAACTGGGTTCTCTCTGTCCTCTGTTATGTTTATTTCCCTTTTCTTGATGTGGAAATTTGCCTTCCTTCCACAGTTAGAGCTTCCTGAGGGCTGTGAACTTGAGTCAGAGCAAAAACTGCTGCAAAGAGCACAGTGTTTCCAGAAGAAAAACATCAGCACATTTTGTGCAATCACATATCCTAGAGGACATACTAAATTTGCTGTTAAAGCTCTGAAAAATCTGTGTCTGACTGAAAGAAGAGAACCACCTTTGCCATGCCAAAATTGCAGGAGAGCTACAGTGATAGATATGATAAATAGTTAATTAGTCCTTTTTTTGTTTGTTTGTTTGTTTGTTTTTTGGGAGGGGGGGTTTGGTTTTTGGTTTTGGTTTTTTTGGTTGGGTGGGGTTTTTTTTGTGGTTTTGGTTTGGTTTGGTTTTTTTTGTTTGTTTGTTTAGGGAGTTCCTATAACTGAATGAATAGATCCTTTCCCTCTCTCCTTTGACCACCTTTGCTTCAGCATCGAGTCCTAGTGAAGATCTAAAGTGTAACAACATCCAGAAAAAGAGAAAGTCTGGGGCATTAGGAGGAGGAGAAAAGGCAGGTGTGGCTTGACAAGTGATGAGGAAGGAGGCTTTGAGGACACAGAGGCTGGGGACAGCTAAGCTGACACCCTATCCCTGAGAACCAGGGGGAAATGGCACTCCAGGCAGGGAACAGCATTGCTGAGCCACTGGAGCACACAGGAGCCAGCAGCAGGCAGGCTGAAGTCATGAGAATGTGAAACACCATCTGAGGGCAGGCATTCTACACCAAATGCAAGGAAATCTCCATGGAATCAGCTCGGAGGCATGGCAGGAACACGACCAGCAGCGCTGGCCCGAGTTCAAAAGGCTCAGCCCTGCAGCACAAAAAGCCTCCAAGTGTTGTCTCAGAGCTCCACAATTCCCACCCACCCCTTCCATCCTGAAGAGGTGGCCTCTCCTAGCACCTACCAAGGTCACAAGAGCTCTGCATCCATGAGACCCTTGAGAAGGGCTAGCTTGACAGACAAAACCAAAGGCTGCTTGCTGGAGGTGCTGCTACAAATCAGTGCTGGACCCTACAGGTTCACAGAGTGACCCTTTAATACTAACTCAGAGTCCTCTCACTGTTCTACAGGAAGGAGAGTTGTTATTTCTTTCCTGTTACCTGAATGGAGCCTTCACAAAGCCAGCTGAAGTAAATTAACTGAACCACAAAAGTGGGTCCAGGCAGCATCAGGACCACAGCAAAGCACTGAGTGCTTTACAGCCCCCACTATAAAGAAAGGTGATTAAAACATCATCTAAATGAGAGGCAAAACAAGTTCCTTGGGACAGCTGAACAGCAAACAAGGCTTTCTGAGCAGCTGGCATGGCATCTCATAAGACAAGGGAACAAGTCAGTATATAAGGCTAGATCTCCAAAATCAATCCTAACAGTGCTGGAATATCCTTCCCAAGGCCTGGATCCCCATTCCTTCTTAATAACAAATTCTTGCAATTCTAACACTTTTAGAATAAGCTTCACAGCACAGCACGTTTCTCCTAAAATGCTGGGCACTAATATAAAAATGCCACATCACAAATTCAGCTCCTCCTGAATGAGCAGTAACTTGATATAGGAGAGCCCCACAATTTCAAAGAAATGCTTGAGACAAGAGCTGGCTGAAAATTCAAAGCAACTCTTTCTCAAGAGAAATAACTAAATAAACCTTCAAACAGTCTTTTTCATTCTCAGGCTGTAGGAAACTTTAAAAAGTGAGAGAGTGATAAGGAACATTGAATTCACCTCCAGCAAAAGCAGCCACTGGTGGATTCTGGGAATATCTATTGAACTAACTCTTGCCTCTGGAGTTTCAAAAAGCTTTCAGAGTATGAAGCCATAAAAAAAGACATCTTCTACTCAACACTAATGCCCAAGGCTTTATCTAGACTAATGTAATCTTTGATTTAAAAAATGCTTTTGTACAAAGTCCTACTAACTCATTGGGAGAGTATGACATGCACCATACTCATTTCCTTGGATGCTCAACCCTCATAATTCTGCCAAAACTGCTCTGGTGCAAGACACAGGGCAATCACCCCTTCCTGTCCCAAAGGTGAATGTTTCTTTGGTACAGTGCTCTTAATTCCTGCTAATCAAAAGGATTTTTAAAAAATCATTCTGAAGGAAAAAAAAACCCACACAAACAAAAAAGATAATAAAATTGGATTTGAATATGGAAGAGGTGAGATGAATTACATAAAAAGTCTGAAATAGCTACCCTACAAATTGTTGCTTCATGAACTGTTAGTGCTGCTGATGTTTTGCTTCTGAGCAAAAATGAAGTGGTGTCAGTAGAACAGTTCAGCAATGATTTTAAGATAAATACAACCACATGGTCAGATTCAGGCACAACTAGAGACATTTTTTATTTTTTGGAGATGGGCTGGGGTACCAGGACTTTGGTAAATATTTCCAGAGGGATAAAACTCAGTAATTAAACTGAAATATCAAGCAAACAAGAGACCACAGTCTACAGATCCAAACCTTTTCCAGACAGCTCTTACAGGTAGGATCAGCCATCCACGTAGACAGAGTGCAGGGATGTGGGAGGACTGGGATCAACCCCCAAGCAGGAAGATTGTCAATATTTTGAGAAGCCAGCACAGGATCTGCCCTTTTCTGCTCAACCTACTGTGTGCCCTAGGCCTGTTAGTGCTCAGGCACTGAAGTCACTGCAGAGTTTTTTGGGACAAGGAGGAATAAAACTACAACACTGCAGGGGATTGCTGGTTGCATAGTGGGCAGCCTTCTGTAAACACAGGAGACAGGTTCTTCCCTGCAGCATTACACACATGGGATTCAGTCACTTTTGGTCATTTTTGACACTTTGTTTGCCATTCAAACATACACTGCTTTGAAACCAAGGAAGGAGCTTTCTCAGATGTCTTATTGCTCAGCCACAAGCTCCAGGCTCAGTGCTGAGCACAGCTTCACAGCACAAGTTACAAAGTTAGAGCAGGTGTCTGAAGATTCATCCCTTTCCTGCCTTAATGATCCAATTGTCTCACCCCCCACAAGGACACCACACTTATCACAATTGCCCGTTTTTCTGTATAAAAATATTTTCCTTTTCCTTTTTCTCAGCCATGCTGGAGGCTGTCATTGGCATGATTCACCTGCTCTCAGCTCATCCTAGCTCCAGCAGTACTGTTTTTCCTGAGATTAGGAGTGGAGAGGGATCCATCTGTGCATAACTATCAGCAGACACAGTCTGTCAGCTAGAAAAGAGCTCTAAAACCCAAAATGTCCTGTTCTTCTTCAGCAGAAGGGGGAAAAACAGAAAAAACATCTATTTATGGCTTCCAACTGAAAAGGTCAATGAAAATAATCCCATTTGCTTTCATGGATTTTTGGAGGAGATCCACAGATCTTTATTTTTAGGTATGAAAGGATCTATTGCTGGCTGCTTAAAATACACCATGACTGACTCCTCATCCATGGGACAATGCTCCTCCCTTGCCTTTGTTGCTCTTTGATAGTCAAAGGTCCTTTTAAAGTTTTTTTTTCAGAACACCCTTGTTTTCCCCACCACACACTAAATACTTCATTTAGAGAGGTTTTCTGGAACAACATTTCTTGCCTTTTTCCAAGGAAAAAGGCTTCAGTGTCCCTTCTGAGAGGCCTCCCTTGTGTGGCTGAGCAGCTGAGCCTTTACCCCATCCTCTGGCCACATTTCTGAGTGCCAGACTGTCACAGAATCATGGAGTCCTCAAGGCTGGAAAAGACCTCCAAGATCATCAAGTCCAGCCTTACCACAGCAGCTGTAATGCACTCTGCAAACCACACTGTCTAATAAAATGTGCTGCCTTGCTCAGATTGCTGTCGTGGACAGGATTTCTGGATTGGAACTCTGGATTCTGGGCTGGATCAAACCCACCAGGTCAATTGCACCCCTAACAAATTACACCCCTGTTTTCTTCTTAGTTAACTGTTCCAGGAATTTGTTCTGTACTGCAAACAACACAGACAACAAACTTCATACAAAAATCTCTTCCAGTATAGAAGAATGTACTTTTCCATTCCAGTGTAAATAAGGTGCTGCTGTGGGAAGTGACCCAAGGCTTTAAATCTAATCCATATTCTGCCCACTGGGGCTATCTGGCCAAATGGAAATTAGACACTCTGGGACATGAGCCCTCAGGGCATCTCAGTAACAACTGAAAGGATTAAAAGATTTGTCATAATTATGGTGGACAATAAATATCTGAGCAGAGTGGCAGATTCCTGTGGGATTGGGAGCAACCCCATTGGGAGCTGCCCATGATTATGTGCCCTTATTATTCCCCTTTTCAGTGTGAGTTCTTATGTGCACCAAGAATTTTAATGAATTAAATACTCTGTTTCGATTAAAACTGCACCAAAAGTGAAACCACAGCTTATTCTAAGTAATTTATTCCATTCTGGTGAAAACAGATAAACCAAATATTAAAAAATATATTTACTATAAAAAATACAACACAATGCACCAGAGTCTTATGACTGGAATAAAAATATCTTCAAGCATCCTTCAAGTGAATTGTTCTGTTTATGCTGTTAGCAGAGACAAGGGTTTAATTTCCATGCTGCTCAGGGTCTGTGGATCAGCCTCATTTTCAACAGTGGCTATCTTTCTTAAGGAAATCTTTTTTCTTGTACTGCCAAGCTGAAGTCAAACCAGCCTTCCAGCACCCCAGTATGTTAAAAAGTGTATTTATTCTCCCATACACTTTCTGTCAGACTGCATTCCTACAGCCTGAGAAAACAGTGCACAAGTTAAATCAGAGATAACTCAGAAGTACTTTCATAATGAACTCTTAAAAATCTTTTACACTGGCAACTGGACTGAAGAATTCCCTTGCCATAAGAATATCAACTCCTTTTCTTATTAAAGAAATTCTGAGCTCTAACCAGCATTTCCTTGAGTTTTGAGTCATGTTTTTCTCCTGATGGAAGGATCAGAGATGCAATTATGAGTGAGCAATTCTTGACAGTTTTCAGGGAGAGAATTGACTCTGCTCTGAAAGGCAATAGGACAGCTGGATGTTACACAGAAAAAAAAAAAGGGATCTGTTCTGATTAAATGAGGACATCTGGTCAGCTTCCTGTGGGAAATAATTCTAATTTTAATACCAATAAAAGCAATCCAATATACCTAGAAGCCAGACCCTTTAAAGAGCCAGACACTGAGTGTTGAAGGCTGGGGCTCATCTCAAAAGGAGATCAGTAGCAAAAGTCTCTGTCAATGCCAGGGAGCAAGACGAGATCCCAGCAACCTCCTGCCTGCAGGTTTGACTTTTTAATGATGTCCAGATCTATCTAATTTTATATATGCTGCACTTGCAGCACCAAAAGGCTGCCAAGGTCCCACGACTGGTGGGCATTTGAGGAGAAAGCAGCAGTTCCATAGGGACTGATACTGCAACATTTCCTTTCAAAGAATGGTGTTGGTGGTGTTGCTTCTTTATATCATGGATGGCCCTGGCCTCCTGCTTCCTGCTCCCACTGGGAAGTCCTCAGTGGGACTGGGAACTTCATCCATAAATAGATTACACTGCAATTATATTATTTATATTTATGCCAGAATCCCTTAGAATGGAGAGTAAGAGAAGATTGGCTGTAATTGCCTGTTATTTGCATTGTTAATTATTATTGAGTGGCTGAAGTCCACAAAAAGAGAAGTCATGTGAAAACAAGGAAAAAAAAATCAACAGGAAAGTTAGTCAAGAGGAAGAGATGTTCTTTCTAGCACACAGACTCGACAACAAGGGACAATGTGAACTGGAGCCATGTCAGACTGCCTGTGGGTGCCCTGCCAGTACTCAGAGCAAAAATAGGACTCATAACACCAACATCTGACTTTCAAGACTCAAGGCTGCAAAAGGCTTCTGCTGGCAGCTGCAAGAAAAAATCAGGAATAAAAATAAATATTAGAGAAAGCAGAGGGGAAAACAAAGGAGTCTCAAGGACATTGAAATACCCCTGATGTCTGGGAGAAAAAGTACTTATTTCAAAGAGGAACTTTCTGGATGGTTGCAGAGCTGCAGAATTATCACCAGAGGTACCCAGACAGAAGAGAGAGGTGATCTCTCCTTCAAAAATAGAAGCATGGGCACATGCAGGTGAACAGATGGGAAAGGATTGTCAGAGCCTGCTTCATCTGCAGACATCCTGTGCCTGCTGCCAGGATCAATCCAGCTAAATATCTTTACAAACCAAAATAAAATAAAGCACCACCACCCCCATAAACAAACAAATAAAACCCAAACAAATAAGCTCCTTCCTGGGGCTATGCTTTTATTTCAGGTTGTAGGAAAACAAATGTCACACTGTGGTGGCCATCAGGGACACTGGGTCTTCACTCAGAAACATGAAAATTCTCAGAAGCACGGAGACACTGATTGAAAAATCAAAACCATAAAGGGAACAGAAGCAGAAAAAGTCTCCAGAGAGCCCCCTACACAAGCACAGCAAAGCAGCACAACAGGACTCCCTGCTTCATTTCATGCCCTTGTCCATCACCCAACTCTTCAGCACCCTCACATCCCAAGTGTCCTGCTCGGGTACACAGGTCAGATCCCATCCCTGCTGGGCCAGCCCAAGTGACCCACAGAGGGCAGGACCTCCAGGTGACAAGGAGAGGGTCTTTGAACACCTGTGGGGTAGGAAAAAAAAAGAAATAAGTTTTCTAAAGGTAATAATTCCCTAGGGAATCTTTTAAATTTGTCTTCCCCCAGAGAGCTTTGAAGGCAAATAATCCCAAACCACATCCTCTTGCAAGCTACCAGGTCATTAGGTAAATAATTTTCCCTCAAAATGTCTTAGCACAAATTTATTGCTGGTGATGGGAAGGATGAGAGCTTGCACTCACTGAGCTTGAGTTGGAATCTTTGGTTTCTTTCACGAGGTGACATTCATCTGCATAAAACAAAGTATCTAGATGTTGTGCACTGGCATTAGAGGACTATCACCATGATCTAAAGACAGAGTAATTTTATATTTCATGTCCTTCCCAGGAGCCCTCAGAGAGTCTGGAGATGGAAAACCAATACAGCAGATACTTTGTGCCTGACAAAGAGAAGAGGCAAACAGCCCCCCAGAGCACAGTGAATTCCTGATAAGAGGCAATAAATGGAGAAGGAACTTGGGGGACAGGCAGGGACTTTGAAGAGAGAGGCTACAAAAGAAACACATCTCCAATAAAAAGGGTATCAAACTCAAAGTGATTGTGAGAAGCAGGAAAGGCTGAAATACTTGCTGAATCTCATTAGTAATGGGATCTGAAGGATGAGTTGCCAAGTCCTGTCAATGTGCTTAGGAAATATGGCCCTGCTTTTTATTCACATTCCTGTCAGATGAAAAGGGAACAGAAGGTATGACACCAACACCTGAGTAACATGAACAGGCTGAGCAAGCTGCATCCCCTCTCCAACAGCCCTGATCTGAAAGCACAGTGGAAAATTAGGGAGGGCTCGTGTTTGTAACCAGAGTACTCAGAATATATCACCAAGTGTGGACTTGAAAAGGCAGCAAATACTCCTGATATAGACCCTCCTTCTTCAGCTACAGAGGATAAGATACTTTCTGATGCCTTCACCTCCTTTTTCTTTCATGAGACTTGTTAGAAAAAATTAATTCCTCTCATTTCATCATCCCCCAGCTGTAAGTCTGTCAGACAGTGCTTCAGGTGACTCAGGCTGGAACAACAGTATCAATCACCTGCTGGAAACCTCAGACATCCTTTTTGGGAGCCACTGTCCTGGGACAACCAAGTCAGATTTCTCCTCTAGATGTGGCAAAATCCTGACTTGATCCAGAATTTTCAGTATAAGGACTTGCAGCCATAATGCAGAAATCTGGGCCAACAGACTCAGGTGCCCATGTCTCCAGCTGGGAAATGGTTTCCTATCATATTCAGTACTTAGTATGGTGATTTTTACTGTTTTCTTTCCTGAATTAGGATAAAAATCCAAAAATTTAAAACCAAAAGGTTTTTTTAAACAATTAATTAGAGCAAAGTGGTTTCAACCAGGGAAAAAAGAAAAAGCACAACGAGAAATGCTCAGAACTGTTAAATCATAATACAGACCATCTTTAAACTTTTAACTGACAGTGTAGTTGAGTTTTTTCCAAAGCTAAACTTTTCTGTAAACATTTGAGGTTTTCAAATCAACATTTTTCAGAAATAAAGACAGAGATCAGCAACTGTTTTCTAAAATGTAAATCTGCCCTGGTAAACGTGGAAGAAATATAAAGTGCTTATATATAAGGACTCCCATGACAGGTGCAGGCAAAATATTTCAGAAGAGTCAGAACGAGAAAGAAGGAAAAATTTACATACTTATTTGTCAAGAACAAGTAAAGCATTGTTATTCATATTACATCCTATACGACTGTGGTGTTTGGTTGTTGGGTTTTTTTTCCTGACTGGAATTTTACTTTGAAAGCTGCTTTTTAAAGGTCCCACCAAGTAGAAAGTCTACAAAGATGATTTTTCTATATTGTTTTAGACACAACATCACCTTAATTTGAAATCATTGCCCACTCAGGTTCACCATACTCGTGGAGTCCTGGGAGCCATCTCCCATTTGGAAAAGTGTGGAGTGGGAAAGAAGAAAGTCCACACTGAAAATGTCAAGTTACACGTGAAGAGCTTGAAGGAAAAGTTACTTCTTTTCTAGTTCTTCTAGTTACTGCTGTATAATGTATTCCACTTAAAAGTATGGTCTCACAAGGATTTCACTTTTATTTCATAAATTAAAATCATATTAAATGAAAGGACAGACTTGACAAAGGCAGTGGCAAGCCTTCAAATTCTGGTCAGAACTGCAGCAATCCCTTATGCTGTCAAGTACAACTCCTCTCTGACAGAATGTACTGCAAATTTTATGAGAGAAAGCCAAAGCCAATTCTTGTATCATCCATTAGAGCTCCTCTCAGTCTGGGTGAGTTCTGGAGGAGTGCAAGTTTTCCAGTTATTTCTCCATGCTGGTAAATAGCAGTTTACTGCTGTTCCATCTTTGGAGAAACTATAACTGCCACCTTTAAATCATTAACCTCTGCAAAACTTTCCTGCTCCAGCATTTAGCAGAGACAACCACCAAAAATATCAGTCTGACACTGTAATGAGAACTCAGTTGATGCTGCACCTAAAATCACACAGTGAAATGCTGCTGCAGAACTCTGTGTACCCTGCTTAGTAAATTGTGCAAGGAAAACTGACCTTTACAACATTCTGCATTTATAAACGTGCCAGGATTAGGGTGTCTGCCAATCAAAGCCAGAGGTGCAGCTCAATGTTGCAGTGGAGGTGGTATGATGACCAGGAATTGGAATGATCCAAGAAGTGAAATGCTTTCATGAAAAGAAAGGGGCTCTCCCATGCTCTCCTAAGCAGCTGCTAGGGCTTAACTCTCCAGGTCTGCTGGGTATAAATAAAAGCTGAAATAAGGGATATTCCAGAACCAGCTGGACACAACCCTGTGCCCTGTGCTCTGGGAGGGCCCTGCTGGAGCAGGGAGGTGGCACCAGTGACCCGCTGTGGTCCCTTCAGCCTGACCCATCCTGGGGTTCTGTGAAGCTGCCCAAACTGAGTATCTACACACACACACAGCTTGTTTTGTAAGGAAAACCAGAAGCTTTTTTTTGACTCCTCAATCTCCATAAAAGAAAAAGAACAAAACAAACAAAACAAACAAAACCCAGACAAAAAAAAAAAAAAAAAAAAAAAAAGACCAAAATAAACCCAAAGAAAAAGAAAAAAGACCATGGCTATATATACACAAACAGCCTACTACAGTGTAGTGCCCCTCATATATCCATTCATGGAGCATTCTTTTTAACTCAGTCTGCTGCACAATCTTATTTCATCTACTTGATGTCTTGCATCAAAACAGAACCAGGCTAACATAGGGCAGATGGAGGAGGAAGAACACCTAGCAATGCTGAGCACCTTCACATGCTTCAGGTGTTTTTGCAACTGAAGAAAAATTTCAATTATTTTGGGGCAAGTTTCTCAAGCTATAGGTTCTGCCTCTTTTTCTTGTCCTGAGGCAGAGAACTCGTGTAGAAGCCCCGAAGATAAGAGGACTGATGTGCATCTCTTGAATGTGGATAACTGGATAGCTGTGGAGCCAAGCAAGGATTGTTTGTACTGTGCTGTGAGACAGAACTTGATGCTTCCTCTCCTCTCCTCTCCTCTCCTCTCCTCTCCTCTCCTCTCCTCTCCTCTCCTCTCCTCTCCTCTCCTCCTCTCCTCTCCCTCTCCTCTCTCCTCTCCTCTCCTCTCCTCTCCTCTCCTCTCCTCTCCTCCTCCTCTCCTCTCCTCCTCCTCTCCTCTCCTCTCCTCCTCCTCCCTCTCCTCTCCTCTCCTCTCCTCTCCTCTCCTCTCCTCTCCTCTCCTTTCCCTCCCCTCCCCCTCCCTCTCCCCTCCCTCCCTCTCCCTCTCCCTCTCCTCTCCTCTCCCTCTCCCTCTCCCTCTCCCTCTCCTCTCCCCCGGCTATTCCCTCCCTCCCTCTCTCCCGTCTCTCCCGGCACCGGGAGATGGCGCCGGCCGCCCGCGCTACCGCCGGCCCCGCTGCTCCCGGGGCTCTGGGCCCGAGCCCGGCCTGGGAGCAATGCCTGTTTCCGGGCCTACACCCCTCTGCCGCCCCTCCTCTCCTCGCCGCAGTCCCAGCCGTGCGCGACCCCCGCTTTAAGCCGTGGTGTTTATGCCTGGCCGGCTCCGAGCCCTCAGGCCGCCCTGTGCATCTGTCACGGTCTCCCGGTCCCGCCGAGCCGCGCCGGCTCTGGGCGCGGGGCTGCCCGCACCCTCTGCGGGAGCGGCAGCGCTGCCACCCACACCCTGCGGCTGCCTCAGCCCTTGGGGGAACACCCTGCGCACTCCGGCGTGTGCTGCGCCCACACCGCGCTCAGCAGTGCCCTGCAGTCCCCAGGCTCCCACCTTCTCCCGTTATCGACCATTTCTAGCCTTCTCCTTGTTGCCTGTGCTGTGTAAAAGACGAGGAAGGGGCTGCAGACAACAAAACCCAGCGGGCTTGTTTCAAGCTGTGAGGAAAATTAAATGTTTGGACTTCACTGTTGCTGAACTCAGGGAGTCACTTTCAGTATAGAATCATCTCAGAATCGTGCACTAGTTTGAGTGGGAAGGGACCTTAAGGATCTTCTCATTCCAGCCTCCCAGGCACGGGCAGCGAGACCTTGCTCTGGACCAGATTGCAACCCCCTTCAAATCCTTTGATGGGGATCACTCCTGTGACCAAGAGAGACAGTGGCAGGCCTTAATCAGTCTCCATTTCTGTTGTCCATCTAAACAATCATCAGAGTCCCCCTCAGACTGATGCCATGTGTCAGCAAAGGGGTACGTACCATCAGCTCCCTGATGAAGGCTGACTGGCAGTTCAGACATATCTGGTTCACAGGACAAACTCCAAGCAGTTCAAGGGAAATATCCTATTTACATCCTTTTCCATGGATGACATCTGTGCTGAGTTGAGGAAAGGAGGAAAAATTGTGGGTTTAATACCCTAGAATGTTTTGGGGAATGGTTTGGGTTGGAAGAGACCTTAAAGATTATGTCTTTCCACGCCCTGCCATGGGCAGGGACACATTCCACTATCCCAGGTTGCTCAGAGCCCCATCCAGCCTGGTCTGGGACACTGCCAGGGATGGAGCAGCCACAGCTTCTCTGGGAAACCTGTGCCAGGGCCTCACCACCCTCACAGGGAACAATTCCTTCCCAATATCCAATCTAACCCTGCTCTGTGTCAGTGTGAAGCCATTGCCCTTGTCCTGTCACTCCAGGCCCTTGCCAAGAGTCTCTCTCCATCTTTCCTGTGGCTCCCTTCAGGCACTGCAAGGCCACAGTGAGCTCACCCCAAAGCTTCTCCTCTCCAGGCTGAACAATCCCAATTCCCTCAGCCTTTCCTCCCAGCAGAGCTGCCCCATCCCTCTGATCCCTCGGTGTCCCTGCTCTGGCTCCAGCAGCTCCCTGTCCTTCCTGTGCTGGGATCCCAGGGCTGGAGGAGCTCTGCAGGTCAGGCTGAGCAGAGAAGAGCAGGGAACAGAACATATCTTAGTATATAATAAGACACCATAGTATCTTAATAACAGGTTTTTAAGATATCCTTCCCTTTTTATATAACATTATATATTAATATACCTGATTATTTTCAAATCATTCCAGCTGCACTATTGCTTTTTGATACTAACATTGGATGAATTTTATTTTTTTAGTCATCAGAATGTACCCAGCTGAGAGGAGATGAAGCAGCCAGGCTGCATCCCTGAACCAGAGCAAATCCAAGATCAGAGCCACGAAGGTGCCACAGGTCTGGAGCAGGAAAGCTGGCTGGGGTTTCCACACAGCACAGACTTTGTGCATCTGGGAGCAAACCAAGCCATAAACTCAGAGAAGCCAAATATGCCTGGATCCCCATGGGCAGTGCTCAGCTGAGGCAAAGTTTGAAAATCAACCCCAAAAGCCAGCACATGCTCACCACTCACAGCTTAGGATGGTGTAAAAACCACAATAGAGTGGGTTGAGGGCTCATTATTTAAAAAATGTAATAAAGGTAAAATGTCTCTTCATTCCAATGTGGTGGTCTAGGATTTCATGGTAAGAAATGCATCATGTTCTCTAAAGGTTTCCTTCTCCCATGCAAGCACTGTATTTTCTGACAGGGATAAATAAATATCCCCAGATTAGTTTCCTGCTTGTGCCTCAGCACAACCAACCATACACTTGTAGTAAAAGAGATTGTTTCGATAGGTTCAGGAAGAATATTTGAAAATAAGTCTTTAAAGATATAAGGCAAAGCAAATCTGTTCTCAGCATTCTCATTCCCAGTTTATAGATACTTGGGATCTCATCATTCCTCTCTCTGTTTTTTTTTATTTAATTCAAGCAGCATGTATCACCTTATATTAAAAACACCCCATTAGAAAAATGAAGCAATATTTGTATCAATTTAACCTACTTTTCAGATATTTTGACAGAGGTTCTGGGCTTAATGCAGACTGCTGCAAAAGGATTTTTTTGTTTGCACAGAAAGAAATCTGCTTATGATAGTTAAAAACAAAGGAGATAGGTCAGACTAGTCTGACCAACTGCCCCTTTAATCAAATATAAGCTCAGTTTAGGGGATTTTTTAAAATGAATTTATCCTGATCCCTAAGACAACTTGGCCCAAGAAATAGGAATGCAATATCCTTTCTACAACACTCCTTATCATTAACTGCAATTTTAAATAACAACCTGGGTTATTAATGTTACTGACCATGTTAAACTCTTTCAAAAATCTTCTGTCTCCTATTAAAAACAAAACAAAATATGTTATCTTCTATTTCTTTCCAACACCATTGATCTTCTCCTAGTTTTGTGCTTTGTTTTATTCTCCAAGCTGGAGTTTCTTGCAAATAGGATTGTCCAGTTTCTGCTCTGAGAACCATTCCTGCATTTTTCCCTGCGTTCATTTCCAGTGAGGAAACATGGATCACAAACTTTTCAACAACTGGGAGCTGGAGGAGACAAGAGCGTGGCTGAAACTGAAAGAAGATTATTGCAGATAAAATGATGGAAAAACAGGAAAGAATTTGGCTGAACTGCAGATGTGTGGTCAATGCTTGGACTTGATGACCTTGTGGGTCTTTTCTGCCCTTAATGATTCTCTGAAAGACTGAAAAGCAAGATCAAAAGGCAGGGAACAACATGGAGGAAGAGGAAGACAGGCATTTTTAGCCTTTCACAGAATCACAGAAGTTTATTCCTAGTCAATATTCAAGCTCTTAGTTAAAAGCTCTTCCATCTACTGGTGTAGCTAAATGTAAATGAGGCTATCCAAAAGAAAAGATGGGGATTGTTTCTGGAAGAGAAAGAGACCAGTTGCTGTTGGATTTGGTACCAAGAAAAATCATGGCACACCATTCAACCCCTAAAATAGACAAATCACACCAAATCTGGAGAAGCTGTTTAATTTTGAATATTATGAATGAAAAAAAAAAACCAAAAAAAGGAAAACTGAGCACTTATCTCTCTTCCAGTATTGTCTGGGTTTGTGTTCTAGTGCTGGATCCTGCTAAAACTTGCCTGAAGGTGGAGTGCTCAGGTACAGTTTGAATTCCTGGGACCAGCCAGAGCTCTAAGCTCTCAGGGACTCAGCACTCAAACCCACCTTCACCCAGGCAGTTTTTGAGTGAGAATTAGAATTGAATATTAGACATGCAGAAAACTATCAGTGCAGAAGTTATCACAGAAAAGGCTGGTGAAGAAAAACAATAGCAACCTCCAGAAATGTGGACATGCTGAGGAAAAATAAAAAGCTTAAGGAAAAGGACACTTCCCACAAAGTTTATAATGGCTCTTAATAAAGGTGCAGACCCCTACCTTACACTGAGTGGCTTTCTCATTGTCCTCTTACACTGTTCTATGTTTAGCTGTACTCACATTCTAATTTGCTGCTAAAAATAATAGTGATGAAGTAAATAAATATATTTATCTGTCACGTTAGTTTCACTGGCATCATGATCAAAATGACAGATAGTGGGTTTAGACTGGATATCAGGAAGGAATTCTCCCCTGTGAGGATGGGGAGGCCCTGGCACAGGTTTCCCAGAGCAGCTGTGGCTGCCCCATCCCTGGCAGTGTTCCAGGCCAGGCTGGATGGAGCTCTGAGCAACCTGGGATAGTGGAAGGTGTCCCTGCCCTTGGCAGGGGGTGGAACTGGATGATTTTTAAAGTTCCTTCCAACCTCCAGGCCATTCTATGATTCATTAAATATCTTCTGCATGTTTTTTCTTTCTCAGGAAGGACACTATTCCTGACAATCTCCATACCCATCTACAGGATCAGGACAAAAAATGGCAAAGCCTTCACCTGCAGTCACAAGACTGAGCAAATCTGACGTTATTGCTCTGAAAACTGCACATGCTGGCTCAATCTCCAGATATGCACATGCATTATGAATCTTGGTTGAGTTTCAACTCCTGCCCAGAATAAAAATACCAAAAAAAATTGGCCAAACATGGATGTAAGCATATCAGCTTTGATACTGGGTGCTGGATTTTCCTAGAAATTAATCCTCCATTAAAGCAACAGATGGCCCTGTGTTGTTCCAGGGGCTCAGGGCACACATGAGGGGCTGGGTGACTGATGGACTTATGAATGACTGGGTCTGCATAAACCTTAAGTTGGATTAGTATAAGCTCATGCATGTCAGAAAGGGTTTGCAGTATTGACATTTCATGTCAGCTTTGTGAGTCCAGACTGGTCTCAGCCCCACACAAGGCTGTGTCACGTGGAGGGGACAGCGTAGGAATATGTAGGAATAAACACATCCTGGCAGCTTTACTGACTGCCTGGGTGCTCTCAGCCAGCAACAAATGAAGTCCCTGCTGATTCATCCTTTAAATCAGTGACAGCTACTTAATTAACAGGACCACAGCCAAGCTGCTTAGGACTAGCACTGACCCTTCTTAAGGAAAGGAAAGTTGTGCAGCACATTTTGAAGGGCACCTCCCAGCAAGCCCATGGCTCAGATTTTGGGTGCACCAGGGGAGGAATGGTAGCAGAGAGAAGCACAAGGTTGTGCCTGCACTTACAGAGCTGGGCAGGACCATCTGAGCACAGGGGGCTCACAGCCCTCTCCTACCTGACTCCACGAGGCACACAGAGATTCCTTGGATAATGTCATGACCTTCCATGGATTCCCTCAACCAGAGTGTTGGCTGTTCCCCAAATGCTTTCACAACCCAAAGAGCATTTACAGGAATTATAAAGGGTCAGTAACATGCTCTCCAAAGACCATGACAGCCTCTGCTACAGACAATTAAATCCCCTTCCTTGAACACCTTTAAACAGTTTTCACCTAAATGGTTCTTAAATGACAGGTGCAAAACCTGCCAGCTGCATTAAACCCATGATTAAGGTACAAGTTATCCAGGCTCCAAAGACCTCATAGGGGATGAAAAGCCATCCAGTCCTGGGGTAGCATCACAGGAAGGACAGGGAGCTGCTGGAGCCAGAGCAGGGACACCAAAGGATCAGAGGGATGGAGCAGCTCTGCTGGGAGGAAAGGATGAGGGAATTGGGATTGTTCAGCCTGGAGAGGAGAAGCTTTGGGGTGACCTCACTGTGGCCTTCCAGTGCCTGAAGGAGCCACAGGAAAGATGGAGAGAGACTCTTGACAAGGA
Source organism: Luscinia megarhynchos (assembly GCA_034336665.1). Classification (NCBI taxonomy): domain Eukaryota; kingdom Metazoa; phylum Chordata; class Aves; order Passeriformes; family Muscicapidae; genus Luscinia; species Luscinia megarhynchos. The sequence continues at coordinate 8,808,084 of CM067564.1, read as the reverse complement.
CCTGGAGTGACAGGACAAGGGGAATGGCCTCACCCTGACACAGAGCAGGGTTGGATTGGATATTGGGAAGGAATTGTTCCCTGTGAGGGTGCTGAGGCCCTGGCACAGGTTTCCCAGAGCAGCTGTGGCTGCCCCATCCCTGGCAGTGTTCCAGACCAGGCTGGATGGGGCTCTGAGCAACCTGGGCTAGTGGAAGGTGTCCCTGCCCATGGCAGGGGTGGAAACTGGATGAACTTTAAGGTTCCTTTCCAGCCCTGGCTGGAAATTCTGTGATTCTAAACCTCACCTCATCTTCTAAAAAGCTCCCATGTTCATGTGAAATGGTGTATACAGGCCAATAAAGTGCATAAAAATCCCCCACCACTTGCAAAAGTCCTCCCAGTCCATTTCAGAAGCAGCTGTTCCAGGGTGGATGGGGTCAGTAAACACGGGGAAGGGGCCAGAGTGGCACAAAGATGTTTGCCAGCAACGTGGTTCTGCATCCAGCCAAACACTTGTCAAGATCAGTAAGGGGGGGCAAAAGGAGACCTTGTCTTGTTAAATTTACAGCTGTGGGCAGAATGAAAGCAATTTGCTTCCAGACATTTTGATTCAGTCTTTTTTAAAAAGCCTAGTGTTTAAATAATCATGCTTAGTATGGCTTTGAGAGAAGCTCTGATTATGCTAATAATAACAAAAAAAAGTGTAATAAATTTTAATGCACCAATGTTTGGCAACAGTTTGAAGTTCTGTTCCTGTATACTTCATGAAGAAAAGCACAGAGTTAACCTCAGCTTTTACTTCCACAAGCACAAATGTCCCCAGTCTTACTTCCTACCTTCTTGTTCTCCCTGTGCTTGTAGGGCAAACAGGGGGAGGTGAGGGAGAAGAACACCTTTTTCCACTAAATTCTTTGCCATAAAACACTGAATCACACTTTCTTCCACAGCTGGAAAAGCAAAAAACTTCCCAGTACCATCTGCAACTCCACATCATTTTCCTTCCCAAGAATAGAAGCTGGATTTGTTTCTTTTCCCCATAACTCTATAAAACCCTATAAAATACTGGCCACAGGTGCACACAGAGCCCTCCAGCACTGCCAGTGTCACTCAGAGCTCCTTGGCACCACATGGGCTCCTGCTGGGGGCAACTTGCAATGGGCCTTTCACCTCCCTGAAATCTGGGGGGAAAGAACACAGAGAACAGTTTTTATTTGCCATTAAAAGGGGGGGAAGTGTCAGCTGCCAATTTATTCAAGACAAAGGAAGCAAGCAAATTGATCACATCTAAACTATCATAGAAGACTAAAGCACCATCAGAAGGCTAAAGCCAGTCATGCCAGAGGCTTGGAAAAAACCTGGAAATCAAGGCAAAATTTAATTAATTTGAAGAAGTAGCAGCAGAGTTTATTTTCGCTGCAAAAAAAAAAAACAAACTTGCCAGTGGCAGAACACAGACTGTCCTCCTGGCCAAAGGCAACATAATTTGGCATGAAAATAAGTTGTAGTTACCAGAGCAACAAAGGATCTCCAGACCTGAACTCTGTCCCACACCACTCCCATTGCTGCAGGAAGAGGGGACTGGGGAATTGTCCACGCTGTGTGACAGCTGAGCCCTGACATGTACAGGCCAAGACTCTGATTCCCTCATCCTGAATATCATCCTAGATGAACTTTAGAAGAGCAAAGCAAAGAAACTTAACAGTCCACAAACAATCCAGAGGCTAGAAATTATTTAGCTGGAGTATTTGGTGGGTGTACACGTTACACTGGAAGAAAATGAGACCTAGAAAAATGTACTGCAGTCAAAAAGGAAGAAATTCAGATTAAAAAAATCTTCAATTATAGATTTCACAGCAGATACTGATTCCTGCCTTTGCTGACTTGTCTGTTAGATTTCCTCCATGCTCAGCCTTCCAAGCCTTTTTATTCTGCCTTCTATGTACAGGGAAATCTCCTGGTCATAATGTGTAAATAGCATTCCATGTCTTTCTTGGTATATCTCTTTAAAACTTTGCCCCTGCTCTCTCCCTTCTAGACAAAGGACAGACAGCTGGTGTTCCATGGCTTGTTATACTAATCTTAATCAGTTCACAGCTCCCGTGCAGCCCTCCTGGCAGCTCAGCCCTCCCTGGACACGCAGAGAGCTCTGGGGCAATAAACAATATTTATCATCGTATCGAAGCACCGAGCCCCGAATGCCTGACGTATCTAGGTGCTGTCAGACAAACAAGGAAATCATTTGACACAGCTTTTGTCACTGCCATTAAATCATCTGAAGGGGTTTGGTTTTGAAGAGCTCAGCAGCGCAGCTCTGCCCTTGCCATCTTCTATTTTTGTTTGCACAAAGTGCTCAGCATCGCCACGTCAGAGGCACAGATGTTGCACTGCTGCTTTCAGTGGAGTCAGCCCCCACATATCCAAGAGCAGTTCCTGGAAAATTTGAGTTTTATCCATTTGTTTGCAGGCTGGTATCTTGTATGGAAGCTTAAAAATACATGCACACAGCAGAAGAAAAAGAGGCAGCCAGTGTTACAAGGGCCAGACTTTGAGCTAGGACCAGGAAATCAAAGCTTGATGGAAAGCAAAATATCTGTAAGTCTTGGTTTAGAAGGTTTCCCTTAAAGCCACCTTTGCAGCATCCTGATTTTGTGGCACACAGCTTCAGCCTGATCTTTCCCCTTGCTTGGCTCAGTCATGTTTGCCAAGGGAGCATTTGCCCTGCAGCCACTCATTACAAGCCACTCATCAGCTCCCGAGCAGTGGCTGCCATCAGCTGATTGTCTGGCTAGGGCGACAGTTTGCTCAGAGGCAGGAGCATCCACTTGCCTAACATTTCTCCAGAGCTCTGTCCAAGCTTCCCTACAGAGCAGTGCTTCAAAGGAGACTGAGTTCCTGAGGCTCTCTCTCATCAGCCAGTTGTCTTTGTGCCTGCTGGTGTCACTGGCTAACTCACTGCTGAGCAAAGGAGCAGCTCCCCAGCTGTTCTGTACGTGTTCTGAGGGAGCAGCCGGTGCTCCCACTCACCTTTCTGGGAGCTGAAGGCACCATGCACCAAAAAGGCTTTACAGATGTGACTCAGCCCCTCTCCAGGAAAATCCAAAGCTGTCTGGTCACACTTAGAGGAGATTCACAGCACACTTCAGAGCATAATGAAGTCAGACCTGATTTTTCACAATTTAACATTAGTCTCTAGTCAAAATTCAAACTGTGACTCTCAGAAATTGTGCCCTCTCTATATCTGAGCAAAAGGGCTGCTGGTATCCAACCCATAATGCTGATATGTATTTGGAGCACCTTTTAATGAGTGCAGGGACTTCAAAACAGCTGTCATTTAGAAATGTACAGTCATCATTCAGTGCAATGTAAAAACACAGGCCCTTTAACTATTAGGTGCCAGTTGAGAAATGGAAACTTTTGGTTCTGTTTGCATTTTGCTCATAAGAAGAACCACTCTGGAAGGTAATGAAATATCTTAAAAAACACTGTCAGGGCTACTTATTTTCTATATTAAACAATTTGTGTAATCTTCCTGGGGAAAAACTGAACCTTACACTGCTTCTATGCAGAGGATGACTTTGTCTCCCAGTAAAAAGCCAAACAAGCACAGAGGGCTGGAATATCTTTCTCACAACTAGGGATTCAGAACACGGGGTTGATGTGGCAGAAGGAGATGCAGAAGCAGCCACAGTATCACTGGATGGGAGGTCCCAGTAGGATTATTTTTTATTCACAACCCAGAATTGAGCAAGGAAGGCTTTCTGAGAGCAAAGAGGACACAAGTGGTAGCTCCTCTGGCCTGAGGGTAAAACATGTGCCCTTTGGCTTGAGATGAAATTTGCAGAAGGAGGACTCAGCCCGAGGGACACTGTGCTCACACATGATGCTAGAAACAGAAAACTTCCTCATTTATCATGTCTGTGGTTGGATTTGCTCCATTCTGTGCTGGTTGACAATTTCCAGCTCTTGTGGTGAATTCTCTTAGCAATGTTTTTCAGCTCCATTCAACACCTTCCCTTTCTTTTAGTTTATTTTACCAGTTTGTTCTCCTTATCCCTTCCTCTTAACGTGCAAAAGCAGTGTTGTTGGATACTGCTGGGAACCAGGGAAAAAGCATCCTTGAAGCCTTGCCTTTCTCAGCCTTCACAAGGATAAGAAATTATAACAATGGTTATGCACCTGCAGGGTGTGTGAGAGACGTAATGTTTTGCAGAAAGCATGTTTTCAAAGAGGTGTTGTCTTCTTGGACCAATGAGCCTTTTCTATTCTGTTTTGCATGAACTACCCTATATAGTATAGTGTTTATTTAGATAAAGCTCTCTTTTGCTTCTCCATTACACAAAGAACTATGTTGCATTATCCTTTTTGCTGCTCTCCTATAGCCTCAAATGCAACAAGCAGCACATTTATCATGACACTCACATGATTTTTGCTGCCAGTGTACTCTGCTCCCTCTGTGATGATGCTATTCACATCACCTAGTTTGGGGGTCCAGTCTTCCCAGGTGTCCTCTGCAGGGACAGGGGGAATAAAGGCACTCCACAAACACAATTCAAATTCCCTGCTGCTGTGTGAAGGACAAGAAGAAACCAAGGGTGACCACAAGAAGGGCAGAGGCAGTGCCCACCTGGCCAGAGCACCATCCCCCAGGGCCTGAGCAGAGATGGGCAACACACTCCATTTGATGGTGCAAACAAATCAAAACCCAGGTCAGCCCTGAAACTCCACTCAGCAGGATGGGGCTGGGTGCTGGAACACCTCTAACACTGTCAAGGGTGTGTGCTCAGGCTTGGGCTCACAGAGAGGCAATGGGGCAAAGAGCAGAAGGTGCATGTGGGGAGGCTGCAGCTCAGGGCAGTGAAACCTTCACAGTGCTCAGGGCCACAGTAACCAAACACCACAGTCAGGGTCCTGTGAGTGTCATGCAGCCTCACTTGCTGTCCTGTGTGCTGCAGCAAAGCTCCCTGGGTGGGCTGGCACTTGTGCTGGAGGCAGAGCACACAGCAAAGCCAGTGCCAGTGCCCAGGAGCATCGCCCTGCAGCTGGGGCTCACCTGGCTGTGTGCTGCCTGTGCCTCTGCTCTGCCCTCAGCCACTGCCTGCACCTGCTGCTGTGATCTCGGTGCTACAGACCTGGGGGGTCACTAAGGCTGGAAAAGAGCTCAAGGATCAGTGAGTGCACCCTGTGACAGAGCACCACTGTGTCCCCCCGCCCAGAGCACTGAGTGCCACCTCCAGTCATCTCTGGAACACCTCCAGGGATGGGGACTCCATCTCCTGCCTGGGCAGCCCCTTCCAGTGCCTGAGCACCCTTTCCATGGCAAAGAACTCCTCCTGATGTCCAGCCTGAGCCTCCCCTGGCACAGCTTGAGGCTGTTTGCTCTCATCCTGTCCCTGTTCCCTGGAGCAGAGCCTGACCCCCCAGCTGTCCCCTCCTGTCAGGAGCTGTGCAGAGCCAGAAGGTTCCCCTGAGCCTCCTTTTCTCCAGGCTGAGCCCCTTTCCCAGCTCCCTCAGCCCTCCTGCTGCTCCAGCCCTTCCCCAGCTCCGTTCCCTTCCCTGGACACGCTCCAGCCCCTCAGTGTCTTTCCTGTGCTGAGGTTCCAGCAGTGCCCCAGGCTCTGAGCAGTGGCCCCAGCAGTGCCAGCACAGGGGACAGTCCCTGCCTGGCCCTGCTGCCACCCCATGGCTGCACAGCCCAGGTGCCATTGGCCTCTTGGCTATCTGGATCATGTTCAATTAGTGCCCAAAATCACTGGATTCTTGCCTGACCCAAGAACCTTGGTTATCATCTGATGTTGTTTGGATCTGTGGGATTGTGCACTTGATGGGAGTGCTACCCCAATCTGCCTCGCCCTTGCTGCTCCCTGACACAGGGTGGAAAGAAAAAACGATTTCTGGAATTCTGGAAATACCAAGCAAATGTAATTTTGCTGGGGTTTTGTCACCTTGTCCCTGATTTTGACATCCACCTGTTCACAGGGACACACACATCATCAACACATTTCCACAACGCTGCACACAATAATGTCAAACAGGTGAGTGTGAGGGTGGGAGCCAGGATCCTGTTTTATGGGAAACAGGAATTCTGGAGGAGTAACTGAACTCCCGTGGGGGAGAGGTTCTCCTGCTGCTTCACAAGGACAATCACAGTCAATGATAAAATTCATTCTCTCTGCTCTTTTTTTCAGAATTGCATTTTGCTTACAAACTAAATAACTACTTAATACAGGATAATAACATTTATCTTTTTTTTTTTCTTTCCAATTCCCAGATACTTAAATTATACAATCTTAAATCACTGCATACCCAGATAGAGTGGGTATTAGAAATTAAAGGACTTGGATTCCAGTAAAGCCTTCATTAAATTTGGCCCATCTCAGTTTCCCTCTGAAATGGATAGCAAAAATTCCAGAAGCTAAAAGAGCCCAGGTGATGGATTATATTAAAGAGAGACATTGGCACAGGTCATAAACCAACTGAAAATGGTCCTTTCAAACCCACTGTGAGGTGACTGCCAAGGGATAAAAATCAGAACATTGGTCACCCTTTTGTGGCATTTTTAATTGGCTACTTGCATCCCTTTCATTGACTTTCTTTTCAGGTTCCATTGTCCCCATTGATTCACAAAGTTTCATTCATTCATTCATGGAATGAGGTTTGGCTGCAAAAAGAGCCGCCTCAGAAACAGATGAGTCATGAGAATTTTCAGGAAATAAGCAGGAAGGAACTACCCAATGAAAGACAAAGGAAAACAACACTGCACACTGACTCTGGGTGTACAAAACTGTGCAAGTCCAATGGAGTTGCTGTTGGCCACATGGGAGCCTTAACTCCCCTGAGACCATTAACTTTTGCAGGCACAGTTGAGAAGGGAAGATTTATTTTTAAACAGTTTTAATCACTGATATTTGCTCCATTTTTATGATGAAAATGAGGAAGGACAGAGAAAATGTTCCTAATATAGATGTTTTTCTCTTAAAACTTGTCCCTCAAGATCTTCCATCCTGCCAACTGCTACTTTTCTAGCAATTACTCCTAATGATTCTCCTAGCACTAAAGGAAATCACTTCAAAATGTGTACATACAAAAGCATGTGTAGTTAAAATATTTATAAACAATATATTGTAGTAATTATTGCATATAATAAATATATATCAATAATATAATGTGTATAAAAATATGATATGCAAAATCCCCAGAGGGAAAGGATAGAATTCTTTTCCTTGTTTTTCAATTCCTAGATTTCACATTTCATAATACAGATATTAGATAATTATGATAAAGAGTATTAAAACATCTGGTCAAATTCCAACAAATTTCCCTTTCCATTTCCTTTGGGAAATATTAAAAATCACAACTAGGACAGCAAGCAAAGAAACTTGGCAGAAAGTGATGCATTTTAGGTAAAACTAGGGTCAATTTTTCAATAGAATCCAGAAATTAAAATCATATCATGCAAATGATTAAAAGCAAAAGGGCAAAAGATAAATAAGTTTTTCTTCCTTTCAGCCCGGTAAGACCAGTCATGGAGTGTTCCAGAGCTACACAGGAAGAAGATGAACCCAGATGTGTCTTTCTTTTTTTTGAGCAAAACTCAAGAGGAAGTTTCCTTCTCTCTTCAGAGGTGATTTTTCCCAGGCCTGTATTCCTCCACAGACTCTGAAACTCCCAACATCTGGCTGCAAATTCAGAAGAGAATTAGACAAACTTTCTTGGCAAGACCACTAGACTTTGGGACTTGCTAGGGTGGACACTAGAATCACAAAAATAAAACCCTCTGTGGCCAGAAAAGAGAAAGAAAAAGATAAATAAGGAGGAAGAAAGAGGGGGAAACGGCAGCATAGTAAGAGAAATAAAACTAGATTCCCTCCAGTTTTATTAAACCACCTGCCTTAAGGTCTGTCCTCAGGGCCAGCCTGACAGGGAGGTCAGCTGGGGAATCACAATCCACTTCCTTCTCCCTAAGACTGTTTCCCTGGGACTGCCTGATGCTGGCCACCATCAGAACCTGCAGGATGGGATAAAACTCTTCCATTGATAAAATCTCCAAATCCCCACTGGTATTAGGGTGGGAAATGAATCCTCTTTGTCATGCTGTTCCACAGGGTGTGCTGCCAAGCTGTTCCAGCTTCATGCCTCTGGTAAATTCCAAGGAAAATAATGAGGATTACTGAGCAGGGATGACAAGTGGCATTCACAGGGCACTGCCCCTACTCCAGACACTTTCTAACTTTCTAACCCACAAACACCTTGAGCTTCACAAGTCTACTGGGGTTGTCCTGGTCTACAGCAGCTAAGTCCTCTTAGGTGCTGTTTAAATAGCAACAAAATCCCTTTCTTCACATTTTGCATTAATCCCAAGGAAAGAAATCACAGCTGATTTAAAAAAAAAATAAACAAACAGAACAACAAAAACCACATGGAAATATTCTAGGAGTTTTCTCATCCTTGAAACTTGGCAATCAGCACATTTGAAACACCCATGTTGTTGCTGGGAAGGAAAGAGTGGTTTAGCCCATATTTAAAGAAATGTTTCAAATCTGAACAGAATAAAGAGGGTTTGTAGCCATGGTAACTTCCACAATCATTTATTAAAAAACTATAATATCCCTGAAGATTTGTGACACGATGCAGCAACCATGTCACATTGTGTAAGCTGATGTTATGTCTTGAAAGCCTGAATGACTTGATGCAACCTGGCATGATCCTATGGATATTTTATTTTTTTCTCAAGGGAAATTCCAGCTCTAGTGGTAGGTAGAAGGAAACAAATTTTCACACAGAGTTGGGAAAAGGACACAAACAAATGACAATCGTAAATAATTCCTTAAAATTTGTGCACTTGCAGAGTAATTGGAAGGTGAAAGATAACAGAACATTGTGGCTGCACAGGAAAAAGTTCTTATCCAACACATGGCATCTCCACTGGGACTACACAGCTCCTGGAGTAAGTAGGCAGTGTCTTATTTTTGGTAAAGATAAAGACACCATTACTATAAAAATGTATTACAAATTCAAATTTAACCACTGGTAAGAAATTCTACTTTGGATTTTTTTTACTATTTAGACAGTCACATTTGGACTTTAGAGCTCTCATTTAAAATGAGAGCAAAAAATCTTTGTGATTTGACTTTTTTTTTTTTCCTATTTTGAATGAAAATTAAGACTTGAAAATAATTTTTTGAGCATGTGATCCTGAAAAAAATATCCTTTCTGCTGTCCTTAGAGCTTCAGACAGTGGATCAGGCTGTTCTTTTAATGTTCAGACCAGGCACAATGTATGAGATCAGGGGATTGCCAGTTGAAAAAGGGGGTAAAATTCAGGTCTGATCTGACTCCAGTAGGAGAGGGAGAGGATCCCATGGGTTATTACACTCATGCATTGCAATGAGACATTTCTGACAGAGATGTAGTATTCCCAGAATAGCATCAGAGCAGGCATTGGCTTGGTGCAGACACTTTCTCTTAACTTAGTATTTTGTAAGTTGCCTGAGAATTATCAAGGAACGTGAGATCATTTGAAGCCAATGTACATATTAACAAAATAGTGGTGAAAACTAAAATCATTTCTGCAGCACTCTCAGAAACAGCTTTTCTCCCCCAAAATAGAGGTTTTAAACAGTTTTAAGAGGACTGTTTTATAAGGGAGCTCCAAGAAAACCCCCTTGAAAAACTGTCTTTCTAAGGAGAGTTGTACCAATTTCTTTCCTTGCAAAAAGTTTGACAAAATACTTTTAGGAAAGCATTCTGCATGGAACAGTCTTTCCCTGGCTCTGGAAGGATAATGATGATTTATTCCTGAGAGTGTGGATCTATCAAATAATGGTCAGGGAAGATCACCCACTGCAGTCCTGTTGGACTTGGTCCCAAATGCCCGAGTTGTCTCCATCGTGTGCAGAGACATCATTCTCTCTGTCCCAGAGACGAGCTCCCTGCCTGTGCAATGTGTTCTCTTCGTTGCAAACAACAGGCTGCAGAGCCAGAGCAGCAGGAAGTCACAATAAACTGTATTTCTCTTATCTGGACAAGTTGCCTTGTCCCAGATACTTGTCACCAGTGTCACTTGTGAATGTTCAATGTGTGCTCTGCACCACCATGAGCTTGTGCACAAGTGGTTGGAGAATGGTGAATGAACTCACAAGCCTTTTCCTCTTTCACAAACCTCAGTCACAGTGATTTCTCTCAGGATCTGCCAGAAAATGTTTAGATCACCCACTGGCAATAGGCTCTGCCTTAACTGTCTAAGTGCATGACCACTCCATAAAGGCAGATTTTCCACTCAATAGACTTTAATAGCTAATATTTGCTTGGAGACCTTTTGTCTGCCCTCCACACACAGGACCTGCTTCCTTTTGGAGATAAATCATAAAGAGATGAGCCATAACTGAGACAGAATCTGTCCATTTAAATTTCTGCTCTTCATCATGTGGAACTGTCTAGAACATACCACATGTTCATAGACACTGACAAACAGATTTGAAATCCTCAAAGATGAAGAGAGACTATTGGCCTGGCTTGGAAGGACCTTAAAGATCATCTTGTCCCAACCTCCTGCCATGGGCAGGGACACCTTTCACAGCCTGGCCTTGGACACTGCCAGGGATGGGGCAGCCACAGCTGCTCTGGGAAACCTGTGCCAGGGCCTCAGCACCCTCACAGGGAACAATTCCTTCCCAATATCCAATCCAACCCTGCTCTATGTCAGTGTGAAGCCATTGCCCCTTGTCCTGTCACTCCAGGCCCTTGTCAAGAGTCTCTCTCCATCTTTCCTGTGGCTCCCTTCAGGCACTGCAAGGCCACAGTGAGGTCATCCCAAAGCTTCTCCTCTCCAGGCTGAACAATCCCAATTCCCTCAGCCTGTGCTCCCAGCAGAGCTGCTCCCTCCCTCGGGGGTCTCAGCTGAGTGGAGCAGAATTCCCCCCTCACTCAATCTACTAATCCTCACCTACTGAACCAACTCACTCATCTGACTGCAGCACTGTTCCACTATTCCAAAACCAATAAATGTTTATTCTACTGTATTTTGTTTGATCTGGTTTGCAACAAATAAACCAGTTAAGTTTTATGATATGCCCTTTGCGATGTTATTTTTCTTTGGAATCTAAATTTAAACTAAATCAGTCTCTGGTCCCACCAAAGACAAATATTTTAGAAGTGCTGCCAAAAATGCCTTTTAGCCTGCTGTCTCCCCTTTATAATTATTGATGTTGGCAATAAACCAAGAACACTTTTCTTGGTGTATCAATAGAGCTGTGTTTAATTTGACATTTTACTTGCTGAACAAAAAACTGGTCTCAGTCCCAGCATCATTTTCAAGCAGCAGAATCCATCATTTCTGTGTTTTAACAGCATTTTATTTCCCTGATATCATTTAGGAAATCATTCAATAATTCTCCACTAAATGATGTCCAGGAGGCAGGAGGTTATTTGCAATAGCCCACATCACACTGACAGGCAGTGTCAGGTGCATGAAGGAAATCTCCTGGCACACCCTTATCACTGATGAGGAGCTCTCTGAGCAGGGCAGTGCTGCCCATGCAGGAAACTTCACCCTGCTGTCTTCCCTAGGGCTTGCTCCCACACCAGGCTGCTCCCAGATGCTGTGAATTACTGAACCCCGAGGAGAATTAGGCTTGCAGTCTTGTTCTTACCTTAAAGTGTGAATGGGATGGGGTAAATGTCTGCTTTTGTCTCACGTCTGGTGATGCAGTATTTCTGCCACAGCCACCTTCAGGACATTAATTATTCACTAGAAATGATAAGAAGACTGGCACTCAATAAAAACCTGTCAGGTTTCCAGGTCCCATTCAGATGCTAACATTAACTTTCATCTTTCAAATAATACACATTCAAATTCATTTGCTAACCTATTATTCGGCAAGGGAACTACAGGTCACATTAAAGTTAATTTATGAAATCACTAAGTGAAACCCCACACCTGCCTTTATCTTTCACCTCTGCAGAACATTAGCAGCCTGTATCATGTATCATTTTGCAAATGTTTTTCATTAGAGTCAGCATCAAAGGTGACTAAAGTGAAGCACAGCAGCTGGTTTAAGAAAAGCAGGTCTTGCTTAACTTAATTTCTAAGGTACTTGAAACTGGGCTGTGCCATCCCAAACACTAATTCCCAAGTCATGGGGTGTTCTGCATGTTAGAACTCTGCTTTGAAGGCATTGCAATGCTTCATCATATCAAATATTGAAGAAACATGATCAGTTTGTGCTGCAGCATGGCACTACCACTGACCCAGCCAATTCCTCCTGTCACCTGCCTGTATTAACGTCAGGAGGCTGGAAATGTGGGAAGTGCTGCCTTAAAACAATAGCCACAACTTTCCTGAAGTTCACATGATTTTGTTCAGTCAGGTGTAAGGAAACATAAACAGCCTCCTGTGACCTGCATACTCTCATCATTCCTGCACACACAGTGAAAAGTCAGACATGTCCTCAGAAAAAAAAAGCACAAAATACAGCAGAAAATGTGCTCTGGTTTTCCTCAGTGTAGCTTTCATATTTCCAAGTGGGTAGACAAGCAAGTACGGACAGTATGCAAGTATTTGTAACTTCCCCTTCTGTTTCTAAATTTGCTGAGGGAAATTTGTCACTTTCCCCCTTTTAAGATTTTTACCTCCAGCTTTGGCAAGCTTCAAGTATAGAAATGGGTGTTTTTTCCCCTTCATTCAAGGGAATTGTAGATATACATGGGCTTTCATGATTCTCCTTGGGTGGTGGACAGTTACTGCTCATGAAAGAGGTCGGGATCATTATTTCTATGGTATTTAATATGGCATATTTATCAGCAAAGTTACCTGCACACTCCTCTTCTTCCTGATGTCCAGCCTGAGCCTCTCCCTGGCACAGCTTGAGGCTGTTTGCTCTCATCCTGTCCCTGTTCCCTGGAGCAGAGCCTGACCCCCCAGCTGTCCCCTCCTGTCAGGAGCTGTGCAGAGCCAGAAGGTTCCCCTGAGCCTCCTTTTCTCCAGGCTGAGCCCCTTTCCCAGCTCCCTCAGCCCTCCTGCTGCTCCAGCCCTTCCCCAGCTCCGTTCCCTTCCCTGGAAGGCAAAGAATTCTGAAGACAAATACATGACTGAGAAAGGCTCATGTGTCCTCCCAGATCCACAGGCTCAGTGTCTCCTACCTACACTGCTCACTAAATCTGAATAAAGAACACAAAAACTTGGGAAAGGTAGAATTCCTCCTTTGGTGCTTCCTTAGCAAGTACAGACTGCTTGCTGTTCACAAGGCAGAGAGAACCCTGGGGTTCTCTAATTTCTGGCCACTTTTCTATTTCTTGATGCAAAGTTGAGTTTACTCCAATTTTAAAGGCTTGCCAAGCCTGGAATGGGCTGCCCAGAGGGTGGTGGAATCCCCATCCCTGGATGTGTTCAAGAAATTGACTGGATGACATTTCCTGACAAACACAAACACAAACACAGACAAGCACAGAGCACAAATTCAATGCTTTGGTTTAGTTGACAATGTCAGAAGTTGGCCTTGATATCTTGGAGGTCTTTTCCAGCCTTAATGATTCCATGATCCTGCAGTTCTGTGGAGGGGACCTTAAGGGCAGTTCTTTAAAGGAGTCACGTCTCAAAATGCTGAGCCAAACCAACAACAACCAAATTACTGACCAAAAACCCCACCACTAACCCAAAACTCAAGAAACAGAGGAAAGTCTCACTCAGGAAAGTCTCCCTGTAGGGTCACTGGAAGTTTGATCCTGTACTTGTCTATGATTAGATCAAACATTACTTGATATTAAATATACTGGACACAAGGTAATTCATAACTGACTTGACTGATTTCTTCAGATCCACATTTTATCTGAAATTTTCTCAGAAATTTCTTCAGATACACATTTAATTCCGAAAGTCTTTCCTCTCAAGTGCACAAAGGAAGCAGAATGAGACTAAATCCCAGATGAAAATCTGCCTTCCTCCCCCTAAAGTGAAGAACACTGGTAGTGAACCACAGCAGAACTTTCAGCAGAGACAGCACTGCTTTGTCACAGTGCAGCTCAGATGAAATTGGGAAGAGAGGAGATGGCTACAAAGAGGTTGCACAATAGAGAACTGCTAAAACAAGCTGTTCATATTTTGGAAAAGCAGTAGGCAATCTACTTGCAAACTACTTATCCATAAAAAGATACGATTTTCAGTGAATCTACTTGAAGTGATTTTTTGTTCAATATTCTCTCCCAGGAGAAGAATTCACCCCGCCTCAACTCCACTCCCCAAACCTTAATTTTCTGAAACATACAGGAAGATTAGTGCATAAAGGAGAGACCATCTGTTTCCTTTCATCACTATTCTAAAGATGGTTTCCTCTGTGCAGAAGATTGCAGCCCTTAAGATCTTGAGACTGTAAGCGTTTTGTTATTTAAATGCAAGCAAGGCAGGAATCTAACAGGTCATTATTTCCTTTTAAAATGAGGGAGGGAAGTTGCATCATCAATCATTATCTCACATTATTTCAATCTTATCTCTTTTCAGGCAACCTCAGGCCAGCAGTGTTCATTTTTAACCAGGATTTTGTTTTGTTTTCTTCCTGGAATACCTGGGTGACTCCAGGTAATGAGACACATTTTTAACAGACACACGGGAACCACTGGGAAAATGCAGTTGGAAGCAAATGTGTGTCTGGCACATACTATTAACACTATTTTATGTTTGTAGATGATGAGCTCTTCCCTTTTCATGGGACTGGCACTGTTAGAGGAGATCATTCACACAAATTCAGGAGCAAGTCTGCTTCTTGAGACTTGATGTTCCCAACTCTCACACCACTTAATTCCATCTAGAGGAAATAATGGATTTTACCTCCTTGGATTGTTCCATTTTTAGGGCCAACGTGGAAAGGCTTTTAAACATGGGCAAGCAGAAGCTGGAGCTGTCCCTCTCCTAGGTTGATTTCTGCAGCTGAGGGTTTGAAGGTGCTCAATGTCTAAAGTTTAGGATTGATCAATGGACCATGTATTCAAGGTCCATTGAGATGTATGATGTCACTATCTGGAATTCCCTGCTTCAGCCCAGAAAATAATGTTTCCCTTCTTATCCATAGCTATCCTAGAACAACCAAAATGTTCTACCCATTGGAACATTGCAAATTTGAAAATCTGCACCTGAGGCCTACATGTGATACATTTTTGTCTCCAAAATCCACCCAAATGAGGGGACTTGGAGGAAGAGGGAACAATGTGAGTCCCCACATGGGACAAAAAGGTTCACTTACAGTGACCTGATTCCAGGCTGAAGTCTCAGAGGAAACTAAGCAGAACCATATTACATTCCAGCTATTGCTACTGGGTACCCATTTTACAAAGTGAATTGGCAAATATTTATCATTTAAAAAAAACCTCAAAAATACCCCAGAATATCAGAGAGTTATCAGCCCAGCTGTATGCTTAGCCTGATTGAGGGTTCCTTTCACATTCCTATTTCACAGAATAAAAATGCTACAGGTCAGTCATTCTAAATTTTCTGTAATTATCTGACTATCATGCCTCTTCCTAATATTTTTTTTTAAATTCATGCAGATTTTCCTTTCAGTGTTATCCCTGGACTCTCACAGAGCAGAGGACAATGCCCCTCATCCTCTTCTTTTTGTCTGCCTTTCTCATTGTATCCCCACAGTTTGCACCCTTACCCATTTATCTCCTCTATAAACTGGGGTCTGTATTCCCTCCTTCCACTTTCAGATTAGTAATATTTTGACTATTTATCTTCCAGGATTATACAGTACCTTCTTTGCTGCCCTCTTGGTGGGAATTTCACCCCCACAGAGGAAACCAAATAAAAAAAGCAGGCATGTTGCCTTTGCCAACTTCTGCAGAGACCATTTGGAGGGCCCTGCTGTCCCACAGAACTTAAATTGGGACCTTTCAGCAGCTCGTGATTTTACTTGAAAGAGAAGAAAATAAAAACAAAACCCAGAGCTGTTGAGAGAAGTTTCCCAAGTGAAACTCAGAAGGCAAGGAAAGGAGGTTCTTTTTTAAAACATAAACTGCTATAAACTATAGCACTATAAACTGCTGCCCTGGAATTGGGATAAATTTAGTGTGGATTCATCACTGAGAAGTGACTTCTCCTGGTATGTGAGCTATCTGTGAGCTTCTGAAGCTGTTACAGGGGGGTAAGCAGGCTGGCAAATCTCACTGGATACATGCTCTTGCATGGCAAAATCCAATTTAATCCCTGGAATTTCAGCTTTCCCTGTTCTGTTCTTAGCCAGGCAGCTGCTTTTAGGAAAATCTTTTATCTTCAAGCAAGACAAGGAGCAAACAATATGCACTGCATGTGACTAGAAGCAGAATTTCTACTGCAAACACCGTCTGCTTTGAGCTGAGTTAAGACACCTGATTTTTGCTAAAAAGTGTTCTGGAGGCAAAGGACAGTGGACAAGACAGAAAGGAATCAGAAATTAGAGGCCTAATTAGAGATCTAAGAATAAGATTTTTTTTAAATTTTTTTTTTGTGTGCTTCACAAAATCTTCTAGAAGTTATTTCATGGTGTTGAAGACTCAGATAGGACAAAACACATCTCCTTTGGGAGATCAGCTCTGAGCCAAGAACTTTGCATTTGCAGTATTTGTTTTCCATCTTTCAGTGCTCTGCTGGCTGTCAAAGCAATGCACATTTCATGGAGCATGAGGAGAATCACTGGAGAGAAAGGGGAAAGAGCCACTGAGGTCACTGATCCTGAAGCTGATGTGAGGGCAGATTTTGGGGTTGTCAGGTCAAGTTTTCTTCATGTGGTGAGCAGTTCAATCTCTTTGACCTGGAATCTTCCCCTGCTCACCTGATGTGAACTGGTGAGAGCACTTAAACTTCCCAAGTGTGACAAATGAAGAAAAAAGTCCTTACTTTTGCACTTTGATTAAGTGCAAGTTTGTGGTCTTCCACATTCATCTTGCATTTGCATATCATCAGATAAGTGTTAGGGTGGAGAACAGTCTAAATTTAAATCCTGGGTGGGAAGAAAAAAAAATAGAAAAAAAAGAATTTTTGGGCCACCTTAAGAACCAGAAATTAGTAGGGAACAACGATCATTCAATCTAAGTTTCACAACCAGACATTGAAAGATTAATTTCCTAAACTTCTGAGCAAATAAAGAACAATCCACAGAGACAGAGAAACTTAATGAGATACAATAATCTGGCAAAATACTCAATCAGATTTAGAAAAAAAAAAAAAAAAAAAAAAAACCCTTTTTCTTATATTTTAAGAAGAAAGGGTAAGTAGTTACAACCAAGAGAAAAAAACCAAAACATATTTTGAAGGACATGAAGAAGGGTGAGGGCAGAACATCTTATGAAATTTGCCAAAGCTCAAGGACTAGGTTTTTGGGAAATCTGGAGTTTTAGAACATGTGTAAAAAAATGTTCACTATCAGAGCTCTGCCCTGGTGCCAGACTGTTTTAGCCTTAAACTACCCAAGGGAATGATGCAATCATACCATTTTAACTTAATTTATGTATAGCACAGGCATTTCTGTGCCCCAGTTTGTGACCAAGATAACTCTTCTAACTTGTTGCAGCTCCAACTAACATGAGGTCCAAACTGGATCAGTGCTGCTGAAAGAAAATTGTATTATTTCCCTGAGTTACATTCTGTGGTATCTGAGATATCAAAACAAAATTTCAAGTACTGATAGAAACCTTAACCTCCATTAAGCTTTTCTGGCAACCAAGAAGCAAACACAAGTTCTGTAGCATCAGGCTGAAGCACAACAGAGCTGTTAGCTCAGTAGGGCTGGTATTTCTTAAATCCTATTCATCATTCTTAACTCTCTCACAACTATCAGCTGCTCCATACTTTTCTTCCTTGTATGATTGAATTGACAAACACACTTTGAGATATGGGCTCTAATTTTAGGTATATCTGGAAAGGAATGATGTCATTCCCAGATGGGGATCAGAAATATAAAACTATTCTTCTCACAGATTATTCTTCATATTTCCACACCACTCTTCCAGCACTGGGCTATGCTGAGTGCAGGACTTGTTTTTCCACAGCTTCCAATGGATTGCTGGAGGTGTTTTGGGAGTACAAGGACAGAGAAAACCTCACCAACAGGCTGATGGGGATCCTGGGTGGGAGCCACAGAAATCTGACCACACACATCAGACCAGGTCATCCTCCACACAAAGACAGATCCACACTTTATTTACTCTCAGCTTCTGTCTCGGATCACCAATGTGGTTTTCTTAGCCTTTAACTCCCTGCAAAATGGGAAGTGTCTAATAGATTTTGAGTAAAGATAGAGCTAGTGGAAAAAATCAGAACAATGTTCTGCTGAGAAACGTGGTTTAGGTGACTGGAAACATCTCATCCAGAGCAGTAAAGCTTTGTTTCACCTTCTTATCTTACTACACTTACTACAAATAATATTATTCAGGGGTAACCATAATTTCCTATATATTCTATTCATGGCACTCTGTGTCGTTTCAGCTAGGACAAAATATTGCTGACTTTAAAAGCTTTTGAAATTTTCAATTATTTTCATTAAGTACTTCTAAATTTTGGACAAAATGTAAGGGGGGAAAAATAGAAAAAAGACAAATAGAAAAAATATAAATTCTTCCTTCTCAATTTTTTTAACTGTTCTAACAAGTGACCATCTATAACCTACTCTTATGCATCGACCTACATCAGGAGAACTCCAAAAGACTTTCTAAAAACAGTTTAAGTCCCACACACTGTGGTGTGCCTCACAATCATAAAATTTATGTTGGAACAGAGCTGAGGTCTTTCCACTATTTCTAGACTCTTTTAAAAAGTGGTTACATTGCTAATGTGGCCCTTGAGTGAAGCTGATTTATTGACATTTCTTTCAGAAATGTCACAAAAACTGCTCTCAGTGCCATGGCTACCTGGGACAGAAGATGGATGGAAATTTCCTGTGCATCCTGCAGCTTTTTCACTTGAGATATTACCATCAGAATCCCTTTTAGAGATATTACCATCACTTTCAATCAGGCCTTTTACTGAAAGGAAAAGGCTTATGAAATCAATTCACCCCATGAAAGAAAGATAACACTGTGCTGGCATCAGCCTTTTAGAATTCACTGGGATCAGTGGCCATGGAACCAATTGGCCATGGAATCCCAGCCAGTGCAAATGTTCCCTCTTTCCCCTTCTCTTGCCTGCTCTTGTTCCATTCCAGCACAAAGCACACAGGGTAAGAGTGAAGAAGCAGCAATGGGGGGTGATTTTCACTTCACCCCATCCTCACATCTTGGCAGGTTCAAGCTGGTCATCAAGGGGTGTTTTCACTGGCTGGACTTGAGTATTCTCTGAATTTTTGGATCTTCAGGGTTTGCTCTTCTTCCAGAGTCATTCCCTATTACTTTCTTCCCTGCTGTACAACCTTCTTTCCCCAAGTTATACCTTCCTTATAAGGCTGTTAGCAGCCTATTATTTGGAGTTTGGTACATTATTTTGCCAAGATGGATCTTTGGGGCTCATCTTACCCAGAGAAAGAGGGGTTGTGCAGCATGGAAACAACTTCCATTTAATCAAAGCACCTTCCTCCCAATGGACTCCCTGTGTCCAAGGGGAGAACAAAATAATATTCTTACCTCATTTTCACATGATTCACCTGCTTATCAGCAATCCCATCTTCTTGGCCTCGAGCCATGGCAAAAGAATGTATTATTATTCCATGTCCCATCCATTCTCTTACATGTGCTTCTGCTTTTCCTTGGGTTATACCTCTCCAGATGAAGACTTTCCCTCCTGCCTATCCTCTCAACCTGTGGGTACCATAAAAAAATGAACATTTTTTCACCACACAACCACGTGTAAAGATTCTTCTAGGCCTGAGTTTCATTTTCTTGGAGGGTGGGTCAGGAGCTATTTAGCTAGAATTTATTCTTAGAACCTTTATAATGAATAAAGTAAGTTGCAAGGAGAAATTTTTATTCTGATTCAAACACAGAGAATGGCAAAACTCACCATAAAGTTCTTAAGTGTTCATTTGCAGGGGAAAGGAAGTTTTACCAGCAATTCATATGGACAGAGCCAGGCAAGTCAGAGTTTTAGCTGTCACATTTACTCAGCAGCACTAGTCTGGATGGCCAGTTTTAAAAACTACCATTAACTATTGCCTGTCCCTTTCTTTTTCCCATCAGCTCTTGCTCACATTCCTCACAGAAAACCTATTAGATGATCAAAGGTAAGTGATAAAAGCTGCCTTTCTACACTGCATTCTGGTGTATCAAAGCCACTTTAAATAGATCTTTTTTAAAAAAATATATGTATTAGAGATTTTTCTTCCAGAATCTTAAATCTTTCCTAGCAAAACTCCAATTTAAGCAAAGTTGGGACAGCCATGAACTCTTGGACTCATTCTCTTCATAGTTATTTGTACTTTGAAGTTTTTCAGTATGGGCTTTATTTGTGGCAATTTCCAAATGAGGCTGAGCAGGGAGTGCCAGTTTGGCAAAACAGGGTGGAAAAAGCTACTGAGAAAAGCATGCCCCTCACTTTTAAAGGTCTTTACTCTTCCCTCTATGTGTGCCTAACAAATACATGCTGGGAGCAGCCTGGTTTTTTGTCACACTAATGAGGCACAAAAAGAATGGAAAAATCAAGGAAAGCCAAAACAACCCAGAAATTCCCCTGGGTGTGGTGCTGAGCCTGGGAATTCTCCACCTGCATAGCCAGGCAGTGCCAGTGCAGGGATGCATGATAGAGGATGGAGAATGGCATTGGGAAGGCTCTGAAAGGAGAATTTTGTTCTCTAGTGCATCATTCTCATAGCATAAGAGCAAAATGTATCTGAGCAAAGGTAGCAATTTCTGTGACCAGATAGGAAAGGGTTTGCTGTTACACCCTATGTGCCTGTCAGCCTGAGCTGTGCAGGCTCAGTGAGAGAAAGAGTTGAAAGAAACTTGCCCAGGGATGTTTCTGTGGCTGCCCCATCCCTGGGAATATCCAAGGCCAGGTTAGACAGTGCTCTGAGCAACCCAGTGGAAAGTGTCCCCCATGGCAGGGGCTGGACCTGGATGGGCTTTAAGGACCTGTCCAACCAAAGCCATTCCATGATTCTGTGAGGCTCATGGAACACCAGGGTATGGAATCCCAGCAAGCAGGTGGCTTTGTGTGAATTCTGCACTGACAGATGGGATTTTTTCTCCCCCTCGGTCTTGTCTTTGTGACTCTCTGCTGAGGAGCTTACAAGCCAATCCAAATGACTGGTTATCCTCCACAGAGGTTTGTAACCTCCACACAGCTGAGGGATGATAGCTGTGCTCCATTTGTAAAATAAATATAGTCCTTAGCCAACACACAAACTGCACTGAGGCTCCTGCCACCCCTGCAGCACCCAAAGGCTGCTCCACTCATCCCTCACTGTCTGACACTTCTCCCCCCTGGAATCCCTGTTCAGATGTCCTGGAGGATGGCCTGTGGCAGAGAAAGGAGCACTCTGCTGTGCTTCCTAAGCAAGAAGGGAAGCAATCACTCACACCTCAGCTGCTGGAGCACACATCTGTTCCCAGCTTCCACACTGGCAGACCCCAAAGCAAGCAGAGGAAAATTAATTCTTGCCTATTACACCATCTTCTTCCCAAAAGCTGCTTCGAGCTTTGCTCTTTAAGGACAGACACTAAGGGCCCTTGACTCAGCCAGCACTCAGCATGGTTCAAGGAGGTCACAGAATCACAGAATGGTTTGGGTTGGAAGGGACCTTAAAGATCTCCCCATTCCAGCCCCTGGCCTGAGCAGGGACACCTTACAGCAGACCAGGTTGCAGGTTCCTTCCTTTCTGTGGTTGATAGAGAGGGGAGTAAGGGGCACAGTCTCCCTAGGTGACCCCTCAACAGCAGCACCAATCCTGGCATTGCCAAAAAGACCAGATTTTGGCCAGTGCAAAAAAGCTCCCATGCAGCCAAAATTCCCCCAACACATTAACTTAGCCTGTCTCCAAACACCAGGTTCAGCTCTGGCCTGAAAGGCACTTTTAAACCCAGAAGCACACAAGCACAGAGCTCCTCTGCCCTGGCTTTGTGCTTTGGCAGGTTCAGGGCCTGGGTGAAAGACTTTCCTCCACCTGAAATCGAAGCAGGATGCTCACTGCAGCACTGGACCTGTTAATCTCTGCAGCTAGGAAGATCACCCTGACCCTGCCTAGCATCAATTCAGTATTTTCTTCCTTTGCCTTCTGCAAATTGCAGAAGTGGGGAGCCCTTTGGAGGCAGAAAAGAGGGGCTGTGGTGGCAGCTGCTGCTCCCCAGGAGGGGAGGAAAAGGGAGCAGTGAGTGGAAAGGCACTGTCACAAGCAGAGTGGCTTTGCTGCAAGTTAAAGCTCTCCAGCTGGGGCTGCGTGGGAGGGAGCAGAGATTCTGCCAGCAAGCAGAAAGGAGGATTTGTTGTGATGTGGTTGTTTGTTTTGTTTTTTTTTAAACATGAGCTAATTTAATTTCTCCCGTGGCCCCTTCCTCATGTAGAGCTGTGCAAGGTAAGAGTTCACAGCTCTTGAGACAGGCTGGGCAGGCAGGGCTCGTATCAACAACCTCAAGCATTTTAAACTGACAGCAAATAATCCAACCCAAAGTATCCCCTCTCTATCACTAACAAAACATGTTTGGTCATTATCAGATTTCTCATCTTACAACAGAGCCAACTGTGTGTGGGTCCTTGCATGAGAGACAGCAATTGTCAAAATCCAACGTGATTTCAAGACGATGCTTGGGGGGGAAAGAATAATAAAAATACCCAAAGAAATCGAACTCTTCTTTCCCACCCTCAGTTTGTCTGCACTCTGAGCAGGGTGAGAGCAGCTCTCTCAGAGCACATCATTAATATTTTCTGCCTGCATCTGCCGTACCCAGGCAAAAACTGCTCCCAGCCCTGCCCCAGCCTCACATCCCCCAGTGCAGTTAATGTGCTGAGAGGCACTGTTTTGCCCTAGTAATCTTGTTTACACACGTTTCCGCCGCATTTTATTTTCTGCATGCCTGTGCTGTAATCTCATTCGCCAGCCTGAATGGTAAAAACAGAACAGAACGAGAAGAAAAAAAAGAAAAAAGGCAGGAGGCTGGCAGGAACGGCCCTGCTCATCTCACGTAGGCAGGAATGTGCTTTCCCTCCGCTGCCACGTGAGGAGCGGCACCTCTGCGCCCAGCGCAGTCCCGGGCAGGGATTTGCGGGCGGCTCATTCACATCCCCGTGTTTTCCCGCAGCTCCGGGGGAGGGTTCGGTGCCTGCCGGCAGCTGCCCTCCTCCAGCCCCGTCTGTCGCTGTGAGGCTGGTTCCGCTCACCCTGCCGCCCGAAAAGCCGGCGGTAATAATGAATGGGCTCGGCAGCGCGGGCAGCCGGGCCAGGCTCCTCTGTGCACACACGCTCCGGGGATGTGGG
The DNA here is from genome assembly GCA_034336665.1 of Luscinia megarhynchos. Taxonomy (NCBI): domain Eukaryota; kingdom Metazoa; phylum Chordata; class Aves; order Passeriformes; family Muscicapidae; genus Luscinia; species Luscinia megarhynchos. The sequence continues at coordinate 8,784,743 of CM067564.1, read as the reverse complement.
AATGGATGCTGGCGTTGGGGGATCCTGCCCTGCACAGGTCTTTGCACCGCCTTCACCTCGGTGCGTTTCAGTCCATCACTCCTCCTACCATTAGGAGGCTTCTGTTGTGTTTCCTGACTACCTTGGACCTTTTTTCCTGTAACTACATTTCAAGCACAGAGCTAGGTGCTGGTTAAGGACAGCCAGCTTCTAAGCAAAATCCCCTCTTTACGTTGAAGGTATTTTCATCTAAATTTAATCTTTTCATTGCAAATTAAAAACTGATAAACAGAACCAAAATGATTTGCTTAGCCTAGTCTGAAACTCAAGCTTATTAAACCATCAACTTGCTTCCTAGGCTCTGATAATGACAGGGAAATTAATGAACATGCTTTTGGCAAAACAGCAGCAACAGCTCACCTAAATGAAAGAAGATGTCCTATTAATAGAAACCCTAATTATAAGCCAGCCCCAGCTGTTTGTTTACAGAACATATCTTGTTTCTGACTGGAGATGTCTAGATGTGTCATTTTGGGGTACATGAGCAAATGTACCAAATGTACTCCACTCAGATCAGCAATGGAGGTGTAGGTAAGTTGGACAAGTCACCTGTCCCCATCACCACTGTCACCACTCACAGTCCTCTTGCTTCTCCCTGGAGGTCCTATTGCCTGCTCCCTGTGGTAAATAGCCCACAGCTTGAGTTGGTTCAGCTTTCATTCTATTTAAATGGAACATTTTGCAATTTGTACGATTTAAAATCCTGAGCAGTCGCTTGGCATACAGCATTAAACAGACAAGGACAAGAAATGTCCTTCTCTCTTTGCTTTGCTTTGTAAACAGCTGTATTTGATGGAGTCTTACTTGCAGCAAGGACATGTTCCCAACACACTGAAAGTGATAGAAGTGACTTCACTAAACCTTTGAGACCCAAAGGAATATTACAGCAGTAAAAAGCCAGCATTGTGCAATTTGTGTCTCCTGGCAGTGGATGTCTTTTCCAAAGAAAAAGCCAAAAAAAGCTGAATCTCCCCAAAGCAGGAGAGACATTGAATGGTTTCATGTCCTTGCTCTGAGGGACTTTAATGTCCATGAATGCTCAGAGCACTCAGAATTTTGATAAGTTCACTCAAAGATCAAAGGCTCTTTCCAGAGACTCAGAAATCTCCTCATTAAAGCCTCAGTCCTGCATCCATTTGTGCATCTGTTCATGTCAGTCAGGACTGTGCCTCAGCACAGACCCGAGCACCTCACTGGATCCATCCTGCAGAAAGAAAAATCAAGGGAGCTGGAAGGAATGGGATGATCCATGTGACAGGGATGAAGTTCCCCAGTTAAAGGCCCAAGGCTTACATCAGCCCACATATCTCCCAGGTCATGGTACTCTTTTCCTTTGTAGAGAGGGTTTAAAAAAAACCCAAACAACCAAAATCCTTCAAAAAGTTTGTGATTCACAGAAACAGGTTTCATTTAAATGCAGGTAAACTCTGAGGTGTTCAGCAAGCAAAAACCAGAGGAGCTCCACTAATGCCAGGGAAATGAGGCTGGTTCATGCCAGCTGAGAATCTGCCCAAAGGACTGTCACAAAGCAGGGCCAGGCCCCACAGCATCCAGTCCCAAGAGCTGCACAGGGAAGTACTGTCCTCACACCAACCTCTGGTGAAATATCAGTTCTCAATTTAGCCATGGAAGAGAACTGAAATAAAGAACATAAACCTCTATGGAGCAGGAAAATCTACCTTTCAAGTCCAAACAGACTTAAGAAGAATTATTCCTGAGCTGAGCTTATTACTCGCTGGTAATTTTTTCACCATCTCAAATCCCACATCAGAAGAATTTCAGGCTGTGACAGACAGATATAGATACAGATATAGATATAAATATAGATTAACACATTAAAAATTATCAGTCATTATTATTCAGAAACTGTTATCACTGTCACACACACGTGATATGGTTCTGAAGAATGGGGACATTATTTTATTGAGTTATAGATGGGAAAAAGGCATAAAGAATACAGGTAATGCACATATTTGAAATAGCAATATAAACATAAACAGAAAAATGTTCAAGTCAAAGTCACATGAAAAATTAGACTAATCTTCAGATGCATTCTAGACTTGTATGTACAGCATTTTTATGCTAAAAGTAGAAATACAAACTCCAGAGATGCAGCACATCTCAAGAATACAAAATAAATAAACAAAGATGAGTGCCAATAAAAGAAAGAGAACAAACACTTGAATCTTCTTCCAGAAAGATGAGAAAGTTTGATATGTAAGAACCACGGGAGAAGATGCCCAATCTATGACAAGAACTGAATTTATTTCCAAACAGAAGCTCAAATAATAAAGTTTTGTGCCTGGGAGTGAGCCCCAAAGCATTTAAACTTTTGTGAAGCTGAACAATTCCTCTATGAGAGAAACCTCGGAGCACAGCAGTGTTTCAGCAATCCCAGTGAAGAAATCCAATTCTGGGGATGATGGAGACATCACAGTTATTTATCCAGAAGGAAGTTTTTCAGCAGCTTCCAACCCAAGATGACCTGAGAACAAGGAATAGGCTGGTTTGGTTTCAGAACCTGCAGCAGGGTCTTCCTGATGGTCATTGTCTGCAGGAGGAAGGCAATCAGGAGAGTGTAATGCAAAAAACTGCTGTAATTAAGGAGGAAAAACCATCAGGCTCCACACTGGACACAAAATTATGGCTTAGAACAAAGTGGAAGGTCCTTTCCCATGGCAGGGTGTTGGAACTAGAGGATCTTTAAAGTCCCTTCCAACCCAGGCCATTCTATGATTCTCTGATTCTCTGAAAGATTCACCATAATTTCACTTTCCTTTCAAGAGTGTTACAATTAATTGAGTGACACTGAGCACCACCAGCAGTTTTCCTGCTGGAAGTTTCTCCCTCATCAATTTGTTTGCATAACTAAATATCTTAGAGAAAAAAAAAAAACAACAAAAAACCAGCCCCGTTTCCACTCCCACAATCCTTGCAAATTAGATTTTTATGGTAGATTTTTCCTCTCCAGAAAAATAGGTCAGCTGCCCCTGCAGTAATGCACACAATCTGAGGCCCACGTTTCTGCTTGGAATGAGCACACATGGAATCCAAGTGCCCCTTGGAGCTGGGCATCTGCACATGCCACCCTCCACTCCAGCTGGTCAAGTGACTATTTGCAGATTTCCCCTGCCTTCAGAGCTGAAGTGAGGCCTAAATACTTAAGCCTTTTTCTACTTCCAATCTCCCTCTCTGAAAATATGGACCATAAATATCCTCTCCCAGGAGATTAGTCCTGGAACCTTATTGGGCTTAAAGTTACGTTCAAACAATGTCCTAATAAAAACAAATAGTAAATAAAGTGTGTTCCAAGGACATCAAATCATGATTACAATGACTTCCATTTTTGTAGAACTTCCAAAATAAGTCTTTCTTTACGCATTGGAAAATAAAAAAGACCTGGTATACGGGAATAAGTTAAATAAATGGAAATATAAACGTAAAAAATAACAGGAGATTGCTTAAGAAGAGTATTTTAAACCAGAAAAGTTATTCCCAAATAGCTTCCCAGGCAGCTTCTGTAAGACAAAATAGAAAAGAAAAAAAGGCAGGAAAAAAAAGGGATTTTTCAGCTTGGTGGGATCAAATAATTTGGTTTCAACAGAGTCTGAAAGGGAGCAAGGAGTACTCTGACCATAACTGCACACCTGAACTCCATGATTTTACACACACACCCCTCAAATCCATCACAATTGAATGGTGCCTTCTCTCAGCATGTGTGCAAATGCTCCACTTCATATAGCAGCCCTGAAAGAGGAGAGGGAGCCCTACAAATATTGGTCATTGACCCTGGGAGCCCTGCAGCGTGGGGACCACACAGCCACCTCCCTGCCTGTCTCAGAAGGCTGTTCCCCAGTTTTGGCAAAGTTTTCAAAAGTCTTGAAGGTGAACTTAAGCCCAAAGGTGACTTACACAAAAAAAAGGCAGCAAAGTGAACTCCTTTGGCAAGGTTTTGAACTGAATCTGTGTGAAATGAAATAAACAGTTCTCCCCACTGTGAAATACCAAAGGCAGTTTCTGTCAGAAGAGCTCCCCACGTGTTAATCTGCAGTGAAGCCTCAGTGCCAGAGCTGGCACCCTTTGAAGTTAAAGGAAAAGCTCCTGGTGTCTTTATGGTGCCCAGATTCTTGATTGGTAAGAGGCTTCCTAAGTTCCCAGGAGCTCTCTGAAGATCACTGCACAGTGATCAGAGGAGATACCAAGGGGACTGGGTTAGAAACCTCACACTGGCTGAGCTGGAAATGCTCCCCAGAAGGAATCCTAATTTTGTTGTGAGTGATCTCAGAACAAAGCTCAGCAAATCTGATGGCAGATTTGAGTAGAAAAAGAGATTCACGTCTCAAAATAAAATATTTGGATTTTTAAAAAAAATTTAATTTTACCAATTCCACTTTTCCTACTTTTTTTCCCTACTGCTTTATGTTAGCTAGCAACAAACTTGACTTTTCATACTCTTCTCCTTTCTTTTCTCCTTTTGAAGGAAGGAGAGATAAATAAAAAAGAAGGTTGGAAAATGAGACTTTACTCATTTAAATTTTGTCTAAATAATTTTTTTCAGCTAATGCCAAATTGACTGAAATTGACGTTTCCATCTAAACATGAAAAATACGAACGCAGCATTTTGATGCTCTTTGATTAAGTGTTTTCTACAGCAGGAATTTCTTGATTAAGAATTTTCAGCCAACTTAAAAGCAGGAGTATTAGGAGTCCCTGCAATCTGGCATCCTGAGCCATAATCTTTCTGAGTAGCACTGAAGGATCTGTTTTGAGCAGCAGAGCATCTACACTACAGCAGAGTGGTAATACAAGCGAGGATAACACAGGGCGAGAGATTAATATTCTGCATCACACTGGGCTCTGTTATTTTTATCCTGCTGTTTCCTTCACTCACCATCTCATGACTCACACCCTCCCCACACTGGAATTTCTGCCTCGGTCTCGTGGCTCGCTGGTGTTAGGGAAGACATGGAGAGCTGTCTGGAGAACACCCCTCCTCTTGAGCTCCAGGTCGCCCTGGAAAACACAGAGAGGCAACAGAATTTACTGGTTTATCACACACCTGCTCTGGCTCTTGCAGCCTCCTTGGCAAGCTGTCTCCAGCACTTGTGAGGGTTGCAGCTCTTCCTTGTTTTTACAGCCTCAGTGACATGCTGGGATGCAAGTCCCAGTTCCAGAGAATCTCATGGAAAGCTGGCACTGCACCAGCCTTTAGTGAAAGTACAGGGCTCAACCTGTGAGGTGAGAAAGGGCTCTTGAGAGACAGGTGAATGTGATTCAAGATGAGTAAAAGAGCTGCTCCTTACATTTCTTGGTTATCACCTCAGGGATATGGTCCTCAATTCCACTCTAGGCAGAACATCCAGGGCTGATGCTTCCTAAGGCCAAATCACAGTTCCCTGATGTGGGATGGGAAGGCAAGGTCACAGGAGGAATTAGATGTCAAAATCCTTACTAACTGCACCTATAGCTACTGTGATCCAAAATGCAGAACATCTAAAGCCCAGTGCAGTCTGAGGCTGTAGAAACCTGCACTCAAATTGCCAGTGCATTCAGCTCCCCAAGTGCCTGGACTCTGGCTTCTCTGTAAATCCAGAAGTAACATGCTAGTTAGGCACCTAAATTCTACCTCCTCCCAGTAATGAGGCTGACCAGAAGAAGCATAATTACTTTCTCTCATCTCCTCATTGGAAGACAACAGCCCCTGCTCAAGAATCACAATTCCCTGCTTTCCCTGTATCCAAACTTCCATCTCTATTTTCCTGGGAGACATTTCCTAACCAGCCAGAAGCCAAGAGCACAGAAGATTCTCTCTCTATATGAACAAGTGAATATTCTCTAGGATAGGAATACTTCAAGCAGCAATTTGACACATGACCCTTCAAAAAAAAACTCATACCATAAAACAATGGATAAATCTCACTCTAGATGTTTTCTCCTCTTTTGTCCTGCTGCTGTCAAAAATGAGCTTCATTGAAAGGTGTCACAGAAGCCTTGTCCATAGAATATTGACATCTTGAAAAAAAAAAAAAAAAAGGCATTTATCTGGAGAAAGGAGAATAAAAAATCCTAACTCAGGTATGAGAATTCCACTCAGTAGCAAGATTCCCCTGATGCAGATACTGAAGCAATGGGCTCTCCAGGACCTTAGAGTGTATCTAGCCAAATTAATGCTCAATTTTTTGCTGAGAATGTAGGTAGGAGTCAGCTGGCTCTGGAGTCAGTTTAGCAGAAGGATCATTTGTGATCCATTGTGTTATTTCAGCTTCCACAAACTTAGCAAAGGACATCAAATAGCACTTTCTCAAAAGCTTTTATATCCCCATGCCTCCTGCTTTTTCCTTTTGCTCCAATCTGGCCCTCCAGGTAACACTGGAAAACATAAAGCATGTTTTATTTCTGTGGATGTCTTGTTCTCCAGATTTGTCCTGGGGCAAACTTCCTACCCCATCACATCAACTCAAGTGCTTCACATGGACTGCTGCTGATGACTCAGAACAGTCAATGAGCCTCTTGCTGGTGAAACAGCCTCACCCAGCAGAGACTTGGCTGCTCAAACCCAAACACCAGCTCAAGCCACCCGTCACATGCTCTGCCCTCTGCTCTTGTCCCTCCCCAGCACAAGTGGCTGCCTGGAGGGGGGCAGATGTGCACCATGGAGCAGGAAGGCTGACGGCTTGCACACCCACACCACATCCAAATGTCAGGTCTCCCTCGAATCCAAAGGGCAGAAGCTTCCCTCAGTCCACCCTCAGTCTAGAAATGTCTCAACACAACATCATGCCCTTCCTCTCAGACAATTCCTCCAGCTGGAGGGTGATCAATGTGAGAGCCTCAGGAGAGGCTGAGGAGCATGTGGTTACTGACCTGAAATGAAGCACACTGCAGGAGAAGCTTCCACTAAAATCTCTTCCACTGCAGTCAGCACCTCAGGACAACAAATGTTGCTGCAGTTTGAAAGACGATTACAGAAAAAAAAAAAAAAGAATTTTAAAAGCTAAAGGGAATTGGAGCAGCCAGAGAAAATCTTGTTAATGCAGCAGTGTCCTGCTGTGAGCTTTCAGTTTAACAGAGAGGCTCCTTGGTACTACTGAGTTAAACAAGTTTTTGCTGTCAAACACCTGTCAGGAGTCCTTTAGGGCAAGGTTTGTCCTCAGCTGCCATTTTCTGTTCTGAACCTTTGTCTGCAGCTGTTCTAAGCAGACTCTATGAATCCAGAGGAACCCTTCCCATATCTTACTTCTCAGCTCTGTCTTATCACCTGAGGTGCACAAAAGGACATATGAATATCTTAAAGATGGTATCAAGAGGATGGTGCTAGGCTCTCTTCTGTGGTGCTCAGTGACAGGATGAGGAGCAGTGGCCATAAACTAAACATAAGCAGTTCCACCTCAGCATGAGAAAGAATTTCTTTCCATAGAGTGTGGCAGAGCACTGGAACAGCTGCCCAGGGAGGGTGTGTGGATTCTCCCTCTCTGGAGACATTCCAAAGCCACCTGGATGTGTTCCTGTGTCACCTGCCCTTGGTGACCCTGCCTGGGCAGGGGGGTTGGAATGGATGAGCTCCAACCCCAAGGATTCTGTGAATGCCATCACCGAGAACAGTCAGGAAATTACTTGCAAAGAGCAGCTTTCCATTCACATGGAGTTGGTCTCTGCACTTCCTCCCACTCTTCTCCAAACATGAGGAAAGGAAGATGCAGGGACACTTTTGTCAATTGGAACACAGGATAGAGCAAAGCAAGGGATTTACTCCATGAACTGTTTTTTCTGGAGAATGCTAGGTAGAAGAGATATTTTTTGTGGAAACATTCCTGATTCAATCCTAAATTCTTTGGTAAAGGTTTCCTCAATCATGGGGGAGATGAGCTCTTTGCCACCTCTCACAGATGGTAACTCACAGTTCCTACAAGCTGCAGCAGGGTGGTTCATTTTAAACAAGACTTTTAATATTAAAAAAAAACCAAAACAAAGCAAAACAAAAAACCTAGTGTGATTTCCTTCTAGTGATTCAGAAAAAGGAGCTGGAAACCAGAGGTTTACCAGACAGAAATCTAAGTACTAAAACATATATAGACACTATAATTTCTAGAGAGCAATGATCAAAATTGCCATGCATCTGGACACTGCATTCCTGGAACTCAATATTCATGGCAAATGGATGCCTACCATTGGATAAAAATGTCATCTGGCACTGAAAACAACAAAGAAGCATGGTAGTTCCTTGTTCAGAGCATCACTGAAAAGCACTTAAAATTATTGATGTAAGATTAAAGCCTTAAAAATAAAACCACATCATTAAAGAGCAGGAATTTTGCCTTGAACATGAAGTGTCACCAGTTTCAAGACAAGTATAGTTCCATATTTGGAACAAGAATTAATGGGAAAAGAATCTGAAAAACCCAAACATTACTACTCAGTATTTCTTTGTAAGAAGTATGTGAGATATTTCTCCATCTCACAAAGAATTTCTGTCCTAAGAGAAAAGGTTCACAGTTTGCTTTTTCAAGAAACTACAAGTTTTGTACTTTCTAATATTAACTGATTTATGCAAATTTTATACTCATCCTGTCCATGAATTAATGAGTTGCCAATCTTGCTGTATTTTAAGTCAGATCAGCACCAGATGGAGACCAGTCTTGCTTAATAAGGGGTTTTATCAAAAGAGTAATTAAGCAAATACACATCTGAAATCCAGTGTCAATACTGACAAGTCTAACAAACTTTCCTAAGGAACTACCTGATTCTGTGGTGGCTGGATTCAGTTTTCAGCTCTTGGCAGAGATCAGTATCCTTTATTTGTCCAAAATGTCTAAACTGAGCCCTGAGCTCAGTTCTGACCTCTGTGAAGGCAGTGGCACCACACCAAGTGTCTTCCACTGCACCAGGACTGGGACTTACTGTTTTTAAGTCAGACACTGGCAATGACCCAAAGTGCACCCTTTGGCTGCCATGGCAAGGCCTGGATTAACTCTTTCACCTCCAGCTTAATTAGACCAGCCTTGGAATATTCAGCTGTATTAGAACAATCTTTCTGTGCCATTGCCTTTCCTCTGTTCCCTGCTCCTACACAGGCTCTGTGAACACAGATTTTTTTCTGTGAACTGGGAATGCAGACCAGGAGCACCTTCCCATCAGAAAAAACACAAGCTTTACTGAAACAACGGCAACTCCCCTCATAAAATGCAGCATCAGGTCAGGTTTGCCTATGGCAAAGGCAAATTTAGGCTGGCACAAAACAGTGTTGAGTCTGGCAGTGTGTGACTTGCACAGGTGCTGCTGGAGCTGGTGGGAGGTGTTGCTGTGACTCATGGAGGCTGGCAGAACTAACAGGGCAGCCTGGGGAGACAGTCCTGTTAATGACTGCTGCCTGTAGGAAGAACCAAGCCATTCACAAAAGGAAAAGCAGCAAAAGATGTTTCAGGAGCAGCCACAGCTTCTCTGGGCAACCTGTGCCATGGCCTCACCACCCCCCCAGGGAAGAATTTCTTCCCCAATATCCAATCTAAACTTGCTCTCAATCAGTGTGGACCCATTGCCCCTTGTCCTGCCACTACATTTGTAAAAAATCCCTCTTCATCTTTGTCCCTTCAGGTACTTGAAGGGATTTGTTCCTGTGAACCCTGCACCTGCTTCAAGAAAGGCTGAATGTCCCCTCTCAGTGAGTGACACACCTGGTGCAACCATGGGAGAAGACCAGACAAGGCTCCCTGGTGCTTGTGTTCCACGGAATATTTACATTTTCTTTGGAAAGACAGAAATGAGACAGAGTAGCCTGCAAATGCTCAATTCATTTACAATAGCTGGGACAAAAGGAATGTTGAGATTCTTCAGAGAAAGAGGAAAAAGCTGGTTGAGCACACAGCAAAATGGCCAGTAAAACTTGCAGCTGCATAACGTGTAAGAAAAAGTCCTCATGTGTATCACAGAGCTCTAAACTTTTGTCTGTGTTCTGAAAAAAACACATTCTGGGTATTTATAGTGATGCCAGCCCAAATTGAAATGTGAATCAGCCTGACACTTAACCAACAGTGAATATTCAAGAGACCTGGCTGCCAGCACTTAGAATTTAGAGTCAGTGCTCTAAATTCTACCTCTGGGAGACCTCAGTGAAGAGTTTCAGTGCCTGCAAAGTGAAGGCTTGAGTTCACCACACAGGGTCCAGTCACAGCTGCAACAGTGACAGGGTGCCTGAGAAAAAAAGTGAAAATATCTTTACATTAATATACAGATCAGCCCATTTTAGGAGCCAGCTTTAGGTGCTGGAGCTTAAAACTGACTAAGAAGCCTCACAGGAGATGTGTGAATGATCCACAGCAGAAAATATGAAAACAGGAAAAGGAATTACTTCTTAACACAAGATGTTATTAGGCTATGGAACTTAGTGACACAGGTAATCAGAGAAGCCAAAAACTGAACTGCATTCCAAAGGGCCAGGACACTGAAGGAAATATCCAGATTATAAATTACAGAAAATAAAAACATGGAATAACTGCTATTCCAGATATCTTTTCAAATAATAAGCACTAATCTGGCATCTTGTATGCCACACAAAGTCTTTACAAATCAGTTCAGTACTTAAAATCCCCCAGGTAAGTTTTCTTATGGAAAGTCCAAAAGTCCCATTTGTCTAGAATTGTTCCCACCTACTCCAGCTCCATTTTTCCCAGTTTAAGCATTATGGACTGACAGTGACACCCAGCCTTATATAAAAGAACAGACAGAACAGACTGAATCATAGTTAAGGCTCCAAGCTGACAGCAAGGAATAACTGCCTCACCCTGATCCTTTTCCAAAGTGATTTTTGCCATCAATTCAAAACAGGGCTCAGACCAACCCCTGCTCCATCCAACCAGCAATGGGAAAGTTTACCAAAACCAGCAGCAGGCTATTTCATCCTCTCTCTGTCTGCTGAAGCCAGCTGCAAAACATCCATTCAATTCTACAGCAAAACAGATCTTCAGAGTCCAAACCAAATTTGAAGTAAATAAGGGTGGAGTGGGCATCTCCAAATCCCAGTCATAGAATCAGAATGGTTTTGGTTGGTAAAGATCATCTCATTCCACCCCCCTGCCATGGGCCTGGACACCTTCCACTATCCCAGGTTGCTCACAGCCCCATCCAGCCTGGCCTGGAACACTGCCAGGGATCCAGGGGCAGCCACAGCTGCTCTGGGCAACCAGTGCCAGGGCCTCAGCACCCTCACAGGGAACAATTCCTTCCCAATATCCAATCCAACCCTGCTCTGTGTCAGTGTGAAGCCATTCCCCTTGTCCTGTCACTCCAGGCCTTTGTCAAGAGTCTCTCTCCATCTTTCCTGTGGCTCCCTTCAGGCACTGCAAGGCCACAGTGAGGTCACCCCAAAGCTTCTCCTCTCCAGGCTGAACAACCCCAGCTGTCTCAGCCTTTCTGTAAGGACATTTATCATCCCTGGGATCCTGGATTGATCCCAGGGGTTAGTGCTCTGCAGCTAAGAATGGCAAAGGTTTTTTCATCCCTTTTAGGATTAAGTTACTTTTCACTCAATGCCTGTGAAATTTGATGACAGCTATGACATAACTGCACATCACCCTCAATGCCACCTGTACTTCACCATGGGTGACACCAATGGTCCTCAACACCCACAGAGGATAAAATGAATGCAGCACACCAAAAAAAATATTGCTCAGCACCTTGATGAAGTGTTCCCTTTGTGGATGGCAAATTATGGAACTGGCATCTCTGTCTGCAGTGACTCCAGTGTCCTCCCTGTCTTCTGAGATGACTTTTAAAAATGGGGGTGGTCTACCTAGAAAAAAGCCATGTTTGTCCTGGTTAGTCCCTGCACAGCCATTCTCCTTCAGAATAATAAAGATTAAGTTTGTTTTAGTATTCCAAAGTGGACTCAGTTACATGTAAGTCAGGCCTACCCCTGTTCCAGATGTGATTGTCCACAAAGGAGTGTACAACAATTCGAGTCATTGTAATTAAGAATGATTTTTTCTAATTCCCATTCAGATTACACTTCCAAAGTGTTCCTGTGTAGGTGAAGCCTTACAGATTTATTAAAAAAACCCCCCAACTCTCCAATCTCTGGTCATTCTCTAGAGAAGAGAAATTGCTGTAAATTCTTGCCTGTAAAATCTGAAGAGCCACCACAATGTCCTTTTCACATGCACTACATCTTCCCCAAACAAATGTAGCAGGAGCAAAATAGGTCAAAATTTGGCATCAGGAGCTACAAGATGATTTTCAGAACATCCATGTGATGTGGCAAAGCCCCAGATACACTTCTGTTCCCAAATACCTTTTGATTTATCACCTAGGGCATAACAAAAGGTAAGGCTCAGTAACTGCAGATTTTGCCTTTTCTTTTTTCTGTTTCCTTTTTTTTTTCTTTTTTTTGAAAAATATGCTTTTGTAAGATTTCTTGCTTTTAGCCTGTGTGCTTATAGCATTATTTTGAAAAGCCACTGGGCAGATGGGCCCCAAATGTGAGTTAATAACTTGTAGGTAGCTTTTGGGGAAGCTTTTTGAAATCCCTTCATGCAAAATGATTTCACAAACTGCCTGCATACCATTCTTTGGCTATTTGAACAGACTGTTTCAAAATGGTCAAGAGAAAAAAATGGCAGATTATGTTAAATTTGTTTTGCAGCAGGCTGCTACACTTATTTTACCACGGTAAAAGAACATAAAGGGAAAATAAAGCACATACACCCTTCACTGAAGATTTTTCCAGACCTGGAAGTCATGACAGGCTTGAAGGTGAGGATTTTTGGGCCTCTGCCTCTCTTCTGCAGCCGTTTTTAACCTTTCAAAATCAGGCTGCTTTTTGAGAGAGGCTGAGTGCTCAATACAGGCTGAGTGTTCAATGTTTATGAGTCAGACTTCACAGCATCATAAGATTAATGTAAAAATCTTATTTCCAACAGGAGGTTCTTCCTGCTCCCCACTGGTTAGGTAGACACACACTGTGTGCTTTGCATGGTGTAAAGTCATAAGTGTTGCAAGTGTCTGGTCTGGTAAGCATTTCATCACTGGTTTTGAACAGATTTCACCAAAAATCCATCACTGACAAAATTCTGCAGCCTTTCTTAACAATGGCAGCACATCAAATGCCTTCTGATCCTCACCCAGATTTGCCTGTGTGTGCACCAATCAAGCACGACTGCCTCTTTCCAGGGTGATTCAGTTTTAGAAAATAGAACCAAAAATATAATATTTTCAGTTGGAAAGGCCCAACTGTCTGAGCACTCCTCTCCCTGTGTATACTGAGCTTTTAATAGAGGAAGGGAAGGGAAGGGAAGGGAAGGGAAGGGAAGGGAAGGGAAGGGAAGGGAAGGGAAGGGAAGGGAAGGGAAGGGAAGGGAAGGGAAGGGAAGGGAAGGGAAGGGAAGGGAAGGGAAGGGAAGGGAAGGGAAGGGAAGGGAAGGGAAGGGAAGGGAAGGGAAGGGAAGGGAAGGGAAGGGAAGGGAAGGGAAGGGAAGGGAAGGGAAGGGAAGGGAAGGGAAGGGAAGGGAAGGGAAGGGAAGGGAAGGGAAGGGAAGGGAAGGGAAGGGAAGGGAAGGGAAGGGGAAGGGAAGGGAAGGGAAGGGAAGGGAAGGGAAGGCGTTCCAAGATTCCAGGAAGGAAGGATTCCAGGAAGGAAGGAAGGAAGGAAGGATTCCAGGAAGGAAGGAAGGATTCCAGGAAGGATTCCAGGAAGGAAGGAAGGATTCCAGGAAGGATTCCAGGAAGGATTCCAGGAAGGAAGGAAGGAAGGAGGGAAGGAGGGAAGGAAGGAAAGAAAGAACTCTGCCTCAAGATACAAGGCACTGTTTGCATTATTTCTAAGCACAACTTCTTGTTGTTACCCTGTAAATCCCATCTAATTAGCATGTGCAGCACTTCAGAGAAGCCAGTGAACATTCTACAGTCTCTCCCGTGTTCACAGAGCAACAGTTTAGGACAGGTCATGCCACAGCTTTTGCCTAAGAGAAGCAGTTTCAATTCCTGTCTTTCTTTGCCCCCAAGCAGCTGTAAAAAGAAGTTATCCTCTTCAAGGCCAGTGTCCTTCTGCCAAAGCTGGTTGGAAATGGCTCATGGATTCAAAAGCTACCGATGAACAAAAGAGTGACTAAGAAACACCAAACCCTTGTCCAGACTGAACCCAGCTCTGTCCACTGCTGTCTGATATAAACCTATTTCTGCAGTGCTCTCCCAGAGCCAACCATGGTGAAAATAGCTGCACCTGAACTTCCTGCTGACAGGAATGAGGGATTTGTCTTTACAAACAAGCTGTGGGTCTGCTGGTAGATAAGACTAGAACTGAGAGATAAAAGAAACGATGGTAAGAATTCCACTGATTGATGAATGGAATAAAAAGATATTTGCCTTTATAAACGAACTGCAGGTTTGCTGATAAATGAAACTGGATATTGAAAGATGAAAGAAACAATGGGGAAAACCCATGAATTCCATAAGAATTAAAAATTAAAAGGGAGGGTTATATATTAGAGGGGAATCTCAGGTATCAGGTGTTCTGGGAATTCTGTACCTCTCAAGTACCTCAGCCAATGGGGAAAAAGAGAGGGAAATGCAGTCAGGAAAATAGGATAAAAAGGAGGCTGCATCCTCCAAAAATTTGAGAGATCCCAGGGGAATGCCCCATGGCCTCTCCCTTTATTCAGATAAAGTTACTCTTAAAGTTCCTCTGTCTCTTTTTTGTACATAAACCTCTGGTGTTCGTGGCTTAATTTTCCTGACACTGCTAAGGCCACCACTAAGCCACAGTGTCCCCGTGGCTCCCCAACAGGAGCCAACCCTGGGAGCCCTGCTGGGGCCAGAACACCTATCCATGGCACATGCTGAGGGAGAAAATAATGAGGCAGAGCCTGCTGAGCCCGCAGAGGGATGGGAGAAGCATGGTATGCACAAAAGCAGCCTGGCACTGTGCTGGGATGGCTGCTGTGCCCACCAAGCTGGAGGAGTGCCGTGCTGGCTGTCTGGAGCTAGGCAGGGACAGCTTGGCACATCCTGATCCTCCTGGACAGCAGGGCAGGCTCAGCACGGAGCTCTGCAGGACCCTGCCAGCCCCTGCTGGCTCAGTGGGAGCTGCTCTGATGAGGCAGCAAAGGGGAGCCCCCACAAAACCCATGTAAATTGCTGACATTCACACCACCAGCAATCAGCTGCACCATCCTCCAAATTCCACTGGCTCGCTGGGAATTGGAAAGCTTGGATTAGGTTTGGTTTGCTGCAAACCAGCTCAGCTCTAACCTGGCTTGTCCCAGTCATGTCAGCACCAAACTGGAAGGAACAGCCACAGGTCAGGCAGATTTGTCTGCACCTCTTCCCAGTTAAACCTTGGAAAATCCATCTTTTGGAGGAACTTCTCCTGTCGCTGCAGCCCCCTTTGGGAAGGATGCTAATTGGCTGTTTGTCATCTGATCAGAAAGGGGAATTGAGTACTGCCTGGCTGAGTCATAGCCTGCTGAAATTCATTCCTGCCCTCTCTTTAAATTGAGAAGGCATGTCTGGCACACACCTGAGCAGGACACTTTATGAGTAAGGCTTCTTTTCAGTACATGTACCTGGCTCACGGTTCCTACCCAACACAGACTAAAACTTTACACAATCAGCCATTGGCAGCACTCCCAGGATATTTTTTCCATTCGCACATATTTCTAAAAATGTCAATGCCAGTCTAACCATTCTCATCTGGGGAGCCTGACATCACATGTACATTAGCCCAGGAAAAAAAAAATAACCAACATGCAAGCCCCTTCTAAAAAGGAAAACAAATTCCAAGTATGTTACACTGACTCCTGCCTCTGGGCTCTCTGCAAACAAGAGGAGGGAATTTCACAGTGTGATTTTACGCCCATGACGATTCAATCAGAAATCAGACAAGAGAATGGGGATGGGTTTTACAGGGATGAGGAATGGATGATATGTGAGAGTCCTGTTCAAGCCTGACTTCCTGTTTGGTTGGGTTTGCTACCCAACAGCAGACAAAAAGTCTCCAGCAGGACCTTAAGAGCCACGTGCAGTCCTGGAATGAAATCCAGACAGCTAAACAACACTGCATCTGGCTGTGGGAGAGCTTCCCTAGGGAGAAAGCATTTTGGCTTGAGCATTTTGTTCCAGTCATCAGTCCCTGATTATTTTCTCTTCCAAATTCGGACCCTTCACACCCCTCCCCAGCACCACCTGCCTTGCCTGAGAGACAAGTGCAGCCAGGACATGCCATGCTGCCATTTGGCCACGCTGAGTTCAGGCAGGAAAATTATTGTTTGCACACCGTGCCCACAGCGCATGCCGCCAGCATTCCCTCACTGCTAAAGAGATCTCCCTTTAATTTGGGCTGTCAGGAGTCAAGCAAAACAAAGGATGTGACTGCAGAGCTCAAGTCTCTCTGAGCAGGATTCCTGGAGTGGAATCCAGTTGACTTCAGCAGGACTAACCCGCAGCTACAGAGTGAACAGAGTGCTTCTGAGATATTTTAAATACATATTTCCATGAATGCTGCAAAGATGACTTTACAACTGCTCTCCCCTGGGGAAATAATTAGAAAGCCTTTCCCCCCTTACTGGCTCTGATGATGATTGGATCTGCTCACCTCCAGGTTGTGTTCTGCACCTGAATTACACTTTTGCTTGCTCGCAAATCTTCATGTTTTCTACATGTGCATTTCACTATGTGTCCTGTCTCTAAATATTAACTCATAAATACAATAAATAGAGTTTTCAGCCTTGATGAACCAGACCAGAAAGGAGTGATACCCTGACACAAAAAGTTCCATCACTTTTTCCTAGGTGCTGCACCTCAGCATTCCAACCTCCACATTTCGGTGGCCTTTTCTTTATGACACCCACACTAAACCACGTGCCCACTCATCTGCTGAAGGAAAAATCCCATCAATCTGTCTTTAGTTGCCCCTTCAGAGGGATTCACTCCTCACCCCCTCTTGGGGTGGCTGACAGCATTAACACCCCAAACTACTGTAGTTAGAGCTGTCAAGACCCATGGATTACAGAAGAGATTTTAAGTGGAAGTTCACTTCTAGACACGCACCCTTTCTTCTCCCTCTGACTGAATTTAACTCTTGTTCCATTCCCTGGGGACCACTGGCATGTAGGCTCATCTTGAAGCCTACAGAAGAATTCCAGTGCTGGTCCACTTTTTGCCTGTGCTGGGTGGTCTGTGGTTTCTTCAGCCCTAGGATGCAGTGTGTCCTCACTCCTTCCATGTATTTTTATTGAGTTTTTTTTTTTTTATTATTTTTTTTATTTTAATGCACATTCATTCCCTGGTGCATCCTGCTGGATAGCAAGACCAGGGGATGTGCTTGGCCACCAGGGCCTCAACTGGAACTCTAAGCAGAGTTAGAAGATGCAACAACTGAAACACAAAATACAGCCTACATTAGGGCCAGGCAAACAGGAAAATCAGCCAAAAACCAAAGCAAGAGCATCCCCCTCCCACTGTCAGACCCACTTGTGCTCCTCTGTGTGCAGCTGGAAGAGTGTAGTGATTTTTAGTTCGAGTTGCATATAGATGAGTGCAGGTGGAAGCAGAATTAGACGAGAACAGATTTTGGCAGGAATAACTGTTCTCAGTGAATAGAGACTGATTATTGTTTAAGAATGTGCCAATAGGGGGAAATGTGTAGAGCTCTTAAGATACCCCAAAAATTGCCTGAGGGCAAGAGGCATCAAAGCTGTATCTACACTTGCCACCTCAAGAGTTGGAGGGAATGTTCCCAAGCAATTAATCACAATCAACTACACTTAAAGGCTCCTGCTCAGGCTGGTGAGTCCGTAGCCAAGCACCCAAAATACTTCCTGGGCAGGATGTGGGAACGAGCAGAGGGCAGGAAGGGAGCCCAGCAGGCTGAGTGCTGAACACCTTGTTTCAGAGCGAGCCTCTGGCAGCAGGAGCTCAGCCTGGCTCCTGCCAGCTGGCCCCAGTGCCAGGGAATGGTCCTGGGCACATTTCGTTTTCTAATATAGATGTAGTCAGGATGTCTATGAGAATTTGTATCTCCTCCTCAGTGCAATACCCAGCTTCCTTTTTAAGAACACAGCTACCCCGTTTTCCACTAGCAAGAAGCAGTGCAAATGCTATTTTGAAATGCCCCGTGTTTCCAAGCCTTCCAGAGAGATTTCTCTCTTGTGCTCCGGAATTCTGCACTTCTCAGCCCCTGCTCCATTTGTAAGTATGTGCCACAGAGATGGAATACTCTGGGAGACAAGCGGGAAAGGGGAATCTGACCAAAATTTTGTTGGTTACTGGAACACAGTCCACTGCAGGGAGATGCCAGTGCCTGCCTTGGATCCACACTTTAGCAATTCTCCTAAAGACAGGTACCTGTATCCTTACAAGGCACTGGGCAGACTTTTAAAACATGATTCCGAGAGATCCTGAGCAGGTATTTTGCCCAGTGGCTGAAAATCCAGAGCTGTGGGAGCCACCATCCCTTTCAGTCAAATGCTCTGACAGCTCTTCCCTTTGCTTCCTCTTAGGCTCAAGGAACACTGTCTCCTCCAAAGCACAGAGGCTGAGCTTAAGCTAGAGGGCATTCCTTCCCAGAACAAGCTTTTTCACCCTCCAGACTCCCTGCTTCTTTGCACCATTCTCTTGCATAATAAAACACTATGTATTTTCACAACAACCTTCCTTTAAACAGCCCCCTTGTGCAGCACTACCTTGAAAATTACTGTGTTTGCTGAACGGAGAAACTCATACAATGTGCTCTGCAAATTCATGTTAAATTAATTAGATTTTCAAATCATTTTAAACAAGGCAGAAAAAAAAAGGCTACTTTGCTTAAATAATTCAAATAATTTTTCACCTTTCCAACCACAGGCATTTCTACCTACAATTAAGCATGGAGGATGGAGAGGGAGAGGCTTGCAATGTGTTAAACTTGCTTGAGAGAATTAAGCATGGTATAATGTAACTAATCTCTACTAACTAAAGAGAGCAAAGCAAACCCTGGTATGGATTTTGTTATATTTTCTGGGGGAATTACAACGTGCTAGGACACCACCCCTGGAGTGAAATCATGCAAAGGAAGAAATTCTACTTGCTCCTTGTACACACCAGACCCTTAGACCCAATGTATTTTATTTAAATCACATCTTTTCCTCCAGCATCTTTACAGAAACATCAACCCTCATGTAAGTATTCATTCTGCTGCTGTATTGCCATGAGGAGAGCTGCAAGGTTTCACTGACTCCTCACCCACAGGAGTCAGGACAATATCACTCCTGACCACAACTGGACATGGGATTTGAGAGAAGAGACCTTATATTTTAACATTTATGTCCACATTGACTTTGTCACAAAACTACAGAAGGTCAGAGTAACCACTGTCTTGAGAGGGAAATTATTATCTGTTTCCATCCAAGGAGGCTTCTCCAGAACAATTCTTTCCAATCTTAACACGACCACAGCTGTCTTCCACAAAATTGCAAATGACAACCTCCATGGAACACCACAGTTGAAGCACTGAAATATCTTTCTTTTTTCTTTTCTTCCTGTCAATCAAGTGTAAAAACCTACACTGATTTATTTGTAAACATCTCCCTGATGACTGTAAATAATTTATATAGAAGACAACTTGCAAATGACTTTTGGTAAATTCTAAATTCTATCAGGAAAATTATTCACTCTGCAGTAACCATAAAAATTGTGCTAGGAAGCCCAAGCTCTAGTGAAAACTCTTTCTTGCCATCTAGGAAGGGTATTAATTTTTACTATTAGATCAGGTAATTTCTGGGACATCCACAGCTTCTCTGGGCAACCTGTGCCAGGGCCTCACCACTCTCACAGGGAAAAAAATTCTGCCTAATATCCAATCAAAATGCATTTTCTGTCAGTTTGAAGCCTTCTTTTTCTTTAAACAAGTTGGTATTTCTCTTTAAAACTTCTAATTCCAATTAATTCCTCAGTCATACCATTATCAGCTTTATTTTTTCTGATTCCAATTAACATAGAAGTTTTTATTTCATATTATTTCAATGTTTCCCATAACCACCTTTTTCACAATATTTCATATTAGGTATGTTCTGGTCAACAGGCCCACAGAGTTACTGGAGAATTTCCATGTTTATTTCTCCTATGAGCTGACACTGATGTCAGGTGGCATGACCCAGGTCCACTGAAGAGTATCAGCACCCTGAGGTACCAAATTTAGGTCAGAGAAACAGAACTTTAACAAGCTGACCAGGAGAACTAGGACTAATTAATGCATACAGAAAGAAAGTTTAAAAAAAAAAGGAAAACCAACAGACTACAAACAAACTAACCAAAAACCAAACATTACAGAACCTACAAAAAGACTAAAAGGCACAATCTAAAAAAAAATATTTAGTGGTGCTGTATATAGCAAAAGTCATGGCAGAATAATTTTGGGACAATGATTTTAATAGGTCGTAGGCTATATTATTATCAAGACTTTTTCTATTTAATTTTTTTGACATTTGTAGCTGTGGAGTGAGGCTGGTGGCCACACAGTGACATGGTTAAAGCTGAACCAAAGGCAGGCAGATGTTGTTAGAGCTTCATCTCCCAGTTTCCTTGCTGCCCCTCTGTCCTGCATGGGATCAGCTACTCCTGAGGTTTCCCCTATACCCTGCCTGCCACACAACATTCCCATCCCAGCACTGGCTGTAGCAAAACCAAAGTCTTGATGAGGTGCTTAAAGAGCTCCTTCTGTTATTCCCTAAATATGGCAGGAACCACCCTGAGGCCCCTGCCAAATTCTACTCCTGCTCATGGTATCTTCCTCAGTGGCTGGATCAGATGACTTGCCACTGAATGCTCTCCTCATCTGACCTCAGCTTCACTGGCATTGAGCAGGAAGAAGAATTTCTTCACAGAAAAGGTTGTCAGGCATTGGAATGAGCTGCCCAACGAGGTGGTGGAGTCACCATCCTCAAAGGTGTTCAAGAAGCAACTGGACATGGCACTCAGTGCTCAAAGTGGTGACTGGTCACAGGTTGGACTTGCTGACCTTGGAGGTCTTCTCCAACCTCAGCGATTCTGTGATAGATTTCAGAAGAGCCTGACTTTTTGTGCACACACTGAGAGTGCTCTGACATGTGCTTTGTTCCCCAAAGGGAGGTGAGGGCAGTGCCTGGAGAAGGGCTCAGTACAAGCTCCACCAGAGCAGCAGTGTCTGCAGCTGGAGAGGCCAGGGGACAGCCAGCAGGAGTGCCACGTTCTCCCTGCAGAGCACAAATGAAAAGAGCACACAACAGAGGGATTTGTCTGTGCTGCTCAGAGCAGCATTAAGCCCCCTCTGTGTTCAGTGACCCCACCAGATGGGTCGTGGTGCACAGCTGCTGGCACCCAGTCCTTGCCTGCAGAGCCACCCAGAGCCATGCAAGAGACCACAGGGGGAATCTTTCTTCCCTGAGATCCACATTTCAGACCTCCCAGTCCAGCCAAGCCCACTCCTATCTGTGCCTCTCCAAGCCCTCTCCCCCTTTGAAAGGCTTGGTCTTCCCTTCCACAGCCTTTTCTTCACCCTGCCTGTACACAGAGCATGGTGCAATTGTTCACAGAGCTCTGGGAGATGAATGGTGTTATGTAACTGCTTGCTACTGTTTTATCGTTTTTTAGGATGATGGAAAAGTAAAAGGCAAATGTGGACTCCCCTTGGGGCCAGGCTAAGCAAACTGAAGTTACATTACCAGTGACCCAAATGAACATTCACTTCAGCACCCCTAAAAATGCATTTTAGTGCATGTCCCACGTGAGAGGACAAGCCATTAATAACTACAGCATGTGTGGGGTGAGGGAGCCTCTCTGCTGCAGCTCCTAGCCAAAACAATTTACAAAAAAGTGTTGCTTTGTTGTTTGTCAGGGTTTGTTTGGGATTTTTTACATCTGCAATGATTTGCTATTCATAAAGCTCTGATATCTTGATATTTTTGATATGGCAAAGAGGTCTGATTCAGCCTGCTGCCCATTCCAGGCCAGCTAACATAAAATCAACAGTGGTTAGGACATATTTCCTCTTCCTCTCTTCCTGTCTCACATTTCCAGGAGCCTTCTTGGCGGGATTCAGCCTCTCTTACTATCACACTCTTTTGCAGCACAAATTTGCATTGCCACATTCTGTGACTGTACCACGTACCCACATATTTGCCCCAAAATCCAAGAGGAACCAATGGCTCCAAGGCTACAGCCCAGTTTGTAACTCATCTTTAAATAACCATCAGAGAATCAAAGAATACCCCGAGCTGGAAGGGACCCACACGGAACATCCAAGTCCAACTCATGATCTCAAACCTTAAAATCATCAACATCAGTGCTGAAAATTGTGTTGGTTTAAGCATGTGTCCATGCTAAATGCTCTGTTGAACTGGGCTCTGACCATGCTCCTGGTCACATTCAGTTTTTGGCAGCAGTACTTCTCATTAGAAAGCAAATTTACTGCCCTATAAGCCAACAGAAATTATGTATTTATTCGTAAAGCTGTCAAAACCAAATTTTCCTGAACTGTGCTTAACAACTGTTTGGAAACCCAAGCCAAGCAAATATTTTTAACCATACTTTGAGAATTGTTTTCTTTCTATTGAAAAGTTTTGGTGTTTTGTTGCAGAAAAACACAGCATATTCAAACAGAAGGCTGAATTTAATTTCCTGACAGGTAAGTGAGCTCAGGCAGCTCCAGGAAGAGAAGGCAGCACTAGAACTTCCTCGGGGGAAGAACCCGTTCAGTGAAAGGACACATGGTGGGAAGAAGAAAAGTAAAAAAGGAGGAAGGAAGACCAAGCCTTCCCTTTGTGTCACCAAGATCAGCCTGACCCACACCCCACATTCTCGATCTGCTTTCACCTACATCAGCCTGCTGCAGTGACTGCAGAGATGTAATTCAGATCCCTAAAATCCTTACACAGGATTCCAAACAAGCAGCTGTGTGGACACAGCTCTGAGGAGCCCACAGCTCAATCCAACACAACACACAGCTGGAAGACCAAACTCTGGTGGTGAGGAAGGTGGAGGAAGAAATTAGAGAAAGACCTGCCCAAAACTTTATCACTGCAGTTGTTTGGTGCTTATTCAGGCGAGTCAGATGGATGTGACCACAGAGACCATATCACAGCACTTGTCTCAGCAAAAAGCCTCAGCACATGTAAAGGAGTTACACCACTTCTTTGTCTCATCTGAGATTCAGCCTCGCTGAAGAGTTGATTCTGCGCTTCCCCCTGGTCCAGCAACTCCCACCAAAGCAAGCTGGAGATCTCCCCGAGTCTGGAGTGCAGCTGCACTGGGCGCTTTTCCTGCCAGTCTTGTTTCAGACAGCTCCTCAGCACATTACAGCCTCATTCTACTTCTGAATAAACAAACAAACCAACCAAGAAACCAACATCTAATATCCTAAAATTAACGTGAAAGATGCTGTTCTCTGTTATGAGATTCAAACTCCTTCCCCTCACCCCGGGTTTTGGGCTGAGCACTCTGTTCCTGAAAAGTATGACTTGCTTGGCACTTATTTTACTGACTAGGAAGGAAAAAATCACCATGCATTTGGGCATTATCATTAAAGAGCACAGTCAGGGACAGGAAAGCAGCACTTGCATCTGGGGAAGAGAATGTCAGAGTGCTGCTCTGCAAAGCTGATCTCAATTTATCTCAGCACAAAGATGAGGTACTTGAATAAATCATAATCCCAACTGAGCACTTATTTATATCAGAAAATGTGTTAGAAACAAACCTTGAGCAATGTTGACAATCAAGCCTTCTCTTCTCTGCTACTCCTGCTGTGCCACAGGATGTGGGAAAGGCATGGAACATCCTTCAGCAACACAGCAGAAGCTGGAGGGGAAACAGAGATGTCCTTTGCAAGAGAAATGGTAAGAAAGCTCTCTGAGCTAAATTTGCAACTTGGCGTCGGTCTTCAGAGGAAGCTGTGATCTCCATGAAGGTCATGTGTCACTGGTCTCTCAACACCACCTCAACTGTAAAATCCACAGAGCTGAGAAGGTTTTGTTTGGAAATAAAGGAAGCCAGGGGTGTGTTCTGATGAAAAGATGGTGCTTTCCACGCGTGTCCAAGAGAAAAGCCAGGCCATGGTTACCCGAGCTGCACGGCACGCCGTGTCTGACTCCCCGAAGCGCCATCCGCTCCCAGCGTGGGGAAACTGAAACCACAGAACCGTGTGCACAAACCGGGTGTGCGTACATAAGGGTGACTGATACACACGCTCAAGGAATGCACAGTGAGAGCAGTTTTGCAGATATTGCACTCAGTATTCCACCTTCTCATCCTGCCTGTCCACTCCCTCATGGCTTTGATCTGTTGTGCACTTGAAAATCTGTTCAGACCACTTTCGATCTGTTGTGCACTGGATTGAAACCAGTAACAACACAGTAACAACGAACAGTGTGGGTTTTTTTTTCTTTTAGTTTCAAAAATGTAACAAAAGTATAAAACTGTAAAATCACAAAAAAAAAAGCAAAAGAAAAAAGCTGCACATACTTTTTTTTGAGTGGGGCCAGTAAGCACATGACTGAATTACTTAGAAACTCTGAAACAGGAAGGTAACTAATAAAAATACTTATAAAGAAGTATATCTACAATATTTAATAATTTAAGGCTCACAAGAAACTAACGTACCAATGACAACAGAAGTTTTCTGCTCTAGGGTTCAAAGCACCAAATTCACTTCACATACAAATAACCAGATCTGTACTGATCACTAGTGGAAAATTCAGAAAGTGCTGATCTGCTAATGTTCCTAGTGCTTTAATGATATCATATTTCACAGGAATAAGAAATCTCCTTTCAACCATAAATACAGTCATACAGATACAAAATATATTTGAATAATTTCAATTTGAAACTACAGTACAAAACCCCTCAACCTCCCCCCTCCCATCCCCAATCCATTCATTCTCCACACACACATCCCCCAACTCTTTATACTAAACTCGGAGCAATTGAATTGGTTACAAATTACCCATTCAAAACCAATGACCATTTGCTAAAATAAGTTTCTACAAATTAGATTTTTCACTGTCATAATTTACCAGCTCCTGCATCATGGAGCGTAGCTTATTCTTAGTCTATTTTAAAAATAGGTGACCCTTTGTGTCATGGAAAAAGAACATAAAAACATGTATTCCTGGAGGACTGCTCAGGACAGTGATCAATTTATAAAATACAGCCTGACTTAAAAAACTAATTGGTACTAAAAGAATAATTATAGTAGCAAGTTTCTGACACCAGAAAATCCTTCTGAACTCTAACTGTCTCCTCTCCTCACAGGTCTGTTTCCCTATTGGTGTCCAGGCAGAGAGCATAGAGGGATTTTCTGAGATCTACGTTACTTTTTGCTTTGATATTGGCTTTCTCTAAGGAGCTGGTGCCACTGTTGAACTCCTCACTGTTTTCCAAGTGCACAACAGATTTGTCCACAGAGTTTTTACTGGGTCTTCTCTTCCCTTCTCCCCCCGCAGTGCTGTCCTGAGCACTACTGTGTTCATCCTTGAGGATACCCTGCTCTTCGTGGTCAGTCTCTCGGTGGTAGAAGTAGTTGAAGTTGGACACGATGACAGGGACAGGCAGGGCAATGGTGAGCACACCAGCGATGGCACACAAGGAGCCCACGATTTTGCCCCCCAACAGTGACAGGTCTCATGTCCCCATAGCCCACAGTAGTCATGGTTACCACCGCCCACCAGAAAGCATCAGGGATGCTGGAGAAATGAGACTCAGGGATCATCAGCCTCAGCAAAGTAGACAGCGCTGGAGAAGAGGATCACCCCGATGAAGAGGAAGAAGATGAGGAGGCCCAGCTCCCTCATGCTGGCTTTCAGCGTCTGTCCCAAGATCTGCAGCCCCTTGGAGTGCCTGGAGAGCTTGAAGATCCTGAAGACCCTGACCAGGCGGATGACTCTGAGGATGGCCAGGGACATGGCTTGCTGCTGGCCCCCACCCCCATTGCTGCTGCCAGCCCCGGGCTGCTGCTGCTCGTGGGCCAGCTCGGTGCCCAGGGTGATGAAGTAGGGGATGATGGCCACGATGTCGATGATGTTCATGATGTTGCGGGAGAACTCGGGCTTGCTGGGGCAGGCGAAGAAGCGCACGAGGAGCTCGAAGGTGAACCAGATCACACAGGTGGTCTCGATGATGAAGAAGGGGTCAGCCAGGCTGCTGGCAGGCTGCATGGGTGGGGAATCCCCGGGAGTGCCATTCAAACCTCCGCCTTGTGGGGGCAAGGGCACGGGCATCTCCCTCTCGTCCCTGAACTCGGGCAGGGTCTCCAGGCAGAAGGTGATGATGGAGATGAGGATGACCAGCACGGAGACGATGGCGATGGCCCGGGCTGAGCTGGAGCTCTCGGGGTACTCAAAGATGAGCCAGACCTGGCGCTGGAACTCATTGCGGGGCAGGGGCTTCTCCTCCTCTTTGATGAAGCCCTCGTCCTCTCGGAAGCGCTCCATGGCCTCCTCACCCAGCTGGTAGAAGCGGATCTCGTCGGCGAACACGTCGATGGAGACATTGACGGGCCGGCGGAGCTTGCCCCCGGACTGGTAGAAGTAGAGGATGCCGTCGAAGCTGGGCCGGTTGCGGTCGAAGAAGTACTCGTTGCGGAGCGGGTCGAAGTAGCGAATGCGCTTGTCGGGGTCGCCCAGCAGCGTGTCCGGGAACTGGTTGAGGGTGCCCAGCTGCGTCTCGAAGCGCAGCCCCGAGATGTTGATCAGCACCCGCTGGTGGTGCATGGCGCCCGGGTTGGCCGCCGCCGCCTCCTCCTCATCGTCGCCCGGCGCCGCCATGGCCATGCCCCGGCGGTGTCCCCCCTCCTCGGCCGGCCCCATCTCGGCGGCGGGCCGCGGGGCGCGGGGCGGCGGCCGCGGCGGCGGCGCGGGGGCTGCGCGGGGCTCGGCCGGCCGCTCCTCGGGGCCGCCTGCTGCGCGGGGACCCCGCGGGGGCCGCTCCCGCTGCTCCGGCGCGGAGCTCTCCCGGGGCGCGGAGCTCTCCCGGGGCGCGGAGCTCTCCCAGGGCGCGGGGCTCTCCTTGCCGTCGCTCAGCTGCGGCGAGCCGAGGTGCAGCGAGTTGCCCCGCCAGCGCGCCCGGCCGCCGGCGGCCGCGGCATCGTCGCCGCCCGCGATGGCCGTGGTGCCGCCGTTCTCCAGAGTCACCAGCGCGATCTCCATGGGCGGCAGCAGCAGCGGCGGCGGCGGCGGGAGGCAGGCGCGTCTGAGGCGGCGGGCATGCTGCGCTCGCTCCGCGCTGCCGCCGCCGCCAGCTCCGCGCTGCCCTGCCCGAGCCGCCTCCCCTCACTGCCCTGCCCTGCCCGAGCCGCCTCCCCTCACTGCCCTGCCCTCACTGCCCTGCCCTGTCCGAGCCGCTCTCCCCTCATTGCCGTGCCCTCACTGCACCGCCCTGCCCGAGCCGCCTCCCCTCACTGCCCTGCCCTGCCCGAGCCGCCTCCCCTCACTGCCCTGCCCTGCCCCAGCCGCCTCCCCTCACTGCCCTGCCCTCAGTGCCCTGCCCTGCCCCAGCCGCCTCCCCTCCCCTGCCCTGCCCTGCCCCTCACCGCCCTGCCCTGCCCCAGCCGCCTCCCCTCACCGCCCTGCCCTCACTGCCCTGCCCTGCCCTGCCCCAGCCGCCTCCCCTCACCGCGCCGCCGAGCGCGGCCCAGCGCGGCCCGGGGGAGCCGCCCGGGGACCCGGATATGAACGAGCCATCATTATTATATTGTGGTGCCTTGACGTCAAAGAGGATCCCTCCTGCTCCGCGCCCCCGCGCCGGCAGCGGCAGCATCCCTGGGGAGCCGGGATGCCCGCGCCCTGCCCGGCCGGGCTGCCCGCAGGTGTGCGGCGGTGCGGGCTGCGGGCAGGAGCTGCGGTTCTGGGGCTGCCCGGGCCGGGGCACCGCGCTGCCCGGGGATGGCGAGCGGCCCCCGCGCCCGGGTTTGCCTCTAGTGAAAATCGGAGCTGAAAGCCCCGGGGATTCCTGGCGCCTCTTGGCGTGTCCCCCCCTCCGCATTCCCCAGCGGAATAAGAACAAAGGAAGGGATTTGGTATGTTTGTTTGGTTTTTTTTTTCCAGCTTTGCGTTTGTTCTCCCTGCTCCTGCTCCCTCGAACTTCTCGCTGAATTAGTGCGGCTCCAAAAGCCAGCAAATGACATTTCTGTCACGCCACTTTCATGTTAGCATTCGCAAACACTTTCCCGTTGATGCATTCCTAAACCCGCATCCAAGGCTGAAACGTTCCAGTAGATGCACATTTTATTGGAGAAGAGCAAGCAGATTTTCACAATGACTTCAGTTACAATTCAGTAAAACTATCGATGCTAAGATCTTACTTGCTATATTCAAGCCATGAACTCGTCCATTCTATTCAAGGTCTGCAAAGAAATACAAAGAAATAGGTATATAAATACTGTAGGATTAGAACCTGTAGGTATATGTACACCACTCCAGCCTTGTGGAGTTTCTGGTTTTCTAACAAAATTAAGTGTGACCATTTTGCCTTCCAGTTGGCATCACAGTGACATTTTTTCCTAAATCCTTATGTTACCACTCATAGCTCCATCAAACACTTTACCTAGATTCACTGTGACTGGTGGCTTTCCCTTAATTTGAAACATTACCTCTGTGTATGAAATATGCCCAAAGATATTAAAAGCATAAATAGAAAATCATGCCTGTATTAAACGGTTTCTGTAAGTGGTGGCTTGCATTTTATCTCTGAGAACTGAGCACAGAATTGCCAACCTGTTTTCTGCCATACCAGTGAAGTAAAGGACAGCTTTACTCACACAAGTAATTATGTAGAAGATAAGTTCTCCTTTGAAAATAACAGCCCTTTGATTTACAGTTATTTAATGGGATAACATATTAAACCTGCAAAATGTGGGATAACTCCCTTTGGGACTAGCAAAACTCGCAATAAACACAGACACACCACAGACACACTACAGACACACCTGTGCACCCCAACAAGGAGTGGCTGATCTGCTACCAATGCATATCAGGAATTACAGCCAGAGAAGGGCTTGCACACTCAAAAACTATTCTGGTTTTCCTACTCTGTCAGCTGCTGTCGTGCAAGGCATCCTCCCTCAAAATATTGCCTCAAGAATAACCCATTTATTTCAGGAGAAAACATCCTCAGACATCTGTGATGGTGGGTACCACACAGAGCAGAATAAAGTGTACAGAGGAGCAGTAACTTGCTGCCTCTCAGATGATTGTATCCATTCTGCCATTCCTTCATCTATAGCAGGGGATATCTGGGAGGAACCACACTGAATTTAAGTTCTAGTTCAAGTTTCTAGCCTTTCCAAGCATCCAGTTGCAGTGTTCACAGCCTGAATTTGAAGGCAGATGGGATTATGCTAAAGATCAAAAAAAAGACTTGCCCAAATTCACCTGGATGAAAACCTTGCAGAAAACCCTATGAAGAAAATGTACATTATTAATTGATAGATCAGAAAAATGCATCTGCTGGTACAGCATTTGAGTAACTTGTAGCTAGTTTCTTTGCAGCTTCAAAAGGTCTGAGAATCTCTGTGTGTGTCTGTGTATGTACGTATACAAAAGAAGAGCAGAGAAAAGGGACAGGAGAAAATGGGAGGATGATGTTAAAGGGGAAGGAACATCTACTCCAAGCAGGGAATTTTAAAGGACAATTTTTATTTAATAGCCTTCGTTTTTTCATCTCAATGTTAGGACCCTGAACACTCTTGAAAAGCAGCAGAAAGCTAAGATACTGGAGAGAAAGGATGACATACAGACGAGGGAAGAACAGGGCTGAGATGCTCTACAAGGGACCCCAGGGTGACACGAGCGACTCCTTTTTTCCTTCTCCATGAGTTGACTAAATAATAGCGAGGTTGTGGCAGACGGTGAAGGAATCACCTGAAGCTGAGACGAAACCGAAAGGGTTAAAAGCAAATCCGTGCCTCCGCCTCGTGGTTAATTCCTCGGCAGCCCGATCCCGGGTTGAGATGATTCAGGGCAGAGAGAGGCACTGCCACAGTCCCCAGGGGAGACCCCAGAGGAAAGGCTCGTATTTCCTGCCCAGGAGGATTAAGTACGAGGCCATTGACAAATCACAGTAAACATCTGGATGGGAGCACTCCATCTATCAAGCCCTAATCCACGAAGCTATTCATTAATGAATTCAGCACATTCACACTGTTCTATATATAGAGCTGGCTGATCTTTTTAAATGTTTGGCTTCTAGGTGGTTTACATCTCTATCGACAGATTTTTACTTTTTTTTTGGGGGTGAAGCAATCTACTGTATTCTGCTTTTGCTTGTTTAATTGTTTAGAGTAATTATTTTGCCCTAAAAAAATCAAAAAAACCCAGATATATTTTCTGATAGTACATAAAAAAATCCAATAGCTAAAACCCAACCATGTCCCTGCATTTTATATTGCTTTGCAATTTTAAGCTTAAGTTCCTCTGGAAACTTTCCATCACAGAGGGATGGAAAAAACATTAAATAGTAATTGATTTTCTTTTCTGTATTTTGTTTTGATTAAAATGAGAATCCCTCTCATTTATCTTCAGAGGGAAAGTAAGCACTGAGTAAATGGTCTGGTTAATTCAAAAGTAATTTGATCAGAACATCCATAATTTACATTGACTGGAACAGCAGGAAAGATGCTGAGCACTACCAGATATCAAGCTTATTCATTTCAGCAGCCTACTTACACTGTGCTTTACATCTTGTTCATGTAAACTACTCTATGGAGGTTTAATGACCCACATTTTACAAGGGGGGGTTGCACACCACCTGCCCTCTAGAGTCATCTGTAAAGATTGAATAACTCCAGCCTGCTCCAGCACACACGGCTGTGGAGCTGGGTGTGCTGTTTTCCACACAGGAGCTGTGCCTGCCTCCTTCCAGAGCAATCTGCAGCCTTTGTCACTGATATTGGGAGCACCAGCATTTGGCCCAGATTTTCACAAATCCATCTGCAACATGGTATTTTTAATTCATCCTCAAGGTTTGGACTCTACCAGACAGCATGAGCCATCCAAGCTTGCAGTTTATAATTTCCATCCCTTTTGACTTTCAGTGCTTTGCTGTGGGGTAATCTTTAATTCCAGGGACTTCATCTTAGTGGGGAAATCCCATTCGGTGCCTTTATTCTCTGCTAAATTCCAGGAGCACGTAGCTGTTCTCTCAGGTTGTTTTTTTTTTGTCACAACAGGGTAGCCCAGGTGGACAGTTCCAATTTTAAAACAGGAGAATGAAGACAAGCAAGTGCAATCTGAAGGAGCCACTCAGCCATAGCACTGCAGTTTTTTCTTCACTGCCAGTGCAAATGCCCTCACAAGGGAATTTTGCTTGCATCAATGATTCTGTAGCAGCTGTGCTCCATGCCAGTGTCTGTTCCTGTATGGAAAACGTGGTGTTTCTGGGCAAACTCAAATCCATCCTTATCAGTCAACTGAAAATACTTCATTTTCATCCTATGCCATCAAAGTCACATCAACAAAAGGCTTTTGCTCATTCAAGATCAGGCCACTCACTCAGGCTGTGAGGAGGAGGGACAGGAATAAATCAAAGGTTTCATGTCTAGAACAAATGGTGACAGCAGTGTCTGATTTAGATGATCTGTCACTTCAAGCTGTCAGGTGACAGATTTGTACTTTCATGTTTTGTTACCACCTACGTGGCCAGTGGCACTCCAAAATCCATTGCTCTGTCACACACAGACACAAATTAGGCTGCATAGGCTGCCTTAAAAAAAGCTAAATGGTGTGCTTATAAATTCATATATTTTAAAAGTGGAAAAGCATTGAGTGATCTCATTCAGATTTCATGCTCATTTCTAATTTTTAAGCAGTCATGAATCAAGGAAAATCAAAATACATGATGCTTATTCTGGCATAAAATTATGAGTGAACTTAGTTACTACATTCTCAAAACATTAAAGTAAGGGGAAACTGAGGTTGATACCTACTCATGTGTAGGAAAAAGAGCATTAGATTGCTTTGTGAGCACAGATAATTTAGCCAGCTGCAAGAAATGTTCTAGCACGAAACTAGAGGGCCAAATGTACTGATGGTTTAAGCAGGAGAGGGTCATAAATGAATCATTAAGTGGACAGGAGTAATGAAATAGCTTTACTTGCACTGAGTCTTCAGGCTCTGGAGAGCCCCCAGAGGAATCCTCCACATGAATATGTTAGATACACAGCAGATCCCCTTTTCCTGTCTTTCCAAACAAAGGGAGAAATGAAGGACCCACCCAGGGATTTGCTAGTTAAAATTCTGAGAGAAGTCCAGCATGCAAAAGTGTCACTATTTATTTATTAAATATTCGACAGGAAGAAAACCAACTAGCACAGATGCAGTGATTCTCATTTTCACCGGTGACAATCAGAAGAGAGACTGCTCAAACCAAAGGAAGGACATTTATGATGTGTCCTTGGGACAGTGTGAACAAGTCCTTTGTGGCTGTGAGTGAAGGGGAGGAGGGTGAGGAATGGCAGAATATTGTTTTATCTTCCACATGTGTGTGGAAGGGCTGAAGGAAAGGTTTGGGGTACGAACACAGAGCAGTGAGGAGCAAGTTGAATTTAGTTTTTGTAGCCACTCAACTCCAGGGCATACAGGTCTTTTGGGGTACATCCATTTGCTTGGTTCAGGCTAGCTCCAGTCCTCTGGACAATCCCAGTGGAATTGGACTTCTTTATATTTGAGGTGGATTTGCCTTGGCAATGGCAATGCACCATGTCACTAATTCCAGCTCCCCCTTCAACACCTTTGCATTTCACAAAATACCACTGCTCTGTAAGACCTCTTTAATCAACTGAGCAGGATTCAATCAATAATTACCACTTCGTAGTTTAATTAGGATTTTCAAGGCATTACCATATCAAAACTTTAAAAGTATTTAACAGTCTGAAGATGAATGTAAGTGCCAAAATCTAGTTGTAATTGATTTAGGAGCAAAAGAAGAAGACAATGAGCGATGTCTTAAAATCAGTGGGGCTATGCTGCTTTGCACTACCCAATGAATTGATTTTATACATTTTGTATTAATTCTTATACAATTAGATAGTAGAGGTGATTGCTTATGGTGGTGTTAAACTCTTTAGGTTTGACAAGAAGCAAAATTTTAAAATAACAGTATTAAAAATAATAACAAATTGGAGAAAATAAGTTTTGAATAGAGAACAGCAATCTTTTCTTTCTAGTTCAATTATGGCATCTATAAGGAATAATACCAAGTATCTTCATGCATTAAAATTCTCTATTGGTATAAGAGCAAACAAAACAAAATAAACATTCCAGAAAATGAGACATGGTAACTCTTACTGCACTAGTTTCTTTTTAGGGTGAAAGTTCTAATAATGCCTTCTTCAGCTCCAGGACAGTGAAGACACCTGCCCAGCCAGACAACCTAATGTCCAATTTCCTTGCTGCTGATGCTGATCTGAAGTTAAACCATCAGGAGCACCCCAGGCCTAGCAGGAGCTCCCTTAGCAGGGCAGGGTGGGATGCAGTGTGCAGCTGAGTGTGAATTCCTGGCTGCTGCTGCTACCTGGACATTGGTTTCCAGCCTGAGGCACATGACCCTGAGGCTGAGATAGTTTTGTGGATGCAGAGAAACCCTCTACAGCCTAAGAAATGAGGCAGGGAGCTGTAGCTGGCTGCTAGACCTTGGACACTGAGTTAAAGATGGAAAGGAAAGAGAGCTTATCTTGCAAATGTCCCAAGGTTTGCTACGCTGGTGACTACGTGGCTTAGCTTGGCCTCAGGTGAATTAAGTGTGCTCCTCATTCCTTAATCCCTGAGTTTACATCATTCCTTCCTTCTCCTTAACCTGGGATATTTGAAGGCAAGACATGAGACTCACACACACTCCCCAGACACATTTTCTTCCTGAAAGCGCGTCACAAGAAGCAGAGAATGCAGCTGTTCATCAGACTGTTCCCTCTGATCTCCTTTAAGCCAGCTTTTCCTGCTTTCCCCTAACGTAGGTCCCATAGTAGAAGTGTAGGAAGAGAGCCAGGAGGCTGAGGCTGTAGAGGAAGACTGCAGTGTTGAAGCCATCAGGGAACGGGCACTCTGTGAAGAGGTTGTAGGAAGAATGAGCAGCAACAGCCACAAACTGGCACTGCAAGAGGTGGAAAAAAGAAGCAGCCAGATTAGGGACACCTCAGCTTGGCCATTGAGACCATCACTGCTATCACAACATCCCAGCAGTGTCCTCGACACAGAGCATCACTGGCTTGCCTCTCCTGACATCCCTGGGAACCTGCCTTTCCAGCCCAGCAGTGTTTTCCCACCAGGAGGGATGCCCATCCAATCTGGAGGTTTAACCAGCCCAGCCTCTCCTGCCCTTGGCCCATTTCTCTGCCAGAGTGCAGTAACTGAGATGTTGGAGTATGGAGACTAAATGTGGGAGATTCCTCTTCCCCAGTTGTAATCAGGCTATTATACCCATAATTGTTTTGATTTGTATTTTAGCTTGCAGAGAGGAACTACAGATACTATTCTTATTCATTTAAATATTAAACAATAATTTTTGTATTTTACTAAGTCACCTGTCTCAATACACTGAAGCAATGGATTCTACTTACCAACAAGCTATTAAATATTTTTTTCCTGTGCTATAATTTGCATTACAAATACATTTTTATTTCATGCAATGCATTCTTGTTCTGCTTTGCTTTTCAGGCTAAGTTAGAATTATGGAGCAGCCTTCACTGCACCACTATTTTACACATATCTTCTTCCCTTGAAACTGCATACTTTTGGTTTGCAAAGCCTGTCTTTGAGTGGAAAAAACTCTCCTACAACTATCGTCCTGGTCTGGACCATTGCATTTATGCTGTATCTTTGAAAAAACACAGGGTTTTCTGGATTTGTAATTTCGTCAGAGATGAGGGAAAGAAAATCCAAAGGGATTTTCTAGAGAAAAATTCACATATTTAATTTGCCTGTTTACCTGCCATTAGAGACACCCTTTCTTTCTGAAGGAACTGAATCAAAGCTCCCCAATCTGCTGCCCTATTGAGAGTCCAAAGTTTCCCTGAATCACTGCCCCCACTTCTCCACACCAAGCTCTATCAGTGCTCCTTATACAACATAAACAGGAGGAATCCAGTTGTTAATTTTTCTCTCCCCTTCCCATTACAGAGCTGTGGATAATTAGGTTGATAGGGTCACTGAAGGCCTCCAGCACTCTTGTGGAAGCAGCATTTGGAGCAGGTCACCCATGGCTCCACCTCTCAGAGCGGCACAGGAGGGCACTGGGGACGTGCTGCTCTCCGTGGGCAGCAAACAGAGATTGAGCCAGTGAGGGGACAGACAGCAGGGTCATCCCACCTGGCCCAGGGGAGGGCAGGGAAGGACACCTGGAGCTCATTACCAGCTGCAGGATGGTCAGGTAACGCTTCCACCACAGGTGCCGGCGCATCCGCGGTCCCAGGCTGGCCAGGGCGTAGTAGCCATACATGAAGATGTGGACAAAGGAGTTCAGCATCCCAATGAAGAAGGCTGAGGGGTGAAGAAGTGAGGGTGAACGAGGCACACGACCCATTCCAGACTAACCCTGTGAAAAGCTCGCAGCCACTGTGGTGATGCTTCCAAAACACATCACACCCACCCCCAGGGATGAACATTCCACCTGGGCTCTGCCATGGAAACACATCAGCTTCTCCCTTCCTTCAGCAGCCAGAATCATTGGATGGGTTGGGTGGAAGGGACATTAAAAGCCATTAGCTCCAACCCCCAGGGCACATCTCCAACCAGAGCTGCCCAGATCCTCATCCAATCTGGCCTTGAACACTGCCTGGGTAGGGACATCCACAATATATCCAATCCCATATCAAGTGTTCAGAGGAGAGACTTTGATTGTCTGACCTAAGCATTTCACACCATTCTGGTGTCAAAGCCATGTAGCCAAAATGACTTCCCAAAAAAGAATGCCCCAGCATCTTGTATCGGGAGTGGCTTAGTACCCAGATGCTTCCCTTCCAGTTGAGCAAAAAGGGGCAGTGTTCTGTATACAGCCCAGAAATGGGCACAGCCAGAGCAGGAGACAGAGCCAGAACCTGGGCTGTGCCCCAGGAGCCTCTGAATGGGGAGAGAGGGAGCACTGCTCTGGGAGGAGATGTACATCGACCTTCTGTAGGATGTTATTTTTTCTGATGGACTCACTCTGATGGCCCACTCTCATTCTGGGTGAGGCAGTGAACATGGCAGCCTAAACAGCCCCAAGGTCTGAGCAGATGGGATCATCTGAAATGCACATGCTTTTTCTCACCTTTGGAAGTAGGTGAGCTTCCTCCCTGCCAGTCAGCCCATCTGCACTGTTAATGCTACCTCCACAGCCCAAAAAAAGCCATGAGAAACACAGGGTTTTCTTGCTGCAGCATTTCTTACAAGCATACCTTGTCCTCCAGGCACGTATTTGACCCCTGACCACCAGTTGAAGAGCATAGAGCCATGATGGTACACGTGCAGAAAAGTTACCTGCTCTTGTTTCTTGCGCAGAATTAAGAAAACCTGAAAGAAGCCAGGCAAAAGAAAACCTTGAGTCGATGTGGTTAGACAAAAATTTCACAGTAAGAACTTATAAAAATAGCTAATGATGAGTCTGAATCTCCCAAACCCATTTCCTCTGCTGCTGAAAAAACTGGTGAAACACAATAGAATTTACAGAGGGAACTGGAAGACAGAATTTCTTCCACAAAGCCCCAAATATTTTTATGTCTGGATTCAGGGCCCCAAGTCCAAAGAGGACACATCTGAGACTCTGACTGAGCCTCCATACAATTCACAGCTGCTTGGGTCTGCTCCTTTTCAGGACATAGGTTGTATATTTACTGCTACCAGACAATAACCCACAGAAAAAACACTGTGTTGAATGGCCAAACCCTCCTGGAATTTGCATTAGTAAAGAGAATGGTTTTGCCAGATGTGTCAGGTCACTGCATTTCACCATGCACATACACACACACACACAAACACACACCAAAAAGTGAATCTGCTTTTCAGGCACTTAGGACTGGCAAAAAGCTGCTTTTGATGCTGATGCAAACAGAGGGGGATTGGCCAAACCCCTGGCAATAGGCCTAGGGAGGATCCACATTTTTATTCACATTTTGGTGGGTTGTTATCTTACACCCCAAAGAGCTGTAACACAGCTTTCTTCTGCTGGCCTTGTGCAGTCACTTAGTTCATTTACAGTGCAGAAGGAGACCTGAAGACAAACTATAAAGAGGTGGGACACAAACCCCCAGGACACAAACCTTTAGCACACAGCTCCCTGATAATCCATGGCAGCAGAGATGCCAGGACTTGTCCACTTGCAGCTCCTTTTCTGCCCCACTGTTAATCAGCCAGGTGTAGCACAACACAAGCTGTGTGGCAAGTTAAAATTTTGGGGGCCAACCTGGCAGCAGCCAGGGTTAAAACCTCTCCCCTAGTGCTGTGCCCAGCCTCAGGAAGGTGCTGGGGAGGGAGTGTGTGCAGCCAAGGGATGGAGACAGGCAGAGAATCAATACAGGATCAACCCAGGACATCAGTTCTGGCCCGCTGCCCCTTTCTGACACGGAAATATCTGTTTCCCGCTGAGGAGCTGAGCCCTCCTTACCGTATCCAGCAGCTCGATGACTTTGGAGAAGAAGAACCACCAACACACTCTTGCCATCTGCTGGGCAGCACAAGGCACGGCGGTTAGAGCTTTACCCAAAATCACATTTTCAACCATGCCGTATCCCTGCCCACCCGCGGTCTGCAGCAAGGGGGGACATTAATTTTTTTTGCTTGTCTGGTTTGTTTGTTTTTTTTTTTTTCCAGATGGCTAAACTCTGAAAAACTAAAAAGTTAATATGATGCATGCATCTGTTCAAAGTAAGGCATTGTAACTCCAAATTCAAAGAGAAAAAACTCATGCAGCATTTTTGGAAAGCTGATGCTGGTGAGACCCAACCCCCTGTGATGAACAAGGAATAGTTTTAGGCAAAGCCCTCTGCTAAAATAATTGTTGAGTAAGATTTCTGTCATGCAAGGCAGAGGATATAAAAATTGGTTTTCTTGTTGGAAGCGACCTGTATAATCCATGCAAAGAATCACATCTATTTCAAAGGTGATTTGCAATATTGATACTTCAGTTGGTAAGATCACCCTCTCTGCAGTGATCAAAGAGCAAACTTAGATGGCTGGGTGGACTGAGAAGATTAATTTTAGAGAGCTAAAGCAAAGTGCACCAACTGTTGAAGCGGACAATTGAATGGAATAGATTTCCAGGCAACAACAAACTGGAAAAAAAAAAAAAGCCTTCTTAGCCATGCAAATTGCTATTTATGTGCAAAAGAATCTGCATAGCCATGGAAGGGCAGAGCCTAAGGCAAGCTTTCTCCAGAACTGTACCCTCATTCCCAGCTCACTCCGGCTGTAATCCACTGGCTGGCACAGGTAGCTGTAGTTGGCCAAGACTGAAGTGACCAGAAACTGAAACAAACAAAAAGCAAATAGAAATCAATTTTCTGTTCAATGCCATCTGTTACAAAAAAGATGGGTATATCAATACTAAGGTAGTAGAGTTTCAGTATTATAGTTACTGAAAGAAAATCCACGAACAAATAGTAAAAACTTAAAACAAAATACTTCACATCCAGGTTGGAATATCAAAACAAAGAGCAAATTTGGCCTAGGAAGATTTATAACTCTTTGTGTAATCACTGGAGGGCTCACAAACTAATTCAGCAAGAATAGTGAGTTCTAGTCTTCTATGTCTCTCTGAGAGACTCTGTTCTTTGCAGAGATCACAGGTTGTTCTGTTTTGGTTGGTTACATTTGCCTGTTCACTGGAAAGCAAAAAAAATGGACCAAGTACCCAGTATAACCGAACAATCCAGCACAGAAAAGGAATTTTCACACCTGTCCTCAGATAGAGCAGCATTTTGTTCAAAAAAAGCAAAAGCACTTTGGGTTAATGTAACACTTGGGATACAAATTAAAGGGCATATTTGTTGGCACCAGAATGTTTTTGAAACCTATTTGGCCATGTTCCCTCGAAGAGTTTTCAGTGGCCTACATAAACCAGGAAAGGCTTATGCATTAAGAACAAGCAGAAAAAAATGTCCTTTACACTTTCAGCATCAGGAAGACAGAGAGTGCTTGGCACTCCTGGAGAGAACTGCCAACTTTGGAAAATCATGGAATGTTAAGGGGTTGGAATGGAGCTTAAAGATCATCTAGTCCCAACCCCCTGCCTTGGGCAGGGACAGCTTCCATTAGCCCAGTGGGTCTCATCCTCAGAGATGGATCCACCACCAGCCAGACTGGAGGCGAAATGAGGCCATTCCACATCCTCCACACACTCTGTGCCTAATGAACTTGCAATCCATTCACTCAGGATGAATGAAATCCCGTGTTAATTTCATGAATGGCAGGAGGATTGAGGGAGGGGAGGAAATCAGGTACAGCAGGACAATGCTGCTCCTCTTGTGGCAAAACATGGACATGTCCACACCAGCTCCCGCTCCTTTCAGCAGAGTCCATCAGCAAAAGCTGGAATCTGGAGGCTCTTGTTGTAAATGAGAAACAAAGTCTCAATATTCAGCAAAATTTAGATTGGTTTATTTTATATAGACAGAGCAAGCTGGGGAAATGTGAGGGGTCACTGCGAACTTGGTTTGCAGCTCCCTTTTTATAGTATAGTTTTCCTTGTAGTAACCAATAATTGTTATTGTTTTGTTGTTGTAATTCTGCAAGGTAAGCAGTGATGGTCAAAGAAACTTCCAAATTTCTTGGGACAATTGGTCATGTATCCATCTGGTCTTGGTAGATAAAAAGCAGAAGAAGTGGGAAGTCTGATCTTTAGCAGATAGCTTTGTGATTGATTACACAAAGGCAGGAAATCTGATTCTTCAAAAAAACCTTTCAGACTATGGAAAACCCTTTTTTTCTTTTACAAACTGGTATACACAATATTCATAACAGGGGGATTTAAACAGAGTGGGTTTAACCATATATTTCCCTTTATCTAGGTCCACGTTCTTTTCTTATTTTAAGCATTCTGGTTTATACAAACCCCAAAACTTCTACGATTAACACGAACCATTTATCAATCATCACACTCCGGAATTCCAGCCCTGCCTGCCCACCTCGTAGAACATGTAGCTGGACAGAGCCACCATGGCCAGGTTGTGGGCGAGCAGCGGAGCCCGCAGCTGCCGCCGCCGCCGCCGCATGCAGCGCGGCCCCAGGGCCACCAGCAGCAGGTAGCAGCTGAAGATCAGCGCGACAGGAACTGGGGAGTAGACCAGTGGCCACGGGTCTGTCCTTGGATCTGGAAGGAAAAGCACACAGCCACAGCTGGCACCTCCACACAGCTCAGGGAGGGATGTGTTTAATCGTATTTAATTAGTTCTTGTCAGCGCGCTCACCGGCAGAAAGAATTTTGGTGTCTCTGTGCCTTTGCAAAGTTGCACCTCAGTCCTGCTCTGACTCTGCCTAAAGGCTTCAGCACAAAGGTTTTAGCCCAGGTTTTGGGTAGGGGCTGCAGTACTGGAAGGCAGATCTTTCCTGGGATGAGCTGGAGCCCTCCCTAGGTGAAAGGAGCGATCCCAGGCACTGTGCAGGGAGGCACAGGAGCAGCCAAAGCCACAGTGGCTCTTCAGGAGTGTAAATCTTTACAGCTAAATCATAAAAGTGTTTCAATCACCGGTGTTATTTCCTTACAATCCTCAGGACATCTGAAATTCTCCACTCCTTCATTTTTACACCTGCTGTCTTAAAAAGCATGAATTCGCTGGGAAGTGCCAAAACACTAATCCCTGCTGAAACAGCTCTTTGGTCCTACAGCAAAGGGAAACTCAACAGATTTTCTGTCATGCCACCTGTTCCTAATCCTGCTATCACCCAGGATATGTTCTATCAGCAAAAATGTCCCAGGTGCCATTCATGTTTTCCTTTCCTGTTCCCAGTGTGATCAGTGCTCTGTCAAACTCCTTCATTTGTAAATGAATGCTATAGCAGTCTGGACAACTGTTAGTCCCTCACCCTTCTAAACCTCCCAGTTCTTTATGATGGCTGTTAAGGGCTGGGCCAGGAGCTCTTTGATATTCTATTTCTGGATTTAGCAGTTCGTCAGAAGTCCTGAATTCCAGTTTACACTCTTGTGAAATTTAAGTCCTGAAACATTTACTGAGCATTACATAAAGTCTGAGCATTATGCCCCATGTCCTCCTGCCAAAGCCATCAAGCAAGCCTGCTGTTCTACCTTCATGGCATTTTGTGGCTTTTCTTTACATCCAGAGATACAGCAGAGCCCTTTGGGACCAGGCTGAGCCTCTTAACTACTGAATATCTGATGTCTCCTCACTGCAAGGTGTCAAATCTCAAGCACTGAGGAGTGTTACTGCCAATATTTCATTTGATAACAGGTTTTACTGGCATCACAAAGAGTTAAAACTTCAAAGTATTAACCCTTTAGTCAACTAAGCTTTCCCATGGCACATCAATATGCATTTAAAAAAATCACTTCCTTCAGTATTCCAGGCAATCCCAAGCATTTATTGCTTGTAGTCCTGTCAGAGCCCAATGGAAAATACCCCATCCCTTATTCCTTGCTGTGATTCAACAGGAGGATGTTGTTTCCTGGGGTGTTTCAAGACTTGAGGGAAGTTTGTGATCATGGAGAAGGAAAAGTGGAAATCTGCCTAGTGCAGAGCATGTGGGCTAGTATAAGGATTACATTCATTCTAGGTTTGGTTTTCATGATCCTGCTAGTCATGCAAAAATTCCCATTTTAGACAACATCTTTTACCTACCTCCACTTTCAAGAATCCAGTTGTAGAATTCCTGAGTTTTCTGCCAAGTTGAAGCCATCCCAAGTTCTGGAAAGAAATTAACTTGACTGAGCCTAGAATGAGGAGGCTCTTTAGACAAAGGCTCAGAAATACAGCTAATGAAAGGACAATAATTAGCTTTCTAAAAAGTTAACTTTTAGACCTTTGAAAAAGGAAGAAAGAGACATCCCCTCCCCCCAGTGATTAGCTACTTAACTTCCAGATTTTATTTATAAATTTAAATAAGTTATTATTTTATTTCCAGATTTTGATATTTCATGGAGGTTTCACCTCTAAAAAATGCTCTGAGCAGCTGCTTGTGATCTGCCAGTACCATTAGAAAATCAGTCACGTGGCATTTTTTTCCCTAAAGCAGTATGGGCACTACATTCAAGTGAGAACTCACACCAGGTGTCATAACTGCATCCTTCTGCAGGTACTACTGGATATTCCCAGTGCTGGAAGGCAGCTGGGGATTCATTCAGCACTGCTACAGCTCCAGAGGTGTTAACAGAGCTGGTTATTTGGTTTTCTGAGGCCCCAGTTATACATTTATTTTGTTTTATCTGTAGGGATTCTGTAATATAGTATATAAAGTAGAATACTCATACATATTATGATGATTCTCCTCTTCCTTTCTTTCCTTTAGCAGGATGTTTTCAATGGCACTTGGAAGTTCTCCTAGAAAACACTTTTCTACAGTTAATTTTAACAGCTTGAGCTACCTGATCCAGTCCTCTCCATCAGCACACAGGACCAGCTTCCTCCCAGTTTCACCTCCTGCTGGCACGGAGAAAAGCACATTTTCTCCTTTGACTCCTCCTCACAGACATGCCCAATATTGTGTCGGTGACACAATTTCTCAAATGACAATTTCACAGATTTCTGTCCTGCAGTTAATCCTTGCAGGCAGGCTCCTTTTCGGGCTGTTGCAGTGACACAAACCC
The DNA here is from genome assembly GCA_034336665.1 of Luscinia megarhynchos. NCBI lineage: Eukaryota > Metazoa > Chordata > Aves > Passeriformes > Muscicapidae > Luscinia > Luscinia megarhynchos. The sequence continues at coordinate 8,741,993 of CM067564.1, read as the reverse complement.
CAGAGAGGTGTCACACCCACCCTGACACAGAGCCACATGCCCTTGTAATCCGGGCGGGCTGTGCCAGCGCCCAGATTAGCCGGCGATGATCAGCTGGCTCGCAGTCAATCCAGCAGGGATTCCACACGGTTCCATGACCCCAAACCCTTCCCCTGCTTCCCTCCCCAGGGCAGGGAAGGGGCAGGGAGGAGGAGCAGACTCACCGCAGCAGCGCAGCGGCTCCGAGCATCCCGCTCTTCTCCAGGTGTGTCCAGCGCGGGTAGAGCCGGCAAGACAAGGAGCTGCACGCCGTGCCCGGCTTTCCTCTCCGCAGGGGAGGTGAGCACCTCACCTGCAAGGCTCTCCCGCAGCCGGGATGGATCTTCACGCCTTCTTCTTCAGCCTCCCAAAGTGCGGCGGCCGCCAAAATCCGCGGGGCACCGCGGCGCGCCCCGGCCGGAGCGAGAGCTTACATCACATTCTCCTCCCCCGCCCGCTGCTGCCTCTCCCCACGAGCTTTATCAGATTAGGGGAACTGGGAAGGAGAGGGAAACCAGTGCAGAAGAGGGCTGGGATTCCGCAGGAGTGAACCTCTGACCTTTAGTGTCACGCCCGGCCAAGTGGGAACCGGGCCAGCGTTTCTTCTGCAGGTTTCTTCAGGACGTGTCACGACAGCTTTGGAGATGGCAAAAGGCGAGGGATCGCGGCTGGAAACCAGGCTGTTTGGAGCACTCCTTCAGACCAGCACGAGGGGATGTCAGCAAGCCTTTTGTGTGGCCAAAATAGGTCCAGACCACCAAAGGAGGGGCAGAGAACAGTGGGGACACTCACTCGCTCACTCACTCACTCACTCACTCACTCACTCACTCACTCACTCACTCACTCACTCACTCACTCACTCACTCACTCACTCACCCATCCACTCACTCACCCACTCACTCACTCACCCACTCACCCCTCATATCCAGCCTGTGTCCCACGGGGGAGTCACATTCACCTTTCTAACGTGACAGGAAAATCTGTGTGACAGTGATGCCAAGTGGTCTCCAGCAACTGCATCAAGGGGAAATGCAGAGAGCTGCAGTGATCCAGCCCCATGTGGGGGCACCAGTGCAGAACCAGGACCCTGCAGCCCCACCCTGCAAGAAACAGCCCAAAGCCAGGGGATGGGGTTCATCTTGGTCACTTGGGATGTGCATAAGTCCTATTCTTTTCCCAGTGGGCACAGATTATTAGCAAACTCCAAATAAAATAGAGGGTTGCACCATTTCTCATACCATTGCATTGTGTCTGCCACCAGACCCACGACAAACCTTTCTGAAGGGCAAAGCACCAAAGATTAGCTGTTCAAAGCAGCTTTAGGAATTAGGCATATCATGTGCTGGGAGTTTTTCATTGCAACACATCACATGCTGATGCTGCTGGACAGCTACTGCATGTCTGTGATTTATGGAAACCATGAAAGAATTTAAACAAATATATTTTGGAAAGGTGATTTAGGATGAAGGTTTTGAATTTGGGGCAATCAATTTAGAAGAGGGTTTGACCAGCCTTCGGTATCATATTGGGTTTTTTGCTGACCCAGGGTCAGGGAGACAATTATAGTGAACTTTACACACTTCTTTTATTTGTTTTCTTTTTGCAGAGCTTCCTATAAAGACCTTTTCTTGAAGTTTTCTAATTGCTCATGAACCAGCAGGTTTCATTTCTATATTTTTGGTACCCCAGTCCTAAAAGAGGTTCAATGATTTATCTGTGTGTGAATCAATGGAAGTGATAAATCAGACCAGTCCTTTCTATCTCTCACATGTAGATGGGACTATATTTTATTATATCTATCTGGTAATTTAAGCAATATTTGTTGAGCTATTTATACTGATGTATAAGACTCAGAACTACAGACAGAAAACTTTTTCCATCAAGTTTTTTACCCTGGTGAAAAAGCATCACTTGAAGTGAATTTTCACAAACTTAATTTGCAGCAAACTATTCCATTGATCACATAAACTGGATTTTTTTTTAAATGCCATGAAACCTATTTTATTTTTTTAAAGCCTTCCCTGTTCCTGAAGTATTCCCAGTGGTGCTGTTGCAGATGTTCACTAGCATGGCTGGCAGATGGAGAGATGTCATCAGTAATGTGGCACTTTTACACTCCAGGAATGGGCGTCCTTTGATGAATTTCAGTGCAACTGAGAGGGCAGGGAGCACACACAAAAGCCTCAGGGCTTTCACTTTCAGCAAGAACTCAGTAGAAAAATAACCCCCAGCATTGCTCCTTCACTGGAATAGTATTAGGGGAGCTCTGAATGCCAGAGTGAATTGGGTTTTTCATTCAGTGACTTGGCAAGAAAAAAGGGGATTACAGGGATATGAATGACAGGCACAGTAATAAGGAACTCAGTTATGCAGAGTGTGTGACAGCTCAGAGACTCCATCAGAGATTTAAAAATATTTTAACTAATGAAAAACCTGGCTATCTCCAGCAAAGTTTAGATGTGTTGCCCCAAAATCATTGTCAATAGTGAATACCAGCAGTAAAACAATCCTGAGGGCTTCTAGACTGTGCAGCTTTTGCTCTTTGGTCCTATGATAGCTGTTGCTTTCAACCAGAGCTGTACTAAAAGCACAAATTACCAAAGGAGACCTGTTTAAATGCTTGAGAAAGACAAGGAGCAGGGGACCACCCACATCTGGATACACAGGCTATGTCACTGTGCTGCTCTGAACCCCACAGCAGAGACTTGGCAGATTACAGAGTTACAGAATGGTTTGGGTTGGAGGGGACCTTAGAGATCATCCAGTTCCACCCCTCAGCCATGGGCAGGGACACCTTCCACTGGCCCAGGTTGCTCAGAGCCCCATCCAACCTGGCCTGGAACACTGCCAGGGATGGGGCAGCCACAGCTGCTCTGGGAAAGCCTGTGCCAGGGCCTCACCACCCTCACAGGGAACAATTCCTTCCCAATATCCAATCCAACCCTGCTCTGTGTCAGGGTGAAGCCATTCCCCTTGTCCTGTCACTCCAGGCCCCTGTCAAGAGTCTCTCTCCATCTTTCCTGTGGCTCCTTCAGGCACTGGGAGGCCACAGTGAGGTCACCCCAAAACCTTCTATTCCCCAGGGAGAAGAAGATGATCTTTAAGGTTCCTTCCAACCCAAACAATTCTGTGATTCTCTAATCCTTTCTTCAGCAGAACACACCTTCAATTGATATAAACAACCTGCTCAAATCAACAAAACATGAAATAATAGCAGGAATTTCAAGCTGGGTCACAGAGTATCTAACCTCTTCAGGCACTACAATCTTAGCTACCAGCACACTCCTAAAGATTTGGTGTGGCCAGATAACTTCGTCAAACTTGCACACACCTGGCCCTTGGAACTCCTGAATGGCATCAAATTCACTTCCTGGTCAATCCATGTGGATCAAACTCCTCAAGTGTTTGATGCATGCAGATATTCAGATGAAGTGTTTTATATGCAGATAATAAAAAATTACTTATGTATGGAACTGACTTCAATGAGAGGCAAGTATCAGAGCTGAGAATGCCACAGAACAGGAAGGAAGGTGACAAACCTACAAATCTCTTACTCAGCTCATATCTACACTCTTGCTGAACAAGCTCCTTATGGGATAACAAATTTATGAGTGAGGAGAGGTTCAAGGGATTGTATCTGCACTTCCAGCAGATGCTCCTTGGCAGGAGTGTGCCCCAGAGCAAGCTCTGAGCTCCTGAAATGGTATTTTTGTGAATATATTGCCAAGTGAGGTTTGTGTCATCTCCCCTAATCCAAGCTTTTTAACAACCAGCTCTCAATAAAGGTTTTTTAAACCTCAACTCTCCATTGCTCACAACAGAAATAAATGACAGCTGGTTTCATGAGTACTCTCTCAACAATGGGGAACACAATAATAGATGTTTTTACAGCAATGGAATTTCCCAAAGAATAATAATTGAATGGCTGAGTTAGTTTTGCTAATATGCAATTACAAGCTTATATATGTTTCTAGGATTTATGGTGGTCTCAGGTGACAATCAGCCATCACTAAAACACTGAAAACCTCACCAAACATTCCACTACATCTGGGTCTAGTTCACCAAGCTCTTGTGCATGAAAAAATCCAAACTCACATCGATTTAGAGCAGAAAGGAGCCCTAAAGAGGCACAGTGAAGCAGCTGAAGATGCTTCTGGCACAGGGATTCTGTTTCTTGATTGCCTCCCTTATGCACCATGCAACCAATTGCACAGACCTTGAAAGGTTAGGAAGAGATTACAGGAAGGGCTTTTTGGCAGAGGTACTGAGCAGCCTGTCTCTGAGCAGAGGACTGGGAGATTGCACCAACTCTTGTGTAAATTACAGTCTTAAACCCCAGTATTTTAATTTTACCAGCATACATTTTTCAGTTTAATTAATCAGTGGGGGTCTCAGTAAAGTCATTCAGCCTCTCCTTCCCAGAGCTGTAAAGGAGGAGGAAGCCTTGTCTGTCCCACAGGAGTGTGGTGAAGGTGACCTGCAGTGAGTGGAGAGCCAAATCTGCCATGCACCATCTGGGTGCAAACTAGGGTACTTCTGGCTCTTTGTGACCTTGGGCCAGTAATTTCAAGTGTGAATCATCGAGCAAAAGCCCTAAATTTAGGTGTCTGCACCTAATGAACTTCTGCAAGGCTTAAGGGAGTTCTAAGGGCTGATCCACCTGGCCACACAGAGGAACCTGCTGATATTCAGGGTGCCCCAAGGTATCTCACCTGAGCTCCCACTTTCTGGCAGGCAAAGGACTCCTGCAAATTCTGTGCCATGTCTGTGAGATCCACGTGGATATCAGAGCTATCTTAAGGCATCTCCAGTGGCATTGGGCACCTACCTATGTGCAGGCATCTGAATTGAGTCCTCTTTGCTTCTAGACCCACCTTTTGTCAGCCTTGCTACTTACCTGATCAGTTCTGAGATAAAAACTTCTCGTGATGTGCTTTTGTGACAAGCATCAGTCTTGGCTGTGGCAGCCTGAAACAGCCCTGTCTCCAAAAATGCATTCCCCAGTAACTCCTAGGCCTAGAGAACTCAGAAACCTTTGACTTTCATCTCAAAATCTGCTGTCTTTAAAGCATGTCTTGAATCAGTGTTATTTCAAAGCTGCACTGTGACTGGCAAGGAGAAGGGATTTAATGCTGATCCCAAGCATTATCAGAAAAACCTCCCAGAAATGAGCTTAAAATTATTTATTGATCAATTGGGTAATAACAACCTCTTACAAAAAAAAAGCACCAAAAAAAGCAAAAACCAAACAAACCAAACCCCAAACCTTAGGAATCTGGTAGCAACAAGGTTTTTATGCCAAGATCTTGGCATAAAAGGAGTGAGAAGCCAAAAGGAAGAGAAGGTGATGAGCCTTCATTTAGACGTCTAAGGAATGCCAGGAATATTGTTCTAGTCCTAGAGCTCTACAAATAACAGAATTAACCTGATTGTCCAAGGGCTCCAATAGAAGCAGCTTGTGGATCTCCAAACCCAGACCTCATGGCATTTCCAGTGTGCTGGAGCCATGGGTAGAGCACAGATTTAATTCCTGCTGTGCAGTACCCACATAATGAGAGTGCAGTGCTGATGGCTGTCTCTTGTTTTCCCATTGGAAATCAAGGGAATACAAATCTCCATATACCTGTCTCTTGGTAATATTTGAATGTTTCAGTGCTTCTGAGAACTTTCCTCTTCCATTTCACTCCCACACAAACGACCAACAGCACTGAACTGAGAAATTAACTCTGACCAGCTGTTCCTATCAAAGGGAGAGCACACAATAGAACTTGCCACTGAATATCCACTGCCACTGGAGAAGATATTATTTTCCTTTTTTTTATTCTATTTTTTCCTCTCTAGTTTCTGATATTCCTCTGCTATGTGCACTCAGCTGATCAAACATGCCAGTCACACCAGATGCTACTTCAGAAGCTGAAGAGGGACATTAAATGGTGCATAAACGTTGTGCAGGCCACCTGCAAATGTCTGGGGTTCACACCATAGGAAAGAGGATGCTGCTGTTGAAAGAAAACAATGTGCATTCTGTTTTTAAAATCAGATGCCCTGAATTACCACACCAACATGTGTCTGCTTCATGGGGATTCTGAAAGTCTAGGACAACTCTTCCTGGTTTGTTTTTGGGTTTTTTGGTTTTTTTTTCTGGTAGATACCCATATCATCCTCCCTCTGCAAAGATGTGTCCACTAAATTAAACTTGGATCCCTCTATGATGGTACTGTGCTTTCATCCCCTTCTGTTCCTGCCCTACACCTGGAGAAACCTCCCCACAGAAATGAGTATGGCTCCTTTTCATCATCCAACCTTTCACCCTGATTGTGCCTGCAAATCACTGACATGTGGTGGTCAACCAGCCTGTGATGTGTCCCCAGCTCTTTCCACTTCACCTTTTATTCCCATTTTGCCTGCTCCTGCCATTCTTCTGTGCCTGCAAAGCACTGGATGGTCTCTGACATGCAGATTGCTTTTTTTCCCTGTGCAGTGACTACCAAAGTATTTATGGCAGCAATAAAAATTGAGGATGCAAAATCCTCTTTCCTCCTCTAATGATCTGGTACATCTGCTCCCAGTGATCTGGAAGCCAAATAGAGCAGATATTTATAGGAGCCAGAAAATGAGCAGTTTGACTTTCCAACTTCCAATGGTGGATTTTGGAGCCAATAGGCAGCACAGAGTGTTCTGATCTCTGTCCTCTAAAGCAATTACTGTGTGGAGAACAGCAGACACCTTCCTGAAATTGCCATATAGTTACAATAGCAAAAAAGATTCAGTTTTTCTCATGGTCCATCCTGAATCTCTATCTTTGTGTGAAATAGAAGATTTCACCTTGAGTTAAAGTAACTCATGACAAAAGACAGTGACATGAAATCCTTACAGAGGCAACAAACTCCTCCACACATCAAAAAATGGCAACATCTCTACTGGGAGGGACTTTGGCTGGATTTTATGCATAGCTCTCAAAGTAATGAGCACTGTGTTCAAATCCTCAAGGCCAGGTTTTGCTCAGGGGCTCTGAGCAACCTGGTCTAGTGGAAGGTGCCCCTACCCATGGCAGGGGGTTGGAACTGGATGATTTTTGAGGTCCCTTCCAACCCAAACCATTTTGGGATTCTCTGGAAACAGCGTGGGTGATTCACTGGAGAAAAACTGCCATTCTCCCTCCATTTATTGCAGAAAAAGAATGTGCTTGGGACTCCTCCAGTTCAGATTCCTTGGGCCTGTGGTGAATCAGTCAATAACAGAAGGGCCATACACAGTCAAACAGCTGCAGAGCTGCATCATAAAAGTGACATGACTCCTTTGCAACTCCCCGAGGCGTTATGAGGTTTAATTACTGTTTTATTCTTGGGGATCCTTACAGAAAGGCCATCTGTTCATGGCAAGAGCTGTTAATATTGCTGCTGCTGGCAAGTACAGTCCTGGTAAAGGTGGCAATAAATGAGCCAGAGTAACACGCAGGAATTCCTTCTCCTCCTGTTTTCCATTTCCCTGTAACTGGATTTCATACTAGGGAAAGTTGACCTGCCCTACAGGGACAGGTTCTTGTCATAATTGCAGGCTACAGGCCAAATCCTGAGGGATGATGTGGGCTAGCTCAATCTACTTGCACAGACTTCATCCTTCCTTCTCATCTTGACTACTGTGAGAAGTTTGGAACTGATGCCCTTTGGGATTGTAGATGCTGCTTTGGTTTGTGGGTTAGTCCTTGTTGCCCTTCAGTGCTTTTGAGACAGAATCTTTGACACACCAGTGTGGGAAAACCACAATGATAGAGTATTCTCTTAGCTGGAAGGCAACAAACCACCCCTCTGAGGAGAAAACACTGATCTCTGCCATGGCAGGCACGATGGAGCACAGAGCAGGCAGTGACCTTGGAAAAAACACCTGATTCTGAGTATGCAGGTCACATACCCCTGTCTCATCTGCTTATTAAAAAAATGGAGGGTGCACAATTTGTCTTTATCTGTCTTACAGGAGATGAAGGAAGCCTTTTAATGACTTTCTGTCAGGAGGAGATTTAGACAATTAAAATAAGATATGACGACTCTGTAGCTAGCAAGACCCAAAGTAATGATATAAAGAAAGCAGACAGGAAAAAGAAAAGGAGTCTCCTTTAGCAAAAAAAAAATGTCTACATGGCTCATGGGCTTCCTTAAGACTACAGGGATTGTGCACTGAAATTAGGATGATTTGCTAGATTAGTTATAGCAAGCTACAAGGGGCTGATAGTTCCATCTCTGTGCTAGGTAGGTAAGGAAGAAGATTCAAAGGGAGATTTGGAGGTCTCCTGCTGCCCCCCCAAAAGCATCTCCAAAGGCATCCATTTAGGGCTCTGCTGAGTGCCAGCACAGGCACAAACCAGGCTGGTTTGTGCAGTGCCAGAATTGCCCTGCACACAATTCACCAGCAGATTCCCCCCATCTGCTTACAGAAGCATTCACTTCAGGATTTCACAGCCTCACCTGCCCAGCCCCCTCCCCAGGAGCAATGTCTCAGCCAAAATACAGCTGCCACCAGTAAAAGGTGATGAGAGAAGGGTCTCATGTCACACCTGAGAGCTCCCTGGTATCCTGGGGAGCTGGTGACACTCCCCCAGCACTGTGGGAGGGGTGCAGCAAGGTTTCCACCCCATGAATGGCTCATAAAGAGGAATTTCTCATAAGGAGGACAGCCCAGCTCTGGCCCTAAATTAATAGAATAATTCCCTCCTCAGCACTATCAGGAAATCACTTCTGTCTGGGCCCTTATACCTCAGTTAAATGGATTATCAGACACATCCTGTAGATCTCAGATAAATATTCATTCTCTCTGAGCTACCTGGAAATCAACAACCATAGATGCCAGGGTTCAGCTGTGGACTAGGGACTTGTGCCAGTTATTTTATTACCTGATTTTGGGGTTTTTTTTGCCATGTAGTCATGAGTTTTTAGCCATATCTCAGACATCACAGACATCACATCTTCTATGCTTGGGAACACTTAACAGCTGCAAGAAATCTGTTTTAAAAAGTTCATTTAGCAATAGAATCATAGACTCTCTTGGATTCTGGGATCATTGGGTCCAGCTCCTGGCCCTGCACAGACACCCCAACAATCCCACCCTGTTCCTGCATTTCATTTGACCTCTTCTGAAGCCTTTCAAATTTGCCTGCTCCTCCACCAAAACACAGTGATCAGTGACCAAACCCCCCCAAAAAATTGTTTTACAATAAAAATAAAAATTGTTTTACAATAAAAAATTGTTTTACAATAAACCCCCCCCCAAGGGGGGAAAACACTTTCAATCACTTCTGACACTTCTCACTTTTTTTTTTTTTTTTTCATACATTACTTTTCTCCCTAGTGTTAACTCCCTTTAAAATGTAGTAAAATGCTGGGAACTTTGAGAAGTATAAATTTGCATCATATTTCTCTCAAAAATGAAGAGTTTTAGAGTATTATTAGTAATCTCAGTAAAAAATTATAATTAAAAAAACAAAATAAAAAACCCCAGAAAACCAAAACCAAATCACCAAACAACCCTGTGGGAATTGCTTAGTCACTGCCTTGTACTTCGTGCAAAATAAATTTGTGCTGAGTAAATCAAATGCTAAGTGCTGTGAGATCAGCCCTGGCAGGAGGATATGCTCCTCTTGCAAGGGCTGAAAGGAGGATGCTCCTGGACAATTCTCACCTGAATTTGTCAGGGAGGTGACAGCAACCAGGCTGTGAGATGGACAGGCAGAGTCCTGTGCCCACACAGACCTGGCAGAAAAAGGGGGGTAGGGCTGGAGCCTCAGCAGGTTTGGCTACTGCAATTAATTAATTAATTGAGCAAGACTAGGGCTGTGCACCATGTGCTTTTCTCTTGCTTTTTAAATCTGTTTGGTTTTTTTTTTACCCCCCTAGATTAACAGAGAATTGTCACTGACATCTCTGACCTCTGCTGAATTTCCATTTCTCCTCAGGTGAGCAAACTACAAGGCCAATTCTATAAGCAGAAAGCATTATGTAATTTATTAAGACTGGAATTGAGTAGCATCAGGAACTATTACAGTTAGGATGGATCCTAAGCTAGATTTTTTTTTTTTCATTTCTACCACTAGAGGCCTGTAATGTGCTGCACATTTGGAAAAATCCACATTATGTCAGTGGCACAGGAGTGCCATGAGTACAAATCTGCACCATGATTGTAAAGAAGGTTCTGTATATTTAATTTCAGCTTCTGAAGACAGCCTTCTGCCAATGGCAGACCAAGTTCAAAAAAGCAACATTTTCAGCAGTCTAATAAGAGAAAACACTTAATAAGCAAATAATTTAATATTTATAAACAAGAGCAACTTTCCTCAGCACTCTTTAAAACCTGTGGACTGATCTCTTGTGTAACATTGCTTAGATTGGGATTTACTGAACAGACACCCAGCCAGCTGTTTTCAAGTTAGGAATAAATAAAAATTCAGGAATAAATATTCACATCTAGCATGTTTATGCATTTGTTTTGGCAATACAGCACATCTGACATCTTCAATGGTGTTGGTAGTCTGGAAGAAGTACCACACCTATGCATGAAGGGTTAATGCTGTTAGAGAAATACTTTTTTATTCTCAAGTAGCCATAAGAGATGGATATTTCCTAAAACAATAGTGCTGTTTTTATATCATGTTGGGGGGTTGTTTTGGTTCAGTTATCTTTCATGTTGATTTGGCCACCTGAACCCTCTGCTTTGCTCTGATATGCAAATTTTCTGCAGGTATAGAGAAAACTTTGCTGTGGATTTCTGAGTAACCCCTGAGATCTGTCTGCAAGTGAATTTCTGTGGGTAAAAGCAAGCTGAGCACCCAGAGTGGTGGATTTCCAGCCCAGTCCAAGTTTAATAGCTACTCTTACAAGCTGGCCACAGGTCCATGGGCAGAGCCACTGACATTTCACAATGCTAATTTCAGAGCTGCTGCTTCATCCTCAAGAGCACATTTCTTCACAAGTCACTGCACACCTCTCTCTGGAGATGTCTGCAGAGGAAGGCAAGAGATGGCAGCAGAAATTGCTTCCTGGCATAAGCTTCATCTCACCTCAGTTTACCCACCTGAAAGCTGGATGTCTTCAGCAAACCCACAGACCCTGGAGACAAACCAGTGTTTTTGGGAGGTGAGTCACTGTGCCTGTCAGCTCTACCATGAATCACCAGTTAGCAGTGCCTTGGTTTTGTACTGACAGAATGAAGAGCCCAGAAGATTGACTGAGATTTTATGCCTGAGTGTCATCATTCAAATAAGGGGAAATGTCCCTTTTGCTGCCCCCAGTGCTGGGTGTCGATGGAAATATGCAGTGAACTCTCAGCTGAGGGCTCTGTGAGGTAATTTCTCTGTGTGGGACAGCAAGCAAAGTGGAGTGTAAAGAAGTGCAGATGCTTTGGTGCCTCCCCCAGTGCTGTGAGTGCTAAGTGACTCCATAAAACATGTGGGAGTCAGATCTACTCAGAGCCCAGCCAGGGATGGCACAGGGCTGTGACATCCACAGGAGCCCTGTGCTTGCCTGCCCTGCCCACTCTGGGCACTGCCACTGTCCTTCCCTGAGCCCAGAACTGGGTCCCTGCCGAGCCTGAGCACAGCAAGGCAGCCAAAAAGCAAAGGGAGGAGGCGTTTGGGGGTGGGAGCTCTTCCCTTGCCACCCAAGGCAGAGCTGAAGGTGACTCATCCTCCTCTGCACAGCTCTAGCACAGCTCCTTCGTGTGCTGTTCTTCCCTTCCTCTGCCTCCCTGTAGAGGTGAGCCAAAAAGCCCATCTTTCCCCAGAAACTGATCTTTTTTTTTTTTTTTTTTTTTGCTTGGTCACTGGTGCATCCAGCCTGTTTTTTATGCATTGCTTCAGGCACTGCAGGAGTCTTTAGGCATTGACTGCAGAACAGGGCAGCAAATCTGGCACACTTGGTGGAATAAGCATTCCAAGTCAGGGGCTCAGCAGATGTAAACTGAGAAAAGATGACCCTCAGTCCTCCCTTTGTCTCTTGGGACAGCAAATGCAAAACGCCCCTGGTGAAGACTTTGAAAGCAGACTGCTTTAAACTGGGCACAGCTTTGCTGATTTTTCCAACTGTGCTGCTTCTAATTCACAGCAGCATGGGAATGTTCGATAACAGCCTCATTGTGCCCAGCAAACCCATCCTCCCACACACAGAAAGGAGGTGTCTGCTAAAATTAAACGTCATCTCCCCGGCATTGTAGCACGCTGAATTTTCCTGCTGAAATGTGGCATGTGGAAGAGCTGATAAACAAATCCTCCGGGCTGAGGCTTCAAACAGGAGAAGGCAGTAAAGCAGAATTATGCTGTCTCTCCCCAGCTGTAGAATTTTGGGCTGTAATTCTCTGAAAGGGAGACCATCTGAGCCTTGGTGTCCCTTGGCACCTCATCCTAACAAAGCAGTGCCAGGGGATTCAGTGACCCTGGAGCTGATCAGCTTCTCCCTCCAGGAAACTCTCACCATGGGCAGCCCTGCATTCCCTTCCTGGGATTGTCAAAGGACACACATACCCCTGGAGACATCAGGGAAGGCTTCCCTCCTCTCTTTCTCAAGGCAACATCAGTAAGCTGATCTAAACATTTCAAAAAACTACATGGGAAGTACAGGAGCATCCCTCTCATCCTAAAACAAGTCCTTCAGCCTGGCTGAGGCTGCCCTTCAGGCAAGCAGCTCAGCTTTGCACAGAGGAGGCAGGCTGGGCAGGTGTGGCTGGTCTGGCATCAGGGGACATCAGCTGAGGCTCATCTCAGCTTTTCTCCTGGCCCAAGTGTTCCACAGGACACCAGGGCCATCCTGCTGCACTTGGAGCAGTCACTCAACTCCTGTAAGTAACGTTAAGCAAAAATGAGCCTTCTAGCAAAGGAGGTGGGAGATGTCAGTGTGACTCCATTGCAAATTGCTCTCCTCTCCCAAAAAACATGGGGAACAGCAGAAAAAGGGAGGTGATAGCAATCCAGCAGCCAGGGCCAGGGCTGAGATCCACCACCCAAATTTCATTTTCAGCACCAACTCTCCAATGAAAGTCCTTCTCTTCTCATGCAAGATGGATATTCCCACCACTATCCTTTAGACAAGCTCAAACCACCACAGAAATATATTCAGTATCACCTTCTCTGCTCCTGTTACACCTTCTTTGGGAGGGAAGGTGTTCCTCCTGTCTCACTGCAAGCTTAAGCATTTGTGCTCTGAAGACTTCAGCAGAGAGGGGCAGAATCCCCTCCCTGTGACCTGCTGGAGTCCATGCAATAAAACATATGGACACTAGAAAAAATGCCAAGCTTCATTTCCCCCCCTCATTTCAATGCCTTAGCTTATGGATATAACTAAGGGACAATGTCCTTAAGCTGATGGAAGTTCTGCTCTGACCAGCATTTTCTTAGCACACACCCCCAGACAGGGTACAGCTACTGAACACATGAAACTGAGGTGCCCTGCATGCAAACACAGCTCCTGTCTTTTCTGGAAGTGGAAGCCTGCACAGGGAAGTGATGGCACTCCCACCAGAGTGGCACCCTTCCTGTTCCCATCCAGGAGCAGGGTGGGAAGCAGGGACTGAGCATCCTGCTCCAGCCCACTGAGCAGAGTCACTGAGGTAACAGGCTTGGATGCAGGAGAAGGGGAAAGGGGGAGAGGAGGCAAGTTCCTTCTGGCTTTCAAAGCTAAACACCAGATTTAGAACTCATGAGCAGCTTATGCATTTGGCAGGCAGGTGCTGGGTCAGCAGCCTCTGCAGTGCTGTCAATGCCTTTCACTCCTGACCTGCACTTCCTCCACATCTTGGCATGTGGGGACTGCTCTGGCATCCACCTCGCTTGAAATCTGCTGCCCACAGCCTCAGGGAACAACCATCTCCTTTGGGACCCTCATTCCCTCTTTTTCCCCTGTTCACAGAGAAGACAATGACTGCAAGAATAAAATGGAACAGAACAGAATAGAACAAAATATTTTGGTTGGGAGGGACCCACAATAATCGTCCAGTCCAACAGCCAGAGCACGTCAGGGCTGACCAAAGGTTAAGGACATTGTCCAAATTCCTCCCAAACAATGACAGACCTGGGGCATTGATCACCCCTTCAGGAAGCCTGGTCCACTGTCTCACCACTCTCTCAGCAAAGAAATGCTTCCCAATGTCCAGTCTAAAAATCACACGGGGCAGGGGACTATGCTGCATTTTCTGCTACTGCAGAGACAGACCTGGAAAAGGAAGGATAAATGTCCCCAGAAACCTTTCTCTGAAAAACAGACTTGAATATTTAAGGTACAGCTGTTGTTGTGGCATCATTCAGGCTGATATTTGTTATTGTGATCAACTGTTAAGTTCAGGTAATGAAACTCTCAAGCAAAGGCTGAATAAAGACCAGTAATTTGTCATCTTTCCTTTCTTTTCTTCCTATGCACATATTTGAGGGGAAGGTGGCATAGAAATGACTGCTTGCTTTCCTTTCAATCCTTTTACCAATCTGGGAATTCTGCCACTTGGCTAAGTTGACTATGAATTTTTTTCTATAATAAATAGGATTTAGCTGAAGCTACTCTAGTGAGCTAGGCATGAGGATCTAGAAATGAAAGACTGGTTGTTACTGTGAAAGCTGTAATTACTTCAGTATATGACCCTGGTTGTGCTGGCCCTCAATTTCTTGTGAGTAAATGACATCCAGTCCTCTGAAAATCCAGGATTTCTGACTATCAGTGTCTGGGAAGAGACCTGCTGCACTTGCAAATTAAAACTGTCTGTCCCTCCCCCAAAATAATAAATGCCCCAAAATATTGGACACCAAGACATGGGGCTCCCATGCATTTGTAGAGGATGTGTGTATGCTGAGAGGGAATCCTGTCTGTTGTTGCCATCTCAAATGCACAGGAAACATTTCTTTGGTGGATATGAACCCTTCTATTGCAATTCTCCACGCATAGGAGGTGGCAGGATTTCCTCTAAGAAGAAATGAAAGTCCTTGCACGCCCCCACACTGATCTATCCTTCAGGATTCCCATAAGGACTTGGAGCAGCTTATTTGCCATTTGTTAATCAAACTCAAGGGGATTTTTAATGTGAAAAAAGTCCTTTGAATGAGACAGTCAAGCACATCCAGTGAGGGCTGCTCTAAGATGCAGACTGGCAGTCAGTACAGCGGGTATTTGGTTCCAGAGCTTTGACCCAAAGACTGACAACTTTTTTTTTTAGCATTTTTTGGAATTCTATGAAAAAACAGGGGGTGGAAAATTGCTTTTTAAAGTCTTCTGCATGCTGCCATAGTACTCAGAGCAAGAGACTCACCAATATTTATGACTCCAGGGTCAGCACTGCTAATTGAGTTAATTGAGGCTGTGCTGATTTGCACTGTCAGAGAACATGACCCCAAAACATTGCATTTAAATTCATTTTCCCTATGTTTCCAGAGTTCTAGGGAGAGACAAACTGCCTCCCCCTCAGGAGTCATAGGGTAGGGGGGCAAATAAAATAAGGTAAGAGCTGTTTGACTCTCCCTGTGCAATTAGGGGAAGGGAATGAGGACAGAATATAGAGTGAGTGTGTTTGTCAAGGATGAGCAGGAAGGGGATGGAGATCCGCTGATGCTGACAGTATTTCCATGATCTCCAGATCTCCCTGCAGCATCCCACTAATCCCACCCCTACCAAGGCACCCCTTCCTCCAAATGGAGCACTTTGGGACCCTGCTGTGCTTTCTGTGCCAGAGCAGAATCACACACCAGCTCTGCTGTAGCAAGCAGGGATCCTCTTTGCTGTGCTCCTCTCCAGGACCCAACCCAGCAACTCTGGCAGTTTGTCCCTAGAGACTGATCACCTCCTGTCCTGCTTCAGACACAGAACCTTCTGACCATCCTTCTGCAGGTGACTGCTGGCTGCCCACATGTGTTGTGCTGCAATTCAGGATATGACCAGAAACGTGCATTCCATCACCATCTGTTAAAGCCGGGTGGGGCAGTGACCCTTATCTCCGTGGCACATATTATCTGCTAATGGGCATCTTTAAAACCAGCTGGGGCAATCATCTTTATCTTTTCCACAACCCATCCTCCCTCCAGGAAGATATCATCTGCTGTTAATGGGCCATTGAGTCCCCCTGTGTGACTGATAAAATTACATCATCCTGTTGGGAGATGCTCCAGCCAGGGGGAGGAGCCAAGCCTTTCCTACCTAGATAAAAACTGAGATTTTGGACAGCAAGGTACCTTCTTTCCACGGGATTCCAGAGGAAAGCTGGACCTTTCCACATCATCCCTGTACCTTCAGAGGAAAACTGCACCTTCTACAGGAGCACTGCTTCAGCTGAACCACATCTGCCACTGCAGGAGGATGCAGCCACCATTTAATGGGACTGCTACCAACACCCTGACTGGCAGGGTGTCAGGTTCTATTCAGACTCTGTCAGTGTTTTGGGATTGTTCTTTGTAATGCTGTATTTCTATTTTAATCTTCCCAGTAAAGAACTGCTATTCCTAATTCCCATATCTTTGCCTGAAAGCCCCTTAATTTCAAAATTATAATTTGGAGGAAAGGGGTTTACATTCTCCATTTCAAAGAGAAGCTTCTGCCTTTATTGGCAGACACCTGTCCTCCAAACCAAGACACCACCCCTCCAACTGCTCTGCATCAGACCCAGGTAATGCCATGCACAGAGCCCTGTAGCCCAGGTGACCTCTGCTTCACCCTGCTGCTGCTATCTGCTTACACCTCAGCTGCCTCCTCCAAATGATGGCTGCTGACCTGGTAATTTAAGCCTGGTCTCCCTTCACATGATTATATCATTCCTAGAAACTGCAGTTGGCTTTGTAATGGAGCAGGTCCTCCTGTGCAGGTCCAAGGGCGCTTTCTAGGATGCTGTGGTGATCCTCACAAATTGCCCTGTAACTCCAGGTGTCATCTGAGGATCACCAGATGTCACCTGACTTGGATGCAGAGTGCTGTGCACACCATGGATTTTCCAAGTTCCCATACCAACAAACCACTTGCCCATTCCTCTTGCTGCCTGTTGTTCATGAGAAGCACGAAAACTGCAAGCCACAATTATAAACAATTATAAACTCCTGTCATTATGTGATTTCCATGAAAAGAACATGGGAGAACTTCTAATTGGAGGTGTCCCTGCTCATGGCAGGAGGGTTGGGACAAATTAATCTTTAAGGTTTCTTCCAGACCAAACCATTCCATGAGTTTTGTGATCCTTGGGGCAAAACCTTATGGACACAGGGAAGAACTGTCTCCTCCTATGCAGAAACTGAGGTGCAGGACACCTTCCCCTTTCCAAGAGGACATGGAAGTTTGTGGAGCTGGAGGTAGGTAATGGACAAGGGATTTTCCACCCCTCAGTCTCTGGAAGGAGCTCTGCTGAGAGCTCGAACTGCTGCCTGAATGCTACAGAAACAAACTGGCCAAGCTGGCTTCTGCTGAACCATCAGTAGTCACATTCCCAGAATGGCCATCAGCTGCCACCTGGACAGGAATCCAGCATTGTTTGGTGGCATTTACCTTAGGGGACTGATATTTCTCTGCATCAGGGAGAGCAATTTAAGCTTTCAGAACTGTGTCTGTAAGTTTATTGGTTGTTTTTTTTTTTTTTTTTTTGCATTCAAGAATTATTCCTGTCACAGCTCAGACTCTGACTCAACTTAATTAGCATTGGAAAGGTCATTTCACAGAAACTTAGATGAAGGACAGGAAGTCTTACACAATTTCCTTGCTCCAGGGGGAAAAATCTAAACATTTCTATGCCTATGCCTGACTGTGGTCCTGTGCAGGGCCAGGAGCTGGACTTGATGATCCTTGTGGGTCCCTTCTAACTCAGGATGTTCCAAGATCCTGTGAGATGACATTATATTAGCTAAGACTGTTCAATTTTAACTTCATCTGTAGCCAGCAGTGCTACAGTGCTTCTGCTCTTTATCTATAGCTATGAAGCATGTTTGAAAAAAAATGGAAACCACTGAATTGGCTGGGAATGCTTGCCCTCAGGCAGGGTGCTCCTGGACATATCAAATTTAGTAATGTGTATTTAATAGTATGTCATTAAGACGATGTTGAGTTGGTTTCACCCTTGTAAATCACACATCTCACTGCATGACCCAACTGGATTGTTCCAATTTTGTTTCAATAATATTTCATGGACTAGGCCAAGTTAACAGGCTAATTTTCATCTGCTTCATGCCTACAAGTACAGCTTTGCCTGAGATTTCTATGTCTCATCCAGCAGCTCCCAGATTCCTTTTTGAGATGGCAAAAGTGAGGTAACTATAATCTATTAATCTGTGTTTCTGTTAACAATAAAAATCATAATGGATTTGCTGTCTATAGAGCACCTGACCATCCTGCCTGGAACAAAGATGCTGTACAAGTGTTTCACCTCATTATTCAAGGTTTTAGTCCAGCATTAAAAAGCTAACTTCTAGCTGGGAAAACTCACTCTCAATATCCAATTTAAACCTTCTCTTTGTCAGTGTGAAGCCATTGCCCCTTGTGCTGTCACTCCAGGCCCTTGTCAAGAGTCTCTTCATCTTTCCTGTGGGCTCCCTCCAGGTGCTGGAAGGCTGCAAATTGTGTGGATGTTGAGGGCTGCAAAAGGGCAGTGGGAGAGAACCAGACATGTAATTTTGCAGGCACAGCCTCAAGCCACTGGTTTCCACACCATGACATGATAGGTAGTGAATGCAGCAGTCCTCCAGGGTCCTGGCTCTGGAAAACTGGAGCTGACCCTCACTGTTTGGCCCAGCATGGCAGGGCTCACACAGCCACACTTTTCACTCCCTCCTTTCCCTGGAAACCAGGGTTTCCCTAATGGCCTGAGCAACACATTGCACACTTTCTGCCCTTTGTTCCCTCCAGGCACTGGTGTTAATCTGGTGCCTCTCGTGGTCCCTGCTAGTGCCTGTCCTCTGCCTTAAGGATACACTCAATGCACATTTCAAGAATTGCTCGTGCAGTACAAGTTATTCCAGCAGATTCTAACACGAGAGAGGAACCACTGAGAACAGCATGAAGCCAATGGGAGACATTGCTTGGAGAAAGTCCAGGAGCAGAGCAGCAGGCCCAGGAAGGAAAAAGCTGCAGCCAGCCCAGAGAGCAGAGCCAGAAGCAATCTGTGTGTGGCAGCATCCTGCATCTCCCCAGGAACCGTGTGATGGGTCAGTGGCTGACATCTGAGACACAGCACAGCAGTGCTTGGAGGCACAGGGTCTCTCCCTGTGCTGGCTTTCCTTCTCTGCCTCATCTCATGATCATGGTCACATCCAGCAGCTACCAGCAACATCCTCCCCCAAAACACCTTTTCTGCACCTGTTTCCACCAGCACTTCCTTGAATTTTCAGCAAGACTGCTGAAAGGAGAGAGAAAACCACTGGAAATTATTGTCCTTGATGGTCTGGGGGTGCATCTTATCCTGTGTGTAAGCACAGCCAGCTTGTACTCACTGCAATCCATGGTTCCCCTGGGGCTAAACACCCTCTCAGTGTCTGCTGAGCCGGTGCTCACCTATAGCTCAGGATCAGATGGAGGTGTGGGGGTGGTGACATGCTTGGAGGCACTTCCAGTCACACACATCCAAAAGAAAATTCACAGAGGAGCCACCTGGAGCAGAGCAGTCACTGCAAATGCCACCTCCCTGCCATCATGGAGCACCTTCAAAGCATGGGGGTTTCCACAGGTCAGGGCACAGCAGCAAAAACAAGGCAAGGATAATCTCCTGGGTATTAGTGGAAGGATATGGGTAATAAAAGGTCAGCTAGTTCAGGAGAAGCCCCTTTGATGTTTTGGATCTGCCTGACATCTGAAAACTCTGCAGCTTTCCAGAGCTGGCAGCAGGAGCTACTGTTCTTCTCAGGCTCTTTTCTCCGTGCCTGTGGTAAGCAAAGGAAGGACATAGTCAGCACTGCCTGGCTTGGAAATGCTGTTTTTTGGGATGAGGAACTCCATGTCCTTAGAGGATTAGTGCTAGGGATGTTTTAAACAGAAAAGGCCCAGAGTCGATTTCCATTCCTGTTCCCACTATGTCCCCTTCCTTAGGTTTGGCCTAGGGCTGGCATCCAAAAACACGGATTCAAAACAGGTTTCTGCTCCCTGGCTCCCTAGCTCTTCTTCCACCCCTCACCACCACCACATCCCCAGCCTTGCTAAGGGGGTGAAATGCCAGAGGGCTTTTGCTGGAGGCTGCATGTGGCTTCAAACTGGAAGAGTGTGGGTTTAGATTGGATATTAGGAAGGAATTGTTCCCTGTGAGAATGGTGAGGCCCTGGCACAGGTTGTCCCAGAGCAGCTGTGGCTGCCCCATCCCTGGCAGTGTTCCAGGCCAGGCTGGATGGGGCTCTGAGCAACCTGGGATAGTGGAAGGTGTCCCTGCCCATGGCAGGGGATAGAAATGAGATGATTTTTAAGGTCCCTTTCCAACCCAGGCCATTCTAGGATTCCATGATGATTCTCTGTGGGTCATAACTGAGAAACTGGTGCCAGCCAGCTCAGGAGCTGTGTCCTTCAGATGGGAGGTCAGGAGCAAAAGCTGCTTTTTGGACCTGTAGCACAGCTTTACTGTTGCTAAGCAAGTCAAAACTCTAGCCTCAAGAAGTCAGGGCCACATCTAAGCCAGCAGGCTGAAACCTGACCTGGATTTATTCTGTGAGCATGTTTTCCTATGCTCAGGGTACAACTGTGCTTGGATGTGGGGATGGCACAAGCAGCACAGATCTGATTGCAAGTTAATCCCTCATTACAAAGGTACTTGCTGGCTTCTCAGATGGTGGGAGGGAGGGAGACAGATGAAGCCCTGACATTTTGTCTGCACAAAACTAGAGACCTGCACTTCCCCAGAGAGGAGATGCTGCTGGATACTGCCAAAAAATAAAAAAAAAAAACGGGATTTGCTGTACTCAGGTTTCCCTGGCTTAGACCTGTTTGGGATGCAGAGATGGAGCTGCTGCTGTCTCCTACCCACAGAACTCTTGGTAACATTTTCCTCATGGTTCCCAGGCTCCTCTGTCTCCACAGAGAACAAAAGGACATTCCCACTGCCTTTGCAGCACAAATGCATCCTCATCCTGCCACCTGCATCAATCCCGTATTCTGTAAAATAAATCCTTTTTGGAGGACTCCACTCGGAGCTCCACTGCCTCGTTCCTGCAGGCAGAGTGTGGGAGAAATGGGATTTTTGGACAGTAAATTAATATGATTTTGCAGAAGCTGATTTACTGTTTATTTTTTAGCTTTAATTATACATTTTAAGACTACTGTTTATGTGATTACCTGTTTTTTGTTTGGTGTTTTATGTTGTTTACACACTTTGCACGAAGTTTTTTAGGTATGATGATTGGTTGCTATTTAGAACTTTTGTTGCTTACTTTTATTCTTTGGGTTTTATAATTTTGGAAATTTTTTTAGCTTTTTTAAAAATTTAGTACCATTTATGTTTTAATGGCTTTGAAAGGGTTTTAACAAGTTGCAGAAAAACACTTTAAAAGTGGCTTATTTTGTATACTTGTTATAAACATTGGTTTAAAGATAAGAAATATACAGAAAAACAAGTAGGTGAAGAAACAGCAAAATATGTAGAAAAACAACTAGGTAGTAAAATATGGAGAAAAACAGTTAAATATGGTTTGGCTGGTGTATATGATACAGATTACAGCTTAGACTTGTTTAGACGTGCTGGTTTTGCATAGAAGTTACTTAGAAAGAGGAGCACAGACACACAGAGGAGCTTTTTCTTTACGAGAACTTATCTGTGAGTTGCTGGGACTAATTAGAAAGCCGATTTAATAATTGACAGCCTGAGAAACAAATTAAAAACTTACTTCGACTTTATGAATTACATTGGTAAAAATGAAAACTTTCTCTTTTAACTTTTAACTGATGCTAAAGTCAGTAAAGTAAAAGCCAAGTTTCCAGCTTTCTTCTTTTCTTAAACTTTATTTTTCTCTTAAAAAAAAAACTTTATGGCCAAAACAAAAACAGGACTTCTCTCTCTAAAGTAAACTGAAATAATTATTTAATTGGAAGACTGACTAAAGTGTCTCTGTACGTTGTTGTTAAAAATATATAAAAGGTAGAGGGAAAGGAGGAAGGGATGTGAAAATCCTATTCCAAATTCCTTATTTTCCTCTGTGTTTTTAAGTTTTAAGCCTGCCTTGTCTTTTGCACCTAAATCCTATCTCAAAGAGAAATTAAGCATTAAAGTATTAAATTAGGTATTAAAATCACCAATCCTAAATTAAGGCGAGCCAGCAGGTTGCTGTGGTTGGGGCTCGTTCAGCTCCCGCACGTTCCTGCCCCAGAGCAGCAGCAGCGCTGCCTCTCCGGTCTGGTGCCCAGTCATTTCCCCACAACTCAGGAGCACCAAGCCTCTGCAGCTCTGGACACCCCCAGGCTGCTCAGACTGCTGGACTAGTTCCTTAGAGATTACTCTTCTTGGTTTTTAAGAAACAACTTCACCTCCTAGGATATTTCAGGTAGAAACTTCTGAGCAGTGCCACCCACTATAAAATACTGAGCACACAATGAGCTGCAGTGATGTTTTATACAACCAAAAACAACGGGAGGAGAATAAAACACTAATCACATCTGGGTGCACCAACAGTGTCACCATTGCACTGGTAATTATGCCAAGCCTGAACATTATTTTTTTTTAAAGCAAAAAAGAGGACAGATTTTTAATCCCACATCTCTTCTAATTCAAACCAGACTTAAAGGAATGTCTGTCTAGCTGTGTGAAGCCATTTCACACACCTGTAACCCACACCTCTTGTGCCTCTGATGCTCTCATGCTTACATAAGAGAGAGGGATGAAAGTCTCTGAAGTGACAGCAGCAAGAGAACAGATTATTCCTTATTCCAGCACAGAGGAATCTGTGTTGGAATCTGCTAAACTGGGAACAGCTTCCACTTGAGCAATGCTGCTCTTACAGGCACTGGTCAGGTCAGGGCTGATTCTTTGCTCTGAGAAGGAGAGTCAGGGGGTCCATGACAGCATTTGACAAAAGAGCTGGAGAAAGCCACCCCTGCTGTGAGCACAGACACCATTCCTGCTGCAGGAAGTGGAGCACTAGGGCAGGCTTTCTAGGGACACAAGGATTAGCTGGGACAGAAAAAAATGGCAGTAACAGAAAATGAAATACAAGACATTCATTCCTTGCAAATTTAATTCTCCCCTTGGTGATGCATGTCCTTTTCATTTGCCAGGCTGGCACTGCCACCAAGGTCAATGCAAATGTGCTGTCAACTGCAGGAAATTGGTGGCAAACTGAGCATTTTCTGAATGTCCCCAGGATTTCTGATGGCCTCTGCAAAATCACACTGGGCTTCATTCTCTTGTCACAAGTCCCACTTGTACAGCTAAATCAATTTTTTTCCATTTAGGGAAGAGAAGACATCTCCATTAATCTGATCTGCCCCAGCTCCCAACCAACAGAAGCTCTCCCCTACTGTGCTAAGACAGAGGGTTTGCTGGAATTTTAGAAGGGGTGAGAACATCACTTCACTGGCTCTCCTCTCCTAAAGCACCCCAGCAGCTGAGATTGTTTCTTCCCTACAGTCCAACTCTCACTCTAAATGGCAGAGCTGGTCCAGCCAGAGCAGTACCCATTCTCCATCAGTGCTGTGCCAAAAGCTGTGCAGGCAGCTGTGGAACAAAAAAAAAAAAAAAAAAAAAAAAAAAAGATTCTAGAAGAGAACACTGGTAAAATATCACTTCTGAGACCAGCCAGTTCTGTGAAATGTAAGAACATTGCTATTGCATCGTCTGCCAGCACCATGGCACTGCAGAAATCCTCCTCTCTGTGGAGAATGGGTGGGCTCCACCATCTGTCTCCCCAGCACTGCAGAGCACAACAACTCCCTCTGCACATGCTCTGGCACGCAGCAGCAGCTAGTGATGTCCCCAGCTCTGGCTCTGAGTGGGCAGATGCAGGCAAATAGGATTTGTCAATTCATCACTGTGTTGCTTTTAGCTTTGCCTTGGTACAACTGCACTGAATTCCACCCAGCTAAGCTGGAGTAATACCTCAGGCAACCTGCTGCTCCTTCCCCCGACCACACTCACACACCCCCACTCCAACCACAGCTTTCACCCCATGGACAGGTGGGTTTGGGAAGCAAACTCTTAAAAATGAAGCACTGGCAGAGCAGACAGCTTGAGGAGAGTTTCTTTCTCAGTGAAGCCACCTCTGAAATGGAGTGGGGAACCAGAGCATCAAAGACCAGTGATAAGACTCAGTACCTAGAGAATGATTTTTACTCCCAGAACTCATTCCATATCCTAGCAGAGGGCAGGAAGTGTCACTTGTAGTTATTGAACAGGGCAAGGATGGCAAACAACACGATCCATGCTCCCCATCTCCCAGACAGGCTGCTCCATTGCCTTTTAGGCACTGCCATGATTTCTGAAAGCCAGCATTCAGCTGGGTCAGAGGAGATGAGACCTGGCCACCAGGATGTCTTCTCTCCATCAAACCCATCCCAATGCAATGTGAGTGGAGGATGTCAGAGATGTCACATCCACCAAAGCTGCTGTCTTTTCCTCTGAGCAGCCCTGACAGTCGCCAGGAAACGCTGTCACTGCAGTGACACAGGGGACCAAAGGCACAGCCACAAACACCCACCTGCCAGGGAACAGGAGCAACGCTCACCCTGGCTCTCCCATCACCCCACAGGTGAGGGAAGCCTCCACTCACACCACAGAAACTCCAGCAGTGTGAATCAGGAGCAGGGGTCCTGCCACCTCTGCTCTAGGAAGGGCTTTGGCCACCGGTCCAGGTCACCAACAGGTCTGGTACTGCACTGCATCCATCACTGCACCCAGAGGGCTGCTTCTGGGGAGTGACCTGAATCCTAAGGGAAGGTCTCAGAGGTGGCAGAGATGTGCCAAGTGATCCAGAAACACCATCACCAAAACCCACCATGCAGAAAAGGGAAGAAAAGCCCACACTCTCTGCCTCACTGTCCACTCTACAAGGAGCAAGAACAGGGAGAGGACAAGGCTTTTTTTTTCTTTTTGCTGTTTACTTGGCACACTTCAGATCTCAAACAGTGCCACATAAAGCAGCAGGTGTGTGCAAGCACCAACTCCTTTTGAGGGATCCAGTCAGGCTGTGGAAGATGCTGAGGGCTACAGTGAAGGGTCTGGAGGGGAAGGCACACGAGGAGTGGCTGGGGAGCACTTGGTCTGTTCAGCTGGAGAAGAGCAGACTGAGGTCAGAGCTCACAGCAGCTTCCTCACAGGGGGAGGAGCAGGGGCAGCTCTGATCCCTGCTCTGTGTGACAGGGGCAGGACCCAGGGAATGGCTGGAGCTGGGTCAGGCTGGGTATCAGGGAAAGGTTCTTCCCCCAGAGGGTGTTGGGCACTGAACAGGCTCCCAGGGAATGGTCACAGCCCCAAGGCTGCCAGAGCTCCAGGAGCATTTGGACAAAGCTCTCAGGGATGCTCAGGGTGGGATTGTTGGGGTGTCTGTGCAGGGCCAGGAGCTGGACTCAGTGATCCTTGTTGGATCTCTTCCAACTCAGTGGATTCTATGGTTCTATGACTGCAAGCACCAAGACCCCACAGCAGCAGAGACAGACACACAGCCTGCTGCAGGATCACACTGGGGATTGTCTGCCCAGCCCAGGAGCTGCAGTTTTCCACTGAGCCACCACTCAGCACAGAAAACAGACAGGAGTCCAGCCCCTTGCAAAGATGGGAAAGAGGTGCCTGCACCTGCCCCCAGTGTGTTCCTGACCCCTGACACTGCAAACCTATGGCCTTATACAGAACAGGGACAGGATTCCAGCTCTGACTTTGCCAATGTGTTAACTCTGCCTTTTCCTGCCTCAGGAGACTCCAAGTGTCAGCCCAGACGAGCCTTTTGGGAGAACAAACTACCTGTCTCAGCTAAATGGGAACCTTGACACCAACACAGATTTCTGTCCCCTCTTAACAGAAGCTGGGTTTCCTTTCCTTGCTACAGAGGAAGAAAAAAGCCCTTTGATTTTTATCTCCTGGCCTAAAATTGTTGGAGTGTACCTCGCTCTCCAAAGGACCAAGTAGGTGGAATTGAAGATGGATGGAAGACTGACGTGCTCCCTCTCCCCCATCCCCAGCCTGTGTGGTGGCAAGCCAAGAGGAGCAGGGTGTTCCAGCTGAAGGGGTGGTGCAGAGTCCTTCCCTCCTGCACAGGGAATATTCTGCTCTCACTCCACACAAAGCAGAACCCTCCTCACCCTGTCCCACCCCGCAGGTGAGGGCAGAAAATACCAAAACCTTTCAGAGCTGCCACTCTGCCACACATCACAGCCCAGAGGATTAGTTCAGTAAGGGCAGATACTAAGCTCTGATCATCTGGTTACAAGGGTACAGATTACTGCAATATGAGCCATGGGGAAAAACAAAAAAAAAAAAGCAAAACCAAAAACAAACAACTTGAAAACCAGCTGACAACAAATCAAGCCAAAATGTTTTTCTCAGAATGGGCAATGATAGGAAAAAATATCACTTTTCTATTTTTCAGCAGTTCAGAAGCTGATTAGAAATGTTTGGCTCCACACTATTAACAGAAAACACAAGCAAAAGATTTTCTGAAAGATGTAAGCACAAAGGAGCCATTTGATCTCTTGGTGCCATCCCCTTGTGTTCCACAGACTCCAATTTCATCCATTCGCTTCTTCACTAAACACAATGAGAGATATTGAGCTAAAGCTTCTACTTTCTGAAAGCCATCCAGTTTGAAAATATCAGGAGGTGGTGATGCTTGCCTTGATCATGTCCTCCAGGGAATAACCACTGGATTCCCGGCAGGCCCTCGTTTTCTGTTCTCTGGCACACCAGTGACAAACTCTAGATCACCCAGAGGGCACAGACATGTATGCCATCCTACCAAAACTATTAGCACATTTCAGAGACAGCCATCACTGCAGCCATTTATTATTTATCCAGCTCTGGAAGGTTATCAGCTCCCAGCTGAGATCATCAGAGACATTCTTCCTCCATCCTATCTGATTGAAGAGCAATGGAAATCCTGTCTGGGCTTTCTGGCTGTGGGAATCGTGCCAGTTTGACCTCCCTTGGTGCTTCCAACAACCCTGTTTATGTAGCCACAGAGCCATCCCCTGCCCTGGGGCAGTTGGCCAGCAGGCTGATGGGTAGTCTGGAATTACAGTAAATTTAAGTATGAGGTATGGCTTCTGTTAGGAATTGGGAGTGCCTTCTTATGGCTGACATAAGCAGCCTGCATGTGAGGTTTGCAAAGCACAGTACTGCAGGTCATCAGGGAAATCAAAGGCTGGGACTTTCAGGAGAGACTAGGAACAAAGATCCAGCTTAAGGTCAATGAGAAAGAATTTGCTGCTTCTCCTTGGTGGGTCTCAACCCAAATAGACAAAGCCAACATTTAGCTGGAAGCTTCAAATCCCAACCAGGGAGCAGTGCAATTTGGATGATGATTTGGGTTTGCTCTGATACTTAAGGCAGGCTCAGTAAGGAAAAAATCTCTTAGTGAGAAAAATTCTTGAACAGATTCCCTGTGATTCACTGTGTTCCTTGCTCCATCTGTTTCCCTTAATATCCAATGTAGCTACACATTAACCTCACATTTTAAGAATGAATGATGAAGGCTGTAGCCAGCATTATAGTCTGCAGTGAAAAGGCTCCATAAGGCTAAGCTAAAAGAAGTTAACACTTCTAAGTGGTGTCTTTCAGTGTAAAGCTGTCAAACTCTCCCAGCAGTACAACCCTGGAACACTAACCTGCTTTAATATGCAAGAAGCTGTGGCAACTGCTTCTGATGGGTTGCCATTTTTTTAAAGTTTTTTTCATTTATTTTCCCCAACCTTTATTTCCTATTTTGGAGCTGAATGTCAAGCCAGGGTCTCTCAGCCTCTGGCAGATGCTGTGAAAGCAGTGCTCATCCTTTTCTGGTTTGAGTTGGCCAGTGCAAGCCAGGCTTGACACAAAGTGTAGGGAAGGAGTTGCTGAGGTGCTTTGCAGCACAGCACAGCTCTCAGGAGAGGTTTTAGCAAGGCAGAGACTTGCAGGAGGTATTTTTAATGCCCCCCTCTGCTACATGAGAGGGAAATGCTTCCAGCACAGCCTGCCCACCCTGTTTCCTCCAGCCTGCTTCTTT
The DNA here is from genome assembly GCA_034336665.1 of Luscinia megarhynchos. Lineage (NCBI taxonomy): Eukaryota > Metazoa > Chordata > Aves > Passeriformes > Muscicapidae > Luscinia > Luscinia megarhynchos. The sequence continues at coordinate 8,713,891 of CM067564.1, read as the reverse complement.
ACCTCACACAAGTCCAGAAAGCCCTTGAACATCCAGCCATGATGGGAGGGAATTCTGTGACATTCAGGAATTTTGTCAAGAAAAAAAAAAACAACAAACCAAACCAAACCAAAAAAACCAACAAAAATACCAAACAAAAAAACAAACAAACAAACAAAAAACCCCCCACACAAACAAAAAACCCCTGCATTTTTAGTTGGTTAAATCAAGAATAAGGCTCAGTCTTAATTTTCACAGGAAATATCCTGTTCATGGTACTGTGTGTTTCTCACCAACCCAGGGCAATGGAGCACAATGGAAATCACATAGAGGAATCATATTGGGATCTTCATGGCTTGGCAGTAAAGGTAACAGATGGCCTACAAGGATGGAGAGGGACTTTTTACACAGGCCTGGAGTGACAGCATGGAAGCCAATGGCTTCCCACTGACACAGAGCAGGGTTAGATTGGATTTTGGGAAGAAATTGTTCCCTGTGACGGTGCTGAGGCCCTGGCACAGGTTTCCCAGAGCAGCTGTGGCTGCCCCATCCCTGGCAGTGTTCCAGGCCAGGCTGGATGGGGCTCTGAGCAACCTGGGATAGTGGAAGGTGTCCCTGCCCATGGCAGAGAATGGAATGAGGTGATCTTAAATGTTCATTCCATGGCCAGATTGTGCTTTCCCTTTTCTACCTCCAAGTTATATTTGGAATAAGCTGAATTTTACAAAGCAAAGCTCCAGCTTTGCATTGTTGAGCAAAACATCATCATGCCATTGGATCTGCCACACAAACAGACTCCCTCCAAGCAAGTTCTTATTCTCATTGGTGTCTGTGGTGTGGCTAATCACAGTGAGGTTCATCTCTCTGAACTTCAGAATGTGGGCAGCTCCCTACATCAGATAATTCCTCCTCCTTGTTTCTGGATATCATGGGAGCTGAGATATCTTGCTCAGAATTATGTCTAAGTCTTTGCTGTTGATGTCTACACATAAATGAAGTAAATCTTGTTCCAGTTGCCTCTGAGATTGTGAAGGATCAGTCCAATCAGCTTTGCATCCATGGAGTTGTAATTAAATGTTTAATGTAACATGGGCTGATATCCCTGGCCCTTTGGAGATTTAGGAATTTAAGGTTCTACTCAGGGCATTTCATATCTCTCCCTGTCTAATGCCCATGTCAAGAAAAAACTCAGATTGCCAGGATCAACCACTTCATAACTATTTGTGTAGGAGAAAGGATTTCTACACATTCAGTTTAAATTATTGTCACTATTAGGCTGCTATTCCTTTATCCCAACTCTTGTCACACAATGCAATTATGATTGTTTTGGCAGCATCTTCCCTGAAACCTGAACCAACAAAGTACCCAGAGCCTCCAGCAGGGCTGATATCTGCCTGCCATCTCCTCACAGCTTCTGGATATTGATTATCAGCTAATTACCCAATTGACATCCTCCCAGTTCTATTGTCTTGTTAAGGAGTTTATCATAAGATCTGTCAGACAATCCAAAAAGACTTCATTAGCATAGCACTAGTAATTGAAGACTTCTGATGAGTAATAAAATACAAGACATAAATTTCTTATCATTCCTTCTTCCTACTTCCCTCCTGGCATGACAAAGCTCAGTAGATGATGATGATGCCTCACAAATCTGTTTCCCTTCTCCACCCCAGAGACTCTGATTGTTTCTAATTTTGATAAGGAAAAAAATGGTCAAAATAAGGGTGGAAATCAGAAGAGACAGCCGTGTTTACTGGTACTCTGGAAGTCAATCCAATCCAGTACTTCTGGAATGTATCAACCAGAAAGATTAACCTCCTTGCAGAATTAGTGTGCAAGTACAGCTGCTTTGTCTCCTCCTAATCCCCAGGAAGGGATGGCATCACACAAATCCCATTCAGCAATTTCAAATTAAGTTTGAACCCTTCAGGTTTGGGTATGATCCCTTTCCAGAGCTCCACAAGAGCGTTTCATTTGTTGGAGGCAATATTCCATACAAGCAACACTGTGGAATAGCCTCAGCCAAGTGTGAGCTGGTTCAATTTATAAAGGAAAAAACTTGAATCTACCCACTCAGAGCACAAGAGGGCACAAACTTTTGATGAGAGTCACCAAGAAATCTTTGCAAAGTTTTCCCTTTGATTTCTTTGAACAGAACAGAATAAAATCAGCAATGCACTTGGAGCAACCTTGAGCTAGAAGGGAGGAAAACGTTTCCAGAGCTCTCAGGATACAAATGAAGCACCAGCAAGCTCTGATTCTCTAAAGCAAGACAAAAATTACATGACAAGCTGCTCTACACAGTGAGTCAAAGGCATAAAGCCTTATCACTGAAAATATGCTAATATGCTGAAAAAAGTCAGACAATGTAGATTTGATTTTCTACCTTGGAATAAAACTAATTTTTTTCCATTACTACCCCCAAATGTGCTGCAAGACATAGGTGTGTTCATATAAAACCCCCTATATGTAAGCACCTAATAATTTAAGAAAGATTTAGCATATAAATACACCCTTCACTAACAAAAGGGAGACATTTCAAAAGCAGAGCAATTCTTTGTCCCACTCCTCCTGAAAATGAAACATTTTTCCCAGGTGAACTGTTGCTTCTTCAAAAAACTTCTGATTGGACAGTTATACACCAAGAAAAAAATATAGTAGCTGATCTGGTAAAACTTAATATTTTTTTATCAGTTACAGGAAAATGAACAAGAAATAAATTGTCTTTAAAGGCATCCTTATTTTTACTAAGACACGTTGCACCTTGCTTTGTTATTTTCTGTTTGAATTCCATCTAGTGAAGATCAAAATGGCTTTACATGCAAGTGTCAGTTCAGAATACAGGGTCTTAAAAAAGGTCAAGGTACTTTCAGATTCTCAAAGGCACCTAACTTCCAACCAATTAGCTCCAAGCAATCTTTAGCAATCTGAGAGACTTTGGAGTCTTCATACAGCACTTGGACAGTTTGAAATTTAAACCATTTCGTCTTGCCCTGGATTTCATGCTCTTAGGGTGCTTGAAACACTTTTGAAGACCAATCCTACTGATGGAATTGATGCCTTTGAAGACTCAAAGGGCAACAGAGCCACTGGACTTCCAGAAATGAATCTTTTCTTTACTCTGTACAAGAGTTGCCTACCTAGAGACTGAGAGCAGCAGGAGTAAATTCCTGCTCCCTCAGACTGAGATAAGAACAGGAATGATTCTTAGACACAGAGATTATACAGGAACAGTGGATTTGACTAAGACAAACCCTGATTCTTCCTGATGCTTTTAGTCCAAGGTAAAGAGCTCTGACAGCATATCTTGTTTTCTTTCCCAGCCTGTAGAAGCCTTCCCTGGAAGGGAAAGAAAACTGACCCCTCTGATCCCCTTTCTGCAACATGGCTTTGAAAGCTGGATGTCAAATCCTCCCCCTTCCTGCCAAATAGAGACAATTTTAAAGTCAAATTTGCTTTCCTGACTCTTGTATGTGTTTATCCTGCTCACAGGATGATATTTAGATCCCCATCTTTTTTCCCCCTCTCGCTGGCCTGTCATCCAAGGTGTGATTAGTTCATCAAAAGAATGAAGGGCAGTCCAACCAGCCTGAAGAGAGGTGATGGAAAATAGAGCCCTTGCTAACAAGAGCAGCAGGACAAGGGTCACATATTGGTAGAGGTGATGAAAGCTCCTGCAGGTCTATTCAGTGTGGCTGTTGCTATGAGAGTGAAGAGATTTGCTGGCCCTGGAGCAGGGAGAGGACACAGATGCTGTTTTGTTCCATATCAGTTACAGATTCTGTAAGTTAATACTCTCCCAGCTTCTTTTAGGCTCATTACAGCTCTTCTTCTGTTACAGCTTGGCAACACATTTCTGCCTCTCTTTCCACATAGGAGAACATGCTGCCTTTTCCCCCTAACAGGCACACGGTGGCAAAGGGCAGATTTTAATCTCTGAATCTGCTCTGGTGGCTCTAACTCAGGTTTATTGTCTGTGTGGAAGAGAAAGACAACAATCTCAGGAGTGCTCTCCCATTCAGAACCAGTCTAAGGCTCTGCTTGTGCTGATGAGAAAATATCTTTGCACCACTGTTCTCAACAGGATCATGCTGGGCCATCTCCAGCCATTTCCTGCTGAAAACAATAATGTGTAATTAGGAAAGGAATCAAGGACTTGATTCTCTCTATCCAGGTGAAATAAAAAGATTGTAACTGTATAAAACAGGCGAATTTCTGGTGCTGTTGAACTCTCTTTTGAAAGTTTGTTCCTACCACAATTAGACTTTAGCTGCTGTTTTTCAGAGCAGCAGCAGCAGAATCATTGCCCAGAGCATTGCTTCAGAAATTAATTCTATTTCAGGGATGACAGCAGGTTTTGAGACAGCCAAGCAAACAGCACGCTGAAGTACTGCCCATACTGTGCAGGGCTGTGAGTGCCATATTAAACACACATTCAATCAGTTGAGATGAAGGGGAAATGGTAGAAACACACATTCTGCCTCCCTGTTCAACTCCTGGAGCACTCAAGGGTTTCATCCAGAGCTGAACCTCCAGTACCAGACAGAAGCCACCACTCTAAGGGCATATAAAAGATGAATGCCTCTGCTTCATTATCCACTCAAGAACCCTTTCACTTCCACAGGAATATTAAATGAAGGAGGAATTTGTAAACAGAACATGCAGAGGCACAAGCCAGGTGCACAGGATGGGGAGAGAGGCACTGGGAAAGAACAAAAGTCTGTAGCCACTCATTGATGTGACCACCAAGGATCATCAGGCACAGCTTTGGAGAGGAACTTGTGACTGATAAGAAGGAGGAAACAGGAGGAGCAGGACAGCTGAGGATATTTGAGGTGGGCCTGAGGGGCTGAACTTAAGGAATGTTTAGTGGGTCAGGGCAAAACAAGAGAGAAGGAAAAAGGAGGACATGAAAAGGGTGAAAAGAAGGGGTCACTCAAATGAAACCCTCACTGAGCAGTGTATTTGGCTGAACCAGCCTGCACCTAGTCACAACAGTCCATCCTACATTTTTATTAAAGCCTCTTAAAAAGGTCTATTAAAGCCTTTTTCTGTCTTTCTGTAGAATTCCACAGGCTATCCCACACGTGGGAATGCTCTAAGGACAAGGTCCCAGCCACTGGGGACAGGAACTGACACAAACCAAACACAAAGCATTTTGGAAAGGTTAAGTAGGGTGAAATGCCTTTTTGTTTTCTAACCTCAAACTGACTTTTTTGCAACTCGAATTTCCCCTCAAAAATGTTATTTTTCCAATTCTCTCATCTGACCATTGCTGAAGCAACTCTCAACACATTTAGGTGCTTAAATACAAAATGTTTCAAGTTGCAAAGACCATATTTAAGGAGAAAATAGATGATCTTTTGGGTCAATCCTAGACAGCAGGTGCTTTTTCTGTAAAATGGTCTGTATATATTTTATAGATATAAGTACAGACACACTAATGTAGCATTTAAAAAAGTCCATACAGGACAGAAAATGATAATGAAAAGATAATATCACATTCTAAATTTTTCAGAGTCCTTATTACAAGGCAAATCATCTCTCCTGAGCACCAGTGGGAAAGGCAATGAGTTTTTCCTATAAACACATTACAGCAGGAATGGTTTAGCAACAGACTCTCTGTTCCTGGGTTTCTGTTGAGAGATTCCTGATTTGAGCACCTTTATTCAAGAAAGAGAAAAAAAAATCTCTCCACAGATATGGCTTTATCAAGGCATAATCCCAATAAAGAAAAAGCCTTGATTTCACAAGGGAAGCAGATAAGGAAGCAAAGCCCAGAAAGGGTTTAAACAGACAGGCTTTAATAGATTCCCCAATTCCCTTTTATGTTGTGCATTTCTGGCCAGAGAAACAGGTGCAGGAGTTCCTGAAAACCTTATGGACTCCAGTTTTCTCATCACCATCTAACTCCACCCCAGCCTTATTTTGTATTTTTTTCATGAAGCCACCCCTTTAGCTTCTCTAAAATTCGTTGCCATAATTTTCTCTTCTGAGATCTTGTGGAGACAGGAAACCTTCAGAGGCAATCATACACTAATGCCAGCATCAATCAGCCACCACATTAGACAACAAAACCTCTTCCAATATGTCAATACAATAAACAGTGATCAAATTCCACTCAGGGCAGGCCATGAAGCCTTGCCTGTACTTCCTCATGATTTTTACATGACAACTGCTTAAATTTACAGGAACTGTCCTGCCCTGTTTCTAAAGAAAGGAGTCAAAGAACTGTGGGTGTTCAACTAAATCATCAGGAAAGACAATTCCCTCTCTTCCCAGGGAGAAATGCACAGCCATGTGATGTACAAAATGGATAAATGTAATTTCTGGGTTACTAGAATTTCAACCCAAATGCAGCAGCAGGCAGGCTCAGTTGTGGTGGAACAATGCCTATGCTTTGCTGTGACCAAAGATCTCTCAGACTATTTCAGACATGGCTGAAATGGATTTTTTTAGAGGGGGAAAAAAAGCTGTTTATAAGTGAAAAAGCACATTCTAGGAGCTGCACACCCCGTGCTCAACTTCTGGAGCTGCACATTCCCTTCAGGAGCCTCTCCTGCTCTGTCCTTCAGAAATGCAGCATCCCCTGAGTCCTGGGGGGGGAGAAGGCTGAACTTCATGATGGAACAGTATGTCATTTTGGCTGCTTAAATACAAATCTCACTTATTATGAAGGCAGGCTGTCCACAGAGGTAACAACTGTGCTGGAATTAAGATTATAATGCCTGCAATCCATTCCCTTCAGGATGCTTTACCAATGGCCCAGGTATCCTACTGGAATCTGACCTATACAGATGCCAGCTCTATGGTAAGTCACTAACCTTTTCCCAGCCTGTTTTTTTAATCTGTTTACCAGCACATCCCACAATTCCAGTTTCCTCCAGTGACATGAGGAAGTTTCTCTAGGATGCCATCAGCATTCCCTAGTCTGCAGAGCCCAGGAATTGCACTAGTAGCATATTTCTTGCATGAAAGAAAAATGAGAGCTCAGAAAGCTAAATTCTCTAAAGCTATCTCCACAGATTCAGCACAGCATTTTTTATTTCAGAAGTAAATACTCTAAAATCCAATTTTGTCTCCTACCAAGATTTCTATGCAATATTAATATGGATAACAGATTTTCTTAGCATTGCTTCCAGTTCTTATCTTCCCTACCTCTGCACTTTTTCTTTATAGAGTTATTGCTTATAGTGGAGAAACTTCTGCTACATATGGCCTAAAAAATATTATTTTGATTCCCAAAGGCCTTTTGGTAATATGGTAATGCAAACAATAAAGGCAAAATTTCCCTGTGGAGCTTTTCAATACAGCATTACCCACCCACCCCAAGAACTTGGACCATAACTCTCTTTTTCCTAGTGCTGGTATTCAGGAGAAAACACAGAAATGACAGATTTAAAGCAGAAAAGATAGATGATGCAGACATTTGTCATGCAGTCCTTCTATACATTTGTTACACCTTCTCATCCTACTTGTCTTCTTCCCAGCTTAACTCATTTGCTTTGAAATTCTTCCTTCTGCTGGAATCTGTAGCACGAATCTTGATTGTTTTTAGAACAAACCATGCTCAGTTCATTTTAAAAATAAAGGTTTCTGTCCCACAAGACCTTAGAACCCACCTCCACTGTCTGCAATCTGCAGGAAAACTTACTTTCTTCACTCCACTGTCTCTTGCAACATTCCCACTCTGTGTTGCTGCAGCATTTTTTGTGGGAACTCTCAGGAATTCCTGCCCCACCACCAGGCACTGCAGTAGCTCTGCAGTGCCTGCACATTCCTTGAGCATTCCCATTGTACTTCATGGCATGTCCCAGTCCCTGCCCAGCATTCCCTCAGCCCACCTGCTCTGCAGACAATAAAACACTCACTGCCAGGCACTGAGCTCCTTCACCCTGCCAGGGAGTGTGGCAAAGGGGACAGGGTCAGTGTAGGGAGCTAAAATGGAACTGAGCACTGAAAAAGCCAATTTCACATACCAAAAACTGGCTCTCCCCAAACACAGTTTCTGCTGTGTGTGTAAAAGGTATTAATACATCAAAGAGCTTGATCGTAGCCCCCACCAAGGGGCAGGAGACCCAATCCAACAAAGGTGTGCTGAGCTCTGAGGTTTCCACACTTCCTTCTCCAGGAGATGATGTCAGTGCTGTTGGACAGGTGGATTCCATGCAAAGGCTGCAGGCCAGGGTTTGCTCATCCCCTGAGTTTGTCTCACTGAAACCATGTCAGCTGGCTCAGGGCTTGCAGGTGCCACGGGGGGCAGGCAGGCAAGCCCAGCTCACCTTAACTCACCCACCCTCAGCTTTGTGCTGAGTTGGTCATAAAACCAGCTCAGAGAGGCACAGGATAGGTCAGGTTAGAAGAGACCACAGTGGTTGGTTTGTTTGTTTTTTAAACAGCTAATTTAGGACATCTCTAAAGGTTATGATAAGGATATCCTGATAGTTACTGGATAAATTTTGTTTACAGCAATATTATTGGCTGGCCTAGAATTAGACTCCTGTGCATTTCTACCTCTACTTTTAGCAATGTTTTTGAATTTTCTTGAGGACTCCACTGTTTTGGATTGGAAATGTAGGAATCCATAGCCTTTAAGGAAGAAGGATATATGAATTATAGCAGGACTCACAAAAGTTCAGTGCCCAAAATGCTGAGGGACTCAAAAATGGGGAGGAAGGGGGAGCAGGTGGAGCACCAACACATATAAAGGCTCAGAGAAAACACAGTACATTGTTCCTGCTAACGGCTTGCACTTATCCATGGTATTTAGAGCATGAATAGGATCCAAAGAGCACCCAATAGCTGCTTTCTAAGCACTGCTAGAATCATAGTCATGGTGCAAAACAGAGCAGTGGAAGGACACTCATCACCCTACAGGCAAATTTAGCATATAAAGATGCCTACCCTAAGCCCTGGGACAGTAGGCATTCCAGAGATCTGGAATTTGATACTGCCCTTTAGGTTGACAGGACTCCTGTGGTTTTCAGATTCAGCATACCAGAGTGACACCACCAAGGTGCTTTTAGTTCAGGGTGCTGAGAATTGTATGGAATCCTCCTCCCTCTTGCCATTTTCCACTTCAAAGGGAAGCTTTGATGCGACAAGGATGACAAGCAAAAGGCTGGTGAAATCCCAGATGGAAGAAGTGCAATTTGACACAATCCCACTTTGTAACTCACTATGTTTTCCCTAAGTAAATTATTGCTAATTTGATATGCCAGGAAACACAGCTGATGCTTTTGAAGAAAAAAAAAAAAACCCTCTGTTCATGAAGACACAGAACTACAGGTCACAGAAAGACTAAGCCATGCTAAAGGACCAGCAGTATTAATGGATTATTGGAGCAGCTGAATTTGTCCCAGGACCACATCTTCCTGAAAGGGATGTGAATGTACAGACAGAAAAAGTAGTAGAGAAGGAAATTGCTGTTTAAAGACTAAGATAAATGAGGGATATGACCGTTTGCAGCATATTTTCTTAAGGTTACACATCAAAAAATTATGAAGAAATAGAAGTCATGTCATCAGCATATACAAATATCACAGAATGGGTAAATTTGGAATGCACCACAGTGAATAATCTGGTCCCACCTTTGTGCTCAAGCAGGGTCAGAATATACAGCCTAGATAGCAGGAACAAGAGAAGCTTGAACAAAGACCATGTCTCAAAAAGTGCTTCAAGCCTTTTAAATGTTGCTTTTAAGACTCTGTGCATTTGGGCATAAATCTCACAGCTTTAAAATGCACATACACACTTGCAGTCTTGGGATAACTTCACAAAACCCAGCATTCCACTTAATTGGAGTTTGTGGAAGATCATTTTTGAAGAGGCAGCTTGAGTCCCCTCACTACAGACCAAATGTTCCACTCTTTCCTCATCCAAATTTGAGATAGAGATGAATTCATCTTCCTTACTCCCTGTTGTGTAGAACAGGTTGTTCACTAAGTGGAAAAGCCTTCTGGAGTCTTTATTAGGGAAAAAATAAGGGACAGAAGCTGACAATTAATAACAGTAAACTCCTGGAGTGACAATGACTGTGGCTTGTCCTCCAAGTTATTACTTTCCCACCCCCCATACAGATCTAAAATTCATGCTTTTCTGTTTGTGCACTTTCCATCTGTTGCAAAGACAGCAAGAAGGAATATTCCACATGCATTTCTCCCACCATGGGAGGGACATGAGAGAAGCTGATATTCCTATATTGCCATGCAGCAGCATCCTAAATCAATATTTGCTGGGCTGGGCTCTCTGCCAGCACAGAGGACTTCAAGACCTGTTTACATCTTCAGGCAAAAGCAGGTGTAAATGTCTGTAAAAAACACTCTTGGACTTAAAATACAAGCATTAAGATTCTTAAGACTTCAGAGTGATGCAGTAAGTGGGGAAAACTGAACAGAGTCTTGGGCTCTTTCTCAGATAAAACATTCCAACCAACCATCAGTACCTCTCCTTTCCACACTTGTTTCCTACCTCTGGGCATCATTCCTTGCAAGGTAAGAAAGACCCTTTTGTTTATTCCATAGCACAGCACCCTCCTTTTCCTTAAGGCAGAGAGAACAAAAAAAATCAAAACCCCCCCCAAAAACAATACAAACAACAAAACAAACCACCCAAGCAGCTTCACAGCAGTCATTGATACACCTTGAGCAGTGTGAGCTTAGAGGATAAACATTAAGTTTATTTAGTGATGACATAAGAAAGAAAACCTGAACAGGGCAATAGGGAAAAGAGTGGAAACCCAGTGATGCAAGTATGTGGGAAGTACATGAGCCACAGAGCCTGGGAATCTGCTGAGCCCCCTGCCCTGCAGAGCTCCTCCAGCCCTGGGATCCCAGCACAGGAAGGACAGGGAGCTGCTGGAGCCAGAGCAGGGACACCAAGGGATCAGAGGGATGGAGCAGCTCTGCTGGGAGGAAATGATGGGGGAATTGGGATTGTTCAGCCTGGAGAGGAGAAGCTTTGGGTGACCTCACTGTGGCCTGAAGGAGCCACAGGAAAGATGGAGAGAGACTCTTGACAAGGACCTGGAGTGACAGGACAAGGGGAATGGCTTCACACTGACACTGAGCAGGGTTAGATTGGATATTGGGAAGGAATTGTTCCCTGTGAGGGTGCTGAGGCCCTGGCACAGGTTTCCCAGAGAAGCTGTGGCTGCCCCATCCCATGGCAGGGGGTTGCAATGAGATGCTCTTTAAGGTCTCTTCCAACCCAGGCCATTTGGTGACTCTGTGGATGTTACAGAAATACTGATTTTCTGTAGGGACACTGAAAATACTGGAGAAGTGGGTGCCTGCATCCATGTGCTGTGCATACTTTAGGGGATAAGGACTGACTGCACATAAATCTACTTGCTGTGAACTCATTTTACATCACCAGAAAACCCAGCAGGTTTTGTTTGTCACATACAGGAGTGTCCCACTGGTTGCACAATCACATCCAGCTCTTACACAAGAAATTCAGATTAACCTTCATGGTTGTGGTGGTGCACATGGACTACACTTCCCCAGCATATTTTCCTAATGCCCTCCCAACCCTTTCTTACAAGATCAGTGCAAGCAATTATTCTAATGCCTTCATCTCTGTGAGGCCACCTCACACACAGAAGCCACCAGCAGAACTTGGTGATTACCAAGCTCAGTGCCCCAAGGGGCAAGAGCAAAAAACAACCTTACAGAGGGTTAGGAAGCCAATTGCTCATTCACAGGCAGCAGAACAAGCCCTTCCATCCAACTGCTCAGAGATACAGCCCCTCCATTCCATACACAAGCTAGCCCACATCTACACTCACACATTCATTCCCCAGGCACAGTGGCACACAGATATATTTTGCTCCTGTGGGTGCTTGTTACTACTAAGTTGCAAAGCATTAGTGGACTTTCCTCCCACCTCCCCATCTTTGATAAAAATACTCCTTTTTTTCGGGTTTTTTGGTTTTTTATTTTTATTTTTTTTTAAAGAAGTGCTCTCTTCCACCTCAATCTGGTGTATTTTTGATAAAGCACACAGCTCAGCCTTCTTATTTTTTAACTTGATAGACTCATTTCCATGGAGATCTCTGGAAGGCCAGAGAACAGAATCATCACACTCCCCCCTTCTGCCATCCCCACTTGAGTCTACGGTGCTTTTTCCCACATTTTCTTTTCATCCTCTCTCTTGTTGCACTTGTGCTTGACTAGAAACTCGTGTTTACCACTACAGCACTCCTGACTCATGCAAAATGTGAGATCCAACCTTAACACAATTCATGAAAAGGGAATTAGAGAAGAGAGAAAACGATGTCACCCTCTCCATCTCACCACCCACTCCATCCCAGGTCCTTCTGTGGCCCCAGCTGAAGCAGCAGCTGAGCACTCCAGAGCCCATCATTTGGTGGATCTATCCCCAAAAAACTCCATACAGCAATGCATTCATTTATCTATTTAATTAGCAATGAACCATCAAGCACGAGCCAAACAGAATTCTGATATTTATACAAGAGACTAAAAAAAATTTAAAATACACTTAAAACCTGAAAGATGATTCTGGAATACCACTACATCAATTGAATCACAGTCTCTACTGCTGATGTTTCAAATACTGTGCTCCAGAGCTCCCCAGGTCCTTCATGGGTCACCTGGACCTGCTCAGAGGCTCTGGCATTCTTCACAAGGCTGAAAATCTGCATCAGACCTGAATCCAATCTCTCGCAGATTTTAGAAACTAGGGGTTGGATATACCCTGGTTATCTCCAGTGAACCAATCAGCATTACAGTCTGGCTGGGGTCAAACTGGTATTTCTGCAGCACAATCCACTTACTGTCTGGTCAACATTTAAGGCTGTCCATGAGTCACACCCAGCAATTCCTTTTCCTCTCAACTGACTGTAAAACACCAGAGTGAGCCAAATGCAGTGCTCACAGCCTGGGAAGGAGATCACCCCTTGCTCTGAGCAGCCTGGTCCAGGGGGAGGTGTCCCTGCCCATGGCACTGGAATGAGATGATCTTTCAGGTCCCTTCCAAACCAGGCCAATCCATGATTCTATTATTGAGAAATGTTAATTGCTGTAATAGTTGAGCACTAATTCATAGCCTGGCCCCTACTACCATTCATAGTAATGCACAGATGGCATTCCCAGGGCACACAAAAATGGAATCCCCAAAACTGGAACCCCCAGAACACAAGTGGTACAGTGAAGGGATACCAAAATTACTCCAGAGACTCTTTCTCTCTTTCAGAGAGAAATACAAACAAGATTAATGCTTTCTCTGTCATTTGTTCTCTCTGCAACAGAATCAACATGACTCTGCTGCCCTGGCCAACTCAGATACTTAGGTATTGTGTATTAGCCAGATAAATACAAAAATATATACAAATAACTTCCTACCCACATTACAGCTCTGACTGCTTCTGTAACTCTGAATTTTGCAGACTTCAATAAGCTAGTGAATGTCACCAAATGCTTTCACAAATTGTTTTAACAAGCTGGATTCTGGTCTGCTAAAGAGGCTTAAAAAGGTAGATAGGCAGCAGGAAGGAGAAGTGGATTGTGGTGCTGCTGAAGAACAGAAGTAAATGCCAAAAAGGGAAATTCACAGAGCAACCAGTTTGAGGATGCAGCCACCACATGAGTCCACAGCCAGGCTGTGTAGGAGAGTATAACAACCTTATCAGCTCTGAAAATTGGAAACACCAGAAAGATCCTAAACCACCCCCACCACTGTCTACATGGTGCAGCATTACCCAGGAAGACTCTCAGGTGAGGAAGGAAAATGACCATCTCCAGGCATTTGGGATTCTCACAGGACAGACATGGAAATCTACAACTAAAACTGATGGATTTAAGTGCAAACATTGGCACAAGTGTCAACAAAAAATGTCCTAATAGTAAAATGGGGAAAATAGTCTCTTGAGAGGTATGAAGTAATATAAAAAGCATTCTACAAAGCAGTCTTTTCTTGAAAGAAAGGAAAGAGGTTTCAAGAGAAGCCTAATGCAGGGATATAGGTCATGTTGTTATTTATAAAATGGTGACGAAAAATGAGGAATATATTCAGTATATTTCTGAACTTTATCTTTCATCAGTGACAACAGCAGAGTGAGTGGTACAAGAGTCCCTTCAGGCTTCTGTTCTGCAGAACTGTACAGAGAAATTAGGAAGAAATTCAAGAGTTAAATGCAGTCACCATCAGCAGCAGCTTTTCCCAAATCAGACCTTGTGTGTGAGAAGAAACTCAGGGGTGTTATTTTCACTACTGATCACAGAAAGGCTGAAGTGTCAGGGACCTCTGGAGGTCACCTGCTCAGAACCAGTCAGCTTTGGGATATCTTCAAGGATGAAAATTCCAAAACCTCCCTGGGCAACCTGTGCCAGTGTTCATCACTTGAAAAAACACCTAAACAAACAAAAACCCAACCAAACAACAACCAAATGAACCCCTCAGGAAATCAGCCCTCAGGAAAACAAGAACTTTATATGCTAATAAGAACACATTATGGTAGGGCAACATACAAATAAAAAAGTACCTAGAAAGTTAATTAATTAAGAAAAGGTACCTTCCATCTAAGAGCAATGCCTTTTTTGAAAGCAGATGGTCTGGAGTCTGAAATAAAATCAGACTTCCCCCTGACTGCCTCCATCCCCCATTACTTGATAAATTTTCCTCAAAGCATTTGGATGTAACTGAACTCCAACCATTGAATCAGCTACAAAATAAACATGGCTTGTTGTCCTTAGGCTGAGCTGCTGCATCTTGAAATAGTATTCCTGTTGAAGTTAAACTCTATTCAGTGCAAGAATTATTAATAACTCTTTTTATTAATACTCCTTTGGCTGAACTGTTTGGGGTCAGCTAAAAATGTTTTCTTCAGTAAGAAGATATTCTGGAAGAAGCAGTGTTCTATCAGTTGAGGAGGCAAACCCAGAGAAAACAAACAAAAAAAATTATCATCAGTTGGTGTTTTAACTGGTGCTATTAACAAGCCAGAATTACAGAATATGATAGGTTTGGGGTTTGGTTTGATTTTTTTTGTGGGGGAAGTTCATGGGGGGAGTTCTTTTTACTTCTAAGTCCACACCAAAAAATGAATTAAATACTTTTCTCAGGTACCTGAATTAGCAGATGGTATCAGCTTAAAAGATGCATTTCTTCAAATCTACCTGGAAATGTGCACAGAATCAGCTGCTGCTGAGCAAATATTCATTATCTGCAAGGTGCAGCTATAACCAATGGCACAGCTGTTTCTGCAGTGTTATTGATCACCAGCAGAGATGAGCTTCATGCACCAGGGTATGGAGAGTGAAGTGCTGCCCTGTTCTCTGCCTGCACCAGAACAATGCCACTCAGCATTATCTAACTGGGATTATCACCTGACTGGCAGCAAGAAGGCTGAGGAATCATTTTTATTCCAAAGCACATTAAAATGGGAAAGGGCACTGCATTAAGTCCTTCCAGTGGAAAAATCTTATTTCTTCATGGAAGAACCTTCACCAATATCAAGTTTTACCTTTCACATAACTCACTGCAAATCTATCTTGTGTACCAGAACAACTTTCACCTTTACTGGTAAGCACCTAAAGCTTCATTCACCTGTTCAGGAGAGAAGTTACTCTCAAAACAAGTAGTTGGGACTTGCACAAAAGCTCAATTACCTCTGAGGGGCTAATACTACTCCTGGGGGGCTAATACTACTGGGATTCAGCAGGTTCCCACTAACTTATGTTATGTGTGGAAAAGCTACATGCCATCAACAGAACAGGGAGCAGCATCCTACTCACTTAAACACATCCCTGCAGCTGCACAGAAAGCAAGCAGCAAACCAAAAATTGCCTCTGAAATGCATTCACACTGACTGCAAACCCAACATTTCCAAGAAAGCCTTGATTAAGTCCTGGAGACAAGCCAGAGAGAAAATGAAGCACTTCTATGAAAATTATAGTCACCAATTCGTTCCTATTGGCTGCAAAGTTGTTTGTTTAAAAACTTTTCATTCCCACCACACATTTCAAGTAAACAGGTAAACAGAAAGCTTCAGGACTTCATCCTTTCCCCTCTCTCCCTATTTCTTTCCCACCTCCCCTAATCCTTCAGCTTCTATCAGCAGCTTGGCAATGGTGCCTCCTTCTACCACTGAGGTCACCCAAAGCCTTCTCCTCTCCAGGCTGAACAATCCCAATATCCCTCATCATTTCCTCCCAGCAGAGCTGCTCCATCCCTCTGATGCCTTGGTGTCCCTGCTCTGGCTCCAGCAGTGAAAGCAGAGGGAAGTGGTGACTTGAACTGCCTGGCCTCAGCATTTCAGAAGGGGTTGATTTTCCTACCACACCACATCTGCTACATCAATTAGTTTATCCTGGGGATTTTGTTTGCCTGCTTTTTGAGCAGAAGAATGCAAGCATTTTCTTGAGGAAGAAAAACCACTTGGTACAGTCTGCAAAAATGGGTAGTTTTAAGCCAATTCAACTTAATTCATAATTCATCCTAATTGATGGTACAAGGAGTCTGTTTAAGCAAGTGCATGTTAGTGAAATGTAAAACGACCACAGTGAATCACTTAACACATCTTCATGTGAAGTGGGGAAAGCATTCCTAGGACAGTTATTCCTCTTTTGCTAAAGCAAAGTGAGCCCAAGCCCCATCCTAGCACATATACACCCTGCCAAGATCTCAGTCATCTTCAGAATCACAGAATAGAACCACAGGATCATTAATATTTAATAATTAAAGATGCCCAAATCACTGAGTACAATCTTTGAACAAACCCCACCTTATTAACTAAGTACTGAGTGCCACCTCCAGGGATGGGGACTCCAAACCACCCTGAGCAGCCCCTTCCAGTGCCTGAGCACCCTTTCCATGGCAAAACTCCTCCTGGTGTCCAGCCTGAGCCTCCCCTGGCACAGCTTGAGGCTGTTTGCTCCCATCCTGTCCCTGTTCCCTGGAGCAGAGCCTGACCCCCCAGCTGTCCCCTCCTGTCAGGAGCTGTGCAGAGCCAGAAGGTTCCCCTGAGCCTCCTTTTCTCCAGGCTGAGCCCCTTTCCCAGCTCCCTCAGCCCTCCTGCTGCTCCAGCCCTTCCCCAGCTCCGTTCCCTTCCCTGGACACGCTGCAGCCCCTCAGTGTCTTTCCTGTGCTGAGGTTCCCAGCAGTGCCCCAGGCTCTGAGCAGTGGCCCCAGCAGTGCCAGCACAGGGGACAGTCCCTGCCTGGCCCTGCTGCCACCCCATGGCTGCACAGCCCAGGTGCCATTGGCCTCCTGTCCCCTGGGCACAGCTGGGCTCATGGAGAATGTGGGGAGACTCCTGTGAGACCCCAAAAGGACTGGAGCTCAATTCTGCCCAGCCCACAACTCTGGATACCCTGTTCTTCTCCCACTCCCCCACTTTCCACCAGCAGCACCAATATTCCAGCTCCATGGTGACTGCACCCACAGGCTGGCAGAGCTGAAGCTGAGCTCTGAGCCCAGTCAGGGAGCTGGTGTGAGTCACAGCACAGCTCCCAGAACACCCAAGGGGATTTGGGTCTGCTGGGAGCATCAGCTGAGTGCAGGCAGAGGAGCTGCTCCTTTTGGCAGCACATCACACAAAATTCAGTCAGGGTGAGCTGGCTGTGAAGCCCCATTCCCAGTCAAACACTTCCTTCACCTCAGATCCAGCAGCTGCAGCCACAGAACAAAATCCACAGAGCCAACAGGTTGCAAAGCTCCCTGGCCTAAGGACTGAGTTTTCATTTAGCTTTGTGCAGCCCCCAGAACCAAAAAGTGACATCCTTGAGCTACATTAGCTTTCAAACTTTTAACTATTGCAATCATTCTCCTGGATTCATTGGAGTCCAGCTCTTGCTTCCCTGCAGAAAACAGACATATGTCTTATGAGCTTTTTTCACTCCTAAGCATACCCTGGCCCCAAATAACCAAGATCTTGGTTCTTTTCCCTCTGAACCCTGTCAGGGCTTTCTGCCATCTGCTGTGTCTGTGACAGATGCTTGTATAACTGACAGATCCAGCTAAATATAAGATATCAACACCCCCGGATGCTCCAAACATTCCAAGTTTAGTACTCCTGTTGTAAGTGAGGCCTAAATATAGCAAGGTAAACAAAAAACATCTTTTATGTTGGAGCATTCCTAAGACTGATGACACTCAGCACAAGTCCTCCAAAGCTTAGCAGGGAAGGGAGGGGACAGCATCTCCTGAGGGTGTTACTTGGAGACTGAAGACACCATTGCCAAGGCTGTAGCAAAGCCTTGCCCCGTGTGAGGATGCTCTGAAGCAGCAGAGCTTAGCTGTGCTTGCCACCATGGCTACAAACCAGAGGGCAGCACTCTGCAGGCAGCACCAGCCCAGCCAGGAGGGGACTGACACATTTTCTGCTCCTCATCTTGCTCAGCAGAGGAAATCTGCCCTCTTTTTCCAGGGCTCCAGGGACCAACACGGGTAGAAAAGCTGTCCTGTTCTCCCCCACCAAAGTCACTATCCCAAGGGATGGTGAAATCAAGGATCAGGGACCATCTGCAGGCTGAAGAGCAGCCAGCAGCACAGGGACTGCTTCTCTGGAGAGCTTCTCACCTTGAAGTAGCTCACAGCCCTCCATGCACTCCAAGGAGCTGCCATTTCACCCACCCCAGAAACCCAGGTACCCCCAGGGCAAGCTGGCAGCTGCTGAGGCAGGCAACTGGGGAAAAAACCTTTAAATGTGGAAGTAGAACATAACACTGGGCAAACAGCATCAGAGAGGAGGGAGAGGCACCTTTAAAATAAGGAAAAACAGGTGCCCACACTGAACTTCAGCCAGCTACTCTGTCTTGAGAGGTTTGTTGACCACAAGGAGACAAAACCTTTTGGTTTTTTGTCTCAAATACACATAGTTAACACAAATATTAGTGTTGCACCACTGCAGTGCCCAGATGCAGTCACAGTGCATCTGATGAAACACTGCTACAAATAACACAACTTCTTCCTTCCAAGGCTCACTTAGGAACCTCCTGTTCAGGCACTGTTCATGTGACAATACACATTATTCTGTGAATTAAAGTGCAATCTAAACTTCTCAGGCCGTTTGTCAAGTCCTGCTTACTGCAAACAAACCTGTCACTTCTGACTTTGCATTTTATTTCCACTGAAGACAGCAACTGAGTTTTGGGTGACTTTAGAGAGCTTTAGAGGAGAGCCCAAAGGGTTTAATACCTCTTTCCAACAACAGAGAGCTGGCTAAAAACCTAAATGCTGTGCACCATCAACCAGAAAATCCTCCCTCACCTACCAGTTCCTTAAACATAAAGAACAACTTGGCTGAGTGAAGCAGAGAGGACATTGTGCCTCTAAACAAGAGAGATCTATCTCTTATTTTATGACAAGTCCCCCTTCTGCACTGAGATATAAGTTAAGCACAAAGTTACCCAGACCCCAATTCTAGGAGTACTCCTGCCCTGTGCTCAAAACAGCCAAAGTTACTGACAGCACACATCCAAAATCCACCCTGGAGAGCAAAAGACAAGACCAGGCACAAGCACATCTGCCCCACTGAGCCTGAGCTGACAGGGAGCTCAGTCTGTATCAGCTGTGTGGTGGCAATCAGGTAATCAGGTTAATTAAGTCCCATCAGTGCCCTCAGGATCATGATACCAAGAGCAGGAGGGCAAATTGTAACTGAAGACACAGAGAATTGCCACATAGGTGGGCAAAATCCTCCTGCCTGCTGCTCACACATCCCAAGCCCTCAGAGGGCTGAGAGCCATGGAATGCAGAGCCTGGGCTGAAGCAGCTGGCACAAGCCAAGGCACAGCCTCTCTCCCCAGCATGGCTGGATGATGCACAGCCCTGAATCCTCAGCATGCCCCTGTCCCTGGCAGATCCCACAGTGTGACCTTTCTCCTGCTTCATTCCTGGCATGGGAAAGGTGATTCCTGAGCTCCAGCCTGCAGCTCTCAGAACAATCTGTGATGTCTTGCTCTCTCCCCTTGTCCCTTTTCACTCATGTAGCACCTATTCTCAGCACAGGAGTGCTGGCTGGAATTCAGGGAGTTTGGGCTGGGATGACACTCTTCACAGGAGCTAGGATGGGGCTATGTCTTGGATTTTTGCTGGAAGCTGTGGATAGCACTGGGATGTTTTAGCTCTTGTTGAGCAGGGCTTGCACAGAGCAAAGGTTTTCTCTGCATCTCATCAGAGAAGGGGCTGGGGGTGCACAAGGAGTTGGGAGGGGACACACCTGGGACAGCAGATCCCCACTGATCAAAGGGACCTCACACACCACAGCAAACAGGAGGAGGAGGAAGAGGAGGAAGAGGGGATGCTGGCAGTGATGGTGTTTGTTTTCCCAGGCCAGTGCTGCACTTGCTGGAGCCCTGCTTTCCTGCAGAGAGCTGACCCATGGGCAGTGGGGAATGAGTTCCAGGTTTTGCTTTGATTGCAGCCCAGGAGCTTTCTCACTTTCACCTTCCCATTCTCTCCCCCACTGCACTGAAGTGCCTGTGCCCACTCCCTCATAGCAGCTGAGGGTAAACCACGACAAAAATCATCTAGACCCACCTCCTGCTCAGAGCAGCACCACCATCCATGCTAGGCCAGGTCACCTGCAGCTTCATCCAGCCAAATCCTGGACATTTCAAAGGCCAGGGCTGCCCACCAGCTCTCCAGATGACTCACTCCACTGCTAAACTACCCACATGGTGACTTTTAGCTCTTTTCTCGTGTCCATTCTGAACCTCAGTAATCTCACTGGAGACCTCATATGGGGGTTTCTCTCCAATTTAATGCCTTATCCACTGAACTCTCACACTAGCACATGCTGCCTTGCCCTTACATTTCCAAAGGTTTATATAGGACATACAGCTGTAAAACTCCTGTTAAATATGACCTAATTTAGTTCCAAGTTTAGCATTACCAGGACATAGGGATGAGAATTTCACAGGCTTGTGGCTGTGCAGCCATGTGATTTTATGAAATAGCATTCAAGTGTAACATTTTCAGCAAGGCATGCCAGAACAGGATATTTACAGGGGATCCCTATTTTCTGGGGTTTCTAAGGTCCCAGAAGTTAGTGGGCAACATTTGGCTGTTTCACACCAATACAAATTTGTGAATCTATTTCAGGCCTGCCTGCATTACAGAATGCCCATGGAGCTGTCAGACACCTCGAGCATTATTTCAAAAGCATCACAGAGAGACCATCAAAAAGGTCAAGAGATCTCAGCCCAGGAGCACCAAGTGCAATGCCAGCCCTTCCAAATATGAAAGAAGCAAGCTGGGCAAATCCTGCCTCTACATTCTCAATGGAAGACAAAAAAATCAAAGGCAGCCTGCAAACTGTGAGGCTCTAAGTGCCCTTGGTCACACTGTGCAGATCCCTTTGAAGCCAGCAGGACCACAGGAGAAAACACTTCTGAGATGTTGCTGTGATTCTTGAAGTACTGTTTTGCTTTAGAGGGGAAAAAAAACCCCTAAACCATAAAATCCATGTTGGATAATGCATTCTGACAGAAGAACAAAATGAAGGGGATAAGGAGGCAGGAGATGCAGGAGATGCAGGAGATGGAGTGTAGGCGATGCTCAGCACAGCGCTTTGGAAATTCTACTGGAAATATAATTGGGACACAATAAATGGAATTGTATCAACTTGGAGGTGATAAGAGCTCCTTTTACATCTGGGTAAACACCTGGATTTCAAAGGAGGGAAGTAAGAGAAATCAGAATGGAAAGGAGCAGCCCAGAAAAGCCAGAGAGTAATGAGAAAATCAGATTCTTCAATGCCAAAGGAGAGCCACATTTTTCAGAACAACCTGAGAATGAAAAACTGGATGAATCTGTTACCTGACATGGCCAAGCTGCCTAAATCCTCTGCAGGGTATCTCTACATGGGGAAATGAGAGAGTGGGCAGAGAGCCCCACTTAGCCAGGGAGCTACAGAAACAGCTTCACAGCCACACCACAAATGAAGTGCCCAGAAGTCAATTAACTAATTTAAGCTACAGCTCCTCTGCAGACATAAGGTCCATGTCTACACAGTGCCTTAAATAGCACTCAGTATGGATTCTCCAGCTGGCCCCATGTTGAGAAACTGCACAGAAAGAGAGAGAGAGACCATGCCTCAAATTATTGCACTGATTTCTGGGATCATCTCCATTGCAAGTGTAGAAGGAGCCTGGAACAATTCCATTCAAGTGTGACAAAAAGAACTTCAAAGACTCTGTTTATGAAGAAATTATTTCTGCCCTAATTTTACTCCCCCTTTTGCTTTCAGAGATCTGCTCAGTCTCTCCCAGACAAAATGTCACATCGAGTAGAGGTAAAAAAGCCAAGGGGAGTGACAGACATCTGCCATGCACTTGGGAAGAACCAAGAAGAGTGGGGAAGTAATTGTCACTACAGGGAAAACTCATAGAAAAAAGAAAATGTAGGATGTCACATTTTCCAGTGATTAAACCCTTTCTGAAGATGTTTGAATGGGATTGATCAAAAAGGATTGCTGAGGATTTTTGCCTCATATAAAGCTGAGAATTCAAAGGTCCCATGCTCAAAGGACTGGATTTGTATCTTTCAGATGTATTAATCAAGAGTTACTCTGAGATAAGATTAAAATGCTCTCTAGAATGGGCAAGCAGGAGTTCATTGAGCAGGGAATTTCTTTAGGCCTAATCACTATGCTGATGGGATTCCCATTACTAGAAACTTATGGTTACAATCCATGTAAGCCCTGACAAGGATCAAAATACTAATCGTTTTGTCTGGCTGAAACTTATCCATCAAAGCCTTGCTCAGCCAAAATATGGGATAAAAATTGAGTTATCTTTTCTTAAAACACTGTATTCAGAGAGTCTCTAAAGACTCTGGGATTTCTGTTGACCCCCCCCAGTGAGTTCTGTTCTCTCTACATGACAAGTTCTGCTCTCTCCCCCACAGCAAGCAGAGAAAGATGTAGCACAACTGGGGCTGTGGGAGGTGGTACCCTCTGGAAAAACTGAGCCTGTGCTGCAGCAGCTCTACACAACCCCCTTTTTGGCAGGAAAACAGCCAGTTTCACAGGTAATGATTTAATAAATCAGTCCACTAGAATGAAGTCTGATAAATGTGTCAACAGTTTTTTCAGTTCCCTTCTGCCCTCCAAAAGCAAAAAGGTATTTGTCCATAGACTAGAGGACAAAATAGCTTTGGTTTGGGGATTTTTTAAAATTCTGTTTTGGACAGGCAAATGTTTTCTTCTGCCAACAAGAGAACTCTTGGATGTGTTGCAGAAAATTTATGGAGGAAAGAGAAAGCTTCTACTTCAAATCATGTTTTCGCATGTTTGAAAAATCATTTCAGCTAGTTTTTTTCTAACTGAGAGATTTTTATATTGTTGGAAGTAATTAAACTGAGGAAGGTGGAAATTCCACTCTCTTCTACTTCAGCTGGTGGTTTGTGAAAACATCACTATTTCCAGAGCATTGATGGAAAATCCTTTAGGCCAAAGTTTCATCTGACAAGCAGGGGAGTGAGCTCTGCTCTGTGACACACCTGCTTTGTGTGGCTCCAGACCTCTTTATTTTCCCTGGCTCTTACTCACCCCAAAACTTCTGCAACTGGACAAAACCCAACACCCCTCCTCCCACTCTTCAGGAAAACAGACTTCAGGTCAGAAGGTTCCCTAAACCAGAAGAATCTAAGCATCCTTTTATTTTCCCCTGATTCTGCAGGAACTGCTGGTGCCAGATGAGGAGCCCCAGCCTGTGACTTTGGCCCTGTTCTTTTTCACAGGCAGTGATTGACTAGAATGGGGATATGAGTGATTTATAACAGTGCATGCATGCTTTGTGCCTGGATTGTTACACTGGCAGCATCTGTTTCACGCTGCCATCAAATCACAGCGATGTTTCCACTCTCTCCTCAGGCTATGATGGATGTAATTTCCCAGTGTTTTCCTGAATCCCACACAGCACTAATCAGCAATTATCAAAAGCAGCAAACACAAATAATTAAGATACTTCCATGGCATGCAGGCACAGTTTTCTCTGGGATGTCTGCCTCACATTGCCATGACTAGAAATGTTGTCTGTACATGCAGGAGAAACCCTGAGAGGAAGGGCAGCTTCATCTCCATGTCTTGACCCCAACTCAAGCAAAACAGTGTGGATGAGGCATCCAAGTGATTTTCTGTTTTCAGAGGAAACAAGGGGTTTAAAAGTAACACCCTCTGTCCCATAACCATCCTTGTAAATGTGGGGAAGCCCAGCCAGGGGATGTGACAGCACTGAGCACCTTTAATATCTCACTTGATTAGAGGAGCTATGGCAGATCAACCTTCATCCCCTCGCTCCCAATTTCCCCAAATGCAGCCTAAACCCAAGAGATTTCAACCTCCCTTGTATTGACATGCTGGTTCTCAGCCACATCTCCCTGTTTGCTGCAGTCTGGGCTCCTCATTCCTGTAATGCAGCCAGGGGCTCCTATCAAACTTTGAGGTGGAGGATTTATTTTTGCTAATGTGCAATATTTCCTCCCGCTACAATTAGAGGGATACTAAATAAGCACGCTCACATATTCAAGTGTACCTATCTCAAATTCCCAGGAATAACCAGTGGATCTGTGTGAGCTGAATGGGTGGGAATGCTTGCTGCAAAGCCTTCACACCCAGCTCCCCTCTCCTCTCTCCAGCTTGTTTTTGCTGCTGAAATCACCAGTCCAGTTTGGAGCTGCTGTAAAGTGGCAGAGCTTAGAAGAAATCAGTGGACCTACAGCAGTTCCCATGACTCAAGATCTTTTAATCATACCCCATTATGAACAAAAAATGTTTGATTTGATCTGAGACCCTCTCTTCCCAGGATGTGCATCTTCTTATTTAAATCTCTGCTTTAATCTTTACGTGTGTAAATCTGCACAGAACTGACTCCATTCAAGTGAACTGAATCAGCAGCAGCTCAAACAGGTGTTCTCAATGTGAATAATTCCTTAAGGGACAAGAAACATGAAAGATTCTGCCTCCAGGTTCTGCATTTTGGTTCTTGCCTTGACCTTTTAACCAGAGAAAGAAAAAGAGAGAGAGAAAGAGAGAGAAAGAAAAGGGAAGGAAGGAAGGAAGGATTCCAGGAAGGAAGGAAGGATTCCAGGAAGGATTCCAGGAAGGAAGGAAGGATTCCAGGAAGGAAGGATTCCAGGAAGGGAGGATTCCAGGAAGGAAGGAAGGAAGGAAGGAAGGAAGGAAGGATTCCAGGAAGGATTCCAGGAAGGAAGGATTCCAGGAAGGAAGGAAGGATTCCAGGAAGGAAGGAAGGAAGGAAGGAAGGATTCCAGGAAGGAAGGAAGGAAGGAAGGAAGGAAGGAAGGAAGGAAAAGAAAGAAAGACTCTTGTGTATTTATATATAGATATCAAGGGCATTTCTCATTTCTGTAACTACCTTTTGAAAGAGATGCTGACCATCACCTTGCATATTTTAAAGCAAACTCTTTGTACCAGAAAGCAGGCTGCACATGAGAATACATCTATAAGATGATTTGGATGACCACACATATAAATTCTCCAGGGTTTCTGTGCCTTCTGCAGCATCCAGAGCCAGAGGACAGACAACAGGGCTGCCAGTCACACCAGCCTGGGACAAACTCCAGGCTCCTCACTGGCATGGATGTGCAGGGATGGGCCTCCAAATGCCTCTGTCTGGATTCACAGTTGCTTGTGATCACACTTGTGATCACACATCCCCCAGGGATGATCAAAGGACTGGGAACATCTGCCATATGCTCCAGGAGAGGCTGGGAGAGCTGGGACAGCTCCTGGAGAAGGGAAGACTCGGGAGAGCCCCACCAAAGTGGATAAATCCCTGGTGGGGCAGGGGCAAAGAAGACAGAGCCAGGCTCTGTCAGTAGCACCCAGTGACAGGCCAGGAGTCAATGGGCATGAACTGAACAAGGAATTCCACAGAGACATAAAAAACACTGGTTTGACTGTGAAGGTGACTGAACAGTGGAACACATTTCTCACAGAGGTTGTGAAATCTCCATCCCTGGAGCTATTCAAAACCTGACTGCACATGGTCCTTTGCTGCTGGCTCCAGGAGACCTTGCTTGGGGCACAGAGGCTGGACTAGAAAATCACCAGAGATTTCCTCCCCACTCAGCATTTCTGTGATTCTGTGCTACAGCTGAGCAAGAAAATAACAATTTTCAACACCTGGCCCAACACAAAGGAAAACATCAGCTGAAAACTACAATTTGCTAAAGAGTGCAAAGATGGAGTATTTACACATACCATCCATTCTGAAATTGGGAGCACAAGGAATGGCAAGGGAAAGGGTGGGGAGGGAGGCAAGGGGACAGGAGGGCAAGGACCAGGATGCCCTGCACTTTACTCTTTAAACTGCAATATTTCTTCACCCTCCTAAAAGGACAAAAGTGACTCCATGAGCCACAGACCAAGATGTCCACACAGGGCTGCAGGACAAGCACCATATTCCTTGGAGAGCTGCAGAGAAAGGGAGCACTGGGAGAAGCCTCCAACTTACCCCTAGCTGGTGATTCTGCTCCAAAGGCTGAAATTCAGGCAACCACACAGACCCCAAAGAACTCCTTGGAGTGTGCCCTGGAGCCAGGGACACCAGGATTTCTTTCTACACCTCTGCCCAGGGACTTTGCAGAGTCAGGCAGTGATGGAGGCAGTGCTGACACTCAGATTTTCTCAGAGAAAACTGTCATGTGTTGGACAGCAAATTTGAAAATGTGGCTTTTTTAATGTAGCTATTTATCCTGAAGACTGGGAAGGCCCAAATAATTACTTGGAAGGCTGGAATTTGCTCACAGCATCAATGCATTATAATGTCCCTTCACCATATTTATGAGCAGAGAGATATTCACCAAGCCCATTTCCTAGCAGACCCATAAACTTGCTGCTTCTACTGAGCTTCACATCATGTGACTCAACAGAAACCCTAAAAGAAAGTGCAGGAAAGGGTCAATAAGTCTTATGCAATAAAAGGTATTGCCTGGAAAATTCAAACAAATGGAAATAGAAAGAGCTTTTTGTGTCTCAGTTTCCTCATCATTCATAATCTCATGTTCCACAGAGATGCTGCTCATACAGGTTGTAAATACAATGATTCAGAGAGCTTTTCTGCCATTTATCCACAAAACACCTGCCTCACTCCAGATGTTGCTGAATAGAAATAATCAGAGAGGGCTTTGTTTAAAACACTAATCACCAAGATTATATTTTAAAAAAATTAAAATGCGAGGTTTTACTCGTGTTTTTAGTGTAGTCACACTCTGGGATCAAGGGCTCCATTTTACTTAGTGCTTTACACCAGCAGTTCCTGTCTTGATTGGGTGACAAAGCATGGGGATTTCATCTGGACTAACCACAGAACTTCATTCAAGCAACAGCATCTACTGCCTTCCCACATGTCATTGTTAATGTAATTCCTGCTCAGTAACATATTAAGAGGTGCTGAACTGCACAGGAATTTAGGGCACTTGGGAAGATCAGCTTGGAAACGCTCGGGGACTCACAGACAAATGCCCTCAATTGCTCCCTGCTGCCATAAGCAGCTTTTGTACTACAATTTCATGGCTGTTTCGTGCTCATTCACTTCACACTGGTAATCTCATGGAGCCACTGGCTTCCCCAGAACCCAGCCCGTTTAAACCAGCTGAGCATCTCAGTGGTCCTTAGTCTCCTTTCCTGCTCCAGAAACATTCTGTAGGGGCTCCATTCCCTCCCACAGCACCACCCTGCAAGGAGTGGCAGGACAAGGGGAATGGCTTCACACTGACACAGAGCAGGGTTGGATTGGATATTGGGAAGGAATTGTTCCCTGTGAGGGTGGTGAGGCCCTGGCACAGGTTTCCCAGAGCAGCTGTGGCTGCCCCATCCCTGGCAGTGTTCCAGGCCAGGCTGGATGGGGCTCTGAGCAGCCTGGGGTAGTGGAAGGTGTCCCTGCCCATGGCAGAGATTATCTTTAAGGTCCCTTACAATCCAGACCATTCTACAATTCTGTGATCCTCCCCCACCCTGAAAAACAAACAAACAAACAAAAAAAAGTCTCCTGGGATGTAGAGGAATCAGTCACATCCTACCATCCATGGTGCTCTGAAAAGATCCAGCTGTTTTAATTGCTTTGTCATCATCACTGCTCATCAGTGTTTCACCTTGCAGAGTAAGAATCCTGAAGCTGGCTGTAAGTTTTGGTGCCATTCGCACTTAAATTGAGGAGACTCACCTCCAAAGTGCATGTAGATCATGTTTGTAGAAAAAACTATTTCTGTTATGTGTTTTTAACCATGTTCTGCACAAAGTGAGATACACAAGCAGACTTAAAATACCACAGTGGAGATTTACTGTGAGAGAAATAAAGACTTCATTCCCCTACACTTCCAGATAATATTTATCTGCAGGAGGTTTTAGGTTCTCTTGTAAAAGCAAATAAAGCCTGTAGCATATTAACTTTCACAGCAGTAAATCATGTTTTCTGATACTGCTACAGTAGCTTTATCACAGAAGTAAAAAAATTCTGGAGAAGAGAAGGAATTAAGAATTTTGCTTGCTCTGTAGATGTCTCCATGAAAGCTGACATTTTCCATGTATCTTAAATAGTATAAAATCAATTCTCCATCTTTCACTCATGTTTTTCACAACTTTCCATTTTAAGTTCAAATCTATGCACAGTAAAAGAGAACAATTTAACAATTTAATTTCTCTTCCCTAAAACAGCAAAATGGGCAAAATAAAGGATGCTCATGTCTTTATTTCATTGCCTTATTTTTTATTATCTTAAAGCATAAACTCTGTGTGATCACAGAACACTGTCCAGAGTCTTGGTGTCACTTTAGGACATCTCTCCTTTAAAAGAGGTGGGTTTTTCCTATTTATTGTACTACAGTGGAGCCTGATAGGCAAGATTCTTTCTTTCTGGCCAAACTGAAGCTCTTAGTTATGTAAAATTTTATCAGATGTGAATAGGAAAAGAAGACCCTGAGCTGGTTAGTTCAGAAAAATGAGTTATGTTGACTTGCACCAGGGCATTTTTCATTTTATGTCGGAGCAATGAGCTGCACAAATGCAGCCAGTGAAATCTCTGCTCCCACGTTCTTCACGTTCATTGTGGTACCCGAGTCACAGGAGCAAGAACTGAGTATTACCAAAAATGACACAGAAATCAAAAGACCAACACTCCCCCATTCTGCTTCCTGTCTGCCAGACCCAAAATGCTCCAGCCAGGATGTGGTTGTGTGGACACGCTGATCTGTTCCAGGCTGCTCTCTGTGCTGGGGGATTCCAGCAGCCTTCTGAAGGTGTCACAAATGGGTGAGATCACAGACACCTGCAGGCCAGGAGAAGCACATCCCAGTCCTGTCAGACAGGATGCAGGCTTTGAATATTCATCAGCAATAGTGGCTTTGTACCCTGCTGTGATACCCAGCTTCCATTTGCTACCTTTAATTAATAATTGAAGGTATTGCCTCCCATCGTTTCCGACTGCTGCTCAGGATCCTCGATAAATAGATTGATACCCTGGATTAACACAGCACAGCCTGAGCATCCCCAGACCCTTGACTGGTCTCAGGGACTGACACAAAAGCTCCCTTCCCATTTCTGAAACTCCTGAGACAGAATACAGTTTCTCTCCAACACTGAAATGCTACCAGAGGATGAGAGCAGCACATGAAATATTCACAGGGCAAACAGAGCCAAAGCAGCCCAGAGCAGAACTCCAGGCCAGACACCAGGAGGGCTTCACAGTTTGCAGTGGCACCAAGATCTTATTGCATTTCTCATCCCAAGTGCCAACAAGGTGCCGTGCTGGAGATCAATTCAGCATTACCCCAGGAGAACGAAAGCAGTGGGTTCAGAACCTCCACACCAAACACACAGACTTGCTGGAGACCCAGCAAAAACTTCACACAAACTGGCCACAGGACCAAAAAAAAAGGCAGTGGTCAAATGCAGGAGGATGGATAAATAAAAGCATAAAGGAAGAAAGGTGCAAAAAGAGCCAAAATGCCAGAAGCCAATGTGGCATGAAGTTCACAGGAAGACATTGACCCATCATGATTTATTGTACAAATGTGTTCAAGACAAGGAAGTTTGTGTCAGAGCAGTGTTTTCCTCACAGGCAAAAAGATTTCCCATTTGGTGTTTGGAGCCTTAAAGTTAATCCATCCTTCTGTTGAACTAAAGCAACCACCCAGGGTGACTTTGGGAGTCTCAGCTCCATGGGCAACAGCCAATTCCAGCTGCATCCCTACACTCCAGGGACCAGGTGTGGATGCCACCCCAGGAGTGCACAGCCCTCTGAACACCAGCCTGTCACTGCACAGACCCAGCAGCTGCTCCTGCAGTACTCACATCTTACCCTCTTCAGGATTTAAATATTAAATACCACAAGAGTTTCAAGCCTCATTAGCAGTAAATATTCCTCTCTTGGGAGGCCAGCCATTTTTTTTATCATCTAAATGATCATAACAAGGGTAGGTACCTCAAATAGCAAGATCTTTTTGTATTTCTCCTTCTAACTTTACAAATTCCATTTAAAAAATTGCAATCTGAAACAACCAAACTTAATGATACTAACTGAAGCTGCATGTGTCAGGGCAGAGGAAAATAAGCATATCCATGAGTATTTAAGGAACATTTGCCAATTATTTATTTGCATTAAAAATCCAGAGCAACGGCCAAAGTCCAGCAAATCAGGTTTCTTTGGCTAAATAGAAAAGCACCAAAGGAAAGCTACATCCCTGAAAGATGGAATTGGCTTTTTTTGGGCTGAAGATGAATACTGGAACACACTGAAAACAAAACAGAAGACTCAAAGAAGAAGGCAAACATACATCTAAACACCTACCATTGCCTGAGTGACTCCACTTGAAGGCAGGACCCTGTTGCCAGTCTCAGCCCCCGACCACCAATCCAGAATGTGTCATGACCCAGCTATTGCAGAAAACTAGAAAATCCTTCATTCAGCTTGCTGCAGAATTCTGCATGCAGATTCGTGTTCAGAGTGGCCAAACAGAAATGAGCTAAACATTCAGTAAATTAAAAAACTTTTTTTGTTGTCCCCAACCTGAAAAAAAATAGTTAAAATCTATTGTGTGTTCTCAGCATTCATGAGAAAAGATCTGGAGGATCCATCTGGGTACCAGCCTAGATGTGGGACTCTAAATGCCACTTCCACTGCACCTGGGCTTCACTCAACAAAATCCTTAAGTGAACTGAAAGCACCTGAGGGAGGATGGAAAGGGTGAAATGCACCTGTCCTTGACCTGTCCTCCTCCTAAGGATCAACCCCTGCTTTTTCTGCAGCTCTCCCCATCTCTGTGACAACTGCAGGCTCCCCTGCTCCGAAGCCAAATGTGCTGCTGCTCCTACCTAGTGAGAGGAGGTCACCAAATATACCATCGACAATTACAGTTCCTTCTGCTAGCTGTAAAAGGTTTCTATTCAAGAGTTGCAATTGTCTCCTCGTTGGAATAAAATGTGAGGTATTTTAGGAAGCTCTTAGAGGAGCTGAGTGGATTGAAGCATTGTTGTGCTAATTAAAGTTCCTTTGATTTTGCAACGCTTAATCTAACACTCTGTGAAGTGAGCATTTTTAATAGCAAGGCCAGCCATGGGAGATAATGCAACTCCAAAAGTACCTGGTAGAAGCCCTAGCACAGAGTGTTTCTCATCTTCTTTTCTCTGCAGACTGAAATTGTGGTGTTTTTCCAGCCTTCTGAGGGGAAAAGGCACAACCCTGTGTGCTCCTGTGGGCTCTGGGTTACTTTGAGAGCCTGTATTTGGCCAGAGCAGCTGCTCTTGGGGACAGCCCTGAATCAGAATTCAGAAATTCTGAATCTGATCTGCTTTGGCAGTCAGAGCATCTGACTTAAACTGCCAGCCCTGAGGGCACCTGCTCCAGATGCTGCAGAGGATGGGCAACACTTCAGCACTGGGGAAGGGTGCACCCATCACAACAGTTTGGCTTTGCTTTCAGAGCTAAAAGTCGTTTTACGGCTTGGAGGGAGCCTTAGGATTCTTATTCATTGAAGAATAAAGAATAAAAGAGAGTGTATCTTCACACCTGAGACCCACAGGATTCCATAAGGCAATTGTTCTGTAGCCATTAATCAAACAGTACACGAAAACTGACCAACTTCCAAGATTGACTGCCAGATAAATCAAATTTATGTTGAAATCATCAACACTATACAAAGAAGGTAACAGGAAAAAAGCACCTTGTTACTGAATGGACTCAGCCCCTCTCTGTATTGAAAGTCTGCAGAATTATTGTTCCTCTTAGAGCACACTTGCCAGAGCAGCTGAAGAAGAAAGGAGTTTATTCCATGGATCTTCATGTCTGTTACCTAAGCTATACCTGCAGAGACACATTTTTTCCCTCAGTGTAGGATGCTTCAGAGAGAACCTATACAGGAGGTGGCTTGGTGTAACCAAAGGAAGAACTCAAGATAAAAGCCTTTTGTAAATTATGAAGTATAAAATACAACATAGGAGGATTTGCATTTGGGGGTAAAAAATCCACACATTTACCTTTTGAGATTAAGTAAGGAATTAACACAGAGATTCAACTAACCCAGTACACAGTGTTGGTTGGTTGGGTTTTTGTTGGTTTGGGGTTTTTGTTTGTTGGGTTTTTGTTTGTTTGTTTGTTTGTTTTTCTTTTTCATGGAGTGATTTTAGAGGGCAAAATCATGTCCTAGAACCTGGTCCTGAATGCAGAAAGTTTCAACAGGAAATAACAGGAGCTTTGCTAAGAGCACATGGGAGGAGATTGCTACTGCAGAGATGATAAACAAGGTTTTTTTGTTTGCTTGGGTTGGATTTTTTTTTAACACAAGAAAGAGAAAAGAAAGAAGCAGTGAGACTTTAGACACACCTAGAGGCAGCAAAACTCAGTGACAGAGATCACCCCCTTGACCACCACAAAACAACAGACAAACAGTTTGGACCAGACCCATTTAAGATCACGGCAAATCCTTACTGACAACTCAACAAAACAATTTCAGACAGTCTGTAAGTGATATTCAATCAACTGACTGAACACTCAAAGCTATTGATGAACGAGGCTTTCATTGACAAAAAATCAACCAAGAAGGCAAAACAAGTCAGACAATAAAATCACAGCACAGGCCACACAAAATGTTCTGCCTCACGTAAAGTCAGGATATTTCCACTTCATTCCACCAAGTGTGACCAGAGCTCTGTGTGCATCCCACTGCTGGGCACTGCCCCTATCTCCTGAAAAACCCATCTCTGGGTGGGCTCCCAAGACACAACAGATTTGGCACAAAACAAGCATTTGGTCCCTGCCTCCTTCGCTGGGACACAGCGCTGGACACGGCACGCGCGGCTCTGCCGGAGCACTCTGCACCCTGCACGCCCCACAAAGCAATTTTCCACAGAAAACAACATCAAGGCGCTTGGATTTGCTGACATCCAACCCAGCCCAGAGCCCATGGTCGGTCACACAGTGGTCTGAAACCTGCAGTCTGCACTTAGATGATGATTGTACCCACAAACCCTTGGAGGGGGCAATCAGTGTTCGTGGCTGGTGGGTTTAGCCTGATTTGGAGTTTGGGTGGGACTGAGCGATGTCTCAGAAGTGAGGGCAGCACACTTTGGCCCCAGAATATTATTCAGGGCTAGATCCAGAAGCCTGCAGAAGCCAAACCTTTGGATTAATTGCACTGTAAAGCTTGAGCTGACATTTACAAGCCTCTCAAAGCCCACAGCCACATTTCCCACTCATTACATTGCCACTTCTCATACCACTCAGTAGGAAAACCGTCAATAAAGCAACCATTCATTTCAGACAGAGCTGGCCAATGGTGACAGCAGAGAAACCAGACTCCAGAAAATAACCAGACAGAATAAACCTGGGTAAGATCCTTAAAAATTATCTTTAATTGATGCCAAGTATGAACAGATGAACGAGTACAGAAGCAGGTAAAACTGCATAGATGAAAACTATGCATTTCAAATAGCTCAAGAACTCATAACATCAGATGTTCTAAAAATGGAAAGTCAAACAATTTCACTACTTGGAAGTAAAATGAGCTGTAATGCGACAATGAAGTACATACTTGACCCAAAGTATAAGCAATTGTAAATGGTGGAAATAAGTACAGCTGTGTCAGCTTAAATGGTTTGTTGCCCTGATGGTGCACTTTCATATGGAGACTATTCAGTTTATATATTTCATATCGGCAATATTTGATCTTTAAAGTCAGAGGTATGTCTGAGAGGCCATTTACAGTTCTATTGACAGCTGTTATTTATTCATTTCAAACCAACATACTGCAAAAAAACCCAATGTTTTACATGTTAAGGAAAGGAAAAAAAAAAGGTTTTGTCATAGCAGGTTATAGGTAAGGGTTTGCTGAATTTAGTCATAAAAATATCATTTTTACTTTTGTACAAAAGTAAAATATACATTTGATCCCAATTACATTATAGAAATGTCACTGAAACAATAACATGGATCAAAGACTGATGCACCTAAAGGAACTGAATGCAGCGTCTTCATTTTATTATAGAAACTAGAAATGGAAGATGATTTTTTTATATATATAACTTGTAGTGACATTTGCTAGAGCCTGTGAACAGGTGAAATATACAGAATTACATAGATATTAACAGAAACCTTGAGACAAATTTCAGTTAAGACCTCAGTTTCATTTTATTTCCTTTGAAAATATCAAAGCATGCTATGCCTTGACAGCATAAATTGTTGACCTCACCGGTGGCAAGTTCACCTGTACTGAGTGAAACTGTAGAACACCCTGAAGTTTCTTTTTTTTTTTTTTTTTTGCAGATACAAATACTGAACACCTTTAAGAATACTTGATAAGCATTTCAGGAAAAAGAAATTCCCTACACCTGATTAAGTAAAACCAGAACAACAGAAAACAGAAAAAGAAACTCAGCCTGAATTAAGTCCAACCAAAATTGAAGTGTAGGTCCCTGGTTAAAGCATCTCAGAAGAGGAGCCTGTTCCAGACCTGCAGGAGGCAGGTGTGGGACAAACTTGCCCTGCTGTGCAATTGCAAGGACAGCTTTGCATTCCATCCAGCTCTGCGGCTACGGAGGCTGAATCACACCTTGGAGCTGACTCTGCATCCCTGTGAGTCTGAAATTACTCTGAGGATCACTGGCATCAGGCTGCTGGAAGCCTACAGGATCAGACCATTCCTGGAAAAGCTGCAGTGCCTCCCTCTTCTTCAGGTTAGGGGAAAAGATTAATCCAGAATGGCACCCCTCAAGCAACAGTTATCAAGGTGGTATTTGGAAGGAATACATTCTCTCCATGTACTGCATAAGTATGCAAAAGATTTTGCTCTAAAACACCTTTTTATAATAAATTTCAGATGTTCCTGACCTAGTGTTGGTTGTGTTTTGTTCAATAAATGCGCATAGAAGAAACTGCACTGTTCAAGTGTGGATTATGGAAAAGTGAAACTCGCCCCCAGTTCCTTAAAATCAGCAGGTTTTGAGGTTACACTTGGGCTTCAGCTCTCTCACAGAAGAAACCAACTTCCTGTACTTCTGCCTAATGAAAGCCATTGTCCTTTAGCAAAGAGAAAGTCCTGTCAATGCAAGTTGCCACTGCTCTTGCTGCCAGTTTGGGCTGCTGCAACCAACGAATGATACACAGCTGGTTTGCTGAGAAGGGTCTGATCTCTGAAATATCTGCCTGGGCAAAAACCACTGCTGCCAACAAGAGGACTTTGGCTGAATTTTGTCCTGTCTCCAGTGCTTTGTTCTGTCTCACAAGTGCTTGTCCACATGTCTACCAGCACATCAGGCTAGCACGTGTGCAGTTTTGCAGAGTGGAAATTAATTTCCTTGGGCCACAACTGTTTTCAGCTTCCCCAAAGGCAGCAGGGTGGATTATCCTCACAAAGGTGTAAACCAGAAAGGTGTAAACCAGAACTGGCACCAGGATCAAGTGTTAGTTTTCCCCTCAGTAAGCCAGGCTGTGAATCTGCAGCACTCGTGTAACCAAGAGTTTTGGTGCACAATGGGGTCAGTTCCAGTACATCTAATGATTATTTACTACAGGCTTATCTGTCTGAATGGACTTGTGAGGCAGATGAGGTAAACTGCATTAAGCCCCATTGTGTTCGGAATTAAAGCAGCCTTAATTCAATTCAGGTTACTTCCCTTTCAAAAAGAATGACTCCAAATCAGATTAAGGTTGCTTTAATACTGCAACAGAATGTCCATGCTGGGCTTTAAAGCAGTTTAACAGATCTGCTTGAAATGCACACCTTTCATTAATTCGGATTAGCTTTCCTGAAGTGTGGAGATAAGGCTCAGGAGACCCCACGCAGGGAATCTGCACGGATGCTGTGAACCCACAGCCTGGCTTACTGCACCCTGACTTCCTCATGAAGGTGACTAAATCCATTTCATGGCCTGTGCTGGAGCTGCCACACAGAGGGTTTGAGCTCTCAGCAGTCTTGCAGCAATCCCTCAGCTCTGTGAAGGAGCAGGCTGCAGAGTCCTTCATCCTCACTCTCACCCTTGCTCCTCTGCCTCTGCCTAGTGCTCCAGAGCTAAGAACAGTAGAACCAGATGGGGAATTCTGGCAGGGATGCCAGCCTATGGGATTCCTGCCTGCTGACTCTCTGCTTCATTCCTGCCTCTGCACTGCAGTGCCTTGCTGCCTTGCCCTTGCCAGGTGAATTCCCTCACCCCTTTCCCTGAGTGGATGAAGGAAAAGCTGCACAGGACCAGCTAAGAAGCACAGAGAGGCAGTGGGTGGTAGAGGGGGCTTGGGGAATGACTCTTTCTGCTGGAAAAGCTGCCTTCCCCTCATCAGACTAAAGCCTGCCATGTCCTGGGTTCCCTGTCCAGCATAACCTGGCATCGCTTCCAGGAGGTCCCTACCAAAGGAATTCTCCTGACTCTTTCAGAGAAGCATTACACTGGCCACCAGCTCATTCCTAGTCCTCTTGCAGTTACTTAAAGTAACTTAGAGTTACTTAGAGTCCATGTGTGCAAAAAGAAACATAAGGGCCAAAAGAAAAAAAGAGATATAAAGATTAAATAAATAAATAAATAAATTAGTTTGAAAAAGGATGCTTGCTGATAAGAACAGGCAGTTTGTTAAGTGCACCTTCAGGCCCACAAAGACATTTCAGCACTCCTGTGTAAAGGGAGTAAAAACCTTGTTTTTGTGGTTTATTTTTTTTTGTGTGTGTCAAACTTGTCGAAAAAGCATGCCTATGCTACATGAGGTTAATTCCTGTACTCCATATGGGTTGAGATCCTTTGCAGTGAGCTATAAATGGACAAAGCAACATTGAGGCTCCCCAAACCACGAGTTCCTATGATCCACCCTGGTCTCCTGACAAAGAATTGCTGCATGCAGCACTTTCCTCTGTGCATAAGCAGAATGATCATCCCTCTGCACACTGAATTAAGGTGTGCACACCCAGCTGGGGCAGAAGGAACCCAAGTGAGGCCTCATCTTCCCAAATGCATCCTTCTGATCATCAGTCCCATAGCACTGAACTGATTATTGCTGTTTAGTTTAGTCAGGTGGTGGTTTTACAAGCTGAGTGCAGCATTCAAGTCCATTTTGACATCAGAAGTCATATCCTACGACCCAAGAGTTTGGGAAGATCAGGACCACTGGAATTTAACGGGGAGAGAGTTGTACTATGGGCAAGGGTGTGAGCAGGGGACAGGAAAGAAGCTTTTACAACATCTGCCTAGAGGGTGTGATGCCCTGTTCTGTCTGATGCTTTGCACTTCTTGCAGGAGCTGGAGCTCTTTCAGTTCTTGATCTTTCTCATTCACAGAAGTCACACAGTGAGAAATAAAGTCAAGTCTGTCTGGAAACCTGGCAGGTCAAGCTTGTGCGTAACTGCAGAGCTAGGGTTGGTTTTTAACTCTAAGTGCCTCGATTTTATTTCATATATACATGTGTCTGCATACGTATGTGACACACTCAGGAGCAGACATATATATATATATATATATTTATACACATATATACATATATCAGAAAGATAGGGGAGGAAAGGATCTGTACAGCATGGAAGGAGATGTGTTCAACAGCAGTTGGCCACATGCTAAGTGCAGAATGAAGATCCTCAACTTTGTCCATTTGAAAAATTAAGATTAGTGCCTACTTTTGTTCAGATCAAAGGTTTTTATCTTCCAGGGCCTAGCAGTCAAGGCTGGCATGTTGCAGAAGACACCTTCTCCTAGCATTGCTTCCCTCACCAGGGAACGATGGAAGTAAAGATCAGGGACCAGGAAGAAGAACATGGCTCAAAGGCTGTGATGGGATCTAAGATCTGACAGGGATGGAGCAGACAGGGATGGTGGGGCTCTGCAAAGCCTTTCCCATCTTCCTGCTGGGGAATCTAAGGGAAAGAAGAGCACACTCCTCCAGTCTGGTAGCCTGACTGGGCAATGCCAGGGCTCCTGCTCCTCCTGTGCCCTGCCCTGCAGGGACAAGCTGCCAAAAACCACCTCAGGGAAAGGAAGGGCAGGATGGCAGTGATGCCTCTAGGAACAACCTGGGGGAACCTGAAGCCTTGCATGTACACAACTATGAGTTATTTGGCAGAAGCCAATGCAGAGCCCTGCAGCATCGGACTGGCTGGGGAAGGAAAGTATTCCATGGGCACTGGTGGTCTCTGCCTGCCTCTTCTGCATCCCTCTCACTCACACTTCATCCTTCTATCCCTAAACCCCTCTGTGCTGTGCAGAAAGCACAGGACACTCCCAACAGAGAACTGACTCCTTGTCCTTTCCCTCAGTGTCTCTGATCCACTCAGTTCCTGGAGGCACTTTCAGCAATTTTGGGGGGTGTAAGATAAAGGCACTGTGCAACTCTCTCAATCAATCTGCTGAGTCTCTTCAGTGAGTTCTGGGGGGGATACAAAAAAGTCTCAACTGATGACTGCAAAAGAAACCAGCTGCTGCAATTTGGATGCATATAATAGATAAGTTTCATTTACATTCTGAGAATGCACCAAAAAGCATGCATCTGCACCTTTCATCTATAGAGGATACTAGGTTTTTAGGTGTTGCTATATATAACTTGACTTCTTAATTTACCATATAGCTTTCCCTTTAAGGGATGGGATGCTTTTCTTTCTGACAACGCCTGGACAAAAGCCAACATTTCCCTGAGCAATGCAGGAAAACAATCAAGTTTCTCTAATCAGTTCGTTCAGGCCCTCAGTCTATCAAGCGCATTTTTTTTTATTTTTATTGTTATCATTATTGTTGTTATTATCATTATTATTATTATTATCGAGTTCATGCACTAATTAATTCAAGTTACACTTTAATCAAATAGGCCATAATGCTGAATATTTGAACATGCTTTGATCTCCAAAAGTTATTGTTCCCATTTGACTAACATACGCACTTAAATACAGTACTTTAAATTACTAGTCAACGATTTAATAAATTAAGGAGTGCACTTCTGGTGAATGCAAATCAAAAAGTAAAAGAAAAATGAAAAAAAGAGAGGAGAAAGGACCTATTTTTAGAAGATTCAGTTCAAACGAAAGCTTATCTGCTATTGTCTGAGGTAACTTTTCAAGCATGCGATCATAAAATAAATAGTATCAAATTCAAACATGCTTATATTAAACTCCATTGTGCTATCCTGCAATAGAGGGGCTTAAAGTTTTGTATCCAGTTCCGAACAGGGAGGGGGGGAAAAGTGTGATTTTATCATCTGCATGTGAGAGAACTTAGCAGCATAGCAGATGTTTTGTCTTCAGTTTTGTTTCTTATTCTCCTTTTAGGATATTTCTTCTATGGACAGCAAAAGAGACCAGGCTTAAGTAGGTTTTTTTTAATGATGTGCTGTGTGGATCTGTAGGTTGGAAGGATGGAATCTTTCACAGAGGGGGCGGAAGGAAAATTTGCACTCCTTCATAAACACCACAGCAAATGCTCGCCGCAGGTTTTGGCTGATCTTTTTTTTTACTATTATTATCTGATGCACTTTCTTGCAACTGTGCAGTTTTGCAGAATATTTTTTACTGGAATCCATGCATATGCTTAATAGCTCTAAAAACTGTCTTGCTTAGTTTAAGATAACTTTATCCAAAAAGAAAAAAGGAAAAACAAAAAGAAAAAAAGAAGAGATGGGAGAGGAAAAGTTTAGGTCTAGCGTCATAACGGCTTAAAACTAAACTAGTTCAAATGGTTATTCTTTACCAGGTGGAAAATGTTTTTTTTTAAATAAACAAAATTTTAGCTTTCATGGATCCTGGAAGCTTCTTTATCGCAGAGCAAAGATCTGCAATGCAACAATGCATTTACGAGGTAAATAAAGCATTCAAAGACTATCAGTAAAGCATCTACAAAGTGTGACTGTGTCACTAAAGTCTTCAAGCTGTGAGTGGGGATTTTGTTTTGTTTTTTTGTTTACACATCAGTCAGCAGCTTGCTTTTATTAACGCAGTTTTGGTTGGCTACAGTGCAGTTGCCAGTTCTGAGATTAGCCTCTCTAAAATTGTCTATGCTATTATTCATATCCTCTTCGATTTCCATGTACTCAGATTTGCTGATTGTGGAGGAGCTGCGGCGACTGAGATCACTGTCAGATGCTAAATTAGGGGAGCTAACGTGAAGTAACTGAGCCTGTTCTTCCCCTTCTGTTTCTCGGTGGTAGAAGTAGTTGAAGTTGGACACGATGACAGGTACAGGCAGGGCAATTGTCAGCACACCAGCGATGGCACACAAGGAGCCCACGATTTTGCCTCCAATTGTCACAGGGTACATGTCACCATAGCCCACAGTGGTCATGGATACCACCGCCCACCAGAAAGCATCAGGGATACTTGTGAAATGAGACTCAGGTTCTTCAGCCTCAGCAAAATATACCGCACTAGAGAACAAAATCACCCCAATGAAGAGGAAGAAGATTAGTAAACCTAGCTCTCTCATACTGGCTTTGAGGGTCTGTCCCAAAATCTGGAGGCCCTTAGAGTGCCGGGAGAGTTTGAAGATTCGAAAGACTCTTACCAGTCTGATGACTCTCAGGATGGCCAAGGAGGTGGCCTGCTCTCCTTTCTGAGTCCCCTCCCGCTCGGCCATCTCGGTGCCCAGCGTGATGAAGTAAGGGATGATGGCCACAATGTCAATGAAGTTCATTATGTTCTTGAAGAAATCAGTCTTGCTAGGGCAAGCGAAGAAGCGCACCACCAGCTCGAAGGAGAACCAGATGATGCACAGGGTCTCCACCACAAAGAAGGGATCCGTGAAGATGTTGGATTTGTAGACCTGGGTGGTGTTGTCAGTGCGGTGCACTGTGTACTCCTTGTCCTCCTTCAGCTCAGGCAATGTCTCTAGGCAGAAGATGACGATGGAGATGAGGATCACCATGACAGAGACTATGGCAATAACCCTTGCCGGCCCAGAGCTCTCTGGGTACTCAAAGAGGAGCCACACTTGGCGCTGGTACTCCCCCTCCGGCAAGGGCCTCTCCTCATCTTTAATGAACCCTTCATCTTCCCGGAACTTCTCCATGGCCTCCTCGCCCAGCTCGTAAAATTTGATCTCCTCAGAGAACATGTCCAGGGGGACGTTGACGGGCCGGCGCAGCCTGCCCCCGGACTGGTAGTAGTAGAGGATGGCGTCGAAGCTGGGCCGGTTGCGGTCGAAGAAGTACTCGTTGCGGAGCGGGTCGAAGTAGCGCATGCGCTTCTTGGGGTTGCCCAGCAGCGTGTTGGGGAACTGGGCCAAGGTCTTGAGCTGCGTCTCGAAGCGCAGCCCCGCAATGTTTATCACCACGCGCTCGCAGCACTCGTGGTCGTCGTGGGCGGCGGGCTGGTAGCTGTCCTGGGGGTGGCCAGGCAGCGCAGAAGTCTCGTCCATGTTCTCTCCGGCCATCACGGTCATGGTGGCACGCGGGAAAGGGGAGCAAGGGGCAGGGGAGAAGAGAGGGAAAGGGAGGAGGAGGAGGGTGGAGGAGCACAGAGAGACCCAGGGCGGTTCGGGGGTGGGCGGGTTGAGGTGGGACGGGGAGCTTGAGGAAGGGGTGGATGTGGAGCCTAGAGGATGGAAATACCCAAAAGGGGAAAAGAGAGGTGGGATGAAGGGAGAGGCATCAGTGATGATGGGAGGGTGAAGAAAGAGGGAAGAAGTACCTTTAGGGGGGGCAGAGGGCAGGTAAGGTGAGGGGTCCTGTCCCCCAAACCGGGAGGCTGAAGGTCTATGGAGTGCACCCCCGGGCTGGGGTTCCCCTCCCCAGCCGAGGTCTCCTTTAGCCTTTAACTCGATCCGTCCACTTTTCTCGCCGGCTCCACCATCGCCGCAGCTGCTGTCACGAAGCTACCACACACACACACGCACACACACGCACATACACATAAAATAAATAAATAAATATAGAAATAAATATATAAATCACGGGCTGGCTGGGAGGCGAGTCCTTGCAATGCCAACTCAGCAAATTTCCATCACCTGCCTCTTCCTTCCTCCCCCTCACCCCACCACCGCCGCCACTGCCCTGGTCCTCTCCTCTTTTGCTGGGGAGGGAGGGAGAGATGGAAACCACTCTGCTTTGAAGGCGTAAAGCTCACTTGCAGGATGGAGGCTGCCAGGGAGGAGAGAAACAGAATAAACCAGCCCCCAAGCCCCTCCACATACACACACACACTCAGGCGCAATGGATTGGCTTCCACACCAGCAGGAACATCCCGTTCTGCCCACTACGGCAGCACATGCGGAGTTCTACGCGTTCCTACACATCCCCGGACATGCACCAAGGCCTCCGAGGCAGGAAGGTGCCCCGAACTCATCGGGAGGGATTCCCGGGCAACTTCAGCGGGGTCAGCTCCTGAAAGGAGTCTCCCGAGCAGCGCGCTCCCCGCTGTGGAGACTTAGCTGAGTACTGACAACTTCATCACACCAACTGAGTGGGGGGGACTGGGAGAGGGGCAGCAAAGCATCTCCTCTCCTGCTTTGCAGCAGCTAAAGGTAACCGAGAGAGAGACAGGGGGGAGGGAGGTCGACATCCTAGACCCAAACCGTCCAAAATCGAGTGCAACAGCGGCAGGGAGAAGGGAGAAGGGGCTTTTCCTTACCTGCTCCGGGCGAGACGCGCCGCTTAGGAGTAGGAGCCAGTGCCGGAATGCGTCAAGTCGCCTTGCAGCAGCATCCAAAAAAACCAAACCAAAACAAAAACCGCAGCGGCAAACTTAACCCTCCTCCTCCTCCTCCTCTCGCGCCCCTCTTTATAACACAGCGATCGCTTTACAGGGCTGCCTGCGAGACACTGAAATATTCATACACTGTCTTAGGCTGCACCAAGGGCGAGTGGGTTTAATTAGTTTCTGCTGAGAACCGCAGTGGGGGGTGGGAGGTGCGCGCCGAAAAGAGTGCAAAGTACCTTTTCCAAAAGGTTCGAGTCAGTCAATAAAATCGAGGAGTCCTAGATAGCTGCTGGCTCTCCAGCTCTCTTCGCTTAGGACAGCTGGAAAAGGAGCCGGGCGCTGGGCAGCGGCGGCGGGGGAGATGCCAGAGCGCCGCAGCCCTGCAGCCGCATCCCCGGAGTCGGGCTTGGCTCGTCCCGGCAGCAGCAGCGGCGGAGGCAGGAGGAGGCAGGGGCTGGACGCGTGTGGCAGGAGCGAGAGGGCTGCGGAACGCCTGAGAGCGAGGAGCAAACTCGAGCCATTTCTTGACGCTGCAGTATCAGCAGAAACCTGAGAGCTGTTTGGTGCAGCTCGGGGACCGGCAGGGCGGGGGAGCCGGGGGCCGGGGCCGGCGGAGGAGGGAGCGATGCGCGCTGCCCCCGGGCCGGCCGCCCCCGCACGCTGCGCGCCGCGCCCCCGACGCAATGCGGGCGGGATGGGGCTGGGATGGGATGGGATGGGCATGGGCATGGCATGGCATGAGGGCTGCGGGTGGGCCAGCGGCAGCCCGGGCAGGTGCGCCGAGGGACGGCGGGACAGCGCTTCGTCCTCCGCAGCACCTGCGGCGAGCGGGGCCGCACATCCCGCACTGAGCCAGGACTGCACATCCCGCACTGAGCGGGGCCGCACATCCCGCACTGAGCCAGGACTGCACATCCCGCACTGAGCCGATCCGCACATCCCGCACTGAGCCGGGGACCGCACATCCCGCACTGAGCCAGGACTGCACATCCCGCACTGAGCCGGAGATGCACATCCCGCACTGAGCCAGGACTGCACATCCCGCACTGAGCCGATCCGCACATCCCGCACTGAGCCGATCCGCACATCCCGCACTGAGCCAGGACTGCACATCCCGCACTGAGCGGAGATGCACATCCCGCACAGAGCCGATCCGCACATCCCGCACTGAGCGGGGCCGCACATCCCGCACTGAGCCAGGACTGCACATCCCGCACTGAGCGGGGACCGCACATCCCGCACTGAGCGGGGCCACACATCCCGCACTGAGCCAGGACTGCACATCCCGCACTGAGCGGGGCCGCACATCCCGCACTGACCCCGGCTGCGGTCCCCGGCCCGCCT
Source organism: Luscinia megarhynchos (assembly GCA_034336665.1). Taxonomy (NCBI): domain Eukaryota; kingdom Metazoa; phylum Chordata; class Aves; order Passeriformes; family Muscicapidae; genus Luscinia; species Luscinia megarhynchos. The sequence continues at coordinate 8,669,497 of CM067564.1, read as the reverse complement.
CGCTCCAGGACAGGGCTGCTCATGCGGAGCCTCCCGGACGCGCTGGTGGAGGCTAAAGCCCGAGCGGAGCGGCTGGAATTGGGAGGGTTAATGTCAGGCGGGGACAGTGCCCTTTCGTGCTGCTTTATCCCAGCGAATTCGTTTAATTGATGAATCACCTAAGTTCGAGATGGAGAAGACCCATTATGTCATCGGCTGGCCGCCCCTGCCAGCGCAGGACTGTTCCCCACAGTATGTGATCGCTTACATTCTATAAAAGCCTGCTGCTCGCTTTGTCGGAGCGGGAGCGGTGATCAAATACAACCCGTGCCTGTGTAATCTGAAGCACTCCAGAGCTAAGTAACACCAAGTCCGTGTTTAACAGACCTGGTCTCATTAGCTTTCCACTGCATAATACATTATCTTCACTTAAGATCACCACCTTGGCAGTCCAAAAATACTTAACCACCTGACCTCCCGGTGGTTCCTGTCTCTTCTTCCCTTCCCATTTTTGTTGTTTGGGTTGAGGTTTTTTAATGATGTTTTGGGGTTTTATTTATTTTTTTTAACTAGAGTAAAAACCATTCTAAAATCCTCTACCCCTGGCAGTGCTGCAATCACAGCTAGTTAGCATGCTGCATTCACCAGCCCTGTAGAAACATAAGTGCAAGAAACAAACAGATTTCCTGTCTAGCCTGCTACCAGGGTGGGTTTTGTTGTTGTTTGGTTTGGTTTGTTTTTTTTTTTTTTTCCCAGTATCACATATGCTGAAAGTTTTGTGAGAAACTTCTGGTGAAGTTCTGAGCAAGAGAAAAGTCTCCTTCTGCCACTCACGGGTGAAACAATCAAAACGCACAAAATAAAAAGAGAGGGTCTTCTTCCAGTGAAAAATAAAGCACAAGTTTTCTGTCTGAAGTTCAGCACCAGCATCAGCACCCAGCCCTGCACTCTGTAAAAAGTAAACACCCCCCCAAAAAAGAAAGGCTAAACTAACCAGGCTGTTTTTCAGCCCCCTGTCCCAGCCCAAAGGATGCTCAGGAGTGGGCTGGAAATGCAGCTCTGACAAGCAGAGGCCCGAGGTCACAGTGCTGCTCTGCCCTTGGCTTCCTGCAGGATTGCAGGCAAGGCTATACATTCTGCTTTTTGCATCTGCAAAACAGGACTTAAAAGTGCTTCCTTTGCCTGTCACAGCTCCTTAGGCTGCTGGATTCTGAGAGCTGTCTTAGCACAGCAGAACCCAAATCCTCACTGGGAGCTGTGTGCACACCAGGAACAGGGAAAAAAAAAAAAAGGAGGAATGATAGAAACCTTTGTTTTTCCATTACAGCAAAAGGATAAACTGGGATATTGCTCTCCCCCCTCCTCATTTTGAATAGCTGTGGGATTTCTCCTTTGCAATCCAACTACCATTACTGACAAGGAGTCATGCAGGAAGGGAGGATCTTTCTAAGTGGGCTATTAGCCATGGGGTCAATAAAATCTTGTTAAAGTGCACAGACTAATGAGCAGTGTAACTAGGGCTTGCAAGAAGGTCGTATGTTACACATTACAGTGCTAAGTAGCTTCAATTAAATGTTGAGGAATGGAAGGAGAATCCAACTTGCTGCCAAATTCAGAGGCAGGCTGCTGCTATTTCCTACTTCCTATATTACAGAAAATGGCCAGCACCAGTTAAACTGGTAATCTCCCAAAGACCCATAGTGAAAAGTTCTCTTCAGGAACAATTTTTTTTTCATAGGGAAACTAAAAATTGCAAGAAACTTTGAAGCCTTTTGTGGTGGGAAGTCTGGTGGTACTGTTGTGATGAGAAAAAGCAACATTTTTCCTTTTTATTTGTTTGTTTTAGAAAGAAAGAATTCAGTTGTTGATTAGAAGTCCTTGTGAGTGTTACAAAAAAAAAGGATTGAATGAATGTGAATCTGAAACAGGATTTAAAAAATAAGCATTGGCTTTACACAGTGAAGCAGGCTTTAAACACTGCAGCCAGGGAACCTGGAAAATCCTGATTAAAATCAATGGATGCAGAAGCACAGTGGATTTCCGAGCATGGCATCATTTCTGTGAGTGTCTTGAGTGACCCCCAAAACTTCCTCACCTGCAAGAGACATTTTGTGTGATAAAAACCATAGTGAAATCCAATGGCAAAAGATGTCCTGGTTGTTTGAACTCTATGGATCCTCACTGTAATCCCAATCCATCTGGAAACCAACCTGGAAGCATTACAGCTGCATTTTGAGCTGCCTAAAGGGCACCAGGGAGTTGTGCAGGTGTCACCACATTTAATGGCCTTGGGAGGCAGAGGATAAAGTGAGATGTTGTGGCCCAAATTTGCCATGCAGAGCTCTGTCAATTGTTCTGGTTCACGACATGGAAAGAGTCAACAGATGGAAACAAAGGTGAGCTTGTGGTGTTGACAGTTGGGTTTTCTTCCTTGAGGGGAAAAAAGAATCCTTTAAAAGCTTTTAATCTTTTAACACTGATTTATGAGCCTTGCTAATATCCTTCAGTATTATTAGGCATTTTTTGTGACCGGGATAATCAAATCTCACGCTTCAAAGAATACTGATAGCTGATGGGAGATGGCAATGACTTTTGTTCCCTCTTGTTATATCGTTTCATTTTTTGTCCTGTTCCCTTTTCAAGCCTTAAGTATGGGCCCTCTGTGATCAAAAAAGGACAAGGAGTAGACCCATTCCTGTTGCTAGACAGAGGGAAGAGGAGAGTTTGGGAGTTATCCCTGTGAAGAAGGAAGCAGAAACTATCTGTTGCATTTGGGCTATAGGAGAGTGGCAAAAAGGATAATGCATAGTTCTTCATGCAATGGAGAAGCAAGAGAGCAAGAGCTTTATTTAAAGAAACACTACACTTATATAGGGTAGTTCATGCAAAACAGAATAGAAAAGGCTCATTGGTCCAAGAAGGCAACACCTCTTTGAAAACATGCTTTCTGCAAAACATCACGTCTCTCACACACCCTGCAGGTGCATAATCATTGTTATAATTTCTTGTCCTTGAGCAGCCTGAGAAACCCAAGGCTTCAAGGCTGCTTTTTCCCTGGTTCCCAGCAGTATCCAATGAGAACTGCCCTCACTCATAGGATAGTTGTGCCATTAGGACCAGCCTGGAGAGAAAAGATGTCCCTGCCTTGCCTCTGTATCCACCTCAGTGGGCTGGAAAGGCACAAAGTGTGGCAACAGGAGAATGGCTGGGCAGAGAAGAACAGAAAATGTTCTGTAATAGGTTGGGGTTGAGCTTTCATCTTTCCTTCCTCAAAAGCAGCTATATAATCAGAAATGGAAACAAAATGCCAATCGACCCCTGAGCATATTCATGTTCTTAATACAAAGGACTTTTTTTCTTAAAGGGAGTTGCTTTTGGCTTCCCATAATTGGATGACTTAGCAGAAGACCTTATAAAAGCACCACAGCAAGAATATATTTATCAAGAGTGCTGCTAGCCACCAAGTGCAGAGAGCAGAGAGTGACCCTTCCCCCTGTCATGAGGGGTGAGCACCACACAAAGCTCCACTGTCAGAGAAGGGAACACCTGAGGAGAACAGAGCACCCCCAGAGCAACTATGTTCCTGTAAAATCCCAAAAGCAGTGGGTCACTGTGATACACAACCAAGAAGTCAGCTTTGGGAAGTCTGTTTGCTCCTGTGTGAGTTCATTTGCAGGATGATTCCACCCCATAAAAAGAGATTCTGACAGATATCTAAACAAAGCCTGCCTCATACAGCATTGAGCTGCTGGAGTGAATCAGAAAGTGGTGGTGTTTTTGAAAAACAAGCCTTGTTATGAAGCCCCAAGCTTGAGGCTGGGTGGTGATGAGTGAGAGAATCACATCATCATAGAATGGTTTGGGCTGGAAGGTCATCTGGTCTGAGATGAAGAACATGGGCAGGGACACCTTCCACTAGCCCAGGCTGCTCCAAGTCCCATCCAGCCTGGCCTGGGACACTGCCAGGGATGGGGCAGCCACAGCTGTCTCTGGGAAACCTGTGCCAGGGACCTCACCCACCCTCACGGGAACAATTCCTTCCCAATATCCAATCTAACCCTGCTCTGTGTCAGGGTGAAGCCATTCCCCCTTGTCCTGTCAGTCCAGGCCCTTGTCAAGAGTCTCTGAGGTCACCCTGAACTTTTCTCTTCTCCAGGCTGAACAAACACACTTACTGGAATCCTCTAAGAAAATAAAGTGTGCCTTAGGGACTCAAGGCATAACAGGATATCCCAGTGCTCAAATAATCTGCCAGTCTTGCCATAGCCATAATCACAGCAGAGCTACAAAATCAGAGCCAAGTTTAGCCCTAGCTGGGCTGCAAGGTCACCTGCAACAGAACTCCAGGAACACTCATTAACAGACTGTAGCAATGGGAATTGGAGTTTATAGCAGAGGATATTTTAAGGCCAGTGGACAGTTGCAAGCTGTTGATGAGTTGCCATGAAATATGGCACATTATCACTTGGTCTCATGATAAAGGACACTCAGAAAGACCATCCATCACTGAGCAAGCCATGTGGAGGGAAGAGTCCTCGTGGGCTTCATTTAGCCTTCCCAAGAAGTGCTGCCTTATTGTTTAAGCAGGCTGGTGCCTGCCTCAAAAGCTGACTGCAGACCTGAAATCCAGGCTACCAGAACATGGCAGTCTGTTGGCACTCTCGTTACTGAGGGGAAAATTCCTGAAAATGAGAGATGTAGAGGAGAGATGTGAAGAGATCTACAGAGAAAGGAGCAGAGTATACATCAGTGGCAGTGAAAAAGAAAAACAAGAGTTATCTGCATAAAATGAAAACCTACACTGATGCCAAAGCAGTGTCTACAGGATTGAAGTCACCAGTCTTCAGCAGTAATAGGAATCAGGCTCAATTAGATGTATCAAATTCAAAAGTATTCAGTGTTTCTTATGAGTCAGGGCAGCATTTTACACTGGATTAATAATTGTCTTTATCACACCTGACAGAATGTGAATGCTGGGAACATGATCATGTGTGCTCCCAGCAGAAACTAAGACATCCAGTGGAGGGATTCCCAGCACCAAGGCAGTGGGTGAGGGCAGTTTCTACTGGAACTGGAAGTGTTGGAGAGGGAGGAGTCCCAGCCATGATTTCAGACCCTCAGAACAGCACATTAGACTGAATGCAGATAAGCTGAAGTTTTCAGAGAACAGTGACATCTATGAACTCTTCAGTGTTTCCAGTTATACCTCAAAAACCTTAAGAGTCATGAAGGAAATGTCCACAGCAAAAGTGGTAAAGGATTTCTAGTGGTTCATAGAGAAGATAAACTGCTAGATTCTTCTTTTTGTCTTCCTGCCTCTCAGAACACAAGAATTATTGAAGAAGTTATCACCCAGAGACAAGATTTGGCAGCAGTCAGGGCCCCATGTGATAGGGGAAAGGCAATCCAGTGCAGGGAACCAGTCCCAAATTGCTATAAACCCCTGGAACAGACAGAGCCACAGAGCTTGGGCCTTGCTGCAAAGTCTGGTGGAGCCCTGTGGGAAATAGAAAAGGTATAAAGCTCTTATAAAGCTGTGTGAAAGCAAATCTTAGAATGGAGAAATGCAAGAAAGTTAAAGATGGAAGGACAAGAAACAATTAGGCTATAAGCTGTGCAGAGATAGGCCTTAGGAAAATATGTTAAGCAAGATAGCAGAAATATGTAAGCTTAATAATGAACCTTTATCCATTGTTTTAAACTATCACAAGTAAGCATTGTTAGAAGCAAGATGTGTGTGTAAGTTTACTAATTGGCTTAAGCAAACGCTTGTCAACTTTTATTATTATCCTATTGGCTAAAAAGCTTTTAAAAGATGGTAACTAAGAGAACTTTGCTGCTGCTGAAGCTGTTTCCATTTTCCATGGTTGGCTTTGTAAAATAAAACTGATGATTATGATGGAATAAAAGCTTTGAGACAGCTGCCCCAGCAGTCCCATCCCATTGTCTCTGTGCATATATGTACACATAAGAAAAAATCACAGATCCAGCAGAGCCCTGGCATGACTGGGATGGAGGCAGGTAAACACAGTGCTGCTGCAAGGTGCTGTTGGTGGGACATTTTGGGGCACTGAAGATGCAGCATGAGCCCCAGCAGAAGGAGAGCAAGCTGAGGAGGTGCTGAGTGCTCCTGGGAAGCTGCCTGGGTGCCATGACAAAGGCATGGAACCACTCTGTGTCCAGAGCTCTGCTGGGAGGAGGAAGCAGCACAGGCACTGCCCATCTCATTACTAGGCAAAGGATTGAGTGTTTGTGTCTCTGTGTGTGTGCACATGTGCAAGATGGGATTTTGTTTAAAGCAGGACAAGCAGTAATCCCTGAGGATATAAAAGCTGCCATCAGGAAATGAATAAGTTCATACCTAGAGGGTATTTATTGGAGCCAGACTATTCCACTGGCCAGGCACCAGTGTGCACTGGGTAAACACTGGTCAGCTGGGATCTTCCTGCCATTCCAAGACACCTCTGCAAATGGCCATTTTTAAGGACAGGGGATGATGGTTGGATTTTTGGGAGCTGGCTCTGGAGTGCCTTTCCACAGCCTGACAGGCCTTGCAGCCCTGCTGTGACACAGCTCGTAGCACTCTGCAGCAGAATTTGTGCCATTCAGCACTTCACAGGCCAGATCTGAGCACCAGATGTCTTGCCGTGGGTATCAGAAATGAAGAAGAGCGAGAGCAAACAAAGTTAGCAGCACAAACAGTGCAGGAACTGATAGTCAAAGCAAGGCAGTCAGGAAAGAATTCCTTACCTGCCTAAGCTGGGACCCAGCAAAGCATTTTCCCCAAGACTAAACAGGGAATCACCAATGCATCTACTGAAGGAAATGTGTGGAGGAGGGTGGGTTGCAGTCCAGCAGCCAGGTTTTAGGAGCAGGTACACTAAACAAGACACTCAGAGTAAAGAAATGGAGAAAACAGAAGGTCATTTGCATCTGCTGCTCAGAGTGGAGCAGATAGGGAGACAGGCAGAGAGCAGCAGCACAGGTAAGGCCAAAGGAAAGCAGCTGCAGCCTGGCAGGGATCACAGGTGGCAGCTACAGTGGCAGGAGAGTGCTAAAGGAAGGCCAGAGGTAGCTGCAGGGCTGGGAGAAATGTCACAACACAGCCTGAGCAGAGACCAAAGCAGAAAACATCAGCACCAAGGTGTTTGTGCAGCACAGCCACAGCAGCAGGAAATGGGGTTATATAAAAGATGTGAGGGCAACCAAAGCCTGGCAATAAGGGAGTCCTTATGTCCTGGGGGGACTCAGGATCTTCAGCCCCAGCTCTAAGCCTGCAGAAAGCCTGAAAGAACCACACAGGGACAGAAAATGCTGAGCAGGTAGTTCTGTGGCAGAGGGTTGGAAATGCTCCCTGCTGCTCTTGTCCTTCCCTGATGAAAATTCCCAGTGCAGGTTGCTCTGCAGAGCTGTTTGGCAGCAGGGCTTCCTCTTGCTTTATTTTCAGCAGGCAGGAGAAGCAAAAAATGCTTAACAGGGTGTGTTTCAAACATATTCCTGCCTTGGAGCCCAAATTTAGAGTTACAGTTGCATGTCCTCTTTCGGGAACAGGGTTCTTGCTGACCTGCCTGCCCAGAATGCTTCTTGTCTGCTGGGGAGACAGCTCAAGTGAGGCAGAAGCAATTATTTACAGAAAAAGAAAGAACTTGAGTAAACGAAAACACCGGCGGCTACCACATATTGAAGTGGAAGACCCAGATGCATTGAAGCCTTGTCCCCAGGTGATTTTGAGTGCTTCAGAATAGTTCCAAGTCTTACCCAAAATGAAGGCAGTGAGGCACCCCTCAGACAGTACCAGGCCATCAATGTCCCATCTTTTCTGTGCCTTGGGCACTGCTGTAGTTCCAGCTGCTCAGTCTTGCTTTTTTGTGTCTCGTCCTACTTTATATCTGGGCCAGGGTCTGTTCTGGACTCGACAAGTTTGTGACCTATTCCCTTTCTGGAGCCTCCTCCCTGTGCTGGCTGAGGCAGGAGGGAATGGTCTGCTTCCCGTTGGTTGTGTTCCTTGAGTGCTTCCTTAGATTGTAGCTCTTGAGTTTTGGAGCACCTCTTTTTATGATTTATTTTCACTTGAAGTCTCGAAATCAAGTCTCGTGGAGTTTAAAATGCTACTGAGTGCTTAGTGAGCACATTGCAGTAGGGCCATTACACTTGAGACAAATCTCTCCCTCCCTGTGTGGCAACTTGCTGATTTATTTACAAATTGCTTGCCTTTAGAATTTCTGAAGCTGTTGTCCTTTTGCATTCTGCTTTTCAAATCTTTGTGCATTGTGTAGGAAAAGAGAAAGGACATTCAGCTGGTACCTCCTGTCTGTGTCCAATTGCCTCAGGGCAACAGGCAGCGAGTTAATATTCAACACTTACAGCAGTATTTTCTGACTGATCCCAGGATAATGATCCCATTGTACTGTGCAGCAGAGAAATACATTTATGCTGTGAGGCATGCCAGGAAGAGCCTTTCAAGAAGGGGCAGGCAGCAGTGAGCATGGCAAGATGGATGTTGTAGGGCAAACACTAACAGCACATGGCAAAATTCCTTACCAGCAGCTACCTCCAAATGTTCTGCTAATACCAGTGTATGTAAGAGGTGAAGACACACTGGGATGCTCCAAACCTGAGCCAGAATATCAGACCACTGTTCTTACCGAATATCTGCTTTTCCTACACCCTGATAGGTGCTTTGGAGGAGGGAATCACTGCCAGAGCCACGTCTCCCAAAGCAGCAGAGCCCTTGGCAGAGATGTCAGCCTCTGGGACGTGTGGCAGGAACCAGCAAAACCCGCTGGTGGAGGAAGTTTGCTGTCTGCCTGAAACCTCAGGGATGATCCATGTTTGATCATTTGGATTCAGAGCCTGTCCTAATCATGATCTCTGATTTCCCTCATGCTTACTGATAGAGTTTGAAAACATAAACTGGTTGTTGTTCTTAAAAACATAAAGTTGTTTTACAGTCTAAAAGCAAGAGGTGGTGCTTGCCTCTGTCCTCACAAGCCAACATTTACCTACGGAAATTTCCATGGCCTGGGTGAAGTGAAAGGAATCCCACCTAGCTGCAAGGACAGGTAATACCCAACCACCCTGTGGATGCTGGTGAAAGCCAGGGAAAGAAGCAGCTTGGATTTTCTCAGGCTGCTCAATGAAAACATGAGAGAAAGAATTATAACAATGGTTAAGCACCTGCTGGATGTGTGAGAGACGTGATGTTTTCATGAATGATGTTCACCAGGGGTGTTACCTGCCTTGCACCAAAGAAATCACTTCTGTGCTTGCTGCCACGATCTACTCTGTATAAGGGTGATTTAATTCTTTAATAAAGAGCTTTTACTTCTCTTCTCTATGAAGGAAATATTGTTGCTACATCCTTTTAGCTGCTCCCATAGCCCAATAGCAACACCACCCAGGCCTCCAGTGTCCTGGCATGTTTTACACATGGCAAGTCCATCCCTTTTCTCCTGTGAATAAATATGGATTTATTTAGAGTTCCCAAACCATGGATGGATTTCAGGTTCCCTTAAGAAAATTTTACCTAGACCTGCCTGAGGTCACTGTGTGTGGTTCAATGAAGCCAATTTCCTACAAGAGCAAAGCAGTAGAAAAGTAATTATGACATTTTGTTTGATTGATAAAAAGAGATAGAAATATAATCATTAAGAAGCTATATCAGATGACAATCTTTATCTGCAACACTATTTCTGTGTTTGGGTATCTTGTGTTGCAGGGAAAAGGCAGAGATTGAAAATGCATTAAATATACCAGCTAAAGATGGTGGGTGGCATAGGAGAAAAAAAGAAAATGTGTAAAAATAATGCATTTCAACATAAACCAAATCCTTCTTTAACTGATCTCTGCAATTTATTAAAATTGATCACAAATCTTGAGTAGTTTCAGGTTATCCCCAGCTGTGGACTTTTAGAGTTAAGCTTGTTAAAAGAATGATCACCCTTCTCTCACACAGGCATCTGTGACTGTGCATATCTCATTGGATTGCTACCAGCTGGAAATCAGAGCGTGGAGCAGAACTCTGACCTTTGTGCTGCAAAATCAGAGGAAACAATCAACTGAAGGAGATAAAGGAGAATCCTCCTCATAAGGAGGAAGTGGTGCAGAAATCAAATTCACTTGTGCAAAGATTCACTTTGCCAGCCAGCCCACCGAGGCAAAGAACTCCACTATTCAGCCAGCCACAGGGAGGATCTGGGAATTTTAACTTGGAGCATAAAATTAATCAGAGCACTGTAAGGAGCTGGCACAGCACAGTTTGGGGGGTGCATTTGCTGTGGAACCCTGTTTGTGGAAGAGCTGTAGGAGCAGACCAGGCTGCTCTTTCATTCAGGGAAACAGCAAAGACATCCAGTGACATTAGCACTGAGTAAACACAGAACAACCCAAGGAGCTCTTCCCTCACATAATATGGAAGTCACCAATGTATTGAGGACAAGCACAAGTCATGTGTTCCTCTTAAGTCCTACTTAATCCCTGCTTTGAGGATTTAAAGGACATTCAAGTGATTCATAAACCCTGTGCCTGTTGTCTGCACAAGAATGATTTTTTTACCCACCACAGAGACAGCTGAGCCACGGGGAATTCTGTAGTGGCTCTCATCAATGGAATAATGCTGTTGTGTTCAGGAAGGCCTGGCTGAGGCTCTGTCTCAGTTGCAGCTGTAGTTTTAACATCTGACATCCTGATAATCCAAACTTGTGGTTTATGGTGTGCCTTGATTCCCCACAGGGTTCTGCAAGTAATGTATGTGTCTTACTGGCATTATTGCATATCTGGCTGGGAAAGTAAGGCAAGGAGGAGCTTTGCATCAAGCACAAACCAGGAATAAAGGCAGGAGGTCTCTTCTGACAGTTTATTGATCTGAGCCAGCATCACCAACTTCCTGTTAAAAAAAATAACAAAAAAAAGTGATAGAAAAACATTTGCTTGTTTTCAGAGAAAATGTCCAGCTGGAAAATGGACTGAAATCTGCAAGATAGTGCCTAAATGTTGCTGCTTTTGAAGGCAACAAGCAAACTGTCAAAGATGGTTTCAGATACCTTTTGCACAGTGTGTGTGAATTTATTTTTGCTTGGGTTTTTGGTTTATGCCTCGTTGTGGTGATCTGTTCTTGTTCCTCTTGCATATTTTTTTTGCAGGTTCCTTGGCAGTGGCTCCTGCATCTATCACAGCTCCGTTCTGCAGCACACAGCAGAAAGGAGATTATTCAGATCTATAGTTCTGTCAAATGACACTCCTTAAGATGTTATGTAAGCTTAAAAAGGTGAATTTATGCTCTGGCTTATATACCTCTTTGTGCCTAAGGCACTTTGATGTATAAAAATCTTTCAATAAAAGCAAATAAACACAAACACCCACCACTTGTTGGGGCCACGAGCTCTGAGAGTTATTCTGTAGGGGGACTGATACCTTCATACCTCCTTTCTTAAAAGGAAAAAGAAAATTAGGAGAGACTATTTACAAGAACCTGGAGTGACAGGATGAAAGAGAATGGCTTCACACTGACACAGAATAGGGTTAGACTGGATATGAGGAAAAAATTCTGTGAGGATGATGAGGTCCCTGGCACAGGTTGCCCAGAGCAGCTGTGGCTGCCCCATCCCTGGCAGTGTCCCAGGCCAGGCTGGATGGGGCTGTGAGCAACCTGGGGTAGTGGAAGGTGTTCCCTGCCCATGGCAGGGGGTGGAATGGGATGGGCTTTAAGGTCCCTTCCAACCCCAGTCATTCTGTGAGTCCATGAAGTTCAAAGACATTTCAAGAAACAGAGAAAAGCTGGTACTGAAAACGTGTCAGAGACAAACTCTAGACAGGATGTTTTAATTTTTTTCATCCACAGAATAAATCCTAAAACCTAGATAAAGTTCTAGGTACTGGATTCTACTCCCAGAATCCCTGGTTCTCACTTGTGACCCTCAGCAGCAGCATTAGCATTAGATCCACACACTTTTCTTCTCCTTCCCATCTTTCATCTTGCCTTTCCTATGTAAGGCTGTAGTCTCTGTGGATCAAGAGTTTGCATGTCCTTGTAATATGTAATTCAGGTGGCCCTGATCCTGTGCCAGGAGAAAAATGTAAAAATCTCCAGTTTGACACTCAGCAACACAGCTGGAAAGTTGGAGAGGGAGTAGCAATACTGTTTGTTTGTCATGGAGGATGACCTCTGGCTCTGTCCAGCTTTGATCACTAAAATAAAGAGAGCTTTCCCAGGTCCTTTTGTACTGCTTCCCCTGCTGTGCTGTTCCTTTTTGCTCCTAGATAGTTCCCCAGCTGTGGCAGGAACTCCCAGCTCTCTGTCCCTGCTGTGGGGAAATGTTGCTCCCTGCCAGCAGAGGTGTCCTGGGTGCAATTATAAACCAGAGGGATCTCCTGTGGCATGAGGAATATTGCACTTGCTCTGGATATTTAGCAAGAACTGGTGATCCAAAGCTTGCTGGCCGCACTGCAGCCCTCCTTTCTATCAAAACCCTTCATGAGTTCTCTCCTGTAACTCCCCCTTCCATGCTGGAGCACCTTTGGCTTTGCAGCAGATGGCAATGCAGCACTGCCCGCTGCCAAGGCAAGCCAGTTCATTTTCCCATCGTCTGCATCTGACTATGAAGCAGCAGAAAAAGAGGGAAAAAAAACCCACTTGGCAGCTGATCTGTGGCAGGTTATCTCCTCTTGTGGGGCTCTCAGCAGTGTGAGCACATCAATTCCAATAAATCACAGAATAAGCAAACAGAGAAGTCCAGAGACAGCTGGTGCTTCCTGCCATGGTGGACACAGTCCTGAAGACAATCTACAGAGTCAGCTAAAATTCCAACCTCACATTCCTAAACAGCTCAGATTTTCCTGTGGTCTTCCCACAGGAGGGGCAGAGAATGTCCCCTCAGTGCAGCACAAACGGGTTATTTTCTTGACATTGTACCTTTCCTGTCTGTTCTCTCCACCCACTTTCATCACACTGTGTCTCAGCATTAGCCTGGCTTTTGGGTACATGATGCTGTGGCATTAAAAACTTGAGTTGTTAACAGATTAGTCCAATCAACTTTCAGTTGGGACAAAAACAAAAGCAACCTTCAAATGGGGAAGCAGGTATCACAGCAAGGAATGCACAAGATATCCATGGGTAGATTTAGTTCAATGAAAAACATCCATTTTATTTCTCATTCCCTCTACGTGCTTTTCATCATTTCAATAAAGGCAAATCAAGGGCTTTCAACTTGCTCAGGCCCACACTGAGCTAAAACTTGTATTTTATGAAGGAAGAATTTTCCAATTTCCTATTTTTTGGAGTTAAGCAGCATTTTCCATGGGCCACTTACTTTTGTCTTCAAAATGTTATTTTGGATGTTTTCAAAATAACAACCGAAGCTTTGTAAATACAAGCACAACCTTTCTTTCCCTCTGAAACTCTGAATCTCTCTTAGGAAATGAACAGGGATGGACACTTTAAGATGATGTTTCCTGTTCCAAGGCCTGAAGAATTTTACAGAGATCCCTCTTCCTGCTCTTCTGCCTTGGGGCTGTGGCAGAAGGGAGCCAGATCCCAGCTCTTGGTGCAGTGCAAAGCCATGGCTTCTGATGGATTTGCTCCTCACTGAGGATACCAGAAGAGTGAAAAAAAGGGTCAGGGAGTTCAGATGCAGCCTCAAGGAGCAGCCTCCAGCAGCAGGTAAGTGAGCAGTACTAAAAGATGGAGAGCATGATCCTCTTCCAGGGAGTTTGACAAAGTTTTCAAAGAAAACAGCATTTCTGATGCAAAGCAGAGTAAATGCACCACTCTTTTGTAAACCAAATTAGGCAAGAGATACCAGCATTTCAACATCACCCCAAAAAAGTTAATGCATTCAAAACAAGTGAACAACAGGAAAAAGAAAGGGATAGGGAAACATCATAGCTAAAATATGCCTTTCATGTTCTTGTGTCAGGATCTGAATTATTACAGATCAGCAGTGTGCTATCCTGCTGCAGACTTGTAATGCATCCATAAGAAATTTTTGGTTTGACTCAAAAACAAAACAAAACAAAAAAAATCCCATGCAAACTATTTCAGCTAAGTCCAAGTGATTATTTTGTATTTCCAAATGCATAGAAAACTCAAGTCACTTGCAGTCAAAATTACTTTTCCCAACCCAGTGGCATTCATTTTAAATCAAGATTTTTGTGCCTGTGTTTATCTGTGCAACAGAAATATCAAGTAGTAGTGTGTACCTATTAAAAACTGACCTAGCTAAGAAGTTTAAGTTGATTATCTTGGAGTACAAACCCTAGAAGTTAAGGAAAGAGAGTGTTTTGCAGAAATTCAGGATAGCTGGAGGTGCATTTCAAAGCACAGCAGTTATACTCCCCAAAGCTTCCAGAGTCCAACAGGATTTTATTTTTCTGAGCTGCAAGAACCTGCTGGGCACAGAAGTCCCTGCATGGGGGAACACAAACATTGGCCATCTGGATATAGATAAAAAGACAGTGCAAATGACAGGAGAGCAGGCTTCAGTAATGGTGTCTTAGGCAAGACTCAGTGAAACAGGAAAGTGTGGACAGAAATCTGATGGTTAATTCTAAAGCTTTATCTACCCAGTGCATCAGACTGACACATTCAGATACCTCAGATCCTTGGAGACAGGTATTTTCCTAAATATTTATTGGTTTTTAGACACTGAACTTCTGTCTCCAGCTACCATTGTGCAGTTGTGGGGTTTTTCCCCTTCTGTTATCCCAGAGGTGCTACTGCTATCCCTGATGGGCTCAGCCTTGGCCAGTGGCAGATCCATCCTGGACCACGTGGAATTGGCTCTGTTGGACATGGGGAAAGCCTCCAGCAGCTTGTCACCCCCACTTCCAAAACTGTGCCCTGCAAACCCAATGCCCCCAAAATGCAAATAACCAAGTGAAATTTGTATATTTTTATCAAACCTCCTCTGTGTATTTTTCAAGCTTAAATGAAGCTGATTTCAGAATATTACCTGTTCAAGGTAAAGCTAGGAATAGTTTCCCTGCCAGAAGCAATTTGTGCTGAGTGAATTCTTTGAATGCAGGGCTGCCCTTTAGGGATCTATTTGTATGAGATGCAAATGTGCAAAGATGGATGTGGAAATAGGAAAAATCCTTTCACACAGGCTCTTCATTTGAGATTTCTTGTCCATAGAGAGCAGGGGTGCAAAGTTCAGTGGCCTAAACTTAAATTGTACCTTAGAATATTTTGCTGTGTTACATTTTACTTTCTGTGGCTTTCCCAAGTAGATGTTATATGTTAAAATGTGATCTCAAGCAGGCTTATTTGCTTCAAGGTGTTACCTTTTGCTAGCCAGGATTCATAATTTTCATTTGCTAGCCCCCTTCATAATTTTCAGTCTAAGCCTGCTCTTGGTCAGTGTGATGCCATTGAAAGTCATGGCAGGGCATCCTGCTATAGAGAGGATCACAAAATAAGTCATAAAATTTTTATCCAATCACAGCCAAAATCCACTTTAATTCACAGGGCAACACACAGCACCACTGTGGGCATGGCACAAAAGTGGAGAAGATGGTAACTGCAGGAAATTCCTACTGGTTTACTAGAAGAAAGAACACAGAGACTCTTGACAAGGGCCTGGAGTGACAGGACAAGGGGCAATGGCTTCACACTGACACAGAGCAGGGTTAGATTGGACATTGGGAAGGAATTGTTCCCTGTGAGGGTGGTGAGGCCCTGGCACAGGTTTCCCAGAGAAGCTGTGGCTGCCCCATCCCTGGCAGTGTTCCAGGCCAGGCTGGATGGGGCTTGGAACTGGACGATGTTTAAAGTTCATTCCAACCATTCTGTGATTCTGAAAACATGGTTCCAGGTGGTGAAACCACATCTGCCCACCCACCACCCCCTCAAGCCATAATTTGAATGAAACAGCACAGGCCAAACATTGCTTTAGCCTTTTGCTCTTTGGATAATATTACCAGCTCTCCCAGTGCAAGGAGCTTAGCTCTAAGCTTTATTGTGATTAATCTCATCAGAGACTGCTGTGGCAGCCAGGCTCCCCTAAGACAGACGATGGGCAGGATCTCAGGGAATAAGGGAAAGGCAGATGGGAAAGCCCTGCATAAATCATAAAGAATATGAAATAAACATTCAAGAGCTCAATGAAAATCCCAGATTAAAAAAAAAAAAAAAAAAACATGTCTAGTCTCAGGCTGCTTTGCACCTGAAAATATCAAAATCCCATTTCCATTCTTTCATAGACTGAGAGAATGTAGATCTATATCAGTAGAATCTAATGGCAGAATGAACCTATATGGGACATTTCTTGCTGGACTTTCCACGAGTGTAAAATCCATTTTACACTTCAGAAGGGCTACATTAGTAGTGGCAAATTCACCAAATAATGTGACTCACATCATCCTGAAAATTACTTTTAACTCGACCTCAAGACAGCAAAGTTACCTTAGGAAAAGATTAATTAAAACAAGACTTTCTTTTATTTTCTTTCTCTCAGGAAAAAAAGAAAAAAAATCACCTGGCTGGAAATAATGGGATGATAAGGGAAGATGTCTGGCTTAGACTGTGAGGAAGACCCAAAAAGCTAGGGCATTTCAGGTTTTCCTATGGTTCCAATAGAGACCAAGCAAGAAATTTGTACCATAGAAAGGGCCAAAAGGATAGATCCAGCCCAGTGGGTTAGATGGGAAGAAACCTTGGGCAAGGTTATAAACTTCCAAGAGAGAAAAAGTGTATTGTTGGGAATCTGCTGTAACTGTTCTGTGGGTACAAGCTTCCAGAGTCACATAAAATGTGCTTTCTCCAGTGATTTTGATGTGTATGCTAGGAACTCACCTGTTAAGCAGCATTTTCTTAGGGGGGAAAAAAAAAAAAAGACAATCTCATGGAAAACTTGGGTTTCTAGAAGTATGTAGGCACTGAAAAATGATAATCATGAAGACTGGACAGAATCACATCACCCAGAGATGGGCCTAACCTTGATCAGATCTGTTGCAAGGCATGTCAGAAGAACAGGGAGAGCCAGCTGGGAAAACATAAAATTGCCTGAAAGAATACATGTTTATCCACTCATATCTGCCCACCCATCCATTCATTGATCTTGTGCAAAACGTGCTTCCAGCTTCCTTTCTTTCCCCCTCACACATCAATCCAGGCAGTTACTGGACATGATAATTATAGTAAGCTCTTAAATCCCAATAAATTCTACCAAGCTGGCTACTCAGAGGCTTCCATGCATCGACTTTTTAACACAGTAATGATGATTACACTGTATTGCATCTGAGTACTTTTAGAGGTTTCCCCTTGATTAGACTTAGGGAGAGGGAGGAAATACTGTCAGAAATGGGAAAGGAGATATTTCAGCCTGGAAAGAGGTTATGTTTTCAAATTTTGTCTTTCAGAACAGTGGCAGAATAATAAACATGTAGAGGCTCCTGGTTTTAGGCTCTGCTGTTCTTTCAGTGACAGAGGAATTATGCTTCTGCTGCTCTGAGGGCTCTGGAGCAGCCAGTGGTGTGGAATCTTAGTTTATCACTGGCTAACCCATGTCCTACAACATGAGCTCAATTTTTTAGTGGTACTTGCAAAAGGGCCAAAGGCTTGGCTTGCTATTCATGGTTGTGCCTAAATTCCATCACCAGTGGAAATGCCCAAGGTTTTCACTACCAAGAGCAAAATCAGAACCACGGGGTGGAGGGCAGTGGAAGCAAAACCAGGGATGTAGCACCTCCCACCCTCCACCTGCATGTTGGCCAGGCATTGCCTCAGAGTTATATCAGTACTACCTGCCTCCTCTCTCCATCCCACCTGGGCCAGGAAAATCGTGCAGCTCCCTGCACAGGTCACCATAAAGTTTAGGAAACACAAACTAGTTCCTCTTCTGGCCTAAACTCACAAAGCTCAAATGCTTCCTCTGAGGGAAATGCCTTCTGAATCTCAAATTTCTCATGATTCAGAACTTACTCAGAGCCCTTCTTTCCAGCACATCTCACAAAAGGCACCATTTAGTTTTGCTGCCTCAAGATCTTTCTATTCTGCAGCAGCAGCAGCAGAGTAGGACCAGGATAAGGAGGTGTTGCATTTGAGCTATTGGAGAGTGGCAAAAAGGAAAATGCAGCATAGTTCTTTGTAATGGAGAAATAAAAGACAGCTTTTATTTAAAGAAACACTACACTTATACAGGGCAGTTTGTGCCATACAGGATAGAAAAGGCTCATTGTTTCAAGAAGGCAAGACCTCTTTGAAAACATGCTTTCTGCAAAACATCATGTCTCTCACATCTCCAGCAGGTGTTTTATCATTGTTATAATTTCTTGTCCTTGAGCAGCCTGAGAAAGGGCTGCTTTCTTGGTTACCAGCAGCATCCTAAGGACAAGGAGGGAAACACAAGATAAGTGAACATTTGGCAGTCCAAATGGGTGAAAGGAAGGGATCCTGGCACATGGTGAGTCAAGAAAAAACAAATCTAGGAAGGGTTGATACAACTGCACATGAGAGGAGTATGCTCTGGGTGGAGAAGGGTTGCAGGTCACCAGCAGCATTGCAGGGGCTATGAAATCTTCAGAGGACTGTGGGTGAGTAGAGTGAAGTGAGGTTCATCAGATGCTTCTGAATCCAGTAAGTGACTCTTAGAGAATCTGGATATCAACAAATACATCAGAACCAGGTGATTCACTCCATTTTGGTTGCTGTTAGTGCCCTGAAGTTCTGTGTCAGCAAGCAGTGATTCACAGAGGATGAGTAAGGCCCAGCAGTTTGTGGCAAGAGCAGTGGAAACCTGACAAGGCCACGGCAGCCCGTGTGCTCTCTGTGTCACAGGACTGGAGGGACATGACAATCCCTTTTCCTCCTTATTTTCCACTGAAAATAAGACTCTGGGCCATAATCAAGGCCCCTTGGGCACTCAGGTCATTTTAGGTCACTTTGCACCAAGACACAGCTTCTGATTCTGGGCAGAATTGCTTCTGAAGGGCAAAAATAAAAGATATCATCAGTACTGTAGCTCTTGGTAGAAGTTGAGGCTCTGGTTCTGTGTGATAACAAGAGTTTAGGCAGCAACCACAGTTCCTGTCTAGGAACAGCACTATCAGATAACTGCAAATGTGTATGAGAGGGGCCAAATGAAAGAGGCCAAAGATATATCAGCTGAAGAGGAAATCGGTTGAAAAGAGCCAGTCTTAGTTTCTTCAGCAAACTGCAATTCAAAGGCTTGATCAGTGAGGATATAAAAAGGTAGGTTTTGATATTAAGGCTATTTTATATTCCTGCTGACTGGTCTACAAAAAGAATGTTTATATTTCTACTGCTTTGAAATGCTCTATACCTTCCAGCCCATCTTTATTTGTTGCTTGTATACCTACTCAACTTCCACTGACATTGAATATACACAGAAAAATTGTTGTTATAAATTCCAGTATCTCCCTCTGTGGAAAGCTCCCAGAGCAGGACATGGCAGCAGTTTAGCAGCACACAACACCCCTGTGCACCAGTGCAGGGTATGAAGGAGTGCAGATCCCCTTATCCCAATTGCCATTGCAGGATGACAGTGTAGATACCCAGGCTATAATTAACCACACAGAATTTGAGCAGTAAGCTAAGGTTAATGGTCCTACAACACTTGAGAAAAGTGTAATTGATCTCTTAGAGAGCATGAGTGATTAGGAGATGGGTTTGTGTCACTGGGGAGGTAGTGCTGTCAGCACCAGAGTGTCCACTAACAGTGTTCACAGGGCACCCTTTCACCCAGCCTAATGAAATGGATCTGTTCATCTCCCACATTTGCCAGCACCTTATAAAATGGACCTAGGCTGATTCCTTTGCCTTTTGTGCTGGTCACAACCAGAGGAAAGGCTCAAATAGGGATTCAGGCATCTCAAAATAATCCATTTCCTGCTCCTCCTGAAGTCAGGTAATGCTGCTGTCCCCAGTTCATTACACCTGAGTCAGAGCTGCAGTAAATTGCCTCAAACACCAGGAATTGCTGTGGTGCTGCACCCAAGGTGATGAAGCCTGTGCCACTGAGGATTTGGCAAACTGAGATCAAAGAATCACAGAATTTCAGAATGGTTTGGGTTGGAAAGGGACCTTAAAGATCATCCAGTTCCTATCCCCTGCCATGGGCCTGGACACCTTCCACTAGCCCAGGCTGCTCAGAGCCCCATCCAGCCTGGCCTGGAACACTGCCAGGGATGGGGCAGCCACAGCTGCTCTGGGAAACCTGTGCCAGGGCCTCAGCACCCTCACAGGGAACAATTCCTTCCCAATATCAATCTAACCCTGCTCTGTGTCAGTGTGAAGCCATTGCCCCTTGTCCTGTCACTCCAGGCCCTTGTCAAGAGTCTCTCTCCATCTTTCCTGTGTGCTGGGATCCCAGGGCTGGAGGAGCTCTGCAGGTTGGGTCTCTGATGATGTGGACTTACAGACTTGCTCTAGACCCCACGATGGGACTCCAGCATGGGAGAATCTACCTCTGGAAATGAGAGGGAAAGAACAATAAAAAAAAAAAAGTCTGATCAGATTCTCCAGAGTTATCCTCCATAAAAAATTCTGGGGGATAACTATTCAAATGCAAATATTTTCTTCCCAACAAAACTAAACTTAACAAAATGAAGTCAAACAAAGCAAACCAAAAAGTTTATCAAAGGATTGAAGCCTTTCCATTTTCCACTTCCATTCATAGATTGATTTTAATTCATTACCTTATCCACCCCATCATACAAGCCGACTAAAACAACAAATGATCTTTCTAATTGCATGCCCTTCCTTAACGCAGATGTGAGCCTAAATTTCCTGCTCAAAATTGGTTGTATTTCTACTTGAGCTGTTCACAGTGGAACAGAAATAGATCTTATCCTACTCCAAAGAGATTGTTAGCAATGAGCAGATTAGAAGGAAAACAGATGCTGGGGCAGAAGAGATGTAGTTCTGCTCGTATTTTTAATCAGATCTAGATGTTATCCCCAAGTTAAGAAGCACTGCAGCCATGGGGGTCCTACCCAGGGCTGAAAATGTGTTTGAACTGCTTCTGCAGAGAGGTGCCATTTCCAACAGGCAGAAGTTTTGAGCCATTCAAGTGCACAGGAGATATGATCCTGTTAAGGATCCTTCCTCAACACCTTTCATCCTGCTACCCTTGGATTTTGAGAAATTTTGAAAAGGATGTGTCTATCAGCAGGTGAACCCCTTGTTTCTCTGGTGTCACATGCACACCTGAATACCTTTATTAGAAAGATGAATAAGTGACGTTCTTTCAATTTTTCTAAGAACAGAAATTTAATTTTGCAGCCAAATGAAGGCAGCAGGATCACAGCCACTGTCTGCCCATGCTGTTAGAAATTCCTCTGGAGTTCCCAGTGTAATGCAGAGTAGTTCACAATGTGAAGAATGCACACAAAGCTCTCACTCAGAGCCCAGTGAACTGCACTTGGGAAGGATTTTGGCCCCCCTCATATCTGTCTCCTCCTTCCCTCTGCTGAGCTAAAGCTCCAGGCATTAAAGATGCTGAGCCAAAATGTAGCATTTCCTGCAGAGCTCTGGTTTAGAGGCATTTGAAATATGACAGTGCAGACTAAAACTCATGTTTTCTAGGTGGCAAAGAGGAGGAGGAGGAAAAAAATATTTTCAAGAACATAGTATTGATTGGGTCCTGCAGAAACTTGTTAACAGGACAATGAACACCAATTACACCAATATTTGGGTATCCCTGAATATTTGTGGGTGGTGTTTTCACTTTTAAGCCTTAAAGAAAGCTCATGACCTTGCAGTGGCACATCCCTATGGCAGAGAATCATGCCCACTAATTCTTGCATTAAACCTGCATCTTGCCTTGAGAACAAATCACATTAAATGGCAGGACAAGGACTAGAAATGTGCAGGTTAGTATTTTGCCAATGTAGCAATAGTTGAACATAAATTTAATCCTGGGTATGCCAGCCCATCACATTCTGGGCTGGGAAATGTTCTCTTCAATACATTTTTTCTGTTGTTTTCCCACCAGCACTTGAAATGTTACTAAGGCAGCATTTGCTTTTTTACAGTCCATTTCTCTGCTACAAATATCTTTAAAAACAGGCAGTTAAGCAGTGTAAGACCACAGATGGACACCCCTAATCTTCATAAAAACGAGCAGAACCCCCCTGTCTTCCATCAGTGCTGCATCCATATCAAATGTGTGTTTGAACAGGCCAGCACAATGTTCCAGTATTAGTGCTCCCCTTTCCTTCACCAGCCCATTGGAAAGAGGAAAGGGGAATATGCCATCCTCTCTGGATGACAACTGCAATTCTGAACTTTCACACCTAAACCTGAGAGCTTGATTTTGAGCAGAACCACAATAATGAACCACAATGAACAGGGCAAACACTGTGATGGTGAAAAGTGAAGTTGTAGCCAGCACAAAACACTTTGTCTAATCTGGAGTGACACGAGGCACCTTTTGTCCTTATGGCAGTTTAATTGTTGACTGATTTAATTTCAGTTTGGAAAAGCTTTTTGAGATGATGACACCTCAGGGCAGGGTGTTTTCAGGATAGTTAACTTTTGCTATTAGTGTCAGTTAACATTAAGACAGGAAAAAATAGCTTTTAAAATGAAAATATAGGTCTTATCCAGCAAAGCAAGCAGCTGTTCAATCTTGGCTTCTTTCTTGATGTATATTTAGTAAAATGCACTGAGCCTGCAAGGGACCAAAAATAAAATATCTGTAGTATGGCTTTTTGCACCCCCATATCCCCAAAACCCCAGCAGCTCACAGGTACACAAAACCAGCCTAAAATCTGAGCAGCAGGGTTTCCACTAGAATGTACTTGCCTAGCTCAGCAGCTGGAATTCAATTGAACACAAGCCAATAACCAAAACCAGGAGAAAGCTGCCACAATGCACTGTGTGCTCTGCTATCCCCACAGGTGCAGGGAAGGAGCCTGGGAGCCCAAGTGTTCTCAGTGGCCACAGTTTCTAGTATTCAATCATGCCAAAACCCACTTAGCCCTTGAAATCAGACAAGATCGAGCTTATGAAGTGTGGGAAGCTCCTCCAGCATTCACTCAGTGGCAATTTACTGTAACTGCAGTAATGAGTTCCTCCCATGAGGCGCTGGCGTATCTGAAGCACTATTTCCTGAGGCTGTCATGTCATTAATTTCCAGAGTTTATAGGCCAGTGGAGCTCCTGGATTTGCTGTGTGCAAAGGCTGGGAGATCCAAATGCATCTGCTGCAGTGCAGAGAACAGGTATCAAGCCTCCAACACAACCTCTTCAGAGGGAGGAGTTCAAAACAGGACACCCCTAGAATTTGGAATACAAGTATGGTGAACACATTTGCTTTCAAATTGTCTTTTAAGCCCAAAGCTAAACATTTGTTTATCAAAATTGGGTCTTTAACTTGTATTTTCAAACCCCCTCTAAGAAAAATCAGATGGAGGAAATTTTCTTATATTCCCCCAACCCGGGTTAAAAATTTTCATTGCGAACCATTTCAATCTGACTAACTCTGAAAAAAAAAAATACCCTGTTACTTGTTGTTGCTGTAATTAAACATTTTGTTCCAGATTAGAGCAACCTCTCTTTTTTTTCTCTTCTTTTTTTTTTCTTTTTCTTTTTTTTTTTTCATTTAAAGTAAATTTTTAAGCCTGAGTAGATTTTTTCTCTTACCTACCAAGTTTCTTAATCAACCAAGTAAACAAAGAATGTAGTAGTCCATCACCTCTTCTATGAGGATCTACAAAGGGATTTTAAGCCATCAGCAATATGCCATTAAAACCATGGATTCTGACCAGAGGAGAGGGAAGATACTGAAGGCAAGGCAGAAGGTAGAACATTAGAGCAGCATGTCAGGAAATGCAGAAAAAAGTGTCATTTATTTTTATCCAGAAGCCTTTTTGCTTGACAGAACTGAAGAACCCCATTTTATAGGAGGTACCCACAGGATTTGGAGACTTAAAGTAATTCCATCTAGATTTTAAACCAAAGAAACACCAGTATTTCCATTTGGGTGTGTGTGTCTGGTGGAGGGATGGCACCCGTGGGATGGCCCTGCCTTGGCAGGAGGGTTGGACTGGATGATCTCCACAAGCCCCTTCAACCCAGACAGTTCTGTGATTCTGTGGCCATAAATCATGCTGTAGGATTTGGATCACAGCAGGAATTTATCACCAGAAAATTCCTCAAGAAGTCCAAGAAGTCCTCAGGGAGCATGTGATGATGTAACTGCTGTTTGAAAACTTTCTTATTGTTCTTCCCTGTATTCCCCCCTTTGTGAATCTCATTTTTAGTTCTTGAAGGTCATATTTTTTAAAGTTGTCTTTGAAACAATTAACTTTTTTACCTCTCACCAAAAAAAAATAAATTAAAAAATTGTGATTTATACCTACATCTCCTCTAAGGCAGCTTTGACTTTTAAAGCTTTGAATATTTGTGCCTTTCCATAAAGTTAAGGAAGCAGATCATTTATCTGTTTATCCCTAACATTGCTGTAAGGTAGTGAACTTTTAATATGTTGGTTTGTGGCAGCAACCAGGCAGTCCAGATGAATCCCTGCCTAAACATCCCACAATCCAAGAAGGTAGAGAGGCTGTTTTATGGGAAAATGAGACGTGGATTGGTCACACACAACATGGGATACACACCTGAAGGCTGTGCCTTGGCTATCAGCACACAGCAGCTGTGCTAAAAATGAGTTCCTTACACACATGGAAAAAGAAGCTCCAATGCTAGGATCCTGCAGCTCTTTTAAAATATCTGTCCAAACAAAAAATATAAAATATAAAATATAAAACATAAAATATAAAATATAAAAACATAAAATAGAAAATGGAAAATAGAAAATTATAAAATAGAAAATGGAAAATATAGGCAGTGTTGTCTGGAAACAAACTGGAAAGACTCAGAATATTTGTGGAATAGAATTTTCTTAACAAAATATGACTTTGCTTACACCTGCAGCTCTCCTTTCAGCCTTAGAAATGTCTGCTTTTCAGGGAGATTGGACAATGCACAACTTTTAGTTGTACCCTTTGCCATCTTCCACAGGCACTGTGCCAGACAAATGAAAATCATTGGTCTCCTTTCCAGTCATGCTCACTTGGAGGCTGAGCTCAACCACCCACCTACTCCCCAGTCCTTGTCACTGGTGATTTTTCCCCTCTTCTCTCATCATCCTGCCATTCCCAACATCCCATTAAACCCTGCCTGTGTGTCTGCTGCCTTGCCTTTGCCCAAGAAAGCTCAGCACTGCAAGCCCTGATAAGTGAATTTAACCTTCAGCACGAATATCAAGTCTCACATGACTCAGGCACACAATTAAGCTTTGCAAGATAAGGGGCTAATTAATTTAATTGCCAAACAAAAAGAGGGAACTCCTACTCAGGTTTGCCTGAAATCATGTTGTTAATTAATAATTTATTTATTTGCCATTTTACTTTGAAACCAGAAGGTAATGGAAATGTGAACAATAGCTCCTGTTCCTCCCTTTAAATTTTGATTTTCCAGGTCAATAGAAGCCTCTCTTTTAGTTCATGTAGGAGGAAAAAAAAAAGAGAGACTTTCTGATATTTCAGATAGAATTTTAAAGGCTCTACTTTCACTTTAATCAAGAAGAAGTGAGATTAAACAACAATTAATACATTATCCTCTATCATGAGACCTTTGCACTAAACGTGATAGTGCTAACAAATTGTTCTGTGGAAAAGATGTTCTGAAATCAGGTGGATTTGGCTAATCCCACTGGAGACATGGTTATTAGTGACTGACTCAGGATTCTGATAACCAGGAGGATTTAGGACATACCTGATTTTAAGTGGAGAAGTTCAATGAATATATCTAATATCTGCTGAAATGATGAAGGTTGAAAAATTCCGTATTAAGCATTTGACTAAACCACAACCCTAAATCTGGCTCTCAGAAGAAATATTTCTAATTATTTTCCCCAGTTTGCCCCAGGAATTTGTTCAGGCTATGTGCAAAATTTGTGTGTTGGAATAAAGGTTAGTAATTTTCCCTGTAAAATGGCTTGAGTTGGCCAGAAGTTCTCCAAAAGTAAGTGGAGGCAGAAATTTTATTATTTCTTCAGAATACATTTTTCCCAGCTTTATTTAAGTCCGTTCTCTTGACACTGAAGATAATTTTTAATGTACAAAATATCCTTTTATCATGAAATTCAATGTGGAAATGGTCCAGCACTCATTCACTACTTCTGTCCTGGAGCAGTGAAGAACCATACTTAATGACATATTTGCTGTCTATCTACTAGCAGTTTCTGCAGCATCTTCTGGGATGCTAGCACCCAGAGCAGAAGGAAAACAGCTGAGCCAATCATTCCAACCCTGGAGATTCACTGCAGTCTCATCAGCTGTTCCCTTATCCAACATAAAATGCACCAGCAAATGTGCCCGTCCTCAAGATTAATCTGAAGAGTTTTAAAGCTTTCCAACAATGATCACAGAATCACAAAATGGTTTGGGTTGGGAGAGACCTTAAGGATCAGCCAGTTCCAACCTCCTGCCCTGGGCAGGGACACTTTCCACTATCCCAGGTTGCTCAGAGCCCCATCCAGCCTGGCCAAGCTGTCCTTCCCGTGCTGGGATCCCAGGCTGGAGGAGCTGTGCAGGGCAGGGGCTCAGCTGAGAGGGGCAGAGGGGCAGAATCCCCTCCCTCACAGGGTAGAGAATGGCAGAGAGGAGCAGGCCAGCAGGCAGTGCTCCTCCTGAGCTGGATTTCCCCAGTAAAGGAATCTGTGGTCTCTCCCTCTCTGGGAAATAACCAAATGCTCTCCCAGGACGAGAAAAGAGAGGCTGGACACACTCCTGGGCACTTTGTTTGTGTGGGAGATGGAGCAGCAATCAAGGTTGTGAGTGGCAATTTGGAACAAGGCTCTGCAGCAGGATACAGGACAGGGATAAGTTAGTCATGAGCACAGATGAAGAGTAATCCTGCATTAGTCACACCACAGATAATAAGAGCTGGAAAATGGTGACATGTGAGCCTCATGTTAAACCCACTTATGCTTAATTCTCCCTGCTGAATATAAATTGTTCTAAAGAACAACGCATTCCTCTACAGAACAACTCTTCACATCATGCCACTAACATCTCTGTCATCTTGATTTAGGCCATTTAAATGTCAGTAAGACAAGTTAACACTGCCTAAGGGCAGCTCTGTCCCATGCACCAGAAATCTTGTTCAATGTTTTCCTGCAGTTCCTCATGGGAAGATGCAACTTTTGCACGCAGGGGTAGATTTGCAGTGGGGTTACGGGGAGAGGGGAGGTGAATCCCACCCCCTGTATTCCTCCCCAGTGCAGTATGAAATATAAAGATTTAAGGTCGAATGTGACTTGGTGTATCTCTGCCACCACCCTGACCGTGCTGTAGCCAGCATGCCACGTGGAAATGCTTCCCTTCCACTCATTCCAGCCGTGAACGCCTTGATTCTCCAAAGGTCTGCTTCTATGGCCCAAAAAAAGCCCAAACAAAACTGTGGATGATGAGGGAGCTCAAGTCAAGTTTTCCATAAAATACAAGGAGCCCATCTGCCTTGCAACTGCTTTGAGTGCCAAAAGATGCACAATTTCTACCATCAGACAGGATTATTAGACATGAAAAACACAGAAAATATCATAAGCCACAGAATCAATTAGGTTGGAAAAGACTTCCAAGGTCATCGAGTCTGACCTTTGACCAGTGCAACCTTTGACCATGCTGGTCAGAATAATGAGAAACTGGGTTTTGAAGGGCAGAATGTTCCTAAGGGGGAGCTACTGTGTTGCTTTCTGAGGACACAAATTCAGCATAAAAAGCCCTAATGAATTTTTCTTTCTGCAAAAGTGGGTGTAGAGCCTGAAAGCATTAAAACCTCCGAGGTGAAATTTGAAAATGTTAGCAGATTATTAGCAGCCTATTAAAAAAAAACCAAAAAAATCCAAAAAAACCAACCAAACAAAAAACGTGCAGAACGCTGCAGTGCTGAATTAATGAAGTGCTACCCTCCCAACCCTTGCAGCCTGTTTAAGGAGCTCCTGCCACAAGGTCTCCTCACCTGAAGCCATGGGGCTGTATGGTGCAGGTGACACTCAAACAGGTGCCTCCTACCTACTGAGGTTCCAGGTTTGTCCCACCTGCAGGAGAATTTCAGAGCAGGGCATCAAAGGCACCTTTGAAGGACAGTTAAAATTAATGTTATGAAACAAACCACCTTTGGGTCCTGGGAGAGCTGTACCAACTCCTGCAGCTTTCTCTAAAGATAACATGTAGCCTAAGACTCACAGGAAATATATTTTACCCACCCTTCTGCAGACTGAACTTCTGAAGTGCTGTCACAGCATTTTTTTCCTAATGACTTTGTGTATTTGTCCTTGAAGAACGGCAGCAACTTTGTGGGTGGGGAGGAGAAGAGAAAAATGTTCTCTGAAGATGCTGTTTTGGAGGTTACTTTAGTAAGTGTGGAGTCTGCTGCCACTAAAATCAGCAATAAAGTTACCACTGGCACCAGTGGGAGCAAGACCACATGCAGCAGTTTTAATTCAGGCTGGGTTAGGAAGTCTTTTGTTCTTGCCCTTGGTTTGCATATCTTGTTTACACAGGGCAGTTAATGCCAATAAAAGGACTAACCACCACTAACAAGCAGCTGTAACAGATAACCTGGTGAGTATGGGGTGGATTGTGTTACAGCAGGGAAGGGGGCATTCGTAGCTCTGTGTTACACTGGGATGCTGCTTTCCTGTACAGGGAGCACGTTCTCTAGTGGTTAAATCGAAACAGGGATCTAATTTATGTGTACTGAATCACTCCTGTCCCCACCCCAGCACCCTCTCCCTGGGAACAGGCTATTAATCTCCTAGCACCAATGCCTGGGTGGTGAATATGCCAAGCACCTTAGCAGCAGGTTTCAAAGGCATTTCTCTACAGCAGAGAACTGATAGAACTCCTCTCTCTCAGGATTTTTACATTCTCATGGAAATAAAACTGCTGTGACTGACACAGTAGCATGCACCCCCATCCCTGCAACCCCCTGCCATCTTTCCTTTGCATACCCTGAATTTCTCTTTGAGGTCTGAGTCCCAGGCTCTTCATTTAACCATATAAAATGTTGATTCTGCATGCTCCCTCTCTTGTCTGCTCCCTTCTCTCTCAATCTGTTCTCAACCTCAACCCTTCCCTTCCACTGCACAGTGTTTTTATTTACCCAAATTCACTTTCCTCCATACCCTATAAAGACTTGAGACTCCAGCCTGGAGTACAGGGCATTCCTGCCCTCAGATTGGCACCTTCCAGCTTTGCAATCAACCCACAACAAGGGTAATCCTGCATTTTTCTTGCAGTGTCTGCTTGGTGCCAACACGGGTCTCCTCGATTTGCAGTGAGGAGTCCAGGTGTGGATCCATCTGAGACATGGCCAAAATATTGGAATATGCCCTGTGCTGCTTCATAACGTGGGTTTAACTTTCAGTGTCTTCTGAGGGAAAAGCTATAAAAGAGTTTAAGTCTCTTTGCTAAAGGGTTTCTGTTCTTTTCTGTCATCCCTCTGTGTTACTAGTGTGTCTCTCACTAATATCTTCTCTCACTAATATCTCCTTTTCATTTCCTGACTTCCCTTTCTTCCTCCCAGCCAATTTACAAACCCTTTGGTAATGTCAGAGCGGTGTGGGAATGGTTTCACACTGACACAGAGTAGGTTGAGATTGGACAGCAGGAAGAAATTCTTCCCTGCAAGGATGGCACAGGTTGTCCAGAGCAGCTGTGGCTGCCCCAAGCCTGGAAGTGTTCCAGGCCAGGGGCTCTGAGCAACCTGGGAGAGTGGAAGGTGTCCCTGCCCATGGCAGGGGGTTGAAACTGGATGATCTTTAAGGTCCCTTCCAACCCAAACCATCCCATGGCTTTAAAGGGGTCAGGGAGGCAGCATCCAACTTTGCAAATGAGGTCATTAGAGGCAAAGCTGAAAATTTAACCCAATCCCTGATAGGATTGGGCTGACTCCCACTGGATTTCTTTCTCAGGAGACACCCAGGATGGGTTTGGTCACTCTGTCTGCAAACACAGCTTTAGCTCTTAAGCCCTGCTCTTCCTCCCAGCACAGATATGAAATCCAGCAGATAAATCTGGCATCCTCTCCCTGCTCCTTCCCCAATAAAAGAGGAATTTCTATTCCCTGCAGAAGGCTTGTGCAGAAGATGGTTGGTCTGTGTGTGCTGCTTGCTGTTCATTTAACCAGTGTGCCAGTCTGCAGTAAACCCTAGTTTGTGTTGTTTCTTAAGGAGTTTTCAGCCAAATTTCTGCTATAAAAAGTATCACCATGGCAAAAAGAAACCTTTCATGGCAATGCTTTCATTCAGTGAAAACTCTGGGGATGCAGAATCCTGTGTCCAGGAGGAAAACTCTGGGGATGCAGAATCCTACGTCCAGGAGGAAAACCCTGATAAAAAGTGGTGTCAAAGAGTCTATTTTCCTTGTGTATAACAACTGTGTTTATCTCTCAACACCTGGATTAGGCAGAGAACTTCATCCTGAGTCTGCTGTCCCTCCTTTGCTCGAGCAAAGCCACATCCAAAGGGATCTTTCTAGCCCAGGCAGGTGATTCACAGTTTTCCCTGCTAGAGTGTATCTAAGCTGCATAAATACTTAAACACTTGCTGAGAGAGGAGAGCGTTTTGCAAGAGATTGATTTGACAGTGCCGTTGTTCAGGCGTTCACACAGGATGTGGGAAACTGAGGTTCAGGTCCCTGCCTCAATGAATATTTCATTATTTATGGAAAGCAGAGCAGCTGCAGTAGGGAGGGGTGAGGCACAGCAGGGCACTTACAGGGCATGTTGGAGAGGGCAGACAAGATCTCATCCCAAGTCTCCCACATTCCTGGTGACTGTCCCAGCCATGGCTGGATCATCTGCTCAGTTACCTCAGAGGAACCTTCAGATCTTGCCCCTGTCCCACTGCAAAAGTTTCAAAACCTATGTATAGTACAAATTGCTCCAGTTCTGACGTTTTTCATCTTTTCAGACCTCTGATTTTCAGTGTTAATGCTCTTTTATGCCATGCAAATATTTAAAATGCAAATTAAAATATTTCTGTCTTCACTGTGACCTCTCAAGGAAGCAGTCTGAATAGTTTGTTGTATTTTCAGCCTGGATTCCAGGGCCTACTGGCCACTTCTGTGGCTGAGGAAAAAATAATTAAAAAAAAAAAAAATTAATGGGATTTATATTTGGTTTGGACAGTCATAACGCTTGAGGTCAGGCTTGCAGGAACAATTTCTGTAGACTAACACTCCCAAGCTGTGTCTTATAAAGTCCTTAAGGATCAGGAAAGGAGATTGTAAAATTAAAATACCCACTCTGAAAAAACATGAGTATTATGTTCTCAGGCCTCACTTGTTGTTGGCTTATCACCTGCAGGAACTCCTCATGGAGCCCAGGAGCACAGGCTCACTGTTCACAAAAAGTCCACATGCAGGGGAAGGAGTGGACATTGTGTGGCAGGTGGGATGAACTTTTGAATTTCATGGTGTCTCTGGACTTTCTTCCCTAATCCTTTACTCTCCTTCAGTTTGTCACCCCCTTTTTATGCTTGCTGTTTGTGCCAGATCAGAGAATTTATGATGTGAAATCCCAAAGCTTCATCCTTAAGTTCACACAGTCAACCCAGGCAGTTTTTGCTCTTCCACTGTAGTCCTCAGTGTGAACTTTAAGCCTGTCAGATCTAACTTTGCTGCTCATCCCCTCAAATACAGGTGTCCCTGGCTGCTGAACTTCAGCAAACAGTGGTTCCCTTCAAAGCTTCCACCAGCTAAATGGCTTCAAAACCATAAAATTCTCCTTAGACCAAATGGGTTGTGAATATTCATATCACTGCTTCCTCATCTTCCAGCTTGCTGAAATCCTCTTTAGCTTTGCAAGGAGTGTAAAACTGAAGGTGCAGCTATCCATCAGGAAAGGACACGAGTGAGGAATGGCACCCAAAATTCCCATCTGATCAGTGACTGGGGCAGCTCTGTGCTCCAAGCAGCTAAAGAAGGGCCAGGATCTGATAGACTGCTCCTAAATAGGAGATGGCTGCCTGCAGACTGGAATTAGGACTAGTTGGGACAGGTCAGTTCTTTCCTAGCACAGGCAGTGACTTTCCAGCTCCCAGGGATGCTCCCAAACACACACAGCTTTAATGCAACACAGCCTTGTTGCCAAATCCAGCAGGATTAAGGGCCTCACTTTTATCTTACTCAGTTCAGAAAACCTCCAGCTTGTGGGGAAGGGTAAGATATGTCCTATTTTGCTGCTTTGTGAAAGGCCATTTAGCAATAAACATGTAGCAGAGGAGATAAAATTTGTTGCACAATCCACCACCCCGACCTTTGCAGGAAATAAAGCTCTGCTTCAGAGCTCATCAACAGCAACTCACAGCCTGATTTACTGCTGGGGCTCCCTAATTTTATGCTAATGTAACTCTATTGATTTCTGCAGATTTGCAGTGGTATTACATGGGAGGAACATGAAAATAAACTGAGCACTCAGTGTGAGGAGGGGACTGTGTGACAGAGAGCTTGCCTGTGTTTTCCAATTTTATCATCTGGCCTAATGAAAGCCACTACTTCTCCAGGCACTCTTCAATGCCATCAGTCCAAGCACGGTGTTAGCTTTAAAAAGTGATAAATTACCTTCTCTTACTGCTGTCTGGGTCTAAAGCTATTTGTGAATTACTGCCAGTAGGTATTTAAAAGGAAAAATGTAAGAAGAAATTGAAATCAATTCAGCAAATGCCCCTAAGTAGTACAAACAAAGGAAGATTTGTAAATGACCTGTGCTCAGCATATCTGTCACCAACAGGGATGACAATGTTTGGCTGTATTTTTCCAGTTGATTTGTAACCACCCTGGAGAGCAGTGAAAGTTGGCTGAAATTCTTGTGCTGCCACTTATTTTTCTATTTGTTTGTTGAGGGTTTTTTTGTCTCTGCACTGAGAACAAATGTTCTCCTTTGGGCTGCTTCTCTGACTTTTGGTTCGTGCTGCAGAAGGAAAAACATGAATCCCTTGACAGCTGCTATTCTGGCTTATCAAAGACTAGCTTAAAACACATTAGAGTCAAAGAAAGGCTGCTGTGCAGCAGACACAGGACAACAGGGTGAAAAGATGATGTAAAAACAACTCCTTTGCAAAGCAAAGTTTAGAAAGCAGAGTTTAGTGCAAAGCACAAGAAGTCATACACATTAATTTGACCATATGATTGGGAATAAGCAGCAAAAAGATTCTTCTTGCTAGGGAAAAAAATAAATCCATGGGACCTCCTCAGGTGGAAGAGCATATTCATTACATTTCTGGCAGTGGATTCTTAGTAGGATAGAGAAAGGGTGTCTCTTTTTTTGACAGAGCAAGCTTTGTACCTCACACTTTGTCCACTCACTGTCTGCCTTCTGAAACCTGCATGGATTCATTTCCACCACAAGCTCCTGTGTACACCTTCTTTCAGGATGATGCCTGTCAAAACAAAGCCATGAATTCAACCATTGGCACTTCCCTCTCCCCATGATCTTATCCCTAATGCAAATTAGAAATGAAAGCTGTGCATTTTTTTTAAGGAAGTTTTTGGATTTTGGCAGAATATGGAATAGAAAATATGGCTAGGGAAAAAATTATTCTCCACAGAGAAGAATGCTTTGGGGATAGAATAACAGTACTTCTAAATTTTTAGGGAATAATAGGCAAACAGTAACACCATTTCCATGCAAGCTCAGAAGACCAAACAGGAAAATGATCTAGAGTTACTGAATTTCACTGACCAAGTCCAAAATCTGAGATTTCAACAGAAGATGTTCATTCAGGGTGGTCAGGGAGTGGACCTGCAGTACCAGAAGCTGTTTGGATTCAGCTGACAGCAGCTCTGAGTTACAGGTTAGTTAGCGACCATAAAATGCATCAAGAACTGACATTCATTAATTCATTAATTACTGGGGACACAAAGGAATGTTTTCCATAGCCTGCATCCATCAGCTCAGGATCTAACAGCTGGCAAAGACTGGGGAGGTACAGGCATGGCTACCCAGAAGCAGGGGAGAATTCAGGGCAAAGGGAGGAGAGCTTTACTTAGGCTCCCCATCCTAGCTCCCAGTTAGCCTTCAGTGCCTACTGCAAAGGACCTTGTCTCTTGCCTTTCACCCAAGGTGCTGCCTATGGAATATTTAGTTCCACAGCTGGAACTAAATACACACTCTTGGTGCATTTCCAAAGGTTTTCTGGTCTGCTAGAGCATGAAGGGGAAGTAAATAGCACACACAGGCTGCCTTCCCACTGCAAGCAGAGAGGATCACACTCAGACCACAAGAGCAGAGTGTGCCAGTCCTCTGCAGCCAAACATCCCCTCCGCTAAGCTGGGCCCATTGCTTGCTGCTCTCCAGCATTATCAGGGAATATAATCACTTGCATCAGCCCCAAGTCCTTGAAATTCCACTGCAAGATGTGGCAGACAGTAAGAGGCACCCACCAAAGTAAAATGAACCCCAAATCTCTGCCTCTGGGGGCTGTGACAGGAGTAGGGGTGTCAGACTGTCCTTTTGCTCAGGCTGGGAGGGGTGATGAGCACAGGGGAGCAGCTGCAGGAGTCCCAGGCTGTGCTTCCCATTTCTTATTCTGCCTGGGGAACTGGAGACGGTCAGGAGTGGGTCTGAGGGGTGGGGAGCAGGAGGATTGGGGACAGGAGCCCTTTGGTGTAGGTGTGGGAAACACGGGCACCATGCAGCCTTGAGTCCAGGGCTGACAGCAGGCAGGCAGGACTGTCACGTTCCCCACTCTGCCTGGAATTACCTCCCTACCAGCATCTCTTCCACAAAAGCTCTTTCACACCTTCTACAAATGTGTAAAAGTAAACAAACTCCCACTACGGGTAAAAAAACTCTGCCAGTGTAAGAAATCTCTAGCAGGTTTGTTTTTTTTAAGCTGAGGAAAAGTGCACAAAGATTGTGCTGGCTTGTTAAGCTGTATGTGCATGAGGATTTTGTGAACTGCTCCCACTTTTCACAGGACTTATGCTGGCTTCCCATGGGTTTGCACAGGTATATTGCAAAATATCCCTATTACCCCCTTCAAAGGGAAACATTTTTTCTTCACCGGTATTCACTCTACCGTGGGTTGAGCTCATCCTTAATGTCCCTGCAAAACTAAATGGAGAATTACACAGGATCATGTTTGGGTGTCTGCTGAGATTTGGTGGGTACAGAGGCATATCCATAGGGTGAACCAAATTCCATTTTTCCTTTGATTCATTTCCAACCACGGAGAGCAAGGCAGTTAAACATGTGAACTCAACTGGGATTTTAATACAAGTTTTCCACTGGAAATTTCCGTGGCTTAAAATCATGTATTTCTTAAAACATTAACATGCAATAAAGTACAACACATACCCCCTGCCACCAAAGCAAAACCCAAAATCTACAAAAATCTGTGTGTTTTCAACAACTCAGATGCTGGGAGCCCTGGGACTCAATGCATGCATGATGCACTCTGATTTGCCTAATGTTCTTCAGGGCATTTTTGTCTGAGTGTAGCTTCTCAGTGGTAATTAAACATGGAATGACCTGTGAGAAAGTTCAATGCATGAAGGTCTACAAATATTCCAAGAAGTGCTAGAGAAACTGTTGCCATAATAAAGTTCATCAGCCTTGCAGCTGGAGAAGAAAACAAGGGATAAAGATTTTCTCCTAAGTCCAAGAAGGTCCTTTGCTATGTAAAAAGCTCAGGCTGATGCTGATGCTGAGCTGGAGGAGGGCTAAAGGCACCCACAGGAACAACACCTGCACCACAAGGTTGCTGTATCACTGCCACTCTGCACTGCAGAAACTCGTAAAATCACAGAAAGCTTTGGGCTGGAAGGGATCTTAAGGATAATCCTGTTCCACCTGCTGCCAAGGGCAGGGACACCTTCCACTATCCCAGGTTGCTCAGACCCCCATCCAGCCTGGCCTGGAACACTGCCAGGGATGGGGCAGCCACAGCTGCTCTGGGAAACCTGTGCCAGGGCCTCACCACCCTCACAGGGAACAATTCCTTCCCAATATCCAATCCAACCCTGCTCTGTGTCAGGGTGAAGCCATTCCCCTTGTCCTGTCACTCCAGGCCCTTGTCAAGAGTCTCTCTCCATCTTTCCTGTGGCTCCTTCAGGCACTGGGAGGCCACACTGAGGTCACCCCAAAACTTCTCTCCAGGCTGAACAATCCCAAATTCCCTCAGCCTTTCCTCCCAGCAGAGCTGCTCCATCCCTCTGATCCCTTGGTGTCCCCTGGCTCCAGCAGCTCCCTGTCCTTCCTGTGCTGGGATCCCAGGGCTGGAGGAGCTCTGCAGGTGGGGCTGAGCACAGAGGGGCAGAGGGGCAGGATCCCCCCTCACTCAGAACATCTGCACATTACTCCTATTGATGGACTTTTTAGTGTTAAATGAGGGCTTAGGAGTCACCTGCAGGAGCTCCTCAGACCTGCGTGGCAGCAGAAGCGTCTCGGGAAGGAGGAATCAGCCATTGCTTTGTGAAGGGCTGGTTGCAAGTGCAGGCCTGGCACGATGGGTGCTGACAAAGGCACTCCCTGGAGCCAAGGTCTTGCTTTCTCCAACAAACTGTCAGGCTAAGGGCAAGATACATAAAATCACTGCTTCTAAAAGGAGATGTAAGCCTCCAGAAACAGAAAGTGGAGCCATGCTCCCAAAGACTTTGCCAGTGTTCTCTGGGAGCAATCCTGGCATAAACCCGCTCACCAGTACAAAGGAATAAGAACTGCTTCTTTTAAAGGGGGAAAGACACCTTTACTTGTCAGAGAGGAGCAGAAAGGGTAGAAACTGTTTAAGAAAATATCTTTCTTGCATTTCAGGACACTGGGGAACACTGGAGCTGTGGCAGTGTTTTGGGTCTTGAAATGCAGGTGGAAAGAAAAAAAAGGAAAGTTTGTTGGATCTGGATGTGGAGTGTAGAATAATTACATGTCCCCCCTGCCTTCCTGTGTCACACAGATGCAGGCAGTGGGAAGGGTTTGCTGAGGGAACTCAGGTGCCACCATGTTTGCCTCAGGGTAGATGTGTGCAGGTGTTTCAGAACTGTCCTTGTCTGAGAGGGATAAACAACTGAGGCATTTCAACTGGTTTAGGAGTGGGCAAATTTCATAACTCCCACCTTGCAAACAAAGATATGAGACCAAACTGAAGAAGTTCCAGTTCAGCTAACAGGGGAGGCACCACCCATGAACA
Organism: Luscinia megarhynchos; assembly: GCA_034336665.1. Taxonomy (NCBI): domain Eukaryota; kingdom Metazoa; phylum Chordata; class Aves; order Passeriformes; family Muscicapidae; genus Luscinia; species Luscinia megarhynchos. The sequence goes on along the minus strand of CM067564.1, from coordinate 8,632,365 downwards.
CCTTACAGTCCCCTCTGTCACTACTGATTTGGAATAAACAGTAGCCAGGCAAAGTGTGGCTTCTCCTGGAGACACTGACTCCATAGATGCTTCCATTTCATGGATTAAATTTCCTTGTGAAGCCATCAGAGGATTGCACAGGCCTTTGCTAGGAAAACTGCAGCATTAACATGTGACCTGAGGAAGATATCACCACTGAAACGACTATAATGATAACTTTTGTATCCTCAGGGAGGGACAAGGCACGTTTAATATGGCACCTGGCTGTGCCCTGGCAGCCAGGGGGAGCATCCCTGTCCTGGGGACACCAGGCCCAGCATTGCCAGTCAGGCCAGGGAGGGATTGTCCTGCTCTGCTCTGGGCTGGGGCACCTCCAGTGCTGGGACAGCTTTGGGTGCCACAACAGCAGAAAGGTCCAATTCTATCACAGAGCTGTGTCAGGAGAGGCTTAGGTTGGTGTCTTGGGTTGCAATACAGGATGTGATCAAAAGTATGTGTTCTATCACCATCTGTTGAAACCAGGTGGGGCACTGATCCTTATCTCTGAGGGGATCCTTATCTTCTGTTAATGGGCATTCTTGTTAAAACCAGATAGGGCAGTGCTCTTTATCTTTTCCACAACCCATCCTTCCTCCAAGAAGATATCTTCTGTTAATGGGCCATTGAGTCCCACTGACTGATGAAATTACATCATCCCGCTGTGAGATGCCCCACCCAGGGAGAGGAACCAAGCCTTTCCTACCTAAAGAAAATTTGAGATTTGGAACACTAAGGCAGCTTTTCCCCACTGGATTCCAGAGGAAAGCCAGACCTTTCCACATCATCCCTGGACCTTCAGAAGAAAACTGCACCTTCTACAGGAGCACTGCTTCAGCTGAACCACATCTGCCACTGCAGGAGGATGCAGCCACCATTTAATGGGACTGCTACCAACACCCTGACTGACAGGGTGTCAGCTTGTATTCTGACTCTGTCAGTGTTTTGGGTTTGTTCTTTGTAATACTGTACTCCTATTTTAATTTTCCCAGTGAAAGAATTGTTATTCCTATTCCCACATCTTTGTCTGAGAGTCCCTTAATTTCAGAATTATAGTAATTTGGAGGGAGGAGGTTTACATTCTCCATTTCAAAGAGAGGCTCCTGCCTTTCTTAGCAGACACCTATCTTTCAAGGTAGGTTCCAAGACAGCTGGAATTCAGGAAGAGGTTTTTCCCACAGAGGGTGGCAGGACACTGAACAGGCTCCCCCAGGCAGTGCTCACAGCACAAAGCCAAACAGCTCAATAAGTGTTTGGACAATTCTCTCAGGCACCTGGTAATTCTTGGGCTGTCCTGTGCAGGGCCAGGAGTTGGACTGGATGATCCCTGCGGTTCCTTTCCAGTTCAGGACATTCTATGATTCTATGAAACTTCTCCCAGCAAATCTTCAGCAACTTACAACATAGAATCAGCCCTCCATTTCCATTTATAGCCTAATTCCTTTCATATTTCTAGCACTGAGATGATTCCACTGTGTCATGCAGGCCCAGATTGCAGCAGCAGAGAAAGGTGATGTCAGAGCAGTGAGAAAACTTTGGTTTCTCTGAAGGACACAATGAGTAAAGCAAGGTACAGCACTCCCATTTCCACCCACAGATGGGAAGATGGAACCAATTCCATGCAGATGGTGAAGTTCCTATTCTGCATCAGCCTGCTGATGTGCCTCCTGCCAGAGGGCATCTGCAGGCTGAGCACTGCCAGTTTCCAGCCTGGGCACTTCCCCCATTCCACCAGCACTGCTTGTACAAACAGGGAGAAGGCACTGCATCCCACCACCCCTCCTCTGCTCTTTCAGGCCCAGGGAAGCAGGAAATCTACACATTTATCACTCAGAAAGGCACTTTGGTGACAGTGGAAAATATTACACACAGCCATAAAAATAGACATGTCTCCTACCCAACAACAGCATTATTTCAATGTGATGGATGGCTTAAACCAAATAAAGTTACTTTCAGAGGCAAACCTCGACCTTCAGGGCTCTTTATTGGATATGTAAAGCTTCATCCACCAGGGCTCTCAAGCAGCTGTTTAAACATGCAGTCTTAATGAAGGCAGCAATGCCCCTGATGTGTTTCAAACACCCTTTGCTGGATCCATGTCCATGAAACAACTCTGCTGCCCTTATTTGTGGAGGTGTTTATTGGCCCAGGTGCCAGACAGTGGAAGTGGTCACCATTTCTGTCACCTAGAGGGAGATGAGGACATGTTTTAGGCAGGTTCAAATAGTACTGGTTTTTCATCAGTTTCAGCAGGGTTACTTCTACTCCAAATATTAAGACCAGCATCACAGAGTTGTGCCTCCTCCCAAAAGCTTAGTTATTGTTGATGTATTATTCACATATTCAGCCATGAGAAATTCACAGTGCAGAGTCTATTTTAACACTAGTTTTGGAAGGGGTCTGCTATAGCTGTCATTATTTATATATGTGACATTCCAAATGCACATCTGACCAAAGTACCAACGAGTATTTTCAATCCCCATGGAATGCCTACTAGTGATGTTCCAAAACATCTTCCTCAGACTGCCTGTGTAGCTCGTTCTTCTTTCTGTTCATTCTTCCATCCCTAACCAGTGAAAACATGGGAGACCATTATATTTACCCAACCTCATTTGCCATCTCAGCTGGGGAGAGGCTGAGTTGGAGATGCCAACCAGGCTGGTGGCAATGCCCATATTGCAGGCTGGTTGTTTGGGCTGAGCCTGCAGATGCAGGAAATCCGGGCAGTGCTGGCTCCTGCAGCCCAGTGACACAGCTGATCACCAGCCAACATTGCTTCAGACAAGCAGCAGCTCTCTCTTGGCTCTGCTGGTCATCATTGGGATCTCCATGGCTCAGAGCAGTTGCTTAATCATGGATATCTGATGCCATCTGAGGCTGATGAGGATGTCCCTGCTCTGACTTTCAGCTCCTGCTGTAGGAGAGTGCCACCCTCCATACAATAATTCCCCAAGCACCTCTGGGATACCCTAGGAAGCTCGTTGCTTATTTATTTCAGACCTTGTTACTCTAGAAGAGCTGTTTTTGTCAAGGACCAGAGGTTTTTGCTCTGTCCTCTCAAGAGAGAGGGGCCACATTTACAACTGACATTGACACAGAGTGGTGTTTGCTTTGAAACCAAAAATCCTGTACCAAGACCCCCATTGCTTATGAGAGTTATTAGTCAAGGTACAGTTTTAAACTTGTAAATTAAATAATCTATTATTAAAAATAAAGTCTAGTGGTCAGACAGTTGAAAGAAGCAGAATATTCAAAGTCAGATATCAAAACATGCAAAGAAAGTAAATTTTAAAGGTATTGACAAGACTATTTCTCCCGAGACCCTTTCTGCCAGGCTACCAAGCATCTGAGACATTCAGATATCCAGAAACAGAATAGACTGCAATTTATTTACCTGATCTATGCAGGCCAACGTAACTGGGGTTTTAAGTAATAATTTATTGATAGCCACCTATTTGTGAGCACTATATAATCCCCTGAGATTGTGGCATATTTCTTCAGACACAAGGGGTCAGACAGTTAAGACAATCAGAGGGCAGAGAGGATGATTTTTGCAAAGCAATATAGAAAACACCAAAATAACAAGATCATCACTTTTGTGCAACCATACAGTCACTGCTCCTGGGTTTAGGACTGACCTCTGCAATGAATTTTTGATTTGCTGTAGCTCAGTTTCTCCAGTGCAAAATGGCCACTCTGCTGCCACCAACAAGGAGTGCTGAATGAATTAAGCTGCTGTGCTGTCTCTGATTCTGTTTACAGCTGGTGAGGGTTGTTGGCACGGCAGCCTTGTGTGGGTCAGGCAGACATTCTGTTCTCCACAGAGTGCTGGAATGCTGGTGTGCAGAGGTGGCTCCGTGGGTTGGCAATTATGGTGCTGTTGACTCTGATCTGTCCATGATGGCATCATTTGTACACAGCTCTGAAGAGAGCCCTTGTCAGGCTCGTTACCATCTGGGCAGAGTCATTCCCTGAGCAGAGCCAGCCTGGGTGAACAGACAGACTGCAGGAGCAGATGTTGGGGAGCAGTGCCACGAGGGGAGGAGGAGGGGCAGCTCTGATCTCTGCCCTGTGTGACCCGAGACAGGACCCAGGGAATGGCTGGAGCTGTGGTCAGGGCAGGGTTAGGGTGGATATCAGGGAAAGGTTCTTCCCCAGAGGGTGTTGGGCACTGAACAGGCTCCTCAGGGAATGGTCACAGCCCCAAGGCTGCCAGAGCTCCAGGAGCATTTGGACAACACTCTCAGGGATGCACAGGGTAGGATTGTTGGGGTGTCTGTGCAGGGCCAGGAGCTGGGATGGATGATCTTTGTGAGTCCCTTCCAACTCAGGATATCCTGTGTTTCTGTGGCTGTGTCAGCTGCAGGGAACACTAATCGGAATAAGCTAATTTTATGACAATGAAACACAAAAGGGTGGGTTACAAAGTGCAGGACAAGGAGGCTGATCCTATGTCCTGAAAAGCTAATGATGATATGCAAGGAGATAGCCAGACATCACACTGCCTGGTCAAGGTGAAGACAGGTAGGAAGGTGGGCACCTTCTTACTTGAAACTAAAACCCAAGCAAAACTGATCTCTGCATAGGTCTGATTACAAGCACGAATCTCAAGTTGGGTTCATCAAAGTTCCAGGATAGGAGCTAAGTATTGAGTGAAAGGAGCACTCAGATTTCTAGCAGATTGTCTTGGTTTGAAAGGTAGGTGTCACCTAAGGAAGGCAAGAGACTCTCTTGAAATGGAAAAAATGTAAACCCCCCTCCCTCCAAATTATTATAATTTTGAAATTAAAGAGCTTACAGGCAAAGATATGGGAATAGAAATAACAGTTCTTTATGAGGAAAAATTAAAAAATAAAAATACAGTAATACAAAACAACAAGAAACACTGACAGAGTTAGGATACAACCTGACACCCTGTCAGTCAGGGTGTTGGTAGCAGTCCCCATTAAATGGTGGCTGCAGTCCTCCTGCACTGGCAGATGTGGTTCAGTTGAAGCAATGGTTCTGTAGAAGGTTGCAATTTTCCTTTGAAGGTCCAGGGATGATGTGGAAAGGTCTGGTTTTCCTCTGGATTCCAGTGGCAAAAGGCTGCCTTGGTGTTCCAAATCTCAAATTTTCTCTAGGTAGGAAATGTTTGGCTCCTCTCCCTGGGTGGGGCATCTCACAGTGGGATGATGTTATTTTATCAGTCACACAGTGGGACTCGAATGGCCCAGCAGCAGATGATATCTTCCTGGAGGGAAGGATGGGTTGTGGAAAAGATAAAGATTACTGCCCCACCTGGTTTTAAGAGATGGCCCATTAACAGAAGATATCTCCCACGGAGATAAGGATCAGTGTCCCACCTGGTTTCAACAGATGCTTTTGGTCACATCGTGTATTACAACCCAAGACACAGGTCTAAGTCATATTTAAACTCAAGCTCAGTTCTTAGGCTGGGGATCTACAGTTGCAGAAAGGAGGTGACGAACCTAAGTGGTTTTAACTAGAAACCACTCCAAACTAAGACCTGGAAAAGTGCTAAAATGATCTCAAAGAAAAAAAAAATTTCTAATAGAGCTGCTTAAAAGTGGAGGCCTGCACAATTTTCCTCTGTCTCTCCTCAGATTTTGGATTCTTTTTCAAGCTGGAAACTGGAGGGGAATTCTGATTTGGTTTGTTCTTTGGGCATAGTTATGTTGGCATTTTTTTGGCTTGTGTCTGCTTTCCAATTTGGGAAATTACATCAATATTTGCATTTTTACTCTTATTTTAACCCATTCTCAGGCTCATCTTCAAGACAATGACTTGGGACCCCTACATGTATTTGAAGCTTTTTTTTTTTTCCTTCACCAGAGTTGATTTTACTTTTTATTTTCTCTGATTGAAAGTGGAAAAACAGAACAGGTGCCATTTTATCAAACTCTTCTGAATCACATGTATTTAGGCAGAGAAGGGCCCAGAAAGGACCATGTAGGTTTGGTTCTATCAGGATTAAACCTTGAGGAAGGCAAACATAGAAGGAAGCATGGCAGAGGTGTTCATGCTGTATCTCACCCTGTTTATAGGTGTATGTCAGGTCTGATGTTGATAGCTGTGTCTCTAGGAACTGAAATAATAAATTGAGTCAAGAGTGTCCCCATAGACAGATCAGCATGACTCCCATCTCTTCCTTGTGTCCTCCTGTATATTATCAGCAGAACAAGGTGTTTATGTGTTCAGGTACTGCTTCTCCCTTTTCCTCTGCACCTGAGGTCAATCTCTACAGCCAACCTCACCAGGACATCAAGGGCTTTAAAACATCTCTACAGACTCTGTAGGACTGCACTTGGTGTGAACAATACAGAATGTTTCTGCTCTGAACCTCCACCAACAAGCCAGTGCTCAGGCTGCTTTTGCTCTGCTTCTCATCTTGTGTAGTTTAAAAACATTTTCCTTATCTCCCAGAGCTCCCAGGCACCATCCTGCTCCCTTCCTGTCTGCTTGGTGGGCCTGCTGCTGTGCCAGTACTGTGTACTCCATGCCTGCAAGCCCATTTCTGTGCACACCAGACCAAGAAGGCTCTCCACTGCCACAGCTGAATGAACAGAGCCTCCCATCTGCCCTGCTCCCACCCACTCTGCAGATTTGGGCTGGTGCTCCCCACCAGCAGAAGGCAAACTGTGGCACAGGAGAATACCTGAGTCACAGAATCATTCACGTTGGAAAAGACCTCTGAAATCATCAAGTCCAACCTGTGACCAAACACCAGACCATGGCACCCAGTGCTGTGTCCAGACTTTCCTCAAACACTTCTGGTAATGGGGACTCCACCACCAATCTGGACAGACCCTTCCAATATTTAATCACCCTTTCAGTAAAGAAAGTCTTCCTAATGTCCAACCTGAACCTCCCCTGGTGCAGCTTGAGGCTGTTTCCTCTCATCCTGTCCCTTGTTCCATGGCAGCACCTGGCTGCATCCTCCTGTCAGGAGCTGTGCAGAGCCAGAAGGTTCCCCTGAGCCTCCTTTTCTGCAGGCTGAGCCCCTTTCCCAGCTCCCTCAGCTGCTCCTCATAGGACTTTTGCTAAAGACCCTTCCCCAGCTCTGTTCCCTTCTCTGGACATCTCCAACCCCTCAATGTCCACCTTGCAGTGAGGTTCCCAGAACTGGACACAGGATTTGATGTGCGTCCCCAGCAGTGCCCAGTACAGGGGGACAATCTGCTCTGATCCATTGTTGATCCCAGCTGGGTGCCATTTGCCTTCTTGCCCACATGTTGGTTCACATTCAGCCACTGTCACCAGCACCCCAGGCCCTTTCTCTTTCCAGCCATTCTGCCCCAGACTGGAGCACTGCAGGAAGCTGTTGTGGCCAAAGTGTAGGACCCAGCACTTAGCCTGGTTGAACCTCAAGTCCCCCCTAATGACCACAGCAGTCTAATTGTGTCCTGTCTTTGAGGCCTTTGCCTCCTGGATTCAGTTGGTAAGAAAGATCCCTTGCTAAGGCAACATTTCTGGCCATAGAGGAAACTGTCTGAGTGTCCATCATCTGTGAGGACAGCCAGCATTGCTCTGGAAGACAGCCTGCAAAAGGCTGTGTGCTCTGGGAACAGAGTCCAGCCACTGAGACCATCCCCAGCCAGTCAGCCTTGTGTTATCCTCAGCTGGTATCCCTTCACCATGCAAGCTGAAGGCTTTTCCTCCCTGCCCCCAAATCCAGGGCTGTCTTAGGTTACAGTGTAAGATGTGACCAAAAGTATGTATTCTATCACCATCTTCATAAACTGTTAAAGCAGGTGGGGCAGCGTTCCTTATTTCCTTCCTGACTCATCCCTGATATTCCATGGAATATCTTCTGTTAATGGGCCATCATGCCTCACTGCATGACTGATAAAATTTCATCATCCCATTGGGAGATAACCTGCCCAGGAGGAGGAGCCAAGCATTCCTACCTGGATATAATCTGAGGCTTGGAACACCATGAGCAGCCTTATCCACTGCATTCCCAGAGGACAAGAGCTCCATAGCCACCACTGGACCTTCAGAGGAAGACCAGACTCTTCTATACAATCACCACTTCAACAGAACCACATCCATCATTTCAAGAGGACTGCAGGTACCATTTAAATGGACTGCTACCACCACTCCTGACCAACGGGGTGCCAGTTCTGATTTGGGATCTCCCACTGGTTTGTTTTCAAACTAGCACATATTTTGGCACCCAGTGTAGGGTGGTGCTGCAGCCCAGCAGGGAAAAAGCCAAAATGAGCCAAGGTATGCTAGTGAACACCCTCCTTACAGAAGGGGCAAATTATCTGAGCCTGGAGGAGCCAAAGAAGATGATGAGGGGAAAACTGGAGGAAAAAGAAAGAGTTGGAAGAACAGAGAAAACTAGGAAATGCACCTGCTGAAGTGGATGAAGAAGGAAAAGATATGAACCCTCATATTCCTCAGTACATCTCCTCAGTGCCATGGTACATAGATCCTTCTAGAAGACCCACACTAAAGCATCAGAGACGTGAGCCAGAGAAGCAGAAACAGTATAGCTCCTCTGGAGATTGGTACAAACGAGGGCTGCAGGAGCACAGCGTGGCCACGAGGTACCGCAAAGGAGCCTGTGAGAACTGCGGGGCACTGACACACAAGAGGAAAGACTGCATGGAGAGACCCAGGAAAGCTGGAGCAAAATACACAGGCATGAATATTGCCCCAGATGAATATGTGCAACCTCAGCTGATGTTTGTTTATGATGGGAAGCAAGACCGGTGGAATAGTTATAGCCCAGAGGAGCACATGAAGACTGTCGAGAAGTATTCCAAGGTTGATTTGGCCAAACGTACACTGAAAGCTCAGAAGCTTCAGGAGGAGTTGGCATCAGAGGAGCTGGAGCAAATTAACTCCCCAAAACTCCAGTGGGGAGAAGAGAAATCAAATTCACAGGCAGAAAGAGATCATAGCAGTGAAGATGAAGACAAATATGCAGGTGACATTGATATGCCTGGGCGGAACTTTGACTTTAAAAGACACAGCACAGTCCGAAATTTATGTATTCGGAAAGATACTGCAAAATACTTGAGGAATCTAGATCCAAACTCTGCTTATTATGATCCCAAAACAAGAGCAATGAGGGAGAACCCTTATGCCGACATAGGCAAGGATCTAGATGAAGTTAGTTATGCAGGTGACAACTTCATTCGTTACACAGGCGATATCATTTCAATGGCTCAGGCTCAGTTGTTTGCCTGGGAGGCTTATGACAAAGGCTCTGAAGTTCATCTTCAAGCAGACCCTACAAAATTAGAGCTCCTTTATAAATTGTTCAAAGTGAAAAAAGAAAATTTCAAGGCATAGCAGAAAGAAAGCATCCTAGAGAAGTATGGAACACAAGAACATTTAGATGCCCCCCAGCTGAACTGTCAGTTTCAAACAGAAGATTATGTGGAGATAATGGCACCCCCTGAGAGAATCAGAGTTGGACAAATGGACTCATTTCAAGAATAACCTTATAAACTTCTGGGCCAGAGAATATGGCATTGAATGGATATATCATCCTCCTTTTCATGCTACAGCTGGCAGGAAAGTTGAATGATGCAATGGACTACTTAAGATTACCTTAAAGGCCCTTGGCAGGGGGACCTTCATAAATTGGGAAGTAAATTTAGCAAAGGCCACCTGGATGGGCAAAACCAAAGGTCCATCAATCCAGCTGGTCCTGCCCAGTCCAGGGGTATATCTTCTGTTAATGGGCAGTTGAGTACCACTGCTGACTGATGAAATTACATCATCCCATTGTGAGGCGCTTAATCCAGGGGGAGGAGCCATGAATTCCTACCTGGATATAATCTGAGGCTTGGAACACCATGAGCAGCCTTATCCACTGCATTCCCAGAGGACAAGAGCTCCATAGCCACCACTGGACCTTCAGAGGAAGACCAGACTCTTCTCCACAGGATCACCACTTCAACAGAACCACATCCATCACTTCCAAGAGGACTGCAGGTACCATTTAAATTGGACTGCTACCACCACCCTGACCAACGGGGTGCCAGTTCTGACTTGGGATCTCCCATTGGTTTGTTTTCAAACTAGCACAAGGGCTGGCTATAATTCGTGCAGTGCTGCTCCAATTTCTTCCCCTCATTCCTGTTTTCCCCATGGGTTGCTCCCTGTAAATAGGCTTCCTTCAGCAATGATAGCACAAGGTGTAAATTTCCCACCTTCTTTACAAGCCCCTCCTGCCTTTCCATACATTTTTTTTATGCTGTTCTGGTCTTTCTGTATTTACCTAGGCAATACCTTTTCAGAACCCATCCCCCTTCAACTCTAAATTGCTTCCCCTTTCCTTTTGCACTTAATTTTATGTCTTTTTTAATTAATCTCCTTGCAATACAGAGATGCTAATAAAATCAGAGGGAGAAAGGATTTTTTTTTTGGGAGCCAGAGCTTGCTTAAAAGCTAATAACCTTGCTAAAGCAGATTTAAGAGATGCTAGGTGCAGCTTGCTCTGTGTGCAAACCTTGACTCAGCACATATGCAAACAGGCTCCAAAAATAGCTTGCACTTTCCCAATTCACATGTGATGCATGTGCCATAATTCTGCACTGTGCTTTCCAAAAATAGCACTCACACACCATTGGCTGGTCTAAATCCATGGACATTTAGCTTTTTCAACCCCAGCATCAAAGCACGCGGCTGCACAGCTTTTTCATAGAGGGATTTTTCTCCTGGGCGCCTCCCTCTCTATTCACAAAAATAAAGAGAGTTATCCCCTCCCTGTGCAATTGCTTAAGATCCCCGTGGCAACTGCAGAAACCCCTCGTGAGGAGAAGTGACATTAGGTGTTGGCTTAGAGGTATTTTTAGCTTCTTGCCGTGCTTAGCAGCTGGGAGCAAAGAGGCAAACCCATCACCTTGAAACCAGCCAATTCCCCTGGAACAGCAGCAAGGGCTCTGCAGAGCAGCAACCCAGAAACCACAGCCTGACAAGCAGGGCTTGTAGGCACATGGATCTGAGCAAGGAGCTCGGTTAGAGACTGAATGAAGGGCTTCTCTCCTGTATTGCAGAGGTAGACACTGAATGAAGGGCTTCTCTCCTGTATTGCAGGGGTAGGGACTGAATGAAGGGCTTCTCTCCTGTATTGCAGGGATAAAGACTGAATGAAGGGCTTCTCTCCTGTATTTGCAGGGATAGGGACTGAATGAAGGGCTTCTGTCCTGTATTGCAGGGATAGGGACTGAATGAAGGGCTTCTCTCCTGTATTGCAGGGATAGACACTGAATGAAGGGCTTCTCTCCTGTATTGCAGGGGTAGGGACTGAATGAAGGGCTTCTCTCCTGTATTGCAGGGATAAAGACTGAATGAAGGGCTTCTCTCCTGTATTGCAGGGGTAGAGACTGAATGAAGGGCTTCTCTCCTGTATTGCAGGGGTAGAGACTGAATGAAGGGCTTCTCTCCTGTATTTCAGGGATAAAGACTGAATGAAGGGCTTCTCTCCTGTATTGCAGGGATAGGGACTGAATGAAGGGCTTCTCTCCTGTATTTGCAGGGATAGACACTGAATGAAGGGCTTCTCTCCTGTATTGCAGGGATAAAGACTGAATGAAGGGCTTCTCTCCTGTATTGCAGGGGAGCAGGTGAGTTTCTGGGATTGAACTGAAAAGGCAGTGCACTGACCTGATCACTCAGATCAAGGCCAGGGTAGAGGGGGCTCTGAGGGAACCTGGGCTAGTGGGAGGTGTCCCTGTCTATGGAGGGGGTTGAATGAGATGAACTTCAATGTCTCTCCAACCCCAGACCATTCTATGGTTCTGTGATGACCATTTCTTTGGAATAAAGCAGCCAGGGAGTTGGGGAGCCCAGTTTGCATGGTCCAGCACAACTCCAGGGCACTAGGGGTCCAGGGATGCCTCGACAGGTTTCCACACACGCTTCAGATCTTGGTTTCACATCCACTGTGGTACAGGCACAGGAGCAGGACACAGCAAGAGTCTACACCCTTGAAGGGCCACTGCAAATTCCTTTGAGGACTTCTGTTGCTAAAGCAAATATGGTGCAGCCACAGAGCAAAAGTACATAAAGTGTGAGAGAGAGGAGAGGAGAGGAGAGGAGAGGAGAGGAGAGGAGAGGAGAGGAGAGGAGAGGAGAGGAGGAGAGGAGAGGAGAGGAGAGGAGAGGAGAGGAGAGGAGAGGAGAGGAGAGGAGAGGAGAGGAGAGGAGAGGAGAGGAGAGGAGAGGAGAGGAGAGGAGAGAGAGGAGAGGAGAGGAGAGGAGAGGAGAGGAGAGGAGAGGAGAGGAGAGGAGAGGAGAGGAGAGGAGAGGAGAGGAGAGGAGAGGAGAGGAGAGGAGAGGAGAGGAGAGGAGAGGAGAGGAGAGGGCCTGAGGAAAGGAATTTAACCTGCAGAAAATCCAGGGACTGATACAGTCTAGGCCAAACTCATTTGAGATCAATACTGCAGAGTGCCAAGTACTTACTTACTCCTTTCCCTTATCTAAATAGCCTGCTACTACCACTGCCTCCCTTATCAAGTCCTGCTTTACTTATTGAACTCCAGCAGCTTTGCTCCTAAAATATATCGGCACACAAATTTGCCTGCATGACTCAGAGGTGGTAACATCAGTGGGGATTTTTTTTGAATAGCAGAAATGTTTAAAGATAAAAATTAATGCAGCTACTCTAGGGGCAGAGAGAGAAGTCAGGGAACTGGCAGCTCAAATCCCATTACCTGTGGTTATCTTTGCAAGCAGTCAGAGCCTCTGACCTAGGTCCTTTCACATCTGCTTCAGCTCATGGTGGAGATGCTTAACCCTTACAAACAGGCATTGAAGAGGAAACTTCTTGAGGGTTTGCAGCTTTCCTCCTGTTCAGCCATCTTCACTGCAATATCAGCATCTAACACCACATTATTCCCCAAGGAAAATAGAGGGAATGTTTGCCAGAAATAACCTGGGAGTGCTGCTGGGTGAGAGCTGGCCCTGCTCTGGTTGTGTGTGCTGGGACCCAGAACCCCCCTGTGCTGGGCTGAGCCCCCAGAGTGTGGGCAGCAGGGGAGGGGAAGGGGTCAGCTGAGACCCCCTACCCTGCAGAGCTCCTCCAGCCCTGGGATCCCAGCACAGGGAGGACAGGGAGCTGCTGGAGCCAGAGCAGGGACACCAAGGGGATCAGAGGGATGGAGCAGCTCTGCTGGGAGGAAAGGATGAGGGAATTGGGATTATTCAGCCTGGAGAGGAGAAGGCTTTGGGATGATCTCACTGTGGCCTTCCAGTGCCTGAAGGAGCCACAGGAAAGATGGAGAGAGACTCTTGACAAGAGCCTGGAGTGACAGGACAAGGGGCAATGGCTTCACACTGACAGAGAGCAGGTTTAGATTGGATATTGGGAAAAAACTATTCCCTGTGAGGGTGGTGAGGCCCTAGCACAGGTTTCCCAGAGCAGCTGTGGCTGCCCCATCCCTGGCAGTGTCCAAGGCCAGGCTGGATGGGGCTCTGATCTAATGGAAGGTGTCCCTGCCCATGGCAGGGGATTCAGAAATGGATGATCTTTAAAGTCCCTTCCAACCCAGTCATTCTATGATTTTATGATTCCTATCCCTCCTGTCCCAGCCTTCAAATCCCATCAGATTTTCAGATTCCTACAAGCTTCTCCTTTGGGACAGCAGTGCCCCAAACTGCTGATACCCAGTTTGCAGTGGAAGTGCAGCAGTGACCTGGGGCTGCTGACTGGGCAGGGATCACGAAGGGTGTCTGAAAACATTCCCTGAGATGGAGGCTCTGCTCCATTCCCCTGTGACCTGATGTCCTGGTTTGGAAGGACAGGTGTCTGCCAATAAAGGCAGGAGCTTCTCTTTGAAATGGAGAATGTAAACTCCCTCCCTCCAAATTATTATTATAATTTTGAAATTAAGGGGCTCTCAGGCAAAGATATGGGAATTAGGAAGAGCAGTTCTTTACTACGAAAATTAAAATAGAAATACAGCATTACAAAGAACAATCCCAAAACACTGACAGAATCAGAATACAACCTGACACCCTGTCAGTCAGTCAGGGTGTTGGCTAGCAGTCCCATTAAATGGTGGCTGCATCCTCCTGCAGTGGCAGATGTGGTTCAGCTGGAGCAGTGCTCCTGTAGAAGGTTCAGCTTTTCTCTGAAGGTCCAGGGATGATGTGGAAAGGTCCAGCTTTCCTCTGGAATCCAGTGGAAAGAAGGTACCTTGCTGTCCCAAATCTCAGTTTTTATCTAGGTAGGAAAGGCTTGGCTCCTCCCCCTGGCTGGAGCATCTCCCAATGGGATGATGTAATTTTATCAGTCACACAGTGGGACTCAATGGCCCAGCAGCAGATGATATCTTCCTGGAGGGAGGATGGGTTGAGGAAAAGATAAAGATGATTGCCCCAGCTGTTTTTAAAGATGGCCCATTAGCAGATGATATGTGCCACGGAGATAAGGGTCACTGCCCCACCCGGCTTTAACAGATGGTGATGGAATGCACATTTCTGGCCACATCCTAGATTGCAAGCCAAGACAGCTGAGTGGGTTCAGCTCCTGCTGGAACAGCTCTGCTGCTCAGCGGTGTAGACAGAGCCCACAGCCCCTCTGAGCTGGCACAGACTGTGGGCTAGACAGTGCAGAGAGTTGGTGTGCACAGACAGCCTGGCTGCTCCGCTCCTGGGTCACCACGGGGCTCCTGGGGTCACTGTGCAGATGTGGGTGGGGATGTGAGTGTGCTCCCAGCTGCCATTCCCTCTGAGGAGAGGCAGCCTCATTCATCTGGAGCTCTGAATAAATTCCCTGCTAACCTCCCAGCCATCTGCCATAGCAGTTGTACCTTCGGAGGCAGCCAACCAGCTCAGCTGCCAGCAGCACGAAGCACAGCTGGTGCCTTCTTAGAGCATGGGGGCTGCTGCCAGCAGAACTTGGTGTCAGGCAGTTTTCCTGGGGGCTTCCAAATGGTTGTTCTTTGTCCAGTGCCATGAAATGTAAGAAGAGTGTGAGACACCTACGATGCAATGCAAACCTAGGCAAAACCCCCCTGGTTTGATTACAAATGTGAGCCTCAGGTTAGCTTCACAAAAGTTCAAAGGTCTCTGGTGAACTTGAGATGGGCCTTTTGAGAATCAGAACTGATTGCTGGGAATTTTAGAGCCCTGAGGAACCCTTTGAGGTCAAGATATGAGTGAGGAGGCAACAGACAAAGGGACAGGTTGGTGCAAGAGGCAGTGACTCTGTTTGGGAGGGCTGAGAGCCCAGTCAGCAGCCCCAGGTCACTGCTGCACTTCCACTGCAAACTGGGTATCAGCAGTTTGGAGCACTGCTGTCCCAAAGGAGTGGCTTGTTTGAGGAATCTGAAAATCTGATGGGATTTGAAGGGCTGGGACAGGAGGGATGGGAATAATTAAATCACAGAATGGCTGGGTGGGAAGAGACCTAAAAGATCATCCATTTCCAAATCCCCTTCCTTGGGCAGGGACAGCTTCCACTATCCCAGGTTGCTCAGAGCCCCATCCAGCCTGGCCTTGGACTCCTTGCTGCAGGATGCTGTGGATGGTAGCTGTTTACAAGGGTTCAGCTGGTCAAACTCATGGAAGAAAAATCCCTTGAAGGTTTATATTTGAAAAATTCCACCAACTTGTGAAGCTTCTGGACATTTCCTGGGTTGAGGGAATGGACTCAGTGCAAGAACAGCTCAAAGATCATTCTTGTGCACTGCATTATTTCCTTGACCAGCACTCAGGGTTCAAAGGTGCACAAGTATTTACAATCTCAACTTTTAGTGAAATAAGGGAGTTAAAGTTTCTATGCTTTTGTGATTCTGCAGAAGGGTGGCTCACCACCTCCCACGGAGACTTTTGCTCAGTCTTCCCATGACATTCACACAAGTGGCTGATGGAGGAGGTGCTCCACATGTGTCCATGGTCTGTAAAATCAAATGTTCAAAGGCACAGCTGAGCTAGTACAGCCCAAAGAACAAATCAATGTGGTTGAAGAGCAGGAATTGTTCTCTTGGGCAGTGCTGTCTACAGCAGGAAGTGCAGAAGAGACTTAAGCACCCATGAAAAGATGAAATTCAGACATCATCCCTCACATTTGCGAGGGGATCAGAGCATGACATGGGCACAAATGCTACATTGAACTGATGTGAGATCATCCTCTGTGAGGGTGCTGGGAGGCCCTGGCACAGGTTTCCCAGGAGAAGCTGTGGCTGCCCCATCCCTGGCAGTGTTCCAGGCCAGGCTGGATGGGGCTCTGAGCAGCCTGGGATAGTGGAAGGTGTCCCTGCCCATGGCAGGGGGTTGGAGCCACATCATCCTCAATGTCCCTTCCAAGCCAGGCCATTCTGTGATTTCTATGGAGCCACCAGGGATAAATCTTGCTTCCCTTGCAGACAAATGTTCCCCCACATCAACTACTTTGACTGACATGAGTGGAGCAGTGCCAGCTTACACCAGCAGTACATCTGCTCCCACATCTTTACATAACTGTTCCTGAATTTTTTTGCCTTTTTTTTCCCCTCCCAACAGGTAAAAAGAAGCTGTGATTATGCTACATTCATTCGAGAAATTCCACCAAAATTGATGATACCATGATGATTATTGCCAATATTTGCTGCTGTTCATATTTTAAGCCCTTTGAACCTTTCCCCGTGTTTCTTTCAGAGCTGATCTGTTAAATTCATTCCCAATATAAAAGGCAAGGGGAAAAAAAAGCTTTGTAGAAACATTAAACATGCTGCAAGACTTGGGCCAAACCTGATTTACAGTCACTCTAGATGATCTAATAATGTACAGATCAGGTTCATGCAGCAGTGAGCAATTTGACGGTCAGACCAACAGTGTTTCAGAAAAGGGGAAAGCCACAAGGCAAGCAAAATGATGCTCTGTGGAAATTAAACACTTCACAATGGGGCTCTGCTTGCAAAACTGTTTTTCACCCTCAACATTAAAGTTTATCTGTTCTAAAGCATCACCTACAGTAAATGCCAGGCACGTTTACTATAGGCACAGTGTTGACATCACCCTAGAGAAAATAACAATGGTTTGGCAGCCTGCAAAGTCTTTTTAAAAATAGACTGTGAAGCCCCTGAGAAAACGACAGGCTCTAAAAATAGGACCAGAGCTGAGGAAGGCCAACAGAAAAAAAAAAAAAAAAAAAAAAAAGAGGAGAAAAAAAAAAGCTTTCCTAATGCTAAAGCTCAGGGTCAGCTGCAAAGTGTGGGTTCCTTCAAGGACACACAGTGAATGCATTGCAGTGCTCTGCAATGAATGAAAGCTCCCTCTCTGAGATTTTCCTGTGCTGCACTGGTCTCTCAATGAGGGGGGAAGAAGGAAAAGCAGAATTTTAGCAAATTCAAGTAGGTACAATCTAGGGTTTCCCCTCCTTCCTACCCCGACCAGCCTTTGATAAAAATATCTCCCAGAAGTGGTGTGGACCTACCTTTGCTTCTCCCTCCACACACCCCTCCCTCTGTTCTCCAGTGCCAGTGTTCCTTCTCACAGAAAAACAGATTTTGTGAGCATGTCTTTGCTGCACTGGCACAGAGACAGACCTCAGGAGGCTAAGAAAATCATTGTAATAACCCAAATAATTGCAACCAAGTGTCCCAGATTCCCAGAATGTTGGTTATTCTTGATGCAGCAAGCTGGACATCCAATTTTCAATTTTCATGCCCAAGTATCAGGATAAGGCATGAGGCTTCTGCAGTTTAGACCCTCATTTTGGCCCACAACACTGGTAAATTTTAGTATCATTCTCTCATAGTTATGAAATAAAACCAGAGCCCTCCAGTGGCCAAAAGCACACCAGTAACCTTGCTGGAGGCTGACCAGAGATGGACTGCAAGTTATCTGCCCTACTTTAACTTGGCACCAGCCCACAAGCAGTTTGGGTAGAGTCTGGACAGCTGCAGTCAGTGGGATGTACTGGGACAGACATGTGAGCAGTGTGGGATCCCATGGGGTTAAAAATCCTGGCATCACTAGTGGAGAAGACACCAGTGGAAACAGGGAGCCAGTTAAGATGGCCATGGTCACTTGCTGGGAATAATCTGATTTCCCTTAGAGAGTGGCAGGGGAGGAAGGGACCAGCCTGAGGTTTTGACAGGAGTGCAATGGAAAGACAAGCCACTGGCACAGCCATGGGTCAGGCACCCCAGAAATGCCACCTTAGAGGGCAGCTGTGAAGCCCCAAGGAATTCTCTTCCTGTAAGGCAGGCACCAAATTCAGCCAAATGAGGTTGTGCCTGTGCTATAGGCAGCTGCCTTACAAAGAACTGCTCGGTGGAGATGTTTTGTTTGCTTGGTCAGGTGCCTAACTGCACTTCTTTCTTCAGTTCTGTGTTATTTACCAAGGAGGGGATTCAGCAGAAGCTGAGCCTTGTGTGTGTGATTCCAAGTCTCAGGGTTCTCCTAATGGTGGATCCCGAAGGTGTGACAGCACTTTTCTTTTGGGATTATACTATTCCTATGCCAGATGCTCTCTGTTTCAAAAGAAAGCAAGTTTTCTTACCTAAGGTTTCCTTCCTTTAACTTTGATCAGGCCCAGTTTTGATTTTTTCCCCCCAAAACCACAAGGAGATTGGATTACCTCTGGAGCCATGGATGTGCCATGCAGTCTCCTGGCTGTCAGTGCCCTCCTCACAGGGTGGGTACACTCTAAGCAGCAGATCCAGGCTGCTCTGGGTTTCTCCAGCTGAGGAGTGCCATGGCAGAGTCCTCTCTCACAGGCTGCATAAACCTCAACCCAAGCTCTCCTTGCTCCTGGGACAAACCCTCCAGAGGAACAGAAAACTTCACCAAGTGTGGAGCAGTTTTCCCCTACAAGGTTCCAGTCCCATTTCCCTGCCCACTCCTAGATGCTGACAGTGAAGGAGTGCTCCATTCCACAGAGCTTCCAGACACCAGGATGGTATTCCTGGCTGGTACAGTGGGCTGGCACTTTTTGATGCCAGGGAGAAGATTAACCCTTTAGCCCTTTGTTAGATATTCTCTCATGGACCTTCAAAATCAAGTTGAATGCAGAGATGCCATTAACAAAAACCAAAAAACAACAAAACAAAAAAACAACCCAGGACATAAGAATTATGAGCTGAATTATTCTGCAGAAGCCCCAGTATAATTAAAATGGAGGAAACAATGGAAAATAAGGGGGAAACCTCTAGAAATGCAGTTTGCAGAGTTATGAGCCTGGTATGGCTTCCTACAAATGAAAACTCAAGAGCCAGGAGAAGGTTAGTAAGAAAATTCACTTCTCCATTTCCATGTTTTTTCTTCTTTCCCACCACAGGTGTCTCAATCTTCAGACATCAGTGAGCACAATTAAGGACTTTTTTCCCACAACAGCCCTACCCACAAATGTCATTAAAATTATCACTTCTATTCTGGGAGGGCTACCACAAAAAGAAAAAGAATATATTTTTCACTCTGCCACTCATCAGCAGAATGAAAGGGGTGTCTGCAGTTGGAAGAACTCAAGGAAGCATCTGGCACAGTTCATAAGACAAAAGGAGAAGATCAAACAGATGAGAAAGAAAAAGGAATGGTGGAAGAAATTTTGAAAGATTACAAAGGTACAGCTGGAGAAATTTCCAATTGATGAAAAAGCACCCCAATGGCCTAGAAAAAAGGTGTTCAGGTATGCTATATACTGTTTTGAGATCAAGATAACAGGGAGGAAAAATGACCACAGTTTACCAAGTGAGCAATTAAAGTGTCTTTAGATACTTTAAAACAAACTGTCTCCATGCAAACTGGAGATACTCTGGTTTTATGTGACAGAATTTACTGCAGTCTGAGACAATAAATCAATGTTTTAAAAAGAACAGCTTGCTCACCATGCATGGAGCCAATCAACCCAGCTTAATGACTTGCAGGACACGAGCTCTAGAGACTCCTGGCTGCATTATTCAACACTGATATACAGCCCTCAGAAGAGCAGAAACAGGTCCTCATGCCAGCAGCATACAGATGATATCCAGGTGGGCAGGTACCACGATAGTCAGGAGATCCTGCTCACCAGGATGAAGGAAAAAGAGTGTCTGACCTTGGTTGGCAAGGAAGGCCACAATAATTCATAATCACAGTATCATGGAATGGTTTGGGTTGGAAGGGACCTTAAAGATCATCCAGTTCCAGCCCCTGCCATGGGCAGGGACACCTTCCACTAGCCCAGGTTGCTCAGAGCCCCATCCAGCCTGGCCTGGAACACTGCCAGGGATGGGAGCAGCCACAGCTGCTCTTGGGAAACCTGTGCCAGGGTCTCAGCACCCTCACAGGGAACAATTCCTTCCCAATATCCAATCTAACCCTGCTCTGTGTCAGTGTGAAGCCATTCCCCTTGTCCTGTAACTCCAGGTCCTTGTCAAGAGTCTCTCTCCATCTTTCCTGTGGTTCCCTTCAGGCACTGGAAGGTCACAGTGAGGTCACCCCAAAGCTTTTCCTCTCCAGGCTGAACAATCCCAATTCCCTCAGCCTTCCCTCCCAGCAGAGCTGCTCCATCCCTCTGATCCCTTGGTGTCCCCTGGCTCCAGCAGCTCCATCCCAGAGCACAGCCTTTTGGCCTGGGATCCTTTTGCTGCATTCCTGACCACCCCATGTGAACAAAAAAATTATCTCCAGTCACTGGAAGGAATTGTTTGGAGATATTTTTTGCTGGCATGTATCCCATTCTCACTACTGCAGTCTTTAAAGGGAAGACACAGATTGGAAAGGCTGGTCTAGAATGAATCCTGGACATTGGTCCTGCATGTGTTGGATGGGAATGCTGGAGAGTGACTTTACTAAGACAGAGCTTTGCCATGGGTCTTAAGAGGAGTACAAATTCTTTGATTAGCAGCAAAGAGCTCTGTGTTGCTCTAACTGCCAGATTAAGCACCTTTGTCAGCTTAACCATCCCCAAAAGATGCAAATCAGACTGTAGCAGGATAACCATCCCCATCACAGTCCTCCAGAGCTGAGACCCTGCTGAGCAGGGAATGTTACTAGAGGTCAGAGAGGAATTTTTTCCCTGCACCCACCCCAAAAGGAGGATTTGCTGTCAGGCTCTGCAGCAGCACTGCTGGTGTGTTTGATGTAGCCAAGC
The DNA here is from genome assembly GCA_034336665.1 of Luscinia megarhynchos. Lineage (NCBI taxonomy): Eukaryota > Metazoa > Chordata > Aves > Passeriformes > Muscicapidae > Luscinia > Luscinia megarhynchos. The sequence goes on along the minus strand of CM067564.1, from coordinate 8,611,301 downwards.
TTGGCCAAGATAAGAAAATGCTTTAAGCCCTGCTTGGCCTGACTTTTGGAGTCAGATAGCAGTGGTTTCTTGTTAGTTCCTTGAGAAGCTCATCACAGCATTGGACTCTGCCCTGTCTGAAATGGTTTGATTTTTCTGGAGGAGTTAAACCACACCTGGATCCCCATGTAAGGCCCCCACTGCAATTCACCTCAGAAGTGAGTCCTGCAGTGAATGTTGCTCTGCTCCCTCTGACTCTGCAATGTTAACTGCAATCAAAACCACATCTGGCTTGCACCAGATCCCAGCTATGCAACCAGAACAAAAATCTAGACATGTCCCACCAGCCCCTTCTCTAACCTCCCTATAAGTCCTTTTCTCTCCCATACCAGTTTTCCAGCCTCTCTCACAACAGGATGTGGCTGCTCCACAGTTTCACCTCCCAGGAACCAGGCACTTTCTGATGCAGAGAAAGCTGCAGCTTTTACATGCAGGCAGCTCATCAGCTCTTGCTGTCACTCACTGCTTCAATTTTTGGGCACATGATTCTATTCACTGAACTCCCACTGAAACCTAAAAGAAAGATTTGAGATGTGCCTAAACATCTACTCCCTTTATTCCTCTCAAAGATGTTTCCTTCTCCTAGCAATTGATTTCCAGAGAAGCAGGGATTAAGAAGCTGTTTCTTACAAGCTGGCAACAGTTTGAGTATCCTCTAGTGGCACAAAATGGGATTTCAGTCACTAAAACCTGTGTGTCTGTAAGATCTCCCACCCCTCCCATGCCAGCAAATATCCTCCATCCCCTGAATCTGTTTTGCTGTTCCCCCACAATCCCAAATTAGGCACAACTTCAGCTGTGGTAGCCACAAAAAAAAGAAAAAAAAAGAATTTTTGGCACCAGGTATGTTAAGACATGAAGGCTATGTGCTCTCTTGCACAGTATAACACTACTGTCAATATTTTATTTTTATTTTATGCATACCACCAAGATCAACAGTAATTTTAAAAAAATCTATGATGCCATGTGATAGAATACTTCCAATTTGAAAAAAAAAAAAAAAAAAGGATTTTTTAGCTTTCTTTCAGAGAAACTTTAAGTGTCATTGCTCTGCCATGAGAAGCTTGGTGACAAATCATAGTGGCACATCTCCTGGCTCTCTGCAGTTCTGTGCACTTCACACATGGGGAGCATTCCTGCATTTCTTTGTCCACAGAGAGCTTTCAGTCACCCAAAAGCATCTGCTTTAGAGTTGGCAAAGTCAGCTCTGTAATAACCCAGGTTCCAGAGGCTGAGTGGAAAAGGATAACCTTTCTTTAGCTCTTTTTTTTTGTGTCATGCTGTAACCTTTAAATTGGAACAGCACCTCTGCTATCAAATTCGACAGGAGATTTCATACCATTTTTTTTTATGAGCCTCATTATCTGGGGAGTACATCTGCTATCAATTTTAAAGCCAGGAAAGATTGCTATGATCATGCATTGTACTTAGAAAATGGAACAGTGGAATCTCAGCCTGCTGGCAGAGCAGCTCTGTAATGCAGGTAACACTCCTCTCACTGTCAGCCTTGCACCTTCCCTGTCCTCTAAACATGCAGATTAAAATCCACAAATTAAAATCCACTCCTCTCTGTTAAAACTGGCTGGATGGCCAGGCCCAGGAGGTGGTGGTGAATGGAGTTACATCCAGGTGGTGGCCAGTACACCCAGGGCTCACTGTTGGGGCCAGCCCTCTTTAAATGACACCCTGGACAAGGGGATCGAGGGCACAGCTGGGGACAGCAGCTGGACATGAGCCCAGCTGTGCCAGGGGGCAGGAGGCCAATGGCACCTGGGCTGTGCAGCCATGGGGTGGCAGCAGGGCCAGGCAGGGACTGTCCCCTGTGCTGGCACTGCTGGGGCCACTGCTCAGAGCCTGGGGCACTGCTGGGAACCTCAGCACAGGAAAGACACTGAGGGGCTGCAGCGTGTCCAGGGAAGGGAACGGAGCTGGGGAAGGGCTGGAGCAGCAGGAGGGCTGAGGGAGCTGGGAAAGGGGCTCAGCCTGGAGAAAAGGAGGCTCAGGGGAACCTTCTGGCTCTGCACAGCTCCTGACAGGAGGGGACAGCTGGGGGGTCAAGCTCTGCTCCAGGGAACAGGGACAGGATGGGAGCAAACAGCCTCAAGCTGTGCCAGGGAGAGGCTCAGGCTGGACATCAGGAGGAATTTTGCCATGGAAAGGGTGCTCAGGCACTGGAAGGGGCTGCTCAGGGAGGTTTGGAGTCCCCGTCCCTGGAGGTGTCCAAGAAATGACAGGAGGTGGCACTCAGTGCTCTGGGCTGGATGACAGAGTGGTATTTGGTCACAGATTGGACTCAATGATCCTAAAGTTTTTTCCAGCCTGAATGATTGTGCTATTCAATGATTCTGTGATTTTAAGTTACCCTAATGGAATAACCTCGGCAGGCAAACACCCCACAACTCGAACTGTCCTAGAGGCAGAATCTGTAGGGGCAGGTATTCACACACCTGAAACACCACTGCAGAGGGAAAAAAACCAAAAACCAAAAAAAGCAAAAAAAGCAAAAAACAAAAAACCAAAAAACCCAAAACAACCAAAAAAAAACACCCAAAAAACCCCCCAAAACAACAACAACAACAACAACAAAAAAAAACAAAACAAAAACAAAAACAAAAAAACCCCCACCAAATCAGGCATTGGAACAGCGTTTTCCAATTGATTCCTCTTTCCTGAATGGATCCCGCGCCCTCTGCTGGAGCGCTGCTCAGCCCAGCCCAGCCCGGGCGGAGAGAACGGGATGCAGGTGTGCCCTGGGAAGGTCAGAGCTGGGAGCAGGCACGGGCCAGCGAGGAGGGAGAGCTCAAGGGATGTAACCAATGTAAAGGCTATTCCTGAGCGGGAAAAGGAAGCACTACAAATAGGTGATGAGTGGGGGATCCTGCTCCCTACAAAGTGCCAGAGTGGGATGGATGGACAAAGGGGTTTGGGGCTGTCCCAGCTCGCTTCGTAGCAAACACCAGACCCCAAAATTTGGACACTACAGCAGAGCAGAATTTGGAATGTCAGTCCAGGTTTAATGAATGGAATGTCAGGTTTACTGAAAACTTCATCGGAAATCTCTGGCATGCCTGAGAATGGTGCCAATCTTTTCTCCAAGCACAGGTCAAATCAGTGGCATGGATGAAGGGCACAGCTCCGGGGAGGGTTTCACCTCCACCTGTGCTGCTCAACTCACTGCAGCCCCTTTCCCAGGAAGTTCCATGGTCTCCTCTGATGTCCCAACAAGAACACTGGGCAGCAGATGTAAGGCAAGCTATGCTTGCAAACTCCTCCAGGCCCCTGGTTTCAGGGGTACTCAGAGGAGGAGCAGGTCAGCAGATGCTGGAATGGCTATCCCCACTCCTGGGGATGCACAGGGCAAAGAGAACACTGAGACTCACTTTGCAGCACAGTGTATTTGTACCTCTGACACCTGCTGCTGCCTCCAGTCTGGAATTGCAGCTTGCTCAGGGGGTGCAAGGGGTGGTATGGATGAACAGCCCTGGGAGCTTTCTTCAGGTTTGATTCCTACATGGACATATAAAGGAAAGTCAGGACTGTATTGGGTGTGCAGAGCAACCAGAAGACACAAAGTGGGCAGCTGCAGGAGGCAAACAGCACCTGGCTGATTTGGAAGAAGCTACAGCTACACATACCTATATAACAAGTATAGGATAGGAAGTGACTTCCTGAAACACAGTATCAGAACATGCTGGAAAGGGTGAATTTTTCTAAAAAATAAACAAGGAAATTATTCCCCTATGGCTATGCAAATCACTGCTCAGGAAATGGCCTGGGCTGTGGGGAGCTGTTAATGGGCACAAAATTGAGACCCAAGCAGTTTTGTCTGCTCCACTCAAAGGCAAACACAGCAGCCACACTGGCTTGGATTGGTCTGGGGGATGGAATATCATTTCCCCCCTGGCAAAGAGAGTGTGGAGTGCAGACCTGATGGTTTCATCAAGAACCTTACCACAGAAATTTGGCCAGGTCACAAAGTCAAATAGACACAGGGCTGTCACATTTCTCTGGTGAGAACTTCACCTCTTCCTTAATTAATGAGTTTCTCACTCTTGTGACTACTTGCTCCTTTTCCAGGAGTGGGTGTCTGCTGCCTGCAATAAATTTGAAAATTAGGGGTGGACTCTACACAGTGTAGCCAAAGTCCATCAAGCTATGGTCCAAGACTCTTTAAGGGTCTGTGGACAAGTTTTAAAGGAGTCCAAAAAAGTCACTAAGAAAAAATAATTGCTTGTCAGCAAGCTGGTATTTACTGTACTGCTATTCTCATCCCTAGCAACAATATTTACAGCATCTGCAAATAAAAGACTGGGAAACAGTTATTTTATTCCATCAGAGCTTGGGAAAGGTCAGATCTAGATCTCTCCAAAGGGTGACAACTATATAACACCAGTTTATACCATTTACTGTAGAAGCTGAATGATTTGGGTCTAGACATAAGTTTCCTGTTTCTGCCAATCTTCTGCACGAATGTTAAAGTCTGAAGAATGACCACAAGCAGAAGCTCACTGTTTCCCATTTTTAATCATGCCAGGATCTTCTCTTTTAATCCCATGACTGGACATTTCCCTCTAAAACCTTCTGACCTAACCAAAGAGACTCGCTATTACCACTTTGCTTGTTTATTCCTCCAAAGAAATCAGTGTCCCAAAGCAAAACCTTCCACAGCAGAAATTATGGTGACTTTTATGAAGGACATTTTTTGTATTTATCAGGCATTCATTGACTCAATTCCTTGTTATACAATTAATTGTCCTCCTACAGAAGTTAAATTCACCAGACTGCAGTACCTTAGATACACCTGTGGAAACTGTTTTAAAGGAAGTCACCACCTTTGTTACTCTGCAGACTTCAGGCAACAATGGAGGATTAAGTGCATGAAGTGCCTTAAGTAATTCTATTATTTCCCTTGAAAGTCATGAGTGAGTATCACTCAGTTTTGATGAACTGTCAGCATTCAATCTGTCTGCAACACAGTTTCTGCCACAGTTATTTAATAGAAGAGATGCTACTCTGTCTTTGATTTCATTTCTTCTAATTCAATGACTCTCCAAATTGTATTCTCTACTGGGATTGCTAATTCACTTCTAGGAAAATAATTTTAACAGACCAATTATGACAGCAAATATGAATGCTGCACTCAAAATTAATACATTTATACTCCTCCCTGCTGCTCCTTCTTCCTGACATTTCTTTCATACATGTATTGCCATCAATGCAGTTTAATACTCTGTGGCCCTTATGGCAAATGCAGCTCAACTGGTCAGCCTTGCACAGCTTATGCCTTCATAATTCACCCTCTAAAAGACCTTCTCCCAAACTTACCCTAAGCCTGATTGGTGGAAAAAAAACACCCTCTTTATCTTATCTGCAGTAAGTCAGACTGAAGAGGGTGTCACAGAATTTAGCACCATGAAGGGACTGAGAAAATTCAGATTCCTGGGGCTCACAGACACAGCCCTGGAGTGGTCTCACCTTTTGCTGGGGCTCCCTAAATGCCAGGTGTCAGAAGGAAGCCTGTAATGAGTATTTACAAGAGTGGAGGTCAGAGCTGTGCTCACAGCCTGACCAGAAATGCCTTTATCTCCATCACCCATTTACTGAGGAGTGACCACCTGCAGCAGCCTGAGGCTCCTCCCTTCAGATCTTTGCTACCTGCTCGATAAAAAAGACATTTTCATAGGATTTTTTTTTAAATAAAAGCCTTTTGAGTTTTACTTGGTAAATGCAAAAGGGACAGAGGTGGTGGTGATAGGAAGATAAAGGGGTTTGCATCATTTTAACCCAAATCAATTAATTTTCTGGGGGTGAAAAGAAGATTTATGTGGTATTGCCTGGACATTATACATCCACCTATCGAATGTTTTGGCAGTTGTGAGCAATCTCAATTCTAGACACACTGCTGCAGGCTTGCAGTGATGGGGCCTGTAACGATGGGATCCAAAACACAGCTCCTCTGTGGCATTTGTGCCACTCACTTTAATGCAATATGGTTTGGGACAGCAACTCCCCTCCAGAAGGGGGAGCCAAGAGTCATCTGGGCTGGATGAGGAAGGGAAAGAGATGAAGTAAAGTAAGAAAATGTGGTTTGAAACGTGGCAGCTGAGAGAACAAAAGGTTTTGTAAAACAAACAAAAGATGTGGATTTACTCAAAGGTGCAAATGTGTCCAGGGCTCAAGGACAGAGATAGGGAGGGCTTTGGGTGAGTGGCAGGGAGCAGACAAGCACATGTCAACATCCACCTCTGAGGAAGGTGAAATTCTGCAAGAGGACGTGGACTGTCCTAAAAAAGCTGTATTAACTCCACATCAAACATTTCATACCAACACAGAAAAGTTCAAGAGGGCAACCAGCCATTTTGACATAAAAAACCCCCACACAACACTTTAAAAAATACTGATTTTATTCATGTCTAGCCTATTCAACAGTGGATCACACTGGTAGGAACAACCACAAATATCGAGTTACAAGGTTTCACCAGGTTCTCGCCTGTGCAACGCTGGATTTGAGTCAAGCACATTTTATGGCACCAGCACTAATGACAATGATTGCTGTCCCAAGCTCACTCGAGTCCCATCTCCCTGGTGCCCTCCCAAGCCCAATAACCTCATCTCCCACTGTCTGGGGGATTGTCTGCAGAGAATTTGTGTTCTCAAAGCCTGAGTGCAGCAAACATCCTGGAGCACATACTCCAGCTAAAAATTCCCTACACCTCATGTTCTTTATTTGAAAGGCTTCATGTTTTCAGTGGAACAAGCAAACAAAAGAAGTCCCCACCATCAACAATTTCTCAGAAATGCTGGACCTGACCTGAATAAATGAGCTCCAGTAAGGGAGCTGGAATTACTGATCTCACCACATGATCTGGCCTGCAAATTCCAGCTGTTTTCCTTGGAATGATGCATCAGAGCAAGGTTTCACACCAAAAGCAAAGCACCCCTGCCAATATCATCCCTTGCTGATGGTGTGGGCACACAGTATGGCCCAAGGTTTCTGCCCCATGGATTTCCCCAGGATATTCACACTTCTCCAAAGGTAGCCTGCACCTACACTGACTCTGAAGACAATTGTCCCTGCAGGAAGGGTTCATGGCAGCTCTGGTCACTCATGGTCAGCCACATGGCCTTGACACACAGATCAGGATAAAGGGCTCAGAGTGCTCTCACAGCTGGCCTGCACTGAGAGACAGAGCAGGTCCCTTGGGATTGTGGAGTGCCTTTTGCCTCCCAAGGGCTGCAGGCTCACAACCAGGACTACTCAGAAGAGCTGCACCAGAAGCAGCCTGCCTCTGGCAGCTCAGGGTTTGTCTAAGCCCAGCCCTGTGGGAGCCACAGGTAGTCAGGAAGCTCCTCAGAGAGCCAGACCCTCAGCCAGCAGCCACAGGGAGATACTGCAGTCCCAGAGCTGCCAAACCAATGCCTCCTACCTCTTTTCCCTCACACACTGACACTGAAAAGTGCCAGACAGGCTAAAAGCCACTCAGGAAGTTATAGAGGGTGCTCCTGATAAACAGTTCTAGGGAAGCTGGATGCCCTGCATCCATCAAACTATCTTCTGAAAATCTCAGCTGTCACATTTAACTCCACTCTTCCCCTCAGGTTCTCCCTTTGTAAAATCAATTCTTCCTGCCCCCTTCCCACTCTCCTGTGCTGAGAGCTGGCAACACACACAAGCTGGAGCCACACGTGGTCATGGAAATTGGGCTGCATGGCTGACCTTTGCTGCTGCCAAAGGGAGGGAATTCCAGGCCAGAGCATCCCTCTCTGCCCTTCACTTTGCAGAGCTAATTGGGTTTTCCATCACTTTCAGCACAGCACAGCAAGGACTTGAGCTTGAAAAGCATCAGAGGTTTTTATCACAACGGTGCAATGGGAGAAGACTTCAGAGCATTTTCTGGGAGCACCACGTACAATTACATTACAACTGCAGAATTGTCTGGCTCCTGTGTCTCCTAAGTCACACAATAGACTACAGACTGTGCTATTTCAGTGAAATTCTCTACAACCACTGAAAATAAGTCACTAACTCCATTAGAGCAGGCAAAGGACTCACGTGTCACAACTGACTGTACAGATGCTAAAGCCAGATGCTTTGTAGGTGAATGAGAAACACCTCTGGCTTGTGCCCATCCCTCAGGTAGCAGATATTTGGCATGAACAGGATGATTACTACTGTAGAGCTATATGTGGCATCTACCTTTTAATCCAAGTTATGAAAGCACAGCTTTGAAAAGCACAGTAATCCAAGGCCAAGAAGACAGGCAGACAAATGGACAGACTTCAGCCACTTCTTTGATTTTCCTCGAGAGAGAGCTCTTTGCTCTTTTAAGGGCTGACCTTATGCATTTGCCAGGTCTGGATTCTCCACTTGAAAAAAGGCTTAAAAGGAAGTTCCAACAGCAGGCTCTTCTGGAGGTGTCCTGGGTCAATCTCCAGCTTCCCACAGGACTCAGTGCTTGTCTGGGGCTTTTGAGGAACAGCTCATAAATCACTGCTATTCAGCCACTGGCAGTGGAATCTTGCTTTATTTAGTTTTCCCAGAAAGAAGAGGCATTGGAATCTTGTAGGGGATTCTCCCTGCTTCCTTCCTCCAGTCCCTGTTCACATCCAGTTTCAGTTTCGTGGAACTAAGAGTGTTGATCCCTTCAAAAGCAACAGCAACAAGAAAACCATAGAAGGAAAACAGTTTCCTGACCAAAAAGACTGTAACCCCTGCATAGAAACTCCACCAACTTTACAGGAAGAAGATTCAAAAACCTCTTTTGCAGCATCCTGACATGGCAGCCTTGCAGCATCCACAATCCAGCCTAGAAAGGAAAAACAAAAAGAAGTGTTGTGTTAAAAAAAAATGCACAAGAAAAAGGTGTCATTTTACATGGATCACAGTAAAGCCACAACAACCTAAGGGTTCATTTCTTCATGAGAATATTTGAAGGGGCTGAATTTGAAATCTATTGTCAGCTGCAGCTGGCTAAAATGGAAAGTGCTACATTTCTTTGCTTACCTTGATGCCTACTGGGACTGGCTTTGGGGCCAATTTTTCCTTGCAGCTCCTGGGAACTACACACCTGTCTTCTTGCATGAGATGAAATATGTTTATTAGAAGGTTGCAAAGTTTGTTAGGATGCACTGCTCTTCAAGGACAGGGACACAAGGTCTGATTCTTACTGTCACTGGAACTTTGGGAATTGCCAGGAGCCATTTTCATGGCATCTAATTTTAGGTCATTTAAAGACAGATCTGTAATGACAATTTGGCTTATAGCCCCTCCCTCTGTGCCAGGGGCAGAAAAGTCTATCAAACCAAACAAAGAGAATTTTAAATTTTAATTTAATTTTATTTTTAAATTAGATTTGAAACAACTTATGAGACATCAGAACAAAAAAAAGTTGGGTCTGCAAGAACTTTTCTTCCTTTAGGGACTTCTCCATTGTCACACTTTTGTGCAGTCCATTCCAGTTGCATCTCTGCTGGTGACTCATAAAACCTAAAGAGCTATTAATAAGTTATTAAAAGCATCAGCAGGAATTTGCACAAGAAAAGGAGGAGAACAACTGGAACAAATGAAGAACTGCAGCCCATGGGAAAGGCTCACACTGGGAAAGTTCCTGGAGGACTGACTCCCATGGGAGGGACCCCACACTGGACCACAGGAAGAGTGTGAGGGAGTCTTTAATGATATTTTCTGTCCCCTGTGCAGCTGAGGATGGAGAGTGACCGAGTGGCTTTAACCCACCACAGGTACATGGATAGGATATGATCTTAAATCCATCATTTCAGGGCTCCTGAGTGCTAAACAAAGCCCTCAGGGCCAGAATTAATTGTGGGAGCAGGGCTAGTAATAAACTTAAAGAAGTTCAGCTTGTGCCTGCCAAAATGCTGAGCAGCTCAAGCCTTGCACTGCAGAGTTTGCACTATTTATGTTTTCACACAGCACTTTCTAGCACAGCTCCCTTCCCCACTCAGTGCAGGGGTTTGAAAGCAGCTTGTTCCACTATGAAAACCATACCCTTTGCAGTCCCCCAGCTCCCACAGCTCCTGCTACTGCTTGGCAATGACTCAATTAGCCAGAAAAAGAAAAAGAACAGGCTGTGAAAAGTGTGGCAGTGTGAAAGCCCTGGGCCAGGAGGTTGTTTGTCACATTGCCAAAGCCCAAAGGAGGAGAAAGAAGTGGGAGAAACACCAGAGATGGGAGAAAGTCTGTGAAGTGAACAAGATTTGTCATGAGCTCTGCCTAGGTACTGAAAGGAAAAAATGCCACCAGCACAAAAAATATATAAATATGCATCCTCACATAAATATAAATATAAAAAATTATAAATATAAATATGAAAATAAACCAGCCCATTTGCACCTGCTCTTCAAAAAGTTTTCTAAGACAAATAAAAGCCAGGTCTACCAACAAAATGCACAACTTGCTTGCTTTGAGTTCACCACAATTGTGAGCAATCTCTGCTCTCCAGGCTAAATATGTGCTGATCTTCAAAGCAAAATTCCCTCAGCGAGTTTTCTTTCATGTCAAGCTTTTTCCTGTGGATTTATATGTTGGAGAAGAGAGTTTTCCACTCCAGGGATTACAGAGGATGAACAAATTGAGATGCTGAGGCCAGCTCACAGTTTTCAAGAGATTCAGAGCAGCAATAATTGAATCCCAGAGATTGTTTGGAGCTTGGTAAGGCAGAGACCCCATCAGACAATTCAAAGGCACAAAAATATATCTGCAGCACCTGCATTAACTGAACCTGTCCAAATCCCTGGATTTCCCAGCAGAGTGAGCAATCACAGTGGTGTTTGGTCTGATTCTAGTTTTAGTTTTACACTTAGGAATATGACATGGATCTTCCCCAAAGGTAGTAGAGATGTTCCACCAGGAAAGAGGAGAGGATGAGACTCTAAACAGTCAATATTTGATCCCCTTTAATCCATCATGTATATTAAAAATAATAAAAAAAAACCGCTTAGAAATTGTAATATATACTTTCTTAGAGCTTGTTCCTGACCTGCAGGGAGAAGATTCCTGCTCCTTTATGGTTTGTAAATTCATTTAGGAAAACGCTCTGGCAGCAAACTTGACTCCTCTTGAAGTGCTGAATGTTTAAGGTGTGTAATGTTATTTTCCCTGTTCAAAGCAAGGGTTGTGCAAAAGAAATGGTCCCAGTAAATAAAAAGGTAATTAATTTTATAAACAGGATTTTGAGTTTAGCATGAAAAATTGTCTTGAATTACCTGCAAACTGAAAAGCCCAAATCCAGATTTTTCTGGACAACCTTCTATCAGGTGTTCTAGAAACAAAGCATCTGCAGGGATCAAACACTGCAGCCTTAAGCAGATCTCTGCAAACACCTTAGAAAGTCTAACTGAGCTGTTTTATTCAGCTACAGCAGAATAAACAATCATTCAACACTCCAAATATTGGGAAAATATCCAACCAGTTGTAGCCAGCAAACCTCACATTCTGAATCTGTCCACTAAGTCAGGGTTTAGCCAGCACAGCAGAGCAGAGAGACACTGGCATGAAACCATCCAATATCAAATTTATGACACTGCTGGAAAGCACCATCAAAATAATGATTACTTACACTCTCACTGAGAAAGCAACAGGAAAGGTTTGGACTGGGCCAGAAGAGTGGCAGGTGGACCAAGGAAGATTTTTCTATCTTTATAAATACAAAAGCCATAGAGCACCTAAAAGGAATGGGCATGAAGGCAAATGTGAAGCAGAAGAGAAACAAAATACCAAAGTACTCCTTGAGTATGACTTACTCATTACTCAGTTATTGCTTAGTTACTTTTAAATACTATTTAAAGTACAAAACTAAACCAAGAATTTTCCATGTGGTGGGAATGACATTGGATGCTCACCTTGAAGTCTAAAGGGGCTGAGTTCCAGAAAGCAGAATGCAGATCTTGGACAGAAACAAAACCTACTACACTGCTGTTGTTTCCTACAAGCTGGACCTCATTTATATGTAGAGGGTTGCAGGGGGTTAATTTTGGACACCCATTTCTCTATCTTTTATTGTCCTTAATTTTGACAGCCTGACACTGATGCCTTGATTCATATTAAATAGCTCAACACTCCTCAGTGAAGTTTTCTGAGACACGAAAAATTGGATTATGCTCTGGAATGGGATCTAAACTCACAGAATCACAGAATAATGAGGTTGGAAGAGATCTCTAAGATCATCGAGTCCAACCTATGTCCTAACACCTCAACTCAGAGTCTAGAGCAAGTGCCATGTCCAGCCTTGTCTAAACACATCCAGAGATGATGATTCCACCACCTCTCTGGGAAGAGCATTCCAGTACTTTATTATTCTTTCAGTGAAAAATTTTTCCCTAACATCCAACCTATACCTTCCCTGACGTGGCTTGAGACTCACCTTTTCAACCCCATTTCAGACAACTTCTATATTTATGAATTGAAAACATGGAATCACATTCATGTTTAAAACCAAACTGCTGCCTCCTGCTACCATGCAAAGTCTTGGAATCCCCCTCAGTGGTGAGAGATGCAATCCCATTCAGGCTATATATGCAAGCAAGAAGATCTACAGACAGAAGCAACTTCTAGCAAGTTAACTGAGGATAATGTCAGGCTTTGAACGGGTATGGCAAAAATGTAGGGAAAGTTACTTTGAGTGTATGTAACTCCACTGAAGCAAATTTTGCTGGCTTTCATTAGGACAGACCCCTGTGGCAGCCAGGCTATCCCACAGTGCAGAGATAAGGGAGAGGTGATTGAGCAGACCAGCTCCAATGTATTTATAGTGCCCATCTTAAAGCAGAGAAGCAGAAAAGAGCAGTGGGATTGTGAAGTGAGCAGCTCTGCTCCTAACGAGGGGATGAACTCCTTCCAGTGTTTCTCTGTAGCAAAGCACACATCAAATCAGCTGGAAAAACCAAGTGGAAAAATCCAGCACAGCCTCCTGTGAGATTGGCTGTTTGACTGAGCAAATCAAAATATTCAGGGAAATCCCCAACACTGCAGCATCCTTCCTCAAATTAAACCCCCAGTTTAACCCCACACAGTGCTGGCCATATGCAGCTCACACTTCTCTCCCTGGGAGCCATCTGGGACTCCCTTGAGGAATCCTGATTTTCCAGCACATGCTGTGTTTCACCCTCACATTAAAAGGACATTGTTGGGTTTAATTGTGGAAAGACTACACTGACTTGCTCCAGAAAATGCATCTTGTGCCAAGTCCCACATCCATCCCCTAAATCCAACCCAAGGCTAAGTGTTTGTCCTCAGCTGCCACCAAAGCAGCTCCTTCAAAGCTAGCTCTGGAGACAAAAAAAACCACAGAAAATATTGAATTTCTCTACGTAAAAGGAAATGGATTAATAAATGCTGAGGCAGAGTGCTGCTTATTTGAGCAGAGTCTCGTGGCTGGGCTGGTTTTGGCTGGGGCAGGGTCAATTTCCTTCACAGGGGCTGTGTTTTGGGTTTGTGCTGAGCATGGGGATGATAATTCAGGGATGGTTTTGGCTGTGCTGATAGACACAACTGGTTTTCCTACTGTCATGCTGGCAGGGGGCAGGAGACAGCTGGGACAGGTGACCCAAGTGACCAAAGGGACACTCCAGACCTTAGAGCATCACCATCAGTGCATGGATGGGGGGAAGGAGATGGAAAGGGATGGATGGATGTTCAGGGTGATGGTGTTTGTCTTCCCATGTCACCCTTAGGGGTGTGCTCTCCTGGGGATGGCCAAGCCCTGGCAAGCAAGGAATTAATTCCTTATTTTGCTTTGCTAGCCTGCACAGCTCCTAATTCCCTATAAAACTGCCTTTATCCCAACCCAGGGGTTTTCCAGGTTTTACCCTTCCCATGCTGCCCCATATCCTGCTGGTGGGACTGAGAGAGCACCAGGGGGACCCGTGCAGGTGTCCCTTGTCCCATTCCTCGCTGGCCCACAGGATGGCACTGTGACATCCCACAAACTCCTCCAGCCTCTTGGTGCCACTTCCTCACAGCAACAGACAGGATTCATCCCAAAGTCACACTTTTCCCCCCCTGCAATTCAAATTTCCTTTGAATTTTCAGGCTTTTTTTGAATCCAGTTGAATTCCAAGGATCTCCCATGCTGGTCCATGTCTTTGCCCAGAAATATCACCTCTCTTTCTGTGGGCATTTTCCTGGAGCAAACATCAGTGATCTTCCCCCCCAGAAAAGGGAAAGCTACACACCAACCCTCCAGAAAAACTCTTGGGTTTTGCTGCTGAGAAATTGCATTCAGTAAACCCTAATTAATTAATTAAGATATTAGGGTGGAAAGGGTCTGGAGAGGCAGCCCTGTGAGGAGGGGTGAGGGAGCTGGGAAAGGGGCTCAGCCTGGAGAAAAGGAGGCTCAGGGGAACCTTCTGGCTCTGCACAGCTCCTGACAGGAGGGGACAGCTGGGGGGTCAGGCTCTGCTCCAGGGAACAGGGACAGGATGAGAGCAAACAGCCTCAAGCTGTGCCAGGGGAGGCTCAGGCTGGACATCAGGAGGAATTTCTTCATGGGAAGAGTGGTCAAGGACTGGAAGGGGCTGCCCAGGGAGGGGAGTGTCCAGGGAATGACTGGCTGTGGCACTCAGTGCCATGGTCTGGGGACAAACTGGGCATCAGATAGCTGCACTTGATGATCTTGGGGGTCTTTCCCCAGCATTAACTACTCTCTGATTCTATGGCCAGCTATTGCTTCCAACACACTTCAAAGCACTGTACAAAACCAGATTCACTTTGCAATCTTGCTATTTGCCACACCACCATTTGCATTTTACTTAAGATCACTGCAAAAACCTCACAGTTTGGGGAGCTACATCCAGCACACCTTGACATGCACAGACACACCTGGCATATCAGCACTTCTTCAACTGGTACAGCACCCACAGAGGTTCCCAGTCCTTCCCATTTATGAGCCAAAGATGTAGCCAAACCACAGTTAAATTTTGGGCTGGGCAGATTTCAAAGCTTTCATGTCAGGGCTGGAGGAGCCTGTGACACAGGGTTTAGGTTTTCCCCTTGGCTCACAAAGTATCCCTTCAAGAGCAATATTTTGGGAGAACTGCAGAGTCAATGACTTTAAATTAAAATTCAACAAGATATGCTTGTCCTTATTAAAATTTGCAGAAAAGACCACAAAGGTCAATGTTTTCAGCTTAAAGTGGCTGAGAAGATGGAGCAACCAGAGTTCTACTCGAGTCCAACCTTCCTTATCAGCTTTAACCTCATTGCTAGCCCTCATTAAATCCTCATCTCTATTCTCTTCACTTCTCTGCTGTTTTGAGTGCCTTTTTGAAATATCCCAAGGGAACCAGCATACAAAATCCCACTCAAACAAACCCTGAACATACCTTTATCTTCCCTCTTCTTCCTCCATTATATATACTGACCCACAAGGTCTGGAACAGGAGCAAAGGCAGCATTTGCTAAGGACAACAGCCAAAGAGCCACGGTCCTGCTGCCTGCTCTGCTTCCAGCCAGCCCTGGGAAGCCAGGATGGCAGCTGCTGCTGAGAAATGTGGGGAAGGGGCTTAGGGACAAGGAAATTCCTGCCATGATTGTGGCAGTGGCACAGTCATCTCCACTCCTTACCTCTCCCCTTGTCCCAAGGGTCTCCAGGGTTCCTCTGTGATCAAAACCAGCAATGGGAAATCAAGCAGCAAGGTCATGTCTCCTGTGAAGGAGACTCAGGCAGTGCCCAGGGAAGAAGTTGTGCCTCCTGTGCAGGTGGAACCCCCTGGGCTCAGTCCCTGCCCGTGGCTCTGGTGCCACTGCTGGGCCCTGGAGCAGAGCCTGGCCCTGCTCTGCCCCTCCCTGCACACAGGGACACCCAGGGCTCAGGGCCCCTCTCAGCTGGGGCTCCTCTCCAGCCTGGACAGCCCCAGCTCCCTCAGCCTTTCCCTGGCAGAGATGCTCCAGGCCCTAAATCATCTCTGCAGCCTCTGCTGGCCCCGCTCCAGGAGCTCCCTGTCCCTGCTGTGCTGCTGATCCCAGAGCTGGACACAGCTCTCCAGATGTGCCTCCAGGGCTGGGCAGAGGGGCAGGAGCACTCCTGACCTGCTGGGGATGCTCTTCCTGATGCACCCCAGGATCCCCCCTGACCTGCTGCTTGGAGCTAGAGGCAGGATTTTCAAATGCACTTGCTATTCCTCCAACTCTGTTTACTAAAGTCATTAGGAAAAAAATTCCAATGGCCGTGGTGTGTTTAGGCATTTTCTTAAATGTCACCTTCTATCAAAGTTCTGGAAATGTGAATTTCTGCTATCTCCTGAGTGCTTGGCTGCTTAGTTAACTATTTATACTCCCACTATAGTTGCCTGAAGACACAGTAATGAGGTTTCCAATAATTGACAGAAAGCATAGAAAGGGATGTAGGGGCACAGGGAAAAAGTCAGAGAATCACTTGGGCTGGAAGGGATCCTAAAGATCATTCAGTTCCAACCCTGCTATGGGCAGGGACACCTTCCACTATCCCAGATTGCTCACAGCCCCATCCAACCTGACCTTGGACACTTTCAGGGATGGAGCAGCCACAGCTTCTCTGGGAAACCTGTGCCAGGGCCTCAGCACCCTCACAGGGAACAATTTCTTCTCCACTAAAAAATTATTAATGGCAGCAACATTACTGAAGCAAGTAAAGAGGGTCAACATCCCATTTATCCTGTTTCCAGCTGTGAAAATAACAACACCCTTTACAGAAGTTACAGCCATGTGAAATCAGGAACAGATCAGAGAAGTTCCTTGAAGATCCCAGAGTAAGCAGCTGCCCCAGCTGCACATCTAGGTTCACCCACCATCCCTGGCAGTGACATCCTGGTCTAGTGGAATGTGTCCCTGCCCATGGAATGAGATGATCTCTAAGGTCCCTTCCAACCCAAACCATTCTCTAATTCTATAATTCTAATTTCCCAGGCCTGCCCCTCACACCACCTGCTTAGGATTCCCTGCAGGAAAAAAATGGCCATTTGCATTATCTGAAGACAAATGAGTCTACCTAGAAATTTAACACTGATAAACACCCAACTGCACGCTGAGGAGAGAAAAATGTAATTTCTCTTCCAGAGTCAGAGGAATTGAGGTAGAGGAAAAATGAAACATTAGATCCATCCCAGATCCCAGCCCAGACTGTGCCTGTGAGCATCAGTCTGCCCACAGACCAGCACGGTGCTGTGGCACATCCAACAGTCAGAATTCAAAAAATATTCAAGTGAGAATTTTAGTTACACTTCAAAACATTGAATTTTCAAGATAAACAGGTCTTGCTTTCCAATGATATGGTAAATAGACCCAAAAAGCCCTAAATGATGAAAAAGGCTTCTAAAGCACCCTGTACCATGCTGCCTAGTTGGCATCAGAAGAAAAATGTGCTGATGTATGAACACCAGCTGAGAATTTGGCTTCATTTTCCTGAAACCAAGTCTCTGTATCAGCAGGGTTGTTAAAATATTTCAGCCATCAAAAAAAAAAAAAAAAAAAAAAAAAAAAAAGCTTCATGCATCATGATGGATAAAGACCTGGCAAGACTCCTCTCCAAAAACATAAGGTTTTTGTAAGACTTCTGCATTGCCTGTAAGACTTCAGCACCTTAATGTGCTGTAGGACAGGAAGGAATTTGCAAGAGGATTCATCTGGGCCTTTTTACATATGCTTGCTTCTGAATCACCAATATATGACTAAATATAAACCATGAAGAGCTGTAATTGCTATTCTACATATCCTCATATCCCTCTGAAATACCATAAAGGAAGAAAAACTACCAAATCATTTAGGAGGATTAGTTCCTAACAATGCCAGTGAAAATCTGCACAAAAAACCCCAATCTTGCCAGATTCAAAGCACAGATTTGACTGAAGTACCAGCCCCTCATGCTTGGAGTGTTGACACAAACCTCTGAAAGAGATGGTGAACTCCCTCCACCTCCAGCATATTTTTCTTCTGCTGTTTTAACACCTTGGTGCCTGAGGGGAATTCAGGGGGTGGAAGAGAAGAACTTGCTTCAATTCTCTTCTTCTGAACTAGCTGTGCAAAGTGCCTCTTATCTCCATGGAGTGAGCATTCCAGGAATTTTCAATTCACCTTGCAGTTAAGTCAGCTCTGGGCTTTGTCAGAAATAGTTTTGCACACTTTTAATTATCAGGCAGCCTGCAAGGGAAAGGAGGGTCACAAAAAAGGGGCCTGCTCTGAGTGTTTTGTGCCTGAGCCTGGAAAACAGGGATTTGGGTATTCCATGAGTCCACAGGGGCAAACATTTTCCTGTGTATTTTTTCATCCTCACTGCCCATCTGTTTGTTACCATGTCCCGAGGGAGGAGAGATCCCCAGCTGTGCCTGACATTATCCAGGTGTCAGGAGGACATTCCTAAGTAGTCTCTTAGCTATCAAAAAACCCATACCACCTTTTGATGCAATTGCAACAAGCAGAAATGCCAGGGCCAGAAGTACCAGTGGGTGGCTTTTCTACACAGTTCCCATGGTTGGGGATGGAGGATGGAGAGGAAAGCTGCATCAGCCTCCAGAACCCCTCCCAGCTGCAGCTGCCTTGATCAATATGTATTCAGACATCTTCTATGGGGATGCTGATTAGTGGTTACTGTGCAAGGAACTCCCAGCTCATCTCTGAAATCCCCTTAGCCAAGTGTTAGTGGCAGCTCACAGATCTGCACAGGTTTGGTTTTTGAAGAGCCAGGAAAGGAGTAAGTAAGGGGGGAGCTACAGTCCTCTGCAAATAGCACCTTTTGCTTCCATTCTCAACTCACCCAGAAAATTTTAGTAACAATTTTTTGTAGTTTTTAAATATTTTTTTTCTTTTTACATAATGTTTGAGTAAAAAGATCCTAAAAGCTGACCAGCTGAGTGGGAACAGCAGGAGCTCACAATTCAGAATGATGTGTTCTGACAAGTCAGACAGCACTGGAGAAGCAGCTTGGTCTCATCCAAAAAAAACCTTCTCACCTGGGCAGGTGTTGCAGCTGCAGGAAAGAACAACTGGCCTGGCTCAGCCCACAGCCAAAGCACTGGAACATCCCTTCTGTCACACATGCTGTGGCATCCATGAGGTTTGGGCTGTCATTCCATCTCTTCTGGAGCATTTGAGTGTCACCTTACTGAATTCAAGGAAGTATTTGAGCTGACACTGGAGCCACACTGGCAATGAACAGAACAACCAAAGCCTACCACTACCCTGCTTTAAAAAAAAGTTTATTAAAAATAAACTCCCCTAAACTCAAGATAATCCCCTCCCTTCCAAAAGAAAGGAAAATACAAACCCTAAATCCATGTTATATATCTCATTTCAGATCAAATTTAGAAAAAAACAAAGAAATCTTCCCCCCCAAAAAAACAAACAAAAAACAAAAAAAAAGCCAACCCAAATGGCAACATTTTGTATTTTACCTTGTTTACATGGATTTTCATTTTAAAAAAAAGGCAAAAAAAATTTAGAATATTAAAAAAGGGATTGTGCACATTACAAAATTTTCCAAACATGCCTTTTTTAAAAAGTACCAAAATGAACTAAAATGAAACTTCTCTCACAAATATTGTTGATTTTGAGGAAGGGGCACCTTTTGAGGGAAATATGTCCTAGGGAAATGTTTGCAGTCCACTGCTGAAAACCATAGCAGATCATCAAATCCCAGACTAATGTGGCAGTGAATACTCTCCAAAACGTTTTGGAAAGTCACCTCCAAGGACAGACTACAAAGATCAATTGCTTTGTCATAAGCATGAAAGGCCACAGTCTGCAGCTCTCAGGGGAATGTGCCAGACAGTGCTAATTCTGACACACTAAAATATGAGAATAATTCAGAGCCTGAGAGCCACACTCTGCTAAAGGTGCCTTCCAGCTTGGGCTGTTCCATAATTCTGTGAGTAAACTCAGATCAGAAATCAATGCAACACCATGTTCATGGTTCAAATCAAACTCCTTGGCTTACTCTGTGTTTCTTACAACTTTCTCATGTGGCTTGTTGCCATAACTCAAATTGATGCCAAGTGCTTGGGACAGGGCCTTAAGACATTTTAGGGACCATCAGTTTTGTGTTCACCATCCTGCCAATGCCACTGAGCACAAGTGGTGTTCATGCTCACAGGCTTTTGTGATGTGCATGGATATTCATAACATGTCCATTGCCTGGCTTTTCTTTTTTTCCCTCATTGAATCACAGAATCATAGAACAGCCTGAGTTGGGAGGGACCCACAGGGATCACTGAGTCCAGCTCCTGGCCCTGCACAGACACCCCAACAATCCCACCCTGAGCATCCCTGAGAGCTTTGTCCAAACGCTCCTGGAGCTCTGGTAGCCCTTGGGGCTGTGACCATTCCCTGGGGAGCCTGTTCAGTGCCCAACACCCTCTGGGGAAGAACCTTTCCCTGATACCCACCCTGACCCAGCTCCAGCCATTCCCAGCTCCTGCCCCTGTCACACAGAGCAGAGATCAGAGCTGCCCCTGCCTCTTCCCCCTCGTGAAGAAGCTGCAGAACTGCTGTGAGCTCTGACCTCAGTCTACTCTTCTCCAGCTGAACAGACCAAGTGCCCCCAGCCACTCCTCATGTGGCTTCCCCTCCAGACCCTTCACCATCGTTCTACTCACAGGAGAAAAGCTAAAGAGCAGAACTGGTTGGCCAAAATAGAGATGGAAATTGCAAGACAATGGTTTCCTCACTGAAGTGGACAAAGAGCATCAGCAAGCAGGAAAGCTCAAGGACAAAGTCTAAGGGCAGCTCCTTCCTGGCACTTCTGTGACACAGGGCTGGCTGAATGGATGAAGCTCCCACCTCAGTCAATATTTTTTCTGCCTCCTGAGCTTGAGGGGATCTTCACCTCCACAAGGGGAAACAATTTGAGAGAGGTAAGAGAGGAAATGTGAAGTTTTGTTGTGTCTGTCAGAACAGTGTGTGCAATAGGAAATCATTCTGCTCATCTCTTCAGGCCACCAGGACCAACTGCTCTGACCCAGACCCAACAGTGCTGCTCCCCAAACTCCCTGCCAGGGGGCTGTGGCCAGGTGGGGGTCAGCCTCTTCTGCAAGGGAACAAGGGACAGGACAACAGGAAAGGGCCTGAAGTCACATCAGAGAAGGTTCAGGTTGGATATTTGGAAAAAAAAAAAATTACCACAAGAGCAGTTAAGCATTAGAACAGACTGCCCGAGGAAGTGCTGGAGTCACCAGCCCTGGAACTATTCAAAGAATGAGTGGACATAGCACTTCATGATATGGTTTACTCCACTGAAGGCTGGACTTGATCATCTTGGAGGTATTTTTCCAACCTTAATGATTCTGTGAGCAGCAGTTGTTGAAGAGCATGCATCACTGCTTATTTCTGCAACAAACCACAGAATCACAGACTGCTTTGGGTTGGAAAGGATCTTAAAGATCTCCTTATTCCTGCCAGAGGAGCAGGAACACCTTCCACCAGAGCAGGTGTCTCAATTCAGATACTCTGAGCTGCAGCAGAGCTGGTTCAAGGCTTTCTCCAACATTAGATGCAGTGCACCATCCCAATGATTCCAGGGAGCTCAGGGCAGTGAGGAATGACCACAGATTCCAGGAAGGAGGAAGGTCAGCAAAGAGCTGGAGAGGGAGAAAGAACTGGACAAGGTGAGCAGCCATTCTAGCTTGAGGGAAGAGCAGTGAACAGAATTTGGTGGGTTTTTTAAAGGGTGTGAATTTGCTCTCTGCCTCCTGACCAGCTCCTGGAGGGATATGGTATCCCCTGCACCATTCTATCCCACTCCTAGGACTTCCTTCTCTCTCGTCAGTCCCACAGAGAAAAAAAACCTCCTAAGACTCACCTAGTTCCTCTCCTAGCTCTCCTTCCTACCCACAAGCCCCAAGGATTTAATAGTAAAACCACCAGAATTTGGTGTTTTGTAGGTAAACGTGCAGTATGGCAAACAATCTGGAGACACAATAAATGTGTGAAGGTCTTACAGTTTCTCATATTTTTCCTCTCTTTTGGTTATTTTGTCCCCCAGTACTTTCCTAACTACAGGTCTTGTCAGTCTTTTGCTGGCCGTTTCCATCCACCATTCTTGATCTTCTCCTGTGCATCCTGCCTGACCAAATTTAGCTCACCAACAATGCACACAGCACTCCAGATGAGGCCTTGCAGAATTAACATTTCCCAGGTGTTACTGAAGGTGCTTGTCCTGAGATTTTCCAAGACTCGATTTTTATGGCTGCATTACTCTGGTGGCTCAGTTAGTGGCACTGGCACCCTGGCTGAGTGAAGGACAGGGAGCTGCTGGAGCCAGAGCAGGGACACCAAGGGATCAGAGGGATGGAGCAGCTCTGCTGGGAGCACAGGCTGAGGGAATTGGGATTGTTCAGCCTGGAGAGGAGAAGCTTTGGGGTGACCTCAGTGTGACCTTCCAGTGCCTGAAGGAGCCACAGGAAAGATGGAGAGAGACTCTTGACAAGGGCCTGGAGTGACAGGACAAGGGGCAATGGCTTCACACCCTGACACAGAGCAGGGTTAGATTGGATATTGGGAAGAAATTGTTCCCTGTGAGGGATGGTGAGGCCCTGGCACAGGTTTCCCTAGAAAAGCTCGTGGCTGCCCCAAACCTGAAGATATTCAAGACCAGACTGGATGGGGCTCTGAGCAATCAAGGTGTCCCTCGGGGGGTGGAATGAGATGGTCTTTAAGGTCCCTTCTAAGCTTGGCCATTCCATGATTCCACAACTATCCCAGCTATTCACCCTCATCTGTCCCATCTCCAGTGGTATTTTCCCTTACAGCAAACTGATGATTTTACACCAAGCTTTCTGTCCAAGTTTCAGGGAAGGCAGGACTTAGCTCAGAAGAGTTTGAGCAGGAAAACCCCGTTTTTTCCAACCTAGAACTACCTGTAAATGGAGGCTTTGAAACCAGCAGATGTAGAGCCAACCTACCAGGACTGCAATGATTTTCACATAGCCCTATCAGCAAAAAAATGTAGGAGGCTCAGAGCTTGTCTCCACATCTACCTCTGCCACCCTTCAGTTGTTCTGTTATTTAAGAACTGCAACTACATTTCTTCAGCTTGAAAAACTCTGTCTCCTTGGGAAACATATCCAGGCAAGAGGAAGCTAAGATGGAGAGTGGTCAGGAATCCAGAGCTCCATGCAGCATGAGGAATTTGGTGGCCATGCCTGCCCCAGGCCAGCCTGGCTCCTGCTCCAGCCAGGCACGTGAGTGGGGGTGTCAAGGACACAAAAATGCCAAGCACAGCACAGCAGACAGGCACTCACCCTCACCTTATGGTGTGGCAGTGGCACACCTTCCCCAGAGCTCCAGAGCAGAGAGGCAGACAAAGGGACTGTGGTCCAATTCTGCTTTCACCAGGGATAAATTTGGAGTCACTTCACTGACGTCAGTGGAGTTATTCCAGAATTGCACCAGTGTAAAAGAGGGCAGCATCTGCTTTCTGAAAATGGATGCCATCAAGCTAATTGAAAACAACAGATGCATCAAGGAGCAGCAAGAAGGGATGGTAATGTTCCAGTTTTCTTGTAAAATACCACGTAATTTCCCTCCAGAGAATGTAAGAGAATAAACCAATATGTACTCTAAAAGCTAAACCTTTTGGTGCTGCAAAATTGTGTACAACCTTTTAGGTGAGTGGACCAATGTGCACCTACAACATCCTAAAGAGATCCAGCCTGGTTGTGTGCACTTACAGCCCTCTTCTTTGGGCCTGATTCTTCTCTCACACTCATTTGAATCAGGAGTCATACCATCCACAGTCCTAAGGAAACATTTATCTAACCTTGGGTAGAGAGCAGAACGAGGTCCCTCATTTTGTTAAACAAACAGTGGCTAGATTTGGTAATTAAGTTGCTCAGTTTGTGACTTATGGCACTTTTAGATTAAGGGTGTTTCAAAATTTTATACCACTGAATAAATATCTTTATATTAATTTAGTGAAAATGAAGGCAAAGGAGGGCTTGTTGAATTTTCAATGATATTTTGTGTGAAAAGTTTCTCCTAATTCTTATCTCCAGTGAATAGTCAATACAGCTTCAGTATTTATGGTGAACACAGAAATTGATGAGCACTTTCCCTCCTACAAATCCTTTCTTTCCTTTGACTAAGAAGTTCCATGCAGCAAAGCTCAATTATTTCTTGGGCCCCTTCTTATTAATTGGCACTACAGACAACCTGCATATTTCCAGTGGTGAGGGCTCATCAGTGAATGTTGTAGGACCATAAAACCCACACTGACCCCAGCTATGAGTTTCCCAAAATGTAAAGCCATGTTGTGATATTCAAACTCTTTGTGCCAGCCAACAAACCCCAGAAAGACTTCCCTGGATCAAGGGAAAACCCACCCAAAGAGGAAAAAGTACTTGGAATTAACATGTACTAACAGCATATGCTGCACTGTTAATTAGCACAGTCCCTGTCTGCTTTCCCCAAAAACATTTTTCTGGATTTACCTCCCTGGGCAGGGTGTTGTGTTGTGTAGGACTCCAGCCTGAACAAGAAGAGCTCCTTGAACCTGGCAGGCAATTTCCTCAGCCACTGTCTTTGGTGGCAGCTGAGGACACTCAGCCCCCCTGGCTCCTCTCATCAGGGGATTGAGCCTTTTCATCCTGCCAACACCTGCTCCCCTCCTTATGCCTACAGCAGGTGCCTGCAGTTCAGGCACTCTCCTGCAAACCTGCTGATAACACGGCTGCAAATGTCCCCAGAAGGGGATCTGTCTCTAGTGCAAGCTTCAAAGAGCAGGGATGGAGGGCTCAAGGCTGTGCTTTGACAAACAGAGCTGTCTTGAGCTCACAGGGCTGCCATGGAGGGCAGCATCTTCCAATTCCCTGTGGATCTGTCCACATCTCTCCCACCACTGAGAAATAAATGCATGAAATGCTGCTGCTCTTAATTTCTGTTGATATAAAATTAGTTAAGCTTAGCTCTGCCGAGTTTGGTAGGACTTACTTGGGCTTGAGTCAGATGAGAGCTTTTGGGAAAGCTGTGGTTGACTCCTGCTGTAATCTGCAGATCTTTCCCGGATGTAAACAGGACCTCAAGAAAAGAACAAACAAAAACAAGCAGTTTAACAAGTACATATGCTTGGATTTGATGCAGAATACTGAAGTTGGAGCCCGATATAATCCAAGGTAGTTGTACTAAAAGGAGTTTTGCCAGCTTGAATCAGCAGATGGTGAGGATCTGGCTCATACTACATTTCTGTAGTTTATAATTATCTTTCTTTCTTCACCTAGAACCAGATTCTCCCTTTAGGCTGCAAATCTTAATTAGGAAATCCTTCCTTATTAATTTCAAGAAACTCTTGGTCGTTAATTTCCCAGAACAAAAAGAAACCTTACCTATTTCTGCAATAGCAGCAGATGCTGGAGCTGTTTGTTCCTTTGCTTTTAGGGTTGTTGTTCTTTCCATCACTGTGTGGAAGACACTTCAGTCCTTACCCTGTTTCTTGCTGCCCCGAATTTTCTTTACTCTTCTTTACTTTTCACTCTTCTTTATCCCATAGGGACCTCTGAATGAGAGGACCCAGGAGAAAAACCAAGTCCAGTCACCTTCACCCCCACGGCTGCTGTGGCAGTGAATTTATATCCATGAAAGCTGGATCAAAAGGCCCAAACAGAAAATTACTCCAAAATCCCGAATTCCAACATTTGCCAAGAAGGAGCAGAACAGGAATTTTGTCTTGGAGGTGAGAGCAGGAATCCACCAGTCAAACACCACAGAACAGGTCTTTACATCTTCCAGTCCTTTGTGTGGATAAAAAATTGGTGTCCTCTGTAAAATTCTTCCTTCCCCACCTCCAAGGAGATGATTTCTGCCCTGTCCTGCTTTGGTGCAAAACATCCCATGGGAAAATTATCAGGGGAACAAACCATCACAAACCAGCCACGGGATCCAGAAGGAGCAATAGTCTCCTCCACTGCCAAACTATTTCCTAGTGAGATTGCTGCAAGGGGAATTTCTGGGTCCTTAATGCAATGCTTTAGCTTGTGTTCCTTGTCACCAGGCACCTGGATGACTTCACATTCACAGGCTGGCTGCCCCTCAGCTCCTTGGCTGAGAGCTCACATTGCCCTTCACACGCTCTCCAGCTCTCTGTGTGCGAGGATGGACAAACAAAACCTCTTCCCACCCTTGGTTTGCACTGCCCCCCTGCAGCTGGGCAGGGCAGCTGTACACGGCACAAGGAGGTGGGATCAGCTCCAGTAAGCAGAGAAAACACCTGTAAAGATGAAGTGCTGATATGTGAACACAGAACATCCAGCAAGCGCTTTCGCTTGTAGCCACAGTCACAGCACGGAGAGAAACAGTCCGGGAGGTTGTTATGGAAACAGTCCCTGGAGGTGCCTCCTTGGCTTCACAGGGATGTGCTCTACCTTCAGAAGAAACGGATCTGCATTTTGAGCAGGGAGTGCCAAGGGCTGAGAACGTGAGGTAAGGTTTTTGAAAGCATCTCTGGGATTCAGTGGCGTGAGACCCCTGGTGAGGTCAATGGCCCGGGTGCCACTGTGTCATTTCAGTCACATGAAAACAAAATAAATCTGAAGGCTCCTTAAAAAACGTCAATTTCACAAGTTCTGTAAGCATCACTGATGACTCTGGGATTTCACTGCTTTTCAGGAGGTGTTTAGAGAAGGATTTACATGCCCCAAATGAGTCCCAAGATTACAATTTCCACGCTTCTGTTGGCATTCTGTATTTCTCTTAGAGCCAACACAGAAAACCCAGGGAGCAAACACCACTCCTGCTTTACACATTTTCATGTGCACTTCCTTTTCAGAACTGACACACATGGCTCACAAGAACTGCACAGAGCTGCCTTGCTCACCACAGAATTCCTTCACACCTTGGGTATGACCTGCAGGCGGGAGATTCCAAAACCCACTAGAAACTCACTGCTGGATCCCCCCTGGAAACTCACTGCTGGGTTCCACCTGGAAACTCACTGCTGGGTTCCACCTGGATGGAAACTCACTGCTGGGTTCCACCTGGATGGAAACTCACTGCTGGATCCCCCCTGGAAACTCACTGCTGGATCCCACCCAAGGCAGGACACCCCTTTCCAAGAGGATCTGTGTAAGGATTGTGCTGCCAGTGATCTGCCTCACATCTCTTTCTCTTGCTGGACTCCCAGTGCCCAGCTGTGTGTCCTGCTGGCCAGGAGAACAACCTGTTCTGGGCAGGGAGGGCTCCTGCCTGGCAGGGCCAACAGGGCCAGGCCCAGGGGGAGACAGGGGCACAGGAATTTTCTGACGTAGGCTCAGCGTGTCTCGTGACTCCTCCTGAACTTGTGTTCAACCTGAGTTTTTTATATCTTACTTTGGGGGAGCTTTTACCAGCTGATAGACTCAGGCATAAAATATCCCCAAACATGGGCATTCTACTGGGAGAGGGCAGCAACCTCAAAACATCCCTCTTAAATAGCAGCTTCTTTTGCTCGTTTCTAGCAACACAAAATTTGAAGAACAGTCCCTCTCTTGGCCTCACAGTAAAGATTTCATTAAGGTGACCCCAAAACATAACTAAGAACACCACCAAGACTAAGACACACCAAGAACTGGACAACTTATACACAAAATCAGCAGAGATGCCATCATGCCCCTCAGTTCCACTTATTCACCAGGACAATTTACCCACCAGCTGATTGCATGCACCAAGGGATGCAGAATGGTTCCCAAGGAGCTCAGACCTTCACAAACCTTTGCCTCAGTCCCATGAAGCAAAGAGAAATTAGGCTTTATTCAGGCAACCCCCTCTGAGCTATGAGCCCTCACCACATCAAACTTGTCTCCCAGACTGAGACAGATGGCCGAGAATTTTCCTGATGATTTCAGCAAGAGAGAGAGCAGAGGTTTGAATATAATGGTTGTGTGCTGACCCCAAGGGAGATCCCTGCACACTGAAAACACTTGAGAAGGCAACAGGACTCTGGAGAAATGGAGTAGTCAGGAGCTGCACAAACAAATTCTACCATAGGAGCAGGGCCAGGATGGAGAGAGGCCACAGTAAAATCACTCTAGGTACAGAGCCATATCTCAAGACAATTGAAAGCAGGCAGGGTAATGAAGATGCAAACAGATCCCACCTCACAATCAAGTTCTATGGC
This sequence comes from Luscinia megarhynchos, assembly GCA_034336665.1. Classification (NCBI taxonomy): domain Eukaryota; kingdom Metazoa; phylum Chordata; class Aves; order Passeriformes; family Muscicapidae; genus Luscinia; species Luscinia megarhynchos. The sequence continues at coordinate 8,583,192 of CM067564.1, read as the reverse complement.
CAGTTTTGACTATATTAAAGGATGGGGCTCTGAGCAACCTGGTCTAGTGGAAGGTGTCCCTCTTTGGAAAGAGATGACCTTTAAGGTTCCTTCCAACGCAGGTCATTCTATGATTCTATGATATGCCTTTAGCATTCTTAGCTTTATGGCTGAAAGCACAATATATATACAAAATCTATTCTCTGTATTTTTGCACCTTGGCATTAGGTCTGGTTTATGTATTTCATGTGTCCCATGCAATATGTAGTACATTCCAAAATGCATCTCATACAGTATGATGCAAGGCATTAATGGCTGCCTTTGCTTTCGTACACATGCAGACGTGTGAATGCAGAATAAACACTTAGAATTAAAACAAGAAGGACTTTTCCTTGCAGGAAAATCTGCCAGTGGAAATCTGAAAGCATCCATTTCCCTTTCTCACCTGCTGGCAGAAACATTTGAAGCATTTTTAAAGTTAGGCGTAAGGCAGAGCTGACTGAAACTAATGGAATGATCTGGCAAGCAGAACATGTATTTGAAGATAGAAATCTCTGGTCCCTTGGCAAACCCGGTGCTGCAGGCCAAGCTATGCATATTTTGCATGGCTGGCACAAATTGCTGTCATAAAACCAAGTGCAAAGACACTGCTGTTCCTCCTATCCATGAAATGCCAGGAGCTGGCTAAGCCAGCAATACAGCAAAAGCATCTCTTCGGGGCTCGCTGTTTCTCCCCTCATTCAAAGGGTCTGGAGGATGCTGCTGGCTTCGTGCAGACAGTTTAGGGAAGTTTGTATCTGTGCCAGTCTCAGCTTCAAATGTCGACACGCTCGCCCTGGGGCACTTTATGCCTGTGACTTGCTACAGCAGCACCATCCTCGCACAGCACAGGTGCAGAGCTGTCTGTGGTCAGGATTCTCCTGCCACGTCAACAGAACGCCAACATGCAAACTTCCCTCAGCTACACAAATTGCAGCTCAATTAAAAAAAGCAGCGGAGTCAACTGCTCTCACATGCCTGAATACAGAGCTGGGTATGTGGAGCACAAAGCACATCTCATTAAACGCTATTGTGTGAAGATGAACTCTGCAGATAACAAACGAATTTACTCAAAACACGCCTTGCATCAGAAGGCACTTACCACTATGAAGATTAAGTTGGTACTATAAAAGCCAATTAACATCAGGGCACTGGCATAAATAAGGCTGAGATAAGCTCAAAACACAGAGAATCTTCACCAAGCCTGCTGACTGCTTAAAGCCTGTTTTTGATGCATGATGTATGGTCACAAGTAGCAAAGAGCTTTTAGATCTATGCACCTTTTTTGTTTTTTTTTAAACACAAACCAGGAGGATCTTTTAGCATGCCAAGGGTTGCAAAGAAGGCAGGCATCTGCTTGCTGGCTTTCCCCTACAGCTGCAGAGCTCCCTGTGATCCTGGCTGCAGCGTTTCCATTATTCAAAGGCAATGGCATGGCAGGCGTGACTGATCCCAGCCAAGGGCACTGCGCTGGCACAGGGGCTGAGAGCACGCTCCAGCCAGATGTTTGTAGCCCCTTTAACTGTTTACTCTGCTGAATGCTTCTGCTGAAGTAGTGGCAAGGGCTTCTCTGCTGGTGGAGTAACAAGACTTGGTTTCGGAGCAAATGTTGGATTAGAGCAGTCACCAAAAGCAGAGAAAGAAATGCACAAGGGAGTGGGGATGACAGCTAGCACTCCACGGAATAAAAGCAAGAACATTTCTGGCTGCACACAGTAATGAGAAACAGCAAATCAGGCCAGAAGAGCCCATTATCACAATCATTCTGTTTACGGTATCACAATTCACAGTCTGGCATGTAAATGCTGAATAGATCCAGCTGCTAGTAGGAAGACAACTGTAACAGCAGCTTGCAGCTCCGTGTCTGGACCCAGGACAACAAAACCCATCACACCTCTGTCAGCATTTTCTTCTCTTTATATCCCTGGTTATTGGGAGGAATGAAGTTGGAATATTTCATGGACTCCAGGTCTTCTGCTTCCAGGAATTCAGATTTGCTGAGGGACTGGTTACTGTCCCCCTTCTTGGGCTCAGAGAAGGGTGACTGTTGCTGACCACAGGTGACGTGGGTGTACTGGCACTGCTCTTCGTGGTCAGTCTCTCGGTGGTAGAAGTAGTTGAAGTTGGACACGATGACAGGGACAGGCAGGGCAATTGTCAGCACACCAGCGATGGCACACAAGGAGCCCACGATCTTGCCACCAATGGTCATGGGATACATGTCCCCGTAGCCCACGGTGGTCATGGACACCACTGCCCACCAGAAAGCATCAGGGATGCTGGTGAACAGCGAGTCAGGGTCATCAGTCTCTGCAAAGTAGACAGCGCTGGAGAAGAGGATCACCCCGATGAAGAGGAAGAAGATGAGGAGGCCCAGCTCCCTCATGCTGGCCTGGAGAGTCTTCCCCAAGATCTGCAGCCCCTTGGAGTGCCTGGAGAGCTTGAAGATCCTGAAGACCCTGACCAGGCGGATGACTCTGAGGATGGCCAGGGACATGGCTTGCTGCTGGCCCCCATTGTTGCTGCTGCTCCCGGGCTGCTGCTTCTGCTGCTGCTGCTGGGCCAGCTCGGTGCCCAGCGTGATGAAGTAGGGGATGATGGCCACGATGTCGATGATGTTCATGATGTTGCGGGAGAACTCGGGCTTGCTGGGGCAGGCGAAGAAGCGCACGAGGAGCTCGAAGGAGAACCAGATGATGCACAGGGTCTCGATGAGGAAGAAGGGGTCTGTGAAGAACGGGCCGGAGCCGGCGGCGGGACGCAGGGGCGGGGGGGTCCCGCTCGGCGGCGGCAGCGGCGGCAGCAGCAGCGCCTCGTCCCCCAGCGGCGCAGCCTCCCCGAAGCCGGGCTGGGGACCCTTGGGCTCCTGGCGGAACTCGGGCAGGGTCTCCAGGCAGAAGATGACGATGGAGATGAGGATGACCAGCACGGAGACGATGGCGATGGCCCGGGCCGGCCCGGAGCTCTCGGGGTACTCAAAGAGCAGCCAGACCTGGCGCTGGAAGTGATGCTGGGGAAGGGGCTTCTCCTCCTCTTGGATGAAGCCCTCGTCCTCCCGGAAGGTCTCGATAGCCTCCTGGCCGAGCTGGTAGAAGCGGATCTCCTCCAGGAAGATGTCGAGGGGCACATGGACCGGCCGGCGCAGCCTGCCCCCGGACTGGTAGTAGTAGAGGATGGCGTCGAAGCTGGGCCGGTTGCGGTCGAAGAAGTACTCGTTGCGGAGCGGGTCGAAGTAGCGCACCCGGCGGCTGGGGTCGCCCAGCAGCGTGTCGGGGAAGATGGAGAGGGTCCGCAGCTGCGTCTCGAAGCGCAGCCCCGAGATGTTGATCACCAGGCGCTCGCTGCTGCAGCAGCTGCCGCCGCTCCGCTCCTCGCCCGGCGCCTCCGCCTCCGCCTCGCCGCCCGCCCGCGGGGCCGCCAGCGCCAGCGGCTCCTCCGCCCGCATCGCGCCCGCTCTGCCCTTCCTTCCTTCCTTCCTCCTTGCCCTGCCGCCCTGCGCTGCCCCACCGCCGCGCCCCGCTCGCCTTCAGCGCCCGCCGCCCGCCGCCATCCGCCTGTTGCGCCTCGCCGCTCGGTGCGGGCTCGGCGGGGCTGCTCCTCCGGCCGGGGCTGGGGCACCGCGCCGCTTCTGCTGCCGCTGCTGCTGCTGCTGCCGCTTCTGCTGCCGCTGCTGCTGCTGCACACACACACAGACACGCGGGGGAGGGAGGTGCAGGAGCACACACGCGCGGTGTCACACACGCGCGGTGTCACACGCGGGGACAGGGACACACGCAGGAGACTCGGAGGCACAGACGCGCACGCCGCGCCAGCGCCGACACGCTCGGCTCCAGACGGATGCGCGCTCCCGCCGACGGGGGATGCTCGCCCCACCTCTCCCCCCGCCCGGCAGGACGCAGCAGCCCCAGCCCGGGCTTGGGGGGCGAGACCCCCGAGGGGAAGGCGCCGGGGGTCGGCTCTCCGGCCAGCAGCTCCGCGGCAGCCGGTCCAAAGGGCGGCACCCGTGATTCCCCCCCTCTCCCCGCTGGAACGCTGCCCTTGTCCCTTCGGTGCTGCTCCCGTGCCGACCCCGCTGCCGTTCCCGTCCCCGCCGCAGGCTGGGGCTGACCTTGAGGCAGTCACTCCGTGCCTGTGGCTGGCGGACCTCCATTTATAAATGTCATTGCCGTGATGCAAGCACGACGGTGGCACATCGGACCATCCGCAGATGGAGAGAACCTGCCACGGTAAACAGTGCAACAGGGGAAAGGCACAGGTAAATGCAGTTTCTCTCCTCATTTGGGGTGGATCAAGTTTTCCTCTTTCCCCACATATCAAACACGTGAGCTTCCTATTTTTTTTTCTTTTTGGTCCACCACCGCAGAGTCAGCACTAAAGTCTCCCCAAAATCAGTATCTGCATTTTACAAGCGATCAGACTACCAGCTATTTTGGCTTTAGAAACCTGTGGCTTGCCCCATCCCTGTCACGCTCGGCATTTGAAAGCGGAGAGAAGCTCACGACACTGTAATTTCCCCTGAAACAACCCGAAAATGAGGCTAACAGGTGACTCTGCTTCCATCCTTCCCAGGACAAAAGTCTCTTTCCTTTGAAAGCCCTTTGTCGGTGCTAAATGTTACTAACCAGGCTTTTATCATCGCAGCATCTGATGCCTTTGCTGGCTGCAAGCCATGTGCTTAGCCTACACCATCTCTTAGCAGCACGGATCTAGAGGAAAACATTCCCCTTTTTACCTCTCCCTCCTCCCAGTCCCTCCTAAGTAGCTGGCAATTCCTGGTTCAGCCTCTGGACATTTTGACCAGCTGACTGTGACTGCTTTCTCTGGCTCTGTTCGCAGGTAGGAGGTGAATATTATTTAAATGCCACTTAATCCCCTTTCCTTTCTTACTCATTAGCATTGTAGACGGCTGTTGCAAAATAAAGCATGTATTTTCATTTATGGGGAGATGGCTGTCACACGAGGGAGCATATTTTTATTTCATATTATGCATAAATGGGGTATGGCAGCCAGATGAAAAAGACTTCCCTGAAGAATATACCTATTCTTTAAAAAAAAAGAAAAAAAGATGCTCCAGGCATCCCTGCATCCCATCCCATCCCATCCCTCCCCACGCTCCGAGCAGGCACTCGGGCGGCTCTGCAGCAGCCGGGCTGGCTCCTGGCCGCCCTTCAGGAGCCATGTCCTCGCTTTGGGCGCCCGAATCTCGGTGTTGAAGGCAGGAGCCCCGGCGCTGTGCAGCTCCAGCCCGCTCCCGAGCCGTGCCTGTGCAGCCACACCCCTCGCTGCTATGTAAAGAGGCGATGCCAGCTGCCACGGCTCAGCCTCCGTGAGGATCCTGCTGGGCCAGCAGCTCCCGATGGCACACAGAGCAAGGGAGAGCCAGAGATGTCGGGAGGGACAAGAACAGCGCTCCCAAAAGCCACACTGCTGCTCCATAAGGCTCCCTGGAGAGAGATTTGGGTGCTGCTCTGAAGCCAGCAGCACCAGGCCAGTGCCACCTCAGGGTGCCACTAAGCTCCTCTTTGAGCAGTGGTCACATCTCCAAGCTCAGGTGTGGCACCTCGCTGTGGTTCAAGAGTTTATGATGACCACATCCTCCTGCAGGCTTTGTTGGTCACTAATGGCAAGGTGCACAAAAATCCCTTCAGAGACTCATGGGGAAAATCGTTCTGACTAGCACAGAGCACCCAATTCTGGGCTCTCATCCTACCCCAGAAACTGGAGGGACATTGTCCTCCCAGGCCTGGTCCATACAGGCAGTGCCAATCTGCAGCACAGGAGCTCAGCTCCAACCATTCCCTTGGATGCACCCCCAAACGTGGCTCAGCACTTTGGGTAACACTGCCACCCTTTGGATTTCCTTCAGCTCCCCTTTGCAGGATTTGATGTGATCAGCACTGCAGCTGCCAGAAAGTTGTGCCTGTGTAGCATTTTCTCAGGAAAGCCCAACCCAGAGACCCTCACTCCAAAACTGAGGTATCCCAAGTGGGATCCAGGTTTGAGGCTAGGGCATGCAAAACTCGTTAGCCACTTCCTTGTCTTCCTGCATTTCCCAGTTATCCCATCATCTCCTGAACTTTCCAATTCCCTCCCCCACAGCTCCTGTGCTGCCCCTATCTTCTGCTTCCCACATTCAGGTACTTTTCCCGGTTATGGAGATTCTCACCCCTATAACCCTGCTACAGTTTCTTCACTTGCTTGCAGCCCAGTAGCAAAACACATTTCATATCCCATTTCCCAAACTCCTTTAGGGGCTGAAAGCTCTCCAGTCAGTGCTGGATCACTGGGCCTTCAGCTTGACATGCTTTGCTCGTGTGACATCTTGTAACACTCACCCCCATCCAATGAAGAAACAAGAAGAACACCTTCCACACGTGCAGTATATTTTGGTGATCAATGCACCTCTAAAATCATCCATCAACACCTTAATGCACAGCCTGGGAGGCACAACAGAACCTCCCACAGGCTGGAGGCCCTGGGGTAGGATTCATTTCCCAGGAGCCAAAATATTCCACACATCAAACAAATCCCCAGAGTCTAAAAAGAGCAATAGACAGGGAAAAAAATTTAAAAATGCAATAGCTGGCAGTGCATCTCCATTTGAAATGGTAATTTACACTTATGCACAGTACCAATTACAGCCAGCTTCATACTTCCCTTCTTACTCAGAGCCATAAATCTATAAAAGAGAGTGCTGAACAGGGGAGGGAAGCAGAATTAGCTGGAGCCGTGGAGCTGTTAGGCATTCCACTCGGAAACAGGAGTTCTCCTTGTTTGTTCTCTCACCAGAAAGCAGGAGAAACCTGAAGGATGTGTTTTAACATCCTTCCAGGCATTAGAGAATCAACTGCTGCTGCATCAAATGTTCATGGTCAGATCCCTGAGTGCCTTCAGCCTCTTTATTCCAGTCCAAATGAAGGCCTGGGTTTGAAACATTGCTCTGCATCTCACAGTATGCCAGACTCACTTAGGATAGGAAAGAGCAGTGATTTCACTGCATATGGGCAATAAAACCTTGGCTTTCCTCTTTGTTTTACACTCCAAGAGGGAAGAAAATACACAAAGAACTCTCAATTGGTGTAACTGCAGATCTCAAAGCACCAGACAGCAACAAGGTGAGGAGGGTTGAGGCATCTAACAATACCCATCATAATTTCATGCATCACCACAACGAGCAGGGATAAAAAAATCTCAGTTTTCTCAAAATAGAAGTAACCCTGGTTATTCTCTGATGGGAAACCATCCATCCCCATCCTAGAATCTTAGAATGGCCAGGGTTGGAAGGGATCTTAAAGACCAGGGGGGACATCTTTCCCTAGCCCAGGCTGCTCAGAGCCCCATGCAGCCAGGCCTTGAGCAGTTTCTATCCTGCCCTTGGAAAAGGGTGCTTGTGCCACTGCTGACTGATGGAGGAAGAATTGCACTTCCATGAAGGGAAGGTGACATTCCCTGGATTGACCCAGACTATCCCTGGAATGCTGTCCTTTCTGTGTGTTGAATGAGATTCTTGTACTGGCAAACATATATAATGGTATAACTAAAGATTTTGTCACAATACTGGGATAAATGGAGGAGGGGAATATGAAACCAAAAACTTTCACAAATATTTCCTAGCTTTCAAGTACTTCTGTTAACTTAAAGTACCTTTAATACTGTGTTTGTCTTGGGTTTTCCCCCAAGATTCTATCTACAGATGAGTAACTTTTAAACCTTTCCTTTTAAATCCCTTAGCTATTTCCCATATGTTTGGGTTTTTTTTCATCTGCCCTTTCCCAGAGAGATGCTGTGGATGTATTTCAGGGGCTTCATGTTTTCAGGAGGAAAAACATTCTGGCCTGTCTCAGTTTTTAGGTGTACAACACAACCCTGTGGTGTGTGAGCAGAAGAATGAGTGTGACAGACAGTGACAGCAGTGTGCAGACCCCTCAGCAGGGAAGGATGGAGGGTTTCACAACTCTGTGCTAGGCAGCTTCAAAGGACTGAGCTGTACAAATACTGTGTCAGGTTTTGCAGCATCAGATGCAACTGCTTTGACAGCTCTGTTTGTTATTCTTTATTCTTTAATTTATTTCCATCCTAGAGGCTCTGAGGTGGTCCCAGGTGTTTGTCCTTCCATTGCTCCTGTCCATGTCCCATCCTCCTTCCCATTTTCTATCTTCTCCCAGCCTTTTCAGTTGGCTGTTCTATCCTTCCTCATTCCCCAGTTCCTTCTGCTCCTAATCCCTTTATTTAACTTTGACTCACACCAAAACTCCCCCTAGTTTCAACAAAGCCCTGCTTCCATGCAAGAGAAAGGCATGATTTCCAAAATGACAAGAGATTCTTGAGAATTCTGCTGTGGCATCTGGTCCCTCTACATCTGGGTGCTCATCCAGTGCTTCCAAATGTACAGTGAGGAAAATTATTTCAGCCCAAGTCCAGAATGCCCTTGCAAGGAGTCCTGGCTAAGAGCAGGTTGTACATGCTGCCAGTGGCACCTCTGATGCTTTTAGCTGCTGGTGCAATGTTTTCTAAGTGCCCAGGAAATGATCAGTGCCTTGTATCCTGTGTAAGGATATGTGGAATGAGAAAGCTTCTGCTTGTTTAAAGCAACCCAGTCAATGCAAAGAGACTCTTGACAAGGCCTGGAGTGACAGGACAAGGGGCAATGGCCTCACCCTGACACAGAGCAGGGTTAGATTGGATATTGGGAAGAAATTAGAAATTGTTCCCTGTGAGGGTGGTGAGGCCCTGGCACAGATTTCCCAAAGCAGCTGTGGCTGCCCCATCCCTGGCAGTGTCCCAGGCCAGGCTGGATGGGGCTCTAAGCAACCTGGGATAGTGGAAGGTGTCCCTGCCCATGGCAGGGGTGAAACTGGATGATCTTCAAGGTCTCTTCCAACCCAAATCATTCTGTGAATCTGTGGTTCCATGAAAGGTGATAATAAAGGGAAGAACATAAAGAAAAACACACAGAGACAGAAAGGGATAATTGAGAAATGACAAACATCACAATTTTTTAGTTGCTAGTTTCAATGGGCAATATGAGGACAATGAGGAACAGGAGGAGTTGTGACAATTGAGGGGGGTGGTCTGTGAAACTGTGGAAAACTTGGGGAGAGTTTAGGAGCTGCTGGCCACAAACAGCATCCCTTAACAACCACCCCTGAGAGCTTAGGTTCACCCAGTGAAACTTCCACTGAAGGTATCTCTACAGTCACATGCACTTGCAGCCTGTTTAAACTTTTTTAAAAAGACAACCAAAACCAAAACAGACAAACCCAAGAATAAGCCAAGCAACAGCAGCAAAAGAAACACCTCAGCCGTGAAAATTTGTTGCATTTAAATTTCGCCATTACAAGTCCTAACAGGCTGTTAGATGTTGCCTGTATTGTAACAAAACTCACTGTATTTTAGGCTGCCCTGTATTTTATTGAGAGGAAACATTAAAGAAAGATTTAGTGGGATTTGTGTTGCACTGATGTGAACTCTCTGGTGCAAGGGAAGCCTCCATCCCTTGTGTGTCATGCATCCATCCTGCCCCCTCTGCCTGTCCACAGTCCCAGCCACAGAGAGGAGGGAGAGGATTTGGCCTTCCTGTAACCTTGAATTGCCCTTCACAGGGATTTCTGTTCACCCCTGGCAGGAAGTGATGAGACTTCCAGAGCTCATCTGGCTAAAAAAGAGCCACAGCTGTGTTCCTTCTCTCACCTCAGGCTGCCTCTCCCTCCATCCCATCTTAGCTCTTTCCAGAGCTAAGAAATCCTCAGGGATCTCCATAGTAAAGCTCTGACAAGTCTCCAAAGCTATGCATGTTAAAAAAAAATAAAAAAAGCATTGAGCAAATTTTCTTCAAGGATGGTAGAAAGCACCACAACGTCAGAATAGCCTCCCTGCCAAATTTCCTGGCTCTGCTCAAAAAGTAGGAGAGCTTTGTAGCAAAGTGAGTATAATAACTTCTGACAGGCAGAGCAAAACATTTTCCACCAACTTTGTTTCAGAGACAACCAAATATTCCCCCCACCCCCCGGTTTGTTTTAGCAGAAGCTTTCCAAACAAAAACAAACAAGCAAATTAGCTCAGGGGTAGACAGGCATAATGAAAAAAAGTCTTATTTGAGCAGTCTTAAGATCAAGAAGAAATCTTCCTGCTGGGGCAGAGAGGGCTCTACCAGACTCCTCAAACATAACAGTAGTATGATCATTGAACTCAGTATTTTGGGATTATAATTATTGAATATAAAGCAAATAGACACCAAATTCAATTAAAGCTCAACCTGATGTACAAAACCCAGTACCAGACTAAACCCATTCACACAGCATTCCCACCTTCTTGGCTATAGAGGGCAGAAATAACTTCCCCTCTTCTTGACCACTGGAACCTGAAGTCAATCTTCAAATGCACAGCAATAAAAGATATATGATCAGCCCTGTAACAAAAGCCATCTCTTCCCCTGCATGAAAATAGCTGGAAAACAGGGGAGCATGTAGAGAAGCTGAATAAAAAAATGTAAGAGTCACAGATAAGGTGAGGATGAAAAAATATCGGACAGAAATCGCCCATGCAAAGATCATCTGTGTCTCTTCCTGGACGTTCTGGAAACCACTGGAGAGACCACAAGTTCTGATTCTTTCAGTCTGAATCAGATTTCAGAGAAAGAGGAGCTGGCTCCAAAAGTGAACAGGCAAAAAAAGGAAAGCTAATACATAAATGACCCCATTGCTCAGTGAGGTAGGGAAGGTAGAGAAAAAGGACAAGAAAAGGTCGGAGGTGCTCATTGCTTTTTTGGTCTTTTTTCCTTTAGTTTTCCCAATTGCCTCCCTTGTTTTATCAGGAATACAGTGTTGTTCATCCTTAAGTGTCCATTATCTAGGAAACAAAAACCACTGCACTTCCCTGGCTACGTCCTGTGCTACAACTTAATGGAACCTGAACAATGTGTTAAACTGCAATGCAAAAAAGCTACACTGCAAATTTGTCTGATATGAGACCTCCAATTTTAGTTTTTTTTCAAGATTTGGGATTTGCCAGAGTCATGGTTTTAAGCACTGGATGCAGCTTAAAGCCTTCTGTGTTAATCTTGAAAGCAGATCTGGGAGCACTTTGCTGTAAAGCCTCTTTGAGAGCAAGAGTTTCCAAGGAAAGGTTTTCTCCAGCTCCAGCTGCTGCTTGCAGAACATACCTACAGCACCAATACAAGATTATCTCACTGGGATGTGACCAGCCTCTGGAAAGCCTCCTCAGAAGGGGAAGAAGAGTTTCAGGATCACCAAGAGCCAAGGAAAAAAGCACTGTGTCCTAGTGCTGGTGTCAAACCATAGACATGGAGCTGGCACCTAACACCAGATTAAACCAAGGATTTGAGCTCTGTGCACAGCCCAGAGCAGTGAATCACACTCCTCCTGTGACATCTCTCCTATTAGATCTGCCTTATCCACTCATATCCAACACTTTCCTCATGGCTGCCAAGCCAGCCCTCAGCTCTTGGGACGAGGAACAACAGCACCACTTTCTTTTTTTATTTAAACCCACCCTGAACAAGCATAATCTGCCTGTAAAACAAACCTTCCTGAACCACCCTTTGGAGTTTAATGAGAAATCCATACAATTAACTTTTTACAGCATTACCAAGTCAAGGCTTGCTGTGAAGATGTCAGCACCCACTGGACCGTGATTGTAGGGAACAAATGCTACACAATCTTGGACTCAGGAGAAGCCTTTTATAGTAACTTAGGTGCTGTTGGAGGGACAGGCATGGCAGCAGTTTTTCTCAGCTGGTGGAATCCCTCTGACCTCTTTTGGGATCACTGGGAGGGAGCCTGGAATGTCAGTGGAGCCAGGCTCTAACATTGCTGAGGGATTTTCTGATGAACACTTTTGTAAAATGCTGTTCCAGCACAAGGGTCAAACAAAATTCCTTAATTATAATGTTGATACTCACTTCTTTAGAAAGAAAGGAGTGGGAACACCTCCCTCAGCCTCAGTTCTCTCTCCCAAGGCTGACAAAATTTTAACTTTTTACTCTAATAACCAGAACCATAAAAGCCTTTTTCCTCTCAAAATATCGAACATCTCTTTAATAACATGTAATGAAGAGGATGTGGCTGAATAATGCAATTCTTTTGCCCCAGTTCTAATACTTTTCCTTTATAGTGCTCATCTAAATCACTAAAAGGAATTAATATTTTATTGCTTTCTATGAAAAATGCATCATGCCTTTCCCATAGCAAGGTTTGAAACTCCAGTCGCCTCAGTTCAGACTAGAATTTTTTTCTAACTTTGCTCTCACTGAAGTCAATAATCCTCTGTGGGAAAATACCTAAATTATTTGTTAAAAGATGAAGAAGAGCCTTAAATTTATCATGGAAGCCGTTTTTGAATTTGAGCCATAAAGCTACTAGCATGTTATAGATCCACAGCACTGAAAACCCAGAATTTTCAGTTCCTGTTTGTACACATCATCACATACTAACCCTTTCTAGAACTCTTCTTTCAAGTAGCCCCTGATTTTTAGGAAAAACTTTGTTTATAACATATGTGATCACCTAACCTTTTCCTGTTATAGATCCCTGCCTGTGTGGGATGGGCCAGTCAAACCCTTGGAACTAAAATATGTACAAACAAGGCTTTATTAAATTGTCAATTAAACAAACATAGCTGACATGACAGGTCTGTGGGATCAAAACTATTGCTGGCATCTTGGTGTTGGAGGAAAAACAAGGAGCCTCACTTGAATTAAGAAGAGCTTAACCATCCCTAAAGCAGCCAGATTCATTGCCAGAGATCTAAAAATAAATAAAGTATTCTGGACTTTTAAAAAGTAAACAAAACCCCTCTTATTTTCCAGTAGGTTCTCAGGGGCAGCTTCTCTATGATTTTTCCCAAGGGAACCATTTCACCTAAGGACAGTAATCCAAATCCTGCAGTTTTTTACCCTGCTGAGAAGTTCTCTTTCAGCCATTTCAGCAAAACTAGCACCTAGCTTGAGGAATGGATTGACTAAATGATCAGGAAATGTGGAATTCTGAACTTTGGATCATTTGTGGAGACATTGCTATTAATATTTAAGAATAATAATTTTAAAAACCCCCATAGATCAGCTCAGGACAGAAATAGCATTAACTGCACTTCATTCTGTGAGGCATTTTGAGCTGTCATCAGAGCCAGCTATTGGAATGGAGCCTTAAAGATCACATCTATTTTTGTAAGCCCAAAATGACCAATAATTCTGCAAATGCTGGGATAATTCTGCAAATGCTGAGCTCTTTTGCAGCACCTGATGCTCAGGCTGTGGAGACTGCAGCCCAGTAAAACACTCCCTGTGAGCTCCCAAACAACGCATGAGGGAGGTTACACAATAAAAAATATTTGCCAAGCCTTCAGAGGAAGGCTCTTGCACAGATTTCTTTCTCTGCAGCCACCCAGTGCTCTGTCCCAAGCACAGCCCCCAGGAACACTGGAGGCACCAGGCTGCTTCCCACTCCAGTGGGCACCTTTGACAGGTGTTTCTGCCACGGTAATGCAAGAACATGTTCTGAAAAAGGAGCTCCAGCCTCCTTGTAGAGGCAACACTGACCTGAGAGTCATTCCTCTGCCTGCATTAGAAGGACATCAGTGCTACTGAAAACCCACTTAATGGATTTTCTTCCAGCATTCCTTCAATTACATGTAAGCCTACCCAGCTTGCAGTGGCAGATTCAGAGGTTTCTGTGGCTGTGCTGTTCCTGCTCTGAGGAGAAGTCTGTCTGCTGTTTATCCCTGACTTATGGGGAGGTTGCAGCTGGATCCAGCTGAGCAGAGCACTGTGGCAACAAAGCAACTTCAAACTGCTCAGCCCTCCAGCACCTGCAGGGAGCCTACAAAAAAGATGTGGAGAGACTTTTCACAAGGAGATGCAGTGACAGGACAAAGGGGAATGGATTTAAAGAGAAGAACAGGGTTAGATTGCATATGGGAAAGAAATTGTTTGGCACAGGTTTCCCAGAGCAGCTGTGGCTGCCCCATCCCTGGCAGTGTTCCAGGCCAGGCTGGATGGGGCTCTGAGCAACCTGGGACAGTGGAAGGTGTCCCTGCCCATGGCAGGGGCTGGAACAAGATGATCTTAAAGGTCCTTTCCAACCCAAACCATTCCATGATTCCATGTCCACTCCTGCCTCGTGTCAGATGAATTCACCTGACCTCTGACAGCCAAGGAAATGATAACCTAAAGGAACACCACGTGCCTCCACTGTTTATCAGTTCACAGCACCAGAAACACACCTGTGAAATTCTAAGTGCTTGTCATTAAGGGGTTTGGTGTCTTATCTGTGCATTTCTTTCTTCTCCCATTTTCCCTGTGGGCTCTCAAGGAGAAAGAGGATTCCACAGTGGTTGTTTGTAAGAGCCATAAGGCTGAGCAACAGCCTCCTGTGTTTTTCTGCTTTCCCCTTTCCAAATGCTTGGCTTCCAAGGATGCTGCTGAGTGGAACAGGCACAGGAACAGGCTGCTGTTCATCCCCACCTGGCAGGTGCTGCTCCTGAGTTTCCTCTGAGCAGAGGACCAAGGAGCACTCCCTCTATTCATCCTAGACAGGGAGAAATAAAAAGCTTTCTTGGCATTAAATCTCAATTGCTGCTGATGCCTAATAATATGCATTTTCCATCAGAGAACTGTCCTTACAGAAAATTCTCAGACAGCCTTGGTTAAAATATAATTCCCAAATCTCTGCAAGTGAAAAAGGACTACCATCCCCATTGTTCAAAAGGTTTGTCTGATCCCAAATTTTTAATTCACAGGAATACACATGAAAGAGCCTCTAGTAAACAATCACTATTTCTGAGCCCAAAGTGTTATTGATTATCCCTGGGTAAACATGCAGGCAGTTTGCTGGCAGCCATCAGGATTACATCAGGCTAACCGAGGTCCAAGGGACCCACAGGGCACTGGGGATGACTTCTCACTTCCAGGATGGCAAATGTTTGCAGAACTTTGTCCTGGATCAGAAGAGAAAATGAAAGGACTAGGATGTTCTAACAGACACAGGTTTAAATTCAAAATATAAACTTGACAGCTACTTAAGCTGCTCCTTTGAAGGGTATTAAAACAAGTAGAATATGTGATAAGAGAAAAAAAAATATATATTTCTGAGGGACAAAATTTGTGTGCTCCAGAATCTTCCCAGTGGGTGGACTGCACATAAAGTCAGAGGCACAGACTGACACTGCAATTCAGATAATTGGGTGAGGAACAAAAAGTAGGGATCATCACAAAATGGATTTCTCTCTGCTTCTCCCAAGTGATTGCCATTACTTGCACCAAGCAATTCCATAATGAGTTCCAAGCACCACATGATGCCAAATCATCTCCAATTGATTTCTTAGGAAGCAAACCAATATCTTCACCTCATTTTTTTTCCTCCTGTGCTAATTACAGAGGCACTACACTTAAGTTCAAAATCTTACCCCAGACTCAAAGAATGTTCCTTCTGGAGAAACTTGAACTTGTGTGTGAATTTGTTATTCCATTTCCACAAGAAACTGCTATGTTTGTGTGGTTTTGGTACATGTGAAAGAGGAAGTTAATTCTCCAAACTAGTCAAGATCCCACTCTCTCAGGTGCTTGACTATGGACATTCAAAGTTAATGCACTTCTGAATCATTAATCCATTTTTCAAAGGAACAAGGTGCACAGATCTTCCCCAACCAACTGACATGAAAAAGAAACATTTTGCTGAATACAAAATTCTTCTGATTGCATCATAAAGGAGGTAAAACCCTTCACCAGCAAAGTGACAGTAGGTGAATGCCTCAGGCTTCATGTAAAACAAAAGGTGCATTGAGCCTGAACGGTTCAGATGAAAGAATCCTTTCATTCCAGGGTGGTTTGGGTACAAATTAAGTGAGTAGGTTCTTTCTCAGAACAGAACCATCTTTTCTTTTTCTGTCACATCCAGTACTGAAAATCTGGTGCCTGCAAGTCCCAACTTTTTAAGGGTCTTAAACAGAATGATTCCATGTTTCAGTAGTACCTTCCACCCAAACTTCTTGACTCACCCTTAGAATTTTTGTCAGATTCACATTTACTCTGCCCAGATATGTGGGTAGTTATTAAGGCCAAATAAGTGCAGGCTTTGTACAAATCCTTAGCTATATTTGAGGATGTTTGCATGCATGTTTGGTGGTAGAGTTATGCTTATTTACAGAATTATCCCCTGGCTGTAGAAATACACAAGTCCTTATAAACTCACACATGACAATGTTATTGAATCTTTTAGGGAGTTTTTGCATGATGCATCTAAAAGTGCACCTTTAGAACTGTTGCATTACCTTTTTTTTTTCTCATGGATAATTTTCCTGCTTTACTGGTTTCAGATATTGGAGAACAGGATGACAATTGCACAGCAAGAACAGGAAAGAGGGCTTACCTTCCAGCAAACAGCTCAGAGCCATCACAGAATAACGTGAATTTAACATCTGCACTTCACTGTGAAGTTTCAAATATTTATTTCAAGAGAAATCAGGCCTGGTTCACTCCAGAGACCAAGGTAAACTTGTTCTATAATTTACTCACAGAGAACTGCTAACTGAGATTTAAATACAGGCTATAGAAGATGAATAGCTTTATTTTTGGTGCAGGGATGCTCAGCACCCTCCATTAATTAGCCCCATGGAATCTTCTCCAGACAAACCACAAAACCCCAAATCTTTCCTTAAAAAGGTGTGGCTTTGGAACAGGCCAACTTGTTTTGTAGATGAGGAAGAGGCACAAACTCAGTGTCCAAGGGTACAAAACCCCTCAGTAGCAGGGCTGAGGTTATCTTGGAGTTCTCTCTGCTCAGTCCAGTGCTTTAGCAGGCCCTGTTGGCATTCCTGGATGCAGACAGAGGTTTGTGTCTTCAAAGCGGGCTTGTTCCAGAGAAAAACTTATCCCAAAAATGCCCAAGTTCCCTGTTCTCTTCCTGAACATCCCCAACTTGCATCTGGCTGTCAGGAAGGGAGAATAGTAAAAAATTATAAACCCAAAACAAACAAACAAACAAACAAACAAACAAACAAACAAACAAACAAGCAAACAAACAAACAAACAAACAAATAAATAAATAAATAAATATCTTTCCCATCTGTTAATGCACGCAGGGACAGTGAAGCAAAGAGGTGTTAGACACGAGGTGCTGCCTTCAGGGGAAGATGCAAGGCTTTCCCCTTATCCCAGAGGACTCCTGCTCAGCACCAGGCAGGACCAGCTCACCTGCAGCGAGCAGAGCAAGTGCTGGAGCTGCTGAGCACGGGGTGAGAGGCTGAGGCTGTCCAGAGGACAAACAAACAAACAAAGCCCTCCCAAGGCTCAGCTCCCGTTTCAGATGGGGAGGAAAGCGAAGCCTCCGAGGCTGCCCACGCTCCTCAGAGCTCCAGGCACACTGCAGGCAGGGCCAGGGCACCAAGGAGAGCTCTGTAATTGAATTTCTGTTTATTTTGGTCCAAGGTTGAGGTCAGTGCACAATGAGGAGGTTATCAGATGACTCATATGATCCCGAGAGCTGTGCTGGGATAAAGTTAGTACTGTGCCTACTGGGAAGATGTGAGCTTGTCAGATAGCCAGGGTACAGCCTTATATAATTCATTTCTATTCCTGAAGTCATTTTCTTGACCAAGTCTGAGAAGAGAGGGAACATTCTTTTGTAGTGGCACGAGGGGTTGGGAATCTGGGCTTTATCCATAGCGTGCTCATCTGAATTGCCAGGAAAACTCAATATTAACTTTTTAACATTTACCATGATAATAAGACACATGCAGTGGTATCCAGGGGTTTTGCTACCTGAAAAAAACACAGATGTACATTTCTAAGAAGCATTTCCTTGCTGTTTTGTCTAATTAATGAAATGAGCAGTAGGAGTAAGACAAAAACTTGAAGAACCCTTTTTTTTTCTTTTGCTTCACCCAAGTCCAAGGCAAAACCTGTGCATTTTCCCTGTGGCAAAAGTATAGTACTTCCTGACTATCATGGAGGAGACAAAATTAAAGAGAAAACTGATGCTGTGCTCATACATTTGGGCACAGGCCTGTAGGAAAGCCAGACAAAATGTTTTAGCCACGATTATCCATCCTTTTGGATGAATCATAAAACACTCCTGAAGCACGAGCAGCTATTTCAGGGAATCTTTTAAAAGTAATCTGGAATGACTTCAGAGGAGCTGCACCAAAGTTGTCCAGCCTTGAGAGCGGGTCCTGTGAGGAGAAGCTGAGGCAGTGGAGCTTGGTTAGGCTGAAAATAAAATTTTGGGGACATGTTAAAGCCACCTTCCAATCCCTGGCAGGCTTTTGCCAAGCCCAAAGGACTGGGATCTCACATGCCCAGCTACAGAACAGCAGATATTGGTCCTGAATTGAAGCAAGAAGGGTTCTTATTGGACATAAGGGTGGGGAAAAAAGGCACAGCAGGATGCCAAAGCACAGGAACAGATTGCCTAGAGATGTTGTGGTGATGGGCAGTCTATGGCATTAGAGGTTTTCAACACCCAAGCTGACACATTTCTGCACAATCTGACCCTCACTTCAGATAGAATGCTGCTTTGAGCAGCAGGCTGGACTACAGATATCCAGAAATACTTGATTAATTTGAGTAATTCTGTCATTCTGCCCTGTGGCTCTGAATTGTGCCAAAAAACAGTAGCAGCTCAGAGGCCTGTGCAGCTCTGTCTTGTTTTGTGTTTTGTGCAAACACATGGAAACTGATAAAGACCAGGATGTGGCTCCCTGTCTTCCAAGGCTTCCCCAAACCATCCCCTGGAAAGACAGAAGATGGAGACCAAGGCCATGAGGGTGTTCCTTGAAACTATGCAGCCACAGAGGAAGAGACTCTTGACAAGGGCCTGGAGTGACAGGACAAGGGCAATGGCCTCACCCTGACACAGAGCAGGGTTGGATTGGATATTGGGAAGGAATTGCTCCCTGTGAGGGTGGTGAGGCCCTGGCACAGGTTTCCCAAGAGCAGCTGTGGCTGCCCCATCCCTGGCAGTGTTCCAGGCCAGGCTGGATGGGGCTCTGAGCAACCTGGGCTAGTGGAAGGTGTCCCTGCCCACGGCAGGGGCTGGAACTGGATGATCCTCAGGGCCACTTCCAACCCAAGCTATTCCATGAATCTCTGATTCTATGAAAATCCCCTATTTTGGGAAAAAAACTCAGGCTTTAGAGCTTTTGAAAGACAGGAAAAAATCTGAGCCATTCAGTTTCTGAATAATTAACTCCCCATACCCATTCTGCATATCCTGATCTCTAATTTGAAGCCTGATTTTCCTAAGGATCAGTGGAACAAAAGCCTTTTAATCTTTTCTAGAAGTATAGGTGCTAAATATAGAACCAGCTTAAGCTATTAAAACATAATATGCCAATTCATTTGAAAAGCAACAAACCAATTAATCTTTATTTCTGCAGCTGTGGGCACATTTTTTCTCCTTTAGCCACAGATTCCTGCAAAGCTTTTGTGGAGGGGATGAGTTAACACAAAAGACAAGGTATCATTTTCAAGGGCTCCTGTGTCACAGACACTTCATCAGCAAAAGCCTTCAAGACCCAGACAGGCAAAGCCATGGCTGGTGTGACCTGGTGGCAATTTGCCCTTGCAGGAGGATTCCCAGAGGTGCCCTCCAGCCAACACTTCCATGACTTTTCAGAAGCTCCTCAGCAGAATTCTGGCAACTCACTGGTCATACAGAAGTGCATATAAAATTAATATTGAATAGACTTCTTAAAACTCTGTAGCCACTCCACTTATCATCCTAATCATCAAAATCCTATTTTCTACCACATGAATTTTCCAACAGGAAGGTAGGGAATCAAATCTGCATGGCCAAAGATCAGCTCAAGAGTCAAAGGACTGATACCTCCTCATGTAGTCACTATTAAAGAATCAGATAGAAAAATGGCTGTGCATCTCAGCTTGAAAAAAGGTTGGTTTTTTTTGGCCCAACTTCCTGGCCCTCAATGAAAACCAAAAAACTTTTTGAAAAGCTATTTGAAAAGTCTCCCGGGTGCATCTGTTTTATACAGATTATGCTTTGCTTTTATTAACTCCAGATCAAAGCTCTTCACTCTTTAAGTAGGGAACCAAAGGGATCAGGCAAAGTAAATATCCTTTTCTCTGCAATTCCATGTGCAAACACTGAGTTTTCAGGCTGGGAAGACATGATTTAGTAGCTTTACTGCAAAAGAAAAATCTGCATTTATACCCTGAGACTTCATATGGATGATTTTACTCTTCCTCAGTATTTTTTTTTAATGATGAATATATCTAACTAGAGAGAGCACATGAATTAGCTGCTGGGTTCAATACAGGAAAAATCAGATAAAGTCTCTCACCCATCATCATTAAACATATTACATGGACTATTCCACACAAAAATAAAGTGAGTAGATGCCTCGAGTCCCCATTACAACATTTCCCAAAGGCAACACCCAAGCTATATTATGCTGTTCAAACACTGCCAGAGATTTTTCCTGCCCCAGCCAGTCATTCTCATTCAAATCCCATGCAGCTGAGCTCTGTCACACACTCGTTTTGAAACTTGTTTGCTGATGAGAAGTGCACAACCAGTTTTGCTCCCATCAGTTGTATTAAAAATAAAAGTTTAATCCTGAGGCCAGGCCAACATTTTTGTACCAGTTGCAAATCTTAAATGAACTTTAAGACCAAAATTCTGCAATAAGAACTTCATTATGAAATGTTTCTCCACCAAGACCTGCAGCTCCTCTCACCTGGAAGATCTATACAAGTGAATATTGCAGCCTCATATCCTCAGCAAGAGGTAAATCCAGGGAGATGGATTTGTTACTGAGGGTGGGGAGAAAAATAATTAATTTCAGACATATTATGTGTTATCCAAGTACCTATTCCTCAACTTTTTACTATTTGATAATAATCTGCTGAAAAGAGAGAGAGACTATTCACAAGAGCATGCAGTGACAGGAGAAAAGGGAGTGGCTTCACACTGAAAGGCAAATTTAGTTGGGACATCAGGAAGGAATTGTTCCCTGTGAGGGTGCTGAGGCCCTGGCACAGGTTTCCCAGAGCAGCTGTGGCTGCCCCATCCCTGGCAGTGTTCCAGGCCAGGCTGGATGGGGCTGTGAGCAACCTGGGACAGTGGAAGGTGTCCCTGCCCATGGCAGGCTTGGTTTATGTCAGTATAATCTGTATTTTACAATAATTGAGCCTGTTCATAGTAACAATTTTAGACCAATTTCCCAAAATCAATAGGAGTATGTGTGAAGAATTGTCAAAGAATCTTGAGGCAGCAACCACTGACAGCTCCCACAACTTTTCCTGTCTGAGATGAAAATGACTCTCCAGGAGCACTGATGCTCCCCAAGAGGCCACAATGGTTCCTCAGCAGCCCCTGAATCAAATCACCCTTGGAAATCCTCACTAGCTCATCACCTGGCAGCTCACATGCCAGCACATCTTATAAACCATAAAACACAGCCTCAGAGCAGGACCTGTGCTAAAAGTGCCCAAGAAATGCTCTTTACTCGAGTGCCACCTGATTTCTCTCTAGCAGTGCCACCACTGCCTGATTTCTGTAAAAGGCAACAGAAAGACATAAATCTCTGATATAGCAAGTTTCCACAGAGGAGAGAAAGCCTAGAAATTCTCCTTCTAAAGAGAAAAAAAAAAGCCTCAACAGTTGTTAACAGAGAAGAATCCTTACACAACTCATCCTTGGCTGCCTGTGTGGGAAATAAGATGTGACCAGCCCCAGTGCTCAGGTGTCTCCTGGTGCTTGCCCACACATTACACAGAAAATGTCGAGTTTGCAGTGGCTGCACAAGGGCTGCTGAGCAGGGGGAGCAGCACAGAGCATCTTGGTCTGTGCCTGAGAAATTCAGCAAAGGCTCTTCCTGCGGGGTGGCCACACTTCAAACCTGCTGGGAGCTGGTGTAAGTGCTCTGTTGACATTTTGGAAAGCAAGGGAGACACATTTGGGGCTAAATCCCTGCCTGCCTATCTCTCTGCATGTTCCTGGCTTTAATCAGGGGGTGAGTATAGGCAGAAGTAGGAAGTGGGAAGAGATGCAGCTCAACTATTTAGAAAACAGAACCCTTCTCTGATGAATCTTGCAGCTTTGCTCCAGCATTTTCAGAAAGTATTTACAAGGAGAAAGTGGAGTTGCATTTCTCCACTGCAAAGACCTTGTCCCACAGAGGAAAGACAAGGTGAAATTCCCCCCAGACAGGCAGATATTGATTTCAAAGCTGTAGGAATGACTCCTGAAATGCACAATATCACTTGGAAATGTCATTTTTCTGTAGTAATAGGCTTAGATTTTCATCTGCAGGGTTGTTTAGGAGGGGAGAACCCCACTTTGCTTTAAGATGGTTCAAATGAAGTGTGGAAAAGTTTAGCAAGGGGGGAAAAAAGAACTACAAAACTTCAGAGAAAATTGGAGGGAAAAGGGCACTTTTGCATGGAAAAAGAAAACAAAGAAATCAGCCCTGCCATCAATGAATTCTGAAGCTCATGTCAGATTTCTTGATTAAGCTTCTCTCTTCAGGATCTACAGTAAGCCATCGTGCTGGAACTAAGGAGATTTGTCTGGAATTTTAGCCAGGTGCCTTAAACCTCTTGGAAGAAAAAGCACTTCAGCTGAGCACTCCTAATTCACAGCTCATCCCTCACAAATCTCAAGACAAGCAGCAGAGAGGCAGAGCTGTCCCAGGGTGGTTTAAAGTGATTAAAATGAAACACAAACAGCTACAGAGAAAATAAAATCTCTTAAATTAAAGAGGATGGCTCATCAGCTCCTCCATCAAATCTGGTTTTCCTTGGAAAAAGGAAGAACCCTTTCAAAGGGCAGTGCTTGTCCTGGCTTTGGGATGGCACAGCAGGCACAGGAACTCCAGCTCTGGGTGAAATTCAGCCCCCTGCATCCCACAGCTGACTAAACTGTGATCTGGAGACATCTTCAGGCTCTGTTTAGACTGGTAACAGCTTTGGGTGCACACCATCCACAGCAACTCTCACAATGAAAACCTTTTTCCTTGTATCACATCAGAGAAGATACAGGAGTCCTCACCACAGACCTGAAATTGCAGGCTCAGAATTTTTTACTTCCCACACAATTATATTTAGACTAGAGCTCTGCACAGCTGCAAGCCTGGACAGAAACTTAAAATTAGTAATGTTTTCTCTAATTTCAAACCTACATTGAGACCCTCTACTGCTCCAGGTGTTCAAAATAAGTTTCTGCCTGAAGACAGCAGGGGTTTGCAGATTAAAAATTTTAAAACCCCAGAATAATCAAAACTCCCTGATCACAATCCCTAAGAGAAAATGTGAATATCCACATGTAATTTCACTTGCTGACTACCCCTTAACATCATCTTCTGGTGGAGGGCTTCAGTTTACCAGGCTTCTGCTAGAAATACAACAATGTGGTGGGGATCTGCAGGGAGAAAATTAGATGGGTCAAAGCCCAGCAAGAGCTTGATCAGGCTGCTGTAAAAGGCAATAAGAACTGTTCTGCTAGCAAA
Source organism: Luscinia megarhynchos (assembly GCA_034336665.1). Lineage (NCBI taxonomy): Eukaryota > Metazoa > Chordata > Aves > Passeriformes > Muscicapidae > Luscinia > Luscinia megarhynchos. The sequence continues at coordinate 8,559,693 of CM067564.1, read as the reverse complement.
TCTTCAGCCAAAGATAGTGTGGGCCATTGGAAAATGTGCAACCTGACTACAGCCTTTTGAGGGGAGTTTTATTTCTATTGTTCCATAGGGATGACAAAAATCAATTTTAAAGGTGTCAGAGAACTATTAAAAGGAAAAAAAGACAAATCTCGAGGTTAGGGAGGAATTTAGGTAATGCAAAATACCAGAGACACAAAGCAGCAAGGCCTCTGTTTTCTGAAGTCTTGCAAGTATTTCTGTGTCTGGCTCTGTGTTTACTGCACTTGCACTGGACCGAGGTGGCTGGACCACTGCCTTGCATTCCCCTAAACTCACTGCGACCTCCAAACTTCTGTGTCCCTTTTGGCAGCTGGGGGAGCCCCCACCTGGCTGATAGGAGTCCCCACTCTGCTAGCTCCACACTGAGGAATGCATTCATCTCTTTTCTCCCCGTGTTTCAGCCCTGAGAGCTGGCCCGAGGCTGCTCCTTCAGCTGTGCAGCATCCAGTGAGAGCAGCAGCTTCTCACACGGCTCTGAAGCACCTCATGCCCAAGAGCAGCACAGGTTTTCCTCATCCAGAACCTCCCAGGGCTCCTGCTGTGGAGAAAGGAATCAGGAACACCCCTGCCTTCCCCCTGGATATAAACCACAAAGTTTGCTCTAGAGCCAAGCTCTGCAGGAGCCAGAGGACTTCCAGCCTTAGGACTGAGAGGAAGCAAATTTTGCAAAAATCAATAATTCCTTCTAAAAATTCTCAGTCCTGTTGACAATAAAATGAAATGCCCTTACCCGTGGACTCCAGAGGCACTTCATTCAACCTTGAAACACACTCTCCTTAAACACCAAAACTGGTAGGTATCAATTTGCACATTCCCTTAACCTCCCTGCCCCCATAGCCTTATTTTCAAAGCTGAGGACCACCCAATACTCCCACCTCAAATGGAGACAAACTTTTTCCTATCCTTTTTATTCTTAGGCAGTTATGAATTTTCAGGGTGGTTTTGTTTTGGTTTTTTTGGTTTGTTCCCCCCCCACCCCAGGCAGTGACTTGCATAAAACACCTATTCTTTAAGTGGAGAGGACAAGGAGATCTGGTTGCTTTGTGGTTTGCTCAGTTTTTCATTCTCATTACCAGAAAATGTTTATAGTTTCTACTCCAGATATCACTTCAAAAATGCTGCTTATATAGCCATGACAGTGAGGAGCCATATCATTAGTTTGTTAAATCAGGCTTTTTCAGAAAGGCTGGGAAATCAATAAAGAAAATTGGGTGAACTAAAGGATGATAATTGTGGAAATCACATGGAGTAAACCCAAGTAAAGTGTCTATTTGGAGATCGATCAGCATTTCTCCTCTGTTGTGTTCAGACTGAAAAAGAATGAAGGCTCCATTTGCTGCTTGATTACAGAATGATTGCAAGAGATCAATAGGACAAGACTATGAAGGCAGTTAAGAAAATCCTTTGAATGAAAAGAAACTAAGAAGAAAATTGCTTACTTTGTCTTGCCTAAGAAAATGAAGTTGAAAATGAAATTGCCTAAGAAGTTGATTGCTTCTTATAAATATAAATATAAAGGAGAGAAATTTCTAAGCTAAAAGACAATCCTGGCTAAAGAAGAATATATGGACTTGTTTATCTACACTCCTTAAGGGAAGATGTGGGTTGAAAATTGGAGAGAAATCTAAGGATCAGAATTATGAAGTTCTGGAACAGCCTTCCACGAGCAGGAGGAAAAGGAGTCCTTTTTTGACACAGACCTTGAGTGGTTCCTCCATTGCAGGGTTTATGGGCTGTGTGCACTCTGAAATTACCCTAAACACCATTATGGGAAACTGCTGCAGATCAGAGATATGAAACACTTGCACAATCCTTATTATTATTTATATTATATTTTTGGTCAAAGTTTACTGAATCTTTCCTGTTCCTAGTAATCTTTTTGAGGTGATGAAATCAACAGAGTTAAAAAAGCCAAGACAGAAAACTGTCCAACCTGATGAGGAGAGTTTTAAACTAAGAATGGTGAAGAGGGAGAGAGTGACCAGCAGCTTGGTGAAGAAATAGTGGATGGGGTTATCAAGCAAGGAGGCTGGGATGGTGTGAACAGAAGGAACCTTACTTGAAGTGAGGGGCCCAAAACTGGGCACAGAATTTGAGGTGTGGCCTCACCAGTACTGAGGGACACAGAGGGACAACCACAACCACTTAATTAACAGCACAGGCTCCTAAATCCCGGCATTGCTCAGGAAAATGCACAATAATCAACTTCACAGTAGCTTAGCAGGGTCTGTGCAAATGTAATCTGCCATAATTGCACCAGCAAGATGTTGTGAAGGGCTCCTCCCCCTTATGGAGGGAGATGCTGGCTTATGTTTCTGAACATTTAGAAGTGTGGACAATTTGGCACAGTCCCTGAAATGCTGCACTGTTGCAGTGTCTTGCTTAGGAAAACAGCCCATCTGTGGAGGCTTCAATCAGTCAGACACTTCTAAGGCTTCTATCTTGAAAGGAAGAGGAACAAGAACAGAATGAGGAATAAAATTTTTATGCCCATTTTTTCATCTCATTTCACAGAGAAGGATGGAAGGATTTTTCTGTGAAGGATCAAATGGCATAATTATAGAATCATGGGATTGCTTGGGTTGGATGAGGGCTCTGAGCAACCTGGGCTAGTGGAAGGTGTCCTGCCCATGGCAGGGAGTGGAACTGGATGATCTTTAAGGCTCCTCCCAACCCAGGCCATTTGGTGATGGTGATGTAAGACCTCAATCACAGCTCCACCAGAACTCACAATCTGACATTTCCTCTCTGCTTATCCCGTAGCTCTAAGTGTGTTTGCCATCATCATCTTGTTCTCAGGGATTTTCCCCTGCAAGCCCAAAGGCCTGTTTTAATTGGGGGGTGTTCACCACCAACATTTAATAAACAGTAATTACTTGAGCTTTAATCTGTTCTGCAGGTTCTTCTAAGAGGAACTCAAACCTTCAGGGAGAAAATCAACTGTTGTGATGCTTTTCTGAGCTATAGGCAGACGAGGTTTTTTTGCCCTCCCTAAAGAGCAGCAAGCCCTGTCACAGTGTGACATAGGTAGCAAACTGTGAATCTAATTAAGTGTATAATTATGCAGCAGATTGCAGCACAGTGTGCTATTACTTAAACCAACTGACTTGCATGGCAGTCCCAGAGACATGGAGCTCGGTGCAGGCTGAGCTGAACACATCAGGGAGCATTTCTGGGGCAGGGTGAAGAGGGAGCCAGGCTCAGTTCATCCACACTAACAGCACCCACACCCCTCCAACATCAAAAAAAACCCAGCAGACACTCAAACTCAGAGTGCAAAAACAAACTTGGCAATGCTATGGAGTTGCTCATAAAGGTTTGCAAATGTTTGTCTCAGCCTTTTTCGGCATAGAGCTCCAGCACAGCATCACTACTCCTTGAATTATAGCAAATACCTCCTCAAATTGCCTGTGTACAACAAGAATTTCCCCTTTATCAAATTCCTTTTCCCACAGAAGTAGTAGCTGGAAGATGTGTGCCATTGCACCATGGAGCTCCCACATTTGAGTCCTGAAACTTGCATAAATACCACTTCCAGTGAGAATGGCTGTTAAATAATCCACACAGAACTGACCTACATTTGCAAATCTCTTTTGAACCACTGCAACAGGAATATAAATGGAATTAGAGAAGCCAGCACTGACTTCAGAGCTCTGTGTGCCCACCACAGCAGGGCACAAGCGAGGTGTGGCTTGGGCTCCAAACTGCTGCCACTCCCGGTGTTGCTTTAGGCACTTGGAAACAGATGGCACATTTCTGGGGAATTCTGCAGGCAAACACACACTGCCAGGTACCATTTTGCCTTGTCTGGGAGGACTAGGGACTCCAAGCAGATTCACAGTGAACAGATGGAAAAAACATGCTCCAAAGTAATACCAAGTGTCCCAAAAATCAGGAAAAACACGGTTTGAAAACTAATCTGAGCTTGTAGCCATGACTGATAATTGAAGGCAGAATCTGCCAACGTCAGGGAACTATAAATAATTGCTAAAATCATATTTGCTACAGAAAGTCGAGCTGAACACCCAGGTGCTGCCAGTGTTTGGTTTCCAGCAGGAGCTCCATGCAAAGCCCCAGACTGAAGGCACAGAGGATGAGACCCTGGTCTGCCCTGTGGGATTGATCCCTGCCACTGGCAGTCTTTGGTCCTGCACAGTTTACTGAGGGCTTTTGGGTGGCTGACCATGAGCAGCTCTGCCCTTTAGCCCTCTCAGAGCTGGTAATTAATTGCCAAGCTGGTGGATGTCCTCACCTCACCTGGATCTCAGCACAAGGGAAAAAGGCTTCCCAGTCTGCTGAATATTTAAAAAAAAGCTCAGGTTATGTACCAGAAAATTAATGCAGAATGCAGTGCACTGGAAAATGGGTATTGGAAGAGAGATATAAGTTGACTAAATAGCATCAACAAAGCCCAGAACATCAACCAAATAAGAAAAAAAAATATTAACCAGAGAACAAAGTGACCTACCTGTACTTTGTACAGAAATGGAAAACTTGTGTTGTGATATGGACAGGAATAGTGACAAACAGATGAAACCAACAGTAAATCATCCAACTTTCTGAAAACTAGAATTTTTCTTCTCTTGCTTTTGACATGAGACAGATGAAGTTCAAATAATAATTTGGCCCAATGTTGCCCACTGATCCTGACTGGAGCACACTTTGTGCAAGCAGGGCTCTACACCCTGCTGATAACGAGCACACTCAATGTTTCAACAGGGCTGCAGCTTCACAAAAAGGGAGGAAAATGAAAAGGTAAATCTAAATTTATCTCCTGACTCTAGAGAAGCCAAGCAAAAAAAAGATGTGGATAAAAGCAGTGTATTTTTTTTTAAATTATCCTATTATTGATTATCACAATTTCACACAAGGTTTGATCAGAACTAATCTAATCCCCCAGCAACAGATTAAATTATTCTGTCACTTCTCTGATTTACTTTCCCCTTAAAGAAACTGGCAGTTAATTGTCCCTTAAATAGCTCCTGTCTCCAGACTGGCTGTTCTTTCCATTCCTCCAGACACTACAGAATAAAACCTTTTCTTCCTTTTCAAATTCTTCCTCCCAAGGTGGGTTCCTGCTGTACATGCAGTAAAGCCAAGCAGGCTTGAGCACACAGCCAAGGAGGGAAGCATGTCCTCTGCATTTCTGAATTTTCACCTTTTCAGCAGGAATTTCTTCACAGAAAGAGTTTATCAAGCATAGGGATAAGCTGCCCAGGGATGATGAGTCTGTGGTTCTAAAATGGAGTCAGTGGCCTGGGTAAGTCAGATTAGGAATTTCAAATAGACTTAAGCCAGTTTTTGAAGACTAGCATGAAAAAATTCAAATAGTTACAGTAAAAGTTAATTAATGGGGAAGGGAATTGTTCTTTAATTTATGCTCTATCACTAGATTTTCATTGTTTCAAGAAAACACAAGGATGTCGAGATATTCTTCTTTTGTTAAAGATTTATACATCTGGGAAAACACTAAAGGCAGCAAAAAGAAAGGAATGAAGTGGCCTGGGGAGCTACAAACATGGAAAAATGAGTGGCTCTTTCTTTCCTACCCAACCCCAACTTAAGGGTATAAAGCATGGAGTGTATGTGGGAAAAACAGGTAAGAAAAATGCTGTCAAAACTGGAAACAGGTGAACATCTTTTGTTTTCATTTTCACTCAGTTGTGTTACTAAATTACTGCTCTGACACACTCTTGGGACACAACCTCTGCTTTACCCAGGCTGCCCTCAGCCTTCAGAAGCTCAAAAAATGTAGTGGCAGCACTGGCTTTATTTTAATTAACAGCAACATTAGCCAGGGATGAACTTCCTAAGGAAGCTGTACCTACAGAATGTGTATGTGCTCCTATTTCCCACCCTTCCCTCTGTAAGTCCTGGAGACAAATTCACAGAGAGCAAAACCTGCACTTCACAGACTTAACATAAATTCAAGGCTTCCACACCAGTTAGTTCCACAGCAGAGAGACAACACAAACACCTCAACAGGGACAAAATGAGGCACTGACACCATTCCAGCCCTGAGAAACCAACCACAAGACACAAACCCAGAAGAAACCAGTTTTCTCCAGGTGAGTATTCTTCAACTGTTCACTGAAGCCCCAGCTTGCAAAACCATCCCTTCTTCAATCTGTAAAGCCCATGATAAATATTTCAGACGGCAAAAAGGCAAAAGAATGATTTGCCACAGGCACTGCTGGCTGAAGGGCAGGAGCAGCTAACCAGAGCTCCCAAAATCATGATTGCCAGAGCCAAACTAACTCCTTGCCATGCATCTGCCTCGCTCAGCCCCACCTAGAGCTGCTTGAACCAGCTTTGTCACCTCCTTTGCCTCCAGTCTTCCCTCCAGCCACGCCTGAGTACTCTGGAAAGGCTCCTGAGGTGCAAGCAGTTGGACAAATCCCCTCACAGCACCTGAGGTGCTCCTCTGGCAGAACTGGGTTTGTGTTTCTTGGGACAGACTTGCTTTGACCAGGGACCAGAAGCTGAGAGGCATCTCCTCCATTTAGAGGAGGTTTGCAATAGTAAGGTGCAGGGATAATCCTGACACGTGAACTCGGTTTTAAAGCAAGGAGCATGCACCTCTATTGCCAAAATCACAGAATTACAGAATGGTTGGGGTTGGAAGGGTAAAGATCATCCAGTTGCATCCCCCTGCCATGGAGGGGAGCAACCTTCCACCAGCCCAGGCTGCCCAGAGCCCCATCCAGCCTGGCCTTGGACACCTCCAGGGGCAGCCACAGCTGCTCTGGGCAAGCTGTGCCAGGTCCCTCTGGTGGCGTCCTGTCCTCCAGGGGTGACAACTCTGCCTTAGTGTCATCTGTAAACTTGCCGAGGGTGCACTCAATCCCTTTGGCTGCATCATTTACAAGTGATTAAATAACACAGGTCCCAGTATGAACTCCTGAGGGACACCACGTTCCCGATGTCCATCAGGATAATGAGCTGCTGGCCACTACCCTTCGGATGTGTACATACAAATAACTTGAAGGGAGGTATTTAACAGCTTTTTAACCAGTCGCATCGGCCCAGAGGATGAATGTTGGGCAAGGAGCTCCGGAAGAGGTGGAGGGAAAACGGGGATCAGGATTTGCTAAGCAGCAGCTCCGACTACCGGCGGTTCAGTGCAAGCCAGGTCTGTGGCCATACGGGTAAAACGATGTACACGTTGCTACAGATGTTTCTCCAGCTGTGGATTCCATATCCTGCTCCAAACCAGAATCTCGACAACAAAATCCCTGACGTTCCCTAGTGAGGCTGAGAAAGGAAATTTCCATTGTGTAGTTTGCAACATGCCCAACTGATGTTAAGCTTTTCCAAGAAGGAATGATGTTTAGGGAGTTAGTCCCAGGAAAGAATACTGATATCAGCCCACTATCACTGTTCTGCGTTCTGCCACCAGCTTCCCTTTGCTCTTTTGTCAGTGCCCTCCACTTTCTGCTCCCCTGCCTCAAAGGAGTTGCAATAATAGTCTCAGAATTTGGATTACTTTAAATGTAACAGTCCTCTGATCCCATTTCATAGAATCATATCCATGTGCATTTCTTAGGGCAGAGAGGGAGAGAGAGGCAACTACACAATAATTACTGCCAGCATGAATGCTCCGCTCAGTCATTAAAATCTGCCCTCTAAGCAACTGGGGAAACCTGTAAGTTTTTCTCAGCCTGGAGAAAAGGAGGCTCAGGGGGAACCTTCTGACTCTGCACAACTCCCTGACAGGAGGGGACAGCTGGGGGGGGAGCCAGGCTCTGCTCCCAGGTGAGAAGAGACAGGACAATTGGAAACATTCTCAAGATGTGCCAAAGGAAGTTCAGGTTGGACATCAGGAAGAATTTCTTCATGGAAACAGTGGGTCAGACACTGGAAGGGGCTGCCCAGGAACACTGTGGGGTGTTCAAGAAACACCTGGATGTGACACTCCATGCTCTGGTCTAATTGTCAAGGTGGTAACCAAAGACTGGACTCAACAATCTTGGAGATCCTTTCCAACCTTAGCAATTCTATGGATTACAGCAATTCTGTGCTCAGGGCTGTATTATAAAATACAGGAATTGCTTCAGAAAGCTAACTAAGGAGAAATCACACCATAGTTTCTGCAGGGTGGGAAAGTGCTGCATAAGGCAAAGTCTTGTGGTGTGATGCTCCACTTTACACATATTCCTGATATGAACAGCTGCTTCAAGCAAATGTCTCATGGATATTCACCCCTTTCCCACTCTCGAATGGCTGTCTGAATTAAGAACCTGTAGGACAGCTCAGGGAGCAACTGGAAAAGTTGTGCTTTGAATGGGGGTGGTGGAGTTGGGGAGTAAATTACTGCACCAAGGTAAACATTTCCAGAACTGTCACCTCACATTCCAACACTGCCTCTGCCAGCTTTTCCTGCAGCACTTTGCCATCTGAAAATGGAAACTGCTCGTTAGCCATGCAGGGTTATGTGATAATTGCATCTCTCTGTACTCTTGTGAAGCAGCTCAGGAACAGGAGTGCTTTCACAGCAGGATGTGAGCAACATGCAATACATCAAGATCAGGTCCACACTTAGCAAATGAGTGTTAATGAGACTACAGAGTTAGGGTCTGATAAAGCTGGCAGTCAAAAATAATAAAAGTTGAGGCTCAAACTACTAACAATATGCACTTCCAGTTTGCCCTACCTTTTGAACTGACAGATTTATTTTAAAAGCACTGAACTTATCAAAAGACAAATAAGCAATCCATGAGAGCCAAATTAAATACTTCCTTCGATAGCAGGATCAAAAAACTCACACTATCACAAGAGCTCACCACTTTCTCAGAGAGTAAACATCAGGAGCAGTTTTGATGTGGAACAACAAAATGAGGAAGCTCTTGAAATCTGAGAAATACTTTGCCCAGGAGTTTCACAGTAGTTTGGCAATACAGAGTGAGAAATTCTGATCCCTGGCTGCAGCAATCACACAAGGAAGCTGGGGGTGTTTAACCTGGAGAAAAGAAGGCTCAGTGACCTCGTGGCTCTCTGCAACTCCCTGAAAGGAGGCTGGCACTTTCTTTAAGAGCTGTGCTCAGCACAAAAAGCCAAGTTCAGAAGAGTCAAAAGCTTAAAACCTGGGCTTTGTCTCAGATCTCATAGTCTGAATAGGCAGCATTCCCAGCAATCCCTGCTGGAAGTGGCATGTTCTGGGCAACCTAGTCCCAAACTGCAACACTCTTGAAACCATTTGAGCACCTAAAGCTCAGTGATACATTTGCTTTGAGAGCAAAAGGAGAAAGGGACAAGTGTAATGGCACATTCCCTCTAGTCCCAAACCTCAAAACATTACAATGCTCACCAGCTAAGCAACCATGTTACTTGCTTTTGTGGAAGAGAGAAAATCTGCACTGCAGTAACAGTCCCCCCTTAACTGAAAAGACAACACTGGTGAAATACAGTTTACATGATTCATACATTTTACTCAGTATGTACACAGTTCTCAAAGAAGATGGGTCACCCAAAGGCAGTTTAAGAAGCTTTAAGTATCCCCCTTGCCAGCTGTCACACGGGCTGTGTTTTTGGCTTTACTTCCTCCAGCTCAGCATCCAACCAGCGGAACCTGCGGTGGCGGCGCAGCACTTCGATGGCCTTTTGCTCCAGGGGGGTTGGCTCAATCCCCAGCTCCTCAAAACCAGGCAGGTCAGGAAATGTCATGTCTGTAGTGTGAAACTTCAGCAAGAATAGGGAGGGTAAGGAAACAGAAAGATAATTTACTTGAAATGAACAGCCAAATGCAATCATTCTCCTGCCAAAAGAAGTAGAGGAAGAGGAAAGATTCAGACAGAACTGTGGCGTAATTACACAAGGTCTTGACCTTCAACAGGAGGTACAGGTATTCTGCATCCAACAAAAAGTCTTTCAGGCTTTAATTCAGGAATAAATATCAAGCAGGAAGTGCCTTCCTTTCCTCTCCATACATTATCAGGGAGGCTACTGCATTGCAACCACAAAATTAAGCAGAACTCCAAGGCTATACATGAACTCCAATTATGGATATTCTGGCTTGTTAAGAAAATGTTGTGTTGAATTATCACCTCTGGTAGCTTGTTTTGCTCTGTTTATGGTTTAGAACATGGTTCTGTACAGGACAAATAGTTAATTCTATTAGCATATATGCAAACCATACAGTTTATATCCCAGAAAACATTCCTCTTATGCTGGTGTTCCTTGAAAGGTCTTCTAACTCAAACACGTCTAATATTGTACAGATTATTTAAGGAAGAAAAAGCTTGGAAAGAGAACAACCAGACCCAGAAGTGACATGGAATATTTCCCTCTTACACTACCTATGCTACAGCTGACTTGCAGCAGCTTTAATGATTTGTGCAGGCTTATTTTATGAAATGTAACTCAAGAAACTACACAGAGGCAAATGGAATAAAGGTTTTTGGAGATGTTACAATTACATCCTGAGGGACAATCAGGTTAAGTAGGCTATTGATATGTGTGATAACAAAATATCTTGAAATTCCAATGCTGCAGAACAGTTGGGAGAGTCACTCCACAATTCAAAAAGCAGAAAGTTTAGGGAATGCACATGACTATCTTTGCTAGCCTACACATATGCCGAATTTTGACACTAATACTTGCCAATTGCTACTTTATCCTTGCTTGCAGTTGGTTTTTTGCAACTTATTTCTCCACCCCCAGTGAAACACTTTGAGAAGGCAGGAATATGCAACATTCTTCCAGGAAACTGCACTTGAATGTTAAGTGAGATTTTGGAATGTGTGCAGGGTGTCAGTTCAACTTCAATTGTTAAAAAAAACATTGCCTGGATGATGTAAATTATTTTAGTGCACCTAGAGGTACATAAACTGACTAAGAGAGGGGAGCACTGCCCCCCTCACTTTGCTCATCCAACCTCTACTTTTGGCTGTTTTCAATTCCATGTGCTTTTGGGGAATGCAAAACTACAAGTGGGAGTTACAAATGCACAATGAAACATTTCCCAAGAGGGATTTTTGGCTAGTCCCACACTTACCCGATCTATCTTGTCCCGCGTCAACCACGGTTCAAATGGATTAATCTCAAAGAATCTTGCAACTAAACTGTAAAGAGAAGAAATATTGCAAAAGTGCAGTCATTTATCTAGATAGACAGAAATCTGGTAAAAATTATTTCAGACTTATAATGGATGGTGAGCAAGAGCTTGTTCTGAAGCTGTTCTTGCAAGCTCAGAGTTCGTTAAAGCACTAGATGTGCCAGCCACCAAGTTCTTAGTTGTGTTCATGGTTATTAACTGTTCTTGAATTATTAGTCTTGTATTATTTTACTTTAGATGGGATGGAGAAGCAGATCTCTAGAAGTTAAAATGAGCATTAGCAGGAGGGGAAAGTAAACCCCACATCCAATTCCCCACACACCAGAGAGCTTAGTCTTGCCCTGCCTTTCATCCAAACTCTGTTCTCTGCCAGTGTAGGCAGCAGTCCAATTAGTCACGAAGCTGGATTCAATGCCTCCAGGAGAAAACACACTTGCTGACAACTAAATGAGTTATCAGCCACACAAACAAGCTGGTGGCATCTGGAGCAATCTATAAAAAGGGTGAGGATTGGGGTATCTGCATTTTCCAGAAATGAAGATTCCCTTGAAAGATGGGAAATCTGATGGGAAAAGAAAATAACTCTAGAGCTCTTGCTCAGTGTCTCGGGACCAACAGCAGAATCTCTTACTGAACAGGCAGGACCTCCTGCTGGAGTTCCCACCCGGCAGATTAGGGTGCTACTGAGGTACTGCACATAAACACAACTCATCTGCCTTTTAGGTGCATTCTTTCCTCAAAAATATGAACTATCATCACTTAGTTTAGGCCATAAACAAAAAAGCATAACATGGACTGCAGCAAATGTGAATAAAACTAAGAAGCAGCCACATAGCACCTTTTCAACAAGCTGCTCTGTGTCACCTGAGCCATGCTATAACCTGGTGCCTCTTGCAGCCAATACAGAACAGCCACAACAGTTCAGGATGTTCTAAGTGCTATCCATCAGCACTTCCATGGATCCAATGCTGAGTCCTACTGGCAGAAGGGTTCTAACTCTGGTGACTGATTAAGTTTATTAATTTGCGTTGTACTAAAAATGAGGAGGACCAAATAATAACACAGCCCCATCATGCTGAGGGCAACTTCTGAAATGGCATTTACTGTAGCTCTTCAAAAAGATGTGATTATTACCTAAAGATCAGGCCCAGGCTCAGCAGCACATCCTTGAGATTGTGCACAAAAATCTGTCAAGGGTCTGCAGTCAGCAATATACACACAGATTTTCCCTGTGGTATTATTAAAAATCATTTGGTCTACTAATTTTATTGAATTAGGATCTTTTGCTACTTCTTGGCTCACAAAGCCATTCAATCATGGAATCACTTAGGTTGGAGAAGACCTCCAGAATGATCAAGTCCAACCTTTGCTGATCACAGTTTTGCCAACCAGACCAGAGCACTGAGTGCCATGCCCACTTGTTTCTTCAACACTTCCCTGGGACCATTCCAATGTTCAACCACCCCTTTCTGTGAGAAATTCTTCCTGATGTCCAACCTGAGCCTCCTCTGGTACAGCTTGAGGCTATGTCCTCTCACCCTACCCCTAGATGTCAGGGAGATATGACTCTGTAATGAACAGCTGTGTGAAGCTCACTACAGGCATCTATTTCATTTCAGCTCATCAAATGCACGCCTGTCCCCGAGCTGAAGGCTCAAAACTGGCTAACAAGAACCTCAGAAAAGGCAACTTCTGCAACCCCATCACCTTAAATAACAACTGGGCAGAGTAAATAAGCCATGCAAGAAGCACTTATGCTTCTGTGCTGCCAAGAACTCACTGAACCAGGGTCCCACTTACTGGTAGAGAGGCCGTGGCAGCGGGTAGGGAATGAAGGGGTGGTGGGCAACGGCGTAGATGTACTCGACCATGTCATACAGGAGGTACCGGTGAGGGCTGGAAGGGAAAGCAGCAACATCACACCTCGGTCAGCTACACTTCAGTATTTGCAGCAAGAGGGGAAAAAACCCCTATTTTTAAACCCTCCAACCCAAGGCTACAAAAACTCTGTTTCTTCAATCCAAATAATTTGTCAGCAGACATTCTCCTGTGGCTCACAGGGAGGAGGTTTATCCTGGAGGACTGCAGCCTGTGGAAGGGCCTATCCTGGAGCTGGGGAAAAGCATGGAAAAGAAGTAGCAGAAAGGAACAGTGGGCATTTGGCTGCTGGCCAAGGCTAACCCACCACAATCACATTGAATGAAGTGTATTCTTTAGTGCTTTGAAGGCACACTTGAGTGTGCCTCCTTCCATGCTGACTCCAATTCTGAACCCAAGACCTCCAGCACTGTGACAGGAGTTTGTTCAAGCCCACTTGGAAAGCCAGAAAGCAAATAGAGAATTAAGGACACTTTATTAACAAGACATACCATCTTTGGGAGGATGCAGGGAAATTGATTCATTTGCCTTTACTTGACTACGAATATCTTGTTCTATTTAAAAGCAAGATGAATTGTCCAAAAAATGCATTCCCTCTCTCTCAAGATGGAGAGAATGAAGCAGTCAGTCCTCCATCCACCTGTTTAAGACTAACATAAACCACTGGGAATTCCCATTCCTTTCTTGTTCAGATTTTGCCTTGGCATTTTAGGCTCTCTAGATGGCTCAGAGTGAGCTGTCAGGTATCTCCCTTGGCTTACTAGGCAATTTGCTGCAATTCCAAAACATTCTGAAAAGCTCCATGACAGCACAAGAGCACAGTGCTGAGCAGTTTGATAAACCCAGGATCTCACAAATGCCAAGGCCTGAGGTTACAGGCATAAAAACTGAGCCTTCAACTGGCATGGTGTCCACAAAAGTTTAAAGAGATCAGAGAAACATAAAACTGTTAGGGTTGGAAAGAACCTTAGAACCATCTCATTCCAACCCATTCCTTGGACAGGGACACCTCCCACTATCCCAGGCTGCTCACAGCCCCATCCAACCTGGCCTTGAACACTGCCAGGGATGGGGCAGCCACAGCTTCTCTGGCCAAACTGTAAACCCGACCTTAACTGTAGATCCACTGCCTCTAAGCCATTCTAATGCCTGGTAGTTTCCACACAACTTTACCAGAATTTTCCTCAAATCCATGTTGTCTAGCATGTTTCCCAAGCTGTGTATTTCTTTGTGGGCACATACATCACATGAAATGCAGTGGGGCCCAGATTAGGATTTCCAGAGTGCTCACAGTAAGAGCTTGAGCCATTTTTCCTCCCAAAAAGGAGGTGGAATTTATTGCAGCTCAAACTGTGTGCATGGACGGAGAAATTAAATGTACTGTGCAGCATGCCAAAAAATGACACCAAAAAGATGTACTACAGTTAATTAGAATCAGAAGAAGTGACCTACCCAGCCAAGGCATATGTTTTTCCTTTTGCATCAGGATTCTTAATTGCATTAATAATTGCCTTTGCTACATCAACCACCTGTGAGGAACAAATTCCAACAGTTACGAAGAGAAAAGAGAAATGCACACACTCTTCTTTCAGAAGGTGGTTTAGAGACCAACAAATCCACCCACTGAGGATTTGGGATTGGGATTTCATTGAAAACTTACATAGACTGGTTGCTTGACTGTTTTTTTGCCCAGAGAAACAAGAGGCACACCGCCAAACCAGCGCATGTCTGACAGAAAAAAAGTGAAAATCTGGGAATTCTTTCTGTACCAGAATAACCAAGACATTTTACACCACACTGAGTGTGGATCCCTTCTGAAAATTGACTTTGCTTTAAAAAAAAATAGGACTGGGAAGAATTGCCAGCCAACTACAGCAGCATTTTTTTCAAGACACATTTAGTTTTCCTATTAACAGCAACAAGAGGGCTACGTTTGCTGTTTCCTGAGAGTGGCTAAGTACACAACACCCCCCCAAAATAAAATTATTACAAAATAAAAACAAAGAGCAACATCTAACTAGATTGAGAAAGGATTCTGTCAAAGAGGTGAGAATTTAGTATGTTGCTATGTATCTCACACATTCCTGATAAAAACACACCTGCCTGCTTTTCAGAAGCAAATCCCATTTTCTCTCTGTTCTCTACAGGCAGTTACACAAATGACATATGGGTTTATTATTCCAAGAGTGCATACTTGCATAATGATTGAGAAATCGGTCCTCTCTCCCAAACATCTCAGAGGGCTTCAAAATTATAGCATCTGGAAATTCTTCCCTCACTACCTTCTCTCCAACAGCCTGTCAATTAAAAGGAATACATTCATTAGATCCATGCTGAACCAAGCACAAGTGGATGCCTTTCATAACAGAGGGCACCCCTGACTACAGAACTGAAAGAAATGACGCCATCAGTAGCACAAAAATTATTTATATCTAAACCATTTGATCCTCGAGATGCTACACTAAGATAAAGGTCTCACAGAAAGCCCAAACATTTCTCAGCTGCAGAAAAGCCTTTAGTAAAATCATACACTGATTTCTTTCAAACAGACCCAAGTGGGGAAAAAAAAACCAAACACAAAGAGCATTCTCAGCAAATGTATTTAAGTGGATTCCAGACTTACTTTGTTCCTGAGGTATTTGGAAGGACTCCTCATGTCAGCATTCAGGTGAGAGATATGAATGAACTTTTCCACACCCGCTTCCTTAGTTATCTGTGCAATACTTTGAGGAATATTTACAAATTCATCTTCATATTTGAAGTTTCTAAAGCAAGGCAAAACCAAAATTTTACTTTAAAAGTAATCAACAATGGCTGCCAATCAGCCAAAAAGCAATTATTACATATTACTTGAATGTATTATCAAAAACATATACTGACACACTTTGTTAGAAACATAATTCCCCTTCATATAATAAAAATTAGAGGCAAGTGAAATTGCAACTGTAATCTTCCATTTTAGCTTCTATGCCTTACCCAGTAAGATTAAATCAGTATGAAATATCCTCTTGCCCACTTGTCTGTGACAAATATAAAACCTCCAGTGAAAGTGAAAACAAGTTATTTTTATTAAAAGAAGCACTCCTGCATCTTGAACTCTGAGCAATCCTGTTCAAAATTTGTCTTGATTTGAACTTTTTTGTAGTGTAATTAAGTGTGTCAAAATTTCTGAGCTGCACAGGTCAGGGCAGATGCTTGGCAGAGGGAAGCAGACAAAAACAAACCAGAGATCACAGAGGTGCTCAGACAAATGGAAAAATAAATTGTCAGAGCATTTAGAACCATTTCAGAGCTGAAAGGGACTTCCAGGAGAAGCAAGAAGAAATTTTCCCCTCAGTGTATGACATTCAAGGGGCCTAACTTAGAGGGTTATATGTGAACCAGTTTGGTATCTGATCAAGAACAATACAGAAGCTTTGTCTTCATGCAGAACTGACATTATAGGCTGCCAACAATTCCAAAATTCTTTCCAACTATCCCAAGACTGCAAGAAAGAGAACTGGCTTCTCATGTCATTGTATTGCCCCTATAAGCACCCCTGCACCTTGACCATCTGCTTTGGATAACAAACATCTTATCCAAACACCTCCCTCTGTGTCCTTATCTCCTCCCACAGCTCCTCAGATCCCACTGGAGTCCAAAGAAAGCCTTAAACATACAAAGTTATTTTTGAGCCTTCAATAACTAATCTGATCCTGGGAACCATCACTCCTGCTCTGCTCACCAAAACAGATTTAGAAACACATGAGAATGAACAACATCCCTCCTGTAACCATGGAGTTTCAAACAACACAGTACACACAGAGGAGCCTAGACACAAGGACAAGGCAAGGAGGAAAGTATTTTCATGGCAGGCTTTGCTTATTTTGACTGATCTCTCCATCTAATCTTACTTTTCTTCATGCCCAAGTTTTTCACAGGCTCTGGGATGATTACAATGGTTACTCTGACCTCGTGTTTAACAAACCAGAGAACTTGATCTCAGGGTTTCAGCACCACCACTGATACCCAAATACATAAAATATGTGATTAAAACATTTGTGCCACACAGTGGTTAAGCTCTGTAATGTCTGAAAGTTTTAAACATGGACCAAGACTTGTCTGTTTGAATCTATTGAAACTGAACAGAGAACAAGGTCTGGGGATTATTAAACAGAAGGAAACTTTCTGTTGTTGTCCTCACACTTCCTTTTAATAATAAAAGAAACTGTCTTCTCTATAAATCATACTTTTTACACAAGTCCAGAAATTTTGAACATCAAAGGGCTGTTCATGAAAAAAATGGCAACAAAAGCATTAGGTTTGTAAACATAATATCTACATTTGTTTATGTCTACTACAGGAGCAAAAATTATGCACCATACAAAGACAAATATTATCATTAAATTTTTGTCTGGTAGTTCTGCACAAGGCTTTAAATAAAATGGACATAATTGCATGAACACACACACAGAGAAGGTGGTCGTTATAGGTATTTTTAATCCAAAAATGGGAATTTTAAAATTAATTTCAAAGAGGATCTATTCTTAGAAATTATTATCAAACAATGCTTCTGTAGCTAATATTGCCTGTGCCAAAATTCTATCAATGATGTTACTAGTCATAGCCTTGGGAACTCTCCATCAGCTATTCCTGTTTGATCATGGCTTTTCCTAGCAGGCTACAACTCATCACTATGTCCAAGTAACAGGATGAAATCTTACATTTGTGACAATGTAAATATAAATATAATGTAAATATGAGTTAAATATAATAAGATGTCAATGCAAATATAAATTAAGAAATTGGTGAAGCTGTCATCTATAGGAAGGTACTCGGGGAACACCTATATGGTACGTGAAAGTAGCATATTTGAATTTTCAGACAGAACAAAAGTTGAACACTGGAAAATTTTGGAAAGAATGCACTTTTCCAATGCAGATCACGAGCAGGACTGGAGCTAACCATTTAAAGAAATTTCATATGCAAAATGTTGAGGTTGTCTTTCCACGGAAGCCAAGAACAATGGCAACATCACTGCATACACATGCTCTGATACATGGCTACAATACCTGGTGCAAATCCATCACATACACAGAAAGAAAAAAAAGGAAAATTACTTTGTTTCCCATTCCTTTCCAATAAGATTAATGACCACATTGCTGTGTTGCACGGCTCTTTTGATGGAATCTTTGTCCCGACAGTCCCACTCCTGCAAGAAGAGCATCAGATGGGGAAAAGATGAGCTAATGTGCAAACAGGCATCACCAAAGCAAGCTCTTTCACACCACTTCCATTTAGAGGCTAAACACCAGCTTAACAGCAGGAGCTGTGTCTTTGAGAAGGACTACTTGCACAGCCAGGGGTTTGTGTTATCTCAAGGCAGACTCACCATGAAGAGAAGCTGCCCCAGGTCGCCCATGGGCCGCAGATACATCAGGTCATACTGATCACAGCGATAGGGGATGATGACTTGAGAGCCAATGCGACCTAAAGGGCCACAAAAACCCCAAGGTTTCAAACAAATACAGCAGATGAAAGCAGATGAACTTCTGAATAAACAAAGCTCCCTTTCTTCCCCTGGCATTAAAGCACTTGAATGCATACCTGCAAAGCTACAAGCAGAACAGAACTAAGGTTCTTCTTGAACCTACATAATTCAAATGCTTAAATAGGATTCTTCCCTTAATATTTAGGCTTGTAAGAGAAAATGCCAAAGCTTGTTAACAAACAACAACAAAAATAGTGTGTCCTAAAAAATGGAACATGTACAAGGATATTTACATTTTTTAAGTTGCATGAAAAAGAAGGAGGGAAAACACAGCATGGGTTATTTTCCAAAATTAAAATTCAAAAGGCAATTTTAAAGAATTCCAATCAAACTCCTGCAAACCTTTTAGTAAAATATCCTAATAAGGCTAAAACCAGAAGAATCAAATACATGTTGTAGCTCTCCTCAGACTTGCATTCTACAGAGGAGTAGGACTTCTTTTAATGACCATAACCCTCAAAAGCTCCAAAATTTTCTTTATTAGAACACTTTTTTACTACCTGCCACATGCAAAACGCTTTTAAGATCCAAAATGCCAGAGACTTCTCCATCACCCTGCAACCTAAAGCTTAA
The DNA here is from genome assembly GCA_034336665.1 of Luscinia megarhynchos. NCBI lineage: Eukaryota > Metazoa > Chordata > Aves > Passeriformes > Muscicapidae > Luscinia > Luscinia megarhynchos. The sequence goes on along the minus strand of CM067564.1, from coordinate 8,540,620 downwards.
TTAGCTCAGTGAAACATTTCTTTGGGTAGTTTTTCCCATCAGCACTCCTGGTGAGCGTTACCTAAGCGGTTGACAACGTATCGTCCCAGGAAACCTGTGGCTCCAAAGACAGTGGCCACGATGCCACTGACAGAGGATCTTCCACTTCTCCCATGAGGGATCACGGCGTGATGGACCTGACGGTGCAGGACAGGAATTGCACGGCCTGCACGAGGAACAGGAGAGAGTTCAGGGAGTTAACTGGGATTTGGCACTGCTAACTCACAGCTTGTATCGGTTTTCTCATCACAGATCCTTTCTCTCTAATATCCCACGCCGAGGCTCCTGATGGGCTGTTTCAGAGATATCTGGAGAGGTCAGAGGGGAGCAGGCCTGGGGAAGTTGTTGGGAAAGTTAAGGATCAAACAGAAACAGGAAAGGAGCAGACAAAGGTTATCAGTTGTTAAAGAGCACGTTTAGCTTACTGTGAACTTAAGGGGGAGCAAGTAAAGAATACTCAGCAAAAATATAATATAGCAGAGGAAGCAATCCTCCTGTATCACAGCTCTGCAGGACTGAGATGGGGAGAGATGCAAAGAGCCAGGTCCATGATACACGGGATGCTGCCTCAAAGCCTTTCCTTTCCTCAAGGGGCTAGAAAAGTTGGGAGCCATGGAGGCAGGACATGATCAGGCTACTGGCACACAAGAACATGCAGTGAAAGGACGAGGGGGAATGTCCTACACTGACAGAGGGGAGGTTAAATGGGGTATCAGGGTGAAATTGTTCCCTGTGAGGGTGGGGAGGCCCTGGCACAGGTTTCCCAGAGCAGCTGTGGCTGCCCCATCCCCAGCAGTGTTCCAGGCCAGGCTGGATGGGGCTCTGAGCAACTTGGCACTTGCACATTGTGGAAGGTTTTATCCCAAAGTGCTCAGGAATTACCAGTTACACAAGGACACTGACACTGCAACCACAATGTTCAGAACAAAAGGACAGGGGTCTGTGTGTGTTGAGGCATAAATCATATTCTGTTACCTCAGCTGGGCAGAACTCAAACCAGAAAGTCCAACCAGATTTCAGCACCTGAAGGAGGTTTTTTCACTACCCAAAAGTCTCCTTTTCATCCCTGTTCTCTCCATACCCCACAAACTGGAAAAAGATATTGAATCTCCAATTTTGTCCTGAAAGGTAATTTGAGAGCCACTGAAAGTTAAAATCAATAACTTATATCTTTCAACCACTCAATGGCTTTTTTGCTGTCACTTCTGCAAAAACTTACTGGTGGCAGGCTCTTCATAATGCCTCTTCACTGTCCTACCAACAAATAATATCTAATTACTGTTCTGCATTTTCCCACTTCTGTATTCTTTCTTTCATCTTTCCTTGTTCTATAACTCTATGATGTCTGACTGCCATAAATTATCACCAGCTATGGTTATATGCTCAACCATTGCTTTAAATTCCACTTTCCAGCTGTGGCTGCCCCTGGATCCCTGGCAGTGTTCCAGGCCAGGCTGGATGGGGCTCTGAGCAGCCTGGGATAGTGGAAGGTGTCCCTGCCCATGGCTGGGGTTGGTACCAGATGATCTTTAAGGTCCCTTCCAATCCCAATAATCCTGTCATTCTATAAATTAAAGCTCAAATATCCACAGTGAACCCAAAGCACCTTTTTCTCTACCCAGAAGTTTATTTATCTCTGTTCAGTCCCAACCCCACAGATGGGAAAAAGACACCACACCTCCCACTTTGTCCTGAAAAGCAATCTGACAGCCACTTAGGTAAATAAAGAGCACACTGCTCCCATGAAAAGGATATTAAATTCCTCTCTGCCCTTTCCCAACAAAACCCACTTGCCATCTCCAATGTTACTCGAGTGTGGGCAGAATCAATTTAAACGGAGGTAAAGGCCCAAAGAGAGGCTTTAAATATTATATTGGTGGCTGAACTTCACCACAGATCAGGGCCCAAAGGTCACAGTCACCCAAGAAAGTGCAAAAGCAATCCAAACTTTAGCTTGCAGGGCAGTGACACACCCGCAGCCACATCCCGAGCCCCTGGTGCTGCACGCCCGGCTCCCTGAGGAGAAGGCAGGCACAAACACCAACATTTCCGCGGCCCCGGAAAACCTCTCGGCAGCTCCTTCCCAGGCGCTGCGGCGGGAGCGGGGCGCACGGACGGGCCGAGCTCGCTGAGGGGCGGCGGGAACAGTGAGGCGGCGGGCGGGCCCGTGAGGGTGACACTCACCTGCCCTTGGCAGCCGCAGCCCGCGGGCGCAGCGCGCCGCCGCCGCCATCTTGCGTCTTCCCTGGGGCGGCGCGGCGCATGCGCGGGGCGGCGGGCGCAGCGCGCATGCGCAGGGCGGGGCTGGGGGTCGCTCAGGGGCCGCCGGGTCCCTCAGAGGTGCCGGCGTTGGTTTGAGTACAAAGTTATTGCGGTCATTAGCGCCGACAGGCTGTGGGGGTCGGTGAGGCCAGTCTGTGACCCAACACTGCCGTGTCAGCCGGGCTGTGGCACTGAGTGGTGCCTCCAGTGTTTCCTTCAGCGCCTCGGGGTGTAGTGGTAACTCCAGCCACCGCCAGCCTGGGCAGCCCATTCCAACATCCGAGAAAGAATTCTTTAATAAGTGCAACCCCGCTCTGTGGCGCAGCTGGAGGCCGTTTCCTCCTGTTCCCTGGGAGCAGAGCCCGGCCCCGCCTGGAAACTGTTCGGATTAGCGATGGTTGTGGCGCTGTGCGTGGAGGCTGAGAAGGGAAGTGCCAACACCAGCGTGCTCGGCCTCGCTCTTTGCACGGTCAGCGCTCATAAAACCAGCCGTACGATGGCGGTGTGGGCTTGCAAAAGAAGGAAGCACTCCTGGCCTCGCTCTAAATCACTCCAAGTGCCAATCCAGGCTGAAAACGTCACTGCTCTCCAATCCGCTGTGTCAGGACAAAAAGATTTCGATGATCTTCCCCTTCCAAGTACAAACTCTTTATTTGTGCACACTCAAACTCCTCTGTGCTGATGAATGTTTTTACTCTGGCAGAGTCCGGCTGCAAACTTGAAACCATCAAAAACACAGCTCCCAAAAGTGGCAGCTGAGAGAGCTCTTGCTGCTTACAACTTCAATTGCACCCGAAGAACTACCAGCACGCACCCAAGTTCTGCACTTTCCTTCTCAGCTCTGTGAACCAACACAATCCCTCAGTCTCCCAGAGCCAGGATCCAAATGGAACAGCACCAGTGACTGCTCACACACTGAAGGTACCAGGATAGAAAGCTCAACAGGTTGGCTTTTGTACTCCAACCAGAGCATTTCAACAGCTCTAAGTGGCAGAACTGCTAGGAAAAAACCATTGAATTTCAACAAGACCACCCAGTCTGTGGATCCAGAATTGGTTCCTTTGCCAAAGAGAGAAGCTATGAGCCCATCTCAAAAGAAATTAGATCCCCTCCTTCAGAATAAGCAACATCAGGACATGAGCCCCTACAAAAGTGCCAGAACACTGGTACTGGGCGTTACCTGCCTGGGGCACTCTTACTGCACACCAATCCTGAGCACAGCTGCTTACCTTGCCCGAAGCAAACGTGCTGCCAAAATTTCAGAAGGCCACCTCTGACAAGTGGAAGCCACATGCAAACTGAGCAGTTCTTTGGGTGCAGCTGGAGTTGTAAGGCAGCACCAGCATTCTCAGCTGACACTTTTGTGAGCTTTAGCTTCACAAGAGAGTGAAAAAACGTATATGCATAAAGGAGTTCGTGTTGCCGTTTGAGTGTGGGGCAAATAAGAGTTGTACTCGGGAGAGCAGCGAAATCCTTTTGTCCTGATGGTTGATTTGAGCGATTTCAAGCTGCAGCTGCACTTTCGGTACTTTGACAGACGAGGTGCGTTTTCTTCTTTCGCAAGTGCACACCGCCATCGTGTGGTTCGTTTTCTGTCAGTGCCCAGGGAAAAAGCCCAGCGCTTTTCCTCCCGGCACCGTTCCTGTGAGCGCAGGCAGTGTAGGGGCTTTGTTGGATGCTCTCCGAGGCTGAAAGCATGTGGTCCTGCGCAGAAGGAAGGGCCGTGGGGTTCTGCGTGTGGAGGAAGACGAATTGTCTCACTGTTGGCTGTGCAGTTTATAAGGCTGCAAAAGGAAAGTGAATTCCAGCACTGCCTCTTTATTCTAGAGTTTCTCCGGTGGGACCAGCTGCCGAATGTCCTTACCTGTGTAACTGCACTCTGTGGGACTGAACGCACAGACCTGGGTGTGCTGCACTGTAAACTCTGCGAGGACAATGTGAAGGCCAGCACTTACTTTTTGTTCTAGAAGCTTTGGATTGGGAGCAAGAGCTGGACATAGCAAGTTTTGAATTTGGGCTCTGCAAGAGTGAAGGAATGTGATGGTCCATGGGCATAAGTCCAGGATGTGTGTTGCTTTTTACAGGATGTGAGTTAAGCGTGGAGACAACAACACCTTCCTGAGTGGGCACCTTTTGTGACCAATAGTTCCACTTGATGCAGTTTAGGTTCAGGAACTCTGCATGATGGAAAGACAGAATGGGGTGGTCCATTTAGTTTGAAAGGAAAACTAGCCCCTGTTCACAGGGTGTTGTTGATAGCCTTCAAAGGAAATGTGAAACCGAGCACTTGTTTTCTCCTCTCTTGATTCCAGATTAAAATGATGCAGCTGGGCTCAACGAGAGAGCCGAAGTGTCAGGGTACATGCAGCTGGAAGAAAGAAAGCATAATACAAATGTTTGTTGTGCTGTTCAAAGCTGCACAGGAAAAGGGATGCCCAGCACTGTATCTTTTGTTCCAGGATCTTTTCTTTAAGGCAGCTGATCATCCTGAAGGTCTTTAGGCGAAACTGAAAAGATAAGATTCCACATGCAGCTTGGAAGAAATGTAACCTTCCATTTGAAACCCTAATGAGACCCTTAATTAGTACTGCAATCAAGAGGCACTCTGCCTTCATGTGCCAGGGAAAGAAACAGTTGCTAGCCAGCCCCTTCTTCTCGCAGCTTTCCAACTGCACACCTCAGTATCTGTTTGCATGCATTCTTTCTCAAGTTTCTTTCACTCTTTTCTAAAACTTTCCTGAATTCTGTATAATAGCTTTCTCCAGAACATTTGCATTTCGCCTCTACTCATCTGTATTGGTGTCAAAATCTTCCAGAATCTCTTACAAGGTTGCAGATATTAGTGACAACAGAGCTTACAATACCTTTAGTAAATTCTCCTTTTCCTCTTTTCCTTTACAATAGCCTGTAAGAGCAGTATTAGAATAGAACTGGAATAAAGGCAAATAATTCACAGCATTCTTTTGCTTTTCTTAGCCCTCTCTGCAGTGGAATACAAAGATGTTAAGGCCATAACTCCCTTTGTTCCTGCTTTTGTTTAGTTTGAGATATGTGTGTGACATGAAAAGACAGATAATAGGGACTTTGAAAAGAGAAGGTCTAGATTTTCCTTTTTCTTTTTTTTTTTTTTTTTTTTTTTTGTGGGAGCTACATTGCCTTCTCATCTTTTCTGATCAGAAATCTCTTTTTAAAATCCCTAAATACCAGCTGGTTTCTTCTCCATCTCATATAGTGATGGTTTGTTTCTTGTGGTGCAGAGAAACTTTTCCCATTTGGCTAGTGTAAAAAAAAAAAAAAAAATAATCACTATCTTTATCTAGGCAGATATTTAAGTCTTCAACTCTACCTGTCTGTAATTATAGAGAGAGACAGAATAAGCCATAATTCCTTATGTCTTCACTAGGGTCTGGAGCCTTTCCTACAGAGCTGTGTTCTTGATGGAAGATGTTTTATCCCCTTTTTCATCTCCTGTACTGCTGCTGCATAGCTGGTATGCTAATAGACTTTGCCTGGATCTTAAAGAGAACTTCAACACGGTATTTACAGGAATGAAAAAAAGAAGTAGAAACTTGGTCAACATGCACCCCTGTGAGGTCACAGCAATTTTGTCTGCCCTGTTAGAAGCAACTTAGTTTCTAGCCTAGCTTTGCTATGACCTTTCCAACATTGCTCTCCAGAATACAAGGGAAAATTGTTGCTAGCTCTTGAGATTGTAATCTTTTTTCATTTAAAGAGACTTAAAATTGACCCAGATGGCAATATCAGCAAGAGGAGGTTTTGTAGAAAGTCACATCTTTACCTTTTTATGTGTCTTTAATTGTGCAAAAGGTAATTTTCTATTTTGCAAGACAGATCAACTCAGTACACTGTTTTGACAAGTCTGGTTTGCTCTGGAGATTGTTTGGCAGTTGTCAAGTGTGGAAAAGATCAGTGTAAAAACAAGTAGAACCCTGAGATTTGTGTCTTTTCCTCCAGAAATACTTCTCTCCTGAGTATCCACCTGACAGCCTTTGCTTTGGGCACTTCTGCAGGTAGAAGATCCAAGCTACACTTTCCCACTTTTCCCCCGGAGCCTCCTGTCTTATGGCAGGCATGTCACAGTCAGAAGAATGTTCCTGCATTTCCATAAGGACAGAAATAAAAACTATAGCATTTATGGAACAGCTGCTGCCCAAGTTGCTCAGAGTAAATGTTAAAGACAGTCCCCCTCTGTGTGCTGAAAATCAGGCCCCCTCATGGAAGTGTGTGGTGAGAAATAATTCACAAGGAGCCGTGGTTGTCTCCTACATGATAGACTGAGCAGGCAGTCTGAAGGAAGCAGAACAAACATCAAGAGAAATAACATCTTGAAAAGATTGCTATTTCTTCAGCTGTTCACTCTGCCACTCAGGCAAAGAGAAGGAGGAAAACAATATTTCCTGCTATTTTTACACATACCTTGACCATAGGTATTCTTACTGAGGAGGACTGTGTTTTCCTAGGGCTGGAGACAAATTGATTGGTAGTAAGAATCTGAAAATACAGGAAAATACCTGATGCTTTAGGCACCATCTTTAATTGATTCTTTCTTTGCAGGACTGCAAATATTAACAATAAAGTCCTGAGGTTGCTATCTGTTTTCTTGCACTGATACCACTAGCTCTTTAAAGAAGTGTTTGCTCAGGTCCATGAAGGCTTCTTAGTACAATGTGCAACTGCAGTGCAAGCAATTTAATTGGGTTTTTTTCTCCTCTTCTTTCCAAGGTAAATACTGTGACAGGAGGTGAGTAATCAGAAAAAAAAAAAAAAAAAAAAAAAAGGCATCTTGTTGTCCCAAACTGGCACTCACAGTCACAGGCACTTTTCAAACATACTTTGGGTGAAAAGGCAAACATTTTAGCAATTTTGTAGATTTTGGTGGTTTTTAGCCATGCTTTGCATGGGTACTACAGCTTTTCCCATGCATTGTAATTTAAGGTTTAGTCTCCTCCCTCAGAGCTCCCCACAGTTGATGTCGGGGGAAAAAGCAGCTCTGTGCCATTGAGTGCTGTCAGAAACACTGTACACACTCAAAACTTATTGAAAATATTCCATCTTAGGCTATAACATTGAAGGCATGTTAAATAGCCAAGATACTCAAGCAGGAAATTAGCTCCTTTGTGTTTGATGGAAATATTCATATGCCACTAAGATAATATCCTTAATTGCTTTTCATCTTTGTACAGTTTCACTATTTGCTAACTAGCTAGTTTATTTGAACTAAATTCAGCTGTGAAAGTGAAAGGAGATTATTTAGGTTCAAGTTCTACCTGTAGTGCAATAGCAAAATGCTGAAATGTTTACATTGCAAGCAGAGCAGAAAACATGTACATAGGGAAAACATGGTTATAGTACATTTGAGTTATGAATAAATTAATGTTTAAAAATTCCATTTTGGATCCTGAGTGGAACATAAACTTTCACCATGACAATCAACAAGATAACCCCTCATACACACTGCTTCTTTTCTGTATTTTTTTGGAAAGGAGACCTGAGTAAAAGTGGAATTCTTTCCCTTATCCTGAAGTTAGAAAATGTAGTTAAGACCAGGTCCTTGACAATGGGCCTTTTACCTGGATTTCCTAAGGAGAACCATGTCTGGGAAGGGAACTTGTCTTATCTTAAGCCAGAGGAAGATGTGATGTTTTGAGCTGAAACATCTGCAATTATTTTGTATTTCATTGTTTGAAAGGAACTTTTATTTCCATATTTTTCAGTACAGGTGCTAATTTTTCATCTCCACCTACACACATACATAGCCAGACTAATTGTTCTTCTCTAAAAAATGATTTTAAATGATTTCTTCTCATTCTAAAACACTTGGATGTTTGCAAAAAAACTATTTTTCATAAAACATTGCCAATAAAAAAAATTGGAATATACAGATGAGAAGTAATTTCTATAGTTGCTTGGTATTGGTTGTTGGATTGTTTTGGGTTTTTTAAAGATATGTTATTTTTTAATTTTTTTTTAATGCTCAGACTTATCTGTAAAATCTCAGGTACAGGAACCTTGTCTTACACTTTCTGTAAAGAAGCATCTCATAATAAACTCTCGACTCAAAATTCAAGGAATAAAAGAGGAAGATTTGTATGTAGCTGTCTTCAATAGTACTGCTATTGCCACACATTTAAATTAGCTTGGCAGTTATTTTGGGAAGAGCTCAGCTGGGATAATCATCTGAAGGATTTTAGTTGCATGCCAATTGTTTCACTGCTTTCTGCCAGCTCTTCTCACCCTACACCAAAGTCATAAATCCTGTTTACAGGACACTGCTAAATATTGCCAACAGCTTCAAATAGGCTGCTCCAGGCACACAAGCAGGATTTGGCCTGGATCATGGATGACAAAGCTGGCAAATTGTTCTTAATTGGCACTCAGTTTTCAGAGATAAAGATGACCCTCCCTACCTTCCCCGTGTTGGTTTGACACAGAAACCTTTTGTGTTGGTTTGATTCAGGCTTCTGTCCCTTCCAAGGGTGAAACTATTGCTGTAAAAGGGAGTTCAGGAATTTTGCTTTGGTCTTTATGTGGAATCTAAGTGCTGTCCCCTACCCACTAGGGTAAGATGCCTGGGGGTATTTGCAGCTCATATTGATGCCTTAAGATTTTAGCTTTTGTATTTTCCAGATTCTGTACTGCATTAGTGTATAACTCTGAACTCTGTACAGGGTGTTAGTAAGGTCTCTTCACGTTTTGGTCAGACAAATCAATCCTTCCAGGCCTGGGAACCAAGGACACCCTCGCCTCAGGCCCTGAAAAGTATAAACACAAAGTGAATTTGGGAGGGAGAGCAAACTGGGGGTACATGACTTCATTACCTGAAGCTGTAATTGAAGAATTAACCCCTGATATACAAATACACCAAACTTATATCTGTCTGTAAAACTCGTGGCCACCTTCCATCTGGCTGTAGTCTCTCTGAGGCTTTTGGCTGCCCAAGGTGTATCTACTGAAGGACTTTAATAAATACCCACTTTATTCTCTTAACTCTGTCTAGCTCCTGCTCTAAGTAGTCACTCCAGGGCATCAATAAAACAAACAAACACCACATCAGAGAGAAAACCTTGACTTCCAGGTTTTCCCCAGATGCTACCAAGATGTGCATGCAACCTGGGAACTGAGGACAAAGGTATGCTTGAAAATTCACAGGCTGCAAAATAATTTCACAAGAGCACAAGGACCATCTGAGTACTTGCTGCCAACAGCATTCCAAACCCCTGTCCTGGATTCCTGTCTGAAAGATCTGTGCTTTGCCTCATAGAGGCTGATTTGAAGGTGATCTTCTGGAATCACAGCACGTTATTCCATCAACTTGTCAGCTCGGGGATGAGAAAGCTGCAATGCCACTGCCCCTAAACTGGGTGCATTTTCAGCATATTTATTCCAGTGCAGCCTCATCACTCACCAGACCTCCTCTAACGACAGGAGAGGAGGGGCAGAGAGCAGAGAGTGCTCCTGGCAGTGCTCCTGAGGTGCTCATGGAAACAGACACTGATTTTATTGCAAACAGTAGCGATGCTTTCCTCCAGCCTGATTTGTGCTAGGAAGCAATTGTGTGAAATATGTTCCAAAGAAACAAAAGGAATGCTATGAAAATGAAAAATGCTTAAAATGCAGACACATAAGAGGAGAAGCCATGAATTTTTTATTAGCTTATGCTGTTTGTAAAAGTGGAATACCAGAAACTCTTACTTGTTCCAATGATCTAGGTATGGATAATATAATCTCATATTTCTCACCTAATAATAACTTTTGGCTTATGCTACTTTAAAAGCAATGTCCTTCATTTAAAGAATAGTCAAATCATTCTCTTACACCAAAAAGGAATTTGCCCAAAATTTTTCACAATTTAACTTTTCACAATTATCAGTTAAAATTGAACTGACAAAATAACAACAGTGCTTTGTGTTCCTAGGCACAAGTAAAAGCTTCCAAAATATAATAGGAATATTTATGCAGTGAATGAGGTATGGACATTTTAAAATTCCCCACATTGCAAGGAGCAACTGTGAAAAGCAATCAAGGGAAGGAGACACTGCATTCTGGCACAGATCTGATAATAAAAGGACATCAGCAGCTCTGTGTGGGTGGTTGTCTGTGCTCCTATTGCTCTTCCCATAATGTTTGAATTCTTCTGTACTGTGTATTTCCTAGGGATTCTGATTGATGTTGCATGGCAGAAATTATCAGTGTACTCAGTATATCAACCACGTCTGAAGCTCCACTTGGCCTGAATTAAGATTTCCCTTAAAATCTTATTTAAGATAGCTTTTTTAAAAAAACAAACAAACAAACAAAACAACCTAAAAAACTTTTAAAAAATGGAGGGGAGGGGAAGGGAAGGGAAGGGAAAGGGAAGGGAAGGGAAGGGAAGGGAAGGGAAGGGAAGGGAAGGGAAGGGAAGGGAAGGGAAGGGAAGGGAAGGGAAGGGAAGGGGAAGGGAAGGGAAGGGAAGGAAGGGAAGGGAAGGGAAGGGAAGGGAAGGGAAGGGAAGGGAAGGGAAGGGAAGGGAAGGGAAGGGAAGGGAAGGGAAGGGAAGGGAAGGGAAGGGAAGGGAAGGGAAGGGAAGGGAAGGGAAGGGAAGGGAAAAAAGAACAGCAAGCATTTGCTATTTTATGTTCTGAGGATACACTTTTAAAAGGTTTCTCTGGTGTCCTTACTCACAGGTCATGTTTCCCAGTCAGGTACAGTCTGAGTTACTCAAAACTTTGAAGGCATTTGCCTTTGACACTTCAGCACTGGTTTTATTTGGTGACTTTTCACAACCTTTTGGCTTTCTTACTTAAGACTGGCTTTGTGCTGCTTCCCCTCAGAGATGCATCATAAAAAGCTGCAGAATTGAGATTTGTTTTAAATTAATTTAAAACTGACAAAGGCCACAATAAAAGTAATTTTCCATATTCCTCACACAAGTATTAGAAAACCAACAGTCTTTGAATAATGGAGATAGTATTAATATTTTATTATTGTTTGACAATATATTTATACACAATTACACCATAAGATTTTGTTTATAAAATTGCTTTTTTAACACGAATTTACTTTTTATCTTTTAATTAAATTTTCCTAATAGAAACAGCTTCAAGAACTTTATAAATATTGGAAAAAGCTTGCAATATCATCTAGCATTTTTAGTTTATGTAGCTGTGTACAGATCTGCAGTCTTCACACAAAAGAAAAGATTTACACTACAGTTAGAACAGAGATAACTGACACAGCAACAAAACTGGAAACTAAGAATAACTGCAGTTATGGCATTTCTATATCCCTGCCATGTACTGAAGAGTATTTATGTGAAATTGCTGATTTTTAGGAGCACATCATATGGCACTCGCTGCATCTTTCTGGCTCCTGTACTTGTAATAAAAAGTCAAAAGCTCTGAGTATTTTGTAGAATTATTTCTGATGTTTTGTTCCTTCATTTTGGTTGTTCTGTAATTTTACCTTCTCTTAGTGTTAAGTGGGGGAATGGAAGATGCTGAGGCAGTAGGGGTTGTCTCATTTTTGGATTTGGGTTTTGTTTAGGCTTTATAAGTCAGTGTGGCTAGATTAATTTCTAGAATTTGAAAATCTGGGTTTTTATCCCAAGATACATATTTTTTATAGTAGAAAATTTTTATTCTCAAATATGAGAAACTTAAAATATGTGTACGAAATACAGAAAAATAAAAAACTCAGCTTTTTCTGAAATAATAAGTGGCAGTAACATGTTACAGGCCATGCTACTGTGCAACGTGACTTCTCAAAAATAATTGCAAAAAATGTCTCAGCACTCCTTGTGCTTTTATGTTTAGTTCTGTTTTTCTTATTCAGAGCAGCATGTCACATTTCCTGTAATCTGTTTTCCAAAAACTGAAAGCTTGGAAGTTTGCTTTACTCTATTAAATCTACTCATTAAGATATAGAGACTTTGCACTCCACAGAGACCTCTGTTCAGTTATTGAGTGAATTATTTATAACCCACTTAAAGGCAGTATTGCTGTAAAATATTTAAATGTAGTTTAGCCTCTGAATCAAAGTCAATATAAACTAGACTGGTTTTGCCAAAGGGAATTCCATATTACACAGATTCCCTTTCTACTCTAAAATTTTTCTATTAGAATAATTTTTTAGCAGGACAATGTTTATCTCTGAAGGGTATTCAGTACATGTGTATTTTATTTGAAAAAAAACAACCCCACAGCTGTGTTAATAAAAATGCAACCACAAATCCCCACAAAACCTGTTTACACCCACGCAGCCTTTCGCTGTTTCACAAGCAAGTTCCACAAAGAGTTTTATTTTTTGTAGATTTATTTTAAATGGCCTATCTTCCAGCAAATTATGTTTCATATTTGAGACTCATTTGGGATATATGTACAAGACAGACTTGCTGATGACGTCCATAAACTCTCACCCAGAGGTGCACAAGGTTTGGCAGCCATGTCACTGCTGATAAAAATGTAAGGAAGAAAGGAGGCAAGTGAAACCCTGCCAAGTGAAAAGTGAATGGCACATCATTTTAGCATGACCAGAGAGGCTTTGGATGCAGGGACCACCAACTCTTCTTTGACAGGCTCAAACTGAATAGGAAGTGAGAGCTGAGCACAAAAGAGCTGCTGAGCTGATTAAAATTTAATAATTTTAATTATACCTGGAGCCAATAATTGTGTGAACAAAAATATATAACATACAGTCCCTCCTTCCCATTTTCCCTCTGTCAGCATAGCTGACACCTGTCTAAGGTTTACCAGCATTTATCACAGTGAAATCCTCTGCACTGGGAGAGACACAGTGAGAAACTGCCAGAAGTTTTCCTCCTGAGCTGTTAATCCTGCAGATAGTAGTGACAATGCCCTGGGAATGCCTGTGACAGGCCAAAAGACAAGGGAGTTACTGCTGAAATAGATTTGTTTCAAGAATGTTCTCGGCATACTCCATTTGTTCAACATATTTACACTATTAAGACATGCTGTGTGCTTGCTTTTTTGGGTAGCTTACAGCCTTACATGAGAACAGCATGCTGAATTTAAATTCAAAGGGAGAGAGGTGTGCAGAAAATGGATGGAGAGACCAGAATTTGCAGCTGTGAGAGAAAGAAAGGGGTGTCTATGAGGCCCAGTCCAAATTCTTCAGCTGCAAGAGATAAGCAATTGATTTTACAGAAAATCTGCATCTCCTCATTTGCAGAGAAAATTGTTTGAGAAGTTGACATCAATTTAAATATCTGGCACAAAGAGATACTTACATGATGCCTTTTGCCATAAAATATCTCATAAATATATCTCTCAACAGTTAGACAACTCTATTGCTTGCCTGCATTATTTTAATGATGCAAAGTATACTACACATTTTCTTTTTGGTGAGATTAAACCAAGGCCAGAAATCTTCTGAAATTGTGCATGAATATTAACTTAGCAAATGGCAGCATCCATAACAATGTCCAAAGCCAACTACTTAGGGCTGCATTAAGTAAATCCACAGGACTTGAGCACTAGAAAACAAACCTGGTACTGGATAGTCAAAAAAAAAGGAAGTATAAGAGTTAAAAATGTGCTCACAATACATAGAATTACTCATTTATACTTCAGAAAGTAGCAGGATGTATTCCTGAACAGGATGAAGTCAATTTAAAGCAGAGTAATTAGGGATAAACAGCTGCAAGTGATGGAGTGGAATCTCTTCAACAGGAAAAATTATACAACATGAGAGGCTGGTTGGCTGCCAGAAACACAATTGTCACAGTTACCATTTGTCTTCGTGGGCAATGCTGCAAGAATAACAAATGAAATTTAGAAGCAGAATAAAGATGGGTGTTACAGCCCTGGAAGATGAAAGCCCCAGATGTGGAGGGGAACAACCTGGATACTGAGCTCACCTTGTTTAACCATGCAGCATCCATATTCCAGCCTGGGTGAGTCAGAAATATGTCAAAGGTTTTAGTAACAAAAACGTCACTCAGAATTCTTAAATGTTTAAGATACACAGAGGAATAAAATTGAATTCTTACGGGATGCTGCTTGTTGGAGTCCAAATCTAGACTTTGCAATATTAAAAGCCCTGGAAAACCTTCTGAAGATAAAGGAACTGCTTCTGGAAAAAGAAAGCAGACTGCTTTTGGGAAAGAAAGAAATTCAAGAAAGCACTGAAAGCCTTGATCTATTGAGTCATGTGGTTTACTTTAATTTCTTCAACAGCTGACCAATGTAATCGGGTAATTTATGCTCCTGAACAGGGTGGAGGCTAGGTGGAGCATAGGGCATTTAAAAGAAACAAAGGGGTATTTACACTGGCTCACATGAATGAAGGACAAACCAAATACACCATCTAGCCCCAAGGCACATGTTGGATTGATGATCCAGATGCTGGTAACTTATCCTGCCCAAATCCTCTCCTGCATTTCACACAGCTGGAAGAAAGAAGACAAAAGGGACTGACTGCTGTATTGGTGCACAGTAAGACACTCAAGATAAACTCCTTTCCCAAGAGTAGATCTGCTGTAATCATGTATTTGGAATATTCTTTGTTTCCTTCACAAGGAATAGTAACTGCTTCTAAAGAGACAAATCCCTGTGTCTGGAAGGTGGAGGATTTACCAAGTGCTTCAGACCTTGCCTGTAGTATCTTTACTTACCCAAACATTTTAAAGACACATTTAGCAAAAACATTCAGCCTTCTTATTACTGGCCAGCCTTCATTACTTCTGAAACAAGAGAACACACAGGATCAAACAATATGTTGGCTGTGAGATGATTCCAGCTTCTTGATTTTCATGGAAACACAGCCTGTGCTCTGCTCCTTCACTGGCTGAGTTCATACATCTAGAGCTGGCTGTCTCATTTCCACAGACCAGGGGATGGCTTAGGGGTGCTCCAGGCCTGTGGTGTGTTACTGGAGATACTTCCCTGGCCAGTGTGCAATGTGGAATGCAGGAATGTGCATGAAAACAGCAGCTGCCTCGAAAGAACAAAGTCTCCAGAGTGCTCAGAGAAACCAAAGGCTGACAAATGCACACAGCTTGTTTCCAGCAAAGCTGGTAAGGACCAGCTGGACTGAGCTGGGGCATCCCAGAGATAGGATCTATATCCCAGTTTGGGAAGCACTAGGAAGAGTCATAAAGCTGGAGCTCTGGGCAAGTCAAAGGCAAGCATTTTTCTCCAAATGCATAGTTACAAATATGTGTCAGAGGAACACTTGCAATTCTTTCCAACATTGCTTACAGACCCCACAGATCATTTAATTATATTCATAGTATTTTCAGCATTTATTCTGCTGAATAAAAAGCATTTATTCAGCATTATTCTATTAAGCCAGAGCTACAGTTCAGACCTAATGTAATTATTACATTTATGGAGATGTGCTGCCCTGTTCTGTGTGATATATTGAAGTCTTAGAAAAATACTAAACCCGGACAAAGGAACTGAATCCTGAACTCCTATGGATATCCTTGGTACTTTGTATAAATGAGAAAAGTATCCATCTTAATGTCCTCTCCATCAGCAATGCAAGTGCAGGTTCAACACTGAAATTGAAAATTCAAAGTGTCTCCTGAGATCACATCCTGGACAATTGTGGTGATTTGATGGGTGATTTTTATCTAGTACAAGTCCCAGGCAGATTCTGCTTTCTTGTGGGACACATTGTACAAATATTTAAGAGTTGTTTAAATTGTTTGTGGTATTATGTGAGAGATTTTAAATTCAGCATCCTGTGGGGAAGGAGCTACTGATCTTTATAAGGATTATGGTGCCAAAATAATTCTATGGATGGCATTGGTGCAGGCTGATTCCCTTGCCATACAAGAGCTCATTAGAAACCACAGTGATTTGATGTTTATGTTCTTGGAGTGCCATCTAACTTACACAAACTGCTTACAGTTTTCTGATATTTTAATAAAACCTTTTGGCATAGCATTGGTAATTTATTTCATTATAAGAAACTTCATATAAATGTTAAACACGGGCACAACAAGGAGAACAGAAATTGCCAAACAAAACTTTGCTAAAACACAGTTATATTTAGGGAATAAAAATGTGTGTGTAGTGGGCTGAATTGGCTGCCTATCTTTATTAAACAGCCAAAGAATTGTGCAGTGTCACATGAAGTGCAATAAATAAAATTAAAATGCAAATTACAGTCAGTCAAAGAATTCCCAAGGTCTGCATGCAATTTCAAAGTACTTAGTACTTGTTTTCAGGCCCAGCTGCTTCCAGATGTGCTGAAAGCACATAAGGAATCAGAGTAGGCAGGATGAGAAGGGCTTATTTGTCTGCATGCTTGAAATCTGAGCAGAATTTGCAAGCTCAGACTGTATCTAGCCAGAAAAGCAGGATCAGGGTTTTCAGTGTAGATGACAAGAGTGGTGTAATCAACCACATAAACTCCATAAATACATAAAGGATCCAAGTTCAGCTCCTGAGTGAAACTGTTTTTGTCCTGGCACTTATGAATATAAACCATCCCCTCTGTGTTTTATATCTCATATGGGGTAATACAATCTTCTGATGTAATTACACAAAGTGCTTAGAAACACTTAGCAAAGTTAAGTTAGATATGATCTGTTACATTGGACAATCAGGTGTGGGCATTAATGGTTTCATGTACAAGGCTTAAATCAAGAAAAAATTACCATCTGGTATTAATTGCACTTGTGATAGTTCCAGACTATCCCAAACTGTTCATGTTTTTATCTACATGGAACAATTCACTACATCATATGGGTAAAACCACATAGTGTCAGTTACTCTTACTCAAGCTTTAGGGTTGTAATCACAGGACAAACATAAAGGAAGGGCAATACCAGGCACTGCTTAGAGTGTTTTGCCTTACTTAAAACAATTTAATACGTTTTCAGTTCCTAAATACCTTAAAAAAGCACCCCATGACAAATAATTTTCAGGGAAGTCCTGTATGAGGTACCACTGTTGAACGCAGTAAGAGAAAATTCCTGTGAAATCCTGTGGATAGCCCTGATCATCTGAGCTGAGGGAATATTAATTCCAACTGGACAAGGCACAAATACTCTTCAGATGCTCAGGGGCTGGGCAGCCCCACCACAGTAGGGCACATATTTTAACAGTGCAGATAGAGAAGCCAAGAACAGGAATATTCCCCCCTGCCCTCAATCCATGATCCATATCCCTCATATGAGGGATATTGTGCAGTGAGAAGATGATTTAAGTTACCAGATAATGTTGGCACAGAGTGAAAATAAAAATAAATATAGATAAGAAAAGAGGAGGGAAATCTGTAACAGAAGAAAAGTATTCCTCTGAAACACTGTCCTGATACATGCTGAGAAAAACTGCTGGACTGAAGATCTAAGATGCATTTTTGTAGCAGATAATGCCCCTCACAACAAGTAAACTGGACTCACTACACCAAAATTCCATCCAACACTAAATTCCCCAAAATAATTGGGCAGCACAAACCTGTTTCCAGTCCTTTACTGTAATTATTTGGAAAGGCTTAAGTCACTGTTTAATAGGGCACAGTGAGGCTCTCACCACCACACTACTGAAAAAAAACTAACAAAATCAAACAAGACAACCACTGCTAGGATTTTCAGCAGTCTTTCTAAGGTCTTCCCAATTATCCCCAGTTTTTTCTCACCTTTTGTCTGCAAAATAGAAGAGAGATTGTTCTGTTTCAGTGGGTCACTTCAGAAGGCTTTTAGGTTGGGAATGAGGTCTGCTGGAAAGTCTGAAAGGGAAGTAGAACTACTTCAGACATTTTTCTCCCTTGTCTCCAGACAACTCCATTGAAATTATATGGCAAATTATATGGGAAATTACATAGAGTGGTGTGACAGAGCCTCTCCTTTGAAACTATTCCTGAGCAAACATCTCTTCACAACGGGGGGCATCTCTATGTTGGAAGGTAAAAATGGAATTGCAGTGGTGTAAACATGAACACTCAATTTTCTGGAATCCTAGAGAGTGTCCTATGAGTGTTGAAAGGTGCTTTCCTTGCATCCTGCTCCGTATGAAGGAATTGGAATCAATTAAGTTGTGTGATTGAGTTCAGGAGGGAAATAAAAAGCATCCCAAGCTTCTGCAGCTGAAGAACTAGCACAGAGTGATAGGCAAGTTTCAGAAATGTTTATAGCCTGCATGCATTTCAGAAATGTTTATTACTAGTTTTTGGTAATTGTGGCTTTCATCTGCTTCATCCAAACAGCATCAGTCTGCAAACATGGGCTGCATACTCCATGAGGATATTTATTTCCAGGGAGAACCAGGAAAGGAGTCTGCAGCGAGTCATTTGTAAACAGTTTAAGCCTTTATCTGTTCACCAGGAACATAACACCTTTATATTTATTTACTAGCCAGCACCATTCATTTTATAGCTATTTATCTATGGAGATGGTTCTCAAGTGAGTTCATTACATGTGCCTGGTATTTCAAATGCCAGGTTTACTGCATGTTGTCACTGGATACTAATTCCCTTAGCAATGCTTCTGCCTGAATCAATACTACTACCCTTGAAAATCTAGTTTATATCAGAAATATCTGCATACAGCAAACTCTAGTCTTGCTTCTGGAAATATCTTTTTCTCAACTTTGAGTGTGACATTTAACAAGCAGCTCACTGCAGGGAACATTTAGAGGAAATAATCTGGTTCCAAAAAACACCCAAAAGACCCATCTTTGCCCTCTCTCCTGATCAAAGAGGATTAAAAATAGTTGTAGCCAGTTTGACCAAGCAATCTTCTGAGGCTTCTGAACGTACTGATCTTTGATGCTAGAAAACACAGGTGTCCCTGTTGTTTTGTTTTTTTTTTTTTAATGCACAGGTCACCCTGTTAGGTTTTTCTGTCTTAGGTACAGTCAGTCCAGAAGTGAATAACCAGTTAATTCAGAAATCCAAAGTTCAGAATTCCTTCCTTCACTTTTGATTTGGCCCTTAGGTAGAATTTTCTCAGACACCCCAAGGGGCTTCTCTTTTCCTTTTGGAGGCAGATGAGAGCCCAAAAAGGCAAAGGTGAGAAGCATTTCAGTTCCACTAAAATGGAGCTGAGGAACATGTGGAAGTGATTTAGTTAATCTATTCCTTATCTTAACCAACAGCCTAATAATTTTTTATTAACAGGAAGTCATTGGATTCAAGTTTTATTTTATGGAATAGGAATCTGAGGGAAGAAAAATCATCACTCTGGCATCTGTGAAATAATAACTCATGTGCCTATGAAGTCATTAAAATACACTAACAATATGCAAAGCTTGGAGAAGCTTTTGTTAATGATCTCTACTGAGGGATTGATGGTCACACAAATGCCTGGCACCTGCTGCTGCAGGAATCAGCTGGGAAGAAAATAATACCCACACAAGTATCAGAGTTTCTTGGCGTTTCTCTCCTATTTTTCAGGCTTTCTCACTGATCCCAGTGACAAGCTGGGCATGCAGACACGAGGCTGTAAGGAAACTTGACAGCCTTTGAAATCAGAGCTTTTAAGACACAGACACACAACACAGAGGAAGAACTGATACAAAAGTGACACTGCATTGGCAAAGAAGAACAGGCAGAAATGGCAGGAAGAAAAGAGCATCGATCCCTTGGATTTTCATGCTAGGTACACTGGAGGACTGTTTGGAAAACCATCAGACAATGGGAAGTGTTTTTACTTTCTGGTTACCCAGCCAATTAGTACATGAAAAGCTAAAGAACACAGCTCAGAGTGAAAAGTTGGAATTGTCAATCAGACAGCTCAGTTTCTCTTGGGACCAAAATCAGAGCTCTTTTGTCCCCTGTTCAGATGCTCAGCTATCAAATCCTCCACTAGAATCCTTAGATAATGACCACAGGTTATAAGAATAATATTTTCAGGGACACATGCACTTTTCTGTATCCACCTTCATACAGTAGGTGATTTGACTAAAACTCATCTTGCAGGAGGAAGTGGAGGACAACAGGTAATTCTAAAATATCACTTGAACCAAATTCTTGTTTGAGGTAAAAAGCAAAGTGTCACTGAGTGAGGGTATGATACTTAATGACTGTTAATACTGTTATTTATCTGCTCTTGATTATGTCTTCTTTTCCTTGAAGTAGGGAAACTTTATTGATTTTTTTTCATAAAATGCAAATATATTCTACCTTATTGCAGGTGTAATCAGGAATGTTAGAGCCATATCCTAAATTTTAGCTGCTGGTAACTGAGATTGATACCAGTCTGACTTCCACAGCAAGCAAAGATTTTTAGGCAAGTGCTGACAGATGTTGTGGATCTGATGCAGAAAAACAGCCTTTAGTATTTAATGTGGTGATGAGAAATTAAGTTGCCTGAGGCATGAAATATAATTGTTCATTTGCACTGAAAACCCCGTGGATGCAAAATCAACCATTACAGTCATGGATGAGGAAAGCAGTAAAATAATAGATCCAAATCTTCTTTGAACCAGTGTTGAAACTTTAATATTTTCTCTAACTAGTCTCTGGGGAAAATGCTTGTGTCAATGATAGCATTGGTGCAGGTCTCTCAGTGCTAGAAATGGTAGAAAAGTTGCTAAATCCACACAGTTGTTCCTCAATGAGTCTTTTTCAGGTCAAGTGATAGAATTCCCTGATAGTTTCCTCTATCCCAAGCAAATAAATAATAATTAAAAAAAAATACATGCATCTTATATTAGAAATTTGGTGTGAAATAAGGCTGCAGTCCCAAAGCAATCCCAGAAATTATGTTCTCATTATGAATATTCAGAGTTTTTGAGGCATCATGATCCAATATATTATGAGGGGTTTTTTTCCATTTCATTTTTTCTTCGTGCAATTTGTGCAGCAAAGGTCACAAAGAAAGAACTGATGGAGTTTGGGCAGTTTAATTGCTTTCAGCTTTGATATATTAACCAGGGTTTATCTGCAATTATTTGACTTGGAGCTGAAGCTATTCATTAGATGCAAAGGAAGTTGTTTGTTTGACTGTGGAGTAATAAAGCTTCCACATCTTTACCAGGGAGCCAACAACATTATCATTTGTCACTGTGATTTTGTTCCTCTCCATAGCAGGCAACAACAGATCTTGTTTGCAAAATGATGGGGAATTCTTCATCTTTGCAAAATGATGGGGAAATCTTCATCCCTCAGGGGACTCAGGGTGGTAACACTGCCCTGATGATTGCCCCCCATTTCTGGATGCCTCCCATAAATTATGGAATTCTGTTTCCTCCCACATCCTTGGCAGTAGACAAGGAGATGATGTCCCTGCCACCACACCTCCCTGGCAGCAGGGAGGCAGAGAGAACACCCTAAGGCTTGAAATAACAAGCTCACACTGTCTAGGCTGGCAACTACAAACCAGCCCATGACAGCAACAATAAAGGGTATTTAGAAATGTATAGGTGAGTTTATATTAGTTTATTCCTTCCCCTGTCTCACACCACTCAGATAAATCATCTTTCAGAAGCCCCTTTCCATGTATTTTTGCCCCTTGTTTCTTTTGTCATTCATCAAAAGCCTGACTTCAATGAAAAGAGGTTTTGTGTGCTTATTTCAGTCTGCTTTGTCTATTTGTTCTTTCCCCTCCTTTTCCACACTGTAATTTAAGGAAAAGGAAGTAAATCATGAAGAGGGCTCAAGCTGAAGAAAATAATTCTCATAAGCTGTCGAATGCCAGCAGATGCTTTGAATATTCCTTTTGTGAGACATTCATTTTTCAGGAAATGCTGCAGCTGAAATGTGGCTGCTAGGTGCAAAAAGGGGATTGATTAGACAGCACAGGTTTGGTGTCACGAGGTGGTGACAGTGAGCTACTGCATTCTCATGGCTGAGGCTTCTGAGAAACCCAAAAAAGTGTAATCTGTGAGGATAGAAAATGACTGCTCTGTGTGACACAGGGCGACAATGGCAAGAGCAACTTGTCAATTTTTTTCCCAGGCTTTTGAGGAAGAAAAGCTTCATAGCACTATAATGAAGGAATGGGAGAGAAGGAGCACAGAGAGGAGAGATGATAAATGGGAAGCACTGAGTAATGGGGAAGGAAATAGGAAAATACTGTAAAAAAAATCAGCTCATGCCAAATAAATGAGTCAAAAAACATTCTTCCTTCTCTCATGAAATCCTCTTTCAGATTAACTGAAACACCTTGAGAAAAATATTGCAAATAAGAAGAAGTGTTTAAATTAACCCAGAAATAAAATGTTTTGCTCTATAAAAATAAATAACATCCAAATCTGATACAAATATTGAATTAAACTGAGAAGGTAAAACTAGAAACAGAAGTCAATGCCTTCTTAACTTTTCTGCCAAGAAAAAATGGTTATATTAAAAAAGAAGATTGATATAAAAAAATTAATTTTCATAATTGGCAGAAGTTATCACATTCCACCTTTTTTTTTTTTTTTTGGTAATTCTATCTTATTTTTAGTCTCTTCTTCTGTAGGAATATTTGAGTTGTTAGTGACTCTGCAGCAGTTGTTATTCTCTGCAGTTACACCTAGAGAAGAGCCATCCTTCTACATCACAGCACCTCTCAAATAAAGAGCCCCAAACAATAAACTCATCGTGGCCTGCAATGGCTTTGCTATGCAATCTCTCTGTCTTTGCAGTGGTAGGATAGGTGAAGTGCCAAGTGAAAATATCAAGGTTTTAGTTGACAATATTTAATTTTTAATTTTGAAGGTAAAAAATATATATTTGCAATATTTTTACTTGGTAAAGTGAACTACTGGGCTATGGCTTGACATCAATAGAGGAACATTTTCTCTACAGCAAGCCAAAGAAATATTTTGGAGGACTCAGTAAGATCACCACTTGTCCCTTGAGCAGAGGGGATTTCAGATTGATTCTTCACTCCAGCAATTAAATTAACGGCTTAAAATTGTGCCTGCAGTCACTCTCTGATCTCATGAGACAGTATTGGTTCAGAAGCCTCTTTCTTCTGCTCACTCAGGGCTGGCCAGCTTAGGCTACAGGGGGAGATTTAATTGACTTCATAATCTAATTGACTTCATGGCATCCTGTTCACTGCTAGGCAAACCCTGCTCTCCTCTTCACCTGCTGTTCATTCCTTTTCTTTCTGAGAGTCAACTACCAAAACTTTCTGTCGAGGTGGGGAAAAGTGAATTAAACTAGTTTCCACGGGCTTTGTTCATTTTACAGAATGGAGACCTGTCCTTCTGCACTTCTTTCACTTCATGTGCAGCTCTGAAAAAGGTTATAAAATTGACATTTTGTGACAGGACTACTGTCATTGCAAAACACAAGGGGACAACACAGGCAGGTTCTAGAACAGACACCAGAGCTGGTTCAGGCAGCTTCTCTGTCCTGGGAGCATTTCTGGTGTGCAGCCCTGGGAGCAGAATGGGAAACCAAGCAGCACAATGGATTCTTCAGCTACAGCTGTTCAGGTTTGAGATCAGATAAGACAGTTCTGCTTTAAACTTCACAAGTGGAAGTTGAAAGGTGACGAATATTTTCTAAGCATGGAGTGATGCAGAAGTGTGCATATTTAAATAGAATCATAGGATTACTTAGGTTGGAAAAGATCACCGAGTCCAACCTGTGATCAATCCCCACCGTGTCACCCAGCCCAGAGCACTGAGTGCCACCTCCAGTCATTTCTTGGACACCTCCAGGGCATGGGGACTCCACCACCTCCCTGAGCAGCCCCTTCCAGTGCCTGAGCAGCCCTTTCCAAAATGACAAAATTCCTCCAGATGTCCAGCCTGAGCCTCCCCTGGCACAGCTTGAGGCTGTTTGCTCCCATCCTGTCCTGTTCCCTGGAGCAGAGCCTGACCCCCCAGCTGTCCCCTCCTGTCAGGAGCTGTGCAGAGCCAGAAGGTTCCCCTGAGCCTCCTTTTCTCCAGGCTGAGCCCCTTTCCCAGCTCCCTCAGCCCTCCTGCTGCTCCAGCCCTTCCCCAGCTCCGTTCCCTTCCCTGGACACGCTGCAGCCCCTCAGTGTCTTTCCTGTGCTGAGGTTCCAGCAGTGCCCCAGGCTCTGAGCAGTGGCCCCAGCAGTGCCAGCACAGGGGACAGTCCCTGCCTGGCCCTGCTGCCACCCCATGGCTGCACAGCCCAGGTGCCATTGGCCTCCTGCCCCCTGGGCACAGCTGGGCTCATGTCCAGCTGCTGCCCCAGCACCCCCAGGGCCTTTCCCAGCTTTCCAGCCCCTCTGCCCAGCCTGCAGCTGCAGCCTTGGGGTGACCCAGGGCAGGAGTGGGGCCCTTGGCCTTGCTGCCCCTCAGAGCCCTGGCCTGGCCATGGCTCCAGCCTGTCCAGATCCCTGTGCAGAGCCCTCCTGCCCTCAGCAGATCCACACTCCCACCCAGCTGGGTGCTGCCCATGCACTGACTGGGTGTGCACTTGACCATCTCATCCAAATCATTTTACATTTTGAAATTGCATAGCCACAATTTAGAGGGAAGAGTCTTTGTTTCCTGCCTTGTCAAAGCCGCTTTCTAGGAAACTTCCTTTTCAATCAGTCACTGATTTATTATGCAGAGATCCCTGAATGATTGCTTACATTAGTGAAACCCAAAGGCAGTTTTATTAGAGTACATAAAGGACTAGACAGGCCATACATTTTCAATGCATGATGGTTTTTGGTGGAGGAGGGGCACTGCAGTATTATTTCTGCCTCAGAAAGTCTCACTCCTACTGTACAGACATTTTTGTGGCTTGGAAAAAAAAATAGGGGAGAAATTCTTTTGATAGTAGGGTGCACTGACAGACTCTTTTCACTGCAAACTACAGTAGGTTTCAGTTACTGCAGTGGTTAAGGATTTATGAGTTGCTTGCCATCTAAATGAAAGAAAAACTAGCATACATGTGGCCTGTGTTGTCTTCTAGTTTTGCCTTGGAAGTTTTGAGTGTGACTTCACCATTATAGTAGGGCCACAAAAAGAGAAAAAAACACACCCTTTCAGAAATCTTATAACATGCATCAAAAGAAGGAAGGCTGCTCCTCATTCCTTATTTATAAAAGGAAGCTAACAAACAAAGGAAAACAGACAATGCATCTTCCTCCCACATCCAGCTGCCAGAATTGATGTCGTGGAAGGAATGGCACTCAGCATTTGTTCTTGCATCAGCTAATTTTCAACCATGCATATAATTCACAGATAAATTAAATTGAAGACAAAAAGCATTTCTTTCTTTAAACATTCAACAAAACACTATGATTAGGATGAAGTTTGCCATCGAAGTCCCTCCTTCACCAAGATAAATGGTTATTTTTTAATGAAAATTCTCTTTGCATCTAAATGGTGCAAATGAATTACTGAGAACATCATTTTTTCAGTGTCCAAGGTGAAAAACTTCAATTTAGATTCAGCAAACCATTATGTTATACAATTTCCAATGCTTAAACCAGATGGCCGGCCTGTCTGACCCCACAAACCATTCATTGTCAATATAAAACATTGCTGTAATTCTGCAGAACATCCTGTACTTGTTACAAATAACATGATTATTCACATTTACTATTCTTGAACTTCTTGGGTCATAAGGGTTAGCAGTGCAAGGTGAGTATACCTAGGTGTAAAATAGTAAAGGGCATGATTGAAGGAGGGGAAAAGCAATTTGTGGAAATTATTAAGCAGAAAAATCAGTGTGGTCTCAGAAAAGAACTGGGGACCATAAACAGGAGGAAGTGTACCTGGAAGGAAAACACAGGTATGATATTCTGTACTGATTTGTCTGTGTGTTTTTTAAATGCCTGACAACTCGTGATTTTACCTCAGCTCTCAGCCTTCAATATTAGTGAACACATTTTTAATTTCTTTTTCATGCAAGGTTTAAAATGACTTCACATTGAGCACCCCACAATGCCCTATGGTGTCCCTAAGCAGTTCTAAATAATTTGCCTCCTTCTACCACCCAGCTGAATCTGTCTCTTAAGAGAAGCAAGAACCCTTCCCTCTCTTCCAGGTGGATGCTGCTCCATGAATTGCACTTCTTAATTTCACCTCTTAGTCTTAAGCAGGGATCAAAAGAAGTTTTCCTGAAAAATTATTTTCTCTCTGGAACTGAGTTTACTGAGGAAAAAATACCATTCCTGTCTGTGGATTCAAACAGACCAAAATCCCTTCACAAGCCCAAGCTATGATTCTGCAGTTAGAAAGCTTTCCAGAGAACCCTAAGTTCTGTGGAAAGAGGGAAAATTGTGTTTAAGATAAATGCTTAAAATCGCTAGAAAATACAATTGAAATCAGATTAAGAAGTTTCAGAAGGCTCACTAGACAGTAGAAGTTGAGGACTTTTGGAGAATATATTGAATTTAATTGGATTTTCTACTCAGTCCCTTTCCAAATGTCATTCAGGTTAAGTTCTTTTATGGCTGATAAATGACTGGTGTGGTAGGACAGTGCCATACCAATGGAAAGGTGGGAATTTTCAGACTGGATCAGGTCTTCTCACCCAGCACCCTGTCCCTGTGCAAAGCTTAAGTGTGTTGAAAATCAGCACAGAGAAGAGTAACTACTGAGTTATTCGTGCTACAAGCACAGGCAGAACAAGTGTGTGAGTGCTGATCTTCTTCCATCAGAAACAAGGGCAGAGAGCAGGACTGCTCCTCCTTAAATCCACCAGTGAGCATCCCCAAGCTCCTGTGGAAATTCCTCAGGCCCAGGCAGGAGAACACCCTTAGTTCATTCTCCTCCTGTGGCCTGCAAGCTTTACTGTCAAGCACCCAATGCAAACTTTTGTTGCCTCAGGGATGGTTCTGGTGGTTGCTACCCTTGCCCAAGATTGTGGGTGCTTTCCATAGAATGGAACAATAAATCCTGTATTTTCACTATGGATTTCTGGATTTCTTCTTCACGCTGATCACAGATTGCCCTGCTGCCCCCAGCAGTGCTGGTGCTATTTATGGAGGGGCTTTTCAGGCAGAGCAGGTGCCTATGGCCATTCTCTTCTGTCCACTTCATCCCCAAAGACCTTTCAAGCTCCCAAGTCTCAGGTACCATTGCAGCATTGTGCCCACCATTGGAGTTATGGGCTTTCCCTGTGGATACTGCCCCAGAATGACAGACTTTGTGTTTATGCATTGAACACATTTACTGAATGTCTTAAGTTGAAATACAGGATGTGACCAAAAGTTTGTATTCTATCACCATCTGCTGAAACCAGGTGGGGCAGTGATCCTTATCTCTGAGGGAGATATCTTCTGTTAATGGGCTATCTTTAAGACTAGGTGGGGCAATCATCTTTATCTTTTCCACAACCCATCCTCCCTCCAGGAAGATATCATCTACTGTTAATGGGTCATTAAGTCCCACTGTATGATGGATAAAATTACATCATCCCATTGGGAGATGCTCCAGCCAGGGGGAGGAGCCAAGCCTTTCCTGCCTAGGTAAAAATGGAGCTGTTGGACAGCAAGGTACCTTCTTTTCCATTGGATTCCAGAGGAAATCTGAACCTTTCTACATCATCCCTAGACGTTCAGAGGAAAATTGCATCCTTTTACAGGTCCACTGCTTCAACTGAACCACATCTGTCACTGCAGGAGGATGCAGCCACCATTTAATGGGACTGCTACCAACAGCCTGACTGACAGGGTGTCAGGTTGTATTCTGACTATCAGTGTTTTGGAGGCTTTTTTCTTTAATTTTTTTTTGGTAATACTGTACTTCCATTTTAATTTTTCCTAGTAAACAACTATTATTCATATTCTCGTATCTGTGTCTGAGAGCCCCTTAATTTCAAAATTAAAATAATTTGGAGGGAGGGGGTTTGCATTCTCCATTTTATGGAGAGGCTCCTGCCTTTCTTAGCAGACACCTGTCTTTCAAACCAAGACACTGAATTAGCAGATGAGCAGAAAATTCATGCCATATCCAGAGGACACTCATGCTTTTTTAAAGACAGGTCACGAGTCTCTTTTCACTAAGGAACTGTTTAATATTAAAGACTTTTTTCAGGGATGTGCTTTCCAGTGATCCAGAAAACTTCCAGCACTGGGAACTCCCCGATGATGCCTGAGCACAGTGGCAAAATATATCCATAAAAGCATTGTTAAATGTGTGCCATCACCAGGAAAAAAATACATAGTGCAGCCACAAAGCAGTGAAAAAAGAATAACTGTAAATATTTCCAGTGTTCAGTGCCAATTGAAAAATCCAGGGAAGGTCAATTGCACATTACCCCACCTAACGGGCAGAGAATACATTTGCCCTATAAGCACTTTGTATTTTACAGCAATAAGTGTATTAACAATATTATTTTTTCTACAGTAAAAACAGTAAATTATAAAAGGAAAGCAAAAAAATTTGGTTTTTTACTTCTCTGAATAAAAAGGCCAGGACAGTAAGCGTGACTTCAGGAAGAAATGAAATGGGAAAATCAGGAAAAAGCCCTCACCAAACTCTCAGAATTAACTGTCTACTCAGAAGAATTCTATATGATTAGAAAAAAATAAAATATATAATCACTGATAGACTGTTCCTATCCAATGGGCACCGCACAATTGCATTCTTTGCTTTTCACAACATTATCAACATATTTATAAGGAACAACTCTCCCTTATGGTATGTTCCTGTGCCTTCTAATACCAGACTTACACAAACATCAAGGGATGATAGGAAAGCACAAAAGCAGCTATTAAAATATCACAGAATATCCATTAGGTAGATAGGAGAGTAAGTTCATAAGGGAGAATAGAAGAGAGTATCTTCAATTTCAAAATCAGAGAGGTTTTGTTCAAGAACATCTGTGCTTGTCAGACAGCACTGAGGCTCAGAAAAACACCTCCAGGCTGAAGAAAACACCATGAAACACTCACTTATAACCAGAGTTTAACTGACTGTGCTCATTATTTGTACATGGGTTTCTGGATATCATTGTTGACGATTTTACCTTTCAGACCAGACCGTTTATCAAGTGTAATTAATGTGTCAGACTTTAGTTTGAAAACCTTGCACTGATAATACTAATTTCTCTACTCTAAGTTGGATTATCCTCATGAAGTTTTTAGCAAAAGAACTGTCAGTGATAAGACTAAAAATACATTGGCTTTGTTCTTTTTTCCAGCTCAGTCTCCATATTTTGCAGGTAGTGCATGGTAAAATAAAACAGTCCCAGTATCATTTCACTTGAACTAAAAGAAGCTATGGAATCATGCATAAGTCTCACAGAGGTGGGATTTTAAAAGGCAGTTATCTCAGAGGATTGATGAAACACTGCAGAAATCTGTACTTGCTTCAGTTTTCATCCTTATTCCTGAGACTCTGGTTCAAACAGATATGACACAGCTGAAATTTGGAGAAAGCCCTTGAATGCTTTTACCATTATGACTCAATTCCCATATGGCATGAATTTACCTTGAGGTTGGCACACCAAACCAAGGTTTTAAGTCTTTAAGCAATGGGAAGAAACCTCATCTCATTGAAAAGTTCAGCAGAGCTGAGCTCAACAAAAGCTTGCAGAAAAAAATTGTTGCTTCATAAATGTCAATTTGTAAAAAGAAAAAAAAAAATCCCTCAAGCTTATTTTCCTTTCAGAAGCAGGGTTCTCAGTGGCACGACTCTGAAATGCCAGGAGTGAACATTTTCCCTGAGGAGAAGGTGATAATTTGGAGCTCTTTGCCACACTCCTCAGCAGCTGCAGCCCATTCTGCAGCAGACCTCAGACAGCAGAAATTATTGCTACTGTGCTTAGAAGGGCACCCTAGTGCAGAATGACCCTAAGAAAGCCAGCTCTGCAATCAGCACCATGTTTTGAAGGTCTCAGGTTGGTGTCCCAAAGGTGAGAAGCTGAGGCAAAGCTGTCAGGAAGCATTTCCCTGACAGGGTGGCACAGGCTCGTTCTACAGGTCTTTATATCATCAGTGCTCACACCTGGATAAATCCTCTTCACAGTTAAACTCTCTCCTGCTTTGTTTGTGGACTCTGTATTTTTCTACCATAAGAAATAACAGAGTGGTCGGATAAAAGAAAAGTTCTGTGAAACCACTGAACTTTAGGAAAAATTATTGCAATACATTCTTTCCAACAATAGCTTGCACTACTACAGTGGCAATAAAAGACTAGCAGACTTGGCCAAATACTTCCAGTTCAGAGTCTTAGCTCTGAGAACAGGCAAAATGCTAACTCAAGGTCAGCTCCAGTAAACAGAAATCTCAATTTTGACAAATGAAGTTCACATTCAAAACATGTAGGTCGGGGTAATATTTTATGTCATGTGAAGTGTCATATCACTAATTGTCTCAGTGGCTGAAGGATTTTTACATTTATATAATATGTATTGGGATGTGTTTGGGAAATGTTTAAGGAGGTTTTCACATCATTATAATTATTTATCTAATTTAAAATCTTAATTGGTTAGTATCAAATCATATATCCTCTTTCATTTGCAAAATTAACTGTAGATTAAACATATTAGGAAGGATTTTATTTCCCGTGTAACATGAACAAGACTTGTTCTCTATCTTGTGTTGGTGAAATCACCTCATAATTGAGTTTCTTTGTAAAGTACAATAGAAGCAGAGTGTAGCCTAAAGACTTTCACTTCCTACCACCTCCATCATTAAAAATCCCAGCTATTTTTTCAGAGCTCCTAAATGCCTGTGCTTGACTGGTGATTGAGTCTCTCTCCCTGCACAGGTACTGGCTGAGGGAATTGCACCAGTACAGAAATTCAACATTTATTCTTTCCAACTCTTTGGCTATTTATAGTATCACACACCTAAAATGATCACAGATCCAAACCTCTGTTGTTGGGAAAGCTCAAAATTTAAGTTTTTTTCCAAGAGACAATTTCATGTGAAGAGACAAAGGCAACCTTACCTCTGAACAAATTAAAATAGAGGGAGATAAGAAAAAAATGTGGTGGCTCTCAGGTCCCCGTGAAACACCAGCAATCCTCCACAGCATCCCTGCTCTCTGTGCTTTATGCAAATCCTCTCTAAACTTTCCATTCCTGCTGCAGTCAGCTGGAGGGTTGCCATCCACCTTCAGAGGGGATGCTGTTCCAATCCCCCCCTGTTTCTTCACCTCCTGTTAAAATTCTCTCAAAACTCACAAGGATGGCAGAGAAACAGAGGAGAGGGAGTCCTCTGAGTGTTCACAGCTGTCACAAAATCATAGCATGACATCAAGCTTTGAAAGTTGTGTAACTTGAAGTAATTATTTTTTTAATTTTGTTTCAGAGACTGCTTAAAGGAAAATGTGAACATCTGGGATTTGGCTGTACCAGTATTTGCTGTCATCTTAAAACACTCAATGCTACATGCCTAGCAAAGCCACTTTCTTTTAAAGTGAAGAAAACTTGTAAATGTTTTTATTTTTAAGACTGGCAGAGATTTTTGCATTTCAGTGAATTCAGGTAAATACTGGAGCATAACAGCTGAAATTATTTCTTAGATATTAAGTCCCTCTTCATTCCTTATGGACAGGGAGAATATGGGTTTGAGTGAGCTGTTTCCACTAAAGGCAGGAAAATTATATGGACTTAAAAATCTCTAGGTTTCTGCTGAAAATGGACATCAGCAATGACTCTGTGTTTTAGAGTGTAAGTGAAGGCCATCAACACCAGCCACAATTTCCTCCTTTTAATTCCTTAACAGCCAAAATCACCTCAAGATTCATTTTTCTGAGTATGTGTTATGGACAACTTCTGATTCATTGTTACTGTGCTAACTTAGGATAAATCTTCTGCATTCACATCATGGAAGAAACTAATTTGTAATTAGTGCATAATTACTGGAGGAAGAAACACCTGCCTTTAAAAACACCTCCTACCCTGGACACCTGGGAGCTTTTCCTAAGTAAAGCATTCCACAACATTCTTGTTTCCATGAGAAACCCCAAGCACAATTCTTTGAGATGTTTGGTTAGGATTTCAAGATAATTTTTTTCCACCAGAAGTTTTACTGCAAACTACAGCAACTATAATTTTTTTAAAACCTGATTTTAAATGTATTCTACAAGCAAACTGAAGAAAAATGAAATTATTTGTGTGACTTTTCCACTGTATGCCTTTGCAAGCTGGTTCAGAAGGTGAAAGCCTCAAATACCAGCAGTGAATTTGACATGACCTGCAGTGACAAAAATGTCCATTTATAGAGTGTGGATTGCAAATAGGAGAAGTAGCTGTGTAGACCAAGATTTTCAAAAGATGGTAGAGACAGGAACAACTTTAAAGGCTTTAAGTTTCTAGGAAATGAAAGCTGCTCTGCAAATGTCATTACTTCTTTGTAAAACAAGTCCCAGCAGCATGGCATAGGCTGCCAGTCACTGCTACATTTAAGAAAAAAAAAATAAATCTTGATTTGCTTTCTGAGCCCCCAGCACATAAATTTCTTAATTTCACTTTTCAGGAAGGCAAATGATAAAGAAGCCAAACAACTCTTTCCAAGTCACACACTGAAGCAATGCCAGGGCTGAATGTGAACCTGGCTGCTCTAAAGTGCTCATTATGCCCAAGGCAGCAATACAGAATTTTCCTCAACACAGTTTTTTGATAAGGAGTGATTTTTCCCACAGAAAAATTCATTTAAAATGCAAAATCATTCTTATGCAGAATCCTTCTGAATTACCAAGGTGATGTAATTACAAGTAGAATTCAATTCACTCACTGATTGAGCATTAATTGTAGTTTGCTCTACTACAGTTTGGGGCGAAAAAATCAAACTGCATTAGACTGAAAATAAATATCAAGAGGAGTGATTGCAACTCATTTATTGTCCTTCCAACTGCTTTTAAACGAGAGTGATTTACCAAAGCTGGAATGATTCTGTATTTTCACATTTGGTGTAGGTGGCTAAGATTGTTTCATGGGAATGTCAAAACATGAAATTACTCCATGTTTGGTTTTTGTGTTTTTTGTTTTTTTTTGTTTTTTTTTTTTTTTTCCTTCTGAGCAAGCTGGGCTTCACTTTGGACAGCATCTCCATTGTTTCATATTTTCCATTAAGGTTGTTTGGTTGGTGAAGATTTCATGGACAGTAATGTTTTGGGGTTTTTTTTTAAATGCATAAGGAAGTTGCAACTCTCCTTGCCTATAGTTTGGCTTCTACCAAGCTCAAGTTCCTTAAACTTCACACAACTTTACTTTCCAGTGTGGGAAGTCCCATGAAAATCAAGATCCTGACAAAGAGGATTGAGTGTTTTTTTTATAATGAAGATAACATAACCTGTCACATGGACCCAAAATACAGATAATGTAAGGTGGCTGCACAAATACCATTTCTATTTCTAGTTTTGGTTGTTTTAAAATTCCCAGTAAAGTGTGGTAAAACAAAACAAAACCAAAGCAATCTACATTTTAAGAATTTTATAATTGAAAATTCAAAACCAGGTGCTTTGTTCCCTTGGTACTTTTGGGCGCCTGAGGAGTCAGTTTAAGGCTATGTACAGTAAACTGGTTTTTATTCATATATAATATGGAGCTGTAAAATAACTTCTG
Organism: Luscinia megarhynchos; assembly: GCA_034336665.1. Taxonomy (NCBI): domain Eukaryota; kingdom Metazoa; phylum Chordata; class Aves; order Passeriformes; family Muscicapidae; genus Luscinia; species Luscinia megarhynchos. The sequence continues at coordinate 8,506,978 of CM067564.1, read as the reverse complement.
GATCTAACTGCAGCAGCAGCAAATACATTTAGAGCAGGATGTGCTGTGAGTAACAACAGCAAGATGGACTCAAGTCTCCATCTCTCTTACTATTTCTAATATAATAGCTTTTGCTACAATGGAGAGCACTGAAAAAATTGTTCCTTTCTAGTTAAATAGCAAAGAAACAGAATTAGACCTTCTCAGCTCATCTTGGCACTCAGTGTATGCAAGTACAGTGGCCTCAAACAGAAACAATTTCTTGTCATTAAGGTTGTCATTAAAGAACAAAGTCTTGTTTTTGCACTCTGCTCAGCTGATGTGAGTTGCCTTTTCTTTGTATTTATAAAAGCCATCACAACGTCCTCATTCCTTTTAAACAGAATAACCCACTTCCATTTTGACTGGGATGTCCATTGCTCTATCCCAGTCAGACACTGATTCCAAGACTGGAAAGGAGCAAAGGCCTTTTTGAACAAGGTTGTGTGACAAATTTCACTGGAATTAAGAGCACTGATTCGAAACAAATTCAGAGCAAGCCAGGACCCTGAATAACCTGAGGTATTCTTCACCTTTTTCTTAAGCCACATGTTAAGGGTTAAAATTGAAATTAAAATGTTGATTAAACATCGTATTTCATATCTACTTATACATGTCAGACTACCAATAATAATTTTTTTGACAAGTAGACTCTTTTATTTCATGGTAGATCTCATCTAAATATGAGCCTTCCTGTAAGAAAAAGCAAATTATAAAGAAGGCATCTGAACCTTTCAAAATACATCTGATGTTTCCATTTATTAAATTCCTGAAACTCCAGCTTTTTTTTTTTTTTTGTGACCTTGAGTAGAATATATTTCCTCACTCTGAGAGATTATTATTATAAATATGGGTATGAATATAATAAATTAGTAACAGAGACTCTATGTTTCTCTCATAGAAATCTATGTCTAAAGACAAAGGAGAATAAGGAATTAATCCTAAAAGAGCTGCTGTGCTAAGTTTATTTATGGAATACCACTAGTTTTAACCTTAGATGAATAAATTGAGGCTAGACAGGACCACAGTAGAGAATGCCTTTCCCCAGGAACCCAAAACTAAAGCAAAGCAGGTACCCCCTGTGGGCAGCAGGATGGAATGAATCTGGGCAGCAAGGTCCACATCCAGTCAGAACCAAACCTCTGAGTCGTGAGAGATTTCCCTCACATCACTGTGAGGCAGACTTTGTGCCCACATTTCCCTAGCTCAATGTAACAAATGCCTCCTGAATTATTGAGAGCAGCTTCTCTCCAAGGGATTTCTGTCCTGCAGATCACAAGTGCTTTTCCTCCAGCTCTAAAGCCAACTTTGCTGCCAGGCACAGCAGTTCTATAAAAACCCTCACCCCTGTGTAAAAGTCATGTAAAAGGGATATTGTGCTTTGCTTGGCTTCTGAGCAGGTGGAAACAACAGCATTTTCTTGCTGACAAACTGTCTGCAACTCCTGAGAACACCCAACACTATCAGACTTCAGGAAGTGAAGAGAAAACTTTTAATTGGCAAGGAGGCAGTGCAGGCTGTGGACTGAACCCAGGCAGAGCCACAGAAACCTTCCAGTGTCTCACTGCTTTGCCTGTCCTTTGGCCAAAGGTTATTCACACGTAGATATTATTTACTCTGGGAAACAATTTCCACAGGGAAATCTTGACTAAAGTTGCAGAATTCTGTTTTCCCCCATGTGCAAATTTTGAGAAAGCACAAGGTCCTGTCTCACATCTACATTCATCTGTGTATACACAAAAAAATTAATTTCACATACACAGAGCTGTCTATACTGAGCTCATTACTAGGATTTTAATTGTCTAAGAGTAATTACTTGCACAAGAGTACCTGAGAATCTTTCCAGAGTTAGGTATCTGCTATGTGAGTGAATTCTATTTCCTTCCTTCATTTTCCAACAAGTTATTGTCAGAACTACAGCAAGACATTCACACTATATATTAGAGCCATTCAGTTAGTTGTTCAGACTGTTTGCCTTAATCTGAGTTTGATTTTAATCCAATTTTCCCCTCCTGAAGGAAGAAAATGCAGGTCATTAGAAGCACTAAATCCCAAAACTGGAAACAGAGTCAGTCTTTGAAAAAATAGAGATGAGCTTTCTCTTAGAATGCTAGAATCATTTAGGTTGGAAAAGACTTCTAAGACCATCAAGTCCAACTGTTCTGTCATCACTGTCAAGTCCACCACTAAACCATGTCCCAAAGCACAACACCTTTCAGATCCCTCCAGGGATGATGACTCAAACACTGCCCTGGTCAGCCTGTTCCATGCTACTCTGCATGCTTTACATACAGCTCTCCTTTTCTTCATGCAGCACACAGAAATCAAAGTGGGGCAGAATTCCATCTTTGTGCTTCATTGATGAAGGATATCTAAATCAATGTACCAGTAAATATGGAAGTGTTGATCTAAACAGCTTCAACAGGCTGAGCACTCACCAGCTCCTATCACCAAAATCATTATGCAGCAAATAAGCAGTGCATGAAAGTGTTAACAGGGAGTTGAAACAGCACAGCATAAACCTGCTCATGAGAACTGGAATCAGTACACTGCTACTTATACACACACTGGGGTGGCATGAAAAACAAACAAGGGCACATTCCTCTATTTGATGCCCTTTCCAAAAAATTCCTGCAGTGTCATCTAACAGTTTACAGCAAGGGTTGCACTCTTCTGCCAGCAAACTTTGGTTCTGCCAGTGGAACAGATTGCAATTGACAGGTGAGAAGAGTGATGCTTGTAATCATTATACGTCTGAATAATTAAATTTTCTACTGATTCTTAATTTAGTACTTCAGTGGTTACCAGGCCAACACAGCACCTGCTAATTAGATACCTGAAATTCCCTCTGTGCTAATGAAGCAAACCTTGGTCTTTGGGCTTGCAAAAGCAGCTGGCACCAGGAACCAAGTGAGTTAGAACAATGTCAAAGTGACATCTGCTTCTACAATGGCCCAACCTGCCATTAACTACTGTCCATCCTCCAGGCAGTTCTCACTTTAGATGTCTGTGGTGCCAGGTTTTCCTTGGGGATTCTGCTTTTAAAAATAGTTGCCAAGCCAAACCGGAATCAAGACGTATGTAAACCCTGGAGTTAGTTTGTTATTTGGCCTAAAATCTGATGCAAACAGATAAAAACTGGACAGTATCTTCAGAGGAGCTTACACACAACTTGGCTTCTCTTGGTTCTTCAACAGACCCCATATTTTGAAAGGTATGTGGGGTCAAGCAAGTTCTAAAGGCTCATGTACAAAAGAAATAAAATCAGCCTGGCTTTTGTAAAGTAATTTACCTGTTCAAACCATTAAGGTGTAAAGAATCCTTCTTTGGGTTCCTCTTTGACTTTTGGTTTTTGGGCTCCCTTACACATGTGGTAAAGCTGACACTGGTGTGTTTAGGGTGAAGCCTGATAAATGTTCACAGGGTTGGTGAATAGCTTGCCCCTCTGAATGCTCATCCACTGATTCTTGAATCTTCATCAAATTTGCATTCAGGGTTGGCTGGGACTTGGTGCATTACAGGGGAAACAATTCAGAATGCTGAGAAGTCTTTTAGCAGCTTAGTCATGTCCTCTCAATGAGAAATCACAACCCCATCCAAGCTGGGTGTCCTACTAACAGAAGAACAGGCACAAAAAGGGCACTGGCTTTTACTCAGTCACTTCTACATTTGTGTTGTCTCAGAGTGCATTGCTTAGCAATTATTCAGGGGTGATAAAGCTATTCCAAAAAGGTTACATATTCCCTTTTTGTCTTTCCTTTGCATTAGGTTCTTAAAAAGGTTATTTCAAACCAGAAAGGCTTCCATCATTGCATTTTATTATATTACAGTCCTTGCACTGGTTGGGGGGGGAATAAAAGGTGGTTTGGAATCAAATAAACATTACAAATAAAAGTACTAGCAGAAAGAAGTAACTCCATGTAACTGACATGATTCCCATTATTGCTCATTTAAAAAAAAATGTAGATTTTTTTTTTTTTAAAGCAGTAGGAATGACAAGAGTGATGTATCTGAATACAGCTCTGTGCTTATGGCCAATATGAGAAATGTGAGGTGTAATGCAACCTTGTTACCTACATACATTTTCCAATTATTCCTGAAGCAGATTTACATTGCTATTTAATCATGGGTGACAGAATTCCCATGATTTTAAGCTCCAGGCACTTTATGAAAGAAACTCAGCCTTTCTGCTTTACCATGTACTGGAGATTAGGAGGAGGAGGTCAGAGTATTTCCCTCAGTGGGGTTATATTGCTGCAGATCATTAAACCTGGCAGATTTCTTTGTCTTTACCCACTGACATTACAGTTTACATCCAAACTTTCAGGCAAGGATGCTCAGCACAAAGCTGGAATTCAAATAAAAGTGCCCTGACTCTCCAAGCCATTGAGCACTTGTGACTTTGAAGGGTTTCTTGGCTCAAAAAGTGCAACTGAGAGTTTTAAGCTTCAAGAAAGATTTTCCAGGAGAAGGCTTTATACAGCACCTACCAAGAAAGGACAGAATTGCAGATGTGGTGTGGCCTTCAGTCAGTAAATATTAAACAAAAAAGAAAGCACTTCTGAAACCCCCTGAGCTGCTGGCTGTTGGAACACCAAGGAGCAAAATACTTTGTGGTCCTACTTTGGCTGTGGTGATCAACAAGGTTTATTGTTGAATCTAATGATTGCTGAGTCATAACATTTAAAGTTCCTTAACTGCTGTGGTTTTTTTCAACAAAAATGATCCTCTCCCACATGTTTTTAGGCAGCTGCCTTATTAGATTTAAAACTTGACTGCAATGCCCATGAGGCTGCTGCCTGAGAAGATAACTGGGTAGAGTTTACCCACTTATTTTTCCCTGGTACAATTATTGTACTGAAATTTTTACATTTGGACTTTGGTAGTTAGAACCTTTGTTCGGTCTAATATTGTGAGTAATTCACATCCTTAAGGTGTGACTGCCTGCTCACAGCCAGCACAGGAATTAACATGCACATTACTGAGATGTTCTCTTGTAAGGTGTAGTAGCAGCCACTTTTGAACTGCTTTTTTAATACAGCATGTAACATATTTCAGAAATACACACTAGTATACTACGGTCCAGACCATCAAACTGAGACCAGGCAAAAAAGTTAGCTCTCTGAGGAAAAAAACAAAACCATATGGAAAAAAAAATCTAATTAAGTGCAGAAATATGAAGGGCACCATTTTTTGGAAAACATAATTAAAAAGACACAACAGCCCTTCTGGTCATATTTAAGGAACAGTTCAGAATGCCCTCTGTGACTCTGTCAGTGCTCATGTGAAAAACAGTCATGAGCTTCACCTGACACCCAGAAGTGCCAGAGAAGCAGCAAAGCCTGTGGTGAAACTCCTCAGTGCCTGCAGCAAGAAATCTTGAGTGATAGCACAGAAAACTGATGAGTAAATATCATATGTTTAATGTCTGCTAGTACAGAAGCAGCTGAGCTGCTTCCAAACCTTGGACCAAGCACAGTGGGCAACAAATTTCCATGTCTGTAAATGTACTTTTGGATTGTCTGTCACTTCCTACCCTACTGCTCCTGCCTTGATCCTGTTTAAGGTCCTTCACTGGAGCAGATTTCTCCTGCCACTGTCCTCTCTCCAGAAAACAGGAATAAATGTATTAGTCAAAAAGGTCCCATCTGCCAAGAAAAGTCCCAGGAACATAGATAATTTCCTCTTTTCAGAATTAGTTAAATAGTTAAAAGTTGCTTTTATCCTGGAAGAAGAGTTCCCTAAGCTCAGTACAGAGTACTGACACCTCTCTTGGCTGCTCTTTATGACATTCCTGCCCAGGAGTTCCCTGATAATTCTGACCCTTGTCCCCAGAAGATCCAGGAGCTCTCTAGGCAGAACCCAGGTCATACCTAAGTATTATTTTCATTTCTGGGCTCCCCAGTGCAGGAGGAATATGGAATTACTGGAGAGAATCACACCACTCATAATGGAAGAACTGGAGCATCTTTTGTGTGAGAGAGGGCTGTGAGAAGTGGGGCTGTTTAGCCTGGAGAAGAGTCAGGGGGAATCTCATCAGTGGACATAAATACCTGAAGGGAGGGTGCAAAAAAAGCAGAGTCAGGCCTTTTTCACTGGTGACAGAAGAAAGGGGCACAAAGTAAATCAGAGCAGGGTCTATCTGACATCAGGAAAACTTTTGTTTTATGTGGGTGACTGAGCCCTGGAGCAGGTTGCCCAGAGAGGCTGGGGAGTCTCCATCCTTTGGGACAGCCCAAGGCAATGGGATCCAGGTATCCCTGCTTGAACAGGGCACTTGGAGCAGAGGATCTGTACAGGTCCCTTCAGCCTCAGACATTCTGTGACTCTGTGGTCCCATATAAGCCAGTGGTGTGGTCCTGAGCACCTTTTCTTCTACACTCCCCTGTAGAAGTTGGTGGCATGGCACTGAAAAGGTAATTTGTTAGCATGAATGTGAGCTGGTCACCACAACTCATCTCTTTTTAATATAAAATCTTGCACTATGCCAAGGTTTGAACCTCACCTATCTGAAAATTTAAGAGGAGATGAACTACAGGCAAGTGTCAGTGATGAATGCTTAGGAATTCAGCATGGAATCACCAAATAGTTTGGGGTGGAAGGGACCTTTCAAGGTCATCTAGTCCAACCTCCCTGCAATGAGCAAAGACATCTTCCACTAGATCAGATTGTTCAAAGCTCTGTCTGACCTGATCCTAAATATTTCAGTGGATGGGGCATCCACCACCTTGGCAGGACAACCTGTTCCTGTGCCTCACCACCCTCATCATCAAAGATTTCTTCCTTAAATCCAGTCTGCATCTATCACTTTTTATTTTAAAACCATTATCCCTTGCCTTATCACCACCACCTTGTTCTCATCTTTCTTACAACCCTCTTTAAATACTGGAAAGCCACCATAAGGTCTCCCTGGACTCTCAGTCTTTTCCAGGATGACCAGCTCCAGCTCCCAGCCTGTCTCCACAGCAGAGGTGCCCCAACCCTCTGATCATTTCTCCATCTGAGAGAAAGCCCTCAAATTTTCATATAATCTCATATCATGATAGAACTTTTCCCTAGTGTTATACAGACAGAGTGCTTGCTAAAAACCCTCAAAACCCTCATTTACTGGGATCTTCTGCAAACAGCAATACTGACATGGGAAATCTCCTCAGAAAACAGCTGCTTGCTGAATGGATGGCAACAATATCTTCACATGGCTTGGGTGAGTTGTCTTAAATGGCAGTTTTGCCAAATTCTTATATACAGCTCATATATATTCCTATGTGCAGCTTCTCCCTGGCCCTCCCAGGGTTGGTAATGCACAGTGAGGCATGCAAATAACACCTGTGGAGGCATCAGTCCATTTCTGTGACTGTAATTTCCTTCTCATACTCAGCTGAAAATAAGTTTCAGGTTATGATATAAAGGTTAGGCCTCATTGGGAATTTGGGCATCTCACTTTCATAGGAAGGATCTGCTCTGTCTGAACCGAATTTTCACAAGTTAACAAATGTCAATGCCTTATACACTAAGAATATCTCATTGGACCCAAACAGCTTTATCTGTCTTTGGACAGAGATGAGATTTCATGTCTGACTTTTTTGGAATTAAATATATTATTAGGTGAGAGCTGATAACTTTATCAGCGGAGAAGCATCAGCTTTTTCTGCAAAAGTCTCTATATTAGATTGAAAATGTGAGAGAAGAAAATATGTATTTAAGGTCTTTGTAGTTTCCAATCATGGAAAAAATATGGTTTTCACTACTAGATACAAGTTAAAATAAATCAAGGAGTTTTCCTTAGGTTAAATATACTATCTATTTTCTGTTTCTGAATTTAACTGAAATTTCAGTTATCTGAACACTTCTACTTTTAAACTGAGGAATTGGATCATCATGAATTGGATTATTCATGTAATATTCTGATAAGCACTTTCTTATCCTTGCTATGCCAATTCAGTGTGAATTCTTACCAATATACTACTTGGTGTGTACGGGGTGCACACTCAGGAATATTGCATTCTGTGCCAAAGTACCTCAAGAGCCACCAGCAACAACTTCAGTATCCACACAGCTTTATGGGGCTGTCAGCAGAACTGGTTGAACTGGAGTAAAATTGTTCAAAGCAGTGGAAATCACAATTTATCGGGGTGCTTCTGATTCTGGTGGAGAGAATACATTTATTTAAAGTGAGCAGAAATGGAATAACTCTCTAAACTTTGTGTCTGGGCTAGCTCTGGCTGTTGAGCTGTAGCTGTGCAGCTTCCAACTGGAAATTACAGCATTTCATCCCACTTTAAATATACCAGCACTGCTTTCTGAAATGCAAGGGTTATTGCACATTACATGACCCTCAGTGAAAGGCAAGGTACTTAAGCTATTGCCATAAATTTGCAGTGTTTTTTAATGAAGATGTTTTAACAAAACATTTCCCCACAGGAAGGCAGAGTTTCCTAGGATTCCTACGAGCCTCCAAGCAAATCTGTGCAAACAAAATAAAAGACCAGACAGAAAAACCACTAATTATGAAGGAAGGGTAACAAAGGAAAAATAAATAAGCAGTGAAGGAGATGGAGAAGCAACAACCTATGAAACAAATACCCAAATTAATTATGGTTCAGGAGAGCCTTGCTGCAGTACAGGTCTGTTTGCTCATGATTACAGTTCTGAAGCTTCTAGCCCAAGTATGACAGCAGTGTTTTAATAAAGCTTAGCAAAGAAACATGTTTTATCACCAAGATGACACACCATGCTCAGGGAATTATCTCCTTTTGCAGTCGAAGAAATTTTTATCTATTTCCTGTGGCTTCGGGTCCAGCCTGAAATGATTGATTTCCAGTGGAATGCTGCCAAGTCCTTTTCTTCTCCTGGAAACAATAGAAGAAAGCTTGAAAAATAGAGAGACCTTTTTCAGATTTGTATTTAGCTACAGGGAACCCCCTATGACAAGTAAGCATCTCCTGGTCTGTCATTCCTAATTTTTTCTTCCCATTCCTTTGATCTGAAGACAGCAAAGAATTTTTTAATATACTTTTACAGTTCTGTAATGTTCCAAAGCATCTGATTACTCCATAAAACTTCCTTACCTTACAACTAAAGCCCCATAATCCTGCTCACATGGCAGTTAGTTACCTTATACTAGTAGTTAATGAAACATTGAGTGCAAATAAATCAGCTTAGTTTTGACAGTAATTCAGTATTATAGTAAAAAATGAGCAAATCTATTGGTTCAGCTTATAAACCTGAAAGAAAATATACCAGGAAAGTGCTGGATATTTAAGTGATTACGGCCAAAAGATCTACAAGAAATGCCAGGATGAAAGGATGGGATGAAAGATTTAAATGTTTGTGTTACCAGAAGATCATAATAAAAAGTATAATGCAAAACATAGTGGGCAATGCTACAGCTGGAAGAACAGAGCCAGATATAAATGCAAATAAATGCATTCCAATTATCTTATTAAATTTTACTGGTTTAAATAGCTCCATTGCTTTAATAAATATTTTGACTATCCCCAGGATTTAATTTTCTGTTCTTAAACTTTCAGTTGCATTATCCATCAAAGCCAATTCAGGCTCTAAGCTTTAAAAAGGAAAAAAAGGAGGTATTAGGTCTGCCTGGTTGGTTCCCAACTAATGAATTTAATTAAGTAACCAAAACTGAAGAACCAACACAGTGGTAGAGAACAGAACAAGTTATTACACTGCTGTCTCTGTTATCAGCCATTACTCAGCATATTTTCAGATCCAAAAAGCAAAGTGAGAGGTCTGTCCCATACCTCCACCCCTCTCTTTCTCCCACCTTCACTATGGCTGGAAATGATTTAATTTTCATAACTAATTTTAATTAGTTCTTTTAATTAATTGCAAGCAATGCCCACTTTTATCCTGCATCAGTTAAGTTTCTTCATAAAATCTTTTTGTTATTTGATCATTAAAACACCAAAACATCAAGTTTGCTAAAACTAACCCTGACAAGCTTCAATGAACAGAGCCATAGAGGAGTGAAGATTGGACATCTGGGATCTTAAATTAATGACCCTTCAAGGACATTGGAGGAGCCAGAAGGTATGGAGGAGTTTAAAGCCTGGAGATTTGGAGACTCCCTGTCTGAGGAGAAAAATCTGAATCTGCTCAAGAGGACATGGTTTGAAGAAGGAAAGTTGTGGGAGCATAGAATCAAGGGGAAGGGGCACCAAACATAGGTAAAGGAGTAGGTCAGCAACAGAGGAACTCTTCTTTCTGAAGATGTTACCTGCTGCAGGAAACAGAAGCCAAAAAAAGGTTGAACTTATAGTCATATTGTTCTCCTTTCAAATAAGGAATGGGAATACAAGTGAGAAAAATCAGATGGTGAATCAGAAGTGTTGTAAACTGATTTTTTTCCTGAATCTAGAAGCACTTAATGCAGCCATTTAAACGAGTACATTTCCACGAGTCAATACAGCCTTTACCAAAATAAGGCTTGCAAAATTCAAACGAAACACATCCAACATAAGCCTGTCCAATATTCAGGTGCCTGCCAGAGCTCTGACTAGAGAAGAGACTGAATGAAACCTCAGCACTCTTGAATTTTAATCATTTAATTCTCAACCAAGCCATACATGTAACCTCATTCAGGCATTTCTCTGAAATGCACTGGGATTTGACACGTGCAGTGGTGTTTGTCCCACAGCAGTTTCAGGGGTAGGACCTCTGACCTTCAAGGGAAAATGCAAGCACCAGACTGTCCTGCCAAACAGATTTCGAGTGCACATGAAGTCTCTGCACATGGCTACAGTGGGAAAAGCACAAGAACATAAAGATTCAGTACTCAGTTTATCAGTGATGCCTGATTTGCTTGCAAATGGGGTGAGAGAGGTCAAAGGAAAGAGATGAATACTGAAATATCTGGGGCTGGCTTCTGTACACAGAAGAGGAACCTTCATCCTAACTTTAAGAAGAAAGCAAAAATTTGATGAAATAAGAAAATCACATATAAAATTAAGTCAAATAAGTTCTTTTATATTTAGATGTGCTGTACAATTGCTATAAAATTGCACTGTATTAAATGGGGTTAAAGCATGATAGGTTGGACAAGTGAAGGTCATGCAGTTTTAAACCCCTGAATTAAATTTAATTTCTGGGCATCACTTCAGAACATAAAACAGTTTAGGTTTTATTTTTTCTTCTTCATTGTTTTTTCCTGTCTTTAAATCTTTTCTTTAAATGCGTATCACACACCAGTAAATTAAATTCCTCATTACGTTTTTTTTTTCTTGACAGAGTAATTGATTTCAATAAAGGCTGTGAAAATGGAGCTATCCATGCTGCACAGAAAATCTTCCATGCAGAATTTAACTCAGGTTTGTGGATTTTTCTTATCCTCCAGGCAGTCATTTGCTGAGGTTCATTTAATCAACTCAGGTGCTATTATGTGAACAACCAGCTGGAGGAAGTTTATTTCTAATAATCTTCTACATATCTCTCAGAGAATATTCCCTCACATATCTGTATTGCAAGCAGTATAATAGAGAATAATCATTTTACCCTTCAATGAATTCCTATACTTAGTCCTGAAATTCTAGGATTAAGAATTAAAGAAATTCAGATGGGGATGTGGTTCTTTAAGCATTAGAGTGTGAATCAGCCTGTAGCCTAGAAAATTAAAATTGTGCTTAAGAAAACATCTAACAAGAATCCTATTGTGTGTATGAATCTGGTGCAATATGTAATAGAAAATAAGATTACTGGCCATATTAAATGGCAACTTCTGCATTTTACTGCACGATACACAGTGTGACCTGAGGGATTAAACCTTTTTAGCCCCAGTTTTGAGGTTCCCTTTTGCTGTATTTAGGACAAACTTTGCTTATCTAGACCACATTTGAGACTGCCCCATCCTGGCCCTACCTGTTATATTTGTTCCTTTTGGTTATAGCTGAGTTCAAATTATCAAGTTCCCTCTGGGGCAAAACACAAGAGTGAATTCTGTACTGGGGCATACCACACCTACACCAGTCTGGTACAAATATGACTGCAGATTCCTTCTTTACATCTGTTATACTTTGCTTGCCTTTCTTGCAATCTATTCAGCACCAGATTCTCATTTAAAAAATCAAAGCGCTGCGGGGTCTAATTACCAAGGCTCAGATTGGAATTTATTATGCAGTTATTCATCTTTATAATTGCTAGTCCAAAGCTTCCAGGTTTTTCTCCTAGAAAAAAAAATAGAAAAAAAGAAAAAAAAAGCAACAAAACAAAGAAACAAACAAATACCCTGAAAAAACTAAAACCACCAAATCACCAAAATTCAGATTTTGGACTGTTTTGAATATTACTAATTTTGAAAATCATTCCTTTCTTGTGCAGCTGCTCTTTTTATTTGACAACACCTTTTAAGTAGACAAAAATCTTTCTTACCCCAGTCATGATCACTATCACTGAGAATCTTCTCTCCTACTCTAACAAAGAGTGGGAGTCTCTCAAGGCAGAGACTGGAAAGAAATGACCCTAAAGCTCTCTCATGAGCTGAGCTGCACACAGAAATCCAAGTCACAGAGACAATGAGAAGTGAAACAGTGAAACAATCCTGCAGTCCTGGCCTTGGATTTCTTTCAAATCCTGATTTAAAAGAAAATTCTGATTTAGAAAGAAAATTCTGACAGTTTGTCTATGCCATGCAGCTGAGCATGCACCAGCCCTTAACATTCAGCACACCCAAAGAATTCTTCTGCCATGTCAAGCAACACTAGCACAGATTCTGTCTAAAATATACTTACCCAACAACTTAAAGAAGGATGGGGAAAGCAGATATGTCTCTTTGCACTGGACTTGCAGTGGTAAAAAGAAAATATAAAAAGAAAGAAGAACCTCTAGCCAACTTTTTTTGAAAGATTGTGAAATTAAATTAATTAGAGGTTCTTTCACATAAACTTGTCAATTTATCTTTAGTATAAATATTTACCAAAGATCTGAGCCCACAGATGGCACTGGAGCAGCTCCTATTTTGGCATCTCTGCTTGTGCCTGACATCAGAACAGGCCAGTCAAGCTCTGTGAAATACCCAGGTAGTGCTGATAGCCAGAGGTAAACTTTTTTAAACCTTAGAACTTCACTTGAGACGAAGCTAGTTCAGTTTGCAGCTGCAGGAGAGGTTTGCCTTGCAAAATGCAGGAGAGCAGTGGTTCAGCTGGGCACTGGTCTGCTCAGAGACACCCTGCTCAAACTCTTGGAGTTCATGGGTAGGAACAGAAGCATCATTAAATAACTTTAATGATAACAGGAGACATTAGATTTGTTTGTGATACAGAGGAATAAAGATGTACATATGGATTCAGGGAGATGAAAAGCAGGATAAGCTTTTGTATTCTTAGATACACTGCAGTCTCAAAGCTTGCCACTAAATTTGACATCATCAAAGACAAAGTTGTCAGCAAAAACACAGCAAGTTATTGGAGCAACAAATTGCTGGAATAATTCTTTTTGAGATGTTATCTCTGTTTCATAAAATGTCAAAATAGGTTAGGTCTGTTACTTAACACTGCAGGATATTTTTGGTATTATTTTCTTGTCTTTCTTCTGCAGTAAAACCAAAGAAAAATTAGGATTAAATGGACTGGAATGTGACTGTGTCATTTTAAGGGCAACAGCTCTGTGAAGAGCTGAAGATACAATGCCTCAGTTGTGACAACATAGCCTGGCATGCACAAAAATTAATAATTTCTCTTTAAATAATTGCCACTTTTCTTTACACAGCTCTTCTGAACTTGCAGTGTTTTCCTGCCCTGTGAGCACTGAGTGCTCTGGATTAACTCTGTCTGGGACACATGCCTGCTCTGTAAGCATGACCTTGTTGGAAGAAGACATCATTTCATATTATCAGTCTCTCAGAATTAGAAATCCATAACCTTCCCTCCACTGACAGTTATAAAAAGCATCATTAAAAATGGATATATTCCTGTTGCATGTGCGTGTTCATTTTCATACATTGAAATACAGTGAAACATTTTATTCGTACTTCCTCTTTATAGACCTTGTTCCCAGTGGTGTCTTGCACTTCCCAGAAATATCCTTGCATGTTCTTTTGTTTTTAAAAAGTAAGTGGAGAGGAAAAATAGCCTCCACTGAAGTTCCTGCTCAGTCTGGGGCAGAGCCACAGTGGCCTTATGTAGTAATTTTGACTATATTGATTTGGTAGATGAGTCCCATCCAGAAAATGTGTCTATTTTTGTTTTAAAAGATACAAAACCCCAGGAGTCTGCAGTGTGGGCTGTAGAAGAGGGCTTCTTTTGCCTCAGAACCAGCGTGTTAATTAGAATGAGGCTAGCACAGCAGAAAGTTGATTCTCTTTACAATATGTTTTTGCCTCTGTGGTTAGGATCTGTTTTCACAGAAGAAGCTATTTATGAACCAAGCTGTCATGTTCTGTCAAGCAATTGATGACTATTCCTATTCTCTGACAGCTGCTCCTTCTGATTACACCAATGACAGTTTGCCTCAGGATGGTTGTATCAATCTTTTTCAGTAAAAAAAATATTCCCGACTTTGATTCCCTTTTCATCTTGTGGCACAAACCCCATCCCATCTTCAGGGGAAGTCCTGTTTGTTAGCTGTGCTACTGATCATTGAAGAATACCCTCTGCTTCCTGCTTGCTTTCTATTCTGACAAAACATGAGCAGACCTGAGGGAAGCAGTGATATCAGCAACTCTCCTTTCCTGTACAGTGCTTCTCCAAAGGAGATGGAACAGATCCAGTCACCACATAAACCTTCTGTAGAGATGACAGGGGTTGGAAACATGGGCAAGGAACTAACTCCTGCTTTGGGCTCTCCAACTCAATGAAGTTCAGGCAGTTGTACACAAAGTTTTTTTTTATAGGAGAGTTTACATTCCTTTTCCCCTTGAAATTTTGGGATCAGACTACAGTGGAGGTACTCAGCTTTAGACAAAGAGGTAAAGATAACGAAAGGCAACATCTGAAGAAAAGAATTTGCATGAGCCACTCACTGTGCCTGCTTTCTCATGGCTTCATGATCATTCCTCTTGCCACCTTTCTTTCTGTGACAGAGAATCCTTAAGGAGTTGCATGTGGAAATCACTTCCTCGATGTGCTTTTGTTACTCTGACTGATAGAAAATGGGAGGTCAAAATCACTCAAAAGTCCCTCTGTTTTATTGAGGTGAGATGGTCAGAACAGGTGAAGGTAAATACCTTCCCTTGCAAATATCTTCCCAGTGTTACCTGAGTTCAAAGCTCCTTGTTCTAAGAGGGAGAGAAAAAGGTGAAGTGACCTTTGAGATAAGCTATGAAAAGCTGCATTCCTGCTCCAAACCAGGAAAAGCTGCAGTGCTCACCTGCCTAGGCTCTGCAAAGGGAGGAGGTTCAGTGCTGCCTTTCTGGCTGAGCACTGGAAAGCTGAGCTGGGAAAGCAGCTTTAGGGCAGTCAAAGGAAAGGAAGGTGCAAACATGGACTGAGGAGTGGGCCAACACATCTCACTTCTTGCACAGAGAAAGGGAAAGGATTTGATTTAGATCAAAAGCATCCCTCCAGCATTTGGTTTGACTTCATTCTACATAAGTGAAATCTTACTCTTAAAATTGTATTTTTCCACATCCAGTTCTAAACATAACGTACTGCAGTCATGCAAGCAGGCTTCTCCTACTTCTTCAATCTTTCTTTTTCCTTTGCAAATCTACAGATGCTCTTTTATAGCTTGTCTATCAACAGAGTTGTCAATTAAGCTGTAGCAAGATAGGACAGTGCTTAGTTCTATCTTAAAGCAAGAATGAGAGTTTTGAATTAACAGAATTAACTTGCATTGCTGCAAATGCATTGCTGGTGAGACGAGATGCTGGCAGTGGGATGCCCAGTTGGTTTTCAAATCTCAATTTATTTTCTTGGAGGCACAGTTAGAAAAGTGTAAATATGTTTAGACATAAATTATTAGCAGAATTATGAAGTTAGTGAGGACCTTCAAATATCTCAGCAATGCATTTATTTTCAGTCAGCTGAAGTTTCCAATTATAGGCTTCACAGGCTAAAATCCTGGCTCCAGCACAATTAAAATGGGTTTTTTCATTGACTTTGATAGATTCTGGATTTCACTTTTTGATGTGTGTATTATTTCTGTAAACATCTGAGCATTTCACTTTTGCATTTTTAAACAACATTCAGATTTTGGCATCATCAAGAGACTCCCAAAGACTGAATCTGCTCCAAAAGTCATGTAACCCATCTAGCTAGGACTTAACTCAAGCCCTATTGATGATTCTTCCTAGGTTTTCCTAATGATTCCACTGGTAAGGCAGAGACCCAGGTGTCATTTGGGAGTCAGCACAGGGTGGAAGGAAGGAATCACACTGTTCTTCAGAGATGCATACTATAAGGCAGAAAAGGTGATTTTGGTGTTACTTGTGTTAATGACCCTGAACCAAAAACAATCTCCAGAATTGCTCTAGTGAGTGAAGCATCAGAAAACAATGAGTTCCTCATTCATGCTGGCTATTTAATGCACATTGATAAGTTCTTTTTGATAAGATTCCTTTGATAAGATTTCCCTCTTAATCTGTTTGACACAGCTCAAAGCTTTGTTCAGGAAAATGGATGGAATAACAAAAAATCAATGGATGTTCTGTTGTTCCACATACTGATTCTATCGATGGACTGGAAGGTGACATAATCTCAATTTTCTGTTTAGAGTTCTAACAGGAACAATAGGACAGACAATCATCCTGCTAAAACACTTCCACAGTGTAAAGGATAAAGAGAGAAGAAGAGCAGAGAGAATATTTTTTTAGCAAGATCAAGGGGTGCCACAACTTTGCTTACTGCCCTTTTTGAAAATCCCATTTAAAAACCTTGCTCTCATGGTTACTTTCTTTGGGCACAATTAGCAATAAAATTTTTTTGATCCACTTGAGAGTATAAACCAGCAGAATAAAAACACCCCTCAGTTCTCATCAAGTAAGAATTTCATTTTCAGGCTTAGTTCAGCCAAGTGCTGAAATTCCTCCTTAGGAAAGTAGCTCCAAAAAGCAGGAGATGGATGGTGAGACTTGGCATATTTGTTTGTTTCTTAAGCATGTGAGGCAATCAAGCAGATCAGCAGGCTACCTTCTCAAAATGTTTTCCTCATGTTCACAAGAGGAGAAAATACATCAGCTGATTGCTGCCAACCCTTTTTTTCCATAATTTAATGACTGCTGTACATGCATCCAGTTATTCCACATTTGACCTGTCCCTCTTACTCTTCCCAATAGTGACAATTCATTTTGCAGGAGGTCACATGGGAGCAAATTAGACTACTCAAAATGTCACAGTATTACTCAGACAATATGATAAATGCACAGCAATCTCTGTCTGCACTGTCTGACACGTCTGGGGAAGCTTTAAATGAGATAGCTCAGGTGCAGAGAGCATAATATGGAGCTTAGCAAATGCCAATTCACCAATTTTGACTATTTTCAGCAGCTATAAAGCAAAATTCCCAAGTGCAAGACTGGCACTGGTTTGTGTCACGCCTGCCATGGGAAGGGTAGATACATGCATAAATATTTCCTTTAATCAGGTACACAGAGGTATGCTTTATAGTTTCTTATTTACCAAATAAATCTATTTTCCTCAGGAGCTGAAAACATCTGCAAGCATTAGCTGAAGTCCAGCAGGGGTTGTGTTTGATGGTGAAGCTGCACAGTAAGAGGAACAGACCAAAAGATAATAGAGAGGCTGCAGACACAGGCTTTAGTTTTGGTTCCCCTTTTCTGCCCACTCCTGTTCTCAGTCTTTTCACCTAAGTGTCAGCATTTTCCTAAGTGATTTTTGTTGCATTCAGCTGAAACAATCAATCCTAGCCCTCAGCATTTGCTTTGACCAGAAAATGCCAAGCTGGGGGTGAAGGGAGAAGCATCCATTTGTTTCCTTTACTCAAAAATATTTGTTCTGATGTTGATAGCTCCATTTCCCTGTTTGAAACATGTGCTCTGGAAAACCAAACATTCCAGGAGCTCCTCCAGAGCATTTCTAGGCAGCAGGAAGTCAGGAGGTGAGTGAGTGAGGCTCACATGCATAACAATAATTCAGTAAATGTGCTGCAGGGAGAAACACCCTGCTGGTCCTGTGCTGGGGACAAGGATCACACAGCAGCATGATTTAAGTGTCAAATAAGGAAAGGTTTATTCTTTGTAATATTAAACTGAAAAGGATTAGTAGATGGCAATGATGCATTTCTTCTACTTTGGTGGAAATAGTCAAGATTCATGAGGATTTTTTAAAGACACCAAAAAACCCAGGCTTTTTCTCTATCCTTTCTGCTGGGGGCAATGTTTTCAAGAAAGTACAAAATCGAAAAAGTTTCCCAGGGTCATAATGATTGCATCTATATGTATAAAATACATTGCTAAGCATCTGCCACAATTTTTTTTTTTTTTTTTTTTGTGAATACTGCTTAACACAGCAGGGGAATGTGGTCACTTGTCCCTTTGTGCTACCCCTGTAATAGGAGTGATGTTCAAGAGGTTTGTCATGTCACCAGTGACTCAGGCTCATCCCTGATAGATTTACTGAGAGGCAAATTTAAAAGATTGAATCTGCTATAAATCTAAAATAAATACTTATTTGATACAGATTAAAATAATTCTTACTCCCTGTAAAAATAAGACAACTATTTGCTTTTATTAACTATTTTTATGCCAGGTAACAACTCTGCTACTCTGTAAAGTCACATTGTGGATACAGGCATGTGAACTGTAGAATTTTGTGGTGTGAGCCTGTAGCAGACAAGGCCCTTCAGTTATGAATATATATATATTACATATTTTGTATATATTTTTATTTAAATATATCCCTTTTTACTGAGGAACTTTGTGCTGAATTTACTGTGGTGTAAGAGCAGGGCTATGTCAGCTTTCCCTGCATGTCTGGTCATTTTTAAGCTAAAAATTAAACAAAATTATTCATTCTGTCTATCACATTTTCAAAAGACAGTTAAGAAGATTAGGGAAGCAAAAGGACATCTCCTGAGAGGAGCAAAGAGATCTGAAATGACAAATGGTGATGATGGAAAGGATGTATTTGGGTTTTGTTGAAAGAGAATGCCCCTTTTTTTCTGGTATGCTCCAATTCCTGCTATTCTAGAGCAGGGAAGTGTCTCCCCTGCTGAGCATCTCTGCAGAACTAATGAGGCACCTTGTTGTTTGCTACACTGCCTTGCTTTTTAAATAGAATCCATGATGGGGAACCATTTTAAAATCCTTGTGCCAAACTCTCTGCCTAATGGAGCACCAGGGACCAGAATTGCTGGTTCCTATGTTCAGGAAGCCACAGCTGAGATCCAAGTGAACACTGAGCCTGCAGGTTACCCTGCCTTTTATTGCTTATAACTTTCAACTCAGTGATTGTCCCACCAGTGGAGAAGCACTTCAGAGCCTGTGCTTTACACCTGACAATGTTGAGACTGCTGGGAGAAGAACTGCCAGTGATATCCTCCCTACCCAGATTCCCTCATCAGACGATCTCCCTGGTGTGCAAGTGGGATTTAGGTACATTTTTCTTGTTGCATTCAAATGATTTGAGCAGTTAGAAGTGGAAGGCAAATGTAAAAGAATAGAAACAATGTCATGTTTTTGGATCAAGATCCCATTTCCATGGAATATTCTTTTAACCAGATGGGGAACATGCTGATAAAATACAGTGACAACAGAAGCATTTGGAAATCAGGTGTTCTTCAAATTCCATTCCTTTTGCTTTTGTTTTAACTCTCTATTACACACTGTGATTTTCTTGGAAATTACTTCAGTTTTGGTCACTAATAACAATGCAAAGCCAGCTGTGCTTCAAATGCTTTCCTGATTCATCAAATTCAGTTCCAGAGATAAGCAAAAGAGAGAGTATAATTGCATTTAGGAATTCCTCAGCTCTTCCTTTCAGCTCTGCTTTTACATATTGACCCTCTGGGGCACACCATTCAAATTTCATACAATTTGCCAGCTACAGGAAAGTTTTGGTCAGTTTTGGAGCTCAGCTGCTTTCCCCTGCATCCTCATACAATGTAGGGCTTGAGTTCCAGCCTTGGCTGAATGAAATTCTCCATTCTGTTGTTGTTCCATCCTGGGTTTGTTTTCTGATATTTCAACCCTGAAGTGCTTGTTTCTACACATAATTTCATAAAACACTGTGTGAAGAGATACATCCAAAACTATTATTTTCCTCCCAAAGAGTACTGAGTTCCTGTTACCATACATAGCCAGAAGAGTTGCTGATTTGTGCTGACCCAAAATCCAGTTGCTGTCATGAGTTAACAGATGCAGAACTGCCATTTTAATTCCACATATAAATAATTACATGGACAGCTTTAACCGAATTTTTCCTTTAGAATTCTGTGGAAGTTTAAATTTCAGAAAACAGTCTTCATACAACCATATTCTGCAGTGAGTGTAATAAAGTGTAATAATTGCTGTATTTAATTAAATTAGTCCAATTTATTCTCCCACTGGATTATTTGAGGCTAGGATCAGATGCAGGCAGAGGAAATAGGCAGATTTTGCCATTTTCAACTGCTCTGCCTTTCTAAAGAGTTTCCATTGCCAGACTATCCCTCCTTCTCATTGTCATGAACACCACACCTTGAGGCACTGAACTTCCAGCTAGAAAAGCTGTTTGGGACTTAGTGGGTTAGTAAGCAAGGTCAGGTGGATTAAGAGCAGCTCTTTTTTTATGTATGTGGAATAAAGAGAGGAGAAATTAATTGTTACAACAATTGGTTATAAGCTCATCAAGCTGTGAGCTTTCCACCCTGTAAACTGCCCTCTTAGTCTTTACTTCTGCTTGCACTTAGGGAACTTATTCCCTGCAAATTGAAATATTTTTTGTTTATGTGCAAAATGAAGTAAGTTGTAAAATGGTACACGTTACATCAAGAGTGTAACACCTCACTGCCAATAAAATCAATCACTGCCATCTCATTTGATCTCATTTTACTGCCACAGGCATGAATGCAGTGAGACAATATTCAAATGCAGATGTTCAAAAACATTTCTAGAAGGTTTGTTTTTTCACTGGACTTTTGAAAGTGGTTTTGGAAAGTCAGAGTAGTTCAGTCACCATTTAGCTCCTGTTTCCCTTAAAAAAATAGCTTATTGTGGTCTATTCTCTATCTGTATTTTTCAATTTTACAAACCTTTCTGTTTATTAACCTTAACAATGGCAGCACTCACATACTCAAAAATTGAGACTCCCTTGTGAATTAAGAAGTCCTGTGAGAGCAAGAGAAAAAAATCAATGCAAAATAGGTTGGTTTGTAAACTATTGCAGCAGAACAGCTGGGTTTTGCACAAATATCATGTCAGACGTTTAGTATCTTGCTGCTTTCTAGACCAGAAAGTGAAGTTCTGAGTAGTTTATTTGTAGAGTCAGGGAATCAAAGCCACCTTTTGAGGGGTGAGATTGTATTATGACTGAATGTAAGTGATGAAATAATTTTTAAATATATAAAAGTGGAATTTGCAATGACTTGTAATGACAGCATTTTTTACCTACCTGTACGAGTGGACAATTGACCTCAGCTTTTATGAGGACTCCCTGCAGATGTCCAAAGGCTTAACCTGACAGTAAATATTTTGACTATGGCAACTAGGTAAAAGTTTATTGATTTTCCCAAACATTACTTTCTTTTTTTTTAAATGAACCTGCACAAAACTGCTTTTATCTATGCATTAATAGATGTCTATTTATAATACTGAAGACTATTAGAAGCCTGTTGGTAATTGAAAATACCTGACCTTCAGTATTCATACATGTTTTTGGAATTCTGGATATCTAGTGGGATGTCCTACTTTTCATCTTATGATTGAAATACTATTTTTTAATCTAATTTGACATTTGTATTTGATCTTTAAAGACATTACTCCTCTGCTTTTAGGACGTGAACTATATTATTTGGTCTCCCCTAGAAATGGAACCTAAGGTCTCTGAGTCTAAACAAGAGCTATAAAATGTGTTTTCCTTGTTTGCAGTAAGGAAAGCACTCATTTTGTCATTGCATTTAGACTTCTGACATCTATGAACAATGATTAGTTTGGCTTGTCTCAGGCATTTATGTAGCATTTATATTGGCCTTGCTGAAGGCAACACTAATCACTGCATGAGTCTCATTTGTGAATCCTGTTGAAGTGGAACTTATTTATGCAGTAATTCATGATGTCAGATGTCAGTCCTGTAAAAATCCTAATTTCTGAGTCATTTACATAGCCTACTTTTAGTGGCTGCTAAACAAGCTTTGCAAAGATCACAGGAGGAGCACTCTGTGTGTCCTGTATGTGCACTCGGTGAGACGTGGGGAGGGTGAGGTATGTGAGATGGAGTTAGGATTTTCAACAGTAAGGCTCAAAATCAGCTACTGGTTTCTCAGACAACACTGAACACTGGGCCTCAGAAATCCATTTGGAAAAAGGACACATTCAAATTTCTTTGCACATGTGCTGAGCTGTGTAGAAAGGCTGTCACACCTGCCTTAACTGATGAGAGGTAACTCAGCAGTGTCCCTACCAGAAATTGATTCCAGAGGAATGGTCAGAATTCACAGAGAGACTTTATGGCGCAGTAGAGGATATTAAGTTTGGTGCAGGGTTTTTGTGAAAAGCCTGAGTATTTAGAACTGGCATTTGTGTTCCCTTTCGCAGTTGGAGACTGAGGATAACTGGTCTCACGTAAAGACCAGCAGAGAAGGCATTAAGTACCTCAGGCTTTCCCTCCTTTGCCACTTTAAGAATCCTCCTACACTTAATAAAGTGTGGAGATTTCCCTCAGTTCTCCTTTTGTTGCTGCTCTATAAAAACTTTTTTTTTTTTTTTGTTATCTTTTACAGCAGCAGCCAGATTAAGTTCTGGCAGGGTTTTGGCCCTTGTAATTTTCTTCACGTGTAATATCACAACATGCTTTTTTTCCTTTGAATTGACTGTCCTTTCTTCCAAATGTGACAAACTCTCTTTTTCCCTGAGTTCTAGCCAAAACTCTTTGTTCAACCAGCTCATCTTTTTGGCTCCAAGACTGGAGCTGATTCATGTCTAACCAATGCAGAAGTTGTAGGTGCATTCAACATGTGTGAGTCCACCTATCCAGGTCATCTATCATCCTTTAAATCTTATATGTGCAGCCAAAATCCAGCAAACTACATGTCACTGTTAGACTAGGAATGGCAAATAATACAGAACACACACGACTTCTTCAAGGCAGAAGAAGTGGTTTATTGAAAGGCCACCACACTTATATAGGATAGATCGTGCCACACAGAATAAATAGAAAAGGCTCATTGGTCCAAAAAGGCAACACCTCTTTGAAATTATGCTTTCTGCAAAACATCACATAACACATGCATGGCTCTGTGATCAACAGCAGGTGCTAATCTGTGTTATTCATTCTTCTCTCGTTTATCTCTGAGAAAAGTCCCCAGCCTGGGAAAGATCTGAGCTGGAGCTGAGAAAGCAAACAGCCTGGGAAAAATCTGAGTTGGATTTTTCCTTGAGCCTTCAGCAATGTCCAGAACTACAGAGGGAGAATCTGTCAATAACTGAATAAATATGCATTGCTCACTGTTCAGTGTGTCGGATAGGATAATGCAGACTTTGAGAGTGGAATTCTCATTTGTTAAAAGACTCAAGACCTGAAGCCGAGCTTCTGGTAAAACTGGTTGTTGTTAAAACCAAAAGATAGGCTGGGTAGCTGAACTACAGGTTGTGTGGCCAACCACAGACCAGGAATGAGTTTCTTCCAAAGCACCAGAAATGTTTCCAAAGCAGAAGAACTGTCTGTCATTCCTCAGCAAGCAAAATCAAACCTCAGCAAGCCTGGGGCAACCATCTACAACGCAGTGCTCAAAACAGGCATCACAACAGAGTCATTTTGGATACTCACACAAAAACCAGAAGGATGTGAAACACATGAGGAGATAATCCACCCAGGAATCTCAAAAAAACCCTTTTTAGTTCACTTCCTGGTGTTTTCCCAAAGTTAGTAAGTTTCTGCTTTGGGGTTTCTGGCCCTAGAAGCACCATTTGTGTTGATCACATCTTTCCTTTTCTCATTCCATTTTCATCTCCCATGTTGCTAAGAAGTTTCCATGGCAATCCTAATACTGGATTAAGGAAGGGATGCTGCTGAGGGTAGTCTGGCTCTCTGCTCTGGCTGAAGCCAGCATGTGCAGCTGTGCTGCATGTGAACAACACAAACATGCCAAAAACTATCATCAGCTGGTGTCAGTAACAAAAGATTATATCATATCAGCAGGCTGCAGGGAAAGAAAAAGCAAAATGCTACTTCTCTGACCCTCTGCAAACATAGTTTCACTGATTTTGTTGGAACTACACTAATTTCCACTCTTTGAGAATTCAGCCCCTACAAATTGCACTTGTTGCAGTAATTCCATGAAAAGCAATGTAATTAACATTACCTGCATTGTTAATTGATGCCAGAAAACCTTAATTCAATTTCTCATTACCCTAGAACTGGAGACTCTCTGAATGGCATTTTTTCTCTTTATACTAACCAATATTCATATTTGCCTCTCACTGTGACTCGTAAACTATTTCAAACAGCTCAATAATTACAGTTCTGCTGCAGAACTATCATGCCTTGGGTGGAACTGATATTTTTCAAAAGGAACAAGTGAATTATGATAAGGCTATCAATTACAACCAGAAAGTGTAATAAAATGCAAATAATTGTCCTGTTATAGGTTAATTTATTATCCCAAGCTATTTTATTGATTCAGCTTACAAAGATGTGGCTCAGGCAGGATGTACCTTCATGCAAAGACACATTGGATATAGAAACCATTCCCTCTACTTGTCTGGAGCCTCATTTCAGGGCTGGGCTTCAGAGACAATGTCTAGAGATTCAGTTTTCCTGTTCAGGGTGGGTGAAGGAGGGGTGTTTCTCTTTTTTGTACAGAGAACTGTTCATCAGAACCTGAAACACAACCAGAGATCTAAATTCCTCCAGCCAGTCTGTCTGAATTCACTGCAGGCTTGGTCCAGGTTCAGAACAGGCTCAGTCAAGAAATTTCATATTTTGAGGTTATAATCTATCTCTGATCATCCACAAACAGCAACAGTGCTATGTACTTTATCTAAACCAGCCAGTTCTGACTTACCCAGGAAATATACAGACATTCTAGGGGATAAAAAATGTTTAAATACTGCTTAAATAAACCATGACTTAAAAAAACCTGAAAGTTTTTCAAAGTCACTGTGTGCTTGAAGTCTTAGCTAAAAAAACCCAACCCAAACCAAAACAAAAAGCCAAACAAAACCCCACACTAATCCATAGTATTACCATCCATCTTTAAGACTCTTTTCTGTCCATGCCTGGCAGGGAGAAGTGGGACAATCAGTGGTTTTGGCTTTGCTGGTGGTGCTTCAGGAGGTCAAAGGAGTGGATGTCTGTTTGTGCCAGAAAATTGTGTCATCTCCTGCTGCCTCACAAGGTATACCCTTCACTGGGACAGCCAGCCTTTTAACTCAGCCCACAAAACTAAATATTTATTTGTGGACAGTCTTACAGTTGTCACAGTGAGATTAAGGCTTGTCCAGCTGATGGAATCCCAGTTTTAGCTTCCTACCAATTATGAAGGGGTAAGGGGAATGGTTGGGCTTTGTTTTGGATTTGTTTCCAGAGCTCTAATCTAAAACACACTCATACAGCTGGGGAGAGAGTACTCAACCCAAATGATCAGACCAGCTGCTTTCCTGGAAAATATCTGAAGCCATGGCTCTACCTGCTGGAACAGTGGGAAATGACACTGTACCAAGAGAAACTGCCTCCTGTGTATCACGTCTTTCCCTCCAGGATCCACAGTTTAGCTTCTGTCTGTAATGGCAGGAATTTTCAGTGCATTTTTGGGGTTTTGTGGCATGAGACTTGAGATCTGCCTGCCCCTTTCCCTGCTGGAATTTGTGTGGTGGGCTACAAATCGGCTTTTCTCAAGAGAACTAAGTGGGAGTAGCTGTTAATTAATACCAGGGACTGCTCTGTATTAATCTCTGAAGTCTCTGGTGCTGGCTGATTAAGCTGGGCTTAGTCATTGGCCTATTTTCTGATGAATACTAAACTTAAAAAACATGGGGAGGTGGGTCATGGATAACATTTTCAGGAGCATCCAGGTGAGTTAGGCACTTCTGAACTCTGCAGGCAGTGCCACTAAGTTTCTATGAAGGCAGCAACAGCCAAGAGTCAAAGTGAGTCCTAAAGGTTTATACAGTACACTGATTTACTGTGGTTCTTTAATGTACTGTTGATTTTTGTTTGGTTTTGTTTGTGCATTGGTTTTTGGAAAAGCACTGTACTTCATATCAGGTTAAATTTAGCCCTATTATAGAATGAGTTTTCTCCAGGATTTATGTTTTTTATTTCTACAGCACTTCCATCTAATATTCTCAGCTCTGCTTTGCAACATTAACAATCTAAGCCATACTGTTGATGCAATCATTTCTATTATTCTCTTTCTAATGCACAGATCACTAGCACATCTTCTAAAGCTGGCCAAAACAGTCAGTTATTTCACAAATAACTGATGAAAAAATAGATTTTAAAAATATCTTCAAGTCATTTGTATGGCTTTGTTAAAATATATTTTGGTTCTATAAACTTATTTTCTATTCCAAATGCTTATATTTGTAATCAACATCATTTATTAGAGTGCAAGGGATCTTTAATAGGATGCTTTTTGGTTTATGTTTCTTGAAAGAAGCAGAAATTAATTTGCTTCTGCTCTTTCCATTTTGTCCTTTCTCAGAAACACTGGAACATTACAACTAGAATGTTGAGAGAGTGTTTAAAAAGACGTGAAGGGGGGCATCTATGAGCAAAACCATTTAAAACCCCTCATTTGTGTGGTGCAGTGTGCTTTGTGAAGAGCAGCAGAGGGAATGGCTGCTGGTCCATGCAGCTCTGGGCAGAGTGAGGGCTCACTGTGACAGGGCTGAGCTCAGCACACCGAGAGGCAGCACCTCTGCTGCCCTGGTGTTAGTGCAGAGCTTTCCTGCTGGATATTCAGCTGGAATTCTACTAGGGTGAGAAGTGCTGGAGCTTGGCTGGGCAGGGACTACTCAAGGCAGGTGTGCACTGCCAGCAGAGACATCCTGACAGTCACCTCTTGTGAGGGACAGCTTCAAGAACCCAACTAGAGCTCCTTTTCCACCCAACATGATGTGAAATTGTGCCTGTAAGGTTCCAGGACATACACATGTGCATGCACACGTCCTCCTCTGTCCACACACAAAAAATGGAGCAGTTAACTGGTTTCTGATTATCTCTCCAAGGCCGAACATGGAACAAGAACTCTCCAAGCCTACAGAATGGGTCAGGCTGAAGGGACCACAGAGGGTCACTGGTGCCACCTCCCTGCTCCAGCAGGGCCATCCCAGAGCACAGGGCACAGGATTGTGTCCAGAGGGGTCTGGAATATCCCCAGTGAGGAGACTCCACACCCTCTCTGGGCAGTGCCCAGGGAAGAAGTTGTGCCTCCTGTGCAGGTGGAACCCCCTGGGCTCAGTCCCTGGGCAGAGGGGCAGGATCACTCCTGACCTGCTGGAAATGCCCTTCCTGATGTCCCCCAGGATCCCAATGGGCTTCAATTTGCAAAGCCCCAGCCCATATTTATCCACCCAGCTGCTTCTCCTTATGTGATGGCAACAACCCCAAGAACTCTTCAGAGCTGCTGCTCCTGCATGTGCTGCTACTGCAGCATAAAACCAGGAACTAAATCTGATCTGAAACTGAAATGAGACTTCATAAAAGACTTGGAAACTCCTCTTTCATTTCTTATCCAGCTGGCTGGTGGTTTTATCACAAAGGAAAATTTGACTGCATGTCAAAAAGGACAGTTAAAGGAAGTTGGAAGGATACATTGATTTTTTTTCACATAGTTAATTATTATAATACATGACATACTCAGGTTACTTCAGCAGAAGCTTTTCCAATGATGCAAAGCAATCAGCACCTGACAATATAATTCTAGAATAACTTTTTACACTAGTTTTATGTACTCTGTGCAGGTATGCAAAGACAAAAGCATATTTCTTTCTGTACTGTTAGCTTGTACTGTTCTGAGGACTAGACCATTATGCTGAGAAGAGACAAAGGGATGCAGTCTCATGATGAAGTAATTTCAAAGTGTAGAGTTTTCTCTTTTTAATCTGGGATGGGCATCCATCAAAGGCAGGTGATGGATCTGGAGAGATGCTGTGTGCTGCTTTATGTGGTGTCTCTGCTGGAGGGAATTAAACTCTGTACCAGGAAAGGGGCTTTTAGCTTTTGCTTGACATCACTCCACTCTTTTTGATGTAGTGGCCAAAGTGAAGCTCTTCTCCAAGGTTTTAATCTCCAATCGAGTTCTGGTCCTTTGAAATCTCTAACAAATCTGTCCCACAGATAACTCTCCCAAGACATCCAAGGTTGGCTTCTCTTGCTGAGAGAGAGCCTCCAACAAGAAACTTTTAGAAACATCTTTCTGGGGTTTTTTTGCTTCTGCTTCTCCTTGGGTGTATCTGCAAATAGAACTGGACCAGTACTGCACATATAATGTATGACTGGTCTCTGGCAATTTCAACTGCAGCATTCTTGGAGGGACACAAAAAGTGGTCTTAAAAATATCTGGAGGTAAAATATTTTTTTTTAATTAGGATGACTCAAAAATTAAAAAAGAAAATTTCAAGCCAGAACAAGCTATTAAATTTTCATCATTTTGTGCAAAACTTTTGGAAAACTCTTGGCTCTCAGTGCAGGCTTTTTCACTACTGGAAGATACTTCTTGTCTTGAAATTAAGAATTTCAATATAAAAAAAATGTTAATGCAACATGAAAGAGAGGTGAAAAATATTGCCTGCCCATGGCTCTCCCTACCTCAACTTCAGTGGCAGCAATTTAAAAAAAAAATGGAATTTTTTGGGAAGTAGTCTATTTGAGTGGAAACTAATTCTCTGATTGCCATGGAGGCTAAAACAAGAAAGGGCTGTTTTCTTTTACTTGATTGTCTGAAACTGCAGATGCCTTCAGACATCTTTATTGCTCTAAAGGAAGCAGTAATGATAATTTGTGGGTGAATGGATAACATCATTCATGGCTGTAGGGCTGCAGAGCTCCCTGGATAAAGACACATAAATAAACAAGTGGAAATGTGGGAGACGTTAAGATCTGTTTCCAAGCTGGGAATGGGGAGCATGCTGATAAACCCATCTGGGGAACTGGTAGGACACACTAACTTATATTTTAAAAACTCTGTGCACATGGTGAGATTACTGAGAAAGAAAACCACAGAGCTTTGGTATCAAAACCAGTGAATATTGCAGGGCTTCAATAACATCAAGTGACAAAATTCTTGAAACCTTTGAAACCAACAAACAAAAAAAAATCAGCTTTCTGTGGTCAAAAGCATTTCAACAAAAGTTAAGCACCTGATCACGTTTGAGGCTCAGGGACACACCACTGCTTTTATTTTTTGTTGTAAATGGGAGCATTCCAAGTGAAGATGGGAGTAGAGGTGGGATCAGTACTGCCTGGTGGGGTTTTGACCAAAACCAATGTTCAATGTGTCAGTTTTCATAGTGCCACTCCTCCATGTCAGCCAGTACAATCTCACAGATTGCTGAGGAGAAAACCTGAACAATGCAGACAGGAGGCAGCTTGGGAAACACTCTTTAAGATGGGGACTGTGTTCTCAGAAAGCTTCATCCTAACCTTAGACCTGTTCAAGTTTGTGACTGAGTCTTCTGAAACTCCTGTGCATCTGCTGGCAATTAATGTGCAGGTGGAAACACCTTATCAGCCAGGAGAGGCTGGTGGAAGACATGGGAGCTGAGTTGTGTTCTGTGTCTTTGTTTGCACGTCACAGCACCATTCTCTGAGAAAAAAAAAAAAAAAAAAGAAATAGGCTTTCATTTCTTTTCAAGGCATTTTGAGCAGGTTATTTTGAAGCAGCTCTGAGACTGCCTGGGGCGTCTGTTTCAACATTGCTGAAATTTCAGTGTCTCACATTAGAATTAAAGGTGACCCTCTGCTATTGTGGAGCCAAGGACTGGAAAAGGAAATCAAAGAGTTGCCCTCTCTGCTAGCAGGGAAACATGCTTTCTCATTTAGAGGAAACAGAAGGAGGGAATTGGGTTTCCATAGTGATTCATGAGGAAAGGACACGGTTACCTGGAAACAGGACTGCTCCCATCCACTGGAAAAGCCTTTCTTGTGTTTGTTTATTGGTGAGAGATCAAAGGCAGCTCCTCTCTCACACAGGAGTGGGGAGGTCGGCCCAGAGCAGGTGCTCTGCATCTGATTCGAGCACAAGCAAGTAGAGGGAGACAGGGAAAACTCTGAGCAGGACCTCCACCACCTGGAAATTACCATTCCTGTCTGTAAATCAAGTCTGTATTGTCAAAGGCTTCAGAGAAGTGGCCGCTAATTTGGAATGATTGCTGCAGTCGCTGCCGTCTGCGGCTGCGTGAGAGCCCCACAGCACATTTGTGCAGCCAGGCAGCTGCACCTGGGGAGGAAAATGTGAGAAACTGTCCTGAGCCTGTGAGTTGTACCCCACACACACTTACAGAGCCCACACTGCCAGCTGCTCCTCTCCACATGATCCGTCCTTCCTTCCACCAGGGGCCTGGGGGTCCTTCACTTGTCAGAGCAGAAGAATCAAGGAGGCAAAATTTTGAAAGAAGTGGGAATCTATGGGAATAACTGGAACCTTTGGTTATCTGTGAGTTGCAAGTTCTACCCAAGCATGTGAGTCAGTGCAGGCAGGCAGCCACAACAACCACAAAACCATGGCTCATGCAAAGAGTAAATTTATTTCATTTCCTCTGTCACCAGAGAATCCCCAAGCAGCACCTGAGTGGAGACACACAGGTGGGAATGCTGGCACTGTCAGGCTCAGTCCCTCCCAGCTGTTGGCACCCATTTACCAAGGACAAGTTGTTTTCCCTCTTCTTTTTTATGATCTCTGAGCTCTCATCCCCTCTCTCCTGAAACAGGCATGTCTGTGAGAGAGCCTCTGAGCCCTTTGTTAGGTCTACACAGAGATCCTGCTTCTCAAAGCAGCCAGAGTGTGAGCAGCAAGCAGCACAGTGGATGGGCTGTCCCACACTGTTCTTCTCCAGGTCTTGGCATTCCCAGCTGCAAGGTCACTCAGCAAACCCACCACCATCCTCAACATTGTTCCAGTTTTACCTCACAGTACCAAGCATGATTACCTTCACAAGGATTTCGTTCAAAGCACAGAAATATTTCTAGAGATTTTGGCAAGTTTGCTGGCTGTCCAAAAAATATGGGTTTATAGGTAAACCTCTGGACTATACCCCAGCTTCCACCTTTTTCACAAAGCTGCTCAAGCACAGTCCTTGCAATACCTCCGTGTATTTAGGGAATTTCCTTCCTCTGTTAAAGACAATAAACTGTGCTGCTGTTCAGAACAAAGTCCTTCTTTCACAACAAAATAATGAAAAAAGTGAAGGATTGGACAGATACCTATTTCCATAAACTCCTTCTGAAAAAGCTGCAAACTAGAAATGAACTGAGAACTGCAGACATAAACCTCTGGTCAGCACACAAAGGGTCATCAGAACACTCTGGAGGGAAAGCACTCAAACACAGTTTGGCTAAAGAAAACAGCAGGGATCAAAATCTGTGCCTCAAAAGCTTTGATATTTCTTGCTATGAATTTCATACAAAATACTCCAAACTCAGGGGAATGAGTCTGTATCACTTTTCCAATGTTATTGTCTAAGCCATGCTTGGAGGGTTGGTTGCTGTGCTACCATCAGCTGGGCCATAGGCTCTGCTCCCATGAGGGATGTTTTATCCATGGGCTGTCACAGGAGACCCTAAAATCCTTCTAGTCTTGTGCTTCCTTGCAATCCTGCTATTATTTTTTTTTTTTTCAGCATGGCACTGAAGGTATGGAAAGTAGAATAATGACTTTAAGTCTTTTAAACTGGAAAGGAGCAGGAATACAGGTCGTGCACTCCCTGAGTGAGTGCTTCACCTGCCGTGTGATGGAGCTGCACCCAGACTCTGTGCCTTCAAAGAAAGGTCAAACCCTTTATCAGCACTCAAAGGACAAGTGAGAGAAAGGGAGAAAATGGGAACTGGAGAAAATGATACCTTGTGCATCCTGCCCATATCCAGGCAGTTATCTGTGGATATTCCTCTGTGCTCATATCTGAGGAGAGATATGAGTAAAGGGTTTCACAGGTTTTTACAGATGTCCCTCTTGCAGGTGTTGCCCATTAGTTTTCTTCAGGGCCTGTCACAGAAGGTGCTGCCTACCCTGAATCCTGGGCATGCACTGGCTTCATTCTCCTGAGCCCTTACACGGGAACTTCATCTCTCAACACAGCCTTGGTAATTCCTTCTGCAGCCAGGCACTGAAAATCCCTGCTCAAAACTTTAAACTTACATGCTGCAAAACTGGGGGAGTGGATGTCTCTGCTTTGTCTCAAAGGTATCAATCTATAATATCTTTCTTGACCACATTTCTAGCCTCCAGCATACACTCTGCCTTGCTTCTGGCAGCTGTTTCTTTCCCGTGCTGGAAAGAACTCAGCCTAAAGAATAAGAGGGGTACAATGAAAGATCCTGGCTGAGATCTGAGGAATGCTCAAACCTGAGAATGGTATTGCCATTTTATGAACAAGACAAAGATGAAGTGGTAGTTAGGCACCTACTTGCCTACAAATGCCTACTTCACCTTTTGGATCCCAGTAAAAAACCTCCAAAAATCAGCCTAATATCTGTATTTCTTCGATTTATACAAAAACCTCCACAAAGTATAGAAGAGACTCCCTCTCTCTCTCTCATTTAATAACAGGGAAAAAACAGAAAAAAACTCTCCAGGGCCCCATTAGTAAGTGAGGATTCTGAGCAGAGATAAAAGATGCTTTCTGCATTTCATCCCTAACTCCTGGGTCTTTGTTTGGCTGCTGCTTAGGGATGATCAAGTAATTAAGTTGTTTTCACATCTCCACAGAGACCCTAACTCAGGGTCAGTATTCAACAAAAGCATGGCAGTAATGAAGGGACAAGAAGCTTCAAGGCTTGGGGACAAAGTGATTTACCCCACAGAAGTGTAGTCAAAGAAGAGGCTATTGCACCTGTGCTACAATCCCACTGTGCCACACAGTCCCAGTGTGAGGCCCCAGTCCTGATCTGTCACACTGGTTACCAGTTCCTTGTAGAAACAAAAATCTGTGGCCCAGAGCTTGACACATGCTGGTTTTCTTCGTGATACTCAGTTTAGCCAAGGAAGAACAGCCCCTTAATTCATTGGTCTTCAGAGAAAAAAGCATAGCCCTGAGAAATGGGAGAAAAATGGTTTAGCTTAAGGAAAGAAGCAGCAGCTAAGAAAATGGGGATGAAAAAAGGCAGCAGCTGAGGAGCAGGATAAGGCTCCTTTCCACTCTGGGAAAAAACCCCCCTGCCACCACCAAGCATCACCCCAGAAGCCAAGCACTGGAAATCTTCTTGTAAAAGGATAAGATCCCAAACTGGAGTGGGCAGGTGGAAGAAAGGAGGTCTTCACTTAATTTTCAGCTTATCCCTTCAAAACTCAGCCCTGATCACCTGGTGGCTGAGACCATGGGCAGCTGCAGCCACCAGTGCTGACTGAATGGTCTCACCTCCTTGGAGGAAATATTTTGGGTCATCTTGTGGATTTTCAGAGTGTTCTCATTCTCTGGGAGCCAGGCTGTGCAGATTGTGCTTGAAGTTAACTTTAATGCCATTTCTTGTCAGTTCAGTTAAATGAGGGAAAAAAGGTAAGCCTGTGATTGTGAGCTGGTTTCACTTGGAGACTGTTTGCCTCAGGTTCTAATTTCAGAATCAGCCTTAATTTAAGATCTTCTCTTTGATAGCTGATTTTGGAATCCTGAAACAAACAGAAAAAACAGAAGTATGTATCTGGCTGTATAATGAAGAAAACTAATCAAATTGAGCTCTGGAGCACTGTTAACTTATTGCTCTATTACACAGTTTTCTGGTAGTTTGCAAGAGCTCCTTTATCCTATAATTATTTACTTCTTTGTCTGTTTGTTTATAAAGAAAAACTCCACTACACAATATGTCTCAGACATATTCTTATGGCAATCACTTTCCTAGAATGACTTTATGCTCCAAAATGGAAATATTTCCTTTTATCTGCTTAAATATATGCTTAAGTGCAAACCTTTCAGAATTCTTTTTCTTTTGGCAGAGATAAAAAATATTTTAGGTTGAGTATCAACTGTACTTATTCATACTTATATATATTGTTACTTATTTATTTGTAGATGTGTATTTGTGCCTTAGGAAACTGGTCTCCTAAATAGTTCCTTTAGTACCCTAATGTGCTTGAAAACCTTGTTAACCTCTCATCACTGTAAACAAAGGATGTTATTTTCTTTAAATAGTTTTGCTTCCAGTATCACCCAAAAAGAGGACATTGTATGTGAGAGGTACGTGCTACTCCTGGTGTGTTTCTGCATTCTTCCAGAGTCACTGCAACTCAGTGAGAAGGATGCCATTTATTTTTAATTTATTCAGTTTGCTGTTGAGTCATAACCAGGGTTTGATTTTTCTTCCAGTGAGGCAATTTGACAGGGATTAGAAAAACACAGGTTCTTAGAAAAACGAGTGACCCCAAGAACTTTGATAATTTCTACAGGCCCCCACCACCACCACTGCTAAGTGTGTAACTCTCCAATAACTGTGTTTGAGAGCTTTGGGCAGTACAGGCACAGAAGTCATTACTGTCACTCAGACCCTTTGGAGCTAGCACAAGACAAATTCTGTGTGCATCAGTTACTGAAGGTGTTATCTGCTAATCGATTCCCCCAGCACAATGTCAGGCCTGGAGTTTAGTCCCCAGCCCCTAGTTGTTTTCACATCAGGCAGCAGCACAGCACTGGGGGTGCAGAGAGGATGTGTGTGGAGCAGAGTACATGGGGGACAAAAGGGCATCTCAGATTTCTGAGCACAGGAAAATGGCATTTATTCTTTCAGCTGGTGGTGGCAAATAAAAAAAAATATGGAAAAGTTATTTTTCTCTCTGACTGAATAGAAGAACAAAAAGAAACTTGAGGTAAAAATGTCCAAAGCTGCATCTTTGAGGTGTTTCACAAAGAAATACCAGGACATTTCGCAAGAGGTCTTACTGTTGAGGTAGTCCAGGATTCTCTCTGCAACGTCTTTTTCAGCTCCAGCCATCAGTTTTGCTGAGTGCTAATTCCTCTTTCCTCAGCAGCATCCCCACTATTTGTATTGACTTGTGACACATCAGATCAGCAGCTGCTGCAGCAAACTGAATAATCAGAGCAGCATAAACAGGCACTTCCTCCCCGATCCATATTTATGGAACAATCTTCAGGCCTCCTTAAAAACTTTGTGTTCCCAAGCAGGAGGGATTGCACTGCCTTCAGAGCTACCTGGACCTTGCCAACATCCACTTTGTAGGCTCAGCCTAGTCCTGGCAAATCTCCTTATGCTTTGAACCCCAAAGTGATCTTTTACTCCAGCTTTGATGTGGACAGCTTCTGCCTCGACCTGCTTTGGTTGTGCCTTAGGGAGTCACACCTGCAAGTGTGTGCAGGTGGAGAAAGGTGTGCTGCA
The DNA here is from genome assembly GCA_034336665.1 of Luscinia megarhynchos. NCBI lineage: Eukaryota > Metazoa > Chordata > Aves > Passeriformes > Muscicapidae > Luscinia > Luscinia megarhynchos. The sequence continues at coordinate 8,471,375 of CM067564.1, read as the reverse complement.
CAGCAGAGCAGCTGCAGCAAAGCAGGATCTGCACCTGCAGTGAGGTGACCAGGGTAGGATGGTCCAGCATTCACTGGAAACCATATTTTAGGTGTTTATTTGCCACTGTCTGCTCTGAACCTGAATTCCATGCTTCTTGCAAGCACTGGTAACACTCCTAAGCTCCACTACCTCTTTACAGACAGAAAGCAGAGGTGCAGACAAGAATAATGTGCTGTCTGAAGTCAGATCAGCAGTGGCCATTAGCACATTGCTAAAGCCTTCCTGCACTTTCCCTTGCACAGAGATGGGTTTGTTCCTCTTTCCCAGCTTTGTCTCAGCACAGTGCAAAGCTCCAGGGTGCCAGGGAATTATCAAAAGGCAGTCAAGATTAGTTGAGTGGTCACAGATCTTTTATGGCACAGCCACTTCATGGTTCTTCCTGTCTTAAAAATTCTGAGCAAGTATTAACTAAGGAAAGTTTCCTTTTTACAGTGCAATAAGCCAGAAGTGGAGGGGCAGCCCTGATCTCTGCTCTGTGGGACAGGGACAGGACCTGGGAATGGCTGGAGCTGGGTCAGGGTGGATATCAGGGGAAGGTTCTTCCCCCAGAGGGTGTTGGGCACTGAACAGGCTCCCAGGGAATGGTCACAGCCCCAAGGCTGCCAGAGCTCCAGGAGCGTTTGGAGAACGCTCTCAGGGATGCTCAGGGTGGGATTGTTGGGGGTGTCTGTGCAGGGAGAGGTGATGGACTAGATGATCCTTGTGGGCCCCTCCTAGCTCAAGATATTCTGTGATACATGGCTTTGATAAATTGTCCTCAGGAGCACAGTTTTCTGCTTTTGTTATTCGCATAATTTTCAGCTCCCCAATAAGCAGACTGCCATAAGCAACGAAAAAAAAAGGTGTTCAAGTGTGCTGTGTTAGTGTTGTGCAAAAGAAAGTGGGGGAGGAGGGAAGGACAACCTGAAAAAAATATCCAAATGTAATCAGAACAGAGTGGTGGTTTTGACATGGTATCAGTAACTCCTCTTATTATGAGAAGATATTCAGATGTAATCAGGCTCCATGTCACAGAGAATCAGAACTAACAACTGATGCAAATGTCTGCAGGCTGGGGATATAATATTCTCAGGGTCTCTTGTCTGTTAAGTGTGAGGACAGCCTGACAGAGCTGGCAAAGGCTTTGAAAGGTCAGAGTACTCTTCTGATAATAACTACCTGTTTGCAACTGATGAACTTTCCTTCTTACTTGTTGTATAAGAGTTCACTTTCCTTATGATCCATTTAACCCCTCTGCTTTCTGTAAAAAAACCTGCACTTGTAAAATACTGAGATGGAACATTCCTGAAAAGCTTGTTTATGTGAGGGTGATTTCAAGGGCTGGATTTGTGATTGCACTCAAATCTGCCCACTGATGGCTCTGAGTCATTATCGGAGCCTCTGCAGTCTCACACCTGACACCTGTGACTCAATCACTTCTAGGGAGCAAAATACTGTCATTAAATGGTTTCAAAGATCTTGATTTGGCAACATTTTTACAGATGTGAAATCTAGACTAAAAATAAATGTGAAGAAGCAAACTTCACGTCCTGTTTTATCACATTATTTGGAGCTTTTGGTGGGTTCAGTTCTGCTCCATCCCATCCTGGTAGGAGCTGTAATTTAGGAGTGCCTAAAATTCCAAGAGAAATCAGGGCCCCTCAGTTGATTTCAGCCTATCAGAATATTGACAGGTTAAGTAATAAACACAGAAACCACGTATTCCATATTCTGTTGCTTATATAATGATTGTTTCCCATGTTCTTTTGACCATTCACACTAGCACTGCTGCATCACCTTCATTCCTTCAGAGTGATGTTAAATAAAGTGAATGAGATGAAAGTGGATGATGAGAGGCAGAACGAGAAAGTGAGAGAAAATCAATTCAGTTAATTAATGGATGGCAAATAAGAGTAAAAAAGAATCTTTACAGTTGCAAGGGACATCAAATTCAGAAGCAGCCTGAGGAGGAATAATGAGGGTACCAGACCTTGTAGAATATGATTATGTTGCTCTAATCTAGAGAAAGCAAACAACAGCAGAACTTGAAAATAAGAGGTCAGGTTATGACTTTGGCCTTCCACCACAGAGCTCTGAGGAAAGGACATGGAACTGGGCAAGAGAAGGCACTGGCAAAACCTCCTGGAGCTGTTGTTGGTTTGCTGGGAGAGACAAAGTAAGGCCTTTACCTTTTCACCAAGTGGATTTCCTAAGAAAATGAAGTTTGCACAGCCCAGTTCCCTTTGCCTGACCCCTCAGGAATTCCCTTGGCCATTTTCCAGCATGGATGACAGAGAGGAGACTCCAAAGATGTTGCACCCCTAAAGCTTCATGAAGGCTGTTGTGTTAAAGGAAGTCCTACCACTCCAGCCTCTGACTGAATACCCAAGTTTGATTTGATGCCAGAGACAAAACCAGATAGTACAGACAGATGTTAAGGAGTGGCCACCCACAGAAGTATTTTTTCTTCTTCTATCCTTAACTTTCATCCACCTGTCCTTCTTATCCCGAATTTGAGTCCCCTGGCTGATGTTTTATCTTTAGATCACAGTGTTGCTGGGAGCCCCAGTCTCTCCACTACTTCCCTGTGATGCATCTCATAACACAAAACTATATTCACCTCACCCAAGAAGTAAGAGCATAATTTCACTAAAAAATAGCATTATTTATAGACAACACACCAAAACCTTGGAGTGAGAAATAGAAAGATTTGTAAGTATTCATGAGTGAGACTGTCTCCCAAATTCATTTCACAGATGTGGCAATGGTGTCCAAATAATTTAGCACACCTTGACAGCCTGGTGACCTGCCTGCTCCATGGCTCCATCCACGGTGCTCAGTGCTGAGCAATTGTGAAAACTGCGTGAAAATCAAAATGATAAGTCTGTCCTTGTTAGAATTAAACAGCCAGCCCTGGAGGTAATTGAAGGGCTGTTATGGGCAGTCTGCACTTCCTTCACAGATCTAGGAACTGGCTTAGTGCTATAGTGCTGTAAGGACAATTTTGAAAAACAAAATAGATTAATTGTAAGGTAAGGAAGTGATAGATTAAGAAGAGAAGTTCACCCTTACAATTTTATGATTTTCCTGTTTGTTAAGTACAAATTTGAACACTGACTAATAAACCACACTGCTGTTAAGTCAGATGATATTAGCATGAATTAATTCACTGAAAAGTTGTATCTACTTCAATTTTAATGGAATTTAACTCAGAATCAACTAAATATTTTTTTACTGAAGTCTTCTCATGGCATTAGAGCGATCAAGAAGTGCCCTGGGTTTGTTTGTTCTTGAAAGAAAGTTCTTGAGCTGTATTTAAAACATAGTGCATTATTTCTAAGTCCAGCTGAAGGAAAAGGTTTTCAGTTAAGAATACCATAAAAAAAACCCCCTTATAATCCTGAAGGTATTTCAGCACAAGTATTACCTATGACACCACTGATCTTTAGCTGTGCAAAATCTTTCCTTAACTCGTACGAAGATGATTCTAGAAAATATTTATTTCTAATATTTTAGTATTCGCCTTTAAATAACTCAGTTCAGTTTTCAATTCTCATAAAACTAATTTTTACTGAAATAATAGAATCTCTAATTTTGAGAATATATTGTTTTGCTCCTCTGTAAGAGAGAGTTTGAGCATTTGTCTGAACTGAAAAGCTCTTCCTGCAGCTGAATTGTAGAACTGTAAACCATCCCATAGAAATGCAGAGACAAATCAAGGGAATCATCACACAGAGGAGAAATAGGGTTAATACCTTGACATGAAGCACTTTGGAACATCTAAACTGGATGAGTTTGACATCTACTATGTGATGTCATTAAGCACAGAATTATTGCAGGAATTATTTGATTTAAAAGTTCTCACTGCACAATTTAGCTTTCCATAAAATAATTTATATGGATGAAACGAAGGCAAAAACTACCCATATAGGTGCCATAAAGCATTGGATCCCCTTAGCAAATGCACTACACAGTTGAACAGTGAAGTTTTGTCTTTGAACAGGATCAGTGAACAGTGCCATGAACTTCTCAATTGTTTGCCATAAATTGAAAGATTCAGCCACTGAATGAGGTCGATGTCATTTAGCTGCTCCCTTTTTTACACATTTATTCTGAATCATGAAAGTAATTGTTTCTGGCTAAGCTTCATCAAGCTGAAAGCAAACCTGCCTCTCCCATTTTTTACCTTATCCATCAAAACACCTGTGCATGGCAAGTTATAAGTGCTATGCTTCACATTCTTGGAGTTTATATGGCTTTAGTGGATGTCACAGTAAATAGTGAATGCACATAAATCCTTTTGTTCTAAAGGGGTTTAGCAGAACAGAATCGAGTGTTTTACAGAGTAGATTTTAACAGACAACTTGATTTGGGGCAATTCCAATAACTCTGAGTAAAATACTGAGATGAAAGAATGTGACAGAACTATGCAGCTATCAAGCCTTTTGCTGTCAACCTTTGTAATTGCAAAAATCTTACTTTCCACTTAATGCTGTCAAAAACATGAACCACTGTAAACATAAAGTTAATTTAGCATGTTCCAGGTCATCAGGAGATATTACTCACCAACGCTTTTAGCACTTTAATGAAATGCACTGAATTTTACTCAACTTCATTTCTCTCAAGGGCAGAGGATCACAGAACCACTGGTTGGAAAAGCTCTCCAAGATCACAGAGTCCACCCTGAGAGTGATCAATCCCCACCTTGTCACCAGCCCAGAGCTCTGAGTGCCACATCCAGTTGTTCCTTGGACACCTCCAGGGATGGAGATCCCACCCCATTCCCTGGCAGCCCCTTCCAGTGCCTGAGCACCCTTTCCATGACAAAACTCCTCCTGGTGTCCAGCCTGAGCCTCCCCTGGCACAGCTTGAGGCTGTTTGCTCTCATCCTGTCCCTGTTCCCTGGAGCAGAGCCTGACCCCCCAGCTGTCCCCTCCTGCCAGGAGCTGTGCAGAGCCAGAAGGTTCCCCTGAGCCTCCTTTTCTCCAGGCTGAGCCCCTTTCCCAGCTCCCTCACCCCTCCTGCTGCTCCAGCCCTTCCCCAGCTCCGTTCCCTTCCCTGGACACGCTGCAGCCCCTCAGTGTCTTTCCTGTGCTGAGGTTCCCAGCAGTGCCCCAGGATATAAATACAAATATTTGAGGGTGGAAGGTTATTGTCTTCTCCCCTCCTTACATAAGTAGATTGCATGGTACATCACTGTCCACTGGAAGTACTAACGTTATTGTGGAGGAAATTAATTGCTTAATTCCACACTCTAAGCTTCCAGCTAATTAGCAGAATAGCACTAAGCATTAGTTACCAGCTCTACACTATTTCTTTGAAGCATTGCTCACTTTGTTCATTTTTTATGAAGTCATAGCTGCTCCCAAGAATAAACTCTCAGCATCAAACAGCATTTAAGAATTTAAGCCTAATTGGAGGTATTTCAGATTTCATATCAACCAAATTGTTCATGCAAATAATCCTAATCCCAAGATTAACTGTACTTCTGGAAAATGTTTCAGTATACAAACACAGCATAGATGCATAATGCAAAGGGTAAATTATTCAATGGTCTCCAAAGAAAATGTGCAATTCCTTTGGATTACACAGAGTATTTAATCAAATACCAAAATTTCAACAAACTGTATGATATGACTCATAACTTTACCTTTCTTTGGAGAATACTGTTAATAGTATCTAAATAACAGTTAATTCTCTATGATGTGACCACTGTGTGTTGATTTCTCCTCTTCAGTTCACTGCTGTCTTTCCAGCATTGCTGTGAGACTTTGAAAGATAAAAAGGCTTTTATAATCCCAGAAAATGTTGCCCATAACACCCACTATCAGATGTAAACCCATGTGCATGATTTTTTTTCCTGCTGTGGATGGGATTGGCAAAAATTATGCTGAAAAACAATTAGAGGAAAATCATTTAAAGTCTATATAGTTATTGTAGAACCAAAATGGGTTCAGATCAATTCACATCATCTCCATTTCAAATCGATGTTAAATTAGGAGAACAGAAATACAAATTCCATCAATTCACATTTTAAAAACTTTAAAATAATTTCATCTCTATAGTGTTTATTTCTTCCATGCCTTATATTTCAAAAAAATATCAATATACTTGCTTTCTTCTTCCTGTATACTGCAAAATAATTTTATATAGAGTGTTGCATTTTCTCCAGACAGCTGTAAATTTTTATTCCAGAGATGTTTTTATATGTTTTTGTTTACTGCATCTGAACAGAGGATGCATGCTCAGGGGCACACCCCAAACTTGACTTTGAATTGTGGACTGGTTCAGGTTGGATGGGACCTTAAATCCCTTCTCATCCCACCTCTGCCATGGGCAGGGACACCTCCCACTATCCCAGGTTGCTCAAGCCCCATCCAGCCTGGCTTTAAACCCTCCCATGGATGAGGCAGCCACAGCTCCTGGGGCTCAGCAGCATTCTGAAATAAGGTCATTAAAATCTCCACTTTACTTGTGTTGCAGCCTTGTGACTGTCAGTGCCCCAGGCCTGAGAGGATGGCTGGAAAACTCCAAGGAAAAGAACCCAGCCTGGGGGATGACATGGTGGGTCTGTGCTTGTTTGTCATCTGTCAGGACCATAATCCTAGTTTATGTATACAATCTGTTAATTAGAGCTGTAATGAACTGTTCAGTTCACTTTGTTCATGCAGTGGCTTGCAGACTTACAGGAAAAAAACAGTTCCTGAAGACCCAGGGGACTAATTAAGTACACAATGTTTCAAGGAATTAACATCCTACTCAGATGTTTCCAGTGACAGTAAGTATATTATGCTGTCACTGCCCTGCCCTAGGGTGTCCTCAGGACAGGTTTTTTAAACACTCTTATTCTTGCAATCCATTTCATCATTTAACCAGCACAGATGCCACGGATTCTTTAATAAATTTTTTAAATAGATCTGTAGGAGAACTTGCTCTTCCCAAAGATGTCACTGCCAAGTTTCTATGACCCAAACTCTGATCCTTAAAATTAATTATTTGTGTATCAATTTAAACTAAATAGACCTATTGGCAGAAGGGATTTATTTTTTTTTTGCAAAGAATTGATGCTGATTGGACCTGTGAAGTTTAAAAAACCAGCTAGACATCTTATTATATTCTGACAATTGTCCTTTTGACCTTACACCTTTACAAGTGGTATATTTAATATTTCAACTGGCAAAATGCCACTTTATGAAGAGTGAGCAGCAAAAAGTGCCAAAACTCCAGCTCTTTTGTCAGCTAACATTTTGGAATGTGCCTTTGGTTTTCCTTATAATTTGACTGTCTTGGTGCTCTAAGGCAAGGATGATCATGTTATCTGAGCCAGATAAAAATTAGGAGGAAGAACACCTTGTCCCACTGAGGCAAAGTCTGCTTGCAAACTGAACTATGAGCCTTGGTAAAATGTGGCAGCATAAAGCCCAGTGGCAGTAAAAAATAGACACCTGCATTTTTAAACAAGCAATGAGTTACCAGAGGAAATTCTAATCTGGAAGAACAGATCAGATCTATCTTTAAGAAAGTGTCCAACAACAAAAGGTAAAATAATTCAGAGGCAGTAGCGAGAGTTCATAATTTTATTTTATTTTATTTTATTTTATTTTATTTTATTTTATTTTATTTTATTTTATTTTATTTTATTTTATTTTATTTTATTTTATTTCATTCATTTCTAGTGAGTTGGTTCCTTTAAGCATCATGAGGTGGAATTAGGAAGGCATTAATTGTGTCTTCTTGGTAGGAGGAGAGTTTATCCATGTGTTTCCCTGCTCTTCTGCAGGGAAGCAGAGATTTCTGCATCTTTCCCTCCCTTTTTTTATCATGAGAGTAGAGTTCCTGATTTCCAAAGGCCTTGTGTGAAAGGTTATGGGTGAATTTAAAGATTTACAGCCCTGGAAAGGATATCACAGAATCACCAGCTGGTTGAGGATGGAAGGGATCACAGAGGGTGGCTGGTGCCACCTCCCTGCTCCAGCAGGGCCATCCCAGAGCACAGGGCACAGGATCCCATGTGTGTCCTTGTCCCCAGGACAGGCTGCTGGCTCAGGGACAGCCTGCTTACCTCGTGCCTCAGGTGCTTGGAGCCTTGCTTGCTCCTGGTGCTTTCACTGGCAATATGAATCAAAGGATTCGGGATGTGCCACCTCGGTTTTGTCCTGATGTTATCAAAATTTACAACCAGACCTTCCTGGCTGCTGCCAGCCAGTAGCAGGCTTGTGCCTGGGAGTGCAAAAGTTCAGTTTTAGAAATTCTGTCACGTACAGACCATTATCAGCTGCCCTGTCAGCACTCACAATTTAAGTCATCTTTTGTCTACCCCAGAGATCCAGTCCTGAGAAAACACAGTACTCCAGCACACAGAAATTGGCTCTGATCTCTCCTCTTTTGACTTGTATCACCGTAAATCAGACTTGCAGAGACCTATAATATGACTAAGGCTTCTGTGTAATGTCATTTCCCCAGCTTTTAATAATAAGAACTCTGGGGTTTTCTTCACTAAGGTCAGGAATCCCCAGAGCAAAGATGCCTGGGAAGCAGGAGAGCCTCCCTGCCTGGTGGGCTCATGATGGTGGAGTGCATTTTTGGGAAAACCTTCTTTGAATATTACAGCACAGGCATCTTTTTTAATGTTAGGTAGTTCAGGTATTTTCAAGCATTTGTGTATTGAACTTCTACAAAGAGCAAGCTGAGCCTGAATACAGCTTGATTTTCTAATTTTCCTTTAGGATCCTGGAGTAACTGACTTTATTTGGACACAGTTTAAATGCACTGGGGTCCCTTCCAGCCTCCATTTTCCCAGTCAGAAAAGGATTCAGCTCTGTGATGTACAATTAATAAAAGCTATTCAGTAATAAGCTGCATTCTTCAAGCATGATTTCATTGCAGATAGGACTGTTATGAAGCAGCAGCCTAATTAATGTTCTTCATCACCTTCCTTTCTTTTTTCTTCTTAGAGAAATCAGTAACCTTCAGAACAGAAGAATTTGCTACATAAATGGAACAGTAAGAATTTGGAAGGCATAGCTCAAAAGTTGTTTTTTTTAATTTTCCTTGCTGTTCAAAAGTATTGGTGCAGACACATTTCTGCAAGCCACTGAGTGTAAGACACATGTGTGCATGTACATTTCTGGGATATACAGCTAATTTGTCTCACTGGAAATATTTGGCTGTTTAGGATAACAGAGTTTAAATTTCTCTTGAGGACGAGGCCTGCCACCTCTCTCTAGCTCATATAGATAAGATTGAAAGATGATCTTATTTTATGTTTTTTAGATATGTTTATCTTTTATTTAAACATACTGTGTGGGGGAACCTAATCACCAATAGAGAGAAAACTCCTAAATACATTTTAAACTGTTTTGCCCTGCCACATCCTATAAATCAAACAAATCCTTACCAGAACATACTGTAATCTTTACCACCTCTTCCTATTTTAGTTTACTATGGACAGAAGAAATGCCACTCATGTCCTAATCTTTCTGTTAGTCATTATGGGATCTAAAGATTTGGAGAAAAAAACCTTCTCAAAGCTTAAGTGGACATAATAGGATGTGAGGACAGGGAAAGTGTGTTGGAAATGTGGCTGGGAAGTGGCAGAGCCACATGGTTGGAAGGCATAGTGCAAATAGGTGGTTTAGAGAAGTTGGAATAAATTTCCCATTGACCTTATGGCCAGGATTTCACCCATCAGTGTTCAAAAAATCAAGAACATTAATCCTGTACAATAACTTACATGTAGCTGTAATCAGAGAACCAAAAAATATCAGAGCTCCTCATGCCTGCCCAAGGAGAGATGCTGTCAATTGGGAGAAAAATTTGGAAACATCTTCCTGTTTCCTCAAGCCTAGGAAATGATACTTCAGAATCTCATTTCGACTTGAAATAAATTAGCTTTTTCATGGTTTTCTTTTCTTGGCATTTTGGGTTTTTTTTGGGGGGGGGGGCGGGGGAATGTTTTTGGTTTGGTTTTTTTTTTTGGTTTTTTTTTTTTTGGTTTTTTTTTGGGTTTTTTTTTTTTTTTTTTTGGTCCCTCTGGTCTTAATCAATAATTATTCCTGGAGCTCTGTCCTCTGATTTGGCATGTTGCATTTCTACCAACAGGATGGTATCCTCAGAATCAGCAATTCTGCTCTATAAAGCAAGCAAAAAATTTTGTGAGAGTTTAAAATTCCCCAGAGATGTGTCTGCTGTCCCTTAACATTGCTGCCAAGGGAGATAGAAATATCAGTCAAATCTTTCTTAAAGCCTTGGGATGAAAAATACTGAATGACAGCAAGGGAGACAATCTCTGTTTAAGAAATAATTGAGTTCATCTCCTGATTTGTTGCATATCTGAAAGCAGGAGGTCTTCATTTTGATGATTTATAGGCATGCATTGAAATTAGTTGCCTTATTTTGAAATGATAACTTGTAATTTTCCTGTAAAATAGATGCTCAGATGATGTTGATAAACAATCCTGTTTCAGTCTTCCTTCCCCCTTGATAGACGTCTCCTGTGTCCTGAACATATTTCATCAGATTCCTCCTTGCTTTTGGTGTGCTTATATCATAGCAATTTTATAGGCCATGATTTATTTTCCATTTAAAAATAACTGTTCATCCCTCTCTGATTTCTTCTCCTCTTTGCAATACTTTTATTGGCAAGCAGGTTCATTTTGCTTGTGTTAGACATACAAAAAATATTTACAGCAGCCACATTTTTTTAAAATAGTTTTTCTTAGTGTTTGTCAGTCTGAGGAAGGTCTCAGTCCTTTATTTACCATTTTAGTCCCACAATGCCTACATGCCAAGCAGATGAGCCTGGTTATGTCAGGTTCTGCATGAAGAAAAATTACTGGAGTCCCTTGGTTCATCTCTGAGGCAAACTAAGGAAGTGATCCGAGCCAGCAAAGTGGGCTTGGTGGAGGAAATAGAAAGAGAATAAACCCCACATCCACTGATAACTTTCGAGTGGGAAATGCCACTGAAGTGAGAAACCTTCCCCAAAGTGGAAGATTATTCAAAAAACACTTAACAGGGTGCTTGATAGGTTTGGTTCTCCCTATCCAAGGACTTTTGGATCCTCAGTGACTTGGCTAGAATTCACAACTGTTTTTCACAGCTACAAGCATCAATAACCCCCAGGATAATACAGCCCTGCAAAGCCATTATCAAAGGGTGGGAGTTTTTTCACATGGCATGGTCTGTTTCAAAGCTTTCAGTGCCATTCCAGCCTGAATTAATTTTGAGACCTGACTCATTACAGAGTAGCATCATAGTCACCAATTTCCTTTATAATTGTTTCTCTTCAATCAATGAGATGAAGTTGTGTATTCAGAAGGGGGCAAATATGGTCTGGTGTTGCAGGAACAAAAGTAGAAACTGAAAAATAGGTGAAGTATTTACTTTTGTTCACACTAGGCAGGCTTCACATGGAAATGTGCCCACTTTTGGACATGATACTTCAAGAAAATGTAGTTTCACTGAGGACAGCCCAGTACAGAGCAATTTGATCAACCAGCAGTTGGAAAGGGTGTTTTGCAGAGAAAGTGTGAATGAGATCAGGTAACCTGAACAAGGGCTGAAGAAAGGATATGATGGAATCTGAGATATACAAGAGGCTGTTGTAAAGGAAAGAGAATAATAGGTTTCAGGGCTTGGAGTAGAACAGGCAAGAAATAGTTTGCTTCAATTGCAAAACAAATGAGTGGCACATATACTAACATACTGGTATTGCAAGGAGGTTAAATGTTCTCAGCTTCTGAGAAGGGTATAACACCTGAATAGTCAGGACAGGTGGAAAATTCTCCTTGGTGTATTTAATTTTTTCTTCAAAGTCAGTACATGTTTTTTGAAATATAACACCTGATTTAGCCAGCAAGAAAAAGAAACTGGATTTCCTTGCTCTGAGCTCACATTAACTTCCCCAGAGCAGTTATTGCAGCCAGCATGAGCCTGTGGGAAGTGGAGCCCTGAGACTATAATCAGTCAGCAATGCACAGACCATTGAATGTGAATAAACAGTGGGACAGCCTAAAGCAGACAGCAGCTTGGGCTTTACAGCCACCCTAGGAAAGCAGGGAACAAATTTATTTAAGAGGAGCTGGTCAGGAGACATCCTCCCTTGTGCTTTCCACTAAACCATCAGGATTAGAGCTTTCATTCAGGGAGCCACACCGTGAGATCTTCCCAGGTAGTAACTGGGAATTTTTTTCACAAGCTCACAGAGAATTGGGGTTGGAAGGCACCTGAGGGACTGGTCCACTCCTCTTATTCAGCCTGGAGCAGGCTGCCTAGGACAGCAACTCCTCTGACATTTTATGTAAATTAAAGCCCACTTCAGAGTGTGTGATTCTTGTAACTCAAAAAAAACCACCAAGTAGCTAATGAGGGACACAGCATATTTTCAGTTTTCATTGCAGTCACAGAAAGCAGAGGATGTTTGCAATGTTTAGGTTAAATGATGTAGCACCTTATGTTTTCTTGTATTTTCAATGGAATATATTGAGCAAAGAGTCCTCTATACTGTGTGCCCCCAGAACAACCACTGAAAAGTAAGCAGAATTACTTTAAAAAATTAAATTCTCAGTTATAGAGACTGAACTTTGAAGCAGGCAAAGTTTTTGCATTATGGATGTGCTAACTTGCAGAAAGAGGTGATTTTAGCAGTTTTTCAATGGCCTTCTTAGAATGAAAAAGTCTTATTAGAATTCTTAAAATTGTTTCTTGAGCAGCAGCGTTTTCTACTCTTGTTTTGTGGTTTCCACAAAGTTAGACCACGGGTCTTTGAAAATCTTATGGCAATTCTGTCAGGAAGCAGTGAGCAATGCAGGCAGAAGTCTTCTGCTGACTGAAATATCATTTTTTTTGAGAAGTAAAAATGTGTTAAACCTTTAACAGGAGAAAAACCATGGAATGACTGCAATGGGTATTCACCTAATAGATGAAGAGGCTGGAATGAAACTGTCCAATTGACATGAGTGGAAATGTCACTGCTACATCATAAAGATTTAACCTGTCACTTGAATAATATGCAGGCACTCTCCACTTGTTATTTGGATCTAGATGGCTGCAAAGAGGAAGCTGTTTTTCAGATTTGTGCTGTTTTTGCTTCCAGCTGCAGAAGAACTGTCTTCTGATATTTGCTGGTGCACTTCCCCAACTCACCTAAGCCAGCATTTATTCCATGCTGGAGCAGCAGGGTTGGCAAGCACTGCCTTCTCCCTCTTACAAACCCCCAGTGTGAAAATACCCAAAATACCACGCTGAATCTGTCTCTGAAGGGCAGTGAGGCTGTGAGGAGAAACACCAGATTGTTCTTGGCAGGTACATTGGCAAAGTCAGTCAGTTAGAGAAAAAGAGGAGGCTGAAGAACACATTTGATGGTAATAGAGATATCACGAAGGAGAAGACAACAAAGGGAATCCAAAGGTGGCTTGCACAACCATTAAGTGATGAAGATAAATGAGGAGAGAAAATAGCTTGACTTCCACATTCAAGTTTCAATAAGATATCTGTAAAAAGATATATCTTTTCTAAACAGCACACACGAAGCGGAGCCACAACAAAAATGGAAACCTGGGATGTTGTTTTTTATCAAGTCCACTGTCAGAACTACATTTCTGCCTGATTAAATAATATGACAGCTCACATTGAAAAAAAGTCAGAGAGATTTCAGCCAGATACTTGGTCTTAAGTGCAAAAGTGTTGAGTGGACTACTGAAGAGGGAAGGCATCTCACCCTATTTTCCATAATATCATTCATATGTGTTTCTAGAATTATTTGGCTCTATTCACTTCCATGAGGGTTTAGTGAAAGCAGGACTCAGGAGAGTCAGAAATATATTTTTCAGAGGGTAAGGAATAAAGAAGCACTAAAGAGTGGCACAGTTTCAAATCTGGAGTCAATAGCAGAGAAGAACACAGATAGTGCTGAAAGGAGCTGCCAAGCCAACAGAGGGGGTGTAAAGAGAGGAATAGAGAAGGAGTCACAGATAACTACAGAAAGAGTTCAAGACTGATACTGGCTGTCTCATACACATGGTCAAGGGATGCATTTATACCACCTCAAAAATCCTGAAATTAAGTGAAAACAACTTCTGTGTGAATCAGCCAAGGTTTTTATTTCTAAGCTTGATCAGGACTGAATAGAGTGACCCATCTGACTTGGAAAATTTTTCCTGCAGAGGAATATCTCAAAAAGGGTGTCAAGAGGATGGTGCCAGACTCTTTTCAGTGACAGGATGAGGAGCAGTGGCCATGAACTAAAACACAAAAAGTTTAATCTCAACATGAGGAAGAAATTCTTTTCCATAGAGGGTGGCAGAACACTGGAACAGCTGCCCAGGGAGGGAATGGAGTCTCCCTCTCTGGGGACATTCCACAGTCATCTGGACACGTTCCTGTGCCACCTGCTCTGGGTGACCCTGCTGTGGTCTGGTGATCTCCAGATGCCCTTTCCAAGCCCAGCTCCTCTGTGCTTCTGTGATTCTGTGAATGTTCTGCCAGAAACTGTTGAATCAGCTCCAGCCCTAATTCAGATCTCCACTGAAAAGCATCTCAGCCTCTTAGCAAATATTGTCCTCTGGGTTCAGATTGCTGGTGGAGGCAGGACTCCCAGGTGTAGTTTTTATCTCTTTGAGGCTGCCATCCCATGGATCTGCTGGCAGGGAAGAGTGTGACTGCTGTCAGAAGTGCTGAAGAACACTCAGCTGGTTTGCCTCAGTCAACCAGTTCAGACTCCACAAACAAAACTTTGGTGTAAAGAGCAGTGTTCCCCAACAACTCCAGTTTTGTCTTGGACTAAATAATCCACATCTCATCTTTCTGAGCAATCAATAGTTTTGGCTACTAACTTGAAAAAGTAACTTTTATGTAATTACATTCCTGCAAGGAGCTCATATTAAAATATTGCAGAAATCCAATTAAATAAGAATTAAAACAAGCAGGATCTTATCCCTTTTGAGGACATTATGCAGTTCAATTTTGGTCAAATAATCACTTGGAGAAAAAAGTTTCTAAGTTGACTCAATGACCTGGAAGGTCTCTTACAACTTTGATGATTCTGTGATTCTCTTATCTAATCTTGCAGAATATATGCAGGTCTCCTATTTATATGTATTTTAAGAGTTGTTATGGTAACTTAACTTTATTCAGTATAATTCAGAGTACCAGTGATAGATCATTTTACTAGCAGATGGGGAAGGAATTAGCAATGCTTAAAAAAATTAAATAATTCAAGTAAGAGCTGTGAGACTACTTCAAAATGTATTATGAAATACATTCTAATGAAATTAGTTTCATTCGGTGTTTGAAAGTTTATTTGCTCCCATGAATATTCATGCAAGCTGCAATTTTTTTAGCAATAACATTCATTTAAAAACTTCAAATGAATCATGCCAATATGTGTTTGCCCTGAAAGTATTGTGAATTCTCAGATGACTCTGTTTGCACAAATGTTCCTATCCATAAAACTTACTCAAGTCCTTTTTCTTGCCACTTTAAGTGGAATTGGATGGTGGAAACAACCAAATGAATACCCTGGGATTTAAGATGGTAACAGCACTGTATAAACAGCAAATTATAAGTAAAGAATGACAAAAGCAACTCTGGCCTGAGGCAGTTAATGAGAAAGTTATGGGCGAGAATATGATCACATAAAATCCTTTCTAAACAATGTCAGCCAGCATATTTGGTAGAAATGAAATAAAATTATTCCTACAGCCAAGGAGCAAACACAGAGAGAGAGGAGCTTTATATTAAATTCATTTTTCAGCCACCAATGGCTAAAAATTGAAATAGTGCCCATTCCTCTTCTCCTGCAAGGTTGCATCCCTGCCTTAAGATGATGACCTTAAGATGATGATCAATTTTGCTGTAGCAAGTGTAGTATGAGCAAAAGATAGTCTCACCACATTCCTAACAGACATCAGGATATGGCTTTTAATAAACTTAATGCATTTTTAGCAATTATAACTCTGACAAAACCCCACCATTGTAACCTAATATGTGATAAAGCCTTGATTCTGGATCTAAGTGTCAATATTAGGTTACTACCTTTCCTTGCTCTCAGGGCAGCAATTCACAGACATGAGGTACTAAAATCAGAGCTGAACAAAACCACAGCCAATCTGAGCTACCCCTGGTCTGGGGAACAAAAACCCAGGTTGATGCAAACACAGACCCAGCACCAGTGAGGGAAGAGCTGGCACATGAAGTATTACAGATGCTTGAGCCCTAAGTTTTTGAGGAAAAATAGTTCATAAACTCACTTCAAGTGTCATTCCTTGCAGAAAATACTTATGAATCTTGACATCCTCCCAGAGGGTTCTGAGAGCTGTGTGACATCATTGTGAGGCCTCTCCCCATAATCTTTAGGAAGAGACTGAGGAGGTCAGGGGACCTCCTGGAAGTCTGGAAGTGGCTAAAATCACTGCCCCATGATGTAAAAGGACCTCTTAAAGGAGTATCCAGGAAATTACAGGCCCATCACTCTTGCTGCATTCTGTGGGGAAATCATGAAAGGAATTCTCCCAGAGGTTGTCACAAGTTCACTGGAGGAAAAGCCAGCACTAGGGCAGATTGTGCTTGACAAACCCAGATGCCACCCACCACAACACATCCTGATCAGCTGATGTCTACCTGGATTTCTCCAAGACTTTCAGTATGATTTCCCCCAGCCTCCTCCTAGAGAAGCTGGGGTGTTCCTGTCTTCACAATGGTCCAAGGTCTGGGTGACCTCACTGGGGCATTCCAGGATTGAAAGGAACCCACAAGGAAAGATGGAGAGAGACTCCTGACAAGGGTCTGGAGGGACAGGACAAGGAGGAACAGCTTCAAAATGAAAAAGAGCAGGGTTAGATGAGATACTGGGAAGGAATTGTTCCCTGTGAGGGTACAGAGGCCCTGGCACAGGTTTCCCAGAGCAGCTGTGGCTGCCCCATCCCTGGCAGTGTTCCAGGCCAGGCTGGATGGGGCTGTGAGCAACCTGGGATAGTGGAAGGTGTCCCTGCCCATGGCAGGGGGATGAGAGAATGAGCATTAAGGCCTTTTCCAACCCAAACCATTCCATGATTCTACGATTCTGTGACCCTTGAGATACTTTCAACTTCACCTTCCACGATTTTCCAGGAAAGAAATTGCTTCCTTGGCACAAAATAAATAAAAAATCCTGGAGGAGAAAGAACAAAGGGTTGTTTTTTTCCATCTTCTAGAGCCTCAGATCTACAAATAAAATTATGTTAGACTTACAGAGGAGCTCATATTCTCTTTGCTTTAAAGTGAACATCTCCCACTGCTGGCACTTGGGTCCATGTTGTACCCCCAAACTCTAAAGCTGGCTGCCTTCATAGACCCCTGTGCTCTCTGCAGCAGTTCTGCCCAGGCTGGACTCCCACCCATCACTGGCAGAGAGATCTCAAACCTCCATGAGCCAGGCCCTGACCTCCTGTCAGTGAGGAGGAGGAGGAGGAGGAAGGAGCAGGAATATCACTTTTAAACACAGCTCTGTTTAACCCCTAGTGCTCAGTCTGTCCTGACAGAATAAGAGGGCACAATCAGGTAAAAATATAAAGGGGCTGACTTTCTAATTGTTAGTCAGGAAGATGCAATACTGGGAAAATTGAACCATGGTTTGCAGATGGATTAAATTGTTTTTATGTGTGAGGTATCTCAAGATCTTGAAATTGCTTTTTTTCAGACCCCTCTCCTCTTGATAATATAGATGAATAATAAGAAGAAAATAATGAGGAGAGGTGAGCTCCAAATCACACACTTTATTTAGACAAGAGAAGTGCCACATATTCCTGCCAGGTTTGTCATTTAGATGGAGATTTATTATAATCAAGAAATTGAATCATGTCCTCTGATACTGAATTATAAGAAAGAGAATTTTGAAATTATGCTTACAAATGCCAAAAAACACATTCCCCTGGAACGTGGTGAAAAGGCAGAGCAAGTATGAGGCAGAAAAACCCACCAAAGAGATGTCTCTCAATCATGTCCATTAGCTGCTGAAATGTAGCCTTTTCCATTCCACACAGCACTCTCAAATGTAAAAATAA
This sequence comes from Luscinia megarhynchos, assembly GCA_034336665.1. Classification (NCBI taxonomy): domain Eukaryota; kingdom Metazoa; phylum Chordata; class Aves; order Passeriformes; family Muscicapidae; genus Luscinia; species Luscinia megarhynchos. The sequence continues at coordinate 8,453,313 of CM067564.1, read as the reverse complement.
CGATGCAGTAGCACTGCATGCTGAGCAGATAATGAAATTTGGATCCCCACCCTCTTCCATCTGAAAGTCAGATAAATCTCCAATGTTCCTCTGATGATGTGTCCATTTTATACACAGCCAGGGCCTAAAAGCTCATGGACTTCCCACAAAGCACTTCATTTTTCCCAGACCCTGCCCAACCATCAGAAATGTAGGCTTTGTTTCATTTAATTGGCAACAAAGACAAAGAAGAGACTCAGCTCAGGTGTTTTCTGTCAGCTTTCTCTTATGCAAACAGACAGAAAGAACAGAGCACAGGTAATTTCAGGTCAGGTTTGGTATATTCAAAGGCCATTTCCTCTCAGGTTTCAACTGTTTTTCTTTGCAAGCACAGACCAGCAGGAACAAAAATATGTAGAGTAAAATCAGCAACGTGATTCAACACTTAAAGTGTCTGATACTGGGGTGGGGGAACAGATGCAGAAATTGCCAGAGGGTTGGTCATGCCTGCCTCTAGTCTGGAAAGAGGGGGAGTGAGAAGGAATTGTGCTCTCTGGACATTGTATAGCATCTGAGATGGGTGTGAAAGGGCTGCTGGGCTTGGTTTGGCATTTCTTGGAAGTGTCTTCCTATGGATGGGAAGCAATGAAACACTGGCATAGAAAACCCCTCTGGTTCAGAGACAGGGAGTTTGGCTGACCTGCTTGAGGCCAGCAGGAGGGAAGAGCCCTTCAAAGAAAGGAGAAGTAGGGACTTTTCAAAAGGCACAGTGCAGCTACCAGATTTCTGATTTTCTTTACTCCTCCACATATTGCCAGGTATGACAAAGTTTCTCACCTTTAACCTGGAAATCTCTGAAGAGGTTCTTCACTTGGTTTCAAGATTTGGCTCAGTTCTAAAAAACCTGCAAACCCCTCCTTGGTTTGGATGGCTCTGCTTTGCATTTTGGCATTCAGGCAGCAGCATTTCAGTCTGGCCCTGCCAGTCACACACAGCACAACACAAAGTGACACCTTGCTTTGCCAGAAAGATGAATGATTTTGATATTCCCTTCCCTCAGCCTGGAAAGGCAGTAGCTTGAGTGACTCCTTCTCTGGGAAAAGTATTCTGTGTGGGAAGGGAGGGTGGGAACAGCATTTTGATCATGAGGAAGAAACTTCTAGAACAGTCCAGAGGATTTGTTTAGAGGAAACACTTTGCTGCTGTCAAAAATGGTGCAAGTTACAGAATGTGTCACGTAGCCCCATAAATCTTTTGTGCCTGCCCTTGGGTGACCCACTGGGGAGCCACTAGTGAGATTCTACAGGAAAAGCCCTTCAAACATGAGCTCCTGCTACCTTTTATGTAGAGTACCCTCATTTAGCCCCAAGTGGGCAAGTTATCACAGCTTGGTTTGACCTATGTTGAAAAGTCTCAACATTTCTTCAGCTCTTTACCCCAGTTTTCATTTTCTCAAGCAATCATTTAGCCCACAGACTTGGATGCTGCAGGGTTTCTAATTCATCCACTGTAAGGCACTCAACACACATTCTCATGAAAATTCCTTAGTAGATTCATGCCAGTACAAAAAAAAAAAAAAAAAAAAAAAAAAAAAAAATCCAAACCCCAGTGTTCCATGATGCACAGTAGAATTAATGTGTTATTTTAAGTTGAGAAAAAGCCAATCCAGCCACAGTTCTTGAAGATAAAATTACTGGGACTCTGAAAATTAATTTCCTGTTTAGCAGTGAAATAATTGAAAGACTGAAATTGCTCATGAGATTAGAAGGCTGTCTGCAGGTTCTGTCTGTGAACCGACTTTCATGCAAAATGCCCTGCAGAGACATTTTTTGTCACTTAGTTTCTTACAAAAAGAGATGTAAAGTAATCACAGTGAAATGCACACTAAATAATAGAATGATTGGTATAATTGCCTGAAAGTGGATGGCTATCCTTAAATGATCACAACATTGCAAACCTCTGAGGCAGAACATTTCTGTATTTGTACTTTGTGTGCAGAGCTTGGAAAATGTTTTTTTTCAACACTTTCACTGTCATCATCCACCATCTGTCCCCACCATCTAGAGCCTTCCCAAAGGGCTGGGAGGCTCCAGGATACATGGGAATGATACCCTGCTTCTGCATTATTCTGTAGGGACAGAAACACCAGCACAACAAGAAGGAAGTTCTTGCTCTAGAAAGGGCACACACCTGGTTTTTCAGAAATTTCTCCATTTGAAAATCTATTTGGACTTAGGGTTAATCTGTCTGATGTGGCTGCAGCATTCTTAGATACATCTTTCTCTCTTGCCTCTCTAAAAACTATATTTTTCTGCATTTATAAGCCCACTGTTATTTGTGCTGTTGCAGAACATGAACCAGGTCTCATAAAACTATGAGTGGTTGTCCAGAAGAAGGTCCAGGAAGCCAAGCCAGAATGAACAGGAGGCTCAGAAAGGAATCTTGGTTTCACCTTTAACTTGCCAGAACTGACATTGGTGGGTTTTGGGCATTTTTATATTCTCCACATCTCAATGTATATACCAGGAATTTTCTTATATAATCAATAAGGAAAGACAGAAGTTAGTGCAGAACAGGATCCTAAACTTGAGTGTTTCTCTGCCCTGTGGAAGAAAATCTGTCTCTCTGTGCTGAGCATTTAGGAAGACTAAGCAAGCCAAACCCCATAATACAAACACCTTTCTATCTCCTCTGGGTCCTGTATTCCTACTTGTGAAGTAGGAATTGATGTTCATTTTCCTCACAGAGAATAGACTAGGAGGTGCCCATATAAATTCATGGTAAGACCACTAATATATGGCTGTATATTGGTATATATATAAATATTTGTGCAATATATTGCTGTACAACTGCTTTTCAGCATCTAAAATGAATTCTTTGTTATTGTGAATAACAGGTATTAGGACATTACAGCTGCTAAGTTTAGATATTTTTTGCTTTTCACAGGAAAAAATAACGAAGATTGAAATATTTTTCCTTGTAAGGAGTTGGGGAGTTTAGAAGCAAAAAGAAAATGTAGAAGAAATAACATAACTGAGTCAGTTCAGGTTCCTAGAGTATACTTATTTCTCTGTGCAAAGCAGGAATGATAAGAATGGATAAAGGAGTTCATCCATATTAACCAGAAAGCAGAGCTAACAGCAAATGGGAAAAAAACAGATTATGCTCACCAGACTGTTGAAGACAAGCAAGAAGAAAATTCAGTGTTTTGTCATGGACTTCAAGGGGATTGGGCAAGGCTGCAGTTTGGTTATCTGTAAGTAGCAGGGGTTGAGTGAAGGTGGTCATGGTTCTTGCAGATTCAGAGCAGGCAGTGCCAAGAATGGCCAAAAATTAATGAAAATCTAGCAATGAGACATTTAATACACCTGGATGTGCACAATCCCTTAATTTGTAAACAACCTGGGTAGCATCAGCACAGGGAAAATGTCTTTAAGGATCTGCTGGGTGACTGTATTTAAAAAAGATCTTATAGATTTTGTAAGTATTACTTACTCCTGCTGTTCTTGCTGATATTTTCAGGTCTTTTTCTATTGGTAGGTGCTGCTCAGACTTACTCTGCTGAGGATTTGGTGACTTGTGATAAAACACAACAATCTGACTTGTAAAGTCATTAATTTCTTAAGGAGCTCTATGCTAAAAAAGGGGACTAGTGGTGATACAAACACTACTTTGACTTTTGGCCACACAGTTTGTATTCAGTCCTCATCTTCCTCACATATGCCCCAATTCTCTTCTCTACCCTTGCTGAAAAATAAGATTATTCAGGCATTGCCCCTTTCAGTGGCCTCCATAGAAATAGCTTATCTGCACAATGAATTGCTTAGCCCGTGTGACAAGTTTTAGAGGCTGGACAGAGCACCTTTCCATTCATTTCTCTAGCACAGTTCTTTTTATCAGCACCCTCCAGGCTCGCTTCACTCTCTGTTTGTGGGAGATAACAAATCCAGCAATTTTTCTTTAAGAATATTTTCTATTCAACAAACCATGGTTTCAGTCTGTTGTTAACCTCCTGAGCAATGGGGAGCACAGGGTGACTTTCTGTGTGGTGAAATAGCCATTAAACTGATAAATCAAATTTTTTTAGGACATTTCACATTTTCTTTTGTCAGCTGCCCAGGTTACTTTGAACTTGGATGTGGATTCTCTTACTGGCTGCCCAGCACTCCCTAGCCCAGCCACAGGTAATGTGATATGCTCGAGGTAGTCCTGGCTCCTTGATGAAGCCAGCTCGTGGGGTTTTGTGTGCTCCAAGAAAACTTTGTAGTTCAAAGCCTCAGTCTCCAACAACCACCTTCAAAATCTGGAGGAAAAGTGAGGAAAACCTGTGGCTGGAATCACAACTCACAGAGCCCAGCTTGTTTGTGGAAAGACTCTGTGAAATTCTTGTTGCAGAGTGATCCCACCACTATTTTCACTTCCATATGCATATTCAATTAAATTCACAAATAAAACAAATAGCCCACTCAGTTTATTTACACACAGCATTTGCCAGCTGATCTGTTGTTTTCTCTGTTTGGAGGGCCTGCAAGGCTTGTTGTTTGATCTCTAGGAACTGACTGCCTCGAGAAGGCAGCTTCCCTCTTCATCTCCTGGGAGGTAGTGCTTAATTCAGATCAGATGACAAAAAACAGTAGCAACTTGCAGGAAAAAAGAAGAGTAGCCATTAATCACTGGCAGGAAGAAGAAAGAACATCCTTTGAAGACAATTTATGCTCTGACTCAGAGGCTGGTGCACATTTTCTTTAGCTGTGATGTATTTGAGATGTGGAGCTCCAGCTGGTGTGTCACAGCTGTGTCACCCCCAGGCATCAGGGGCTGCAGGGGGGATTGCTCCCAATTTATAGTTCAGGCAACTGCTGATGTGAAGCTGTCAAACATCACAACTACAAAATGTCTGAAAGCTAATCAGTCTACCAAGTTTCTTCCTCCTTTCACACATAAACATCACTTCACACTAGATTAGCAAGTGTAGAGAAGAGTGGATAATTTATAATGAACAATTAGTCTAATTGTGTCTGCTCCTGTTACTAGCTGAGGATGAAGTGCTGAGACTGGATGTCTTAAATAATTTATATATTTCTAGTAAACAATTTTTCCATGTGAATGTCCTGTGAGTAATTCATGGTGAATTGTTGAGCTTTAGCTGTGGTGATGGTTGCTAAATTATAGAAGTCACTGGGATTGTTTGTGTTCCTCTAATTAGATTATTTGTGAGACCAGACAAACATGGTGAATTTAAATTTTTAGAACTGAAAACATCATGGCAGTGGAATAATGGCTAGAAATTACCTGAACATTTGAACTAAATATATTTGGCATTAAAGCAAAGCCACTTGAATAACTGGAAAATTAATACAGAAGACCCATACATATCATTATATTTACCTTTTTTTCCAATGAGGAGGCTATTTAATGAAAGTGTTTTTATTCCTCCAGATTAACAGAAATTCTTTTAACATCTGCATCTAATTTCTCTGTTGCTCATGGAGATCTATTCCATTAATTCGCTGTTCACTTGTGGAGTTTGCCAAGGTCCCAGACAGTGACATAAAACCCTGTCTGAAATTAAATTTAAATACTTACACCAATGTCACCAGCACTGTGATTTCATCCTTTGTTCAGAGTGCCTCCATATCACAGGAAGATCATGTCTGGATCTAGCTTTGATGCTGCTATGCAAAATATTGGGATTTCTGAAAATGCAAAGAGAAAAGCAGAGTGAGTAAAGGCCAGTGGGAGAGTTCCTAGAGGAACCCAAGTGTCCTGCAGTGCCAGTGTCAGGTGGCAATGATTGAATCACACCTGGGTGGTGCTTGGAGACAGCAATTTATCCCACTGGAAACTTCTGACTCTACATCTGAGCCTGTCTGCTGCTTCATCACCTTTGCCCCATGCACTTTTAAGAAGACTGACTTTCCTTCTCTCAGTATTTCAACATTGGCTGCTGTGTCAGCTGTGCCCTCAAACCATTGATAAGGGAGTTTTCCCTAGGATGCTTCTTTTATCTGTATGTTTGTAGGGATGATTAAGGCTCTCTCAGCATTTGGGCACCCTTCCCCTGTGCAATGTGTCAAATCCATGGCCAGGAGACTTTTACCCAGAGGGTTTTGATGCACCCTAAACCTTTCATGGTCAGGTATTTACCTGAGCCCTCTGCCATTGAGAGGGGATGACAAGAAAGGATGCAGCTCACAGATGTGCACTGGGCACCTGAGTAGATTTTTTTTACCCTACCTTTCGTCTTTTTTTTTTTTTTTTTTTTTAATTTAGTAATCGAACCAACCATTTTTTCTTGTATCACTGGTGTTTTGTAGCCAATTAGCATTTGTGAATCCCAGCATTCTGGTAGCAAAGGGCATCCATGTGCTCACAAATAAATGAATCTTTTTCCTTTGCTTTGGTCACAGCACTGTAGCAGTGGCATTTCTAAAAAGCTGTGGAACGATAAGAGGGAAAATAATGATAATTCACAGGTCCTTGCAGCTCTTGGGGTGGTTTTCATCAATCATCACCCCAAGTTCTTCTCCCAGGGTTTCTCTGCCCAGGCCCCTCTGGATCCATCCCTTCCCTCCAGCCTGACTGCACCCCACAGCTCAGTGTCATCAGAGAACTTGTTGAGGATGCCTCAATCCCACTGTTTGTGTCTTCAACAAAAATCCTGAACAGTATCACATGGATCTTGTCCCAGCCCTCTCAGGCTCATGTTCTGACTTGGAGCATTAATCTCTCCTTCCTGGGCCAGCTCTGTGTGTCAGTGATGAGATCAGGTTCCAAGCCTGCACACTGTCATTAGCTCAGCACACAAAGTGTCACACAGGATGGATGAATTCAGTGAGAATTGAGCTCTGGTTTAACTCTGCTCCTGATTAGGCCTACCAAGCCAAATTCCATATTAAACATAACCTTCAGGTGCATCTCTAAGGATTTTCTGTACCAGTTTGAGCTTATGATTTTACAAACCCAGCAGATAATTCAAGCTGCCAGGAGCTTCAGGAGTCCATTGCAACAGGAGCTGTTAGAAAGTCAGAAAGTGAATGTTGCTTTTCAGAGATAATTAAAACTTTTCAGCACCCTTCTTAAAATATTCAGAAGAGTCCAACAGAGATTTAAATTAAAACACACTGCACACATTCTAGTGGTTACCACCTGTGACCTGGCTGCCTGCATCACTGATGTGATGGTGGTTTGGGGAATGCTGTTCCCTGGGGTTGCTCTGTTATTGGCTCCTGCCAATTGCACCTTGTCCTGAACATGTTCCCAGTATGGTTTGGGTAGATGCAGACCCCTCTTAACTATGTTTTGTGTTGATAGTGTTTGTAAGAAATCCTGTCTAGTGGCACAGGGGCAGCAGGCTGGCCCTGCTGCTGTGCTGCCCAGATTGCCCATGGGTGGTGTCTGAGAGGGAGCAGGGCTGCAGGAAGGACAGTGCACTTGTCACTCCCATCAGTTAGTTACTGAAGCCTCTTGTACAAAATCACAAAGGCAGTTTTAAATAAATGCCTGGAATCCTAGAATCACAGGCTATTTTTTGGCTTAAGGGCCATCCAATCCCACCCACTGCCATGGGCAGGGACACCTTCCACTATCACAGGTTGCTCCAAGCCCCATCCAACCTGACTTTGAACTATTCCAGGGTTGGATGCTTTTTCTGCACAGCAAGCATCAGGAGTGTGTCAAATGCAGCCTGTTCTGGGATATCCATGGGGTCTTCTCATAAGGATATTTAATACTTCCCAATCCCTACAGAACTAAACCTCAACAAAGCCTTTGAGAATTAAGAAAGTGTAATTAATTTTCTACAGACGAGAACCACAGTAGGTTAATTGTAAATTCCCTACAGCAAATTACCTCAAAATCATGCAGTAATGGATGTTATTTTCACTAACATCTTTATTACAGCATCTCTTTGAGTCCAGTGCATACCAGAGGCACCAGGAGAGCAGACAATTTTGCACACACAATACACAGCTCCACACAATTTTTTTTGTGTGCTTCTATCCCAGACTCAGCAGAAGAGATCCTTCCCACCCCAGTCTGTCAACAAAAGTATCAGGGGTATGTGCTGGCATTTTCTCATGGCAGCCTGTGTCCAGTGGGGATCCATGGGCATCATTTCATGCTTCCAGGTGGTTTTGTTGGTTCATGTCAAGGCTGAAGCTGTAGAGGCAGAAATTGAGTCAGTGTTCCCTTTTGACCACAGTTTATTTCTTGCATAATGTAAATTTCTTTCACTTATTTGCTGGAAAGGTAAAACAACCAAAGATCATATGGGGATATTTATTTTTTTTCAGGTTGCTTTTACAGCATCTTCCTGATAGTAAAATATTGATTTATGGGATATGAAGTGATGTCCTGCTGCAAAGAAACAGAACCATTCTTTCAATGTAAAAGCTGTAAAAGCAAAAAATCATTGATCTTCCACTTTTAAAATGGGAGATAATTCCTTTTGTAAAAACACCTCTCATCAGGTTCCTGTGGCTTTCCCCATTCAATCTGAATTTCTGAGCACTGAAGAAATCTCATTATTGAGAAGCAAACTAGGAGTAAAATGGCCACAGCAGTGTGAAATAGAGCCTGCACCACATTCAGCAGCCAGTTTGAGAATTTGCTCATCACTTATCCATGAGGCTCACGATGCTTAAATGCCACCTACAGCAGAGCTCCTGGTCTGGCAGCCCTTCTGCTTCCCATTTTGCCTTTAATAAAGCAAAGATTAAAAGGCTTACAAGTGCTATTACTTTGAAAGTCATGTTTCCCCCAAGTGTCCCTTGCAATGACGTAGGGAACATGAATTCTATGAGAGTACTTAACTCAGTGGGCTTGGATGTTTAGGTTTCAGCAACCCCCAAAAAATGTTTAAATATATCTCTGACCTCTGAGGTTTTCTTCCTGATGACATGCCAGTCATTTTAGCTTTCCATCCATCCCCACCTCCCTTTCAGCTCAACTTATTAGTTTTTATTTTTTTCCTGTTCTTTCTCTCAATTTCCCCAATGTGCCTTTTAACATCTCAGACTGCAATCAAATCTTCCTTTTTTCCACACTCCAGCAGCATCCCACAGTTATTTTGATGGTTCAAATCAGAAGAATTTAAAGATCCTGCTTTGAATTTTCTCTCAGTCTAATTTGGTTTAGACTCGGTTTTAAGTGATGATTTGTAGGAAGGCTCCAAACAGTATTAAAAAGATTTTTTTCAAGGCTTTTACTTATTTTTATTTTTATGGGGTTTTTTGTGAAGAGAAATATGTTACATAAACTGTCTAGCATAAGGAGAGTCAGAAAGTAAGTGGATGGGGAATTCCTGAGAACTGTAGAACAAGGATACCTAATGGGAGGTTACTTCAAAGGAAATCTGGGAAAAAGAGAAAAACCAGGGGAATACCATGAGGAATACCATGCCCAATTTATTCCTGCATGCCTGCAATTGTGCACACAGAAGGATCCTGTACACAGGATTACACAATTGCAGTGTGCACATGGGGACACCCCTTGCTAAGACTTTATTGAGACCCCTGATGGGGAAGAGGAAGGAATATGTAAAAAATGGGCCAGGAGTTTGGGGCTGCACAGAAATACCTGTTTAAAATATTGAAGAATGTCTGTTGCATGGGTGGTATGGCTCAGTGAGGGAGGTGGTTATGGTTTTATTTTCAGACAAACCAAATTATGGGAGGGGGTACGTGCCTGTGGAGGAGCTGCAGGTCAGCAGTTGGTGGGAGGAGATAGGAAATGCTTTTGCTCTGAGCAGTTACAGGTGTAAAAGCTCTGGGCATGGACGTAGAACAGGAGCTTTATTCAGTCCTCCATGCCAAAATCTGTTTTTCTTTCTGCCAGAGACATCTGAGAGCTTTCCTGCTTTCTCTCCCCCTCCATGTGATCATGCACACACATACATGAGCACACCCACTTGCTCTCTCCTTTCCAGGCTCCCACAGATCTTTGAAGGCTTTACTTCCCTGTGTACTTTCAGAACTGAAATTAAAACAGTTCTGACACCTGAAAGCATATTCAGTTTGTTGCATTATAATCTTTACCTTTTGCAGCTTACTGCTGCTCCCTGAAAGCAGCACACAAGTGCTTACCCCTTAGAAGATAAATTTCTGCTAAGGATATTGACCTATTCAGGGGAAAAACATTTGAGTTATTAGTGACTAGTGATTGGTTTCCCATGCTGTAAAGGTGCTTTTTCTGCAGGAACTGATGCAGTGACACCCTGTCTGTGTATTCCTTCCTGAAAAGTATGTGCAGAGCCTATGTCTGTGTGCTCAGGGAAAGCATTGGCACACTTGGAAATCATGAATGAGTCCCAGGAATCTTTCCTGAGGGTCAGTGAGGCTGAACAGGAAAACATCATGCAGATACCTTCTAGGACAGGAATAAAGGTGCCTTGAGGATGATGTTTGAATTCATTACCTCCAAACAGGGTTGAGGAAACACTTTGTTCTCTAGCCTGACATGCTAAAAGGCTTTTTAGCTCTTGGTAAAATTTGTCATTTGTGCTTTGCTTTGCTTTTCTATTTATAGTGTCAGGCAAGGCCAATTTGTGGGAAGGTTGACTAGATGGTCTCATAAAATTTATTTTTTAGCTCCATTTGGGTTTTGATGTGGATATGCATATGAATTTTTTACATCACAAGTACTAACATACAGATAAAAATAAAAACTTTGCCTGCATTCAGTTTTCTTATTTTTACATGGTAGTGAAATCACAAGGAGGTGATTTATTAAGCAGCCAGAATAAAGTTTCTGGATAATACTAGTCTTGTCCTCTAAAATGGATATAAATTCCATTTGCCCTTTTTAGGAGTGAAGAGAGAATATACATCTGAAAACAATGCAAAACCCAAGTTGTGCAGCTGTTGATATTCTATTTAGCTGATTAACTACATCTCCTCATCCAGCATCAACTTCCAACAGGTTTCACAAGCAGGACAATGATAAAAAGGGGAAAAGAAGAAGGCTGATAATTTCTCCCATAATTGCCACCTGCAATCCCAGAGAGCAAAGGGAGAAACGAAGCCATAAATAGCAAGAAAGATTTGTCTGACTGTGCAAGATCAGAGCATTGATTCAGCCTTGATTGGGCTCCCCACTGCTTTCCTTTCGTTATTTATGTCAGGTCAACCTCTCCTTTTCAGCAGTGACATCTGTTCCCCATCTACTCATTTCAGGGAACATACCGCGGTTTTCATTTTGTCAGCTGCTTTTCCTTCTTCTGATTGCTTTGGAGCAAAGCTGCTGGGGTGGGTTTTATTCCAATAATGCCTAATTCAAAATGAATGTGCTTGCTTTGAGATAGGCTGCATGATAAGGGGCAGTATGTTCCACAAAACCTACCAAACACGTACAGGATGGAATCAAAACCTGATGGAGGAAGCAAAGACAGAGGGGAGAACACTGAGAGCACTGAGGTGGGAGCTCCCAGACCTGTGTGTTCCACATGAGGAAAACTGCACAAAACAGGCAGCTGAAGTGTCACCCTCAGGTGTCCCAGCAGAATCCTGCATCCACTTGATACCAGAATCTGCTTCTGGTCATCACTTAGTCCAATGAGGTCTGACAGCTCTGTTTCTGAAATTAGATTGGTTGTCCTCAGTGAGTGGGGTCTGTTTTCAAAGGAAGCCTTTGTAAGTTGGGTGATTCCCTAAGTTGGGTGATCCCTCTCCTCTCCTCTCCTCTCCTCTCCTCTCCTCTCCTCTCCTCTCCTCTCCTCTCCTCTCCTCTCCTCTCCTCTCCTCTCCTCCTCTCTCCCTCTCCTCTCCTCTCCTCTCCTCTCCTCTCCTCTCCTCTCCTCTCCTCTCCTCTCCTCCCTCTCTCCCTCCTCCTCCTCCCTCCCTCCTCCTCTCTCCTCCTCCTCCCTCTCCTCTCCTCTCCTCTCCTCTCCTCCTCTCCTCTCCTCTCCTCTCCTCTCCTCTCTCCCTCTCCTCTCCTCTCCTCTCCTCCTTTTTGACATGCAGTGCTGTACATTTAATTCTGATGTTGAGTCTAGCTAAGGTCACTTTACCTCTGGATTCTGGCCTCCCCCAGGGCAGGTTTTTCTTGCACTTTGTACATGATTTATGTAGTCTACCTATTCAAATTCCAAGCTGCACAGGAGAGTGTGTCTCATCTCGGCCCAAGCAAATTGTTAAGTACTTAAGGACAATAATAATGATCCTACCTGAAGGAGAAAAGGAGCTGTGTGAGCGAGGTAAGAGAATTCATTATCAGCAAAATATTATCTCAGAATGGATATGAAGCTGCTCCCTTGCCCAGAGAGACCCATAAAAAGCCAGAAAATCTGAGTTGGGTTAATGTATGATCTCCATGCAGACCACTTTAACCATCTCCCAGACACTGCCCCACCTCCCAGTCTCTTCTCTTGTGATGTTTGACTTTATCTCCCTATTTCACTCTAGGTTTATTCTACTGTTACAAACCTTTGGAGCTCAGGGAAATTAATGCCACAAAAGCAGAGACTCAAAAACTTTGTAGAATTTCTCTGACTCTTATCTTCAGAAGGGAAGACATGGTAAACAATTGCTAGTATCCCATTGTACATGTTGTTAAATCAACCAGGCCAAGTGACAAACTCCCAAGCTGAAGGCTTTTAAAATAATCCAAACATGTCATAGCAAAACTTGTCTCCACAGTATCCACATTTTATCCAAATCCTCACAACTTCCCTCATAAAAGGGTTTTAGCTCATTCAAAAAAGTAAATTAAAATGTACAGTAGGAACCATACCTACAGAAGGATCCTTCCCCTTGTACATATTTCCAGCTGAGGGATATTCCGGTTGAGAATGACAGTTTAAATGCTGTCACTGAAGTAATTTATTGTCTAATATTTCTCTACTGTGTTGTATAAGGTATTAAACATCACTGAATACATGTTAAGAAAAATGTGTTCAGGCATAATTACATAAAAAGATTTCTGTGGAGGCTTCACATGGATGGGAAGTGTCTGTGTGTATCAATTTTAACAGAACTTAATGAGACAATGTGCATATAGAAAATGTTAAAGATCATTTGCTTGTTTGCCAGAGCATGCTTTTCCACTGGCTTCTTCAATCTCTAGTACTTCCAGCTGCTCCTAATGATTTTCCCAATGGAACAGCTGTGTTTATGGGACTCTGTCCTGCTGTGATGTCTGGAGTCACAAAATGTTCAATGTGTTCACAAGTTTCTCCCTGTGACAAACTCAAAAAAAAAAACATCCAGGCATTTTGTTTAGATCTCCAGTTACCCATTGAAATTAATGTTTGATAGAAAACTGACATGACTTTATCTAAGTCTAGCTGAAAGAAGCACAGATAAACTTCAGTCAAGAATGAAATCCTTCCCTGTTTTTGTGACATTCAGCTGTTCTGACATCAAGTTTTCAGACTCATAGTGTAAGAAAAATCTTGACTGTGTTTGTACAAGTCAAAAACTGATCCCAAAACTATGTCACCCCACGTCTGGCTGTCTTCAGGGAAGCTCTACTTCCCCCAATTCCAGATGCTGCATTATCCTGAAAGTCATGAATCTTGAGCTTGGTCCCAGGTGCCTCCTGGTTTCACTATTGGTTTTGTACTGTTTTCCAAAGTCAGAGAAAACAAGACACATGGGTCTTGCAGAATTTTTAATTCTCCTGTAGAGCTATAAAAAAGTTTAAGAACCAATGCCATTAGATCAATGCTGGTACTGTTAGAACCCAAATTAGCTTCAGCCCTGTGCAATATGCCAATTAGCAAAGACAAAAAGGGAAGCAATATCTAAGTATGCCAATCTTTGCCCTCTCTTTTATATGGAATTCCACTTCAAAGCACCTTTGTTGTGTGTTACAAGATCACTTTCATAAGCATCTAGCAAATGTGACTAAAAATGAGTGTTTTGTTATTCCTTCATCCCTCTCTCCTCAGCTGCTGAGAATCTTTTATTCTTATTGTCCCTGGCAGCTCTTCAGAATGACACTATACAGTTTTCTCCTTGCTTTCAGCTTCTTATTTTTATTCATTTATTGCTTTAACTTTTTTTTCCTCATCTTGTGCACCTTCCTTTTTTCTAGTCACCTTCATCGCCATTTTCAAGGAGTGAATGAAGGTGTCAAGAGGAGAACTGGACAGGCAGGAGGACCAAGAGGTTGGGTTTAAACCACTTCCTTTATTCCTGGTTGTGCTGCTTCTGAAAGTAAATTTGGATTACTTTAGCATAACTCAGACTGAGTTGCTCAATCTACAGAGAAAGTCAAAACAACTGTCACTGTGGCTAAGGTGCCTCCCACATTAGCAAGAGGCTAGGATTCTTCCTTCCATTTAGTTCTCCTAAATGCAGAATTTGATTTTTCTTTCCCAGGTGCCACTGAGGATTAAATCCCCTGAAGTGAGCAATATTTTGTTGGTGTACACTACTGTGTACGCTGCTTCTAGAAGAAAGTAAACCTGATAATTTTATCATACAGCTTTGATTTGCTATGTTATCACTGAAATACAGCACTAAAACAGAGGCAAAATAGGTATTCTCCTAAACAAAATGCTTAGACTGCTGCCAAAAGAGGAGCTGAGATATGCCTGTGAAGTATGAACACACATTCAAGTGTCACCTTGTCCTTTAGTTTATTACTCTGATGTGTTTGTCCTTGCATCCATCCACTCATACTAGGAAAAGCAGCTGCTGACAGGGTGAAGAACTGCAAGTGCCCATCCCTGTTTTTGATGCTCAGCCTTAACTGGGACCTTTTCAAGCAGTCAGGTTATCTGGAAATGCTGCCCAGATGAAGCTGGTTGTCTACAAGAGCCTCTTCTGTAAATGTGTCTGTCATCCTAAACCACTCCAAAGCATCAGAGGTGTGAAATTCAATATTCACTGGTGTACTGCAGAAGGCCCCACAAGATCAGTTGTATTTATTTACAGATGCCTGTCTTTTATTGGCACTGGCAAAGTTTTGCAAGAATAAACAAACTTAAAAAAAGAAAAGCAGCAGTTTGTAAGGAGAACTTGCAGTGGAATCTATGTTGTGAGTAGAACTTCAGGTCTAGGACATGATAAATCATTCAAACTTCCATGGATGGAACCAATGAAACATTAAAGTTGTTCCATTGGAATGTTCTAGTCTGAAGCCTTGGACTGAATCTGGGGAAAGGGAACACAACCAAGGGTTCCTGAGTTGAGATAAGGACTGGGAGAGAGATACTGTCTCGGGCAGAACAGGCTCAGCTTCGAGACATGCAATGAACTTATTACACTGACACAATCAGAGCAGGATAATGAGAAGCAAAAGAAAAACCTTAAAACCCCTTCCCCCCAGCCCTCCCTCCTTTCCCAGCTCTACCTCCTCCTCCAGTGGTGCAGGGAGACAGAGAACTGGGGTTTGGTCAGTTCATCACCCATGGTTTCTCCCACTGCCCAGAGACAGGAGTCATTCCCCTGCTCCACTGTGGTGTCCCTCCCATGGGAGACAATTTTCCATGAACTTCCCTGACTGAGTCCATCCCACGAGCACCAGCTCTCTGTGAACTGGACTTCCAAAACCAGGCCATGCAAATCCAATACACCTTGTTAGATTACTTGCAGTAGTTCCAAAGCTTGGACACTTTTTAAAAAAAATTAGATTCTCCTTTGCTTTGCTTAAATCCTCAAATTGTCCTGAACAAAGGCCTTCAAATAAGTCTGGAATCTGTGAGATTTTCCCAGGGGGTGGCAGAGAAGTGAGGTATTAATCCAGGTAATGAAAAACAAATCTGAAGGCAATTTGTACATTTTGCTTTGTTTGTAAAATATTACTGTAACACTGTGCTTATGCCTAGGGACTCTGGCGAATTTTATGACCTTAATGAACTTTACTTTTCACCATCACTATTTTCTTTGAGATTATTCATATAGTGGACAAAGTAAAAAGTAAATGAAAATATCTTGTAATGTAAAGTCTGGGAGATTTAACAATTCTACATGAGAAACTATTGGGAGTTCCTCTTTAAGCACTGGGTGACTGATATTTTCTTTTGAACTGATGATTTCCATCTCTCCTCCAAAATATGGGATGCTCTGAGACTCAGAAATCCTTTTCCTTAGGCTGCCAGTGATCCCCACTGTGACCTTGGTGAAACAGTTTAATTTTTATTGTATATGTATATGTATATGTATATGTATATGTATGTATGTATATATATATATTTTATTTTTTTTTAATGCTGTGGCTTTGAAAGACAAATGTGCCATATGAAAGCAAGGTATTACTCCTGCTAGGTATTTCAACTGCACTAGATGGGATGGAACTAAGAAGAATAAGAAAGTCAGAAATAAATTCAACAAGTTTGTCTTTCTCTGCAGCTGCCAAGATCAATTTATCAAATTCAGTAACAAGTCTAGGATGCACTTAAGTGTGAGTAGCAGCCAAAGCACCAATTTTCTGTTGCTGATTGTGGAGTAACAGATTTCTGAACAAAGAACAAAAGTAGTCAGTGCAAATTTTGGAAATACTTTTGGAGAAAAGGAAAATTATATCCCTCCCCAGGATGAGGCATGGCAATTTAATTAGTATTTCTCAAAAAATGGCTTCAGGTGTTGATGAAATTTCCCAAGAACTTTAGCTATTTAAATTCTAGATAATTTTCAGTTCCTCTGATTCCATCTTGACCAGTTCACTAGGCTCATAAAAATCTAAATATTGGATTTTATCCCAATGCTAGATTTGGCATATGCCCACCTCACCCTGCTAGGAGGAGCTTGGATTGGTTTTTTTTTCCCCTCTTGTTATTTTATTAAGGGTCTTTCAGTCATGCTCTCCAAGACTCTGGGAAACTTTGGTAGTTGTCTCTGACCTATCTTCTGGTAGTGAATAATCACAGAGAAGACTTCCAAGGAGGAATGGCTGTGTATTTCATAATGTTATAACCTTTTTCTGGGAATGTTATAAAATAAAAGCTGTCCTGTAGCTCAGGGAGGGTTTTTTTGTCATTTTTATTTCCTGAGCAATCTCAGTGGTTCAACTTGCATTTTAAAATATCAGAAGCCCATGAGCCAAGCCACCCTTCTGTTTTTTAACACTTGATGTTCCCAAGGCATAGACAGCATAACAAAAATGACAAAAAGGCTTCAAAAAGGAAAAAAAAATAAAGCTGCCAGCAGTGGTGACTGTTGTGTCTTCAGTATTCCTAACACTGCAGGAGAAACTTTTTCCAAAAAATCCTGACTGCAAAGCTGCCATGAAACCCTTAATCTGTGGCAGAAGCTTTGATGGAATGTTTACACTTTGCCTCACTCCAGATGATGACTGTGCACCACACAGTGAGGAAATGAAATGATGAGAACAACAGATATGAAGTGCCAATTTCCTGATTGTTTTTAAGTACACTTAGGAGAAAGCCATGCAAATGGCAAATACCTTTATCTTGTTTTTTAGTAATTTATCATTAATCAGTCAGGTATGTCTGTGCTGGAGTCATGTTTTATTGTTGGTGGTGTTATTTGCAAGGGTAATCACCCATTTTTGGAAAACTATTTGCCTCAGCTATTAATTTTGGTCAAATGGCATTCCACATTAAAGAAGTGAGAATGGAAGCAACCTGCAGCAGAGGCTCTGCTCACAGATATGTCTCAAACAGGGTGGTGACACGAATACTGTTTTATACTTCATTAGCAGTTAATTAATAACTCATGGTGAACATGGTGTCTTGGAGTTTGGCTGTGAAATGAAGTGCTCCCTTTCATTTGGCTTGTCACTCTCTGCAAAAATGTAAAGGATTAATTAGCTCTTCTCTGGATCTCACTACTTGCACCTCCAATAAAGTAAGATTCCAGGTTTCAGGGAGCATGGAAACACCATTCCTGATAAGCTTCACTTTCAATACTTTTTTTCCCTCTTTTCAAGGAAAAAAAAAGAGATTTTTCATCTCTTGACTCAATGCCTTAAAGAATAACTGTGCAGCTAAACACGAAATAAAAAAACATACCAGAAAAAGCAAAGAATATATGGATATGAAACAAGAAGGTACCCCTGACTTCATGCAGCAGCAGGTTAAACAAGATAAACATCTGTGCTTATTTTAAAATGCTCAAGGTTTTCAGACACTGTGGTCATAGGTGTGCTTAGTGTCAAGACACACAACTGCACAGTGATCCAGCTTGAATACACAAAACTGTGGGATTTTAGGAAAAAAATATTACATCTCCCTCTTTATTATTGGTTTAAATAAACAACAAAAAAAATCCCACAAGTATTTCATTCTTCCCTGTGAGAATATGGGAATACAGCAGAACCAGGGAGTGCTCTTTTCATTAACCCAGTGCACATCTGATCTCAGTGAGAATAAAGCTGCCCGAGTTACCAGGAGGGTACAAAATTAGAAGTGGAGAGAAATAGGAGCTCACTCAGTTTCTATTCTCCTTCTTTATAATCTGAAACTGCCTCTCTGTGGTGTGCTGAGAGAGAAAACACCTAGGTGGATAGCTCCTATATTGATATATATTATATTTAAAAATATATATGATATTCATTTTAGAAGCAGTCACTTGTGTGTGGGGAGTTCATTCTGGTATCAGAGCACACATGAAGTGCTTTTGTGGGGCTAAGAGTTTAAAATTACTCTTTCCATTAATATATTGTTTCCAATTGCTCAAAAGCTTCAAACATTTTGACTGTGTGTCAAAATTACCAGCCTGAAATAAGTTTATGTACAGGGGAAGGAAAGGATGAGGACCCAGAATGTTTCAACCAAAACCCTTGGTATCTTTCTGAGGAAAAACTGTTTTTCAGTCAAGAAATGAAGAGATTCCTCTCAGTTTTCTACATTTTAGACTAAGTACATGGAAGTTTTCTGTGACAGATGGTTACAAGTATGATGCACACCCCAGCCCATGTATGGCTCACCACTACCCATCTTAAAATACAAAACATATCCTGAGTGCCTCCAGTGGGTACCAAATCCTGTCCCATGCAGCCATTTCTAAATCTCTTCTCCCAACCACGTGCAAGTATTTTATTTTATTTTATTTTATTTTATTTTATTTTATTTTATTTTATTTTATTTTATTTTATTTTATTTCATTTCATTTCATTTCATTTCATTTCATTTCATTTCATTTCATTTTTTACTTTTTCAGAACCCTTTTAGCTTTTGCTGGTTTAGCAAGCCTGTCTTCCTGTGGCTTAAATTTCACTGAAGTCAGACTTTGTTGACTTCATGTTAATGTGTCTGCTGCTGAGGAGCATGAATTAAACCAAAATGTAAAAGGCAGGAATGCTGATTTTACTCCTGGCTACATGGAAAGTGTTTTCAGTGTCTGGGTCCATTTGTTCCAGCTGGTAGTGTAAAGGATGTCATAAACTTTTAAAGTACTGTTTACCATGCAGTTTTATGAAACATATTAAAGCTGAAAAAAGCCCAGAAACTCAATTCTAATTTATATAAAAAATGTAATTTATAACCTAGTAGCTTGTTCATACAAATTACTGAAGTAGAAAATTCATTAAGATTCCTTTAATATGGTGTGGCCCAAGGAAGCCTTATTATGGGAATATAAGGATGACAAGGATGGTTTTTAATGAGTTACAATCTGGTAATCTGATTTTTTTTTTCTGAAGCTGCTCTCTTCTAATTAGAGCTTAAAGATTTTTCATGGAAATTATCTTTGTTCTGTCTAAATAGAAACTTTGTGCGATTGTGACAATCATATTTTGGTCTCATTTTCCCAAAAGGATATTTGGCCACAGCTGCATCACTGCATTTGGGAAGTTTTTACGATCTGCTACCTGAATTATTTCAAAGTTCTCTGGTTTTTTTACGCCCCTTCTGAGGTTCTAGATGCTTCTGAGTCTCCCAGAAAGCTGAAGGGGGAGTTTGTGTAGCTCTAGTTCTGATGTACCACAAATTATTCCTGTACCTGTGAAGGTGAACTTTGGGCTTTGAAATAGTTTTTTTTTTTCTCACTGGTTCATAGTCTTAGTTTGTCTGTACTAGCAGATTTTGTATTTATCTGTGTCCAGTTCCCATTTTATTTATATCCCTATCCCTCAGCCAAGTGCCTTGCAGAGGCACATTAGGTGATAATGTCATCTGTTATGTGGAAATTTCTCTTTCTGCAGAGCTCTCTTCTGTTTTAAAAACTCTCTACACGTCAGAACTCTTCTAAATAGTATAAATTTGTTCTCTTTTGAGTAGTTCAAACCTAATTTGTAAACCCTTTGGGAGCCCAGCCACTGAAGAGCTATAAATATGTTGCACTTTCAATTATTTATAATACTGGGCATGCTGTAATATTCACATCAATGGAAATAAGCAGATGATACATGCTGAAGCATCAAGTGGAGTTTTTCCTGAACTTTGACCACCTGCTCACACTCCCTTTAAGAGCTGCATCTCGAGATTATTTGCAGCACTGAAAACCTGTGAAGAGTTTAAAAGCAGCTGGCATATTTGCCTGGTTAAAAAAGCAGCTTCTGAAGTAACACTCCTTCTCTCCATATGTCTCTTTGCTACGATGGCTGAACATTGTGCTCAGCTTTCATGTATTTCCTGGGAATCCTCTAAAGCAAAAAATGGAAACAGACTACTGAGAAGGAATAGTGTCCATGGCTGTATTCATGCAAAAAAACACAGTCTGGGTGTGTGCACTCATCCTGAGCAGCCTGAGGTGTGTGCCTGTCCTGCCCTCGGATTAAATAAGTAAGATTGCTGCCTTGAAGGTGTATTTGCCAAACTGCAGCTGCAGGAAAGAGGTCACAGAACAAGCAGAGCTGGGAGGGATCAAGGATCCCTGAGTCCAGCTCCTGGCCCTGCACAGCACCATTTGTGAGTCCATCAACTCAGGCAGACACAAACTATTGTAAGGGAAAACCTTCTTTTTGAGTTTTGTGTGTGTTTATTGTGGTAAGAGAGCAAGGGGTTATGAGCATCACTTTCCTCTGCTGTGTTCAGAGCTGTTCCCTGAGACTGATTGCTTTTGGTCTCCTATGCCTCAACACAAGCTACAGGGCATCTTAGCACTTGTTATCCTCTTACATCCTGCTGGAGGCTTATTAAGGAGTGACCCTTTGTGCAGATGTAAAACAAACACAAGGGCCACCAAGGCTTTGCTTTAAATAGTTGCCCTTCTTCCAGAGAGAACCTGCAGCTCCAGGACTCTGACTCAGATGGTTTGGCTACAAGCAATTCCCCTGCCTGCACTGCCTTTTTTTACAGAAAATAAGGAAATATTTAAGTACCTTGCTCTCCTGACAAGATCCCAGATGTGAAAGTGATGTGATTCTGCTTCCTGTCACTGCTGTGCTTCAGGCCAGCTGATTTCATTCCTCTCTCTAGGGCTGCAGGAGGGTTTGTAGGTAGATACTGCAATATTGAGTTTTTGGGAAATCAATGGATACCACAAAGGTAAACGAATCTTCTTACCACAACCTATCCATACTCTTTTCATTGGCCTGTCCTGAGTTTTGCCTCTGCTTATTGAGGGGCTGCTCCCTTTGCTGCTGCAAACTCAGAATTGCCCCCGCAGGAAAGCATTTCCTACTCCTACCTTAGACAAAGAGAAGCTTGGAAAATTTGCCTTGCAGGTTGAAAATGGGCAAGAGGATGGGCAAGCTTTTATCTCTGAATGCAGCAACTAAAGCCTCGATGCTCAGCAGAATTCGGGGAAGGAAAACAAATGGTTTGGCCTCCCCATGCACCAAGGACAAGCTCTAAATATGTCCTGACCAGCCAAAGGCCTTGCAGGTGGGGAAAGCTCAGTCCCCTGCCTTGTTTTGGCAGCCCTGGCTGAAAGGATCCCTGCTGTATATGAATACTGAAATTATCTCCTGATTGCCACCCTTGTCCCCTCCAGAAAAGCTGTGAGAACAAAGAATACCTGACCTGCCACAGTACTAAATAATCCAGCTCCAGGTCTGCTTTGTGCTAATGTCACCAATTAGTTCCCTTTACCCGAGGCCCTTTTCAGCCCTCTGAACATAAGGTGCAGGTAAGATTGACTAAATTGTCAATTGTCTGTCTTATTGTCAGCAGTGGTGAGCAGAGGGTGTCTGTACTGCTTTATACCCTGAGGATTTTTGTATTGAATAAACAAAACACCCTCTCCCACCAATCCCTTAGCTGAAGGGAAGCAGAAAAAGTGTCTGACTCCACTAAATTTATAATGATATGTATGTATTTTATCTCTGATAGCAAATATGTGAGATCTGCTGCCACAGGGACTAACAGAAAGGGAGTATTGGCTAAATAGCATGTGTATAACAAGACAGGGAGAAATTGATCTCTAAAGCACAAAGGTGGAGGCACTGGTAGCATAACACAAGAGACTGAAGCTTTTGGGAGGCTTTATGTTTAAAAAGCCTAAGTGGGGAGGAAGTTCTGTCTGGAGCATTGATCTTTGATGTGTGAGAGCATTTCAGAACCTCAACCTTCCCCTATCAGGGTGTCTTCAGGCCAGAAACTTGGAAATGCAGATTCAGAAGTGCAAATTAAGAATACATTTCAGTTTTTGGCATTAATGCCTTGCTGAAAGTCAGGTGGAGACCTGACGTGGGTCTTGTGTATAGAGGGTGAGGCAAAATCAGCCAAACCCTACATGGCTAAAAAATTGTGGCTTGGAGGGACTTCACCTCTTTTTTCAGAAAGGACATCTTGTGGCACACCACAAGAACATTATTTATGTAATTCTGGGGGAAGAAGCTTTGGCTTATAGAGGAGGGAGGGAACCTGCACAGAGAAAGGAGGAGACTTCAGAGAGGCTCTTACTGCAACTTGCTTGGAAATGGAGAATGGGATGGTGTTTTCCAAGAGATCACACAGAAAAATAATCATAACCAGAGCTATAGTTGAATTTATAACTGCAGATTTTGTGTTTCCTTACTCTGTGCATGTAATTATCTTCTTCAGAACCTCTTTTGATTTGGAGAGACACATGTTGAATTTCAAGGTGAAGAACTTCCTTTATGAAGTAGGACATGGGACCTAGAGTGATTCACAGCCTTTTAGATGAGGATGCTTAACAAAGTTGGCAAGTAGCAATGGCAGGGTTTTGTTTAAATCAGGAGAAATTTTAAAATTAGTGTTGTCAGGGAAGAGTGTGATGTGTATATTGTAGTGACTTACACAGAGCTCTTGTAGAAATCATGCAAGGAGTTAAGAATTGGTATTACAACTTTGAAAATCAAAAGTGAAGGATCCCAAACCTCTGGCTTCATGCACACAGCTTGCTCACCTGTGGCAGTGTGCAGTCCCATGAGTGAGCAACCTGAGGGGTGTCAAACCCAGCTGTGCCTTGCCAGCCTCCCTGCACATCTGTCCTCCAGCTGTTGGATACAGCAGGCAAGCCAGGGATTCAGCCTCTGGAAGCATCCCCGAGCTCTGTGCCACAAAAAACACCATAAATCCTGAGTAAGTGTCACCGGGCTTGGGGAGCTAAAAAGCTCCCTGCCAGTTTGGCAACAAACCCTCTTCTCTGGAAACAGGGATTCTCTCAGGAGCATGCTCGAGGTTCCCAGCACCATATGCTGTTTAATGTCATGAAAAAGAGAGTACTGAGCACTTGACTTCTACAAAACCCAAAGCAATAAAAAGAAAGAGAAGACTGTGAGACATTTGGAAGAAATCTGGCTTGTTCAGGAAGAAGAGAAGTGGGTTTGAAGGGAAAGCTGCTGAGCAGCATCTTTTCCCTTGGCTCTCCCACTGCAGCAAATATCATCTACACCTCCCCATCATGATGTGTGCAATACACACAATTATGGAGAATGTAACAGAGTCTGGAAAAGAAAATACTGCAAGTATCTAGTTTTAAAACAAGCATCTTCCTCTATTGTTTTATCCAGTGAAAGCAGAATATTGCATGCAGGGATGATTCAAGAGGTAGAGGATAATTTCAAGATTATTATGAAAAAATTGGAAAAATAAGTGAGGTATTAAAAATTCATTCTAAGATTTTCCTTTGCTGCAGGCTATTGTTTGTAATCTTCAAATTTTCTTTAAATCTTCTTTGTGTCATAGATTTGTTCAATGTGGATAGCAAGCACATACTGTGCTCTTCTTCCATTAAGAGTCTCATTTATTCAGATACCATGTTTAACAGCCCTTGGGAATATATATAAATATATATATATACTGCTTGTTTAAGGGGAGGCTGGTAGATACTGACTCTAATTTAACTTTATCACTTCCTGCTTTACATTCCTAAGAAGCATCTTGTGATTAAATAGCTGGGAATGACAGTTGGGCTGTACTTATTTAAAAAGTGGCTCTTAAATAAATGCTGGATTTTTACATGCTGAAAGTGAGGCTTTCAATTTTATAGTTTCAACTTCTAATGAAAGCAGCACTAACAACACTGCATTGTGACAGACTGGTGGTGGCTTTTCCATTCCTATTGCATGTCATACAAGAAACTGCTGGTCAAACTAACTAGGTATATGAATTTTCATTTGGTGCATGCTTCAAATCAGTGCAAAAATGTTTCCAAGGCAATAGGAGTACTCCAGTCTGCACACCTACTACCTCTGAGCACAGAAAACCAAAAAACAAACTTTGGAAATATCACCTTTAAATGAACGGAAGGTTCATCTCCTATTGCTTTAGTCCAGAAAGACCAAGTCTCCCACCTTTTTTTTTGGTTTTTTTTGAGTTATCATAAGAAAAGTAAATACCAAACCTTACACTGAGTCCTGGAAGGTCTCTTGGACAAGGCAAAAGGGCAAATGAAGAATGGATTTTTAAGCCTTCCTACGGAAGAACTGCGGACAGAGTCCAGCTGGGAATTCTGATTCTGTGAAGAATCAGAAAATGAACCTTGATTGCCCAAATGCCAGCACAGCACCTCTCTCAGACCATTATTATCAGGTGCCATTTAAGGTGTATTTCCTGCAAGTCTGCACTTTGTTTCCAGCCCTGTGTCATTCCTGACAGCTATTCTTAAGTTGGTATCAAATGAATATATCCCTTTGGACACAGAAGGGTGGATTTTGTGGTTCCTTCATAAAGACTCAGCCTGAGAATACTTTTGGAGGAGACTTGGTTCAAGGAAGAAGTGATTTTCTGAATGATTGATTGATGATGATGATGATTCTGGACATGAGTGGAGCTTTAAAGTAATGGATTTCCTCTACCTTCTCACTGAAGAATAGTGAGCAATCAGCCTTTTTTTAGCAATGCTTAGACTTAATTCATCTGGATTTCTGTTAGGGGACACTTCTGTACAGAGCAGAGGCTATAACACTTTTTTTCTAAGGATCCCTGACTCTCCAAAGCCTGATGTAAATTCTATCCATACTAGGACATTGCTCAGAAAATCAGAGCCAGCTTTTAGTGAAGGACTCAGCTTTCTCAGTTAGCTGATAGTTGACTAAATCCAGCCATGTTCTTTCACATTAGAACAAATGAGGATTCTAGGAAAATACCTGTTGCTTCTGTCTATAGATGATATAGGCAATCTGTACCGTTAGAAATGTTGGCAATATTTTCAGAATTATCCCCTATGAACTAATAGGGCTTGCACTTGAAAAATAATATTTGGGGGCATGTAATCACTGATAGAAAAATCTGAGCTCTTTATGATCAGATTGGCCTTGGCTAATTGTGTTTCTGTTGGTTGGCTTCAGCTGGTCCTGGCACTTCAGAGTCAGAGATAGGTGTTGAAAATGGATTTTTTTGTCCTGGGCACCAGCAGTCTGAATAACTAATATAGAGAAAATGAACTGGTTTTTAGCTAAGTTTCTAGGTCTAGCTAGGCTTTAGCTAAGCTTCTCAGTGCAAATTGACTGACTTAGATATGTTCCTGAAAAACAAGCATCTTTTTAAATGCCTCTTACATATTTATCATAGGAGTATCTTTTAGGAGTTTATGCTTAAAATGCTCCTTGCTATTGTGTGCTTGGGAGAAGCTCTTCTGCTTTCAGAGCTCCTGGTTGCATCAATTGTCATAATTCCCAAGAGCTGATGAGCTGTGACCCGTTTCTTGGTTTACAAAATCAACACATCCTGTACCTGTCAACACTGGTGTTTTAAAATCACATGAAATTTTAGACAGCAAGGGTTGCTGAGTGATGTCATTGGGATGTCCAAGCTCTCCCTTGGAGCTGTCACCCTCTGTTGCTGTGCTCCATGGTGATGTGCACATTAGAGCTTCCTTTTCTCTCTGTCTCAGCATTGTAAACCTGATATCTGGGGATTTTTTGCTGCCTATCACTTCCCATCAGCAAGAAGAAGAAGAAGAAGAAAGAAGACTGCAACTCCCCCACACATCCACCCCCAGAGATTCACAACTGGGCTGGGAGCTGTGTGAAGAAAAAGTGACAGGCTGCAATTCTGGATTTGAAAATCTTGGTAAAGCTCTCCTGTAATTCCTGTGTAGAAAGGGGTCGTGTGCTAAATATAAACCCTTTCAGATAACCTAAGAAGGGAAACAGAGTGCTCATAGTCAGGAAAATTCAAACTATATTAATTGATAATCTGGTGGAAGATTGCCAAATGACTTCTATCTGTTCAACCTAGATTTGAGACTTAATCTGAATTTGAGTTGGAATGGAGTTTAGGTGACTCCAGAGGACATACATCTCACTTTTGGTGGGGTGAGGATGGAGAAGGACTTTAATTTGGCTTGTGTTACAGAAATGGCATCCAAGGGAAGCTTCTTATGATCACTCAGAGCTGCAGTTCTCAAAATGGATCTGTAGGCAGCCACTTTGAAACCCATTATTAGTTGTTTTTCAGCCCCATCAGTGGTGACAACAGACTTGCTGACAGGTAGTGCTATTTATAGACCTTCTTGTAGGTATAAATTGCTTAGCTTTGATTTTGTTCTTAGTAAAGTTGCTAATATTGCTCATTCTTAAATACCTGGCAAAAAATTTCCTTTTGGCTTGTCAGCAATTATTTAATGTATAATATTCTAGTTAGTGGTTGCTGCCAAAGAGAAGCCACCTGACAGAATTTTGGAACTTGCAATAAAATAAAATTGGTTGGGTTGTTATTTTAGTGGCTTTTCATGGAAGCTTTAATATATGCCAAAAAAGAAAACTTTTAAGGCATATACAGAGAAGTTGTGGGTATGTAGATTTATTTGTTTTTTAATCTGACTGGCAAATTAATCTAGATTTCTCTGTCAGCATGCCATCTTCACGATCTCAAATTCTTCTGTCTTTTCAGAAAAAAAATCTTTGTAAATTGCCACTTCCACGGGGTTTCTACTGTAATGTGTTTCCAATCCACACACAATAATTTCCAATTATTCTATGTATATTTATATACATACATATACTATGTATATATTTTTTTACATACATATATATATATATATATTATGTGTGTGTATATATATACATATATACATACATACATATGTATTCTATGTATATTAAGAAGCTGCTGCTAGTTTAAGCTGTACTCTTCAGAAAACAACAGAACTCATGCAAAGTGACAAATTTCCAGCCTGAGGAAACAGAAGATGTTGAAAGGTTGGAGTTTGGAAAAGGAGAATATTCGGAATTCTGAGAGTGAGCCCTTACACAGCTTTGGCTCCCAGAGGGGCAGTGCTCAGTTGGTAACAGAAGGAATGCATGGACAAGTGCAGGTTTTAGCTTTCTGCACAGGTGTCAGGCAGAGGTGACCCCTCTGCCACTCAGCTGAGGAGGGGCACAGACAGCCTGTGGGTGATGGGACATGGGCACCTTTGCCTTGTCACCACTCCACATCACACCAGCACCTCCCCAGCTGCTGAAGGGAGTTGTCTTTGCAGGTGACTGCATGAGCTGTAAGCTGGCACAATTATTCTGGTAAACATATTTTTGTCTTTGTTGATGGAAATTATTTGCTTCTTGCTTTGAGAGCTTTGTCCTGCATCAGATAGGGATGTGTCTGAATGTGATTTACTGTCTAAATTGATCCTTTGCCTGCACAAAGGATATTTAAGGCACAAGCATTATTTTTGATCCAGATTACCTTGTGAAAGAGCAAACTGTTTTATTGAACTACTTGAGGGCAGCCAGGATCATTTCTATACCTAGGATGCAGATGTTAAATCCCTCTTCTCAGATGAACTGCTCCCTGAATTGATGGTGGCCAGATCAATTGCAAGCAGGTTCTTCCAACTCAGGATTGAACCACCTGGCTGTGAAGATGAAACAAGAAATGTCATTATTGTGGCAGCTGCATTAGTAAGAGAGCTCATAGCATGGACTCATTATGTTTTCTGAGTGTAGCAGAGTATAAAGGCAAGGCCATTGTAAAAGTTTCTTTAGACTTTGAGTTTCAGACAAAAATGTGGGGTGCATTAGTCATGTGGCCCCTGTGAGGCTGTGAAGCACAGTCTATATATGAAATCTGCATCCCATATTGTCTCCTCTGGACCTCCTTGTTCCTCCTTATACCCTTATTATTAGGGAATTGTGGCAGTTCATGAGCCAAGGCTGAGGTTGTGGTAAGAGATAACTTTGTCTGAGGTAGACAGTCAGGAGGAGTGCAGCAGTGGGGCTGAGGGACTGAAAATCTCTGGCTTGCCCTGAACCTCTCAGAGGGCTGCAAGAATGACAATTTGAACCCAGTGATTAAAATCATGCTCAGCAAATGCTGGCTGAAGCTGCTGCTCAACATCTCAAGCTGTCCTTCCCCTGTGGAAAGCCTTCACTTTCTGTCTATGTAGTTCTTGCCCTCAGTAGGTGAAATGCTTGAACAATTAAAAGAATGTTGAAATAGTGCAGTAGCAGCAGAAAACAAATTCCCTCCTCCCAGCCTTCCTGCCATATCAGCTGAGCCAACTGAACTGTGCCAGCTTTGAGACTGGTGCTTCCTCCTGCTCATCCCTGGAGACAGGGGTGAACAGGCCAGGAGTTTGTGTGCCCTTTCTGGGGAGCCCAGAAACACAGGTTGGGAAATGATTGGTTTAATGCTGCAGTGAGTGGTTGGTTGGTGACATGTAATGCAGCTCCATGAGAAAATACTCATGGTTTGGAACATACATTTCCATTTCTGTGTCAGCATTAATCTACCTTGGTTTTTTTCATGCTGATGAGACAATTTGCTGGTTTATCCTGAAAGGAAATGGTCTTGCACAACTTTAGCCAGGGACAAAATATTCTTGAATAAGGACCTTTTTGGGGATTGAATCCTTTCTTGTGCATGATGATAGTTTTTCTTATCAATAGATGAGGTTCCCAGACCTGCCTTCTGCAGGTAGTGCAATCAAAAACTTAAATTCTGAAGCCACCACTGACCAAAACCACTTCACTTCCACTTATTTTCATTAATTCTCTCAGCTCCTGTGCTGACAGAGGCTGTAAAGGTTATTGCTATGTTGTTTGTAGTGTCAGAAGCCTGATTTAAAAATCATGGCACCATTGGAGTAGTGCCCAAATAACATCACAACAACCATTGCAGGTCCTGCAGGAGGGGGTTTCTCCACTGCAGCACAATGAAATTTAAATCTGCAGGGAAATATTTTTAAATCAGAGGATGTTTGACATTTTCATGGCAGTTCAGTACATGTTTTTTAAGAATTGTTCCTCATATATGGATTTTCTTTGCTGCCATCATTTTAAGATTAAGTGCAAGTTTAGGAGCAAGTGAATAATGCTGCTACCAGGATGTATTTTTGGCTGGATGGGTTGTTTTCAGAGATCTTAGACACCATCAACTGATCTAAATTTATGTTGTTGTGCTAACTTTTACTGAGGTATCCTACAGCACAGGGGACTAGCCTAGTTTTTGATGTGTTCCTCTGTCTGGATTATAATCTATTTGAAATCTAAGGAATTGTGAAATGAGCAAGGACACAGCAAAGGTCAGTGCAGGCAGAGTTGGACCAGAGGCTTAGGAAAAGTGTACATGAATAGCACCTGTAGAATGTTAAAAAATATTTGATATATTTGTTTTCCTGAAGTCAACCAGGACTAGAAATGTCTGCTTGAAAGGGTTTTAAATTATTATCAAAGGTCTAAGTAATAGCTGCTTGAAAAAACCACGAGTTTCAGTAACATTTCAGTCCATTAAATCTTATGGTCACCTTATCCTCAGAAAGAAAAATGTCTTGCAGAGTTCTACAGAACTTAATATCCAGCAGGAAGAGCCCTTCAGAAAAGATACAAGGAGACAGTAATTTTAAACAACAGGTTTCTTGTGATCTTACTGATACCACAGTACTTTGCAGACCAGGAGCTAAGGCATCTGAGGAGGAGAAAACAACATTCAGTATATATTTATCCCCATATTCTCTGGGAGTCAAGGTGCTTTAATAGGATTTAAACAAGTGGAGAACTGGCTAGTGGAAAGCAATTTAATATGTATTTCATGTAGGAAGTATGTGAAGCTTTAGATCTGATTATCCACCAGAACAAAAGGGTTTTTACAGACCATGGGCTGAAAAGGCTTGGGAGTCTGCCTGATTATCTTCCAAACTGTCCTGAACCTAAACACAGCAATCTCAGCTAGATCTGAGCAGAACAGGTGGCAGCTAAAGTTGCTGAAGCAGATTAATCTTGGAAAAGCAATGGGAAACTGGATATTATCTGTTTTCCAATAAAGATTCTGTCTTTGTTCCTTGTCTTCCCTGAGTGCCTAAATTTAAACTCTGAAATGCATCCTTGAGAACAGAAATAAATATTGATGGTTGTTTTGCACGTGAAGGTCTCATTGATTTTGATGGTATTCAGTGTCACCCTGTGCCATTAAACAGAGGCCATCTTTGAGGTGTGTGACCACAAAGTTTGGGGGTTGCATATAATTGGTGTAAATTTCAGTGGCTAAGGAAAAATGTTATTTGAAATGAACAGTAACTTTAGCAGGAGTGCTTAGAAAATGTTGACTTCCTGGCTACCCAAAAGAAAGTATTCTGCATATTGCTAATATATGGGAAAGGTTTGAAGAATTTGATATAAGCTGATGAAGAAAAGAGGCTTCAGACTGTGCCCTTGTAGGCTCAGTGGAAAGCAACATCCTTTGGGATTAAAGGAACTGCAGAGCCCATTTTCCACTTGCACTGAGATTTCCAAAGAGCTGCTGGAACTGAAAAGGAGCCTGGCTGCCTGGTTTCCCTGAAAAAGGAAGCTCAAGGGGATGCAGGGAGCTGCAAATGGTTGCAACTTTCAGGTACTGGCAGTGTGAAACAATGGATAGCAGAGGAAATAAGGGTCATGTAAAAAGAAGAGAAGCAGATGGAAAACGCATTTTTGGGAGTAGCTGGATAGCTGTGTAGCACAGGTATGGAAAATGGTTTACAGAACAAGTATATAGAAGACTAAATATAGAAAGGAGATGAGATTAATGTTCTGGAAACCAGCTGCAGATGATGTGATGTGCTCTGGACATTCTGTTCTCTGTTCTTGTATCATCCCCCTGGTATCCAGGCACTTAACTGGCAGATGACTCACTGTGTCATTGTGCTGCAGCTTGCTTCTCATTTAGATAAAGGTAATTCTTTCCACTTTTGGAGTGATGCTGAAAAGGATTGATCTCTAAAGTGCTTTGAAGATACACTAACATTCACAGAGCCTCTGAAGCCTAGGTTTTAATTGTGGAGCAGCAGATAATTTTAATACATTATTGCAGCAACACAAAAGCCTAAGTGCAGTGATTCTGGTCCATGGTACATTATATTTGATGCTCCAAATACCTGACATGATATAGAGGCTGGGTAAATTGGTAACATAATACCATTGGCCTCACTTACATTTGTTCCAGAGTGGGGCTCAAAAATTTTTTTCTGGTTGGGAATTAACTTTCTTTGTTTCCAGTGCAGCTTTCTGAATGCTCTGAAGATAACTTATTCTTTTAGCTGATGTGCCACATAAAACTTCAAGGTTAACTTTGCTCTGAGCAACAGTGAGGTAAAATTATTCTGAGTGAGATACAAATTCAAAACTTCACCATTTCATCCAGGTTGGCAGAGCTCACACACCAACTTCAAGTGTCATGTCAGAAAAGGTTTGTCCACAGCTCTTGGCCTGCAGTCATATCAGCTCTCATGGTGATTCATCTCAGCTTTATTCACATTTTGATGTCATTGGTGCAGATGCTGCCAGTGAGCAATCCACTAAATCAGAGAAACTCTGGTAAATAGGGTTTTTATTGACCTCACCCATGCTTGTGTTTAACCTGGACAAGGTGACTTTCCTGACCAGGCAAAAGGTTGTCTTTAACCCAGTTAGAGACAAGTTTAAAAAATTCAATGAATCACTAATATTTTCTGAAAATCTCTTTACCAGCTCTCTGTGTACCTGGTTTCTATCCAAAACCAAAGTAACTGAGTGGGACTGCTTGGAGAAACTCCCCCTTTTGAAAAGAATCATTACATTATGCTTCTCTCTAACTTTCAGTGGTTGTGTGAAAGCAGAAGGTCTGCAAAAAAAAGTGTATGAAGCTTGTGATCTTTCTAACATAAAGTCACTCTTCCTAGTCTTGATTCCCTTCCTGCTTGAAGGTCTCTCATTGCCTGTTTCACCAGTTTCTCCTTTCTCAGATAAAACAATGCACCATTCTTCATCTTTTTCAGTTGATACTGAATTATCTCTCAAATTCTTTCTTGGTGTTTTCCAATACTGTTTTCACTTACATGAAAAATAACAGCCAAGTAGTGGTGCTGCCTTTTTTGGTCTTAAGTGCTGGAATAGAAACCTCAACTGCAAGAATTTGCTGGAGTACCCCTAAAGAGAAGGTTTGTCTCTTCCAATTTTTCTGATTACTTACTAGGTCTAAACATCAAGCACAATCAATCAATCTCCTCACTTGTCTGGCCAAGAAAAAGAAAAAAAAAATTATAGATGCAACTTAGCTGCTAGAATGTGACACTTAAAGCAAGTTCAGATAACCAAACACTAGAGTGGATTATTAGGACAGTTGCTCCTAAACGTGATTTTATTGTTAATGTAGAAATACTTTATTCATAAAGAACTGTCCATCTCTCTAGACTAGTGCTAAGTCTTCTACAATTCCTTAAAATGTTACTGGTTATTTAAAATTTTTTCCCCTATCTTACAGATTTTTTTAAAGATAATCTGAAATATAATTCTAAAGGGATTTGTATTTCAAATGGCTTTTTCTCATTTTAGTATAGTGTTGTTAGCTTAGAGCATGTCTGATATTCTCTCCTCCTAGATTTCTTGTTAATCAGGTTAAATAATATATCCACCATAATTCCAGCATGCAGATTCCTCTTAGAGGGCTTGTCTACTCAAGCATTCAGACTTTGAGGCAGATAAAATTCCTAAAAACTGCTGAGAGCCTTGATCTCATCTTTAGTGTATGCTGCTCTCATCTGTGACCTTTTTCACATACTCAGACCCTTTCCTTTGCTCTCTGTATGTGCATGCCCTGAATAGAAAACAATAAATCAGATCTCAAATGCCACATTATCAATTTAAGGCAGCATCTCATCCATTAATATAGAGAGTGAATCCTTTTCTGTTGCATAACAGGTAAGTCAAAATGAGCAGGCTGCGCCTGAAGATCTGTGGCACAAACATGGCACTCAGCTTTTTGCTGTTTATCTTTCAGCTCTGTCTATTAGAATTAGTCTCTCATCAAACAAATGAGGCTTTTATGGATATTAGCAGGAGATGTGCATCTGCTATAAGCCATGGAGAGTCACCTGATTCGATTAGTGTGTTGAATAATGCTTACATGATCTTGTTACCCAAATATGCTGTGTCCTTTTTCCTCTACACATATGCTAGCAGCCCCTTTTGGTCCTGGCATTTATGTACAGCACGCTGCAGATAAATAATTTAAATAGTATAGAGTGGCTCATTTCAGCAGGACCATTCTTCAGACATTTAAATAAGTGTTAAATACAATGCTTATGGGTGTGTCTCTGAATTGTATTTTCCCATGTTACAGAACATGGATCAAAGCTGTTCAAATACTGACAAATTCCAGAATTATGGTCTTAGTTTGCTAAAAACTGACTGTTTCATTTAATTTTGTTTAAATTAATCATCTTTCACCCCTTTCTGTGCTTTCTTGACTATTATACAGCAATCACCCTTGTAATGAGAGTCATTTTAGTTCACTAGAAACAGTTGGATTATTTAATTTCTAAAGCCATTCCATTCCAGAGTTTAGGTAAATTGATGTAATTTTAAAAATCTCATCTCCTTGCCCATCAAGGCAAAGTTTTCCACCAGTTTTCTAAATATTGTATACAGTCTACCTGATCTTGTACAGACTCTGAGTGAGATAGCTCCAACGAAATTTGGCAAACTCAATTTTTAACGAAACACATATTTTTCCAAATAGTAAAATCCTAAGCACTAGAGCACCTTCCTTTTGGCATGCAGTCTGAAGGCTGCATTGCAGTGTCAGTGGCACAGTGCCTCACCCCAAGAAGTTTTCTAGTGGTGTTGGACACACTGATAACAAGTGTTTCTTAACATTTAGCACAAACTTCATCTTGCACCATCTCTTTGAAGCAGCCAATTCATTCCCTTATGAAATACCTGGCTGTGAACGATTTTGGACACAATATATGACTGATTTTTCTCCACCTAAAACACTTCCTTCCTGTCTATGACAATTTCTCTTGACAAAGCCACTGTATTACTTGCCTTGCTAGTAACTGAGGTTTAAGGCATGGGGTGTGTGGCATTTAAAAGGGGAGAAGATTTAGGATTGTAAATCACTGCCAGCAAAATGCTTTGGTGGTAAACAGGACTTAAATGTCTGCTGCAGTTTGTCCAACAGCTGCACTGTATGAGAGGCTTACACTGTAAACAGCAATATTTGTGTCCACATATATTATATAATATTCTGTGCTATCAATGGCCTGCCTGAAAGGGGATTTAAAGGTTTCGTAACCTACAAATTTGCCAGTTTGCTATACTAAAGGAAATGTCTCATTCCCTGTTACCAGGTCATTAATTCAATGTGTAATTGCTATATATATGAGTATTCTAAATTCTTCCTCTATTAACTGGGAGAAAGAAATTAAATTAAAACCTTTAAATGATGTGCAGCATCCTGATGAGAGTGGTGAAGCCAGGCTTCTCCAGTAAATTAGGAAAATCCATATTTTCCAACTTTCCTTTTTCACTTTTTGGACAGTGAAGCATGTCTTGGAGTCCATAGAAAAGGAAAACAGTCCTGTGCATAGGGAAGATGCCTGCTGGTGTTTCACTGTCCAGGTGAGCTTGGGTTTTCTCTCCACACTTGCAGAGGTCTAGAAGTACATGAGGATTGTAGTATTTGCTCAAAGTCAGTATCTACATGCTCAAAGTCAGTATCTACATGAAAAAAAGGACTCCCTAGCCTCAAGACAAACACTGAGGGGGCCAAGAAGAATGAAAAACAATTTGTTTCTTCTGGGGGTAGTGAATAAGTGTTCATGGAGGAACATATTACGTAGGGAAGTCCACTACCAGCAAGGCAAAGGAATGCAAGCACCTTCAAACCTCTGCTTTTACCATGTGCAGTGATGCTAGAAATACCTATCCCCAAGTGGAATACAGCCTGTAAAAATTCCAGTAGCTGTCACCTAACTGATACTTGCCAGTAATGAACTTGGACAGAAAAAAGAAGGTAGGAAAACACCAGTGAAAACCCAGGTCTAATATTGCCTTCACTAGAGGGAACTGGAGGAAATAGAAAAGGTATCAAACTCAGAAAACTGTGTGAAAGCAAATCTCAGGATGGGGAAATGCAAGAATGCTGAAGATGCAAGAACAAGAAACAATATAGCTGTGAGCTGTGTAGAGAAGGACCTCAGGAAAATATGTTAAGCAAGACAGTAGAAATATGTAAGCTTAATAATGAACCTTTATCCATTGTTTTAAGCTACTGCAAGCAAGCATTGTTCAAAGCAAGATGTATGTGCAGCTTTATTAATTGGCTTAGGCAAATGCTTGTCAGCTTTTAACATTATACAATTGGCTGAAAAGCTTTAAAAAGACTTTGTGACTGAGAGAACTTTGCTGCTGTAGCAGCTGAAGCTGTTTCCATCTCTCATGCTTGGCTCTGTAAAATAAGATTGATGATTATGATGGAATAAAAGCTTCAAGACTGCTGCTCCAGCAGTCCTGTTGTTTCTGTACACATGTGCATGTGTATGTGTATATATGTGTACTTGGACAGAAAAAGAAGGTAGGAAAACACCAGTGAAAACCCAGGTCTGAAATAGCCTTCACAAGAGTGAACTGCTGCTGCTGTTTTTTAATTTCTGACTCACAAAATTAACTTTATTAAGTTTATTCCAATATCTCTATAATTATTTGAAGCCTGATTGTTTCCTGGGAAAAAGGAATCACAAGTTTCTTCCCCTTTGTTTGTGTCTGATGGCTGCTTCATACACACTTTTGAGAACATGTTGTGAGGGGCTTTGAGATAGAAAGAAACTTCTCAGGATTATGCATTTAAGATTTTTTCTCTTTTTTTTCAATTCCAATGCAACAACAGCTCTTTTCCCCTGTTGCTTTTAGTGTATTTGTGTAGAGTTACACAACTCAAATTTAAATTTTGGTGAGTTTTACTTCTCTGTCCCTTATTTATCTGGCAGAACATCATGCTTTTACAAAGCTGATCTTTCATGATTTCACCAAAAAAAACCTGGGTTCTAATAGCTAACTCTTTGCTAGGAATATTCTTTTACCTGACTGGGAGGTGCAATATTGTGGTGAGCAAGCATGGAAAATTCAGCAGTTAATCCATGAAACTCTTGAATAATTCATTAAAGATAAGCCCTTTAAACCCTGATTTAAGTTGTTAACAATGATGAGTAGTTCATTCTGAAGACTTCAGTTTCTTGTGCCTAATATAAAGTAGAAGTAGGATAAACTCACTACAGTCATGTTTCATCTGCAAAATTATTTAACTTACAGAAAAATGATTTTTTCTTATCTTCCAGTCTCTTTTCATCCGTTTCAGGAAGTACTAGATGTCTAAGAGTCTCTACTGCTTTTACCATCCTACATGGGTGTTTTAGTGAAAAAAGACATTTGACTGAAGGATATTCACAATATTTAATTGGGAGAGGCATTATTATATGAAAAGCCTTCCTTGTGATAGTGCTCTTTCCCTCAAATAAGCTCCTCTAAAATATTATGAACATAAACATCCTGGTCTGTGAAATTAAGGATTCGTTTCCTGCAGAGATCAGAAATAAGTGCCAAGTAAATTTCTTGAAATTCTTGTTCAAGTAGAGACTTCCCATACTAAAGGAATGAGCAATGGACCTCAAAGATAGAGAGCTCCAGGGTTCAAGGAAATCAGTAACCCCTCCTCCCTGGTAGAGTTTGCAATTTTGTGTGGGGCATAAAGGGAAAATTGTATGTTTTATTAATCACCAATAGAGGGAAGTGGTCCTTCAGCATCCTTAGCAGAGGGACATGGGAGAGACGAAATTTTAATGAAATATAAGTGGGTTTTTGCAAATTGCTGATTTTTTTTTTTTAATTCATCCTGGCATGTGTTAAACCTTTAACTGTACTTTCCAAAATATCAGAGTGAGGTGTCCAGGGTGATAGCCACAGAATGATGGAACAATACAAGTGTTTATCCACAGCTCTGCTTCTTAGCCTAGGGCTTGTTCTTTGCTCAGCTGCCTTGCACTCAATCTTGGAGAATCTGTGCTATCCCAGCATGGAATGCCCCAATTAACTATAAATCCTATCTTGAAAGTTAAATCTTTTGCTGATTTGTAACCTAGAATGATTCAGAGTGAAAGAGAACTCACGAGAACTCCAGTTCAAACTCCTGCTCAAAACACTGTCAGAACCCTTTGGAGCTTAATCCAGTCAGATCTTGAAAGTCTACAAAGACTACACAAGTCTGAAGTTTATATCAATAATTCTATTTAGTTGGAAAGGGACCAAAATTTAGGTGACTCAACCATAGGCAAGTGTCTTAACTTTCTGCTCAGGAAGTTATCCTAATGCTTTAAGGACATTTGTAGACATTTGCCATAGAAAGGGAAGAAGTTGTGAGAAGAGGGCACAAATTAGAGCTCACCTCTGCAGAGATGGAAATACAGATGCTGGTCCTGAGGAGAGTGGGAGGCCATGAATAACAAGGGAGTTCCTGCTGGCCAGGTGCATACTCCAGCATTTTTAGGAGTTTTTATTTTCCACCTTTCTTTCCTCTGCTCTTAAAAGTGCTCACAGGAATCTGTCTGAAAGGAACACTACACTGTGTGAAAATGCTTCTCCAGCACAGCCCAGGAAGAAATAAAATAAATATTTCAGCAGTGCTGCCAAGTGAATTTCAGATAACTGTGGGCTGTGTTTGAGAGGCTGAACATAAGCAGCAGCAGGCAGGGGAAGTGGAGCCTGGGCTCTGGGTTTATCAGAGGTGAGCTGCCTCAGGAACTCGCTGGCTCACTGCCTGCAGAGGTCATGGCTCTTCCCTGGAATGTGCTGTGGGATTAACTGGGGGGTTGCAGTGAAATGCAGTGTGCATACTAAACAAACGTGGCTATGTGTATTAATTCACAGTCCCCCATCTTTGTGTCATCACAGGTTGTTTTTGTTGTTTTGATTTCTGCTTTAAGTGGGTTTCTGTGAAGAGCAAACTTTGTTTCATTTAAAGAAATTATTTAAACTACTGCAGGGCTTTATTTCATAGTGTCTTAATCCCTCAAACACCCCTGTGAAATTTTAAAGACCTAAAGATTTCTCTTTAATAGTTAAGGCTATTGCAGTCTGAATTTTCAAATGATAAAATCAAATTTCTTTCTGATGGACACCCCCTGTGACAAACCATTCTAGGCATGATGATGTGAAGGAAGACAAACAGAAGGAAGGAAAGGATGTCATGAGGGAAGAACTGACCAGGCTCTACCAGGCTACTTGGCTTTATTAAATTTTTAGTGACATTAAGTGTCACTTAGGGTGTCATCTTGCTTCTATATTGTACACTTGTATGGCAGCCATTGCAAATAATCACGAGGCAATTTATTGGCACCCAGCAGAAAACTGAAGTTTTATAAACCATAAAACAGTTATTATGGCAGGGGCAGATGACAAATGAAGCAGAAGGAAATATTTGATTATTCATGTTAAATGACCCCTGAAAGACAGAAGTAAAACTGTGGATGTTCTGAGATGATGTGAGGCTTCAGGCAATGTGACTTAGCACATTTTGCAGGGAAAGCATGCTGGTTTATGAGCCCTTGGCTGTGTTTTGGCAGGGGGCTGGGAGGCATTACCCAGCACAGACCTGCTCTGCTGAAGAACAGAGAATTTTGGTGTCTCATCTCAGAGGAGAGAATAAGAGAAGGATTTTTCCTCTCTCATCAACATCTCATCTGTGTCACAAGTTAACTGTGAGAGAGGGAGGACTGGCAACATTTACATTTTATTTTGTATGTTTTAATTTTTATTTATTCTGTTTTATTTTTTTTGGCTGGTTTTTTTTTTTTTCCTTATGTGAGTCCTTTGGCCCAGCCACACCCAACCTTTATTTCATCCCAAGCAACTCTCAGGTGGATGAGCTGATCTAGAATGTGGCTTCATACAGGTCTGTGCAGCCAAGCTGAGGTCAGTCCTTGTCTGCCTTTTAACCCCTGACCTGTAGGCTTCATTGTCTTCAGAGCAGCACTAAGCACAGAAAAGAACCACTCCTGCAGCATTTCCTCAGAAATAATATGCTAATTATTAGAAATAGGTTCACTTGGAAGACTGGAAATATATAGATATAGATATAGATATAGATATAGATATAGATATAGATATAGATATAGATATAGATATAGATATAGATATAGATATAGATATAGATATAGATATAGATATAGATATATAGATATTGATATCGATATTGATATTGATATATTGATGTAACTTGAATGAAATGAGTGTTCAGCCTGTAATGTGAGTTTTAAGCCATGAACCATGTTGCTTTCATGGGTTTTTTTTTGTTTACTGTTTGGAATATCAGTCTGTTTCCCTTGCTCAGTTTAAAGCAGTGTTATTTTTGGACAGTGTTTTGTCAAGTGCTGTACAAATGCCATGGAGAAGTCCCAGTCTTAAGGAGCCTTTGTAAAATTTTGGAGAACAACCCCATAATTGTTCTGCCCAGTCACTTTTGTAATAACCTTCAATCAGAAAGTCTCAAAGAGATGCCAGGTGTTTATTACAAAATTGAAGCTACCTTGTTTCCTATAATCTCTAATGTTTAGGTTTATTTAGGTCTCTGGCTCTTAAGGTTTTGCAGAAAGGCTGAAAAATGAGAATTAAATGTAACCAGTTCAGATGGTCAGTAGTGGATCCTAAGAGAATATAACTCAGGGAATATGAACTCCTTATGCACCTGCAAAAACTACAACTAAAACTGGCAAAAATCCCAAATATAACCATTTATGTTGTTCTAGGGTTCAACTACACAGAAAGTATTTTAGCTTTAGGTTCACAAGCCAATTCCAAAAGAAATAATTACATGGCTACAGTGCAAACATTCTCTTTCCAATAAAAAGCTGTTATCATGCAGGGGAGGGGGCAAAATGGGCTCCCTTTATTTTTCATTTAAGGCTAGTACAGACATCCATATTCAAACACATATTCAATCTGCTGTGAAGGGAAAGTGGTTTGTAGGTCTCTAACTATACCTGTATCATTATCCAAAATTGTAGGCAAAAAAAGACCAAAAAAAAACTAGGAAAGATGACAGTTTGGTGTCTCACCTT
This sequence comes from Luscinia megarhynchos, assembly GCA_034336665.1. Lineage (NCBI taxonomy): Eukaryota > Metazoa > Chordata > Aves > Passeriformes > Muscicapidae > Luscinia > Luscinia megarhynchos. The sequence continues at coordinate 8,412,793 of CM067564.1, read as the reverse complement.
GCTGGCATCAGTAAGAATTCTTTCTTTTTGTTCTTCAGGAAGGAAGACAAGGAAAAAAAATTATAGGTACATCTAGGAGTCTTTCTTCTATAAAAAGGCTTTAGTATTCATAGTGAAAAATCACTGAATTATAATCAGTCTTTACTACTTGTCTCTATTTTAGACACTTTAACTGTAATAACACATCCCATAAAATGCAATATTTATTTAATTCAACACAATTATGTGTGGATGAAATTTAAATAGAACTGTTGTCATTTTAATTTAAATTCTTTGGCAGGCAATTCAGTTTAATGGTAGTTGATTAAAAAAAGAAAAATGTTCTCTAGATTCATAAATCAACCCAATGTTCAATTTATTCAAAACACTGAATTAGGCACTGGAGAAGAAAAAAATTACATTGCTTTCACTAATAGCTTTTCTGAGTATGCAAATTTTTAGTCAATTGTAAGTGGCTTTGCAGAAAGGAGACTGGTGTAGAAATTTAAAAAATAAAAACCCAACATTGTTCAGTTAGTGAATGAGTCTATCTCTGCTCCTACCTCTTTAGATTTTATGTAAAACAAATTATTCTGACACCTAGTGAGGAAAATTTCAAATTGCCCAATTTAAAACCAGAAGAATAACTACTGTTTGGTCTGAAATGATTACTTGTTGAAATTAATGGGTGTTACTGGTGCATATTGCCATGGGAAGGGATTCCCTGGCATTTGTTACTGACTTTACCATGGTGCCTATTTTGCAGAATGAGCAAAAATAGTCTTCAGATTGAAAGCTGTTCGAACTATTTAATGCTCAGCTCCAATCCCACAGGACTGGTTAGTCTGTAAACCAGTGGGAAAACTCTTGTAAGTCTGTCAGAATTTTGATGTCAGTCCTATTTCTCGAGGTTCTGCCTCAGTCCTCAGTTTCTGCACCCTGTGCACCATGTCTGGAGCGTCTTGGCTCAGAAATGCTCCTCACCTCGTGCCCAAATTCAGCTGTGCCTTGGGGCCTTTGCAGTCCAATCCATGGAGTTTCCACAGGGATCACATCCCTGTTTCCCTGGTGTTCCAGCAGCTCACAGCACTGTGTGCTCCCCTGGTTGTTCCATGCAAACCTCTCGAGGATGAGGCACTGGTGCTGGAGTCAGCCCAGTTTCACCTGGAAGATGCCTCACTGACTTTTCTGCTGTCATCTCTTACTCCCCCAGCCCCAGGTCTGAGGGGAGGGTGAGAGGAACCTGGCTCCTCAGCCCCAGCAGGATGCCTGGTGATGGGCTCTGAGCAGATCCTGACAGGTCTAAGCAGTGCAGAAAAACTGGCACAGCTCACTTCTCTATCCTGCAAAGATGAACTGTTGCAAAAATGGAGCCAAACTCCCTTTTCCCCCTCTAAATAGGCTTTCCTTGGAAGCTGCTATTAGCAGTAAAACTTTGGATTCCCTCTAATTTGGCAATCTTTTCTCCTTGTCTTCTGGGGCAAGGACAAGACCTCCACTGTGGTTTGTCTGGTATTTGGGACAGCCTCTTCTGGTAGACAGGGTGTGGAAACCAAAGAGATCCTTTAGGTCCCCTGAAGTTTTGTTCCAGCCTCTGAAAGCCTGCAGAATTTTTCTGTGTGTGAAACAAGCATTGAGTCTATTCTGAGCACCCAGGGACCAGATGAGCACAGCAGCATCTCCTGCCATGGAGCCAAGCTAAGCTTTCACCCTGCAGCACTCTGGAAATGCTGGAGGAAGAGGTAAATCTGTGCCATGGAACTCTGAGGTGTGTCTGACCCTGCCATGTGTGTCCTGGCTCTCTTGGCCATCCCCTCCTTACCCCTCCAAAACAAGTTCAGAGTGACCAAAAGTCAGGGTTTCTTGCCTCTCAGATGCTGAAACCTGTAAAAATTTTAAAAAACCCCATACTTAGGTAAATGTATTTCAGTCCTGCACTAATGCCAAGGTGATGGAGCAATGAATGTAATAGATGTGAATAGATGTTAATACATGCAAGTCTTTCATACCAACTTGATATTCTGCTTTGTGGAACTGTTGCAGTCAGGTAGATAAATTATAAAAGAAAGGCCTTATAAAATCAGGTCTTGCTCTCTGCTAAATTAATAGCTAACTTGTCACTTCTTCTGTGGCTTGCAGCTGTGGCTTGCAAGTTCCCATGTGAAAACAATCTTAAGCATGAAAAAAATTAACACAACAAACTGTTCTGGTAAGAGGATGCAATAAACAAGAAATGTATCCTATGGGAATCAGTGAACAAAATATGTAAACTAACCAAGAATAAAGAAATTAGATAGACAAGTAAAATATCCTGCTAACCAATGGAGTAATTGGCAAGAAAACTATTAACCAATTAATTAGAGTTGCACATGAGGTCTGTAAAAACTGTACAAAATAAGTTGTGTGAATAAAGAATGCATGAAGTAAATGGAGTCATGGCTGATTTATTCCAACATGGAACAATAACACTGGAAGTGGTTTGTCAGTTTGATTAATGTACCTGTTCCTTATACAGCAAACTCTGCAGGAGCTTGTATTCCTTTAAAGCAAGGTTATGGATGAGAGGGAGCTTAGGAAAATCTGTTTTGCTGCTCAAACAAAGTAATATATTTAATAAATATTATCAGAGGGTTGACAAGAAGAGCAATTCCTTGATTAAATATTCACCTTTTGGGACTTTATCTCTGTTGTAGAAAGTGTCTTAAAGCAATATGTTATGAAAGGGTTCTGAAAGAACTCTCAAAACCCAGATAAGAGTAACAATTCTCTTGGATTAATCAAGAGATTTTAAAAACTACAGGTCAGAAGATTTTTATAATGGAGTGTATTTTATACAATTATCTAAATGATATTTTAAATATAGATTTGAACTATTTTTTATCTTATATTTTTAAATAAATACTCTGCAGCATTTTGAAGAGTGCACTGCATCTCAATTCTTCAGGGCCAGGGTTTTTTTTCAGAATTTAACATTATCTTTACCTTCTCCACTTGCCTCATTGAGTCCAAGTGACACTTCATGGCCTTAAATGAAACTGTATGCCAGTAAACAAAATTTTCACCCAGGATGTCTCTATAACAAACAATTCTGTCATTTTAAACCCTTGGATTTTACCCTTTTTATAAAGTTTTTGACAATTAATACAAAATACTTCCATGGGTTTGTTACGATGCAAAATCCTGCCCACAATCATGATTTTAACTGAGCTGTTATACTGAATGTGGCACAGAGTTCAGGATGCTCCCTTTTGTGAGTTTTGTGGGAGAACTATCCACACAGCAGCTGCCTCTGACACACATCCCTTCCAGGGTAAGGACTCTGGATCTAAAGGAAAAGCCTGAAGCCAATTTAAATAAGGACCAGTTAAAACAGATGACCTCTAGATCCTAATCCTTGTGCTCAATGCCACTTGAAATTTGGCCTGACTTTTGAGAAGTTTGTGAAACTGGGAGCAGATGGTTCTGCTGAACAGTCTTTTGAGATGTGTCACTTTTCTTCCTCTATGTCTCGGAATCAGAACGTTTAAAACTAATACATGTTATGCTTGTGTTAATTTCCTAAAACAAAAGGATGTTAGTTGCCATTTCAGTGAAAACAGACTAGGTCAACATCAAATAAAAGTACAAAATCCAAATCCAGCCTGTTACAGGCTGAATGATCTATCCAGAACAACTTACACAAACATAAATGCAACTTAGCTGTGTTTTCCTTCAGGATTTGTTTGTGGTCCAAATCGTGTTGTAAAGCACAGCTGAAAGCTGAAACGAATTTGGGACCCATGAGTTTACAGTGTGATTCCAGTTTGATGTCTCATATAAAATCCCTGCAGGTCTCTTCTTCCTAAGTGTTGTTTTCTGAATGAAATTGTATTCAGCCACAATTACATGTGTTGAGAACACTGTGAAATGACATCTAGAAAGCGATGCACTCCTTGTTGTCAATATTTGTTGCATGCCAGGTTGACCTTTTGGATGACAATCTTTGTATTTGTGGAGTGAAGAGAGACTGATTTTGTTGCTTTATTCTAATTAGACTGCAGTGTAGCAGTACCACACGTTTTTGAAAGGTATTCAGGAACCAAAATGTCAGTAACACAAACAACTTTCCATCTGCTCCCAATTTAATCTGAATGCACTTCTGATTTTATAGAAGGTCACTTCTACAACTGGTGAAAGCTGGTAATAAGTTAATCAAAATGCATTGATTGCTCTAATTGTTGCATCTTGAATAGGGTTTTTTTGTGCACCTTACCCACAATTTAGTTTTGACATGTTTTGCTTTCTATCCCGTGCAAATCGATGGTTTTCAAACAATTTTGACTTCATCAAGTGTAACTTCTTTATTGAGAGTTAGAGCCAGACCCACCAGTGGGTGCTGACAATGTTAGACCATCCCATTTATATTAATTGGCTGGAAACAAACCAGTAAAATCAGTTTGAGAACTTTGTGCAGAGTCAAAGCTGCAGCATGTTACCAGAGAGCCTGTCTTGAGTTGGATTGCTTATTGCACAGAATGAATATTTCATATAAACTAGAAACTTCTGTGGCACTTGGACTCCAAGTTTGACCCTCAGTCCTTGATTTTTGCACATGAGAAATCACAGTTTTGTTATGGTTTTGGTTGTTGCAGCAATTTTTCATTGAGGGGAGGGTGAACAGGAATATATTTGTATTAGTTTCTGGGCCATGAAATCTGAAATCTGTATTTCTTCTTATATTTTTATGTAAATGACATTGCTCCATTTCAACATGTCCAAGTTAAATACAAACTTAGGGTACTCTAGTTTAAAAAAAAACCTTTCAACAAAGAAAACCCACACAAAACGACAACAGAAAAAAAGAAAAAAAAAACCCAACAAACCACAAACAAGGAAGAAAAACAAACCAAAACTGACAACAACAAGAAACCCAAACAAAACTACCTCTCACTGTGCTAAGGAAACACAATGCCTACAATTCCAAGAGAAACAAGTAAAAAGTCAATCAGGTTTTGCCTTAGTGCAACTATAAGCCCAAAGAAAACTAATTCCAGGTTAAAGTCTTAAAAATATTGACTGTACTGGATAAGCAAGTACCTGAAAACAAAATAGCAAATGGTCATGTATTCCTTCTGTGGATTGAAATCTAATATTAAGGATTCAAGGTTTAAGGATTAAATATCTAAATAGCAGCCACTTTCCAGGTATTGATATTAAGGAAGCACCATTTTCTAGGAAAAGAGCACATTTGCATGTTAGTTTAATTATGGATGTGAGCATTTTTGCCTAGATGTGTTCAAAAGAAAAGAGCTGTGGCCTTTGGATAAAACCTTTAATGATGAAACATTTAGTACTGAAACATGAATCTATCACTGTCTAACAAACACAAACCAGATAAAGTGTGCCCCATCTGAAATAATTATTGAGTCCTAAAAGCAGATCAAAATGAGTACTGAAACAACTAGCAGGAACAGAGATTAAACTGCTTTTCATGACAAAAGTACCTCTATAATTCCATCATCTATCCATGAAGCACCAACCCTGCTGTCAGAAATTGGCTCAGCCATGGGCTGTGGGGAGGTCACAGTCAAACTCCACCTTGGGGAATGCTCCACAGTTACTCAATTGCTCCTTGAGCATTTTGCCCTGGAAAGCATCAGCAAATGTCCCTGCTGTGATGAGAAGGGACCTCTGATCTGGCTGGACAGTTGGTGAGAACAAGGAACCAGAGCTGATTTTCTGATTTTAGTACAGCAATGTGCTCGTTTTTGTGATGTCTAGAAGCTGAAGCAGGCTTGGGGCTGACAAATTTGCAAAGCTTAATTTGCCTGTAGATTATTAATGAGAGAATACTGAAGCTGCTGTTGCCACAGGATTTACTGCTACTGGAGATAAACCTGTTGGAATTTTGCCCAGAGAGAGCTCAAGGAAGGAACTGGGGAGCTGAGAACTCCTTGGCAATCTGAGGAATTGCTGTTCCACTGCTCTTCTGTGGTGAGTGTGCCCATCCTGGGAAAAGGAGGAAAATCTCTGCTTTGAAGAAGTGTATCCTGAGCTTGAGACAGACTTGTGATTATTAAGCCTTCTCCAAAGGTCCAATGACTTCCAATTAGCACTTGACAATTGGCTCCAGTTTTGCTGCTGGTAGATCCTGCTGTGCCTGGACTCAAGCTGCCTGCAAACACAGAGCAGAGGACTATGTAATAACTATAACTAATACTATATAATAACTATCCTAACAAGTAAAGTGTTAATTCTGCCCTGCCCTGTCGAGTCATCCTGGAAGGGAACAGGACCACAGTACATATGGTCTGTCTCAAGCACTGGGGACACCAAATACAAGTTTATTCTGGCTTCATTAGCAGGCCCTGGATAAAATCTGGAAGCATTTCATAAATTTTGAAAGCTTCAGAGCTTAAATTTCATGTGCATTCCAAGTCTGGACCATGTGTCCTTTGAGCTACAACGTTTCTGTAAGATTGGCCAGACAGATAAAGGCTTGAACCTGTGAGAAAGTGTAGAAGAGCAGTGAAACATGAATTAGGTATTGAGTAACAGTTAAAAAATAAATACTTGATAGGATTTGGAATTTCAAAGAAGCTTTTAAACAAGAAGTAGAATTACCTTTTAAACATTTGGAGTCCTGCATGAAAACATACAGGAAAACATTCTGGAGTGACAAAGTGACCCTTTCAGACATGCTCTTGAAATAACATCAGCAATTCAAGGAACTACAATTTCAAAATCAATCTGAGAGCAGAGCTCTCAGAAGCTGAAGATTTCAAAATTAATTTTATGAACACCCTTTAAAATGTCCAGTGATCGAGGCAGTTGTTGAAAATAATTTGGAAATTACAGTGGACTCTGACAACTCTGATTTGATGTTGTTCCTGAGGCTGGGATTTTGATCTCAGTAGGAGTGCATCATCTTGATTTTTCCAGTTTAGGAAGTATGATTTCATGTGTGGCCAGACAGTCAAAGACTGCAGAAGTCTCCCACATTGAGCCCACGTGGATGGATGGTACCAAAATTTCCAGAGTCAAAAAAAAGGTACCTTAATGCTTCCTTTCTACAAGTAATGAAAGTACATATATATATATATATATATATATATATATATATATGTATTTACCTATAATATTTATTGGGTGAGCTGGCTTAAACCCCCCCTCCTCACCCCACAAAAAGACCAAAACCAAACAACAAAATGATGGAAACACAACTGCCTTCAGACATTATATTCTTGAGCTAGCCCTCTCCTACCCAAAGTTCAAGCACAGGTTCTACCTTGGACCACAGAAAATCCTCAGTGAAAGGCTTTTGAAATTTAGATATAAATTAGTTTCTCAGAAACACTTTTTCTTTTGTGCATCTTGTGAAAGACAAGCAGGTAGGGGGTTTTTGAGAATGGTAAGGCAGTTCTTGATAGGACAAAAGGCTGACAGCCTCATGCATTAAAGCCCATCTCAGTCCTTTTCCATATAAAAACAGTGTTGTCAAAAGATTTACTGTTCCCAAAGCCATGTTACTATTTTATTGCACATTTTGCCAATTAAAAGGAACAAGCTTTATTCCTTGTTGCCTGGAAAGGTAAATCTTTTCATCTGCCTGATACTAACAGCCTGTGCTAGCTCAAATATTGTCTGACATAAAACACATGTTTGTAAAATACTCACCTGCTCTCCAAACCTGCAGGAGGCCAGGATTTTTTAGGGTAAGTGACAGAATCAGTAAAGGCTCTTTGTTAGGTTTTTTCTGAAGCTGAGGCACTGGGGGGAGCTAAGTATTTTTCAACACAAAATCTCAAGGTGAGAACCCTCGCCTTCAGTGCTGACTGCCCTATTTTTCATTCCTTCTTCTATTAAATAGTGGGGTTTGAGTGAGGAATCAAACACATTTCAATCCCCATGCCTAAAACAAATGGCAGAGAAGTTTTTTGAAGAGCTGCAGTCCATCAGTACTTACTGCTAACAGTTAATACAGTCCTACCTAATTCAGCCAGAATGAATTAGCAGAGGTAAAATGCATGAACCAGTTGTTTACTGGTTGGCAACATCTGGACATGAGCCCAGCTGTGCCCAGGGGGACAGGAGGCCAATGGCACCTGGGCTGTGCAGCCATGGGGTGGCAGCAGGGCCAGGCAGGGACTGTCCCCTGTGCTGGCACTGCTGGGGCCACTGCTCAGAGCCTGGGGCACTGCTGGAACCTCAGCACAGGAAAGACACTGAGGGGCTGCAGCGTGTCCAGGGAAGGGAACGGAGCTGGGGAAGGGCTGGAGCAGCAGGAGGGCTGAGGGAGCTGGGAAAGGGGCTCAGCCTGGAGAAAAGGAGGCTCAGGGGAACCTTCTGGCTCTGCACAGCTCCTGACAGGAGGGGACAGCTGGGGGGTCAGGCTCTGCTCCAGGGAACAGGGACAGGATGGGAGCAAACAGCCTCAAGCTGTGCCAGGGGAAGGCTCAGGCTGGATATTACAAAAAATTTCTTCACTGAAAGGGCAGCCAGGGACTGGAAAAGAGAAGTGGTTGAGGCACCATTACTAAAGTATTCAAAAAACATGAGTATGTAGCTCTTGAGGACAAATTTAATGGTGAACATGGTGGTGGTGTTGGGTTAACCATTGGCTTTGGTGTCCTTTGAGGTCTTTTTTAATCATTCACCAGCCTCCTTTCTGCCTGCATCAGTTTTGTCAGGAACATGCTGCTGCTCATGGGTCATTTGCTGGCAGGAAAGTATCACAGCAATCAGATTTTCTTCTCCCATATGTCTGGATCATAATATTGACTGCCATTAAACACTTACAAAATTAATAGGATTGTGTTACAGCAAGAAAAGTTCAACTTAATAGTAAAGACCTTCCCTTTAAAAAGTGCAGCTCAGCCTAAATTCTTCTCTTTTTTTATATGTGGTCTGTGGTAATAATACAGGGGAGGGTTTTCCTCAATAATTTTGTATTAGAAAGATACCAATGTTTTCTGTAGCTTCAGATTTGTTTTGAAGGTTTTTTTTTGCTGTTGCTTTTTAGAGTGTTTTCAAGCATCTGCTTTCCTACCTTTGAAATTTCTTAGCAAGCTGTAAAAATAAAGGAGGGGGAGAATTAATCTGTGATACCCTTGGTATGAGCTTAGAGCATGGGTTTTGAAATGAAGGTTTAATGAGTTCTGGCCCTGATTAAGAGAAGACTCAGAGATAAGCACCTATTTACCAGTAACCCATTACACAGATACTGAATGCAATGTTGCTAAAAGAATTCTTGAAGAGTGGACACAGACTTGTGAATTTGTTCTGTTTGTGTGATTCTGAAATAAGTGCCAGGAAGGTACAAGGCCAGCTGGTCCTCAGACTGGTATTTCTGACAAAATGGGACAAAGTAGGAGGACAAAACATCTCATCCACATTGCTGTGGATGAGCAATTTGCAAAATTGCAGGATTTAGTTCCTATACATCCCCAGTGCTTTTAAACTACTGGCATGGTAGAGGGAATAAAACTCCCCTCTGATGCTTCCCTGGCTTAACAAGCTGACCTTGAAGCAAAGCCTGATTATTGCCCTTGTCTCCCCCTCCTTAAAGCTTTGCTTCAGTCTCACAGTGTTATCATCTCCAGCTCCTTTTATTATACTTTAAAGCAAACATATCAAATGTACCAGTGTTCTCTTGTTTTGTGCAGCCTTGGTGATGCATGAGAGATGTAAACTGACACCAGCCCAGGCTAAGGTTTTTTACAGCCTCTGAGTATGGCCAGAGAAAGGCAAAGCAGCTGGAGCACAGCAGTGAATTCATCTCACATTTCACATTCTGGGATGTTGAGAGTTCTCCTAAGTGCACTGATATACATTGGTTAAAATAATTGATAATTAGTTGATATTCCTTCACCTATAAATAAACCTTCTTCCCTGAAGAAAATGGTTCTCTCAAAGGTGCTAAATTGCATTAGTTTTGTAATAAAACTGACCTGGAAGAGTTTGTGCCTGGAGACAGCAATTACACCAATTAATTACTTGGAAAGAGCATTCCTCCTTCCTGCATTTCCTCATCTAGCTGGTTCACAGTTCATTGTCTTTTTATCTCCTTTATTTAAGTCCTACCCATACATCACTGTTATCTTCCTCCCCTTGCCCACAAAACAAATGAGGGAGCTCCTGTCTCTTAGCAGGAGCATAATTCAGTGCCATCAACCAGCACAAAAGGCATCCCAAGGGTTCAGTGAGAGGATTTGCTGCAAAGAAGAGCTGCATCCTCCCTCTTTGCCTCCAGCTGAAATTCCAGTGGTCATTGAGGGATGTCCCATCAGCTTGGCTGAGGCAGGAGAGCCTGTTTATGCATCTTTGGGATGTACTTCCCTGGGATCACAATCTCCTACTTACCTGAAAGAGGAATTTGATCCTCAGCTCCCACCACAATGATGGGTTTGGAAATCATCCTGCATGCCTTGTTCTTTGCTTTCCTGCAGCCTGGATGAGAGCCAACCATTCTGAGGGGGGAAAAGTGGCCTTAAATTAATGTGTGTGCTTTGTTTAGAAGAGTTGTCTCCTAAATAGTTCAACGTGATGAAATCAGTGACCTTTACAGCCACTCTGCCACATTTCAAGAGTTGCTGTACAGATAATTTTAAAAATAATGTTCCACATGAACTAGCCTGACTCTTAAGTCCTATTTCTTTTAAGTTTCACCTGAAGCACTTGATCTTTTCTAAATGACATTGGCTTTTAGCAGAACATTTTCCCAGCACAATCTTTGTCATGGCCCTTTTATAGCCAGCATTAGAAATGAAATTACCTGGAAAGCAATATTTCCTCTACTTCAGAGGCAAGCCATGAGCAATAAAATTACAAGCAATAAAATATAAATGTATCTTAAAGTGAAACACCTCGCACTAACTTGTTTCTACAGACAGAGAAGGAAATCTGGCCTTTAGGGAGATGAACACTTTGAAATTCAGACTTCAAATGTTTCTGTCTGATGCCCTTGGCCAAGTCAGGTGCTGAGTTTATAGATAAAATAGGAACAATAAGTCATTACACTTCTTCAAGAGAATGACTGAAGAGTGCTAAGGATTATTGGGGAGGGATTTTTTATGTTTTTGAGAAAAGAGTTTTATAATTCAGCCTTTAAATTGGAAAGTTATTTTCTTTAAATTGGAAAGCAGAAAGCTAGATTTCTTTTTTTATAAATAAGCAAATGCCAGCCAAAATATGAAAGAATATTCCAGGGCTATAGGGGTTTATGACAATAAGTTTAAAATTTCCAAGTTGCTGGATCTATCAAATAACCCAAGATTGCAGAGAATTAGAGTAATCTATGGATCTACTGTGAGATTAGGGTGATTTCTCTGTCAGATGAGTTCCATTCAAAGACTTGAGAAAAACCAAGATGCTCAAAGCTCCATGCCTTCTACACATGTAAGTATTGAAGGAATTTATGGCACCTCCCTTCTCAAAGAAAAAAAAAAAAAAGTTAAAAATCAACATGAAATTTACAGTTTTATTGATGGTTTAAAATTTTTTTAAAATACTTTCTGGATTTGCATAAATATATAAACAGATGAGATGACTAAGACTGTATCAAAGCTGATCTTAAATTCTGGTAGGATTTAGTTGTGCTTGTAGTTTTGCTTCCATGTGTTAGACACAATCTGTTCTATTAGATCTGTTATTCAGCAGGCTTCTGAAACTCATTGGAACTCACAGTAGATTGTGTTTTGCTGTTTTTAAATAACAGCATTCCACTGAAACTGAATCTCTACAAAACCTCAACAAATCATTTGACTCTGTTATGCAGAGCTGGAGAGAACAGTCAAGAATACACAATTTCCCCTGGTTCATAATCTGTGGTTCTGCTGCTCTGATGTTTTAGGCTCAAAGGCTGCCTGTGATTCCTGCCCTGATCCCTTTCCCCTGTGGAAGAAATTGGAAGGGGCTGCTTGACATCACAGGTGTGAGTCCTGCAGGGAGGTGCAATTTTTTTCCCCCTGATTTTCCAGAATTCATAGCTGCAAGCTGACAGGATGGTTCCTTCACTTTGTGTTTCCCTGTATAACCACCCATGGGTAGGCCACAAACTCAGGGGGCAGAGAGTGGAAGGGGGATCTGTGCTGGGCAGCAGGGCACAGAGAGCTCAGTGAAAACTGCCCCACATCCATCTCCCCTCCATCAGTATTTTCTACTTGAATGAGCTTGTCTGAGGCACTGAAGAGGCCAGCCTTGACCTTGTACACCAAATACTAAGGAATTACTCTGCTGAGAAGGATGGATCTCCCTTATCCATCCCTCCAAAAAGGGGTTCTGTAATTCTTGAAGTGCCCTGGGAGATGCCACTGACAGCCCAGCAATGATGATAACCAGTGTTTGTGGCTGGGGTCAGTGCTGGAAGCTGCAGCAAGAGTTTCTGCTGCCCATTGCTGCTCTCCAGACCCTCCCAAAACCTCTTCCCACTGTCCCTGCTTTGTAAGCATCTGTTTTCATTGAGCTAAGGTGGAGTAACAACTTATGGGATAACAGAAAACAAAATTCTTTGTTCCTCTTTCCCCCCTCTGGGCTCAACACGTCCTTCCCTCAGGTTTGCTCAGTCTAAAATTAATCTTACAACTCTGCTGCCATGCAAACATTCCCACCTCCTCCATACACAGGTGCTGTACCACGAGGGTCTCTGCAAAGCCACAAAATCTACCAAATAAATATCAACCTTCCATCAAAGTGAAATGGATTTGCAAGAGGTTTAGGGCAGTTGGAGGGTCTGTCTTGGCTGTTGAATTTCTCTCTGGCGATAAGCAGTAGAAACAAAGCCTCCCTAAATTTCTTACCAGGAGATTATATCAAAACCTATGAGCTTGGCAGTTCATGAAGATTTAATTAAACATGCTTAGTTGTTTTCCATAATGCATTAGCACAGTGAACTCTGAATCCTTTTCCTTCTCCCAGTGGAAGCTTGCAGGATTCTGTGTTTGCATCTTTTTTCATCTGTTTGTCTGCAGATCAGCCTAGGTCAGTAATGGTATGTGACAAGCTGAATAAAATCTTGCCAGGGGAGCTTGAAGCACATTTTTACCTCTTCAAGTGATCTCTAAAGCTGCCTATTGATTGTGTTTTCCTGGTGTTAGAAAAATAACTATGATAATTCAAGAAAGGAGGAGTACTTTTTGATTCTTTGCAATTTCTCCATGTCTGTTGCTAGCCACCTCTTTTCTCAGCAAGAAACTGTGTTGCTCTTGTTTCTGTGCTACTAGAAGATATTCAGGTGTATTTTCTAATACTGCTAGAATGCCAATTTGTCCACAGATGCCAATCCTTGCCCAAATGGAGTCCTTTTGCCAGCAGGTGGTTTTGTGGCACATGTGGTGGGATCAGACATTTTTTGTCTTGGCTCCTGTTCCTAGTCCAGCTCTGTAGGTTAACAAACTCTTATAAAAGCAGGTTTATAATTATTTAATGTTTATTTTTGATCCCCTGCAGAAATGGAGCTGCCTTGTATTGACTTCCCCATGTTGCTATTGTATTCCCAGCAGCTTTCACAGAAATAGCCTTCTCAGAGCAGTATTAACTAGTAGTGATTATGTGATAGTGCAATCTTGTATTTTGGGAATATCAACTCCCACAGGCTCATCAAAAGATGATGGGCCTCATTATTCTAGGGAATGTGTGGAGTAAGGAATGGCAGGTATTGCAGGGATGGGGACACTGGGATTAGTGCTGAGCCCTTGCTTGCACATCCCTCCAAAAAGCTGAAGGAGCAGATGTGCATTTTTGGTTTTGGGGGACATTATATGAGGGTTATGGAAAAAATTGACTTTTCATTTACTTGTATTGTGGCATTAGCTGCTGTACAAAAATGATGCTGTAATTAATATCTGTAGTTATTATATATTACCATTATCACAATTGTGAGGCATCCAAAAGCTGTAGCTTCATCCTTTGTCCCCCCTACCCCACGTGTGCAGTAATTCCCAAAAGTGCTGTGGGAAGTCTGGATGAAAACTTACTTGACAATTCATGGCCAGCAACAGGTAGCAGAAAACAGCCTGACTATCCAGGAAAACCAATTTATTTCAATGGATTCATTAGTCTGCCTCTTTAAATAGAGAAGAGGGATTTTGGTGCCCAGCCATACACTGATATTTCCATTTTTCCTGCCCCAGGCCTGGCCTCTCCTGCAGCTCCAGAAAGACTTGTGTCTTCTACAGCTCCTTCCAGGGTCAGAATTCTGGGACACCCTAAAATGGCACAGGGCTCCTCTGTTTTACACCTGAGTCGTCCCCTGAGGCTGCTGAGGAGTTAATTGTGCAAAGTGGAATTAAAACCCGAAGCCCTAATTATACTGTGGCATTCAGAGCTGGGTTCCCTCTGTGTCAGGACAGGAGAGGAAGGGTTGGTGGCCACCTCCTCCTCTTCCTCCTCCTCCTCCCAGATTCCAGAGGCATGGAATTCTTTGGGAGGAAAATGCAATGCAAAAATAGGAAATTGCACTGTGGAGCTTTTATGTTGGTGGCACAAAAGTTCCAGCACATCAAAGACACCATTATTGCTATTTCTGTCCTGTTCCTGGTGAGGCCAAACCTGGATCTCCTGGGAGTTTCCAGATGAGGTTCCTGGTGGAAAATGTGGGAAGGTATTGCCTTTATTCCCCTCCCTCTTTCTTCCTGCCTTTTTTCTTCTTTCTTAACCTAGCAGGGATGAAAAGAGCACACAGCCTTTACACAATAAATGGACTTCATGAGGTGATTCACAGGCAAACAGTGACAAATGAACACACAGAAAGACCTACAAGGAAAAAAAAGACTTTCCTTAAATTGATAAAAACTGTAAAAAATGCAGCCTTTTTGAGCAAAAAGTAGACATTCTTTGTATCAGGTAGCACATTTTCACAAAAAAACCCACCAAAGCTGTGTTTAATGTGTAAAAATGAACAGCCTCCCCTGTTGGGATTCTGCAGTCACAATGACTGGTTGAACACAGGTTACATGAGGGCAGATTTCTGCCTGATTCCCACCTCTAATCCTTGTTTCTCACCAATCCCAAAAGTTGTCTGCTTATGCTCTGACTTCTTTACTGGTATCCGAAGGTTTATTTTCAAATCTAAGTTATTTAACAGCCATTTGCATGTTTTGCCCATTTTTAATTCACATACAAGTCAGAGATGCTGAAATTTAGAAACAAAATAAAAATGATTAATTAGAAAAATGTTAAAACAAAGTACTATTAAAATTTTAGTAGATGTATTTTAGAATTTAGAAAATTTAGAAGGTGTATTTTCCAGATGTTTTTATTCATGTCTGCTCCTTTCTAAAAAGACTTGGCTTTGATGATTGGGCACTTTGTTCTGAAAAACATTTCTTAGCAGATTTGTTTGTGCTAAGGACAATATGCAAAGACAAACAATCACCTACCATCAATACTGAATATTGCATTCAAATAATATGAATGTCTGGTATTTGCCTGAGATAGTAATTTGCTTTGGAAAATATGGTAGGTTTTTAACAGACCCACTCATTCTACAAGGAATAAAAAAAACCCCAATTTAACTGACTGAACATAAAAGCATATTGCACTAATTCTGGTTTATTTATGAGATTCTCTCCTGTTCTGTGGACTGAAATGACTACAGGAATTGACTCAAAAATATAAGTGAAATAGCTGTGTCCAGTTTCACCCCAAGGTCACTGAGCAGGTGAAATTGCAATGAACTTTTAATTCTTTTCTGGACAAACAAATCAGCTTCCTCAATTTCTGTGGATAGAAACACTAGAAACAGTTCAAGTACCATGAAGATATTTTTAAAGGCTTTTTCTACTTGAGCAACCTGAGGTTTCAATATAAGATCAGAACATAAAATCTGTAGTGAGATATTATCAAAGACTAGAGCCTTAATAATCTCAAAGTCTATCTAGTCTAAATAAACAGTATGTCCTAATATATGCAATTTTTTTTTGCAGAAGTAGTATGTAGGCTTTTGATCAGTGACTTACTTGGTATAAATATTGCTGTAAGAAAAAAAGCATGAATATTTTTCTACTCTCTCACGCTAGCATGTGTCTCAATATTTTAATATTTAATAAGAAGTCTGGACAGAATTTGTCCTTCCACGGATTAACAGACTCAGGTGGAGCTTTCTCAGTCTCCTATTTTGGTTGAAAATCCTGCAGTGTAGGTCACAGGGGTTTGGTTATTGGGTCAAAAGTATAAATAATATAGATGTTAGCTTTTAATTGGACAGTTAGCCTTTAAAAGACATTGTAACTAGCTAGATCAACCAACATTTTCCCTGCTTTTAGCTTGTTAGCTAGAAGTGCTGCAGAATTCTCTGTACTGTAGATAAGAATTAATAAAGAGCTGAGTCCCAACACAAAAATCCATTTCTCATGCTTCAATCCCCCTTCTGAGTGAAGGCAAGAAATGTTCATGGTTCAAACAGTCCTGGAGTTTGGACTGGTGTGACCCTTGGTTGCTGTTAATGTTGAGTGCAGGCAGAGTCCTTGTGATGTTCCAGGTGCTCGAGCAGTGCAAGGACTGCTGAGAAAACTTCCCTGTTTCTTTGGAAACCAGCCCTCAGGCAGCATGGGCCTTTCCTTGGGAATTGCTCCTGAATGAAAGTGACTTTGCTTCTCCTGAGGATTAGGTGCTCCCTTTTGCCTGTGCTGTGCTTGCCTAGCTCAAGTGGGTCAGCTGTGAGGGAAAATGCAAATGGCACAACTGGCTCCAGCCTAAAAGAAGAGCCATTCAGAAACCCCTTTTTAATAAGAATTGTGGTTTGGAGCTGTTTGGTCATTCCAATGAAACACCAGGTGTTTCTAGGCAAAGCACAGGGCAGTGCTGTCAGTGAAGGATAGCATTTGTGGTGGAGTGGTGAGCAGTGTGCACTTAAAAACACTAGAACCAAATCTGAAGTAAGGCATCTTCCTGAGCTGAGCATCATTTTTGGTCAGCACAGAGAGAAGATTCCCTCAGCCTCAGAAAATGATGCTGCTATTTCAGCATTATTAAAAGAGGTGTGATCTCCAAGCTTTTTTCCAGGGTGCTCTGAATGCAGGTTCCATCTTTACAATCAGAGATTCACCTTCTGATGTTAAGTGCTGCTGAGAACCAGGGGAAAAAGCAGCCTTGAAGCCTTGCCTTTCTCAGCCTTTACAAGGATAAGAAATTATAACAATGATTATGCACCTGCAGGGTGCCTGAGAGCCGTGTGAGCATCTCATGATGTTTTGCAGAAAGCATATTTTCAAAGAAGTGTTGCCTTCTTACATCAATAATTCTTTTCTATTTTGTTTTTCACATACTACCCTATATATATACGTAGTATTTCTTTAAATAAAGCTCTCTGTCTTCTGCTTCTCCACAAAGAACTATATTGCATTATCCTTTTTGCTGCTCTCCCATAGCATAAAATGCAACAACCTTCTGGGTCCCCTCTGGGTGCAGCCCTTCAGGGAGTGTCAGAACTTGACCCAAAAGAGGGTGGTGAGGCCCTGTGAACATCTGGAGAGCTGCTGCACCCTGTCCCACAGCAGCTGTCCCTCAGAAAAGAGACAAGGAGGGAGGCAGCACGTGGATGGAAAGCCCTTCAAGACCTAGAAACAGGGACAGGCTCCAATTAAAACCTCGGATCTGAACATGGGAAGACCACCAAAAAAAAGAGTAGGATGCCAATCTCTTGCATGACTTCGTACTTGCCTCTACTTGCTGCTCCCATTTTTTTTTACATTTTACTGGGAAGATTGGAAATCTCTGCTGGCTGAGCTGATGGAAGCCCAGCACCTTACTGCAAAGTGATAACAGCAAAACTGTGATAGCAAAGATGAGCAGGAAAATTACTTTTCCTTTTCTGGCCAGGGATGAAGAGTTATTTTTTAATTCCACACAGAATGTTGGTGTGATATAGGAGTGTTTGGGGGGATGGAGGTGGCAGGAGGGGGAAGAAGAGAGGGAGGGAAGGAAGGAAGGAAGGAAGGAAGGAAGGAAGGAAGGAAGGAAGGAAGGAAGGAAGGAAGGAAGGAAGGAAGGAAGGAAGGAAGGAAGGAAGGAAGGAAGGGAAGGAAGGAAGGAAGGAAGGAAGGAAGGAAGGAAGGAAGGAAGGAAGGAAGGAAGGGAAGGAAGGAAGGAAGGAAGGAAGGAAGGAAGGAAGGAAGGAAGGAAGGAAGGAAGGAAGGAAGGAAGGAAGGAAGGAAGGAAGGAAGGAAGGAAGGAAGGAAGGAAGGAAGGAAGGAAGGAAGGAAGGAAGGAAGGAGGTATAAATAAACTTAATTAATGATGTCCACAATTTCTCTAGTGCCTTAATGAAGCTGCTGATGCAATTGACTTGAAGTCTGTCCCTTTTTTCTCATCTGAGTCACATCAAAGCATCTCTTTCTATGTCATTCCTTGCTTACAAAGAACATAAATTATCACTGGCCAACTTCACTTCTATTAAGCAGCAAATATTACTTCATACTGAAAGCCTTCACTATATGTAATGGAGGTCATGCCTAGCAACTAGACATAGATGCAATATTTCACTGTAGTCAATAAAGTTGGAAGTGTTTATAGGCATTTAAAGTCAATAAATTTATTAAAAATAAATATTTTAAATGGCAATATAAGCAGCAGTGTTTAAACATTTTCATATAAAAGACTACATATTTTTTTTTGCTAGGATTCACATAAGAAGCCCATGTCTTTGGTTCCAGATATTTAATTATGATCAAAGTTTTGGAAATCTAATAGAGATTATCAATGCTGGGGTTTCTTAGGCCTTAATTAACCTAAATCTCTTACTCATCCACATTACTGAACTTTACAATTCCTTATTAGAATATTTTTTTACTTTCCCAGTCACCACATGTCACCATCACCTTGTCTACTTCCTTATAGCTCTATCTAACCATTCTTCAATATTTATCCTTTATTCTGCAGCATTTTGTGTGCTGGGCAGGAAAAAGTAGTGTTCAAAATTCAAATGTATGTGTAGGGAAGGACAGCAAAGAACATTGGTGTCTGCTTCCAGTGCCACTGCTGCTTGGAATTTATCCTTGCCAGCAGATCATTGATTTTGAGCCATGAGCATGTTAAAGTTGTCAGTATCAGTGTGGTTTTTCTTGTATTTTTAGCAATTATGGTTTAATGTGAATAGGGGATGCACATAGTTACAGTTCTGGTCAGTACCTCTCCTTGGGGAATTATCAGTTCTCTTTGAAGAGGCTGTAATCCCATAAAATCTAATTTGGATGCAATCCTAATGTCCCATGGACAGTGGACTTTAAATTAAATATTTCCATGGAGGAAAGAGATCACAGGGATGTCACACAACCCTGGGAATGTGACAGCTCAGAGACAAAAAGGTAAAGAGGAGTAGATTAACTGGGACATGCAGCATTTCCCCTTCAATGTTATTGCTGCTTTCTCTGAGGTGCACAAAATATAAACCCTGGGACTGTTCTTTGCATATTGCTCATTTAATCTCCTCTGCCTCCTGAAACTTCCCCTGGGATGGGTTCAAAGGGCCAAGAGCCACCCCCAGGTTTTCTGCAGAGCCAGAACAACTTCTCAAGTGCTGAGAGCCCTGCAGCCCAGGGGACCTTGCTGGGGTCACTGCAGAGCTCTTGGTTCTCCTCTCACCTCTGGAACAGCCCTGCTCATCTCCTCTCTCCTGCATTTCCACTGCATCTTTTTGCTGTCAGTGGTCCCAGTCTTTCCTTTGTCAGTGGTCTAATTTGGGGAGTGTTAGAAGCTGGTGGCTTGTTAGCTCCTGACAGTTTTCTAGTGGTGTCTCAGAAATGTAAGAGCTGTGCCTGGGTTTTTGCAGGTCACTCTGGCCCTGTCACAGGTTTAAGGTTAAGAACTTGAGATGTGAAAATGCTCACTGGTCGAAAGGAAGGACAAAATTCAGGGGGTTTGCAAACAGACAGAGGGTTTTATTAGTAAATTACACACTTGGCATGTTTATTCCTGACCTACTGTATAGGCAGTAGGCTTTGGATACTTGGGCAGGGTGAAGGAAAAAGAGAAATTAGAGGGGTTAATGAAAAAGAGAGAAATGAATTAAAGGAAAAGAGAAAAAGAGAGGAAGAGAAGGAGAAAAAAGAGAAGTAGGCTGCAGGCCAAATTATTGCTTGCTGCTGAATGTGACAGCCTGTTCAGATGAAAAGAAGAATTGGATTTTTTTTTTCCTTGCTACTTAATTGTTAAACAGGTCTTAACCTCTGGGTGGATATTGCAGATAGCTCCTTTTAAAAGGTTTTATGTTTATTCATGAAGGTCCCAAGGTTCTTACTAAAGAAGTCCTTTTCCACCCCCATACACCAGTGTCTTTTGTTATACCTGCTGTAGAAAAGGGATACTTGTCTTTGAATTCTTTTATTTCTAAAAATTTTAATACATAGGTTTCGATTTATATTGGCCTTTTCCAAAAGTTGTCTGATTCAATTCTGAAAGTGTAGAATTCTGACCTTAGTTTCCTCATACTGCATCTCAATTAGAGAAATATCCTTTTCTAGGAAATTAACCTTTACTGTTGCTTTTCTGACTGAATCATCAGCAATTATTTTGTCCCTGCAGAGTGTTTTCACGGCTCACCAGAAATTTATGGGCAACCATCTTAGATGAACACAGTCACAGAAAAGGATTTATTTCTACATTTTGAAAAATATTTCAGGCATGCATCACCTGGGAATGAGTTAATGAGGGTCCAGGATGTGGGCATTGCCTGCAGGGGTAGGTTGGGCACTGCCCTGTGGCAGTGAAGGAAGACTTTGCAACCTGGCACTGTCCTGTGGGTCCCCCTTTGGTAATTGGGAGGGAACTGTTTTCAAATATGCTCTGCAGGCAGCTAAAAACCCGGGTGTAATTCTTCCTCTTGGCACTCGTGTCACTGTGACTTAGTGCTTTCATGAAATTAAGCATCTGTGAGCCCTTGTCTTGTGAGTCCTCAGGGAACAACTTCTCTCTGATGGCAGGGGAGGATGTAGTCATAATCCCTTTTTTCAGATGAGGTTATAAGTCCCACTCTGGTTGGGGGCCCAGCTAGATGGAGGCTTATGAAATTTGTGGAATAATTATCAAGACATTTATTCTATAGCTAGGAGACAGTAATTCCAGATCATAAAGCTCAAAGTGCATTTAATCCAGCTCTGCTAGACAAGAATGGGATTTATTGGCATAAAACTAGCAATCCCCTTTTTTTCCAATTCAGTGCAGGAAAAATAAAAAAAGAGGAAAATAAAGGAAAATGACTGATGAGCCCTGGTAAATCTTAGTGTTGAGTTCTAAGATGTAATCCTGCTTTACCTCCAGTCTCAATGCCAGAGGTTACCAGCCTTCCAGTAAAGGAACCTGCACTTTTAGCAAGGCAGTTTCTGGACAGATTTCAATATTTTGTCAGAAGCCAGTACCAGGTATGAAGATACCAAGCTCTTTACAGAAGCAACTGGTTCCTTTCTGCTGACTTTATCTTGAAGCAACTTGCACCAAGAGGGCTGGGACAATTTAGTGGTAACCTGAACAAGTCCCTGTCCAAGCTGTGTGTGTGTCCTGAGGCTGCATCTTGCTTTTCTCTTGCACACCCACAGGCTTTGCCAAGATGAAGAAACAGAGCAGAGCAAAGGGGGTAGGAAAGGAAAACCAAGGTTAAACATCTAGCAAAAGTTTCAGTTCTAATTACAGTACTGACAGAAACTCAGAGAGACCTGTTTGAGTACGAAACTTAATGTATCCCTAATGGTGATCCCTGTGGCCTTTCAGATTGGGAAAAGAAAATTAAAGGCAGGTTGTCATCACAAAGAGAAAAATGTGGCCCCTTTATGAAATCCTGTTGCAGTGAGCAGCTGATGTCAGCACATCTGGAAGCAGCCATCACACACAGTGAGAGTGCTATCCATGACAGAACCATGAGATAGCACCATAACTACATCAAGAAATTTGCTTTTCTTGGTTTTACTGCAAAGCTCTCTGGGGAATGAGAACTTGGAGTAATTTTTTTGTTTGGTTGGTTTTTTTTTGTTTGTTTTTGTTTCTAACTTAAAAAATATTAACAATAACTTTCCTCCTCCATTCTTCCCAGAAGCAACTGCTGCATATTTGGACACTCTAAGGAATCTGGATCCCACCTAATTTTCAGTAAGGCTCAGTCACCTGAATGTCCAAACAAATCATGAAAGAGGATTTGGGGCCCTGCTTCCATACCCATTTATGGATGGGTTTAACCATCCATTCATTCTTCAGTACTGTAATTATTATCTGCTGAAATTCTGTAATCCTGGTAGAACTATGCATAATATTATTGAAATACATTTTTAAGGTATGCCAGAAGTATGATTAAATAAATTTCAAGAGCTTGGCCCAAAACTGGGTGATTTTAGTCATTTTTGGAGGGCTCTGTCAGGGCTCAATTAAATTATATTTTCTGGTTTTCTACTTGCAAGAAAGATAGTTTTGGGAAACTCATGGGTATTGAACATTTGAGGCCTGTATGGTAGATTTTGGACACTTTCCCTTTTTGTGACAATAATCTTTATAACTTCAAAACCTAATAAGGAAATTAGATTGAATGCAGCTGATTATCTAGTAGCATAGGCCTTTGGCTGAGGTAATTAAACTTAGATGTCAGAGTTGCTATATGAAAATACAGATCTGGAAAAGCAAAATAACCTACCTGAAAATGATGATGGCAGGTTAAAGACAAGTTATATTTTATGCCAGACTTTTCAGAAATTTGGTTATGCAATTTTTACACAATTTTCCTTCTCTTCCAACTGACATATTGAGGTAACAATTTAAACACAATGCCTGATCCTCAAATGCACACTGCCATGAATAAGGTTAAACCATGGAGCCACAAGTTGATAACTTCTTCCTGTTTTCAACCTATTTTCCTGGTGCAGTGTTAGATTTCTGTCCATGCTGGGTGCTGTGAACCTGAATTTTATACATACAAGGAATAACCAAAATTTGAGATACTCAGATCATGAGGTGATATTAAGAAAGTCAGAATTTTCAGATTACAATTGGCTTTACTCCCCATAGAATTTGAATGTAAACGTTTTTTACCTTGAAAATATTAGGATTTTCATGGAATAACTGGCAAGATGGTCACCATGACTCAGTGATGTTACATAGTGACCAGAGGAAACAGTAACAAACCCCAGTAATTGAATTCAAAATGCCTATTTGCTCAAGATTTCCTTATTTGCCATTGAGTGTTTTAATGGGAATTGTAAAGTGTAAACAATACAATAAAGCCAGGAATAAAGAGAAATCAAACTGTCTTTTACCCTTGGCCTCTGGAAATTCCCTTTCTGGTTGCAAAGCATTTGTTTTCCTGATCTTTTAGGTGTCACTTAATAGGTGAAGTGTCAGCCTTTGTGTGTGGCAGTGCTGTGATGCAGCTCTGTGCCACCAGGAGATGACAAATGCTGGGAAAGGGAGGAATGTGAGCTGACAGAGCACCAGGGTTTCCACCGTGCCCATTCTGCTTAGGCACTCTTGGCTCTTCTAGAACACCAGGCAAATTTGTTCCTAAAGTATCATGAAGTAACAGCATGAAATAAAGAAACTGGGAGAACCACTAGTTTAAATATTTAATGCAGTGTATTTTATACACTCCTGTTATTTACTTGACCTTTATCCTGCCTGGCTCCTCATGTATTTTTAAAAGCTTTTAACAAGCTGCATAGAGGACTGGCTGTATCTGCCCACTGCTGACATAAATAGCATGCCTGGGAGTGATAAACTACAAGCTTTCTTTAAAAGCCTTGTAAATGGATGTGTGGCAGGAGCTAGAGTTACTATTAAGCAGCTTTTTCTGAGAAGCCACCCTTTTCATGCAAGTTTAGTCTCAGTGGAAAGGGGAAACCTTTTACAACCTCTTGTGCAGTATCATCTCCACACACTCCTTCAGGGTGTTATTTCTCAGACTACTCATCCTAGTAGAGGTAATAGTTTCAGTCTAAGAGCCTTTTGAGACTGAAATACCTCCAGTAGGTTGCTTAGTGCTACCACTGTCCAGCAGGGTAGAATGTAATTATGGCTCCTCTTTTTGTTCCCATCTTTCCTCTGCTGTACAGCAGCTGCAAGTGGCTTGGAATGTGTGCAGGATGTGCCAGAAATCCCCCTTTTTCTGCCCTAAAAAAAAGCTGAACACGTGTCTGGCATGCTTTTAAACAGCTCCAAAACACCCTGTCCCAAACACTTGCAAAAATGACTGGAAGGATCTTTAAGCAGACAGGTAATATTGCAGTGTGTATATTGAATTTATTGCCTCGATCCTTTTAATGGATCTATTTTAAAAAAAAAAAAAAATCTCTGCCTTTTGATATGTTGTATCTGCATCTTTTCATTTGCTGCATGTCCCTAAATCTGCTGTGCATGGAGAGAAGGAATTAGAGACCACAAACACAGCTCACTTAAGTAAGAGCTGGGAATGTTTGTAGAAACAGAATGATAAGGCTGAGCAGCTTTGATCCAAATAGTGAGGGGTGCCTGGTACTAAAAACCCTCCCCTGGAAATGTGCCCTTTGGGAACTGGGCCTGTGTCACAAAATGGAAGAATTCCATGACAGCATACAAAACCCAGTTAAATAGTCTAGTAAATTGATAAAGGGTCTGCTGGGAGCCCCTATAAACAAGGAGAAATGGATAATGGAGGTGGGAGGAGGATAGGGAGCTGAGTGCTGCTGGGTTGGGAAGTCCTGCTTCAGAGGGGCACAGCAAAGAGTGTCTAAATAGTTCTGGGATAACTCTTCTGGTGGCCCCAAACAGCAAGGAAACAGCAGATGCACAAAATAAACATGGTCTGTCTTGTTAGAAATCACATTTAGCAGTCCTTCCCCCAATCCCACCTTGGTGTTTTAAAATTTGATTTGTAGCTATGAAGTCAGTCAAGAGTACTGATGGATCACATATTTACAGTTCTGCACACTTTTAATCTGAAAAATCCATATATATGTGGTTGGTTAAGGAGTCATGATGGTAAGACTGTGCTTCATGCTAAATAGAAATAAATAAAAATAAATGTAGGGATTTAAGGATGTGAAACAAATATGCGTGGCTGCTCATTTATTTATCCATTCATTGTGAGCAGGGCAGTTGAGGGACAAAATCCAAAAGGTTTTAATTGCTGGGGCCAAGTGCTATGCTTTTCCCACCTGGGGCTGTTGGACAGATTGTGGGAACAGAGCTTAGGGCTGATGACAGCAGGGTGAAGAAAGTGCCCCTGGGTGCAGGATAAAGGAAATTATGATCTCCACAGTGGTGTCTACTGGAGAAAAATGGGTTGTGCATGTAGGAGCTGGCACTACAGAGAGAGACAAATGATAAGAAACAAAATTAAGTTGTCAGAATAATGATAGTGTACTAAAAGGAGAGACATCCACCATCTCCCTTTCTGCTTATATCCCAGAGAATTGTGTCTGAAAGGGAACTGGCATTAATGCTTGACAGTAGAAATGTTCAGCTCAGATTGATGAGATGAATCTGTCAGATTTACATTTGTTTACTGTAAATGGAAAAACAATGGGAAGAGGATATAATGTGATGCAAACTTCTGAGAAGGGAAAAATACGGGGGAAAAATAACTTCACTCTTGGCAGCAAATATACAATAATTGTGGCTAAATGCCTGCCACATTAGTGCACCAGATTGGGGCCCAGCAGGTATCACTCAGCCCTGGCTTCTGCTGCAGAGATCTGCAGAACAACATCACCTTGGCCTTAGAACAGCTCCACCCATTTTTTGGCGTGTGACTGCCCTGGAACCAGCTCCCAGATGGAACTGGGCACCCCTTCCTGCATGCCTCGCTCCCCAGGAAATTGAAGACAATACTGGGAGAGTCCCTCCAGCTGCTGAATTCCAAACCCTTGGGTGGGAGCTCTTCCATGAGGCCCTTTCCAGGCAGGACTGAGCTCAGGGGACTCTGCTGCCAGCCAGGGCCTCCTACCACTGTTTAAGGAGTAAAAAATTGTGTCGTGATGCTGTGCTTATGTTAACGTGCAACAATACCCAACACTCAGGACGTTCTCAACCCTCCTCCTAATTAGTGCCTTAATTAGTTTTCTGCCTGCCACCCTCATCAGACTTGCCTCGCTAAGCAAATGAGCATTTGACTTACTGATGATTCAAGATACAAAATTTCATTGCTATTGGCATCTTTAATGTTTCAAGTGTCTATATCAATTTCAATTCCAAGGAAAAAAAATCCTGGTGGCATTTCAATAGTCAAATGCTCTGAGTTGCTACAAATTCCTTCACTGCATTTGCTGCATGGCTGAGTTGATAAAGATAACATGTCTTGTTGTCTTTATGCCTCAGTATCAAATAAACTTCAGAGTTTTTAGTAACTGCTGCCACCAACACAGCCTGTTGCTGCAGAGATGAGACACAGCAGTGCTGCTTTACAGGAGGAAAAATTCCCCTGCAGGCCAGCTGGAGAGTTTGCTGATCTGTGAGGGAGGGAGAGCCTTTTCTCCAGGCACAAGATGAGCTGGCCACCAGTAATGTGGTTTCCACCCATATGAGCTGGGTGGCTGTCTTAAAAATCATGAATTTGAGAAGCCAGATCAGATGGAGCAAAATCATTCCTAAGGTGTTATTGTACGAGAGAAAAATGGAAGTGTCCAGCTTAGATGACCTCCCTCAAGCACATCTTGCAAAATCCTAAGCCACACACAAGAAACAGTTTGAAAATAATAACATGATGATGCCAGGCTGAGTCCTTTTAAAACTTAGTGCTTAAGGCAATTGAGAGGAGAGGAAGGTTTCAATAAAAAGAAGGGAACACAGGCTGTTTAATAAGCAATGAGACAGGCCCTTGCCAAAGAAAATACATAGCCAGCAGGAACAAAAAAGAAGATAAGGAATATATTTCACTTGATGTCCTTTGACTACAGCTTCTCTTTGCTGAGGAATTATGTGCCTGGGATGTCCAGAGCTCCACCACTCTCCATGGCCAGGTGAACACAACCTGCACCTGCATGGCCTGGGCTGCCCATGGGTGCCCCCAGTATTCCCAAAATTCCTCTTGGAAAACCACCTGAGTAGACTACAGGGAGAACTGCAGCTCTCCCACAGATGCCATTCTTGAGATCACCAAGGTCCTCACCCACCCTGTGTGCTCTGGGTGCTTTATGAAACCTTAGTGCCAACATGGATTTTGAAACCAGACTCAAAAGAACTGGAGTACTTTGTGTAGTTTAGTGGGATTCCCAAAAACAAGGGAATTTTGTCACCACAAAGCATATAAATGTTAAATAAAAAACATGTATAAACATTTTAAAAAAAACATATCTTTGTTAGAGGCAGTGGGTTTCTTGTGATATAAATTTCTATATTGCCTTCTTAATATGATGAGGAGTATAAAAGAACTAATCACAGGCTGCAGGTGCAGCATATTCATGGTAGTAACAGAACAGCAAAGATAAATGTAATAGTTTTAACATGAGATCATTAAATATAATAATAGGTTTTCATAACATAGGAACAATGCTATAATGTAAATGAAATTAGTATAATTGGACAGTTACATGAACCTGAAAGTTAGCTTGAAAGTAGAGACTATTTTAAACATTCCTAAATCATGGGAAGAATGATTTTTTGGCAGCAGCTCTCATTATTTTTTTTTCCTAACAACATGAATAGAACTATATAAAATCCTGAGTAAAGAAAATCAGCCAATCATAAGAAGTGTCTTAAAACTAAAGGTGATTAAAAATTCTAGAATTACATCTTGAACCAAAATGCAAGCCTTTGAGGAACAAACAAATTATCAACTCCCTGGAATGATGACAAAAAGGCCAAAAAAATGTGATGTTTTTTTAAAGTGACAGAGTTCCTAAAGTTTTGTTTTCAGTTCACCAGCTGCTCACTACTCACCAAGCTATTTTGTTTTAAAACATTTAAGGATTTTATCTCTCTTTTGCAAAACTAAAATTCTCTCATTGAAGCATTCAACCTTGCACAAACAGCTCTAATTTGTTGCACCTGTTTAGAGCTGTGTTTTACTAATGACTAGAGATGCAGAAAATAACTTCATAATGGGACATAATTTATTACAAGATCATCTACACGTGAAATTCTCTTGAAGGAACAGGGTCTCTGTGAGCTATTTTATATAGATTTAATAGAAAGCATACTATAAAAATTAGTTCTCTTTTTTTGTTGTTTTTTTGCTATCCTTATTTAAGAAAAGCTAAAAAATTAAAATCTGTGGAATGTTGACCATAACAGATGTTGTAAAGGCCATCCCAACTTTAATTCACAAAATCCAGATGCAATCTGACATCAAAGCTTTGACTCCTGCCATTGCTCTTGGCTGGGGTCACTTCATGTTTTGCATGGGAATAGTTAATTAATTCCCAATTAAACAAGTCCCTAACACCTAACAGTTTTCTTTTAGGAGGTCACAAACAGTAAGATTTACAGAGATTAACAGCAGAATATATCAAGGTAGGCTTTCTTCCAGAAAGAGATCTCTCTGATTAGAAGAAATAATGAATTATGAAAGAGAGCCTCTGAAGGCCAAACTGGCCTGGAGTGCACCCTGGGGTCTTTGATCTCACCTGGAAGCCACAGCTCAGCATTTAGTCAGTGTGAGACTCCTTACCCAAGGATAAATAGATGTTCTGACAGCACTCTGTGTGCTCTGCTGGTCGGGAGCCACATGTGCAGCCTCCTCTGGTTTGTTTGCTTGCTCTGAGATAAAACCAGCTGATTAGGAGCTCTGCCAACCCACTGTAGTCTAACTTTCTACTCTTGGAAAAACATGTTCTTTCAAGGCACTAACAGATGGGCACCTAGCATTATTAGTTAATTTGGGAAAATGATATTCCAGGCTTTAAAAATTTAAGGAGGAGCACACAGCCCTGTTTTTAGAGCTCTTTCTAATTGTAAAGTAGCCACAGCAAAATGTTCACACATCAGTGTGAGCGAAGAGCAGAGCACCACACACAATAAATTGCAACCACAAGCAAAAGGACGTCACTGCTCTTCTTTTCCTGAGGTTTCTCCCTCCCAGAGCGAGCTCATGCTTTCATTCTTCTCCATGCAGCAAAGGGTGGTGTCCCCTGCAAGGAGCCAAGTGAGGACTGTCACCTGGGGGTTGTTCATTAAAATAATGCCAACACATTTATCTCAACCAAACACCTCTCACTTGAAAACTGGTGAGGAAAGGAGAGATCCCACAGTCCTTTAGCTGCCTAACAAAGCAGAGTACAAAGGCATGGCTTTAATCCCACAAACACAGGGAGCTTGGGAGCAGATGCTGCAGTGCAAGATAATTCTCCACAGCTTGGCGTGAGGGTGTTAAATTGTTACTGAAAAGCTGAAAACACCGGAGTGCTGCAGGATGAGAGAGCCATACGAGATGGAAGTCTTTAATTAGTATTTAGCACGGTAGGAATAGCATGGTAAATGCCTTCTAGCCTTCCCCTAGCACATCCAGCTAGTGTTTAAAATGGTTTAATTGTCACCTGTCTGCCGTGCAGCAAACGCCTCCCTTTTTTTCTTTTGTTCATAAATACCTTTACAGCCTTTTACAGTGTCACCACATTGCCGCAGCCAGATCTGCTTGACTTGTTTTGAAGACATCCAGCATCAACCAGACTTAGGGTACTTTTGATGCACAACCACCTGCTAGCCTTCAGAAGTGGAGAAGAAAATCCTTGTTTTCTATGAAACAGCAATTCGGGCCTGTGAAACCAGGAATGATGAGTGTTGCTCTGCCTCTCCAGCCCTGAAGGACTGTGCCAGGGTAACCTGATCCAGCAGCTGCTTTTTCTCTGCCCTTGTGTCTTCCTGAGCAGGGCAAGAGCTATGAATAGTGAACTGCTGAGGACAGAGTTCTGCTCTGTGCTGAGCTAAGGAGCCTTCTGCAGAATGCCCTTGTATTGAATCATCTGCCTTGCAGCAAAAGAGCCTGACACAGGTTACACACTTAACCAAACAGCAGTGGCAGCTGGGCATCTTCAAACCCAGAAAGGAAAGTTCATAAAATCAGATGTGAACTTCGGGGATGGTTTCTCACAAACCGCACCTGCTCTTTGCTGTTTCTTTCCTTTAGGATAATTTTTGTTTACAGGCAAATACCAGATTCCACAAGTAAAATAAGGTTCATAGTCATAAAATAGTCATAAAATAAATCTTTTAGGCATTTCTGCTCTGCCTGGTTCCTTATGATGCTTTGCCTGATACGATTTTGTGATGTTGGTGGATCCCCTCAGCTCAGCTCTCCCTGTGCATCAGTCAGAGAAAAAAGGAGACTGTGCCTGACCAGCCCTCTCAGAAGCTCATGAAAATCGAGGCTTTCCTTTTCTACACATTTCAGTGGGCCGTGGCTCTCCTCTCAAGCCTGTGTTTAATGAAAGTCATTAGCATTTATATGTACCAAGAAATGGCCGTGCCTCACAAGCTTACTGCAGCTCCAGCATATTAAGTGACAGGAGAAGCAATATCACCCCTAACAGTGCTTTCCCTTAGTTCAGTATTCTGACCTAATACAGACTTTTTCTCTATAATGTCTGTTTTGTACTTTAATGGAGAATAAAATACCTTGTGGATAGGAAGCCAAATTTGCCTCAAGAAGCATGAGCTCTAATTCCTTGTGCTGAGGTTGTCTGCTGAACAGCTTGATGCACAACTACATCTCACCAGGTGCCCATTCCTCTCTGTAAAATGGAAACATTTATATGTTCCCCTCTGCAGAATGTTCAGAGATAACACTCTAGGAACAGTAGGCTTTGCTTACATGCAGCACATAACCCTTGTTATCTACTTAATGTTGTTTATCACTGGCAGGGTTAAATAACAAGCATGTTTACATTAATCATATATTTTGCTCCCAAAGCTTCTCACCTTTTTGTCACTTCTCGATCAGTACTTCACAGTGATTCCCCTTAAGGGGCTGGGGATTGATTCCCCAATGGCAATGGTGCATGTTTACATTTAAACCTTTGCATTGTCTGTGACTGACACCCTTCAGAGAGCCTCTTCTCTCTGTGCTATATAGTGAGCACGGGGGTGTTTGTTCAAAGGCTGCACTTGGTGATGCTGGAGGTGTTTTCATACCTTAATGATCCTATGATCACATTTGGTGCTGTTGATCCATCTCACACAGTTAAAGAGCCCCAGAGGAAGGACAGCAAAGACAGAGGAGCCCCAGAGGAAAGACAGACAAGCCTTCTGCTTATGCTCTGAGGAACTGAAGCAAGTTGGAGAGAACAAAAAATATTAAACGGCCATCAGCATGGTAAAACCATTTAGGGACTTTTTCCTGATGGATTTATATCTCAGCATCTCATTTATACTATATATAACTATATCATAGAGCTGAAACGACTTCATGGCACAGAACTTCCTGAAACAGCGGCCAAACTTGACTTTTTTTTTTTTCTTCTTTTTAAAATTTTGTCATTAACCTCAGTGAAAGCAAAAGACAGGAGGCCAGGAACTGCAACTGAGTGTTTCTCCAATTTTCTCCAATCTGGCCAAAGACTTCTGGCTTTGTGTACACAAGACTGCAAACGCCTGCACCTCGTTGTCCTGATGATTAATGTTTTCTCTCCCTGCCTGCAGTCCCTGAGGCACTTGGTGTCAGCAGAATAAGGCAATACTTCCCCGAATAAATCACTGTTCTCTTTACAGGGCAGCAGTGGTTTGTACCCATTCCCTCTCTGGCCAGCTCAGCACAGCCAGCAATTTTCCA
This sequence comes from Luscinia megarhynchos, assembly GCA_034336665.1. Lineage (NCBI taxonomy): Eukaryota > Metazoa > Chordata > Aves > Passeriformes > Muscicapidae > Luscinia > Luscinia megarhynchos. Next base: position 8,381,187 of record CM067564.1, on the reverse strand, counting down.
CACCCTGTTTTTGATCAGCCCAGCGTGGTGATGACTGGGAGCAATCAGTAACTGCAGTGTCACCACGCCCTGGGGATCATGTTTGCTTCTTTGGGTCAGCAGCTCCTATTTTTTATCACCAGAGAATCTGTCAAAGCAAGGCACTAATGGTTACTGCCAGAATCAAAAGTGAGCTACCAGCTGAGTCAATAAATGACACTCAGTGAAATGACGGATTTCAAATTTGAAACTTTTACTCGCTCTTCTGTTGTCATTGCTTAGAAATTTGCATATTATTTAAATGAATATCTTTGCAACTCATACATCAAAAAACACTTCTAAACCAGAGCTTTTGACAAACGGTAGCTGCATTTTAACTAAAGCATTCAATGTCATTCAACGGAACCGTGTGACCATTTTTCATTTTTCTACACAAGTGACAAAAATTATATTCCCTGTCTGGCTTTCAATGCTTTACTTTTTTAATTTTCTTCCTCCCCCGCCTCTATTTTCTACACTTTAAAAAGGAGGAAGGGAAAGGAGGAAGAAATGTACAAATGTAAAATATTTGGTGGGTCATTCTTGGCAAAATTATGTAATAAATTATTCATTTGTTGTATATGATCTTAGAAAAAAATGTTAGGAGAAGTTATGAGAACTCAAAGCAGCTAAAGCTATGAGACCATTAACAAAAGAATTTTTAAAATGGAGAAAATTCAAACTGCAACAGATGAAGAAAACCCCATGTTGTGACTGTCTTGGGTTGCAATACAGGATGTGACCAGAAATGTGCATTCCATCACCATCTGCTGAAGCCGGTTGGGGCAGTGACCCTTATCTCCGTGGCACATATTATCTGCTAATGGGCATCTTTAAAACCAGCTGGGGCAATCATCTTTATCTTTCCCACAACCCATCCTCCCTCCAGGAAGATATCATCTGCTGCTGGGCCATTGAGTCCCACTGCATGACTGGTAAAATTACATCATCCCACTGGGAGATGCTCCAGCCAGGGGGAGGAGCCAAGCCTTTCCTACCTAGATAAAAACTGAGATTTTGAACACCAAAGCAGCCCTTTTCCACTGGATTCCAGAAGAAAAACCAATCCCTTTTACATCATCCCTGTACCTTCAGAGGAAAACTGCACCTTCTACAGGAGCACTGCTTCAGCTGAACCACATCTGCCACTGCAGGAGGATGCAGCCACCATTTAATGGGACTGCTACCAACACCCTGACTGACAGGGTGTCAGGTTGTATTCTGACTCTGTCAGTGTTTTGGGTTTGTTCTTTGCAATACTGTATTTCTATTTTAATTTTCCTAGTGAAGAACTGTTATTCCTAATTCCCATATCTTTGCCTGAAAGCCCCTTAATTTCAAAATTATAATAATTTGGAGGGAGGAAGTTTCCTTTCTTCATTTCAAAGAGAAGCTCCTGCCTTTATTGGCAGACACTTGTCCTTCAAACCAGGACAGTGACCAAGCATCCTGCTCCTGGGTTCTGCAGGCCAGGGGCTTACCTCCAGCCCTGCTCACTGCCCACCAGCTTTCTGTGGCTCCTCAGCCCACAGCAAATCCCACATTGCCACCTCCATGGATCCCTGGGGACACCTTTCCCCCCGAGGTGCCCCCTGTGACCTGCTCCTCTCCTGCTGGCTCCTCTTCCCAAGGGCTTGTCTGTGCTCCAGGGGATCTCCCTTCCCTCTCCAGAGACTCAGGCCACGTGGATCAAGTTATTTCTCAAATATTATGGCAAGGAAAAATGATGCTTTGGGAAGCCAGAACAGAGGATAAAGTCTGGGATGTGTCAGATAATGGAAAGAGACAGAAGAACATGACAGAAGTAAGCAGAAACATGCATGTGAGAGGCTCAGTCCATCTTTTTATTTGGTTATTTCCTTTGCCACTTTTTTTTGTTTATGTGGTACTTCAGTGAAAAAGCTTTTAAAAGTGATGTAGATGCCTTGCATTCTGTTTTGACACATGACAATTTATAACTGCTTTTTATTCCTTTAGGTGTACTGCTCCTCCATGTTTTTCTTATATTAGTAGTTATTCAGAATAAAGGAAATTGGATAGTGTTGAGACATATTTTAAGCAGAATGAAGGTTTTCTTTTCAATGAAAAGCCACTTCTGTGTTTTAAAGAGCAAAAACCTGTCTCATGACTTGGAAATTCCGTGACAAGTTCAGGAAGGTTTTTTCATTATTTCCAAATCATTTATGGCCCAGCCTAAACCCATCAGATCTGATGGGAGCCTTTGCACTGGCATTAATGTGCTCTGAGTCAGGACCTTGGGTCCGAGATTACATCTCAGATGTATCAACACCGTGCAGTGCTTAATTAAATGGAGACACTCAAATATGCAGTCAGCCACCCACGAGGTCCCAGCACAGTAATGAGGGTCTTGATACCAAAAAGGAACAATAATTTCAGCTCCAGCTTTTTCAAATGAGCTCTTTTAGAGTTATCCCAAATCTGGGAAGTATTTTGTTCCTCAGAGTGCTAAGTGCTGTTTCAGTCTAGTGTTCAGACACACTACAACTAATACATTCTTGAGGGGTTTCTTTTAATCCAGCATTTTTTTAATATTAAAAAGGGTTTAGAGTGGTAGAAGAAATGCTTTTTCAGTCTCTGTTATCTGTGTTATACCAATCAACATTTGTTTTGTAAAACCATCAAGTCTAATAGGAAAGAAAACAGTCTCACCACAGTGAGTGACACTAATTTCAGCAATTAAATTTAAATATGCCCTATATGTTTCTGCAAGACTTTGCCTTTCCTAAGAATTCAGGCATTCACCAAAATGGTGTACTAGAAACTCGTGGTCAGTAAAGAGGTCATGGACCACTGAGTAGGTAGGAACATGTAAATTTGAATTTTTGTTTCTGGGCAGGCCACTATCTGCCAGACAGCCAAGAGATCCATCTGGAGAATCCTAAGCTGACAGAGAAACTTCCAGGGTGCTCTCTTGAAAAGCTTCTCTGCTTCATCATCACTACAGAATATTAAACCCTACATATTCAAAACACTATAATATATTCTCTTCCTGCTGGCTTCCTTTCCTTGCCTCCACTTACCTTATTTTTTAAATTCTAAAAAAAAAATTCCCTTGTTTCTACTGAAAATGTTCCTGGTAGTATAAATCATGGTCACTGCTTATATAAACTTGCTTTCCTATTTGCATATTCATAACAAGGCTGAGAAGTAAGGAGCCATTAAAGCTAAAGCTAGATGAAATTATTTCAAATTTATAGGCAAAATATTTTTCAGATCCCTAATAGTATGCAGTCCTTCATAGCAAGCAGTGTTGGTAAATTAGAAATTTGCATTAACAGCCTTGCTAATAACTTAATTTCCCACCCTCTACCCAGGAGCTCTGAATCCATAGAGGGAGTTAATTACCTCTTGACTGCAAACAGTAGTTTTGAAAAGGAACTTTGGTCTAGTCAACATTTTCCTGATTTTTTTTTTTACCAGTAATTTTCAGGGATATAGTTTGAGAAGCAAGCACACATTACTGCTAAGATTCCCACAGGAAAAAAAAAAAAAAAAAAGAAAAAAACAAACGAAAAAACAGCAGCACATCTGGGGTTTTTGATTTAAGTTCAGCCTGTCAAGGAGAAATGTAAGCTGGAAGCCACAAGATGTTATGCAATAAAAAACCAAACAACAAAACAAAAAAAAAAAAACCACAACAAACCAAAAAACAAGAGAGAGTTTACAGCTGTGAGACATAAGTGGGTTGAACAGTACTTAAAGTACAATTATATTCTCAGAGGTGACTTTGGAAAAGTCATGATCTGACTGAAGTGTTCTGTCATTGAGATTCATTTGAATCCAGTCTTGTTTCAGAGCAAAATTATGTGTAATTTTTGCATCACTTTAAATATCTTTCTTTTCCTACCATATAATTCAAGACATTTACTCAGTGTTTTAAAATGAATGCATTTAGATTGATAAAACTGATGAGTGTACCTAAATTAGTAGTGTCACTTGAAGCCCTAATATTTTCCTGCTGTTTTATCTACCCTTGCACACATAAGTATTTATAAATATATGTATTATATATCCTTTATAAATTGTGATAACAGGAGTGGTACAAAGGCCCACATATAAATTTACACACATCTTTTATCATATTATCAGCAGAAATATGAACCTCAGTTACAGACAGGTCTTTCTGCATAACTGAAGCAGTGTGGGCAAATGTTGCATTTTGGCTATAGGAGTGGTGAAAAGGAAAATGCAACATAGTTCTTCGTGTAATGGAGAAGCAAAAGAGAGCTTTATTTGAAGAAACACTGCACTTATATAGGGTAGTTCGTGCCATACAGAATAGAAAAGGCTCATTGGTCCAAGAAGGCAACACCTCTTTGAAAACATGCTTTCTGCAAAACATCACATCTCTTGCAGGTGTTTAATCATTGTTATAATTTCTTGTCCTTGTGCAGCCTGAGAAAGGGCTTCTTTCTGGGTTCCCAGTAGTATCCTAACAAAAGGTAAGGACCTGCAGATTTCAGATTTCAGGGGGTGTGAGCCAGGAGAGAAATCCAGCTCACACCTCCAGCAGAGCAGCCAAGTTATGCCTGTGTTTGAAATGAGAACACAGGACCTGCATTAAACTGGGGAGAGTCACCCACACTTCTGAGGAAGTCTCAGATTCATAGTTTTTACAATGTTAATTAATTAGCATACCTGACAAATATTGTCCAATTAGAAGGTAATTTTTGCCCCATTGGAGCCCCTCACCCTGAATCTTTTAGCCCTACATTTTATTATGTCTATGATTTATGGTGAAAAATAAAGTGTCCTTGCTGGGATAAAAAGCAAGACTAAACAGAATTCCATAAGGTGGCAAAACCTGCTGTGTTAAAGTGACAAAGAGTTAGAAGCTATACAGCTATAAATTAAAATGTGTAAAGCTACAGATACATATAAAAAGGGAGAAAGGCATGTGTCATCCCAGTCCCCTGCTGCTTTTGTGATGCCCTAGGCTGCCTGGGACATCATAATGGCAGGAACTCTCCTGGGGTGGCAGCTGGTGCCCAGGCAGGAGGTCTGAGGGCAATCCAAGAACTTAATTGGGTTGAACTTTCTATATTTGGATAATTTCAATATTAAGTGGAATTTTAAAAGCCTAATCTCTCTTCTTTTAACATCAGCTTTGAAGCAGACTCTCCATGTTAAGCTTCAAACTCATTTGGATGGGGTGAATTGGCATCCCTGAATCTGTCCAAGCAGATGTGTTCAATATATCCCAAATTTAAAAATCCATTTGTAATAGATCATTAAAAGAAACAAAGTAAGTAAGCAAGTACAATTATTGGAATTTTTTGGTCTTGCTTAAACCATACATGTGCAGGCCTCTCCATCTCCTTTTTAACCAACAATCCAATACCAATGTGTTGGCTTCAGCTTAAATTGGATATAACAGATTCATCTGAGGAGTAGCTAAGGCAACCAGCTAATTGCACGTGCCAAGAAACTGAATTAAATTTTACTTCTCAGAGATTCTTAAATGTTTTAGTATCTTGAACTATCAGACAGCTACAAAAATGCTTTGTAAATAGTACACATCTCTCACTGTAGCCATTTAGTGCATTTGTAAGCTGGCATTGTTATTTTTAATGACAGTGGCATAACAATTGGGGACTGTTTCATGGCAATTTCTATATAAAGTGTTGCAAAGGCTGTTTAAAGCCAGGAATGGGATGTGTCTAAGCGTGATTTCTCAAAATTCAAATAAATGAACAGACATTCAGCCAAGACAATTGAACCCTACTGTACATAAACTGTTTTATTTTTATGAGAAGGCCATTTAAATCTGTCACATGTATGGTGTGAAATGTTCTCCAGTAAGATATCTGATATTGTGTCCAAACTCTGGGAAGAACAACTAGTATTAGACAATTAGCACCTAAAGGGTTTAACTCATCACACAGGGCCTTTGGGCAGCTGTTCCTGAAGTCACAACCCTGAGGCCAAGTATTTCCAAACCATAAAGAGATGATGCTCCCCCTGTGACCTGCAGAGTGCCCTTCTCCAGTCACTGTAGGGGTGGCAAAGGTCTCCTTTTGTGCCATTACAGCTCAAAATGAAGGCTCCTTTGAGGGGACAGTGTGGGGAGGTTCCCCTGGCCATCCCAGGGAAGGGAATGTTCCCCAAAGAGAATTGCCAGAGTGCTTCAGGCTCTCTAGTTTTAAACTGGCCAGCCACAGCAGTCCACAGCCATCCTGTTCTTCCATCCCTCATCCTCAATTTGTTCGAACTCCTCTTCCTCACACCCTCTTCCTTACATGTCTCTGACAAGCTTGCATTTCATCCTTGCACATTACCCTTTTTAGGGAAAAAAAAAATAAAATATCCATGCACTCCAGAGAGGTATTCCAGCTTGCTCAACTCTCAGTCCTATCTCAGAATAAGTTTATGCCAGCAAACAGTGAAGTGCTACCAAACAAATCACTTGTTGCATACACAACCTTCCCACTTTGCTTTGTCCTGCTTTCCCCATGAAGGGAGGGATCACAGGTGAATTTCCAAATTTCCAAATGAAAGGAATGCCACCTTGCAGGTGGCATCTTCTATAACACCAGTAACTGTGAGTAGGCTGAAGCCTCCCATTTATCTATCAGCATAGCAGAGCACAGCTACACAAATTATTGTACTGGCTCATCTCATTTATATCCAGGTACATCACCTTTTCCTTGTTTATTCTGTGGACAAAACTTGCTACTGTCCTTCCTGTTTATATGTAGATTTACCTGTTTGGTAACCTACAGAAGTGAAACAATCAATGCAGAAAAGAAAAGTTGGTATAGTCATGAGTTTATGGAGTCTTTTTCAAGCTAAGCACCACACAATCCATTCTCTGTTCCTACACACATCCACACAGATCCATTATATCTGCTGGCAAATATCCTAAGCACTCAGGCTTCTCCACGAATTTCTCTGCTTGGCTGTGCAGCATTCCCATCTTCTCCCATGATACTGAGTATCTGGAATGTCAGAGTCTGACCATTCTGACTCCAAAATCCATCCATGTATGTCAGTGGCACTCACCATGTCAAACTCTTCAGTGTTGAAGGAAGAAATGCTCCATAGTCAGCTGGCATCTTTTCAAAAGATGGAGAATTTGATGATCTCAGTGTTGAGTCTGTTTGCCTGCTCTGCCTACTGGGTTAGAAGCTTCCTACCCAAATTCATCCCAATTCATTTGTCAGTTCAGGACTGGTCTGGATGAAGCTACCCTGCTCAGAAACACACAGACAGTAGTCATGTACTTCTGTAATCCTCATTGTGCTGGAACATTCCTCTCCCCTTCCCCTTCCTTGTCTGTTTTTCCCTTTTTTTTTAACTTTCTCTTACTTTTTTTTTCTTTTTTCTTTCCTTTTGTCATTTTTATGCTGTGTTTGTGACTGCATGAATAGGCTGTGTGCAGGCTATTTTGTGTACATACTGCATCATTCCATGCAATGACAACAGAGTAATTACAATGTTCAACAGGAAACATTGGCTGAGCAGGCAAGGCTGTAATAACAGCCTGAGAGCTGTGAGTTTACCCACTCCCTCTGCTCCACCACCATATCTGGGTCTATTCCCAAGAGAAAAAATGTCTGCTCAGTCATGTTCACCCTTTCCCAAAGGCAAAAAATCAGCATCTGCTGTGATCTAAATCAGACATTCCAACTCAGGAATTTACCGACATAAAATTAATTCCAGCACTGTTCAAACAGTAACAAAACAAATTTGTTCAGCAGCATTATGCTTTCAAAAGCCACACCTGAGCTATATTGACCTTTAGATGCTTGTACACGTGTTGCAGGTATATTTTTGTATCACTCTTGCCTCACCTGTAATTGGGACCACATATATATTATTGTCTTTGAGAGGTTTAAAGGTCCCAGCCCCTCTGATGCTCTCAAGGAGTTAAAAGATCTTGTTAGCAGTTGCTGCAGTTCTCTATTAGCTTATCTAACAGATGACTTTATGGCTGCATTTAATTTAATTGAAGAATGTCCCAGAAAAGGACTAATGACACTTTCCATAATAAACATACCATTTAAATTTCAAAAAGAAATTTACAGAGAAAGAAAACTGGAAGAAAGTTGACTGGAATCAAAAATTACTTCTGGCATTTAAAAACCTGTAGCATTTTGTTGATAAGTATCTTGTATCTAATCACTTGCTGACATGATCCATCATTTGATTTTTTCACTTAGTCATGTTGAAACTAATGGTCAAAACCATGCTCACTTCCACTGGATAAGTATTATTTCCTTCAGTAATCCCACCAAAATGACATTAATTTCCTGTGGAGGCAACATGTTCACAGTACATTAGAAAATCTGACTTCTAGATAAAAAGGCTTTTCATTGCCCTGAATCTGTGAGAAGACATGTTCTCTTCAGGGAAAAAACCCAGCAGAAATCAGGCACAGACTTTTTACTGGTGGGAAGTAACTTTGCAATGTCATTACCAGATGTCAAAACAGGGTGTTTGACAGTATGATGGAGAAATTCAGGAGGTCTGTGGCCAGCCTGCTGCTCAGGGTCAGCAGATCTCAGGGCACATTTTGACAGGATAAAGGATCAGGCAAAGATTAATCTACCCATGGGATGGGAGCTGAATCAGCCCTGAAAAGGATATTTTGCTAATGTGCCTCTACTGCTCCTGATTCAGAGCTGGGTGAGGCATCTCATCCTCTCTCCTTCATTTTCTAATTCCAGGGGGTTGCTGGTGGAGACACTGCTCAGCACACCTGACCCTGCAACATTTCCTCCCAGATTTTGGGGTAACTAATCCCACAAATCTGGTTAAAATACACTGCTGGACCTTGGCTGGGAAAAGCTGGGACTAGCTGGTCTTCACAGCTTCAGACACTTTTTATAGCTCCTATAGATGGACATCTGCAAGTCTCCTAGGCCTGAAACACCCTGAAATTGTTGCTTTCATCTTTTTTATGGTTGTTCATGAGAGAAGAATCAGCATTCCAGCATTTTGTACACCTTGTGCACGACACATATCACATCCTCTGCTATCCAGGTCTCCGTTCATGAACCTCACTATCTTGGGAGAGCTGAGTTAGCTGTGCTAGCAGAGTCTGTGCTGCAGGACCAGCTGCAAGCTCCTCCTGTTGTCACCTCATTTATGCCCCTCACAAGCACAGTTGCTGCCCCAGCAGGTGCTCTGCTATTCTGGTTTCACATCCTGAGCTTCTTCCCCCCGCTGCTCTTGCTTGGCGGGGGATGGATGAAAGCACAATGAAAACTGTTTGGGCACTCGGTGATTTCAGAGCCTGCTGGCTTGGAGCTCATACTGTGAAAATGTCACACATTAATCCTTCCATCTCCAGCATCCACAGCGTCACAGCACAGGAAAGGGAGCACCGCTGTGGTCTCACTGCCTCCCTGTCCTTCCCTCACCCAGCCCAACATGTCCCTCCTTCTTGATGTCACTGCTCAGGATCAGCTGCCTTTTATTTCCTTGTTGTCTAAGCAGTTAACATATCCAGCCCAGCACACAGAAGTCTGTTTGTTCACATTTGTGCTCAGTTCTGTCCAGCCTTAAAGCCTGTGCCTTCCACCTCTGAATTTTGTGCCCAAGAGCTTGTCTACTTTTTGTACCCCTTGTTGGCACTGGCATTTCCATAGCATGAAATCCATTTAATGTTGCCTGAAAACAAAATTCTGACAGAATCACTGAAGTTGGAAAAGACCTCTCAGGTCATCGAGCCCTACCTGTGACTGATCCCCACTTTGTCACCCAGCCCAGAGCACTGAGTGCCACATCCAGCTGTTCCTTGGACACCTCCAGGGATGGACACTCCAAACCTCCCTGGGCAGCCCCTTCCAGGGCCTGAGCACCCCTTCCATGAGGAAATTCTTCCCAATGTCCAACCTGAGCCTCCCCTGGCACAGCTTGAGGTCCTGTCCTCTCATCCTGTCACTGATTTCCTGGCAGGATTTCTCGGGTACAATTCCTGATCTCAGCTTTGTTGCTTCTCATCAAGCCCCTGTCCCACTTAGTCAGGTATCTCCTCTCTGGCATTGCTGCTGCCTGAGGCTTCCAAGGAAGATCAAGACACTCCCTGAAGGACATTCCCTTCCTCCCTGTCCTTGCAGCAACCATGTCTGTGCCCTGAGACAGAAGGCCTTCACCCCCTAATGAAAAAACCTAAACTGCTCTGAAAGAAGTGTTAGAGCTATTTATATATTTACCAAAAGTATATAAAAATATAAGAATATACCAAAAATATATTTTAAAAATCTGCCATCATTCAACTAAAACAACTGTTCTGCCTTTCCTGAGAAGGGCTAGTGGAAGCCAAAGAACCATGTTTCCATTTTCAGTGTGGCATTGCTGGGTTGTGTTTTCACCTCCCCAAAGAGGGTGGAGGTCAGCACAGACTCTCACAAGAAACCTACCTGGCAGCAGGGGCATGTGCAGCTTTCACAAACTCCTGACTGTAAACCTGAGCTTGTTCTCACACCAGGACTCAAGGTCTTCTCTTTGGAACACTGCAGAGCAAGTTCACTGTAAGCAATGTTAACAATAGAATTATGGGGTATGGTCACAAGCCTCTGATTGTCAGTGTGTTCCCATATTTGCACACAGTTTTAATGCCCTTCAGAAGCTGGAGATAAGCCTAGAACTTGTGTGAAAATAGTAATTTTTCTTTGTGAATCTGTGGTTGTCAGTAAAACACGCTGCTTTGGTGTCAAACTGAATTTCTCAGGATTTAGCTCACACAAAGGTGTACATCATCTTCTTGCTGAAGGCTGCCTGGACCCCAGGAGAAGGGAGGAGAGCTGGGATTGAGTGACATCCCTGTAGAAACTTTTGGATCAGCTGCCTTTAAAAATCTTGATGTGATAATAACCCTGATAGTCAGAATGCTTATCCAACTACATAAATATGAATGCAAGCCCTACATTCAGGCATAAATAACTCTCTATTCCTGGAGTTTTCTTCTGCATGTTGTCAGCTAGGAAATCAAATTATCCATTTATTTGTTTTGTGCTACTGGAGCAAGGCAAGACATGGGATGGTGAAGATGAGAATACAGACATTAATTTTCTAAATTCACTCTTCCTGAAGAATAATTGACTTCAGCTGAAAACTCACCAAGAATTGAATTATTCCAAGAGAATACGGGAATTTTTCCATATTTGTGGCGACCAAATGCTTGCTGTGCTTCACAGGTGTTGGCTGTGAAGTTGTTATCTCCCAGGATAAGACTTCTGGCAATTAAAGCCCAATTCCCTGTCTCACCATGTTTGTGCTGGCAAGGCAGGGAGTGTTGTGTGTGAGTGGGTGGCAGGAAATGTGAAGGATGAGCTGTCAAGGAGTTCGGTGTGAGGAGGCTGCCTTCATGTCCCTGAATTTTGTCTGTCCACACAGCAGCTTTATTTGATGCTGCAGCATGATGCCAGCCTTTGGCAGCTGGCAGTGAGCCCTCAAGGGAGCAGGAGCAAGGTGGGTACAATCAGAGCAGTTTATATTTTCTATTTCCAGTTTACCCCATGCCGTGGAAGATTGCACTGGTGTGTATATGGCTCGTCTGGGGAATTATTTGCATCTTTGGGGAATCTGTGTGGGTGCAGCCATTCTCTGCACCTTCTAAGGAATAGAGGAGGAAGACAGTCTGCTTTTAATTGTCCATGTGAAAACCTCTCCTCCAGAGAGGGTGCTAGAACACACCCAAATAATGAGTCCTAACACACAGCAGGGTTTCCATGTAGCCATCAGCAGCACAACCTCTCTGTGTACATTTCAAATAACAAATGCAAGCTAGTAGATTAAACAGTGAGGAAGCAAAGGTGGATAATTTTAAAGTCATATGGATTGCTCTATAAATGTCTGTTATCCTCAGTGAGGCTTGTGTGTCACTGCAAAATGCCACACGGTGTAGCAGTGTTTGTTTGTTTCCTTCTGCAAAGGCCAATTCTCAAGGCAAGACAAATGACAGGTGAGTAGATCCTGGTGGCCAAATATTTGCCAAAAGTAAAATCAATCTTTTTTTTTTTTCTTCTCTCACTTTTTTGCAAGAGTTCACTTCAAAGCTAAGCAGAGGCTCGAAGTAATGTCCATTCATTCCTGTGGCTCTGCTGCAACAGGTCAGGTCCTCAGCTGTTCTAGGAACCCCTGTTGATTTATGTGGCCAATAACACAGCCCATTACAACTCCCCAAACACTGCTTTTGAGCCATTATCAAAAGGTGAGTCATAGGAACCATCCTGTCCCTGATCTCCCCTCCGAGGGTGAGTTTCTTCCTTGGAATAAGTAGGTTTTTATCCCTTCAGCATCTCCATCTGCTCTCCCAGGTCATGCAGGATCCCACTGCAGATGCCTCCAGGTGCTGCAGACTGCCTTTCACTGTCTCTGTGGCAAAGGGGCAGATGATTCCAGGAGTCTTTTCCCTCCCTCATTTCAGTGCTGCCCAATTCCCTAGCCACTTTACAGAAAGCAAAACAGGAATTTGGTTCAGACTGAGCTCTGCTGCACGTGCAGTGGCAGGCTGAGAGGTGGGAACACATCCAGAATTGTCACCAGGTCTCTGGGGTCCAAGATGGAGCTGTGCCAAACAGCCAACACCTTCACAGACCCAACTCACTGGATTTGTTAAGCCCAAAATATGGGAGACTTTGCCCTTTCACTGAGCTCTCAGAATTCAAGCAACTGCTGAAGTTACTGGAAAGTGAGAGAAAAACGTGAAAACCCCTGTAGCTTTGTCCAATTCCTGTGTTTCCTGGAAAGTGTGCTTAGCTCCCATTCTTACAAAAGGCATCCAGTCCTACCTCACAGGTTTACCTTGAAGACATTTTATTTCTGGCATTCTAAATTTCTTTTGAAAAAAAAGGACAAGAGCGGAGATGTGCTTGCCAAATGCAGATTAATTCAAGAGAGTAGCAGAACATCCAACCCCTTTATAGTGAAATGGCTTAATATTAATCCCATCATTAGTAGTGTAATTCACTAAAAATGGATGATAGAGGAGACAGTTAAGTAGAACAAACATCCAGGGTTTAGAAGTGAATCTTATAAGCATCAGAAGCCTTTCAAAGCTTTTGAAATTCAATTAGAAGGATGCTGAAAATCTCAAATCACCTGTAGAACCTGTATGTGTCTCTCTGTATGAATTGAACATGGGTAGCAAATCCACCTAAGGGGAAATCACCTCTCTTCTCACCTCTCAGATATCAGAAATATCTGATTTACCCAGGTTGGATTATGAATTAACCCTCAGCAAGATGCCTGTGCTACAAATATGTAAAAAAAAAAAAAGCACAGCATCTTCTCTGGCTGCTGTATTTGGGAAACTGTAAAGACTCACTTAGAATGAATGTTCTATATGCAGGTCTGGATTTTGTCTCTTGTTATCCTACCCAAATATTGCATATTTGGGAAAAAAATTCGAAGTTTCACACAATATATAGTGAAAAATATCGACAAATGTTTTCCATTATGTGGTTCATATGAGAGGATGTGTATCCCACATAGTAAAGAAATTCAGTTCACTATCAGAAGCTTCTGACCTTAATAAGTGAGTTAAGACCCTGCTAGCACAAAACCAAGGTATATTTTTGTTGCTTTGTTGCATTCAGACTGTATAATGCCTTTTTTTCCAGGATTTTGACACTGGATGAGTTGGATTCTTGGTCTGCCAGTTTGAAATTATGTTTAACCTTCCCATGTAATGATTTACAGAGAAGCTTCTCATTCTCCCAAACCTCTGCCACATGCTTCTATTCTCCATTCCTGCTCAAGAAGAGCCATCTCTGAGCTGGAGCAGAGTTCAGAGTGTGGCAGGGTGTGAAGGGACTTGGGCAGCAGCAATCCAGAATAAACTTTTGCTGTGGAAGGCAGGGCACACGCAGCTCTGTGGGGGGAAGGAGATTTTAGGCATGGCAGAAAAAGTAGCACTGATAGATTTGCCTACCTGCAGATGCTGAGATCCTGCTGAGTTTTGGGGTCCTTTACAAGCTATTTAATTGCTTTAGCAGTACTCTCTTCCATATTAAAATAATCTTTCTCAAGATCCTGGGTAATTGCTCTTCCCTGTTTTAATTCAGCAGTTTATTACTGCAGAAAAGCAGGAGGCTTGACTTGATGTACACCTCACTGCAAGGCCCTGTCCCTACCCCAGAAAATCTGCAAAAACAATCTTCTTTCTTTGGCACCAAAGGCACCCAGCCCTGACAGGATAAGAAGAGTGAGATATTGCTTTAGACTTGCAATTATTCAATTACCACATCTACACACAACCACAGCTTTGCAAACTTCTATTAGCATCTGCATTTGTGAGCTTTTTAATCCATCCAAGAAAGAAAAGCAGCTTAAAGAAATTAGGCTCTCAGCATAGGTAAAAAAGGGCTATGATTTATTGTGGTGCACAGGTGATGTGCAGTAACATAAATTTCTTTGGATTTGTTTTGGATTATGTGACCAGAGGTTTAGAACTGTTTTAGAAGCTTTGTGCTGGTGGAACTATTACGGTCTCCATGGCTCTAATAGCAACCTGTGCTTCGTGTGGTTTTAATGAGGTTTAATTGTCTTTACACCAATGAATCCCACAGAACTCTCTTTCACCTAAAAGTTACCAGATAAGCCACATCCCTGCCTAACACTCACTCTGACTGGGTGATAATTTACCAGCTCTGAACAGCAGAGCCAACTTTATCCCCAGTTTTATTATCTCACCAGCTTTGACAGTTGCCATTCCAGCAATAAATCCTGAGAGTGTCCAGAAAAACTTTTGAAAGGGTCCCAAAAATTTTCCTTCTTGTCCAGCATCACCATCTCAACTTCTTCACATCTTCTCTGAAAACTGTTCACCTTTCTGGAAGCCTCTCTGCAAGCTACTTTATTAATAATGCATAATTTAATTTTTCTATTACTGACTTAAAGAAATAAAATTTTAAACACTGCATTAATGGGTGATGTATGAGATGAAGGGTGCTAAGTGGAAATTCATTAAGACTTGCCATTAATTTTCCACTCTTCCCTGCTGCTTCCATTTTGTGTCTGTGGTCAGAAGTAACCCTGACCAAACTTTCTTTCTTTTACTGGACTTTGTCATCCCTGGCAGTGACAGGTACCACTGTCAGCAGTGGCAGCAGCTGTGCAAGATGAGCAGAGGAAACCTTTTCACCCTGAGCTCTGTGTTTGGGGGCAACACGGAGCTGAGACCCAGCCCCAGCCTGATTCACAGCACACCTTGCTCTTTCCTAGGACACCTCCTGCAGCCTCTCCCAGCTGCCTGAGCACTTCATGCTTTTCCTTTCCTGCTGTTGGATGAACTGGGATTCAGCTGCACAGATGCACACACTTGGAAGTGGTTTGTGCACCACAGGTTGAGAGCCCCTGGCACAGAGCAGGAGGCAGCCAGAGGTGAAAGCTGCTTCAGAGACTCTATTGATTCCTGGGTTTATTTTGCAGCAATTGGGCCTGGTAGCTGTTGAAAGCAATAATAAAGATTCACTTCTGCAGGCACTACAGCAGGGTTTTCTGTGTGAGGAGCCTGCCAAATTGATGGCTGTGCAAACCAAGCTCTCTTTCATGGAGGAGTAACATTATGCACAAGTAGAGACAGTAGGAGCTCTTCCTTCTCTTGCTAATGCACTGCATTTCACACCCAAGGGACATCATTTGCTGGGAGAGTAAATATTTTGCACGTATCCTAACTGCAGTTCTGAGTGTTTTTTACTGTTTGAGAAGCCTAGAAAAAGAGTTTGCTCTTTCCCTTTGCGTGATCCTTTGTTAGGTTTCGTGGTGGTGCATCCCCCTCCTGCTTGGTCTGCACTATGATCTCAAAGTGACTAAAACATTCATTTCACAACAGATTTTAAACACCATGTGCCTGGGTTTCTCTCCTGTAATTCCATGTGGTGTTGTATAATCCCTGAAAAACATCCTTTTTCTCCCTGCCACCAAATACCTTTAAAGAAAACAGGTTTTTAGCTCCTTATTCCATCAATGCTTGAGAAGAGGTCTTCAATCTTCCATCCTAGTAAGAACCCAAACTTAATTACATGCCTCCTACTCTGACCAACAGAGGTGAAGAGAATTCTTTAAGATATCTGGAGCATTTTTATTGAAATCAACAGCCTGAGATAAAACCTCATCTGGATCTCAAGTGTCCATTGAGCTGCAAAGGACTGGAGAGTATCTCATGGGTGTGCTGCTCTCCTACCAAATTCAAACAAGTTCCCACCTTATATTTAATGCAGAATTGAGGAAATTCAAAGCAAGACACAGAAGACTGTACAGAATCTCCAGTGAAACTGAGCTTGCCCTGATCTCATTCCCAAGCTGTAACATGGCTTCATGCTCATAAAATCCAGCCTAGTTTTGCTGAAAGTTTTATGAACTTCATTCAGCCTGGGAATTAACTCAATTTTCAGCCAGACAACATACCTCAATAGACAGTGTGTGAGTGGGAAGATGGATATGTGGCAATGACATAGGTTTTCATATCTGTTTCAAATAATATTTTAGAAAACAAGAACATTAATAACAGCTTGAAAAACTAACTCCAGAATCAATTTTGTTCCACATAGCTTGGGTCTAATATCTGCAGCCCAAAGCAGGTGGGAGTTTGTGTCTTTGATGCCACAGCCTGCAAACTGAAAGTGAATATTCTGAGTGCATCCACAGAGGGATCTGCTTCTTGGCACTCAGCTCTTCCTCAATAGCTGAAAATTCCACAGGAGAGATTGCACCTTTTTGGCCAATTTCTTTCTGATAGAGGACAAAATTTCACTGTTGAAGGCCATGCAGAAAACCCCAATTATATTTACCAAGGGAATAACCAGTAGAGAAGTAAGGAATTGAAGGCAGTGGGAATTCTCTCAGTGCTGGTAGTGGAAAGCTCCAGACAGGCAGGTGTTTCCAGCCTATACCTCACCTCTCATAGCTGCTCTGTCAGGTTGTTCTTTCCTGATACTAATAACCAGATCAGCAGTTTAGGGCTGTATATTTTCTTCTGTCCCTCTCTCTCTCTGCCTCTACAGGATGATAAAGAGAGCATTGGTGCTGCTGTACTTGCCAAACCCCAAAGAAAAAGGATTTCCTGGTGTGTTCCTGGGTGAACAGTGCTGCTTTGTGCTGTTTTCCAGCAGTGTCCGTGGATCCCTGGATAGATGGATGGAAATGGCATGTCTGGAGTGCCATGACAGCTGACACACATGGGCACAGCCAGCCTGTGAAACAGCTGTGCCTGTGCATAGCCAGCTCCTGATTAAATGTAAACTCTTTATGTAAATGCACAGGCTTCGCAGAGCATTTTCATTTGCTGGGTGTTTTCTTTGGTAGATCATAAATCACTGCCATGTTAAAAATCAGTCAGTGTATAAACTGTGTCAAACCCTTCATGCAATGAAATAATTTTCAAAATTATATTAATTGTCATTAGGGCAATTTTTCCACCAAGAAATAATTTTTCTAATGACATGACTCAACAGACAAAAGAAACGAGTGGCAATAATAAGGTGTCACTCCTGTGCAAGAGCTGATTGGAAAGTCAGAAGACAAGAGCTCTGTAACATTTTAAATTATTGAATTTTGAACTGCAGAAAAGCTATTTCTGACCACTACAAAACAAGCTAGTTGTTTTTTTTCAGGCGTGTTATCAAATTCTTTCCACAGTTCATGAGTAAAATGTATTAAAACTGTTGCATCCTGATTAAAAGGGAACTGTAGCTTCTTTTAATTATTGCAGGAAGAAAGGCTGTCCTTCAGAGACTTTTTTTCTAAAACTACAAAAATGTAAATTTACCTCCAGGTTTCCCTTCACTGCAATTTCCAGCAAGATGTTGGCTTTCAGCATCCTTAAGAAACCATATTGCAAAGCACACAGGAAATGCTCTTCTTCTTGCTTATAAAAGCTCTGTGACTGTTCTGGGGTCTTTTTCAACAGCCTGGGACACAGGTGGTTTTCCCTGGGAAGTGAGAGGGGGGAGCCATGAAGAGGATTGTGGCTGTGGCTGAGCTCTGGAGCAGCCCTGCACCATCCTGAAGATGAGAACTCATCGTTCTCTTCATTCTTCCTCAGTGGCTTGGGACACCTTGACTCAGACTAAGCCACAGCTTAGTGTGGTTTCAGATGAAGAGCAAAAATAACATGTGGTGGGCAAAATGAAATGGTTTTGTGGCTGGCCAAAGACTCAGGTTAAATGAGGGCTTTCCACACTTGAAAGTAATTTCAGGTTTGAGTGTGGATGCAAATGGAAAAGGTCATTTCTTGAAGCAATGCCCATGCAGGTGTTCTTGTTCTGTAACAGGTGTGCCCACTTTGGGTGCTGATTAATCCTCTTAGAAATTATGCTGTGTTTTGTGTGGAAAGAATGAGGGCATCAAAAAAAAAAAAAAAAAAAAGCTGCTGCTTAAGAAACAGCCCCAGCACAAGGGCTTCTTTGGCTGGAGTCCTGCTGCAGATGGGCACACACAGCTTTCCTGGGGTCTCTTCTGGAGGGCTGCTTGCTCTGTTTTTCCCTGTTCCCAGCACTCACCAGACACACGGGAGAGTTAATTGTCAGAGCCATCCCTGGGAAAGTTGCTAAGCAACATCAGCTCTGCCACCAGGCACTTCTGCTGCCACGGGATGCTCTGGCTCAGCAGAGGATTCTGCACTCCAGCAGGGAAATGCTCAGAGAACTTAGCTCCCCTCCTGAGATCCCACAGTCCAGTCGAGCTCACCTAATGAAAATAATGCAGTAATTTAATTTTTGTAATTTAACTCCAGCTCCTTAAAAATTATTCCCAGTGTGACATTTGTATAATGACACCAGTTTATTCTGTTAACAGCCAATCATTTCAGATGTTTAAACTGATCACTCCTACTGGAGATGAGCTGATTGCCTTTAGGATTTTAAAGTATTATTGCAGGAAGTGAACATATCCCTTGACATGCCATGAGGCTGAAGCAGGGTGAACACCTATTCACTCACTGCAGGTACTTCCCAGAGCTGAGCCTGAGGTTTTCCAATGTTCTCACAGATTTTTTTCAGCCTGGCTTCCCAATCAAAGCCTGGGCTATTGGGGAACTTTTAACCTCTGGGTAAATCAACAAGTCCTACAATCATTAAAAACACAGGGCTGTGTACTCTTGTCACCCCAGCCTGATTACAGATCAAGAATTCTGGGCTACATCATCTGCTCTTAATGGAGCTTGTGCCCTGCAGAGTTTGCCCTCTGTGTGCAAGGTTCAAGTCCTGAATACCCTTGAGACAGCAGCAAAACTCCTAATCAGTAATGAAATCCATTGTTATGTCTATTCTCAGAACAAATAATTCTAGGGCTGCCAGAGGTAATAAAAATTACATTTTTATGGGATAGTGTCCTGCAGTGATTTTGAGGTCTGACTGAAGACAATGGCACTTAGAGGGTTTGCTTTCTGTGTCAATTCTCTGTCGTCAAGCAAAGCAAAAGTCACACTGCAGCTTCTCTCCTCACCAAGGGCTCGTACTCTCTTGCTCTTTTTGCCTCACTGTGCTTAAAAAAACTTGTAGGAACTTAATTATTGGTCAAGTTTGGCTGAACCTGGAGCCCTCAGAAGCTACTGGTGAAAAGAGAAGATAAATAAGCACTCAAAAGTTATGATTAAGGAAGCTCCTTTTCCTTGGGGAACCAGCCTTAGGAGCCCCAAAGAATCCATTCTTGTACATGTTTCCAGGATATAAAAGTACATGGATTTCAGCCTGAGGAAGGTACCTTGAATGAATAGGTATTCATCCAAATCCTAGACCCCTGTTAAAATGGTTTGTTGCTCTTTCTTTGGTTTTGTTATGTATTTTGCATATATACTGATAATTCTCATTTTCTACATCTACTTATGATACCTTGTTATCAAGTTTAGCAACGTCACTGTTTTAACACATTTGACTTTTCAATTTCTATGATTTTTTTGGATTCTCAAAAACTTTCATGATCACTGCAGGCATTGGCAGAGTGAATTTCACTGACTGGCAATATAAATGCTTTATTTCATTGCCTTTTCTAGGCTTTTAGGAATATTTTATATGCAATAGCAGTTTGTAGGCCACAGATAGAAATGGCTACTTTAAAGTTACTCTTTTATTTCATTTGGTTTTATTGTGTTTTCATCCTGAAACTATTCCCAGCTAAAGTCTGGACAACTTTCTATAATGTTAAGCCAGAATTTTTTGTGTCTTTTGATTTTCAAGCTTATCAGTACTGCCTTAGTCTGAAAGAGATAAGATATGTGTGCTGCTCTGGGAAGTGGAACTTCACCTCTGGAAACCAGTGAAAGTAAGATGGGTAACACCAAAATAATCCCAGGGTCAATCACATGGTTACAGCAGAGTATAATAGTGACCAGCACATTGCACAGTGACAAGTACACTGTGAGAGAAAATTCCAGTTTTGTTTAGTTTACTTCTTTAGTTTACAACTTCAATGGAATCAGGATTTACATTTTCTTATTTTGGGGTTTAATATACTTACATCATTATACTCCACAGCAAATTGACAGAAGTCTGACATACTCTGCTCCTGTTAGTTTTGCTTTCCTTCTCTTTTTTTCTCAGTGTTTCTTAAAATTCACTGTAACCTTCTCAGCTAGCCTTTAGTTTCTTATCTGTATTAGGCAGACTCCATGCAGCACTTTACTGTTCACAGGCTTTTCTCTGTTGAGCAGACAGCAACTATGTTGTTGTTTTTGTGTTTGGATGTGGAGTCTGAGCACCCCTGAGGTCATCCAAGGCCCATGAAGGGGCAGCAGTAGCACTATGCCATGGCTGGCAGCTAAAAACTGTTCTGCACCAGCCTCCTCAGTGCACAAGTGGTTTACCTTGGGGACTGGTGATGGCATGAAGAGCCTCCTCCACAAACCTGCTGGAAGGGGCCTCACAAGAGCATCTTGTTAAAATTTCCCTTTTACAAGTGGAAATTGCTTTGCCTCAAAGGTCATCCCTTTTTTTACGTGTCATTTAATCATGGCTATGAAAGATAACTTATCTCTGAGGTTATAAAAATATTTTGCCTCCAGACATACATTACCTTATAATGTTTGGGTTCTGGGTTTGTTTTTTTTTAACAAGAAAAATGAGATGATATGACACCTTAAGATTACCAGCAAAAGGAATCCAATATCACCTAAGAACATTAACATTCCAGATTCCCAGATAAAGCCCCCTACCCCTCATGTCTAAAGCCCCAAATGGAATTGTGAACACCACCATCAAAATTAAGACCATTTTCACCCATAAAATTGCAGATTTGTGTCCTTTTCTTCACTCTTTGTGACAGACAGGTGACAACAACTTTCTATTATTAAAGGTAATAAACAGGGAAATCATTGTCACCATGGTTCTGCTTTCACCAAACAAATCAAATTTGTCACTGATGGCACACTGAACATTAAATCAAGCAAAGAGAAGGTACAGGGTGAAATCCTGGTTCCTCTGGAACCCCTGGACCTTGGAGCACAACTTGAACATCCCTACAAGGGAAGTTATTCAGTATCTTAGCAAAATCTCTTTTTTCCCTCTCCTGTGCACTGTAGCAAAGCATCCTGATGATCAGCACTTGTGGGTTTTAAGTGCCCTTCACAGGCTCAGCTGATCAATACTGCTGGAATACTTAATATATCTTTTCTAAGTATGAGCAAACAGTCATTGTGGCAATGGGAGAATGTTGAAAGTATATGTAAATATTAGGTCGATAAAGACAAAAAAAAAAAAGAGGATTCACAGAAGATTAAATTGATCAACTTTAAAAGTAGGGTCAGTTTTAAAACACAATCTTAGGTCAAAAAATAAAATCTTCAGGTCAGCACCTGAGTGGATGCTTGGTGGTTTTGTACAAATAGAAAGCCTCATGTCTGTTTCTTAAAATTGAACTCAAATTGATTTGAATCTCCTGTTTTCTGAAAAGTGGCTGTCAACTTCCTCAGTATTTACTTAGTAAAAGCTAACTGCTATTTAAAGTGGCTTAACTGAAGTCTTATTTTCAGTCTGTTTAAATCAACAATTGCAGCCTTGTGTAGATGCACTTAAATCAATGTATAGCTGCCATATAAAACCAACCCTTTGAATTATGCTAGACCAACACAAGCCAGTTGTAAATCAATTTAACTGTGTCCACATGTGGATTTGCCTGATGTTTAATGAAATTGGTTTAAAGAAAAAATCCAGCTGAAACCACTGCCACTTTCCTTTGCAGGCAAAGCCTATATTATGTTAATTTATTTGGAACTAGAACTCCTCTGGCAAATGTATTGAATAGCCAGCAGAGCTCTGCAGCTGAAGTGCTGAACATCAACCTGAATTCTTGGTCTTGTTATGGATTTGACTAATAAAGTTTTTTGCATGAATCCATGTTTCTCCCCCAGTGAGATTTAACCCATACATTTTTCTTCCCAAATGGGTTGGGATTTTTTTGTTATAGAGTAAGCAGATTAACTTAATCCAAATAGGATTTCACCCTATGTTTTTGTGCTGTCAGTAGTTGAATGGACCCTTCACATCAGCAGTTATGCTCTTAATGAAATAGCCTGGCCTTTCAGATTGATTTATGAATACAAGCAAGGACAAAATTTTTAATTCAGTCAGAAAAAATGTCCATGTATTGTCTAGCCAGGATGTTCTGGTAGGATTTCCTTTGTATCTAGGAAATTGATGCTTCCATTAATTTATAGCTTCTAATGACAGAGATCTTCAGGTTGTTCCCCATTTTAAAAGTTCTAATTACAGCTTCCACTTCTTGTACTTCTGGAAACTGTGTAAAGAATAATCATCCTTGTACATTTGTCTATCTCTTAGTGAGCTGATATCTGTATTCCTATCCAGAATTCATGGTATTTTTCTATAAGTGACTCATTTGGGTGAATACCTCCAAAAGGCAGCAGGAAAGAAAAAGTTCAGACTTGCACAACCCCAATTCCTAATGCCTTATCTGAAAATCACAAATCTACAGCCATGAGAAACATATACATAAGAAGCCAAATGGGTCTCTTTGGCTTTGTCCAGACTTTTATTTACCCCAAAATACAGGTGCTATTCTGATAAAAGCTATTGCTGCTTCCTGCAGACTTTCCCTGGCCAATAGGCAAAGACAATTCCAGCTACAGTCACATTTCTGTTGGTGTTGTGCTCATCCCCATCACATGCCCTGCACAGCACTCAGAAATTCAGTAGGAGCATAAGAAATCTGTAGTGGTGCTGTCTTTCACACCCATATGACCTGGAATAATGTATACATCTAACAGCATTAATTTTGTACATGCTCATTATTTCCTACCTGCACTGCAGGGCAATGTCAGATTTCCCAGTGTCAGAGCCTAAAGAACATTTTCTGTGATATGGAAGGGACTATTAGCCTGCAGTGGACTCTTCTTTGTTGCTCTAAGTTTTGGTTTTCTGAAGGCAGTCTGAAGGGAACTTCAATAAAAACACAGATATGGAAAGAAAACACACTGAAGATGCACCAAGGGCAAACCTCTCTGCCAGGCAGAGCCTCTCAGGGCTTTTATTCCCAGCACAGTGTGAGTACACTGTTCCCAGTATAGCACTACTCCAAGCATCCAAATGCTTGGATATTTTTAGGGGGGAAAAGTTAAAAAACACTTTGGATTTTCTGTGACTGCTTAAACCTGTACTGGTACAGTTAGCTTCAGTAAAATATCCATACACTGAAGGAATGCAACCAGGAGAATAAATAATCAGACTTGACAAGTTTCATTACCAAATGTGGAAGTTCACAATGTCATGTTTGTTGGTATCAGCATGGAGATTCAGACCACTATAACCTCTGGAGACAGCCCTCCCTTATTTTGATGTTTTTCTGCCTCTTTCTCACCTAGACTCAGCCTTCCCCATCCCTTATTTCTTGTCTTTTGTGCACCTTTTTGTCCTATCAGCTCAGTCTCTCAAATCAAAATCGTTGTCCTCTTTCCATCTTCCTTCCCCATGTTTCTAGTCCCAGATCCTACCTTTCCTCTGACAGTGCTGAACATGTCAAATTTTCTTAAGAAAGGATATTCTTTGTCATTTGAGACTTTCAAGCCTAATCAAAACAAGAGTGGAAATTTAATTGGTGAAACACAGAGAATGCCAGCAAGCTGCAAGTGATGCCCAGTGTTAAAAAAATAAATTATTTGTGGGTAGAACTGCCTTGTTAAGGTTTAGGGCTGGACATGCTTCAATGATTTCAGCCCAGGGGAAGGCTGACAAAGCTTGAGAAGAAGGATAATGGACAGTGATAATGGACACAAAGACAGAATTTACAGACCACAGGCAGAACTCCCAAGATAAGGAAGTTCCTACCCAGCTCCTGCTGTCACCTCTTCCTTCAGTCTTCTGCCCTCTAAATATGTCTCCAAAAATGGTTTGATTCTCAAGCTACTGGTCCATGAGGCAATGGTAAATAGTCTAGGAAATAATCTAATTTTCAGATAAAGTATGTTTTTTATTCAGATGGTGACCCACAAGGAATTCAAATGCTTGAGAGGCTTTACTGAGCAGCAGACTTAGGAACTCCTGCTCCAGAAACTGTTTCCATGGTTAATTTGACAATAAACTTTTTCTTGCCACATATGAGACTTTTGAGCATGTAGAAAGACTTTTTTTCAGCCTCAGATTTACAACCCATTGGGTTGGCAAAATCTTTTATGAATTCCTTAACTGTGCATTTTGGCCTGACTTCATCTTTCATGCAAAGCATCAATTCTATTTCTGTTCCCCAAGCCCATCTATTTTTACATGGGGGCTTTGTGTGTTACTCTCTGCATGGTCCTGGCTGCCATACTCCCAGCCTTCATCCAGCCCCACATTTTCCAGAGCATTGTCTTCCCAAAAACTCCTGTCTCCCGTGACCCTATTTCCAAGCTAGCAGCCTCTCAGCTCCTACCATTGTCTGTAGTCTCTACCTGGCACTTATCCCACTGCTTCCAGGCACATACATCTTTCCCTTGTCTTTTCCTTTTGCTTTTCAGAGTATTCCTGCTCCTGCTCCTGCAGACCCAGCTCCCTCCTGGCACAGGTTCTCCTGCTGAATCTGAGCTGAGCTCCCCTCTCTGCTCCAGCCCTTTGCTTTTTTATCCTGCTCTTCCCCATCACTTTCAGCAGAAGCAAAGAAATCCTGTGTGATGGCAGTGTAAAATCATACACTGTGGGTTTTTTTTTACTGATAAACAAGATTTATCCCATTCTCTTTGAAGAACTTCTAGCATATTTGGGGAAGCCTTTTAAATTGTTTCAGAGAGACAAATAAAAAGTGCCTATTTTTCTTCCCCCCCACGTACCCAAATGCATCATGATTCCCAGGAACTCAGCTAGAACTTTGCAATTAGGGAATTTTAAAGCTTGTCAAAGCTGCAGACAATATGAGACCAGACAATGCAGCATAGACATAACACAATTAGAGTGAGTGTTCCAGTTATAAAATAAGTCGAGATGTGCATAATAGGGAAAGGAGTGAGCGAGGGCAGAGGGGGAAGTGAAGGGCTCAGATTCCCTCCTCAGCCTCAGTGCTTCTTAAACAATTGCATGGAGCTCCATGCTCCAAGTGGGTTTGAATTTGTCTCATCACTCTCTAGGGTGAAAAGCTGCTCCTTCTGTCCTCTTCCTTCCCTAGAAAAAAACCAACCAAACAAACAAAAAAAACCAACCTTTTTTCTATTCTGGGCTCAAGCTTATTTCTCAGTTTTCTGCAAAACCATACTCTTCATGCAGGCTTGATCCCTGCAGCTCTTAAAACCCAGAGTCATGGTGACCTGATGTAGGACAGTTCAGCAAATACACAAAGCAAATGGGATCTGTTCACTGATATTTTGCTCCTGAAGACCATTTTAATTCTTGTGCCTCTCTCTGCTCCTTCAGCTGCCTGACCCCTGGACAGTCCCAGACAACACTTAACCACTGCCCTATTTCCTTTATTATGGCACTCTCAGGCACTGGAGGGAAAGGACTCTGCCAGCTCAAATTCCACAGTGTGTCTGATAAAACTGATATTTATATTTTCGTGCAAAGCCATCAGGGAGGCACAAAATTATCTCTTATTACAGCATGCTCTGCCACCAGGACCCTTTCATGGGGTGACCTCCTTCCACAAAGAGCCTCAGGCTGATGCACTTCTTCATTAGCAAAGTGTTGTAGGGCCTGTGACAGTCCTGGGGTATCTGATCTAATTTCTTAATTTTAATTATTGCTGCAGGAGTAAAGGCAGCAATTCTGAACAGTGTTTAGCACTGGGGAAAAGAGAACACACTCTACTTTGCCTGTAATAATTTGGATTTCTTTGGATGATAGTCAGGGTGCTAAGCAGAACTGCACAGGAGACCTCTACGAATGTTATTAATTTATTTTTGGTAGGGTAGGATACTATATATGGAGAGGCAACAGAAAATACAGAGGTATTATACATGCAGGATATTAATTTTTGTACTTAAAATTCTTTCTGCAGCAGCTCAGAGGCAGATGACACTCTCTGTTCACCTCACTGGGAGAACTCAGGGTTTAAATAAGGCTTCTCCAACTAGTTAAAATTTCTTGGCAGTTTATTACCTTGGTCCTTAATTACATTCATTTCCCTAAGGAGATTCCTTTGACAGAGATCCTCCATCACATGACTGCTGGAAGATTTCCAGTAATTCACATTTTCCCCATTAATTTCAGACTCCAATATTGACTCGTTTTGGGACTGAAGTGACAATAAAACTGAATTTCTGATTTGTAGAGCTGGATATCCATGTCCTGGGGTATAGTATAAACTATTAATTCATGCCCCATTGGATGACTGAAATGTCTGCTGTCTAGGGGAACTCTCAAAGTTGGTGCTTCAGCAGCAAATCAAAAGGAATAATGTGATGATGGCTTAATGCCTCTGAAGGTAATGGAAGTGTCAGAGACTCTTTAGCTCATGATGTGAGAAGCTGGAGAGAGAGTACAAGACCTGAGTGCTGGAATTAAGCACAGGCTGAAACACTGAAGTTTGTAGATGGTGGAGGATAAACCTCCTTTCCCCTGTGTGAGCCACATTGATCACTGGATCGCAGGCAGTGCAATAAGCTTCAGTGATTGTGGAAGTTTTGAACAAATCCAATTGGACTTGGAGGCAAAATGGAGCTCAAAGGCATTTTCAGACTCACTGTGTCTATATCAGTTCCTAACCAGCTGTCTGCCAGCACTGCTGAGAAGGGATCCCAGTCTCAGTCACAGCACAGCATCCCTCCTCCACCAGCACTTTCCTCAGCCTCACTCTGCAAAAATAATTCCAAGCACCTCTGAAAAAAAGGAGTTTAAGGAATGCTATGTGGATTCCTGTGACAGGAAATGTCCTCCAGGCTTCCCCTGCTTTCAAATTCTTAACTGCCTTCTCATCTGATGATGAAAGTGCCTGTGCTGTGCTACCACAGCTCCTGGCAATTTCTGAATAAGTAACCCCTCCATGGCTGTGTGCTCCTACCCAGCAGGTCCTCGTGTTCCAAGAATTGAAAAAAAATTTATTTCATTTCCTCAGAGATCTCTGGATGATGTTAATAATTTACCATGTCTTATTATAGAGGGCTACTGTTCTATCCAAAAGGGCTGTTTAATCAGGCTTTTCAACCATAATCAGATGAGAAATGCCTGCTTTTCCAGCTAATTCCCAGAAATAATGCCTGTCCATAAAGAAGGAATTGAGCCTGACATGAATGTACTTTTTGAAATCATTTTGCTATTAGCCAGAGCTTGCTACATATCTGGAAACAGAGCCTGCAATGCCAGATAGAACAGACTAATTTGCTTTTATTTTTGAAGGACTCCTAAAATGTCTTTATGCTCATTTAACTTTTTACTAGGATATATCTGATAGTTTCTGTGTTTGAAGGGGAGGTGGGGGAGATGCTTGCTTAATTTTCACTGGCAAGTCCTTTTTCCTCTGTAAACTTTTGAAGTATGTCTCTACCAGAAATGTAAAATCCCCAGTGTCTGTTCCTTGCACGTGTTTCCATTCAGAGGGTTACAGATGCTCAATCACAGGAAACAGTCGTGGCAACACAAGAAACAGAGAAAACTAACAAGGCACTGCAAAGCAGAAGGAGATCTGCACGAGTACAGAACCCAGGAAATGGCAAAAGAACAGATATCTACATGGGCTGGATACATGAACTTCCAGGTATTACTTACCTGTACATCTTGCAACATGATTCCAGCACAGCTGTAGTTTTAGCTGGTTTATGACTTTGGGGCCAGATGTACCCAGAAAGGAATCAACACTAAAGAAATCACAATAGCCATGTATGTGATTTAAGATATAGATATTTTAAAAGCCAATTAAAAAAGGAAAACCCTGGAAAGGCCTATACATCATAAATGTGGTTTTTTTGGTTTGGTTTTTTTTTTTTTTACTCATTATTTAAGATGAAGGCAGGGTTGGGATGTGGTGAGGAGATGTGATGTCCTGGTCAGCAGCTTTTCCAACACTCATTACCTTCCCTGATCATTTGGTACAAGTACTTAGGGGGGACCTGGGAAATGGAAACTTAGAAAGCTTTGTGGGTTTAGCTGATGTAAAATTATTCCTATCTAGTATTTATTTAATAAGTTAGCCAAATGCAGCAATAAGTGCTTTGAACAGAGACAGGCATTTGAAACTGTGGGAGCTCTGTATCCTCACTAAGACATTTACATGCAGAGATTATTTCCTTTCCCATCAGAAAGGCAGAGATAAATAATTGAATTTAAACAAACCTGTTGCCATGAATTGTGAACTTTCATACTAAGACTCTTGTCTTGTGCCATGTTTTTAACCTCAAGGTCTGAGTGGTTTTGAGGAACTCTGATTACAAAATAGGGACAGGGAATCACATTCTAGGTGAGAGGAAGTGGGAAAACAGGGGAAATAACTTAGCCTGTGAAAAAGAGGGGATGGGCAGGAGCAAAATGGGAGCATCTGAGACTAAAATGAAAGCTACAGGCAGTAAAGAAAAAAGAAGAGCTGCAGATGGGTAGAAATCACAATACCCCATAGCTCAGTAACCTTTTTTATCTTTATTTCCCTTCATCCCACCCCATCAGTGCATCACTCAGGTCATTCATGCCTCACCTGGAGCCATTCCTGCTTTGGAGAGTCCAGAGCGTGGGTTCAGCAGCCCCCGTGGGCTCTGAGAGAGCACAGGGGGGCACAGCAGGGTTTTCTGCAGGCACTCCTCTTCTGAAGCGAAGTGAGTGCTTTCCTGCAGGGAAACCATCTCTTTGTGTGGAGATAACAGTGCACTATCTGCAAACAAATTATCCCTATCGATCTGCCCGGTTAGGTGTGCCTGCCAACTTGTCATTAACTCCCTGCCACAGCTGGAGGCACCTGAAACCTGATAACACCATTTAATTGCACCCTTCTTGCCACCATTTCACTCCCTCAAGAAGAGCCCTGTGGAATTCACCTTTTCTCTATTGCTGGACCATTTCACATCCCAACCTGCTGTACCTTTTCCAGGAGATAATAAAGTGTGTGCTGGGAGGGGAGAAGGTTTTTAGATTGTTAGTCACTGGTTAAGATTTTATATACAAATAGAGTAGGCAGCTGTAACATCTAAAACGAGCTTGGTGGGAAACAAACAAACAAACCAGTACAAATATTAAAGCTTTTTTCTGGTTTCTGCAAAGGATGCACTTTGCAACCAAGTTGGAATTGAAACTGGGCTGAAAAGTTCATTGAGTCTTTCCTGATTAGTATATCTCCTGGAAAATCTTAGCTGTTTTCTTTCTTGTCTTGTGCCAAAATTTTTAAAAATAATTGTCTTAATACACTGTGTTCCTTAACATAATTTCTTTTTTTAACAGACTAACTGCATTCTCTTTTTTTTTTTTTTTTTTTTAAGGGGAATTTGAAAAATTTTCCAATCAGTTCTGGAGGTTTACAGTTCACTGTTGGTTTAGAAGACAGTAACTCATCAAAATTATTTCTATTTTTATCAAACAGGGTAAAAACTTCCTCAGGCAGTGGGAAGAGGTGAAGTTTGAGAGGCTGCTCACATCTGCCCTCTCAGGAACTCTGGCAGTTGCAGAATGACCTCTTTTAAAGTTCTCCAGCACATTGTATTTAACAAATCTATGTTAAATTTTGAGCTGCCTATCAAGATCTTGCCCTTAATCCATCATCAGTGCTCTCCCTTCCATGTCATTTTTCCCTGGTACTGGTGTTTATGAGGATTTTGTGTTTTAGCTGCTTCTTCAAGCCAGGCAATTGTGTCCTCTTGAGCCTGGAGTGAGAGAAAAGGGTGGCACATTCCCAAAGCCTTTCAGTCACTCAGGAGTCACCTCCACACCCTTCAGAGGTTTTGAAGGAGGGTAGCACCATCAAGGCTTCCTGGTGCTGGTTGCAGAGGGATCAGGGACAGAAAAGACCACAAAATCAGAAGAAGCAAAGGGAAGGCTGAATGTGCAGCTCAGCAGGGCAGCTCCTTCACCCAGGAAAGTG
Organism: Luscinia megarhynchos; assembly: GCA_034336665.1. Lineage (NCBI taxonomy): Eukaryota > Metazoa > Chordata > Aves > Passeriformes > Muscicapidae > Luscinia > Luscinia megarhynchos. The sequence continues at coordinate 8,350,785 of CM067564.1, read as the reverse complement.
TGGGTGGCAAGAGTGGACAGAGTTCAAAGAGAGATCAGTGTAAGAGAAATACAGCTGCAGGTTAACCACAGAGGATGCTCATGAGCCACAGACTGTTAGATATTGGAAGAATATTGCAGAATTTTCCAAACTTGTGCTCCCCCACAGGGAAGTAATTTTGGCTGCTGTTGAAAACCTTTGGGCTGACCTGGGACAGGTGGTCTTACATTCCTGAGCAAGTAACCACCCTAACCAGGGCAGGAGGGTGGGGGCTTTATTTTTACTGGAATGGAAGGTCAGAGGCCAAAACTGGACACAAAGAATGAAGGACCAAAGCTCTTCTTTGAGGTGTTTGTTTTTTCTTCTTATCAAAACTTCAAACACCAAGTGTGCTTTGGTTCTTTAAACACAGCATGACTTCCCATTTCATCTTGCCTCTTTTCCCTCTCTAATCTAAACTTATCTACCTACCTAGAGAGTGCCTTTAAACCAGCCTCAAGCACCTGGCTGAAGAATCTATATCTGGATGGAGGTCACTTGGAGGGTGCCTTTGCAGTCAGTGAAGCTCCAGTGGGTGATTCATTTCTGAGGTGGGCTGCACCTCCCTCAGCAAACATGAATTATCCATGTGGGAAGCCTAACCTGACCTTGTTTCCAATTTAAGCACATCAGCTAAGTGTCTAACTTGTCAGGGCCTCAAGTTAGGCTGGAGCAGAATTTACTACCCTCATACCTTCTATCCTTTCAGAGATTTATTATTCTCATTTGTCCTGAGAGTTACCAGCTCTTTCCAATTTTTAATCCATAGAAACCATGGTGCGGCTCTTGTGACATGGTATAAAATCAAAATCTATGATAAATAAAAATAAAACATAGATGCTTGGGATCCTCAATTTCCAGATACTTTTCATATACAAAGAACATTATCAGGGTTAAACCAGAACAAGTTTAAAGGGCAGAATGGAGATATTTAATTTCCCTTAAAATTCACAGTTTTTCACTCTACAGCCAACAATGCAGGACCTGCCACAACATGTGGCCAATCTTCATTTTCTAAGTAGGGGAAGAAGGAGTCATCAGGATTTTATTTGCCAAACTATTGTTATATCTGTTTCTATTGGAATTCTTGTCTGATTTAGTAATCGAGCTAATTTTGCACACAATAAAATGTTGTCACGATGACTTAATTTTGCATTTTCCTAGGGAAAAAAAAAAGCAAAGCAGATGCATAAATGAGGTTTTCTGTAAGAAATCTAATGGAATAGGATTCTTAAAAATGAGCACTTAACAATTCTTATTTGTAATGGAGAGTACCACTATGGTTACCTCAGCTTTCCTTCTGGAAGCATGCAAGAACTTAGAAAATTATTCTACCACAGGCAGCAAAACTCTACAAAACATTGCTATGATTTTTAGTTTTCTCCTCAAGAATTCCATTAGATGAGCAAGAGCAGTTTTGAGTCTTCAGTTTTGGCAGTATCCCCACAAACAGCGTGAGAGTTAAATGCCGTCTCTCAAGATTTTACAGTTCAGCTTTCATTTGATGCAGGGATGATTCATACACACTTCATGTTTTCAGAGGGGGTTTATCCAAAAGGGATTTTTCTGAGTGAGGCTTCCATGCTTCCTTTGTCTGGAAGGTATCAGCATCTCACAGATGAGAAGATTCCTGTCTGAGCATCCTCAAATGTACACTGAGGCTCATCCCTGTTCCTTCACTGGTCATTGTCCCTTTCTCCTGAGATGGTCAAAAGCAAAAATCAGCACAGGCTTCCCACAAATTCATGTTTATGTTCTAGAATGACCAAAATCAGGAGTTTTACCAGAAGCTGGAAGGATCTTGAAAACTCTTTCAGACCCTGGCTGCTCTGGAGCTCCTCTCTCACCCACCTTTGTTCCCTTCTTTAGAAACTTTTGTGCTCTGTTGCAAACACCCAGAGAAAAATTCCATGGTAAGGAAACCAGTCTTTGCTGGAGGAAGGAAAATTCCATGGGAATAAAACAGGGAAGGGAAGGGAAGGGAAGGGAAGGGAAGGGAAGGGAAGGGAAGGGAAGGGAAGGGAAGGGAAGGGAAGGGAAGGGAAGGGAAGGGAAGGGAAGGGAAGGGAAGGGAAGGGAAGGGAAGGGAAGGGAAGGGAAGGGAAGGGAAGGGAAGGGAAGGGAAGGGAAGGGAAGGGAAGGGAAGGGAAGGGAAGGGAAGGGAAGGGAAGGGAAGGGAAGGGAAGGGAAGGGAAGGGAAGGGAAGGGAAGGGAAGGGAAGGGAAGGGAAGGGAAGGGAAGGGAAGGGAAGGGAAGGAGGTATTCCTGTTGTCATACTCGATGAGTACAAAACTTTGCACAAAACACTGAAAATACTTGAAGCAAAATTAATTAGTAGTGTCAAATATTAATTAACCAGACCAGGCTCCTGCTTCTTCCTGGGAAAAGGCTCCAGGTGACTGGAATGTGCCTCATACTGCAGGGCTGGTTTTGTTAGTGAGGTGCATGAGTAAGTTGCTGCATAAGGCAGCCTAAAAGAGCAGTATCTGCCTCCTGGAAACAGCTTTTCACACACTTTCTCTGTGTCACTCTATATGTGATATGGCTCAGCTTGTTATCATCAACCAAAGACCATAAATAGAGAGTAAAAGTATAGAGAGTAAAAGCTTGCTTAAGAAAGAGAGAAACATGTTGTAGTTAAAATTTATTTATACACAATCTGTGCAGACAGCAGAAATTACAGATAAATTTTGGAAGGAGGAGGGCACAGTTCTTGGATCTCAAATCCAAAGACCATTAGCTTACCATTTTCTTGTAATTAAAATGAAAGCTAAGAGTTTAGCTAAATCTCCTACCCTTACATTTTTCCTCATGATCTCTCATTTTTTCTGTTCTCATGAAGAGCTGGATTACTTTTGTCAAATAAGTATCCTTTAAAACAATGATATCCATTCTATTTGCATGCCAGCTAGAAGAAAAAGAAATTATATTTCTCTCATATTTCCATGTAAGTTTTCTTTTTGAAAATAATTTTTTCTCCCTTTGTGACTTTCTTCCTGGGAATTTTATTGTACATCAGTACTTGAAATCTCCCAAAGAACATAACATTCCAAATAGGAAATAATAAAATAAAGGGAACTTATTATGATAAATGCCTTCCAAAGAGATTTCTTTTTTTTATGAGAATATAAACACAGACCCTTTCATCAGAATATTATAACTCAGATCCTCATATGCCTCTGAGCCTGTCATTATTTATAAAAATAACGATGTGTCACTGCTATAGACTCCTGATTTCAGCTGCAATTTAAGCAGCAGGGAGGTACCAGCAGTGCCTAAAGCATGAACTCTTTCCTCAGAGTGCTGTTTCATTTGGGCTCTTCTGCCCTGCCCTGCAGCAACCTCCAAAATCAGCACCCATGGGGACAGGGGTGACCCTTGGCTCGGCAGCCTCCCCACCCTGGGAGCTGGGGAAGGATGGAATAACAAGTGTGGTTTGTCTTTCCTGGCCAGGAAGGGCTGTCCTGTTGGAAAGGCTCTGCAGAGAGCTTTGGGAGGTGTTGGTTCAGCTTCTGATCTTTACAGATTTCTTGTGAGAAAATAATTCTTTTACTCTGATCTTTTCAAAGCATTCCTATTATGAGGGATTCTAGACAGGGAGATGAGCTTTATTTGCCCAAAATTTAATCCAGTGGGAGCCTTGTACCAATGGGGATGAACTGTAGCAGCAAGTATATGGAAGTATATGGAAGTATTTGTGACTATTCAGCAATTGGTTATGTAATTCAAGCTAAGATATGCATTCAGGAATTCACAAACAGATGAAAGTCAGACAGATTTCTAAACAAAGAATGATTTAGAAAATTGTGACAAACAATATCTAGAGTGGAGTGAATCACACTGATAAATTTTACTAGTTACTTATTTACCAAAAATGCATTTGTTGGACAGTCAGAATTCTACACTGATTTAGCTGATGGTTTAAAAATGGAAATTATGTTATAAATATAAATATGCTGAATTCCAACAAGATTTTTCAACTTTTGCCTTCAAAATCAGTTTGAAGTTACCAACATTTTTTTAAAAAACCAGAGAGGATTAAAGAATTAAAGATAGCACTTCTCTTCTGGTCAGTGAAAACATTCAGTAATTCCAAATTATTACTTTTACAACCTGTACTACTTTAAAAAAGTTGAGTTTAGCCCAGTGAAAATGTGAGGTAGCAGATATTGAGCTCATCTGGCTTAGACCAGGCAATTAGCAATAAATTTGGCATTTTTTCTTGGTTGGACTGTACAGCTGGCTGGATGTCCATGTATTTTTTTTCATAAGCCAAACTACTAAGAAGCTGTCTCTCCAGATTTCCAGAGCTTTACTGCCATGGCTATAAGAGCAAATGTCAAGAATAGAGTCAATTTTCTCAAATAAACAACAGTGTCTGAGATGTATAAGGAGCTGTGTTACTGTCTACACTTCTAACTCACTGGAGGAATTCAACTTTCTTTTTCTCTTTTGTATCCAAGATGAATTGGATTATCATTTATCATGGTGTCGTGTTCCTTATAAAAGACAATGTGGTAATAACAGGATATTTTCACGTTCCCATTTTATTTAGTACTTCTCCTTCTGAGTCATTAATTATTTTTGACAGTGCCTGGTGTTTCAGGTCACAGAGGCAAAATTAGCAGACTGGAAAAGTGAACCATGTCTACTGCCAAAGAGATCTCACACATTTCAATGGACCCTAAGATCCTCAGGTTGGAGACAGGACTGAATGCTGGCCAGCAGAAACTGCAGGAAGGTTGTAGAGAAGGGAGGAAGGCCAGAGGGAAGATTCTCCCAGGGCACCTTTCTGGGGTCTTATTTCCCAGGCAAGCTCATTTTTTGTGCCTTGAGGCAATGCCTCCTCTGTGCTGCGACAACCACACACCAAAGATTCTCCCTCAGCATCAACCATCCTGCTGCTGACAGAGTCTGAGCAGCTGTGCACCTGCATCTCACACAAATAAAAGGGAATGGGGTTACTTTGCCTCTGTGGGAGGAAGGGAAGTCACTTTATTCACACTGAAGCATCACCACCCCACCCTCCCTCGCTGGGACAATGAAAACAGAGTTATCTGAAATTCTGCCTGCCCATCTTGTGGTCTCAAAACCCCCACATCTCTCTGTTCCCTCTCCTTTCACTGCCACTGAGGTTTCTGCTTGCCTGCCAATACTTTTCTCCCAGTCTGCACTAGGTTTGACATTTTGGCAAAGCAAATATTTTTTTCTCCTGATGAAGGAAGGAATTGGCCACCGTAGCAGCTTTTTGTCATGGGTAGTCCAAGTGAACTACAAACTTGAGTTTAGCACGAACAACATGGACATTCTTCAGAGAATGAAAGGTCCAGCACTAGCCACGGCCTTTTTGTTGAATTCCCATCTCAGTTTTCAGTGTAATGCCAATTTAAGCTACTGCCAAGAGCAAAAGGAATGAGATCAGTAACAAGATTTGCCTCTAGATGAAGCACATGGTGTAAGTCTCTCCTGGAGATAAACACCAGACTCGCTGAACTATGAGGATGACTTATAAAAAATAATGATTTTGTATAGCCTCTAGGTCTTCCTGCTGCTTCTACATTAGTAATTGGATCCTTCCATACTCAAATATTATTTCAACTGGTGCTGCTTTGAAACAGTTTTGCATGTGTATCTTCTATAAAAAAGAAAGAAATGAACCTTAAAAATACGTTCTCTAATAAAGGACAGAAGCCTCCTTCTTTCTAGTATTATTGAAAATGCAGTTAGGAGAAGTTATCATGAAGGGAAAACAGCAACATCATTTAGGGGAGACAAAGAACAGAGGAAATCCTACTAATGACTCAATTCAGTACAGAAACCTCAAAATTAAAACATCTATCATCATTTAGTCTGAAATCAAAATACTGATTTCAGTTTACGAATGCAGTGAGGGAGTGGGAGAATGAGGGAATCCTGCTGCTGAAATACCACTTGTCAGGAAATTGAGGAACCTGAAATTTGGGTTGGCTTCATGATCCATGCACTGCCATGCCACATCTCCTAAATACAGCAGAGGCAGCCAAAAGTGGCAATGTGGCATGTGCTGCATGCATCAGCTTTATGACAGCAGCATAATCTGCTCACTTCAATCTGCAGCTCTGGTCATGTTATATCACTCAGACACACAGATCTCGACATATTAAGACAAAATCTGGATTCTGGATGCCTTCCATCTTAAGTTTACAGCTCACCAAGCATAAGGTATCAGTATTCTATCAATCAACTTAAGGAAAAAAAGTAGCTGGAACCTCCTTTTTTCTTGAAGGAGTAGAGAGAAAATACAGAAATGGAAAGCAATTAAGGGAAGTTATTCCTTTTATTTATGTTGGTATCAGGTTTTTTGGAAATGCTGGTCATAAAGCTGAGCAGAAAGCTAAGAGTGTTAGATCTTATTTCTGTATGATGAGGTTCCAATATCATCTGGGGACCTTTTCCATCTTTAGCACCTGTACACCCACCCAGGCTTCTGCAAATTCAGCTCAAGGGACTGAAATCCCAATGTGGCCTTTGTTCCTTTTCCAGAAATGTTAACAGTGCTTGCACCAATGGGAAAATGCTTCACACTCTCCCTGGAAGAAGCTTGGGAAAGCTGTTTTTCCCATCTGAGACTTATCCATTTTTCACCTTTATCAGTGACCTTCGTGAATTTGTTCGTGGAGTGTTGGAGAGGGTTTTTTTGGGGGGATTTTTTGGGGTTTTGTTGTTGTTGTTGTTGTTGTTGTTGTTAGGGTTTGGGGGGTTTTTGTTGTTGTTTTTTGGGAGTTGTTTTGCTCCTTTTGTACTGCTCCCATGAGCAGCTAGATGCTGGAGAAAGGATATTTCATTCTGGGGTTCAGGGACTTGGATGGTGTTTGTAGACTTGTGTTGACATGGCTTATACTTTTTATTCAGACACTCTTTCTTGTTCTTTTTGGAATGTAATGGACCATAGCAGGCAATCTCCTCCTTTTGAGTTAGGTACACTGGGAGAAGGGCAGGCAGCTGGAAAAATAGGAGAGGATGCAATTTCATTATAGGATCTTCCTCTTGAATTCCTTTAATAATTTAAATTGCATGGGTGCCAGACAAGGTTGCTCTGAGTGCCCAGTCAAGGGGAACTTTCTTTGAGAATATACTGGAGCTCTTGCACAATATTCAGATGTTTCTTTCAAAAATTCTGATTGAACAGTTTTCCAGGAAAGTATATTAAATGTGCTGCTCCCTCCTTTCTTCCTCACTCATAGACACAGAGCTAGTTAAAAGGCACCTGAAAAACAGAATAAGCCCTCACAGCAGCTGAAAACATTAGGAAGATATAGACACATACACACATAAAATCCAGAGGAGGTGACTATCTTTAATAAATTCTTCCAGTATTTGCAATTCAAATGTTATATTGGTGTGTGAGTGCCAGAGAGAGACCTAAAATGAAAATGACTGGGAAGTCACTGTTTTTATTGCAAACAGAAAGAATGGTACAAGGTAATCAAACAGCATACAAAATGAAAAGCAAATTAGATTTCTGAAACTCTTCCTGCTTCTACTGACTCCCATGTGGCACTTGCAACACGAACAAGCAAACTTGTTTATTTAATAAGTAGCAGCCAAATCCTTACACCTTTCCTGCTCCCCTCGTGCCAATCTAACATCACAGGTGGTGATAAATTGATTTAAGAGCTGCTTTCTCAGCCAGCCTGCAAAGGGATATTACCTTCCTTCAGCTGCCTCCATTGAAGAGGGTAAGCTGGAGAAAGGAAGAGGGGTGGTCACAGACAGAATATAATTCTTTGGTTTGAGCTGGGTAAAATCAGAAAAAGAAATGCTGAAGAATATAAATTTCTGGTTTGAGCTGGGTAAGGGGCAAAATCAGACACAGCCAGCTGCATTTGAAAAGTCTGGGCTGCTCTGAAAAGTGAAGGGTGAGCTGAAATTTGGGTAGTTGAAGAAAACAGAGATGAAGTCCACTGGAGGTATTAAGACATAATGATATTCCTTTACAAAATATGAGGTACTCTCACATTTTGACTATAATACCCAATCAAATGGGAGAGAGGTGAGAATTATTGCAGGTTTTATATCTTGGTAGGGATAAATATGTAAATTGATCACCCCAGACAGATTGCCTGGAAGCCACTTCAACTAATGGTTTCTCATTTCTCACTATTCTTCAGCACTTCTGCGTTCTAAGTATTTTTGACTTTTTAACATCAGGGAACTTGGCAGTGACTCATGTAATCTGTGTTCTACCCCTGCCTCTCCCATCATTTCCCTGGGTGATCCTCGAAGTTACTTCATTAATTTTAATTGGATGCTGTCATGAGGAAAGACTTGTCGGGCTGGGCTGAGAGTCTGCACTTATTCAATCCTTGTTCACACAAATTCCTGTTAATTCTAGTGGGAATTTTCCTCTTTGTGAAGACTGCAAGATTTTCCACAACTGCACGTGCTTAAAAGGTGGCAACAGTGGAGTCTGGTCACGTGCAGGTTTCTTAAAATCTGCTATTAAGACTTTTCTTCTTGTTTGCCACTTGAACAAACCCAGGCCCTTCCCTGGCTGATTCCAGCCACAGCAGGCATTGCCAGGTGAGTCTGTATTTCTGTTAGCAGCTCTGCCCACTCCAAACTTTGGGCAAGTCTTGGTCAGGAAGGAAAAAGCACAAAATTATGTGTGGATATTTTTTAACCTACCGCTGTGAAGCAAAAAGGAACAGGTAGATACAGTTCCCACCTCTAAACAAAGAGAAGAGCCCAAGAGAAGGTGGCCAGGCTGGCTTCCATTGCAGCAGAAATCCAGCCAAATGAGATTCTTCCACAGAGGAGACCAGAGTCAGTTTAAACAGCTCTTACAAGATTCTTAAGAATACTGCAAGTAAATGGGATGTGGAAGCACTAGATTTGAATGTGAGTGTGCCTTGTTTACATGGCCTTGTAGAGCAATGAAAACAGTGACAGCTTCTGATTGAACAATATCGTTTTAAATACAGAAGTACTAGAAAAATACAGGAGTCAGAAAAATTATTGGAACCGTGTAAAATAAAGACAAAAATAATAATAATAATAAAGTAGTAGTAGTAGTATTCAGTAATAATATTAATATTATGTTCCAGCTGGATTCTCTGCAATTCCTCCCACTTTAATTTCTGATCCTCAGGAGGCTGGGATAAGGTCCTGACAGGTGGGAAAGTGGGAGAGGAGATATCCTTGAGCATTACTTTCAAAACTGAGAAATAGCTGTGAAAATATTCATGACTTCTTTTTATTTACTCCTTTTCTTTGCAAATGATTTTGTCCCAAGAGAATGTCCAGAATTCCTGCAGGAATGACCAGTAAGGCTGGCAGCATTCCCTGGTTGCCCTGAAAGAGCTTCAGTGTGAGAGTCTGTGCAACAGGATTTGGAAGGCCTGACGTGTAAATGGCACCAAGTATTTGGGTAAGAGACAGCCAAAGTCACTGTCACCATGATTGGCACAAAAGACTTCCATCCTTCTGACTGTGCACTTATATCACACAGGAGCTCTGAGATCCTTATAACTAGGACAGGACAAGAGGACACAGCCTCAAGATGTGCCAGGGCAGGTTCAGGTTGGACATCAGGAGGAATTTCTTCACTGAAATGATTGTCAAGCACTGGCAGGGGCTGCCCTGGGAGGTGTCTGGGTTCCCATCCCCAGGGGTGTTCAAGGACACAGCACTCAGTGCTCTGGGCTGGTTGATGAGGTGTGAAGAGATGGCAAGAGGTGAAATCAGAGGAAGCTGAGAAACTCTGTTCACATCCTAACACAGCCTGTAACAGTACAGAAATTACAGGGTAAAATACAGCTGCTACTTCCTGGATGGAATGTGGGGGGAATGCTCAAAAAGCTGTTCCACCATGATTCCCACAGCCACAAACTGCATCCACAGCACCTGCTGGAAGGGGATGCTGTTAGTGTGTGTCCCTGAATCAGTCCAAGCATCCTCTGATCCAGCAGGACTGTTCAGGGAAAAGGTCCCCAAAATGGGAAGGGACTGGTCAGGCACAAAGGGTCTCAGCTTTCCTGGGTGGTGACAGACAAATCAAACACCAAGGATCCAGGAAATATCCCCTTTTCACATGACACAAGGGGACATGGCTCAAAGTTGGACCCAATGATCTTAGAGGTCTTCTCCAACTTAAATGATCCTGTGATTACATGAACCACTGGTTTCTGTTTCATCCCTTACAATTCCATGTGCGCTATTTGTCGAAAAGGGAAAATAAATATTTTATCCAAGAGAAAGTAAAATTTCCCCAAGAAGTACCATGCAGAACAGTCTTCTGTTTTTTGAAGATTATGGAATTGCAAGCTTAATAGTAAGGCATCAAATGGCTAGTGCCTACTACTTGCAGAAAGTGATATTGTTTAATGTACTTCATCCTGAAAAGGAATAGCTCACCAGCCATGGCTCACAGAACACCACAGGCTTGCAACCATCCTTTAGCAAGGCACAGCAGAACCACAACACCCTCTTAGGTTTGTGTTGAACAGAAAAAACCTTCATTTTAGAAGTCTCACAATCCCTCCATTTTCTGTCAGTGATTTGTGGTGTCTTAACATAGGTGTGCCACCCCTAAAAAGATATTATTTTTCCTCAGGAAAAAGACTGGCCCAAAAATTTGTGGTTAAGGGACTGAGATACCAAGTAACCTATTTCTATTATATTCACTGACAAAAAGGTTTCTGGTATAAATAAGCAGGAAGAGGAAGGAGCAGCAGGAAGCAAGCAGATTTGTATTGAAGTTGGACTTCAAAGTGAAGATAACATTTCCTAATACATCTCTGACCCAGACCCCCAAGGATATGGAGCACTGTTAGTCTGATGCTTAAATAACTTTTATGGGTAGGGACAGAGATGGTTTGGCAGGACATGTAAATTTGTCCCCTCCAATCTGCCTGTGGTTGGTGTGGCAGTTTTTTTTTGTGAAGGAGAATTTTCCAGTGGAGTTAAAAATCTCTTTTTCCAGCCCATCAAGAAGAAATCCTAAGCAGGAAGATGGAATACTGCTCTGGATGTAATCACTTATTAATATAGAGAGGATTTTGATTATAAGCCATGCCCATATAACACATTTACTGTCTGCAAATCCCAGCCCAAGGATGGCAATCTAAAGCCTGTCACCACAGAATATTGTGCAAACTTATTTACATTATGGTTTTATGGGTTATTTTCTCTTGTGTGCCTGATCTGCACTGACAGAACCCATGGAGTTGAATATAAAGGAAATCATAAGCAACTCTGTAAACTATGCTTCAGTCTCTGGGTTCCACTGACATTAAAACTTTTTCACCAAACTTTTGCTGCTCACTCCCACACAGGAGAAAAATCTCTTTGCTGGTATGGCTCAATGTTGCACAGCATGTTTCTCAATTCAAATACTTCCTCTCATTTTTATTCCTTTTTTTTTTCTGTGCATTACTAACTTCAAGGACTATTTCCAGTGAACTGCTGAGGCATAAATGAAGCAAATCTTTATTATACCATAAATAGTAGGGAGATCCAACATGTTGGCCATTTCCATATAGTGGCATGTTTTGAAACTTTCCATGTTTGAGGTTCTCTGCAGTAACAGGGATTAATATGATGTGCCTACAAAGAGATTACGCCAATGAATTACACAGAGGATTAGAGAGAAATCTCATTTTGTGCACCCATCAAAATAAAACCTTTTCCCACTCATTGAAAAGCAGGCTTCCTTTCCTCCCTCACTGCACCAGATCCTTGAATTTCCTGTAGGAGGACTGAAAGAGAGCCCAAAGCTAACCTATATTCCCAGCAAAGTTCCAACCAATCTGTCCTGAAAAGGTCATTTATGCTGACAAACATGAACAGGAGTCAGTCCCATGTGTCTCTCGTGTAGCACCCTGCAAAAGCCCCCCAAGGGTGTGAGCCAGTGGTGACAGAGTTGGCTGTGGAAAAGTTCCTGCTAGTTTCTAGTAAGCAAAACACAACAATACAAATTCCTGCTCATTTGGAGAACCTTAAAATACTCGACAAACAATATGTTCTGCAGCACATCTGGGTGACCAGATATTTTTGTGTTTATCTTGTGGACAGCTAAACCAAAACATGTTCCACTTGCCAAAGACCCAGGGGAAAAAGAAATATTCCCAAGAACCTTGTGCTGTAAGTACATGAAAGCCCACCCTGCTGGCTCTCCTCCCTGCTTTGGTTAATATCTTCCAGTAAAATATAGTCATCAACAGTCTGCATCGCTTTTTCCACGTCAAGGATCTCAGACTCCTTTAAAAATTGACACAATTCAGCAATAAAAATCCCTCCCCTGAAGTGCAGCCATATTTGGAATGAAACGCAGCCACTGTTCAACAATCCAATCCCTGTTTAATAATCTCTGACAGAAAGTGAACAGTGACAAAATTGAACTTGTGGAAAAACTATTAGCTGATATGTATTGTACAATAATTTAAACTGTAAATTGTGGAGAACATGAAACTTGCCCCAGAATTTGCTCTTTTCACTTCACACTTCTCATTTGGTTTGCATAAATCTACTTACATTGCAATTGTTTTTCCACCACTTTTTTCTCTTATTAAGAATTCCACATCCAAATCCAAATACTGCATTGAGCTGCATCTCTTTCTTTCACAAATGGAGGCATTGGCTGGACACCATGGCCACAAAGATCCACTTGCATTTTGTAGGGCCAAATCCATCCTTCCTTCCTTCCTTCCTTCCTTTCCTTCCTTCCTTCCTTCCTTCCTTCCTTCCTTCCTTCCTTCCTTCCTTCCCTTCCTTCCTTCCTTCCTTCCTTCCTTCCTTCCTTCCTTCCTTCCTTCCTTCCTTCCTTCCTTCCTTCCTTCCTTCCTTCCTTCCTTCCTTCCTTCCTTCCTTCCTTCCTTCCTTCCTTCCTTCCTTCCTTCCTTCCTTCCTTCCTTCCTTCCTTCCTTCCTTCCTTCCTTCCTTCCTTCCTTCCTTCCTTCCTTCCTTCCTTCCTTCCTTCCCTCCTTCCCTCCTTCCCTCCTTCCCTCCCTTCCTCTCCACTTCCTCCCTCTCTTCCTTCATTCTTCTCTTCCTCTCCACTTCCTTTCCTCCTCTCTTCACCAACACAGAGTTATCCAGCCCCATCCAACTCAGACTCTTTTGGAACTGATAACTCCTCTGCTCTGCACAGAATGACTCAGAAGGATGGTTTGTTGTTTTTTTACAGAGAACTGTGGAGGCACCTTTGCTTTTAATGTCAGACTGGAAGGTTTCTCCAGCTCTCCCCTCTCTGCTTTACAAGTGCACGCTAACAGGGTCTAACAGCACAGGTCTGTCAACCTTTTGGGAGCAATCACACATTTTCACCCTGGCAATCAGACACAGAGGAAGAGCAAAAAGCATCTAAAAGAGAGTGGGGAGAGGGATGGCCTTGCTGAGCTAGGGAGGTACAATCCACATGCTGTGTAATATTTCTGTGACAAGTGTGAATGTGTTTTAAATGTCATTCCTGTTGCATTTGGGGCTATAGGAGAGTGGTGAAAAGGATAATGCAACATAGTTCTTCATGTAATGGAGAAGCAAGAGAGAGCTTTATTTAAACACTGCACTTCTATAGGGTAGTTTGTGCAAAACAGAACAGAAAAGGCTCATTGGTCCAAGAAGGCAACACCTCTTTGAAAGCATGCTTTCTGCAAAACATCACGTCTCTCACACACCCTGCAGGTGCATAATCATTGTTATAATTTCTTGTCCTTGAGCAGCCTGAGAATCCCAAGGCTTCAAGGCTGCTGCTACAGCAGAACCCACTGTCTACACACAGAAGCAGCCAGTATTTTGGATTTGCTGACACAAAAGCAGGTCCCTTCCCCTCTTGCCCTTCTGGAGTGCCTATGAAGAGGAGAGGGCTGCTGCAGTCTGGCTTGCCTAGGAATCAAGAGGAGGAAAGAGCACTGTGAATGCACGGTGGGCTGCTCTGTGGGAGGAGGAATGAATGTCCTTCCCTCTGGGATAACAGGATAATGCCAATCCCACATGTTTATGTGTGTTCTGGGGTGGATCTACCAGTACAAGCCCTTACCACCAGCTAGCATGGAGTGGCATCTGCACTGTGTAATGTTGTGGCTCACTGAACTTCCCTGGATGTGGGCTTGAAAATGTATATTTTTGTATATGTGCCTATATGTGTGCACAAATCACACAGATGAATGTCCTTACATTTTTATAACTATTGTTTTGCCTCTGTTATTTTCTTTTATTTTTCTTTTAGGAAACCCCAGCTAATTGAAACAATGCCCAAGTGTTTATGTTACAGGTAGTCCTTTTCAAACTTACAGCTATAAGAATGTTTATAGGAGTACATGCCACGGTTCTTGATTCTGACCCACTTTTTAAATATTATTTTTTTCCTTCAAATAAAATATACATACGATTTATATACACATAGACAGCCTGAACAGCAACAGTAAGCCTGTCCTTGAGTCATTTCTTTGACATTTAGCTTTGAAAAACCATCTTTGGCAATCTTCAATGACCATGTGGTAGCCAGGGCCATGTCCAAACCACCTGAGTTTGGACTGCCCTTTTTGCAGTCAGCACTTTGATTGCTAATTCACTCCAGATGCCAAAACATCTCATCTGGAAGGATCTAATGCACCTTTTCAGCATGCAAGTCCCTCACAAAAGAAAACACATGCAGGTTCCCCCCAAGTGATCTTTAAAGATGAGTTATGAAAGATGACTGAAGCAATATTTGAAATGCTGTCTTACTCATAGTATTTTCCAAACACTGTGTGGAAACAGTGCATTTCATGTCATAATAGTCCAATGAAAGCTGTTAAGAACACTAGAAGGAGAATTAGCCTCTTTAAAAAATGAATCTGATACTGACACGCTGTACTTCTGTGCATATAATGCATTATCAAGATTTCCTGATGCTGCCAAGGAAAAACTTTGTGTTGAACACGAAGTTTTTCACCCTCATACAGAGGAGGAAAGTGCATGGAGTTCCCAGGATGGAACAATAAGCCTTTTGGCTGTTCATCTTGAGCGATGAATACCTGAGAAATTTGGGGTCAGACCCACAAAGGCTGAGACACATGCTTATCTTCATGTATAACCCATGCCTGCAGATCATGGCAGCATTTGGCCCCTGGCACAGCTGTTTCAGCACAGAATCTGTACTGTAAAGCCTGGGGTGGGAACTGGTCCTTGCTGCAGTCCCTGGGAGCAGTTAGTTTATGTGAGCCAGCAGAGCTGGCCTGCAAGGGCTAAAATAGCAAATTAGCTGCTCAGATGGTGTGAACTTTAAAATAGTGCCTTTCTCTAACTTCAGAAGAGAGAGAAAAAAAGATTCTTTGAATACCAGCTTTATGATATTATTCATTATTTTACTATTTACTGTGGTATCGTCCCAAGGCCCAAATGAGGTTCCCATTTAAGATTTCTTTACACCACATTAAGCAAATGATCACTTCTTGGATTCTAACCATCTTTTGTACTTTTTATATAGAGCTTTAGCTTTGAAACCTTGAAGCAGCATAGGCTTGATTGGGAACACTGTCACACTCAGTGGCATTGAATCTTAACACCAATTCCAGCACTGGTTTGGGCAAGAATGATAGTTAAATCACTCATCTTTTGTTTGGTGTCACCCTCCACACCAAGACAGGTACTTCAAGTTTACACTGTGGCAGAAGTCATGATTTTAAAGAGCTTTTATTTAATGAGACAGGAGTGCTAGAGGAGGAAGACTTGTAGATATTTTTAAAAATATAAAATGTCTACCAACTTGCTAAAATATAAGATTGGTTTTATGTTATATTTACTGCCAAAAGAGCCACACAACATCAAGCAGATGATGATGAGGCTGTTGGGACACAAGCATTTGGTTGCTGCATCTGGCACTAGCATGAGATGACAGAATCATTGATCGGGATTTAATTTTAATTTCTCGCCTTAATTTGCATTTCCCTGTTACTGTTTGCTGCATTTCAGCCCTGTGGGTTTGGGATCTGACCAAAAGCCAATTGACAGCTCAAACCATTAAAAGTCCAGTATTTCTCTATTTCCTTCAAAATATCCAGCAAAAATAAACACCCTTCATCCTGATCTTTCCCCCTCACACATTTATCCATTGGAAAATGTCAGCTCCTCACAAAACAGACGTGAATACCACAGAATTATTTGTGTCATATTTAGGGGAGACTCTGGCCATAGCTTTTCCTTTGGTCACTCAAAACATTGAAATGGGTGAGGGTGAGAGTCTGTCACTCTCACAGAAAGTGAAGCACAGAACAAAAGGAGTAGCTGAAGCCTGAGTTCCTCCCAGGAATGGCTTTGAATCTTTGTGTATGTGTGGGAAGAGCTTCCTTGATACCATCTGCTTGAAAAGAAAAAGAAAAAAACAAATGAAGAACAGGGAACAGAACAGCTTATTGCCCTTGTACTCTCAAGGTTTAGTAAAATGGAGGAATCTGCAATCTTAAGGATTGTAAGAAGGAAAAAAGCAGATGAACTGGTGGTCTACCATTTCTTTGCTCTGTAATTATTTTATTAAAAATATAACAGCAGCCTACCTAGCCATAAGGAGGGGTTTTTTTGGTGTCTGGAACAGAATTAGTCCCAATGGGATGGAGAAGCCTAGTTTAACACAGTCATGTAATGAGACATCCCAATATGAGAAACTGGCACAAGCTGACAGGGTATCTTCATTTGTGTTTGAAATTGTTGAACTTACAGTCTTTATCTGCTAATGTGCAGAAAGCCATAGTTTACATTCCTGCCTGATCTGAGAAGTACATCTGTGATCACTCCTTTCCATGTGCAGTGCCTGTGCAGAAAGAGCACTCCACCTGCTAGGAAATTCAAAACGTGTGGATCCACACAAGATTCTGAATTAAAATGTGTCAGGGAATGAGACTAGGGTTAAGAAAAGATGCTTTACTTTCTCCAGAACATAATTATAGGGAAGCAGTTCAGAACATCCAGATTAGGTTATCAAGCAGCCTAATTTAAACACGGTCCCGTCCTCAGACAATAAATAATGTACATGTGGTGGCCATGAGTCATCACTCTTGCAACAGTGTCTGGAGCTCCCTACTTTGCATGATTTATGCATTAAAATGTAAATGAAAAATCTTTTTTTTCTCAGTGTGAATCCATGAGAGAGGTCATTTACAGACACTGCTTAGATTAGCTTCGAACTTCTCTGAGGTCACAACCACCTGCTGGGCTGCGGCTCTGCAGGATGCAAAAGGAAAGAGAGGGAGAAAGGGCAGCTTTAGCCGTTTTTTGGGAGCTGAGCCCTCAGCTCAGTGTCTATTTTCCTCTTGCCATCTCGGAGTTGCTTCATTCTTTGTCTCGGAGCCGCGAGGGGCCGCGGGCGCGCAGGTGAGCCGGGGAATCGCTCCGGGCAGCCAGCAGCGCTCTCACCGCGCTGCCTGCCCGTGCGCCCGCCGCACAAAAACCACATCCCCACTGCCCCAAAAACCACATCCCCACTGCCCCAAAGGCGTGCACTGCCCCCAGCCTCCCAGCCCCTGCCTGGCCCGGGCTGGGTTAGTCTCCAGCGAGACGCGGGACAAACTCCGGGGTTCTGCCGGTGCTCCCTCCGCTGGCAGCTGTGCGCGCACCGCCCTCCCGGCCGGGCAGGGCTCTCCCGTCCGGAATTATCCCAAGGAAGCCCGGGGCAGGTGGATGTCCGGCCGCGGTCCCCGGGCAAACCCCGCCGGAGGCACCGGAGGACGCGGCGGCCGCGCTCTGATCCCTCCGATTAAACCGCGCCCGCAGGGGATTGCTTCTTAGCAGGCTGCCCGGATGGATGCTCGCAAAGTAATTTAAAATCGCCGAATCGCTCTTTATTAATATAATGCTCTTAAAATCGAACGCGCACTTAATCCGCGGTGCCCTCGTAGCGACGGGGAGGGGAGGGCGGCGTGCGGGAAGGGGGAAGAAGAAGAGGAGGAGGAAGAGGGGAGCGGGCCCGGGTCGCAGCGGGGAGCCCTGGGTGTCGCCTGCTGGCCCAGCCGCCCGCTGGCTGGTGACAGAGCCCAGCCTGCCCGGGGGAAGCCGATCCCTGTGCACCGCCCTGCCAGCGCCCCCTCCCTCCCTCCCTCCCTTCTCCATCCTCCCCCAGCTCAGGAGGGCGGCCCGGCAGCTCCTCTCCGGGGAGCAGGGCAGGGGGAGCTCCAGGTTTCACCTCCATCGCTGATGCCGCCGCTGCCGCGGCCACCGCCATCCCCGGAGGGCAGCGCCGGGCTTTGCTGAGGTGAGCGGGCACCTGCGGGCGGCTCCGCCTGTCCCCGGGCCGGGGGAGGTCCCGTGCGGAGCCAGATCGGAGCAGCCGGAGCTGCAGCTGCGGAGGGCAGGCACCTGGAGAGCCGGCCAGGTGGGGCTGGAGCAGCTGCTGGGAGCGGGGGCGGGGGCAGGCGGGGGAAGGTGGGGAAGCGGGCGGGGACAGGAGGGGATGGGGGATTCGGGCGGGGAGGTGGCAGCAGCTCCTGTGCGTCGCTGCCTCGTCCCTCTCTCGCCGGCTGCTGCCCGGGCTCGGAGCTGCCGGAGCCGCGCTCCGCTTCGCGCAACTCTCGGGAAAAGTGGCGCTGCGCGGGCGGCGACTTGGCGCAAGGTGAGGGCGGCGCGTCCGTGTGTCGGAGCGGGGCAGAGCACCGGCCCGGCTCGGTTCGGCTCGGCTCGGGCCGGGCTGCGCTGTCTGCGGCCGCAGCGCTCGGGAAACTTTGCGCGCACCGTGCGCGCTGCGCTGCCGCTCGCCCCGGGCCGGCCGCTGCCCCCGGGGCTCCTCGGCATCAGCGCTCACTCGCAGGGCTCGGGTGTTAATCACTCGTGCCGTGGAAAGCTCATTAGCGGCGACTTGTTTCCATGACGACGGGACCCCTCGGAGACTTCGGGGTTATCTGTTTCCCCGATTTTCTGTCTTTTCGTGTTCGTGTTTTGTCACCGGGGGCGAAAACAAGCAAATAAACCCTGCGTGGTCCTGTGGCCCCTCTTTGCTTTTCCTCCAACGCGCAACGCTTTCCCCAGACTTAATTAACGATACGTGGCTGTGATTAAGCAAGTGCGAGAGTTATACAAGGTTTCTGAGTACTTGTTCTTCGGCATTACCCCGTGTAGCTATGAAGCTCAGACTAAGATGTGGTCTGACTTGCCTCGTGTTCAAAGTACTCCTGAGACGTGTCAGTGCCAAAAGCTGTGATGTTACTTATCTTTTTGCTTATCGTGTGTCACTTGGCAGCACGGAACCCTTTGAGGAGCTTCGTGTTGCAGTCTCTGCAACAGCTGAGCTGGGAATCAGTGGTGACTCGCTCTGTAACTTTGTCATCCCTGCTGTGGTGTGACCTTGACAGGTCTCTTTAAGTTCTTCCTACCCCACTCTGCTCAACAAATGGAAATGTAGCTTGCTTGCACCTGTGCTCTGAGCTAATCAAGCAAAACACTTTATCTAAGATGGAGTAGTGTTAAGACCGAGTATATGAGTGTGTTGTCCTCTGTTACAAGGAGTGAAGATATATTATACAATCCTTTTCTGTAATGGTAGAGGTAAAAATCCTCCTTTTTAACTCCAGTCTTTATTTAAGATAGCCCAGTGCTGCTGGTCTTCAAAAGATATGAAATGTTACCATCCAGGTGAAAACAGTGGTTCTAGTGCCATTTTAAATTGTTTTTCTGGGTCAACCTCATCATAATCAGGTAAAAATGAGTCTTTAGCAGTCTGAAATTTGTAGGAATATCCACTGTTACAAAGAGCATGCTTCCAGTGAGAAGATGCAAGAGTAAGGAAAGAAAGTGCTGTGAGACTGAATGACAGTCTTGATCACTTGCCTTAGCATTACAACCTGAGAGGAACTTAAAAGTGGTTTTTTTTGTTTTTTTGTTTTTTTTTTTTTTAGAGAGAATGAGCAAACACACACTTTGAACTTAACTATATGTTAGGTTAAACATCTGGAACTCTCCTGCAAATTTTCATAGTTTTGCAAGAGACAGTTTAATGTATAGTATTATGTTGAGAAGCATTGGGGATGTGCAAGGAATGTTTTAGAATATTCAGTTCTGAAATACTGCCCGAGAGACGTTCAGTTGTGACTGTTTCAGATTAAAGGAGTAGGAAGCTATAATAGTAGGGGAACTTCTGTATGGAGCATACATTCTTTCTTCTCTCTTGAAACACTCCTTCCGAGTGAATAAACTGTTATAAAATAACTGTCTCTCACGTCGTGAAAAAGGGTCTATCCCCAGCTCAGTCCAGCAAAGTGCTAAAACATCTGCCTCATTCCAAATGCATTAGAGCAGGCAAATCACACTCTAAGCTTTTACTGGAACATCCTAAAGGTATTTTTACTAAAATACCCCTAAGGCCTATGACCTTGACTTTTGTATTCTGTGTTTTTAGCAGCTCAGTAGTGAGATACCTGTCTAAAAATATTTCTTGTGAGCTGAGGACCATCACCAGCCCCTAGTTACCCGTGAAGTAACTTTATGACAATCCCATGAATAGAAAGAAAGAAAAGAACAGAAATCCTGTCTCCTTTGGATGTCATTCACTTAAATTTCCATGCTGGATAATTGAATTTTTGCTACTTAGTGCTGCACAGTCAATGCAAGTAGAGAGAAAGTGATACAGGTTTTACTCTGTGCTTTACATCCTCTGTAAAACTCAGCCTTTTATTATTGCTGATAATAAGGAGCAACAGATACTCCAGTTCATTTTTCAGACCCTAGGTGCCACGAGGGAGGGAAAAAGTTCTTAGTTTTATTTTTTAAGACTGATAAAGGCAGCAAGAAAGATAATTTGTAATAAGCCCTTGTTACTTTCATAGATATTTTCAGAACAATAATCACTTAAGGTTGTGAGAAGACATCAGAGTATGTAACGCTGTCACTGATAAAGGGGTTTTGAGGGAGTGGGAAAAAAGTACATGGACATGAAGACTAAGTCTATAAATATGGATAATGGTTTGCATTGTGTTGTACTCAACATTATACCAAAGTAACTTGGATATCATGTACACTGGTTTTTATAAACAAAAATGCTTCTAATGGTGTTCATATTCAAGACACCTCAAATTGCTCAGCCAGCCTACTGCTCAAACTTTACTGTCCTGTGAAAATAGACTGAATGTTCTTTGTTTCTCTGGTGTTGGAAGTCACACACCTGGGATGAGTAAGATACTGGACCAGTATATAGAAGAGGTGGTTGAGCTCCTCTATGTGTAACTGATCTCTTCTGGACAAGTCACCTTACCCCTCTATTTTAACTTTTCTCTACCCCCATTAATCATCATCATTCAGTGTTGCTTATTTGGAGTGTAGAGTTTTGCTCTGTGCATACATTGTGCCTAGAGAGATCTCTGGGGAAGTAGCAAAATATTAGTGCAGCACAATAAGAAATGGTAGCCAACACTTTTTCTGTCTCAGTCCTTGGTCACTGGCATCTGTACACCAGTGAGATTGTTGGAGATCAGTGTGAAGATGTTGTGGAGGAATTAATTCCAGTGCTAGTTCCTTAACATTAATTTTGCTGAATCTATTTGAAGGAAACAGATTTCAGAGAAAAAGTTCACAGATCTCTACTCCAAGGACTTGAAAATAAAGAATGGCTCATCACTGCTTTCCCTGTTTGCTGTCAGGTTGAATGTACTGGTTTTCTGGATGGAAAAATAATTACTAATTTCAAATAGGTGCATTGGCAGCAGAAGGATTGTGAAGGGCAGAGACCAGCACTAAATATCCAAAGTATTTTTTTTTCTGTGGTTTTAGGAGAGGGTTGGGCAGGTGAGTTTCCAGGTACTTTTTGAGCTTATAAAATGCACAACCTCATTCAACAGGAGTGAGTAATGGTGTTAGGAAGGTATGAGAGATGTTTACATTATTCCAGTTGGGAGCTCAATTATGTTCTTCATGTGTTTATCCTTCAAATGGTGGTGTACTTGATTTAGCTGTAGGGTTTTCAGTTTGGTCTTCATTTCAAAATCACCCTAATAATCAATACTTCTGATAAACCAGTCTTTCAGATTGAGGCAGGATTGTTTCGTATGAAAGGTTTGCAGATGAAAAACTTTTGAAGTATGTCATGCATGGTAGAATTAATTCTGCTTTTTATCAGAATTTAATGGCCAAGCTTAAGATAAAACAAAGACTATAATTTTACATACCAGTGGTAATGTAAAACTCCCCTGTTTCTGTCGTTTTACTCTTCTAGAAAAAGAACCTTCTTAACTGTGAAGGTGTAGAAAAGCTCCTTTCTGACCTTTCACTTACTCCCTATATTTTAAATGCACCATGTATAACAATTTCTAAACTACTTAGACTCTTAAGGCCCAAGTTTGAAACAACCCAAAGAAATCTGTGTTTTAAAAGGTACATTCTGGAGGGATGCCTCTCCCCCTCTCTGATTACACACAGGCAAATTCACGTGCTCAAACTCCCAAGTCATTTTGGAAGTTTTGGACCTGGGTGTGTTTTCTACTTGTAAAACGGGGATGTCAGCTCAAATTAGTATGAAATTCAAGTTCCCCCCATACCTGTATTGCTCAGGGGAGTGATGGGGCTCAGCAGCACCTCAGCCATGAGATGCTACTGCTGTTCTGCTTTTCCCCTTCAGCTGCCAGGAGGGGCTGGCAGGGGGAAGGAGCCAAGGAGTGGATTTGGGATTTTCTCTGGGGATAAGGCAGGGAGAGGCTCTCCCCTGCATGTGCTGCAGCCCTCCTGCTTCTCCTGTGGGAGTCTCTTGATTTGTAGGCTGACCTTTCCACACCAGTGAAGCTTAGCAGGCCCTCCCAATTTTCTCACTTTATGCCAAGATATCTGATGTTGCAGACAGGGAGTCTGTTCCTGCTCTATTTGGAGGCAAGGGCAGAATTCTCACTGATTTCCATAGGAACAAGATGTATTCCTAAACATACTTCAGTAGCAAGAAGGAAACTTCCTAATAAAGAACAACCAGACTCACATAACAGAACATGAAGCATTGTTCTGAGCTTCACTTCAGAACTCTTAGCAGTCACAGGGCTGCAGACCAAGCAGCAAATCTCAGGGCATTCCTGGCAGCCCTGGCAAGGATTATCCACTCTCCTTCTGCCCAGAGAAACAACTGAGGCTTCAGCATGTTACTGATAAAACCTTATTTATTCTGATGGGTGCCATTTGAGCCCCTTAGGTCCCATCAGGAGTGGAGCAGTGAGGTGTGATGTAGTAGCTGTTGCACAAAGGATTTGCTACCTCAAGCAGAAAAGGCAGTGGGAATTCAATTTACCTGAAGAGGCAAAACGCCCTCTCCCACACTGATGTGGGAGTCTCCTGGAAGTTACCAAGGAAAACTTTGGATGCAGTTCTGCTGCTCTGTCATACTCTAGCCAGACTGGTTCCTAACAAAACTTTTTTCTTCTTTGTTTGGATGTTGTTTTTTTTTTAAGGTGGAAATGTTCCAGCCTTATTTTAATGACATTCCTGTATTGCTGTTTCACAACAGTGAATCCCTTCCAGTTACAGGCTCCTTCTTTAACAGGGGTTCAGATGAATCCCCTAAAGCCTGTTGGAGGCAAGGGCTTCCAGATGTAACTCAGATATCTGCTCTTTCTTCCTTTCCCAAATCCATGTATTCCATTAATTTTGCCACTAGAAAGGCACTGCTCTATCCAAATAGAGCTGTCAGGGTGCAAGGAAGTGGTGGGAAAATACAGATTAATGCTTTTGCCATTTGTGTTGCATTCCCATACAGGAGAGCCTCAGGGCTGCTTTTTCACACCATTTGCAGCTTGTGGCAGTGAGAGTTTCATTTTCTCTGGTTATCTCCCAGCTTGGACTGGTTTGTTTTTGTCATGACCATTTGGGAAAATGCATTTTTTTCCCCTGTGCTGTCTTAACAGCATCAACACTTGTTAAATTCTTCTTTACTTACTCCCCTGCCCAATAGTTTGTATACTTATTAAAAATTTAAAAAGCTTTGTCTTGTACAGGATGTAGCATACCTGCTTTCTCCTTTTGTCACTTTTCAGGTAAGTATTATTTTAACATTTGAAAATATAGACAAAAATCTAGAGAGATAAAATTTTCCAAGGAAATTGCATCCATTTCAGACACTTTATCTTGAATGGCAAATGTGTTCCCATATGCATTAAAATCCATTAGAAAGTTAAGTTTGGGTTTTTTGTTTGTGTCTTGGTTTGGTTTTTTTCAGTATGACCATTGCATATAATTGGACAGAAAACTGTCAAGATAATAGACCAAGCTTCCTATCCTCAAGATATAAAACATTTCTATTTCTAAAGGTACAACTATCCCAAAATGTAGAGCTTGAACACAAGACTGCTCGAATTATTTACTAGAAAGCTGTAGCCCAAAATTTCGTAGTCCTGAAGAACTTTTTATCCCAAAGCAGGGAGTTGTCAAGTGTATATGGATGGAAATGAATGGAAACTGAACAATGTCTTCACAGGATGGGTTTCATTTCTAGTTTGTTGTGAAAACAAGACATTAATTCTTCTAACATTCCAGTTGTCACTTAAATTCCCCTTTATAGATTAGTGGTGAAGGAGTCCTGATCTGAATAAAACACTGGTTACTATCTGGCTTCTTAGGAGACAGACAGTATCACTGATAGATAAGGCTGGAATGCAGAAGTCATGGCAGAAATCAGTGCGTGGCTGCTCTCAGTACTGAAATATTTTTTTAGAGACAAGTTTAGTATGATATTCATTAGCCTTTTTAATTGTGTGGAGTTTTAAGAGTAATTCATTGTGATTCTGCTGTAGAGTGTTGTGATGTGGCAACATTTTTTTTTTATTAAGATATTGCTGGGGATTCATTTTTAGAAAATACTATTGGCAGGGATTTAGAAACCTGGACTCCAGCCAGGAAGTGAACAATCACTGGAGCCAGCTCTGCCAGGAGATTCTATATACACATGTAGCATATTTGTTAATTATTCCTTTGTCTTGCAGCCCCTCTTGCCCTGTTTGGGCAAGTCTGTGGTTTCTTTAGGAAGTCATGGGAGGGGCTGGCAGAGGGGTTGCTGCAGAGCAGGGACATTGGCCGGGGCAGTGGCACTGAGCCACCTCCTGTGCCACAGCCCCTGCAGGCAGCTGGCCAGTGCAGAGGGCTTGGTGCTCTTCTGCTTCCACCCTGTGGTTTTTGACACGCAGTTCCACTGCTGGAAGAGCAGCAGAATGCACAAGTCACTGTGCTCACCTCTGCTCCAAAGATCCCTGTCACTCTGCTCCCCATTTCCCTTCTTCCTTTCTGCTGTTCATCTCCCAGCTAGGGTCAATCAAAGGCAGCTCCTTCAAACTCCAGAGGGTTTACCTCAGAAACAAATTTTACATAAGAAACCAGCTCATGTTGTACATTGCTGGTGATAATTGCTTTTTAGGAGCCTCATATGTAGAACTATATTGATAAATTACAAGCTTGTCTTGCAACAGTTTGCCTTTATTTTAGAGTAGAAGGGCACAAGTGAAGAGTTATTCAGCAGGGCTCTAACATTTCTTTTATATGAAGTAACTATTTTCAGGACAGGTATTTGAGTTTTGCAGGTCCATGGGCAAATTCCTGTTTCTTTGAATGGGGGCAGGGTCAAGCCCCATGTGCCTGAGGGCTGCTATTGTGAAAATAAACCCTTGCTGAGTCCCCTCTGCTGGAATTGGGATG
Source organism: Luscinia megarhynchos (assembly GCA_034336665.1). Classification (NCBI taxonomy): domain Eukaryota; kingdom Metazoa; phylum Chordata; class Aves; order Passeriformes; family Muscicapidae; genus Luscinia; species Luscinia megarhynchos. Next base: position 8,325,171 of record CM067564.1, on the reverse strand, counting down.
CACTCCTGGGCAGTAAGCTAAATATAACTATGAGAAATTGATGAGGGAGGGAATTGGCAGCAGTGGTACTACTTTTGCCTTTCTGCCCTTTATCACTGGGGCCATGATCTCACTGCAGCCACAGAGACATGGTGGGAATACAGTGATGGATGGCTCCGTTCCTTCTAGGAAAGCCAGGGCAGCAAGGCAGGCTGGTGGAGCTGCTGTTTATGTGAGAGAGCAGCTGGAATGTGCTGAGCTCTGCCAAGGAGTGGGTGAAGAGCAAGTCATGAGCTTTTGGGTGTGTGGGAGCACTGGAACTGGCTTCACAGAGAGGCTGTGCAGGCTCCTTTCCTGGGGAGACTCCAAACCCACCTGGATGCAGTCCTGTGCAACTTGCTCCAGGTCACCCTGGAGCAGGGGTTGGGCTGGATGATCTCCAGGGGTCCCTGCCAGCCCCATCCACACCCTGCTTCTGTGATTAGATTTCCACGTTTTTGTCTCACACAGCCCATTAATTCAGTCTTTGTTAGGCAGTCTTTTCTTTCTCATAGGAACATGTTTATAGCAGGGAAAGTTCTATCCATCATTAAAGCCCTAAGGCCAGAATCTGAAGTTTACTGCTTTTTATTTTTTTTCCCCAAGAATCTATTGGACAAGAGAGAAGTAAATATGGATATACATGCACGCATAGCTGTCCTTAAAATTAATTTGCATTGCATGTGTTCATTTTGTGCTTCTCTGTTGGTCTGCTCTCTCTGTGATGAGAGCTGCAAGAAAGTTAATGCTTATGGCAAATTTTGGTTTAGCTTTTAACCTTTATTACTATTCCCTGACTCTACCTAGCATTTCCCTAAACCTTCTGAATTTGGACTGCAGTGGGAAATTTTCAGTAGCATGAACATGAATTCAAGTGACTGAGAACTATTAAGAATACAGTTTATTCCTTTGTGTTGAACATAAGTAACATTGCTCCCAATTTACTGCAATGATGGAAATGAAATGCAGAATAAACATGTTCACAAGGCTTCTTTGTAACATTTAAGGCATTATTTTTCTCTTTTGATCACAGAAGTCTAATCTAGTGGTCTTAAACCAATGGTAATTACAGAGCAACCTTACAGCCTGAACCCAGAGTTCCCATTATGATTTTCAGGAGCACCCTGTCCTGTGCCTGTGTCATAGAAAAGCCTCACTCACAGCTCTTGGTGCCAGCTGCTTTTCAGGGAAAGATAAAAGAGGAGCAAAATTCTCAAGGAAGTCAACACTTTTCTTAAGCAGGGTGTGTTTATGCTACTGTCCTTTTTGATAATTAGGCACAGAAAGCAAGAATTGTTTCTGCTGCCTCCTGCATATTACAACAAACAGTTTAAAACCCTGTATGAAATAAATAATGTAAATGAAGCTGTAGTGTGATCACTCACCATGATCAAAGCTCAGATTTCTCTTTAGTTTCTGAATTTGCTCTGTCTTCCCTGTTCTGTGTTGTCAGCCCTGCATTCTTTTTTGGGTGGGCTTAGGCAGGCAAATGGAAGTCTTGCAATTTGCTTTGGTTACCAAGGTTGGGCTTGACTGTGTTTTGCAGTTTACTGCTGGCATGGCTGGCTGCCCAGCAGCTGCCCACAGACTTCCAAAATGAGCCAGGCTTCCATCTCAGAAGTATTTGCTGGGGTCTTCTTCCTCTTCGTGTGCTGGGGCTGGTAGCAGTGATTTTGTTTCAGGCAGTACTGATCAGAACTTGGAAAATAATTTTCATGAGCCTGATTCCTTTTTCCTTTGCTTTTTCCTTTCCTTTTCCTTCGTGCCTGGTATGAAGTAAATGTTCTGGTGTTTTAGTTTCAAGCATCAAAACCAAACAAATGTTTAGCCCATTTAAACATTAATTTCTTTTCTAATTTTCTTCCAGTTCAGCTGCCAGAACAGCAAAAAAAGCCTGTCAGTTGCATAGCCCTTATGGAGAATTTGTCTCTGGCACAGAGTGGCCCGCCACAAGAACATGTTTTTTCCTGTGAGTTGAGATGCTGAGCACAGATATGATCAGTTTGTTTCCAGAGCCATCATCACTGCAAGCCCTCAGAAATCCTATCCTCTTGCAGAAGAGCGTTTTCCATGATTGAACAGCCAGAGACTTGGAGTTTGAAGGGTTTAGGAAACCATAAAAAACTCCCAAAGTTTTGCTAAAGGGAGTGGATTACCTATGTCCTTTCCTTGAAAACAAAGCTAAGCCATGGTCCTCAAGGAATTTGGTATCTTCAGTTCTTAATCCCATAATGGCTCTTCTTATGATAGAATCACAATTTTTTAAATCCCCTTTCAGTAAGTGCAAAGAGTACTTTGTGATAAATACCTCTTGGGTTGTAAGGTGGAATTATCTCACATGTTGTTTCTGTATCCAAGCTGAGTGCAATCCATCAGAATGATGGTTTTATTTATTTGGGGGAGCAGGAAGAAGGATTTAACCAAAATTGAGTTTTCTGGCTATGAGTAGCAAAGCAGACCCAGTAAAGTGAGCCGTGTGTTCTCCTGCTAACAAATGTAATGATACACCAAAAACACACACAGTGACCCAGCAAGAATGCATAGCAGGAATTCAAAAACTCAGAGCCTGAATTTTGAGGTACTAAATGACAATGGATGACAATTGGGATGGCAGATTCTCTGGCCTTCCTTCCCCTGTAAATGGGATCCAGAATTTCCAACAAGGCCAGTGCCTTAGAATACATAAACCAGCACCCAAACCTGAAGTTTGTTCTGTCACAAGAGTAAATGGTCTCTGAAAATGTAAGGATATGAGCAGTTCTGGTGTATCAGAAGGATGAAATGATGTCTGAAGAACAGACTGCTTTAAGACAGAAGTAGTAAAGTGCCACTTAAAATTTAAAAAACAAATTCTTCTCTATGGTCTGGCTTTTTTAGGGGTGTGATGTGGCAGCTTTTGGTCCAAGCTGAAGGTCACCAGATCACAAACCCTTTGTTGTTTTGCACCAGATAAAGCACAGTACAACAGAAAGGAAAGCTATCAAACACAAGTGATCAGCAGGATGCAGTAAGGCATAAATATCTATACCATATTAGGTTCTTTATAAAAAGAAGAAAAGTGAGACCTCATTTCTGTTTCATTGTGACAGCAAAAGGGAATTGCTGCTTTCCTAGAAACAATTTAATGACTGGTGTGACTCTTGGATTGGGCACTTGACACAGGAGAAGGGTGTAAGAGTGGATGCTTGGTCAGATTTAGCATCCCTCTAGATTGTTACTATTGCCTGGGCTAGGTATTTTATCATCTAAATATAGGGAAATTGTGTTTCTCCAGATACACCCTCTCATCTTCTGGCTGGCTGCCCCACAGGTACATTCTGTCTGGCAGCAGAGTCACAGTTTTGTGTTTAATAGCTGTTGGTGGGAGTTTTTGTCCATAGAATTTGCCTAATTGTTCTTGAAAGATAAGCAAGCTTCTGTCATAAAGAGAACATTTAAACTGCGTGCTGTGTGGGAAAACCACCTCCTTTTGTTGTTTTTCAGAGTGCTATCTGATAATTCTTGTATATGAGAAGTCATGCAGGATTGCTGTCTATTCAGTTTGTCAGTGCTGCTTGTAAATTTTTGTAGACTTTTATCAAATTCCTTCCCAAATGAATCTTCCACATTTTCATCTGTTCAAATGCTTTTCATAGAGAAAGCATTTTACAGCTTTTTCTATCCTTGTCATTCCTGATCCCTTTCTAGCTTTACAGAGGTAGAAAAATCATACCATGACATAATGAGCTTTTCTTTCCATCCCCCCCACCTTTTTTTTTTCTCATCAGCTTCTGAAATTCTATCTGCTACTGAGTTCTAAATCACTATCTGCATAGAATTGATGTGTGTAATTTCATTATGGCTTTCCTATCTCTCTAAGATGCAGTAGCCTGCCCAGTGCTGAGGGAAAGGGATTTCCTCCCTGCATTATTTTGCATTTACCAGCATGAATTTCTTTCACCACTTTATCCCCCAGTTCCTCAGTGGGTGATGGATCCTGCTAGAATGATTTCTGAGTGAAGGCAAGCAAGTGTTCTCCAAGCTGTGGATGCTTTCAGGAGGGAGTCAGCTGAATGCAAGGGAAAGTGCATCTCAGGACTTGTAATTTTGAGGAATTAGAACTCCTAAATTCTCTGAAATAAATGTGGTCAAGAAATTCTGTTAAGCCTGTGCAGTTCTTTGCCTTCTGGCACAGTCTTTGAAGGACTGAGTGGGCAAAGCTCGGATTTACTAGTTTTCAGCCTCAAGGGCAGCAGTAGGACAGGAAAAGAGACCTGGAATCACAAAAAAAAAAAAGAGAGAGAGCTTGGTCTTCCCTGGAAATCCCTTAATTTAGAAACAGCATCTTGATGGCAGGATGACAACTGTGGTATGTGATGCACTGACAGCAGAGACATTGATACCCTACATGCACTCTGACCATCAGATGTTTGGCTTTTCTCAGGTGGCAGCACTAAAACTCTTTTCCACTATGGTGTTGTGCTGTGTTTCTTACATAGATTTAAACTTTCTGTGACAGAAGGCTCTTGGTTTTAGCTCCCTGTGCAGTGTTTTGGTCAGCAGTAGGGATTGGGCTGAGAGTGGTGATGAGAGAAGGGACTTTCAATATAATCAGATTCTAAATGTTTATTGGGAATCAGGCTGCTTTAAAACTATGTGTTTCAGGGATGCAGTAGAGTTCCTCATATAAAGGATTCTTAAAGGTGTGTTTCCTCATCAAATAAGAAAAAGGTTGTCAAATCTTCTTTCCCCTGTAAACCAAAAGTTTTGTCCATGTGGAAACTAGCCGTGTTTTCAGTGAGCCACCAGGTGCTGAGGGATATTTTCCCTCTCCATGTCCTTACCTTGGCTAGAGGACAGGAAACCAGCACCTCTTTGGCAAAGCAGGTTTCAGTTGCTGGTGTTGCAAAAGAATTAGGTTTGTTGTGTGTGTGCTTAGCCAAAGTACTCATGAGGACTGCTGTCTAGGTGGTGCTCATGTGAGTTTATCTTGAGACAGAACAATCACTGAGCATTATAAACAGCACAGTAGCAACTCAGATCACATATTGAAGGAAATTGAGTTGTTTTGCACAAAAAACAACTTTCTTGTGGCATTTTTGTGGTCATCTGAACAGTTTGAGGTGCCTCCATTTGCAAATGTGGTATTAATTTTTTTTTTAGGTAATTTACCTTCTTTTTTTTATTTGCTCTGTGAAGTCTAGTTCTTCCTAGAGCTGTTTAGACTCACGTTTAGTCATGCTATTTCTTTGAGGTTAAGACATAAGCTCTTTTACTACCATTAACCCTTGTCATCAAAATATCTATATTTTTATTTGTCTTCTTTGATGGAAAAGTAATCTACAGAATACATTTCCTTAATAGGTGCTATAAAAGTATTCTGAGTTTCCAACAACTTTACACATAACCTTATGCTGTCTTAAAGTACAGGGAATACATGGAGTGATTTATCTCTCCAAGTTTTCTCCCCTCATTCTATTTTAACATATTTGATTGATTTATTTCAGTCAGTATCTAAGTTCTGCCTCCTTTTGTGCTGTAGGGGCATTCACTCTCTGCTTGTACAGGTTATTTCAACAGCTGTATTACCAAAAAAACCTCTGTGTCTTTAGGCACAGACTGCTGAGTGCTTGAATTTTTGAGATCTGTTCTGTTATGATGTTAATATTGTCCTTCCACACTGTGTTAGCAATTTGATATATGCAGGAATGGCCTGGCTAGTGAGCAAGCAGGTAATCTCAGTGATGGGTAATTCCTCCTCCATTATGTGCTACACCTTTCTCAGTTCATTCACTGAAGCATTTTATTCTGCCATGGCAAAAGCAAAGTGCTCTTGAACCTCAGTTTAACTTCTTTCTGTGAAGTGCTTTTTCTTTGAGTTTGGAGGTCATGATTTGGCCAATTATGCTGACTTGGGCATGCCAAACACAAATGTAATAAGCAGCCTGTTTAATTTCAGGCTGATAGTCTTGCTTATCTTCTCCTAAAGCCTTGTACATAACTCTGCAGTAGAATACTTCTGAATTAATTCTCTTACAGACACGGTTCTCAGCGATGTTATGCAAGCTGTGGTTCTTATGTGCTCTTATTAAGTGCAGTAATCCTCTTGTAGTCCCTGCATCTGTCCTTCCCATGGCAGGAAGTCACTGTGCTCTCAGGTTGCCAGGGGTCCACAGGCAACATTCACCACCAGGTTTCTTTTGCTTGTACCAATCTGGGTTCTTTGCAATTTGCATAGTTGCTGTCCACTGTGTATAGCTGGATTTTCTTCACTTGGCTCATCCTCATTTCCTCAAGGGAGTTCAAGGCTGCATCTTCCAGTGTCTTCCTGCATTTCCCTGGCTTCTGTCAGTGCAGTATTCCTTATTTATCTCTAATGGAGGCCAACCCATAGTTGGCCCTCTGTCACATTTGACTAAAAGACAATCAACTGGTGCCAGAAATAAGGTGTCCTAAAGCTGTATCTCATTGGACTTGATGTATTAGTGCACAGTGGAGTTCTCTCCACCCAGTGGAGTCAGCAGCACCCTCTGTTTTCCAGATGGAGATGTTCGTGTTGATTTGCATGTGAAAGCCCCTCTCCACTGAACTGAGCATAGATACAGCTCTGTGTGCTGCAGGAGGTTTCTAAACACAGGTGAGAGGTGTCCCAGGAATGTCTGAATATCTGCCTGGGGAGTTCTGCTTAGGGACCCTTAGCTCACCCCTCTTCTCCCAGAGGCATTGAGTGGACAGCAGATTCCTTGTCCTGGTGTAATTTAGGTGTGGCTTGGTTAGCTTTGTTTCCCTGTCCTAGGATACCATTCTGTGCTTGATTTTGGAAGTGAAGCACGGGGCAGAGCAGTGTCTGTGAGATGGGAAATGAAAGTGACCACACGTGGTCAATCCTTCAGCTCCTGCTCTAGGTAACATGAGCTTATCCAGAAGTCTTGTTCCCACCATCCCTCTCTTACTAGTGCCAATTATTAGATAAATACTCAGCCCATCCCTTTGATGAATTTGATCTTGGACAAGGAAAGAAAATGAGACATACAGCTCTAGTGCCAAAAAACTCGAGCCTTGTGTATTCACTGCTGCCTAATAGTAGCAAGGCTGGCATTTAAAATAAGGCACTTCACAGGTATGTGAGCATTGTTTAACTAGTCATTCATTAAATATATTAATAGTTTGTTTCTTAAAATCTGTAACTTGTTGTTGTTAGTTGGTCATGGTTGTTTAACCTTCGGATTCCCAGGAGATGAGAGATTGGGGAGAGAGGATATATTGGTAAAAATCACACAAAAGGTGCTGTTGTGTGGTACCAATTGAACAGATGTGGGCTAAAACAAAGCAGACATCAGTTGTTTGGATCTGAGACTCTGGGCAGCAAAACTGACTCTGTTGCAAGTGCTCAAGGAATTCTTTCTGAGCCATTTGTAAAGCAACTTAAAACTTTTCTCAATTATGAAGTATTATATGGTGATTACTACAGAAATAAAAAATACCACTCTTGCTCATGTTTTCAGTTAAGTTCTTCCTTAGCTACATTGAGCCTTCAAATAATTGGAACAGGCTTTGAATTTTCATTCTGCATGACACCTTTCAATTTCAAAGTGCACTTAGGACAGAAGACTCTTTGTGGCAGTGTACAAAAATACCTGCCCCACACCTGGTAGTCAGTTACCAGCAGTAAGTGCTAATGTTTTTTAACTAAGTACATTTTCTTGAACACGTGAAAGAAATGTTCTTTTATTACTCAAAGGCAGATACTTGTTCAATTGTACTCCAGCCTGTGTTTTGCATAAATTTGCTTCCTGTGTGCAGCATCCTTTTCATTCCTGCACCCTTATCGTTGCTAAGCGGCTTTCTCAGTTGTTGATCCATCTTCCCACTCTTCATTTTTATTAATATCCTATCTTTTATTAGAGTCTTGCTTCCATTTATGTAGTGTGCCGTGATTCAGCATAGTTAATGGGTGATTTTTACTGAAAGGCTGTAAAAGAGCTCTTGGAATAGCTTTTAAAACATATTGTAGTAGGTTTGAAAATGAGATTTGTCACATTTAATGCCTTGAGACAATGTAGCTTAATCCAGGCAGGTTGCAGAAAATCCAGCTATTAAGTGGAGAATTTATAGATATTTAAAGTTATCACTGAACATGAAGTAGGCATTGTGGTAATGAAAATCATTGCTTCCTGATTGTTCAGGGTTTAGGGCTGCACAACGTTTGGCTCACTTTTTTTTTTTTTTTTTTTACTGCCTAAACCTACCCCTTCTTTCTTTAGATACAAAAAAAAATCCAGAAAATGGGTGAGCTTAGTCTATTTTTATGAGGGTCTCTTAAAAAAAAATAGTCCTGCTATATCATATCTCATATATATGCACCATATATTATATATTGTATTTGTGCCATTAATAAAGTTTCATATTTATCACATATGTTGTGTATGTATCACATACTATATTTGCCATGAATGATCATATAAATATGATTTTTGTGCTCACGTGTCATATGATATGATGCTATGTGTGTCATGTGATACATGCCACAGGTATCAAATCCTAGGTGTCATGTCACATTTATCACATATATCATATCCTTTTCAATCATTTTTGTACAAACAACTGAGAGTTAAAGCAGAAAAGTCTAAAATGCCATTTCCATTCTAGTGTGAAGCACACTAGTGAAAAACTTTCAGATGAAGTTTTCTGTAATTTAGTTAAACCCATTCAGGGAATGGCTCAAAAATCTTTGGGATCAGTTTCTGTTCCCAGGTGTTGCTTCCATGAAGTATTCTACCTTTGTCCAATACAGAGTCCTTCTGGGTTGACCAAAAGGACTAACACAGTGATAACTTTGCAGAATCCAAAGGGTGAAAGTCAAGCTGCTGTACACGGGGAGTCTTTTTGTTAAGGCACTCTGAATTTACCTGCCAGTTTTAAAAACCCTTCAGAAATACTTCCAAGGAAAAAAGAATATCCAAGAATATTTCTTGTTGCTTAAGATGAATGCCTGAAAATACATAAACTGGAAATGCTACAGAAATCTTTCAAATAACAAAGGAAGTCACTTTCACAGCCCTTCTTCTCCAGAAGTAAAACTTGTATTTTGAGCACAAGTCATACTGCTTGTAACTATTGACAGAGTAACTTTTTTCTCTTTAAAAAGCTTCACCTTAGAGTGAGACATCTAAGAGGTCCAAGTCCATTAAGAGAGGGAGGATCTTTGATTTTTTGCATTCTCTGCAAAGAGACAGAGGGGATTGTGCTGATGCTCAAGGATTTCAATCCTGGGCCAGAGCTGTGCTTGCACAGGGGAGGAGGCTGTGCCTCAGTGGCATGTCAGCACCGTGGTGGCTATTAGAGAAATCTCTTGCACTGATTAGCACGCTTCAGACCCAAATTATTGTTTGTTTTTGGAGTGCTGAGCAACTGGGTAGAATTTTTAGCCAGTGTACAGATGAATAATAAAGTACCACTCCAGGCTGTTGGGTGCTGTCTGCAGACTGGGCTTGAATATATGGAAATTACCTATATGCATACATTCAAATTGAATCATAACAGTGAACAAAATACTAATGTTTACATCAGTAGTTATTTTTTTGTTGTAAAACTGCTGTTTTTCCTGATGAAAAGCAACTCTCTTTAATTATGGGATTACCTTTTCCCAGTAAGAAGGCTCTGAAGGATTTAAGTACTCATTTTTTGAGTTATATTATGGGTAACTTTTGAGTGAATTAAGTTTCTCATAGCACTGAGTCAGTGGGAGAATAAACATATTTATCTTCATACGAATGAGCAATCTGAGCCATATGTTTGCATGATAGAACAATATGAATTATACAGAATGCACAAAGAGCTTTTATTTTCAATAACAAATTTTATTAAAAGCAAAAAAGCTTTAGTCTGGCTTTTAGTGGTAAAAATAGGTGACATTAATATATATATGGTGCAATATAAATACTTAATGCTTGTGATTATTTCTTCCCCTTCGGGCACAACAAACCTCTCCAGAATGTTTTTCATGCTCCAAATACAAAGGCAAATTGAAGTATAATGCAACTGCTTTCCTGACTGGGTAATCTGGGTGCTTTTCCCTGGTTGTGGGACCAAAGTGGAAGTTTCCATTGAAGTGTTCCTGGTGGTTCTGGTGTTTGCTCTGGTGTGAGCAGCCTCAGAGTCACTGATGTGCTTCTGTTTGGAGGAAGGCTGAGCTCAGTTGGCTCTTGTTCCCTTCCACCTCTAAGGCAAACAACAAAAACAAGAACTTTACTCAGGTTAGCTGGCAGCACTTTCAAGCATTGATGCACTCTGAAACCTCTCCTCCTTGTGGGAGATATCCCTTTTTAATAGCAGTATTTGCTTTTTGAAACATGCTGATCGCTCCCATGGAAAATTTGAAGATATCTGTGGGTGGTCAGACCGATAGGACTGCCCTGAATTTTTAAAATTGCTGTTTTGGTTGCAATGCTCTGTTTGTCCTTCACATGGACGTTCTCCTGAACTGAGTGCCTTACACAGTTGCAATTGAGATGCTTCAATTGAAGCTGCTTCTTTCTAGTTCATTGGGCTGATATCCCCACAGGTCTCTTCTTAAGTGCATCTCTTTGTTTTGTATTTCAGGCGTTTAGCAGCCAGTCAGAGACCTTCAAAAGTCAATGTATTGCTGTCAATGATGTGTTGTCAGTTTTACCTGCCTGGATGCCAGGCACCCATCAAAGCCTCTCTATCACTGCCTCTCTTAGCTGGACAGAGGAGAGAAAATTCTCTGGAGTTCAGATAGGGGCAGGGAGAGATCCCTCCCCATCACTGTCACGGGAAAACTAGACTCGACTTGGGGAAATGGATTGAGGTTATGAGCAAAGAACAGGATAATGAGAAGTAAAACCAATATTGAAAGCACCTGCTCCCCACCTCTCCCTTCTTCCCAGGATTAATCCCAGTGTTCTCCCTCCTCCCCTCCCAGCAGCACAGGGAGGTGGGAATGGGGGTTAAAGGTTGTTCATCACATCTCACCCCACTCTCCTCTGTACCAAATTCTTTTTCTGTTCTTAAATCCATTATCCCCTAGGCATCACCACCATCTCTGCAGGTCTGTCCTGGATCTTGGGCTGGCATTGGCTCTGCTGGACATGGGGGAGGCTGCTGGGAGATTCTCATCCCTGTAAGCCCCCCCTCCACTACCAAACTTTGCCATGGTGGCATGGTGGAAGCTCAGCTGGACAGGGTAGAGAAAATGTGATGGAAAACAAGGAGGATATGAGGTAAAGCAGTTTATTATTGCAAAAGCCAAGATTGGATGTGCACAAGCAAAGGAAAAAGCCCAAAGGTTTTATTCTCTACTTCCCATCAGCAAGCAGCATCCAAGGGAAGCAGCATTCCGGTGTTGCTGTGGAAGACAAACATGATAAATAATCAGTGCTCCCCCTTCCTCCTCCTTTTCTTAGGTTTTGTGTGGATCAGTGTCCTGTGGTCTGGAACATCCCTTTGGTCAGTTTGGGTCACTGGCCTGGCTGTGTCCCCTGGTGGGACCTTGCCCACCCCAGCCCATTCCTGGGGGAGTGTTGGATGCTGTGCCAGCCCTGCCCAGCAGCACCAACCAAGAAATCCTTAATTACCTTACTTGTCTTCATTCCTAGCCAGCTTTTCCTTTCTGCTTGCTTTAAGAAACAGTGCCCTCTGGATTTCCTGATGGCTTGCTTCATCTGTTTGAAGATTCCAGGTGTTTTCATGGCAGAGAAACAAACCCACTCTTTCATATGCAGCAGGGATTCTTTGCAGGCTGTCATGTTTCAGCTCTGGTTGCCACCTCTTGACTTCTCTGAGGAAGGCTACCACTTCTCCACATGAATCCTGCTCTCCTCTCTGAGCACATTTTACAGCCCTCTTCATTTGAAGAGCCCCTTTTTGACCAGGAGAGTTTGGAAGGCAGGCACAGTGCAGGTGCCAAGCCTGGTTATGAACATACCTGGGAGGACTAAGGTGGAATTTGGTGCCCACAATGTTCCAGTTTCTAGCTAAAGGCCTGATTAACTGAGAAGTGTTTCCCTAAATGTGATTATTTTGTTGAATTCTTTTGTAATCTGTGCTGTGTTTCAAGGTGAGTTTTCTTACACTGAGAGATTTCTGTAATTTAGAACAGCCTTCCCAATTACTGTTAATTATCTTATAATACAAGGAAGATGATTAATTGCATGACTTGCTTTGGAAATTCATTGTTCAAAATAGCCTTCAGAAGCTGCTATGCTTAGAGCTTACTAGAATGATGAAATTGCAGGTTTGCCCTTTGGTTTGGCATTTGCAGTACACAATTGAGGTAAAGACAGCAGCTGAGGGGGAAAAAAGGTATGACAGAGGAGCATCATGTGAGATTTCTAAGCTAGAAATACAACAGGTTAAGAACAAGGCCTCCTTTTAATTGAATTTCTTACTCACTGGATGGTGTTTCTAGCTGATAAGGTTTCTGACCCAGTGTGATGTGCCTTCTCAAAGAAAACAGTGTTTTCAAACTATGAGTAAATATCAGTCTAATGTAAAATATTTCCTTACTTCTTCAATTTTTTTGGTGTTTCAGTACTGCATTTTCTAAGTGCTTCTTTGAAATAAGGATTATGATCCAAGTTTACTTTCCTTGTCAAAGACTATTGAGTTTCTCCCATATTTCTCACAGGACAAGTGATACAAGACTTGTCCCAAGGATGGGGATACTGAGAAATTAAACTTTTTTGGGAAGTGGGGTGCAAAAGTAGTGATACAGCAAGGGCAAATCAGCCCTTTTGTGAAGCAAGAATAAGAGAATGTTAATCTGGTCCAGTAACATTTGCTATTTATCTGCAGCTGATCAATAGAAATCATTGAAATAAGCAATACCCATGTTGATAAGAACTCTGGAGAAAAGCAAGCATTTATATAAGCAATGAAATAATTTTTTGCTATGATAATCACATGAAGATTTTTCAGGAATTAATTTTTCCTTCAAAACATTTTTAGCCTCCTTAGAGGACTATAGAAGAAATTTATTTCTGAGACAAACTTCTCATGCACACATATCTGGATTTCAGTTCTGCAGGAGGGAGACTGGACTGATATGGTCTTCTAACCTACTGAGCTAGAGCCCAGCCATCTGATAGTTCTACCAGTCAGCAGAAAACTAGGATGATAAACTAAAGTTCTAGCAGTTGTAAGGTGTAATTCTGCCAACCAGAAATCCCTGTTGCAGTCCCAGTGATTAATCTAATGCTTTGAGTCACGTGCATGTGGAATAAGATGTTTTTCTGGCCTTTGAAAACTCTGCAAACCATTTTTTGGGCAGATTGCATCCTTTAACTGGTAAGTTTGCTGTGGCCAGGACAATCAAATTTCTGCATTGAATTAGTGCGGAATGGATAAAATGCGAAATAAAAAATGAATTATTGTCTTTGCATGGAAGACCTTGGATTGGTTAAGCCTTCTTAGAAGGGCTGTGTTTATTTGCTGCATTTTGCTGTAAGTACAAATCCAGATTATGTTCCTAGGGTAGAATTTAGTGACAACATATTAAAAGTTTGTTTGGCTTGAGGTTACACAGCTCCAAGAGCTGAGGCAGTGACTCTTCAAGAGCCCTTGGAAAAGCCTCCTTTGCCAGTGTTATGGTTCCTGAAAAGGACATTAATCCTAGGTGGTGATTACATGATGGAAATCACACCATGCTGCAGCCTGTGCCTACCTCTTTGACTGCTGTTGAAGGCCAGATATTAAAACATGAGGATTCATGGATAAGTGGTTTACCCAATATAAGGATTTGTTTAAAAAGAAAAAAAGGAGAAAAGAGAGTGACTTATGACCTTTGCCACAAACAAGAACAATGTGTTTGTTAGTGTAGAAGACAATTGATTACAGAGGAAGCTGAGGAATTGACTGTTGACATTGATTTTTAATAAAATAACTATTCAGAATAAAATTCAAGAATGGAAAAGGATTTTTAGATCTGATAATTTCTGTTCACACCATTTTTGCTGGAGGGACTAAATAATGATTAAAGCAGCTGAAAGAAGTTAGAAGATAGGAAGGAATAGGATCAGGTTATCAGGTTATTCCCTAACTTGGACACTCTTGTTTCCCATTATGCTGTCATTCAGTTTCTGTCTCATTTATATCAGATAGAAATGAAATATTTCTATAATTTGCCTCTTAGAATAATAACTGTCTTTCCTCAAAATTGTCCAGAGATGTCTCTGAGAGTTGTCATTCCAAGTAAAATAAGGAAGGTGGATTTCAATCCTTCTTTCTCCATACCAAGCCTCTTTATGTGGGGAATTCTGTTGCCTGTAACTGAAATGGGTTAATTTTAAATATAAAAAGCCTCTCTGCTCTTCACAGACTCCATTAGGTTCAGTTCAGTTATATTGAAGGTCTAAGGATTTCACCATTCAATATATTTTGGATGTATTTTACTGTGCCAAGACACAAAATTGATTGTCTGGGTTATGTGACTTCATCCATACTGATCAGTATATTACAAAGTGGGCATTAAAGGCCTTATGGTTGGTGAAAATAAAATGATTGCAGACTGAGCATCTGTGGCAGCTGCCAAAAGGATTAGATTTTTATTAGACAAGAGGCTGAAAGAAGTGTTGTTACTATGGGCATAAAGTTTTGGGAACAGACCTTGAAAATGCTTTGAGATACCAGGATTAAAATAACACTCTGCTCATAAAATTTGCAAGCATATTGGGCCCTGCCTGCCTTGGATGCTGTAGTTCCAGTTTTTTGGGGATTTTTTGCTGTTTTTTTTTGGTTGGTTGGTTGATTGGTTTGGGTTTTTGTGGGGTTTCTTTGTTGTTGGTTGGTTGGGGTTTTTAAATATGTTTTATGATCAGCTTTCTGTGTTCCCCATTTAAAGGAAACAGCTAAAACTATCTTTTTAATGTGGTAATAAAATTGCTGCTTACCAAATGTAACTAATTTCATGTTGCTAAAATACCCAAAGAATAGGTCATTAGGAGAATGAGAGAAACTGTTCCCTGTATGAATAAGGGCTTTTTTATGTCAGCTTGGATGAGGTAATGCATGTAATGTAGTGTTATTGCAGAGAGGAAAAGCAGTTGTTCATCTAAAATTTCCAGAAACAAAGCAACTAGTTTTAAAAATAATTCTTGCTATTTAAAGCTCTACATTTTTATTTTTCTCCTTTACCTAATTTTGAGCTGTTCCTCAGTACCTGAATGTGGAGATTGTGATCCTTCAGAGATAGCTAAGCTTCTTATCAGCAAGGATGGTTTAAAGTGACCTTGGTATCCCTGTATCCTTTCACCACAGTGTTTCATTAAGTTGAGGTGTGTATTTAATTATACAGGGGCATAATTAAATTTTCAGTTCTTTGAGTCAGAGAGTTTGTGAGTGGATCTCAAAGGTGCAGTGGCTGGCATCTGGTTCCTATCAGAAAGTTGTAACCAACCTGTGACTGCCACATCTCAACTTTGCCAGTCCAGAAACCATCACTGCACCTTGCAGTGACTTGAGAGTTGACCATCACTAAATGGAGTGCAGCAGAATTCCCAAGCCATTCTCTTTTCTGTACATAAACTTCATGGAAATCTTCCAGACATCAAGTGTGTTTGTATTCTCGTAGGTGAAGTTTTTTCCTACCTGATCATTTTCCCCATGGCTTTTTAAATCAGTGCTTCCTCTTTAAAGCATTAGGTCTACAAACAGCCCTCAAATCTGTTGGATTCCTCCTTTAAGGCTGTAATTGCTCTGAGCATCAGCATCCTTTCTGAGACTAGAAATAGTGCCTCCTCTCCGCTTGTCTTTTTATTTTTTTTATTTTTTCTCATTTGTTTGGACTCCAAAATATCTGTGAGAAGGAACAGGCTGCTGGGTCACATATGTGATGAATGCTGTACTTTCATCCTTCCTTACCAAATATTTGGACTTGAGGGGTTCTCTTGGTGGTGCTCTATAACTGATCTCTAAGGAAGGTGGGAAATGCATGTCACTTCTCACTGTCAGAAAAACCATCTCAGAAAGCTCTGGCAAATTGTTCTCTGTGTATTGCTGTAGTTATACACCTGTTAATGGGAAATGTTTCAGATGGAGGCCACTTTTAGGGATGGGGCTGTTTGGATCCAAGCAAAATGTGGTCTTGGTTGTAGTAGCTGGAGCACCCTGGATTATGCTTGGTGTGAGGGATGTAAACCTGCCCCACTGAGCATATATAAATAAATATTAAACAACTGTGGCTTCAATCTGATGCTTCTGGTACATTCCATTTTGCCCAGCTGCACTGGGCTCAGTAGGAGAGGGGTGTTTGGTGCTTGATGCATGGGAGGCCAAGAATCAGAATTTCTGTGGAATTCTGTTGGATGCAGCCACCTCTGTGTGCAGCATAAAATGTGCAGGCACCCCAAGCCAGGCATAAAATAAGCACTTTTTACATCTTGTGAAACAAAGCCTGGGGCTGTGTGATGTCACCACCAGCAGTACAGCTTTGTTTTACCTGGTTTTTCAGTTCCAAAAATGGCACACTTAAAAAAACAAAAGAAGAAAAAGATAAATTGTTGAAAGCCACTTTTCTGTTGCTCTGCATGCTTTATCTCCTTCTGCTTGGCAACCTCCACACCTGCTGTTCTGACTACTAAAAATTGTCCTTTCTTTTGTCCTGTGGGTATTTCTGCCTAAGAGGAGAGGACAAAGGATTCACTAACATTTTCCTTGGTTTCTCTACATTGTTACTTTCAAAATTAAGCTTTTGTTAGCAGTCCAGTGTTCTTGGGGTTGAAAATTCAGGGGTTTTAATTAGAATAGCTGTGATCTAGGACAGTTGTAATAGTATAGCCATGTACTGCCCTTAAAACCAGCTTTTTAATGTATTTATGTGTGCAGCAGTGAAAAATGGCATTTTCTCCTGCAGTGTGAGGTTGGGTGTTCAGTCACAATGAGGCAAAAGAACAGGTGAAAAGGAAATTACTCCCATCTTCTACTGTGCATTTTTTTTCTTTCCAACAGTCCTTGATTAAGGTTCCCACACAGTTTCCTTTTTCCTTAGCTGGAGTCTGCTTTAGGAACAACCTTCATTTGTGATGTTACTGAGAAATATTTCAGTATGTGAAACATTTGCAGGTGTTTTAAGAGGAGAGACAAATTCTTTTGGGGTTGAACTTGCTGATGCTTGTGGGTCCCTCTCATCTTGATTCTTTGATTTCTCAGTTTACTCCAGTGGGTGTTTTTCAACATTTTCTTTAACAAGAGGGTGAAGAAGATTTGACCAAAGTGTTTGCAGGAATTTAGAGTTATTTTCCTCTTAAGGGACTAGTTACAGCTTTTAAAAATTAGGAACTCCTGCTTTTTGCACATTGAGATGTTATCCTTGGGAAAGTTGGATTAATGCTGCCAAAATACTTGGAGTTCAGATCCATCTATGTCAGATAAGCTACAATTTGTGTTGGCATGGTTAAATGATCCTCATGAGGGGAAAAAAAAGTATTTTTATTGCATTTTGAAATGTTTAATCAGATTGTAAAGGAAAGGAGTAATAATTTGTATTTGTAAAAGGAAATATCCTTTCTGTAAAGCTGGTGGGAAAATGAGGAAAGTATTTATGAGATTTCTGATTTCCTTTGTATTTGATAAGATCAAATTAATGCTTTTTCTGAGTTGACTTCATTTTTTGTTTAACTTGCTCCTCATATTTTTTGACTTTTGAACGAAATAACATTTGTAAATGTCTACAGACCCAGAGTGACAGAAGGTTAGAAACCCATCTGATTAGATACAGATGTTGATAATTGATGTCAAAGAATGTGAGAATGAAATAAAATTTAGATGTCAGACTTTGCACTGGGTGGTTTATTTTACAGAAGAGGCCATTTTGAAAGGAAAACATGTCAAATATGTTCCCAGAGAGACTGTAGGTAGTTTTTACTTTCTGTATACATACAGCTGACAGCATATTGGGGAAACCAAAAATGTGCTCACAGTTTTCACTGGATAAACTACTGATATATTACTTTGTTCTCAAATGGATATTAAAAATACAGCAGCCAGGTTTTCTGCCCTATTTACAGGTACACACATTCACAAGTTTTAGAGCTATACTATAAAGAAGAATGAGGGATTAGATCTGGGAGTTTTATAAAACCTGGCTGTTGTAAAACCTCTACTCTTACCATCAAAACTAATTTTATTTCTTAGTAACATCCTTAAAATTACTTGGACAAACTGTTTCACATAAACTAGTAGAAATTGTATTATTAAATTAAGACTTGGTAATGCTTTAAATTAAAGTTCATTTGCTCTGGTTCTGTGCTGAAAGTAACTCAACACAAGCAGAAGTTTCCCTAGAGAAGAGCCTTGCATTTCTTTAAAAACTGAAACTTGATTAACAGTAGAGATTTGTAATTACTTAAAAATGTGTCTTATCCCTTTCTTAAACTCTCTTAGAATATTATTACACACTGTGTATGTCTCCTTGTCATTCCTGCCTCATGGGAGACCAAGACCATTCATAATTTCAGAGTGAAAATTCAGTTTTCTCAGATTGCCTTCGTGCATAGCTTGACAGTCTCACCCTGGCAGATTTATGAATTCATTAACAAAGCACTCGATGAGCTCCCACAGATCTTAGATTTTGGGTTGTACAAAATCCCCTCAGATGACTCAGTAATCCAGGTGCACATCTGGACTGAGTTATTTCCCTCAAAATCAGGGTCCTGGGTGGCTACAACAAAACTTTATCAGCTGCCTGTGCTCAGGCTGATTAAGCACATGCAAATGAGAAAATACAGATATTTTAGTCTCAGTGTTTCAGAGCATTAGGGAAGGCTGCAGCTCTTGGCTGCAGAATGGATCTTGCTTAATGGCAAGTGAGAAAGTTGTCACTAACTTGTAGCTGATGTTAGTTATCAGTGTCAGTAAATCATCACAACTGCAGCTGTTCTTTTTACAAAGCTGACTGTCTCCACAAAGTCATTTAGGTTTTTTCCCCGAAATTAGGTCTAATGTATACAGTAGGACAGCTGGAGAACAGACAAGTCAAAAATTTTCTGACCTTTATTGGCAATAAATCTAGGAAATGAAACATTTTTTCTACCAAATGCAAGTATGTAATGAATCACTTATTTGCACTACAGCTACATTATGGTTTCTTTAATATCTTTACATGATTTA
Source organism: Luscinia megarhynchos (assembly GCA_034336665.1). Taxonomy (NCBI): domain Eukaryota; kingdom Metazoa; phylum Chordata; class Aves; order Passeriformes; family Muscicapidae; genus Luscinia; species Luscinia megarhynchos. The sequence continues at coordinate 8,306,049 of CM067564.1, read as the reverse complement.
TTATTTACTTGTTTATTATTTATGCTTATATTTTATTATGCTTATTTTTATTTGCATATTATTTATGTGTTTAAATTATTTAATATATTTACATTATTATCTTTAGATGTGCTACATAGACAGTTTAGACTTTGGCTGTAAATAAAGAGTTTGTGCTCTCTTGTGGAACTTTCTCATCAGTTAAATTTTGTGATTATAAGGTCTGAATGCACCACTGACTCTCTAAAATTAATTCCCTTGTAATAAAAGGACTCTTCAACCTCTGTATCAGACTCTACTGTGCCTTCTGCTTAGGGTGAGAGCTCCTAAAACCCATTTCCAGCTTGGATGTTTATGATGTGTGGCTGTGGGACAGTTCCCAAGGACCAACTAAATGTGTTGGTGGAAAGAAAAAGGGGTAAAATAGAGGCAAAAGGAGAGGAATGAGTGGGTTTGACAGCTGGCATTTGTGGCATGTGCAGGTTTCTTGGCCCCATCATGTTAATAACAACTTGAAGTTCACAAGATGACCTTCAGGCTGTACTTCAGAGCTTTTGTTTTTTAGGATTCATGCATGTTGTCTCTTCTTAACTGTTTGGAGAGCAGCTGTGGGAAGTAACAAACACAGGAGGGTGAAATAAAACAAAGCAGTTTATATTTTCAATTACAGAATTCATAAAATAAGGGGGAATAATTTGGTGGCCTAGGTGGTGTAATATATATTTGCTCACCTTTAGCAGTACTAAAGCCCTGACTGCAAAGACTTTTCCTGCAGTTGGGTAGAGACTCACACATGCTTAACTTCCAGCATGTGTGCAGTGAGGTGTTTTTAGGGAAGAGGCACTGAGTAATGTCAGTGCTGCCTCATAATCCAGAAGCTTTTCCACCAGCAGCTCCTTTTCATGGGTGTTTCAAGTAAGACAGCTGTCAATTTTAACCTAGTATCTGTTTTTCATAAACATTTTGTTGAGGTTGCTGCAGTGTGAAACCACATGTTTTCTTAACAATCAGGTTTTCTTCCAGTTACATTGCTTCCTTTGTAGTAAGTCTGTAATTTCATTGCAGTGGCATTCATGAGCACATACTGGATGCATTTAAAGCCCTCTTTAATGTGAGAAGTGAACAGAGCTGGACTAGGAGTTAGGTTTGGATCACAGCCTTTTCTTTTCCATGTAATTTTAAACAGCTTTCTCAACCACTGTCATGTTATTCATCCCCTTGCTGCTGCCACAGTGCCCCAGCATTGTCTCTCATGTAGCCTGATGCATTTTTACTCATTGTATTTTATCTGTGTGTAGGTGTGCCTCTCTTGGTTTAACAGGGATTTATTTACCTGTGTGTCCTTGGAGTAACTGAGAACTAGCAGAAGCCCTGTGGCTCTCTGCACTTTGGTAATGCTGTGTTTTTATTTCTCTCAGAACTGGCAGCTATTGGGATGTTTTTATTAGGACTTTCAGGGCACTAAGAAAGTACAAACCACTGAAAACAAAGTTATTCTGGAGTTACTCGCACAACCTTGCTATAGAGGATGGAGGCAGATAAAAGAGGGGGCATAGAAGGTGTAATAAGGATGTTTTTTAAGGAAAGATTGCAAGGGGTGTAAGCTGTTAGCCTAAGAAAAGGCAGAGTGAAGACATGCTAGCACTTCTAGTATGCATTAATTAAAAGATTGATGCAAAGAGGTGTAACCAGTGTGTCTGCAGGTAAATCATTCTCCAGCTCCACTGCTGATAGAGAGGGCTTAAAGCAAAGCAAAGGAGCTGCAAGCTGAGCATAGGGAAACCTTTCTAGGGTAGAGAAACACTAGGGAATTCCCTGAGAAGTTTAGAAAACCACTACTGGTGGGAATCCTGTGAACTTCTGCTAAGAATGGTTTAGATGTTCTTAATCCTATGGCAGGAAAAAGGAACTAAATGATGATCTGAATTGCCCTATTTTCTGTTCTAGGCAGAGTGAAAACTTGTGAGGCAATAGTGCTGATGTGTTTAATAAATTCTCTTGCTCTAGCTCCTTTTGTTCTTCCTACTAAACCAAAAAAATGCAAAATGTGCATTGTTTTTCAGACATCTCTTCTAAACATAGCTTTTCTTTTCCTTCAAAGTCAGGGGAAAAGAATTCTTTCATCAGAATCTTCCCTCATGGAATGGTTGTTTCTCTTGGCAGCTTTTCTTTGCAGTGATTCACTGATTCCCTTCAAGAAAAGACAGCTAGATAAAACTATGAGGATAACCAAAGCAGTGTAGGTAGGAACAGTGTGAGAGCTAAAATGTCACAGAAAAGTAAAATCTGCCATAATGAGCTCATACATTTCTGTGGTCCCCTTGATCATAACATTACAGCACCTTCCCTTTGAGTGCTGCTCTCTTTGGATCATGTGTTGCTGCATCTTCATGTGAGGAAAAGCAATACTCTGGACAGAATCCTTATTCCTGAGAAGAGAGCAAAAATGAGTGAGGACCTTTTCTTCTATTCCAGATTACACGTGTGTCATGGTTTAACCCCAGCCTGCAACTAAATGCCATGCAGCTGCTTGCAGAATAATAATAATAAATAGTGAGAGAGAGGAATAAGGACAAGATGTGGACAAACAGTGTGGAAAAAAACCCTCTAAAAATGCAATTCCTCAACTATTTCTTTAGTCTGCTTTCTGGGGTAGCTGCAGAGATATTTGTGATTGCCAACAGAAGGGAGGAGGTGGTGTGAGGGTACAAATCTTAAAGGAGGAAGAAAAGGGTGGGCATCATCTTTACCTCCACAGTGACCACAAATAAGCTTAGAATGGTGCATTAAAAATGAAAACTGGTGTTTTAGGCCACTCTTCTTATTGCTGGTTTTCTGAACTAGAAGGAAAACAATCACACAGCCTGCAGACCCTCAAGTTCTACTAAAAAAAAAAAGAGACTACAACTAAATCTTCCTTTCTTTAGTCCTTCAGCTATACTGTTCTGATAATCTGATTTTGAAATGGCATCAGTCTTTAATAACAACAATAAATGATAATTTATTTATCTAGATCACTGCTAATTACCATGTTTCTGCCCTCTCTGTTCTGCCTGGAATCAGGATATACTGTGTATGATTTAGGCTCTTCCTTGTAGCACATCACCTGTTGTCCTGCACATCTCTTCCAGGGGCCGAGTGGATCTCTAAGAGCTCAGAGATGTCACCATGGTACTGCATGAAATACAATGGCTTTAGCCAGACAGCAGCATGGTAAAAACTCAAAGTAGTCAAGGAGTGAACAGTTTCTTGCATTTCTGACCTCCAAAAAAATAGTCTTATTCCATGTAATGATCACTGAAGCAATAAAATTATTGCTTATTAAGTTATAAAACTGGGGCATTTCCTGCCTAGATGTGTGTATGCACTCATTTACACAGATTCTGTCACTCTGCTGGTTCTTGATGTGCAGCCTGTGTTGTCTAGTCCCCCACTCTGATCCTCCCAGCTGACACTCAATAAAACACAAGCATTGCATGATTTGGATTAGAATGCCAATTTCTCTGTTGCCCATTCTGCTGGATATAATTGAATAAATTTCCCTCCCTGAAAAGCTTCTAGATTTGTACCTACAGTGCTGTTTAAGAAATTAGCAGTGAGGCTGTACTCAGTTACTAACAGGATTGTATTTTCCAAGACATGCACTTGATTTCCAGACTGAGTTATTCTCCCATAAGTGATGAGAAGCTTTTTTTCATCATTCTCACTGCCTGCTCAAATTGCATGCTACTAAAGTGAGATATTTTACAGGCATCTCCTACATTATGACTATCTTTAAGCTACTTTAGTCAACAGCCCTGAGAGAAATAAAATTAACTTTGCCATAAAGCCATAGTGACCACATTAATAATATTTATCTCCTTAATTATTTATTAAATGGAATGAATATTAACCATGCCATTATTTTTATCTGGATCAACATCAAACTCACACAAGTTTGGGATTACCTGGATTATCTCATTTACTTCTGAAAAATGTTCTTACATTTTTCAGGTCCTCTGAAAGTTGCCATTGTTTTCCAACAAACTGAAAAAATTATATATATATTACCCCCTGTTATTTCTGCTGAAATAAGTAGTTACAAATTACACAGAATTGCAAATATCCAATTACAGACCTTAGTACCAACTCATTAATGTCATCTTGAATTATTCTTGATATGGAAATATTTAATAGTCTCAGCTATACCAAACATCTTTGTCGTCCCAGATACACAACAGGAGTGCTTATTGATCTCTTTTTAATTAACTGTTATGAAGGCCAAGATTTCCCTTAGTATTGAATCACTACCAGAATTCCTGCAGCTTTGGTTTACTCAGGAAATTATCAAATTCCTTTCATTGCTATCAATATTGGCAAAGCTTGTTCTTTGTAGCTGTTTTTCGTGATTAAATGCCTACATTCTCAACCTCTGGCTTATATTAATTATTATTCTCTTTCTTTTTATACAATTCTAACTTTAAGTCTGGTTTTCTAATTTTTAGCTTTCTAATTAATATGATATTACTGCTGAAAAAACAGGAGGCAGTTTTTTCAAACTGTATTCATGAGAAATATTCTTACTTAGCCTTCCTAGTTCATTGTACTTTTATTTTCTTTTTACAGTGTTACAGTTTTGAAACTGTTTTCCTCTGGCTTATTTTAAAGCTAGAAATAGTGCTCTGGGTGTTAATCATGCTTGCAGCAAACAGTGTAAACTGGGATTTCTTGTACAAAAGTTACACTGATTTTAGGTTTGTGATCTGCATGCTAAGATAGTTCTTGGTGAATCTGCCTGTGCCACGCACAGCATTTTGTTAGTGAGAACTCTTTTGCCTCCCAGCACTTGGTAGGTAGCACTGTCTCCCCTGCAGTGCCCACGTCTGCTGCTCAGAATTCAGCCACTCACGGTGTGCTCATTTTCACCCCCTCCCCCTTTTGTTACGTGCAGGTGTAATTGTTTGGGGTTCTTAATTTGGTTCAGTAGGTTGTAGCAGACACCAACTAGTAAACCACGTAGTATTTATAGGATACAGCATTTATTTCATAAGCATTTGGCAAAATGTGTCTGTTGAGGTGTCGGGAGCAGTGTAATTTTTGCAGAAATTGCCATTTCCCTTTCTTTTTTTCCCCAAGCTGCTCGATTGTAAACAACTTAGAACAATTTTAGCAGTGCAGGAGTTGGACTCAGCTTGCTGCAGCCCCCCTGGGCCACCCTGAGTGTGACCCAAGAGCACACAGAGTTCGTGTGAAAGGCAGAAATTGCCTCTCTCCTTGTGCCCTGATGTCAGTGTGAGCCCAGGATGCTGGAAACCTCCAAGAGCCAGAGTTAGTTGGGTTGATCAGTGGTGGCAGTGATGCCTGGAGAGGCTGCCTGGAACAGGGGGCTAGACAGAGTTAAATGAAATAATGTAGGTATTTATAAAAGGCCTTCAAAGGATCCACCTTGGGTGCACAAGAGGATGCACTCAAGATGGACAACAGGTCATGACTTTTCACACTTTTATAACTTTTGGTCCATTTCCATATTGGGGTTAATTGTCCAATTTTATCTCCTGGTTATGCAGTCCCATCCTCTCAGTTTGCTCTCCTCAATTTGCTGTTGTTTGCACTTTTTGGGCCTGAAGCTGCAGCAGTGTCCTTGGTTCTCAGGCTGGAAAAGGATTGTTTTGTCTGGCTGAACTATGAGGAGGACTTGCTAACACTCTGTATGGAGTTCAGAGTTACGTAGTGATGCAGTGCAGAATTTGGAAAATGTGAAAGCTGAACCTTGAGGCATCAGCAGGACTGGTGCCACCTGCTCCTGCTCATCCTGGGATGACACCTGGGACAGTCCCTGCTGCTGTTGAATCAGCCTGAAGAGAAGAGTTGGTGCTCACCCTGCCTGGGAAACACCAAGGAGAGCCTTTGTAGGAGGGCTGCCAGTCAGATCAAACTGCATCACTTCTCACTCCCTGTCCCAGGAAAACAGCAAATAATAATCCCATGAAAGGCTCTGATTCTAATGAAAAGACATTTTTTGAAGTGTTTCCAGCCATCTCAGTTGCTTGACCCACTTTCTGAGCGACTGCACCCTCTAATGGGGTAAAACAGATTGCCTTGCAAAGCAGCCAGTTTGTTTTCCTGTTGTTTATTCCTTGCTAGCCCTTACATGTATGATACAATAGCTTGTTCTTGTGCCAGTAAAACAAGCATAGTTCTGCTGGATGCAGATTACAGAGGACATATGAATATTCAGTAAAGACTCTATATGATTCATCTCTAGCCTGGGTTAATGAAAAGCATGTAAACAGCTTTATATATCCATGGTGAAATGAAAAAGGAATTTTAATCATAGAAAGGAGAATTTATTTCACTTCTAAACCCAGAAAAAATACTATTTTTTTTCTCCTACTGTGTGAAGCCGTCTCATTTTACCAAAGCTTTGTGGGAAGGTGAACATTTGAACAGTGGAAGGAGATGAAACAGACAATCATGATATTGTATCTTGTCCAATAGGTAATTCTCTAATGGACCAAGAAAGCCAACGATGACAAGTTGTGGTCAACAGCCCTTGAATGTGCTGATGGTTCTGCTCTCATTAGTCTTGTCAGCAGGTAACTTTTATAATTTATCTTTTACAGATCTGTGCCACAATGAAAAAATAATTGTAATTTAATACTGGGTTCCTACAAAACAAGCAAGACCAAATGTTTTTTAATTGCATAATAAATAAATCATGGAATGGTTAGGGCTGGAAGGGACCTTCAAGGTCATCTAGTTCCAATATAAATGAAGCCTCTTCGTATTTCAGAACTAGAAACTGGAATTTGAAATGGAATTGAAAATTCACTTTGAGGACAAAGCAGACTGGAAAGTTGAAAGAGGAGCTCTATTTCTTTGGATATGCTGTTTTTTCAGCTCACCTAAAAGAAAATAACAATTTCTATACCACTATAAAACACATCCATTTTGCTAAATAACCATCCCCTGGAAGCAAAGCAGGTCAGGCTCCAGTTGTGTGTTTTTCTTGTGCACACCAGGGAATGTAAAGCACCTGAAGGACTGAACTTGGAATGTGTGTAATTTTCCTGGATCTAAAGAATTGACTGGACCAGAGATGGTTCTCCTGATGCTTGGTAGTTCTGCTCTAGATGTTTGCTATTAGCACACAGGAAGGGTTTGTGTGGAAATGTGCCAGGTGTTAGACTGAGAATTAGTCGAGTGCTCTGATTATTGGTTGTATTTGTTCATCAGAAGTCATTTATGGCATTAGGTTTTTTTGTAATCAGGAGTGAATATTCAGCATAAAGATTTTAAAGGTTCTCAATCCAAATAGGTTTGGTCTTACAGGCTTTTAGTTCAATATCTTTTATCCTTAATTCTTGAGTCAGTTTTTAATACAAAAAGAATTTTTCAATCGCTGCTCCTTATTCTGTCACAGTGCATCAAATCCCCAACCACCAGAGTTAAAATTTTCCTGGGCACCATGTTTCTTAAAGTATCCTTGTGCTGCAGTCAAAATTATTACTACTGAGTCGATGTCTTTAATATTCATAAAATATTAGCATTCATATCCTCACCAGTCGGTTCAAGCATGTGTTTTGTTGCCCACAGTCTCATTGCTTGTTTGCAGTGTTCAAGTTGATTCTTGCTAATGGTAGTTTCATTGTTTAGCTCTGACAAAGCCCTTTTGCTAACAATGTTGTAATGTTATCAATTAGAGTACTCCTGCTTGGGTTAAATCATTGCTTTCCTTTGGAGCCCTTCCCCTGTAAGTCCCCATGTATGGTGCTGCATTCCTAGTTATGGAAGTGTCTTCCTGCTCTGATGGACTGGGATCAGGCACAGGGGATGGAGCTGCTTTTTTGTCTTCCTCTGGGCTAAAAAAAATTCGAAAATCTACCTCCCTGGTGTAGCAATCATCTCAGTTATCAAGAAGTCTTTAATGAAATGATCAAACAGGGATCAAACATAACAAAACTTCCAGCTGCTCCAGCCTCTTCTGTCCATTTTTAAGTTTTTATACCTTTGCCCCTCTTTTTAGGGGACTTTTTCTAGAGCTGTCCTGAGGTCCCACTCCTCCAATCCATTTCCTCAAGATGATACAAATACCTGTGCTGGAGTTGAGTGGGACACTGTGATTGCACTGTGCATGCAAATATCTGTATTCACCCACTGGTGTATTTCCTCAAACCTAGACTTTTTCTTATTTTTTTCTTTTTTTTTTTTTTTTCTTTTCTCTTTTAAAAGTACTGGCTGTGAAGTGCACTGTTTTTATTTGAAACTAATTACACACAGCTTTTACTTCTTACATAATTTATCTATTATCCTTGATAACTATTGGCTTTGTAAATGTGTTTCTTATCATTTTGTTGCTCCTTGGCTATTGGTATTTTATTGTCTGATGTCCTCTATTAACCTGTAGAGTCCAGGCTTGATTTTAAATCATCACAAGCCTTTCATGCCAGCCAAACTCTGTTCTCTCCTTGTGGAATTTTGCCACTATCATCTGTTGGAAGGGAATTAGGTCATGGATAACTCACAACACATTTTACAGGGGGAAATTTATTATTATTCTTCAGCCAGTCAGTGTAATATTTTTGTCCACAACAGATGAGTTTCCATGAAAGAAAACTACTGGCTTTATGCAGTGAAGGATGGAGAGGTGAAAAAACAAAGGATGCTACTCTCACTGGAATAATATGAGCCTAATTTTTGACCTAAGATGGAATAAAAAAAATCTAATTCAAGACTCCCTTTGAGTGCCCTAGATTTATGGATTTACACCTGTAAGATCTTGCTTTACTTCCAAGTCTTTGGTTTTTTAACATTAACAGTCTTAGTAATCAATTTCTGGATTGAGAATATGAAACTTGAGGTATTTTGTTTCAGTGCTAGCTAGTTTTACTGGGCACACAAGGAATGGGTAATAAAGAATAAAGGGAGGAGGAGCAGCATGCAGTCATGCTGGAAGAGACTTTCTGACCACTAACTCTTAGGCTGGCTTTGCAAATGTTGATGCTTACTCATTTAAGGGATTGAAACACATTTATAAAATCAGTGCTGACAACAAGGCTTATATTAACAAGCAAAAATCATCAGATTATTTGCACATTACAGCATTTTTTTCTTTGAAGTAGGAAATTAACATCCACACAGCAAGTTAACATGTGGTGAAATGCATACATATGAATATTTCTGTGGTTCCATATGGAAAGCTTATAAACACCAGCTATTCAGAGAGTCTTGGGACTTTAAAAATGTAGTATCTAAATTAAAAATGTACATCAGGCAGATCTCTAGCTGTGACCAGATAGAGAAGTAACAGTTTGACGTTTGCTGGCTTTGTAGTTTTTAAGGTAAAGTAGGTAAGTCTTGTGATGATGAAACATGACAGACTGTTCTCTTGAAATCACTTGGAACAGACAGAGAAGCATCTGTATCAATTGTTCAATAGCTGGTTTCAAAAACAGCATGAGAATTTGCAGTTGCAGCCCCACTTCAGACACAGCTGCACCTTTGAACAGACAATTTAAGGCCTTTACAGGTACAGTACTTTCATCTGAAGTATTGCTATAGAAATAAGGTCCTTTGAACCTGAGGATTTAAGCAAAGTTATTCTTAGGGAAAAAAAAATACTTGGAAGAAAATAAATCCCACTTTGTTTATTGGCTCTCTGATCTGCAGAGAAGCAAAGGCAGCAACTGAAATGGCACAGATTACCAGAAATTGGGGAAGTGTTTTCTCTGTGTGCTAGGTCTGGCTGGGATGGGGTCAAGGCTGTGTTTTAGGCAGTTTTAGGCTGTGTTTTTTCAAAGCAGTGCTGGTATCACAGCATTGTTGTGGCACTGCTGAGCCAGGCTGGCCAAGGTGGTTTCTGTGCCATGGGATGGATGCCTAGCTATAAAACTGGGGTGGGAGTTTATCCAGAACTTGCTCAGGGACTGGCTGGACATCAGTCTGCTGGTAGTGAGTGATTGCTTTAGCATCACTTGTGCTTTGTTTTTTGTTGTTGATGGTGGTGTGGGGTTATTTCTTATTTAATATACATTGTTTATCTCTACCCATGAATTTTCTGTTTGCCTTTCTGATTCCCTGGCCCATCCCAGGGAGGGGGAAGCAAGCAAGCAGCTGTGTGGTGTTCAGCTGCCCAGCAGGGATAACCCAGCACACACTGGCTGCCAAGTTCAGAGTGGGATTCAGTCATCACATCATGCATTTATTTCATCACCGACACATTTTGCTATTTAAGGATTTGCTTAGGACTGTTTTATTGCAGATGTCCCTCCTCCTAGGACCTGATGTTATCTTAATTCTCCCTTCTGTAATCATGCTTTCCTCAGTTTTCATTCTCAGAGAAGCTTGGAGATTGTTTTCTTTTTAAAAAAGAGCAAAGGAGCCATGCAGGGGTCAGGGGACACTTCCACCTGTGCAATTAAACAAAACTCTTGGCAGTGGTGAGCAGCCTTAACCTCTGAGTGGCAGTGACAGGGTCATGAGCACAAACTGCAACCCAGAAGGCTCCCTCCAAACATCAATAAATTCTTTTTCACTGTGAGGGGGACTGAGCACTGCCACAGGTGGAGGGTGTGGAGTCTCCATCCTTGGAGATACTCAAAAGCCATTTGGACACAGTTCTGGGCAGCAGGTGGCCCTGCCTGAGCAGAAGATTTGCATGAGATGACCTCCAGAAGTTCCTTCCAGCTGCAAACATTGAGGTTTTTCACAACATAATCTATTCTGGCACACTTTTACTATTGCTATGTTAATTAAGGAGGGGTGCAGCAAAGTACTTGTTCAAACAAACTCATTCCCTTGCTGTGTGGATTTTGTGACAGAATTTGAACATACAGATTGTTACAAGAGTTTCAGAGAGCGTGAAAACCTAGGTCTAAAGAGAGTTTCTTTGCTAATGATAGCATCCTCACATTTGGAACACGTGTTTTTTTCCCCAGGTAGGGCAAGGTAATTCATTTTTTCAATATCTGTATTTCTTTAGAAATAGCTTTCTTCTAGCACTTTCAGTTCCTGACTGATTTAATCTACAAAAGTGATTTCTTGTGCAAGTAATGGTGCCAGGTATGTGTGTGCATACATAAATATTTAGAGTGGGCTTTCTTGACTCAGACTGCAGTACAAGATTACCTTGTTGTCAGTTTAGGGCTCTGTTTTTTGTTGTAGGCTCCCCCTCCTTACACACAAATGAAGAGGTTATTTCCACTGTCACAATCCTTGAAAGCCTGTCTTAAAATTAATGTATTTTATAAAATTGACAAAAAAGTGTTAGGAATAGGCATTTTTTAAGCAAAGTAGAAAAAAATAAGGAATTGCAGATCAAGAGGGGCTCTGTGCAGAGGGGTACAGGGCAGTATAACTAAATCCATTCAAGTCATTATGTGTAACCTCTCATACTGGTAAACTGACAGAAAACTTATGCACCAGATTACAAGGGTTAATTCTGTCAGTTCAAAGTGAATCTATAATTTATTAATTGGTGTAACCTTATGAAGGAGTGCAGCTGTCCACAGCATTGCTGAGCCTCAGTTCTCGAAAGGAAAAATGTTTCACTGCTAAGAGGTTTCAGATCCATCTTCCAAATTTCACTTTCCTCAGAGCTTGAGCCCTTTGGGGTGTCTGTGGGGTACATGTACTCTTAAATGATGCTGTAATGCCTATCATAACAAAAACTGTAAATGTTTGACTCCTAAAAGTCTCTCAGGAAGCTGTATATGGTTGGTAACAACCATTTTGTAAGGGATCTCTATCCTTCCCCTCTGCACAATGGAAAAGCTCAGAGAAACTAAGATGATAAAAGGATATCTATGGACAGCTTCCTTTTTCCTCTCAGTAAAAATGATGGTGAAATCAGTGTGACACATGACTGCAAAAAATAAAAATGTTCTCAGAGTTGTAATAAACTCTTTACATGAGAACTTGCTGCAGAAGAAATGTAAGAGCTCCCAGGAACACCTGTATTTTATTAGTTCTGTCTATTTGCAAATTCAGAGTTTTTCAGATTTGTTATATGGTTGGTAATGACTGTTTCTGATAGAATATTCCTTATTTTGATTGACCTTTGAAGAATATGAAAATAAATCAGGAACGGTCAACCTAGTGCCATCAAACTTTTATTGCAGTTTTTACATAGACTTTTTTGTTTTTATTAAGTTGTCCCAGGAAAATAAAACATGGACATTGTTATGTGTTATGGATATCTCTATATTAAAACAGCAGTATGAAAACATTTCCCTAAATAGTTTTGTACCCCTTAATGTGCAGGGCATTTCTTCCTTTCCCTTAAAACAAACAATGGTAATCAGAAGCACAGAAGCGAAAAAATTAAAAATACAGCAGCAGCCTGAACATTGTTACCTTTAAGTACTAAACATTAAAACATTGAAAGTTCTGAACTACTGATGTTTTTCAGAAATCGACCAACAGCTGTTTAGCCTTGCAAAGTGAGAGTTGATAAATGCAGGTAGCAGAAGTGACTGACAGAGCCCCTGTTGTTCTTGTTTTCCAGCGCTGTCCGCGCATTTTCGGGTCTGCGAGCCGTACACGGACTACAAAGGTCGCTACCACTTTGGGTTTCACTGCCCCCGTCTTTCTGACAACAAATCTTACATCTTTTGCTGTCACCATAACAACACAGTGTTTAAATATTGCTGCAATGAGACAGAATTTCAGACTGTTATGCAGATGAACTTAACGGGGAACGCAGATGGATATATGCATAAGTAAGTAAACGAGTTTTAAAGTACTCTTCACCAAACTGTTCCTGGTCTAATAACAGAGTCTGAGGTGCACTTAATGATGGAAGCAATCAGAATGATTGCATCTACACAGAACCACTACTAAAAGGTTTTTTTTTTTGTTGTTGCAGAGCTCCTGAGAGAGAATATTTCAGCTTTGCTTTCTTTGCTTTGACGTGGGCTGTAAACATTGCAAGGAGAGTAAAAGTTGCATATAAATGTGACAAATAAAAAGTTACTTATAAAAGTTAGAAAAGTCTTTTCGCTGACCCCAATCTGATCCAAACTAAATGTGCATTTTTAAATGTAAAAATAAACCCCAAAGCTGTTCATAGGTGAGAGAGGGAGTGAGCTGACATTTTCTGTATCAACTAAATGCCCTATTTGGAATCCCTGATGTTTTTGAATCTTAATCTCTTGTAACAAATCACTAGCCTTGGGGAACAGAATGTATTTGCTTTTATGCCAACATTTTGTGGTCTCCTGGCCTGTTACCTGGGATACTTCCATGTTCTGCTGAGGGCTGTCCCCCAAAATAAATGTCAGTAAGTTTTTTTACTTATAAAGAAAGGAAGTAGCAAGCAGATCTTTGTCACTGAATACCTATTTACAGGAACAAAATCTTCCCTTGTGGTCAGTTTCCTATTTAGTATTGACATTCTGGCCACACTAACCTGCTGTGATTTCCCTTGGTGTAAGCCCCAAGATCAAATTCTGATCAATCTGCTCTCCCTGCCATTTTATTCTGGTGTTCAGCCCCTCCAGGACAAGGAAGGGGCAGATGGTGTGCTGAATCCATCCCTGTGGGAGCAGATGCAGGGCTGTGAGGAGCTGATGGTGCTGGAATACTGATGCTGGCTGGTCTAACTCACTGTGTGCAGCTGTGCTCAGCTTGTGGAGTCAGCAAAGCCTTGCCTTCCCTAACAGCCACTCCTCACACAGACCTGCCCAGAGAAATTTCAGTCATGCATGGATGTAGAAGCTGCAGTCTCTAAATTTACTGGTTGCTAAAGTGTCAGTCACCTGCAAAGACAGACAAAAATAGACTCTACCCATATAAGATATCTTTAGATCAACATGGATCTATACTGTTGTGTTCCTTTATGTGCACTTTCATCCTTCAGGTGAAATTTCCTTGCCTTGGCTTTGTAGTGCATCTGGGACCATGAGAACAGATCACACCGAGCACTGGGAAGATCCTGCAGTACCAAGCCCATTAAAGACCATCCACTTTCTCCATTTTTTTCCATTTTTTTCCATTTTTTCTCCAGACAATCCAGCAGCCTTCACCTGGGGCTCCCCAAATCTGGCAGCATCAATAGTTCCAAGAATTCCAGCAGAGTTTATATCCCCAGTGCCCCCATCCAGTGTGTACTGTACACATGCTGAAAAACCAGGGTGTGCTGATGTCAGATGTCCTCACAGGACTCTCAGAACAGAACTCTCTGCAGGTAGTCACAGACAGTCAGAATCTGCTGCACACTTAGTGGTAATAAGCCTCAAGAATGGGCTCATGAGGCTGCTGCCCCCACACTTTTCCAGGTCTTTGTCCTGCACACATCAAATCTGTTTTATTTCCTTCCTTGCTGTTCTGTAAACCATGCACCAGCACTGCTGACCACCCTGTCTCACAGAGGTCAGGGTGTTACCATCAAAGGCAGTTCAGACAAGCCCACAGCCAATGCTTCAGGCTTTTCCCAGTGTCCCAGCAGCTCCTCTGGTAGTCATGGCCAGAGCTTACTCAGGTAAGGCTCTTCTGCCCTTCCTCTCACCAACACCCTGGAATGCAGAGGGCAACCAGCCCCTCTCCAAGGCAGGGGAACAGGTCCAGGCTGATTGTAAAAGATGCCTTGGGACACAGAGCATTTCCCTGCCTCCAGCATTGTTTGCCTGCTCATATCTGCACATGTGCACACACCCCCAGAGAAATAAATCCAGGGGTCTTCATATCACAGGGCTGCTGTGTTTATAAGCAGTTTGGAAAAAAGAGGAGTTTGGTGTTCTGTGACTTACAGCATTGGTTTTGATAAAAATATTTAGAGCAAAAGGCATTATATTAGTTTTCATGTAGAATTATTTTTTAAAGTCACCTTATTCAATTGTGATGGAGAAAGAGGTACCTGTGTAGTTTTTGTTGGTAAGATTTGTGATTGAAAACCACCTGCAGACCAGGGAATTCCTAGGGACATCAGCTGTGTGTGAATTTTGGCAAAGCTATGTGACATCACACTGGATACACTCAAAAGCCTCTGGAGGTGTGGCATGGAGAAGTGCAGGAATGGAACTTGTTCCTCAGACATCTCCTCTGGTAAATCTGTCAGGAGCAGGGAAATGAAGAGATGCTGCTTCCTACGACAAACTCCATCCATGGAGTGAGACAGACAGGAGAGAGATCTCCTCACCCTGAGCTCAGTGACACTGGCAGGAAACTTCCTGGTATTTTTGGAAGGAGCAGAAAGAAGTGAACCCTACATGCCTACATTAAAAACATTGCTAAAAGCTTCTTACTTAATACTCTGACTTCATCATAGAGGATAATTTGGATTCTAATGCATCCAGGCTTCAGTTTACAGTGGTAAAGTCAGGTCTTTGTTTAGATCTAATTTCACACACCACTGAAAAAAAATCTGATGAAACTTATTGTACTGTGGCAGGGGAGAATAATTTAAGATATGGGAATAGCAATGAACTGAAAAAAAATGGATTATAGTTTTCAGGGAAGAGTGATTTAATATTATTGCTTGGCTTATTTCAATATTATTATTTGGTTTATTTTTCCCTTTAGCCATTCTTGTGATCACCAGAACAAATTTTTTGTTTTATAATACAGTTGAGGGAAAAAGTTAATGAAGTGACTTGTGACTTCATTGATATGGCACAGCTCAAAAGGCATATTTTTCTTCACCAGTCCCACAGTGCAACTATGGCCACATTTATTTACATTTTTCCATTACTGTAACACAATATTTATGTTTTTATAAGAGCAAAATATGGGAGTATTATGTCTTTGCAACCATGCAGATTAATTAGTCTGTAATATTTTTGAATGTGAATAAGTCATTTAGTATTAAATGTAGAGGTCTAACAGACAGGAATAGCTCTGAAATCCAAAGTATTTTCCTTAGAACTGTCTGAGAAATTGTTTAGTTATTCTTAAAATAGTATCCACTTGACTCTAGTTTGTCTAGTTTTCCTAGTCAGGTTTTCTGTTGTGCATATTCTGGTGAATTATCAGTAGTACTGCTATGATAGGGGTCCTCAGTCTGATACTGGAGCAATGTTCTGGCAGTCTGTAGTGTATCCATGTTTTTCTTTATCTCTTAGTCCAGTTTCTCAGTGTGGAATGGCTTTTGCACACCTCATTCCAACACTGGCTCCCAAAGCAATGTGAGAACAGAATAGCACCAGGCACTGGATGTCCCTGCAGAAATGGTATTTGCTTGAGTAGCATTCAAAGATCATCTTTACAAGAAAGAAAGAAAAAAAAAAATCATCAATCCCACTACCAACTGTTGCAAAGATATGTAATTTGGCAGGGAAGATCTCTCAGGTACAGGAGTAACAGATTCCTCAGGATTGGACAAAGGCCTGGAGATAATTATAAAAGAAAATTAGAGGGGTAAAAAAATCTCATTTAAAGCATAGATGCAAAAATTGCACTTGTTTCTTCAGTACCAAGGATGTAACCTTGCATGTCCTAGGGGCAGCCCTTGCTGTTACTGCTCCAAGGAACAGCCCCTCTTAATAGGAAGGAACAATTTCTCTGACCATCTGCCCACATTTAAACTCTGCAGCTGTAGAATTCAGAATTCAATTGTTTAGATTTGTTGGTTTTTTTCAAACCTGAATTCCCAAAAAGTGTTATTTTTTTTATTCATGTACTGCACATAAAACTCAAGAAAATCTACTAAAAAGATACAGGTTAGTTATAACCAGCTTATATGTCCTAAAAAGTGAATTAATGACATGGATGCTACTTGATACACCCTGTAATGGAACAAACCCTGTAATTTAGATCTCAGCAAATTTGGAATCTGTTCACACTTTAGTTTTAGTAAAAATTGAACTTCTGCCCAAAAGAACAGGAAAACCAGATTGCAAGAATAAACTTTGACAATTAAATCATTCAGGTCAGTGAAATGAGACCAAGTCCTAGAAGTTTTTGGATTCCAAGTCATCATCTGTGTTTCTACTACTGTTATTCTGTGTAAATAAGATTGTTTTCTAATGAGGACATTTTGATTTGCAGGGCAGTTTTAATTTTAATTAGTAGCCTTCAGAAAAAGTAACATTTTCTACCACCTTAACAGTTGGAGAAACAGAAGATATCAATGTATAGAATATCCTTCTGCATACTAAACATATTATTTTTGATAATGCTGTTGTCCCATTGTCTGTTAATTAATATAAAGCAGCCTTTCATCTTTTGTACTTGTGAGTAACAGATGTTTTTTAGGAGGAGCAGATGAATAACTTACACATGATCAATGAAGTGCTGCTTAAAATTGGAACATTCAAAATAGCTCTAATTTTCACTAATCAAAATTTTGGTGGATGGAATTAAATACCTAAAATACAAACAAGTTCTTCTGAGTTTACTGTAAGGAATGGTTTTGCCTCTCACATTGTTGCCAAAACAAATATGTTTTCTTAGTGTGGGTCAAACATAGCTTAGCTGTGTGCAGAATGGATCCTGTTGGCATTAATGATGAGTAAGAATGGATTTGTCCAAATGCATTTCTTCCTGACTTTTCCAACCTTCGCTTGCCTTTTATATATATTAATAGAAAATAGAAGAATTTACCCCAAATAGGACTAAATCTACTGGAAGAACAGCACTGCTGAGAAACCTGCATTAACCAGATCCTGTTCTACTTCCAAGGGCCTGAACTGCAGATTTTAGTGCATTACTAAAGTCTACCCTCTGTTGTGTGAAGTTAGACTTGCCATGTGTAAGTCTTTAGCAGAGGCAAATACTCTGGATTTAAGGCTTTTCAGAACATGAAATTTTGCCTACTTCCAATCCTCCTTGGAAACTTTCTGATTTTTTAAAAATTTATTTATTTTTTTATTTTAATTCTAGGCTTTTGTAGTCCTAAAGTTATACAGGAAGGAAGCCATTAACAGCTTGGACCTTCCTCTTGTTACTTAGTTATTTTGAAATGGGACCTTCTGAAATGGGAATTTAATCTAAGGGCATTATAGCTGTGTGGTGGAAAAATCATTCCCTGAAGGGAAGAATCAGTCTCTTGAAGTGCTGACAGGCAGCAACACAAAATGTAAAAGTCTGATTTCTTGTTTCAAATCCTGATTTTTTAAAAGTAAAAAGCGGAAGAGTCATACAATAGTTTAAGTAGAAATGAAAGTTCAAAGCATAGACTTGAAATCTTTTGATCCAGAAAGGCTGGGGGACGTGTTTTTAAAATACCAGAATATCCTTCTGGCTTGCATGTATAATATGTCTTCTCATCCTTTTTTCTTCTTGCAGCACTTCCATTTGGATCAATGTCACGATAAAATAAGATTTCCTCCAAGTTTCTCTGACTGTCTGTGAGAGGAGATCGTGGTTGAGTGTGTGTTCAGTTTTGAGCTCAGCTCCATTCAGATGTGGGTTGCCCACCTCTGATTTGATTTAATTTTTCTCTGAGACAGCCTTCCTAATGACATTTTTTACCAACATCCCTTCAGCTTCCTCTTGGTTTTACAGTCTCCAGTACAGCTCATGGGTCTAGATCAGCCTTTTATTTGCATTCTACCTAATCTCATTTTTATACATCTCTTTCCATCACAGTTCTGATCTCATCCTCCCCACTCACAGAGTTTCCAGTCCAAACTGCATTTACACCTGACAGTCATTTTTCTTTTAATAATTCTTCATCCCCAGCAGGGCATTAGCACTTCTTCCCCTTTTTGATCTCCAAATTTTTGACCCCTTATACTTTTTCCTCCTGTTTTTCCCCCCTTTCTTTTAATATCTTTAGTCATCTGTCACATCTTTTACACCATAAAATTTCCATGGCCTTTATCTACATATACACTTTATAACTATACCAACATATACATCTCAATATAGTACATACTTTCCTTCCTGTGAGAAGGAAAATCTAACACGATTTTGCTAATGTTCTTCCCTCCTAAAATTCATTACCAGCCATATTAAGAGGTCTTTAGCAGCTGCTCTGGAAAGCCTACAGATGAGAAGGACAAAAATTTTTGTAAGAGAGGCGGCCTTAGTTTCTAAAAATCTTGCCTGTAGCAGTGTTCCTATTGAAAAAATAGCTCATTTTTAAAAGACACTTACTGTGCTTTAGAACAGTATTTTGTTTCAGCCATCTATATGTAATTATGATGAACTAACAGTGACCACTGCTGAGAGAGAACTTTTTTTATTGTCCCTTTTCTTCCCTTCACAGCAACTACAGCGCGCTGTTAGGAGTGTGGATCTATGGCTTTTTTGTGGTGGTCTTACTGATCCTGGACCTTTTATATTACTCTTCAATGAACTATGATATTTGCAAATTTTACCTGGCCCGCTGGGGAATCCAGGGAAAGTGGATGACACAGGGACAGAGCCGATGGATTAACCCTGCTCAGGACCCAAGGCAGGCACAGCCTCAGCCAGAGACACAGCCTCAAACTCAGCCCCAGCCTCGAACATCACAGACAGTACACACTTTAAAAGGAGATGCTTTAAGCCCACCCCTGGTGTCTTTTCAGAGTACATCTGCCTGGTAAGTAAGCTGAGCCATACTGAGATATATTCTTTGCTGTTTTGGAGTGTGATCACCTGTATTTGGAAGCGCCTGTGAATTCAGGCTGAACGTTTCTAGCACATAATTATCTATATCATGACCTGTCTTATTGAATTAGTGCTTAGGAGTAATGTCTTACTCTGGAATATATTAAGTCATCTTTTAATCCTTTCCTTGGAGAAACAGGTGCTGCCATTTTTCAGTGCTGAACAGTTTTACTGCTGTGTCTTGCAAATAAAGTACAAATCTGCATCAACCATTATAAAAGTAGTTTTAATCTGGTCTCAAAGATTAATTTGCTATGTGTATCTGTTGCTCTGGTTTTAAAACACTGTATAAATAGTGACATTGGAGTAACTTCAACGTGAGATGTCACAAACCCTCTCTATTTGTGGCATGAGTTACAGAAACAACATAAAAACCAGGTTAGTTTTTTATATGCACAGCCAAAAAAGCTTTGCTTTAATCTCACTTGAGAGTGACACAAATAGGCTACTGTAAGGTTAAATGCTATGAAACCAAGACAAAACCTCCAAAAAAACTCCTCAGACCAAAAGGGAGACAGATCTATGGGAGCAAGCAGAACTTGAAGCATAAATAGAAAAAAAATAAATACAGATAGCCATGGGACAGACTGACATCAAATTATTTTGGACTGGTTTTGCAACGAAAACAGAAGCAAAGGGATAGAGCTGAGTAAAGCATTTCACTGAAAAAGGTGTCAAGAAAGGCAGGGACTTTTTTTCTTGGCAAGAAAGCTTTAGGATTTAGAAGGATGCAGAGAGAATATCGAGTCACCAGTGTATTTTAGAAGAGTTCCAGAAGGTTGAGTGTTGAGTTTTGGCAAAATAAAGGGATCTAAGAATGAGCAGGGTGAAAAAGATGACAGCAGTTCCTGGATCTGTGGAGCACATGGAGCCTCAGCACTGATGTCAGTCTGAAACCTTCGGGTGTTGCTGCAGATGGGAAGATAACAGAGATTATTTCCTTTGATTTCCTCATTTGCCCCTTAATTTTAAGTGTAGATCTAGAGCAAATAGAGCTGAAGATTTGTTGCAGTAGAGAAAGAAGTGATGGTTAATTCAGTGATAGAGGAGGCTGCTTGGCACTGGAGCCAGTACTGGGTGTGTCCAGTGCAGATCAGACTGAAGGACCATTCCAGCAGTGCTTGCTCCAGCAGAACAGTCTGAGGCTGCTGCTTGAGACAGAGAATTACCTGTGCTTTGTTGTGAGCACTCTTCACTTCCTCTTTCCTTTTTCCTTCCTCTAATTCTTCTTTGTTGCACATGGATTTCCCAGTCTCCAGTTAAAATTGCCATGTATGTTAAGAACTGCATTTGTAGAGCAGTAATGGTATCCTGGCTTGGTATGTGTGTGTACATGTACAAAAATGACAGCACCTGCAAATTGATATACCATTAGTTTATTACAGATTGTAAATTCAAATCATTCTGTATTCTTGAAGGCTTGATTCCTGGTCACCTCTCTTGACTGACTCCTGTTCTGTTTCTTTGCTTTTCCCAAAGCGTTAAGCGGGCAATGTATGTTAGGATCAGGTGAGCACATCCCATATGCTCCTTGTCCTGTGCAGGCAGGAAATGAGCATTGATAGTCACTCCAGTAACACTCCCTTCCTCCCCAGTGAGCTTTTTGTGCTACCCTCAGCTCCCATAAAATCATTCCTTTTTCTCCCCCTAGTCCTTTCCTTGCTCAGTGGAAGAAATAAGTAGATGCTTCCCTATCAAACCCTATTCATCCCCTGTATTTCACCATGTGAAACACTATACAAAAACTTCCACGTTTTCATTCTTGTAACCTGCAACTTTTGGGACTTGGAGCCCATGAACCGAGAGCACAGATGATTCAGTTGGAGTTGGATACAGAAAAAACAGCAGTAAGCACTGGTGATCACAGGCAAGATGTTTAGCATGCAAAAGAGGATTTTGAGTAAACAGCTCCCTCAGAAAATGACAGATTTGTGTACTACAGCAGTTGCTAAAACAGTGGGGAGTGGGTTGCCCAGCTATTTATTTCTCTGTTAGATAATCTGCAGGTTATATAGATGAAAATATGGTAATTTTGCCCTACAGAAATTAAGCTTAGTTTCAGAGTCTGATTTTTCTGCTGCAGTCTATATTTGATGAATGACCTTAGTACTGTCTTCTCTTCATACTATCAGTGAAGGAGTGAACACTTACTGGATTTATCATTTCCATCCCCATTTTTAAAATTACTTAATCTATTAAAAGACCGGTTTTAAATTTTCTACCTGAATTTCCATTATTCTAGATAATTACACCTGTTTTGATAACACACCAGGTTTCCAGTCTAAAAAAAAAATCAACTTTTCAGTTTATGTTGCCATTTTAATATGTCCTAAACTTATCCCAGCCCATTTTAATATGTCCTAAACTTATCCCAGCTTTTTCTGTCTGGAGGGAAAAACACACTATGTGTGTGTATGTGTATATATATCTATATATATATATATAGATATATATACACACCAGGTGATATCCTACTATAAGAATGGGTCCTGTGTACAGATGAGCATTTTGAAAATGCAGAATAGATCTTTTAATCCTGACAGGTATTAATATTATACCCCTTAGGCATAAAAAGCTTAAATACTGTTAAAAACATTTTCCAAACCAGTTTGCACGTTTTCATGATGACAGATGTTGTTGAAGTTGTTAACTTCCTGTACTACATTCATCTGAGCACAGCTAAAAATATGCCCATTCTAGAAAACACTACATGATGATAATAGGAAAGTGATTCTTGCAAATCTCTTGAGTCCTGCAGAGAAGTGATGGTGTAAGAAACTGTCCCAAGAAAGGATGCCAGGATTAACCTGTAGTTTGTAAAGTGGTTTTTGGATTTTTCTGGATGAAATAAAATGAAGTAACTGGTTTTTATTTCAGCATTTCTTTCCTTGCCCTAGTTTAAGTGCTATAAATTGGCAATGAATTGGGTATGTCAGAGGGATAAATCAAGCAAGTAATAGCATAGAGTGGGTAGAACCAGCCCTATGATGTTTAAACATTTTGTCACAGTGGATCACTTTGTTGTTTACTTGAGACAAAGAGAGCCATGTATAGCCATAATATTATTATAAGTAAAGAGGTCTGGAATCCATTAGGCAAGCAGCTGGCTGCTCGTGCAGCGTGGTGCCAGGACAGGAGGGAAAATCATTAATCTCAGGATCATCCAACCCCGTTTGGACACACATTGCTTCGTCCTGTAGTGTGTGGATGTTGCAGCCCAACTAATGCTGATTTCTTCTTCAGTATGAAAACCATCTGAGGCTGCCCAAGGCCCGTGTGGGCTGAAGGGTCGTGGTGGATGCACCTCCTGCAGCCCCAGCGCCGTGACTGAGCCCACAGCCCTCCTGGTGCTTCCTTCAGCTCACCAGCTGGGCCCTTCCACCCTGCCTGGCCTGGGGGAGAGCCTGCACCCTGCTCACCTGGGCGAGCTTGTACAGCTGGACATGGAACTGCAACAAGCAGCAGGCAGATTATTCCTACTGCTCCGCAAAGGAAAAGCCAGGGAGGCGATAAAATGGAATATTGCCAGCTGGGGAATCGAAATCCTGACTGCTCAAACAACTTGTTCTCCCAGCTGTGGGAGTATTGCTAATTAATACTAGTTAAAATGGCCAGGCTTAAGAGGAAGATCACATTAAGGAGGAACTGGCAGGTTCCTCCAGGTCCTGCATGGTTATGTTGTGTTCCAGATGTGAGAGGGAGACCTGATCCCTCAGCCTTGCTCTGCTGATGTTAAACTCCTCCTCACCTCCATCAAAGATGCAAATCCCAGGGAATAAACACTGTCTTGAAGTCCAGCATTTGCTCCTGTGTTGGCTGCCGTTGTGCCCAGCAGCAGGCAGAGGCACTGTCAGTGATCACACCCGTGCTCCAGTTTCAGAAACCTGCTGCTTGCCTGCAGGGCTAGCCCGTGTTATTTCCTTTACACAGCTGGAATGGATTAGGCAAAGACAAGTCTATTTTACTTCCCCTTATTATTAAAGGCAGGAATCTGCCTTTGCTGTGAATTCCTCTGGGGCACTTTGTCTTTCGGACAACAAACAGAATAGTTTCTAGCCTGCTGCTATTCACCTGCTACTTGACACCTCTTCAGATGGCTACCAAAGCACCAGAGAGAATAAAGCCTATAAAATACTGGCAGAGTTTAGGAGCCAGCAGGTAACTGAGCATGTCCACAGCAATGTACAAAACCCACATAAATATTTTGCTGGGGGCTGAAAAGACCGTGTGAAAGAATTTGCTTTGATACCAAATTTTGGAACAGGATGTAGACTATCACTGCAGTCCTTCCTTCAGTGACTTGTAAAAGCTGCAATCTTGCCCATGTCTTGGGACATTAGTGCTGCAGTGGGTCACTGTGCACACAGCCCACCAAAATCATGAGCCTTTGTGGTTATAGAGGAGTTTGTGCAGAGGCTGCTCTTGGTACAAGTTATTTACAGTAAGCAAGGGAAAAAAGGCTGCCTTCTTCCATTTTAAGTAAATAAGATCCCAACTCTACATTTGCAGGATTATTTCACTGACCAGGAATTGGATGATGCTGTTTTAAAGATGCAAATTTTGCATCACAGGGCCAAGCACAGATTTTATTTAGATTTTTATTTACCTAGATTTTATGTTAGGTAAATATGGCAAATCAGAGCACCAATAGCTGTTCGGGTTTTTTAAAAAGATGAAAAGAAGTAAAATTGAATATTTATATTGGGCTTTTATGAAATAACTGTCTGGGAATTGGCATCACCTAGAAAATCTGTTTGGTTATAAAGATTAGGTATGTGAGCCAACATCCACCATTATCCATGGGCCTCCAAAGCCTTTGGAACATACTGGGTTAGAATAACAGATACTGCTGAATGTATTTTCTTCTAAATACTCTTACCTTGCTTTCTGGGAAGTGCATAACTATAAAAATAGAAATTAGCTCTACCCCAGCCCAAACCAGCACATCAGGGCAGGAAACCAACACTCAGCAGGCTTGGAACCAAACACTTCCAACTCTGCAGTGCTCTGAGTCTTGTTTGCTTTCCTCGATACAACATGCAAAAAATTGGGAGATTTTGGTTCTATCATTTGCATTTAAATAATTCAAGTTACTGGGTGCCTGCTTCCTTTCTTCTCTGTTTCTAGAAATTCACTGTTAGCATGTGAAGTTAGGCCAG
Source organism: Luscinia megarhynchos (assembly GCA_034336665.1). Taxonomy (NCBI): domain Eukaryota; kingdom Metazoa; phylum Chordata; class Aves; order Passeriformes; family Muscicapidae; genus Luscinia; species Luscinia megarhynchos. The sequence continues at coordinate 8,281,399 of CM067564.1, read as the reverse complement.
TATGCAAGGTTTTTGTCCAGTTCAGTCTAAATCTTTGTGTGCATTGATATGCACAAACTGCATCCTTTGTTGATAATTGTTCATTTCATGCCACATTCTCCTTTTTCTTTGGCTCCATAAATTATAGACCCCATACTGATTTCTCTACATTCTTAACTTCAGATTCAGGATGTGTGGGCTGATTGATATTCCCTATTTCAGCTCTTTCTCAGCCTTTTCATTGAGTTGGGTCTGTTGTATTCATAAGCTTCAAGAAAGTCATTCTTTTAAAGGGACTGTACAGTTGAAGCAGTTTAATTTAAATAAGATGATCAAGTGAGAAAATAGTAATTAGGCCAGAAGCAAGTGGTTAAAAGGTTATCTGAGTACTATTGCTGAAAGGACTCTTCGTGCTGAGAAGTGAAATCTAGGAAAATTACTGGAAACCAGATCTGAACATCTTCCATATTTAAATTTTCTCATCTATTCAGGATAGAATTTTTTGCAGTGAGATCATCACCTCATTCCATGATACAGATATGGAATGACACTGCTGAAGTAGCAGATAGCAGCATAAAATTTGTGTGAAATCAGAGCACTCCAATTAAGCCCACAATTTCACTGCATCATGTCACAACACTGTAGCATCACAAAGGAAGGAATTTGACATCCCAAACTGTATCAGCCAATCCCATCTCCTCTGTCACAATAGAAATCAGTAAACTTTAAAAGACTCTATAACTATTTGGGTAGTTACACAAGTCCTACCCCTGGCATCCTCTTAGGTGCCAGATGCTCAATAGTAATTGAGTAATGTTTTGTACATTTTAAATACGCACAGAATAATAAAATAACATCCTCATTTGGGTTCTGAAGCATGACAGAGAAATTTTAGCATCAGCCAAAGGTATTTCCAGGGGTAGAAAGAAGAAAAGGGGGGGTGTTGAGGAGCTGGAGTTAATGATCTAAACAAACAATCCTTACTTTATGCCAAATGGCAACAAGTTTTCTCAGTAAGAGATTTAGTGCAATTCATTGTTCTGAACTGAAAGAAAGCACTTTCCAAAAATAAAAAATAAAGAAAAAATTATATAGACAGGATATTGCCCATATTCAGTAGTTTATGCTGCAGAGAAGCACTTAAAATACCTGCAGAACTATCTATGTACACTTGGTGCTTTTAACAGAAGTGAGAAGGAAGAAGAAGAAGAAACATGATAAGAGTCTCTGAAGTAAGATGCCATTGCTTTCTCCTTGGAAAATGAACTCCCAGTGTATATTTTGGATGTTGAAAAACAGCTGCCTAAACTCAAGGAGGAGCAAGCAGGTAATGGAGCTGAAGATCCTGTGCTGACCTATTTCTTATTCTTGGTTATTACTAAACAAAAAGCCATATGTCATAAATAATCCTTTTGTGGGGCAGCAAAAGATCTTTTAAGTAAACTGAAATTTCTGTGAGAAATGGTGGCTTATTATGTGATACCAGACTTTAATGAAATCATTAGAAACTTCTGTGGTAATGCTGAAGGCAGAACTGCAAATAGTAACAATGTCAGACAATTATTTTCAGTGAGAGCTGAGGTCAGGAATCTGTCACATAATTACTTTTATTGTCCCTGTCCCCTGATGCAATCATGATGAAAACAACCACAGTAGTCATTTCATCAGAGAAGTGCTAAAACATGTCTGTATGACCTTGGGTTTATAATGATGTTTCACTGAACAGTTCAAGAAAAGAACTTAAAAGAAAATAACCAGAAATTAGACACAGATTTTCACTATTAGCAAGAAATCAGATATATCTTGGCTGTTGAAGTCTAAAAAGCAAAATAGATCAAGAAGCATTGAAATCTGTCATTATACTCTTCATTGAGACATGAGAGAATCCTGATGTCAATCAGCAAACAGTTTTCAGGAATTTGAAAGGTTTTAGGGAAGTTACATGATCAACACTGTCATAAATAAATATGCACAGACACCAACAATTCATTGCAGAAAAAAACCAAACCTCTGAGGCAAGTTTGAAATCCCCATATAAAGTTTCTCAGAAATTTGCAATGCTGAGGAGATAAAGCCAGCTGAAGACATGAAGTGGCAGGAATATGACATGCCACTGGACCACAATCAGAAACAAAATGGGACTGACAAAATGTTAGTCCCACGTGAGGTGCCAACATGATCCCAAAACAGAACAAGAGAGGCTTCAAACAACTTGGAAATGAGTTTAATCAGCACAGCATGATGTAGACTGCACAGAGCAGCAGAGGAATAATTTGTTGGAAGTTGGCACTCATCAGAATATCCAGGAAGGTAAAAAAGATGTGCAAAAGGTGGTTATGTGTGGAAATATGCTTCCTCACCTCACTTCCCTGTAGGGTTATCTGTTTGCTGGTGTTTCTACCTAGTGGGAGCCTTTACTTAGGCTCCACAGAATGGAGTGACTGGGGAGACAGAACTATTGACAGTAAATGTTAGAGGCAGTGGTGAAAAGGTGTTTGCACAGAAAAATGACCGTGGGGCTCAAATCTGAAGGGAAAAAGCTCCACCCACAATTTTCCTTCCTGAAGAGCTGGTGCTAATACATCAGGGAGGTCCTCCTTACAGGAATTGTGAGTATTAATGAGCTGCTCACATCCCTGAGCTGAGCACATGGCACACAGGCTGCCTCCTGTCTGCTGGAAATCACATGGCAAGGAACTGCAGCAGGCTTCATCAGGAATTACAGGAAATTAATTGAACAGTCATTAGCTATATTCTGCGTTGATTAGTGATACAGATTTTAGTCACTCCGAGGAGGGAGGAAAAGTAATTTAGTAATTTTCTGTTGCATTCAGTCTTTGGAAAGCGGTGAGTCACAGGGAGCTGCAGAACCCAGCACCTGTTACCTGCTCATCCCCAGCACAGCTTCACCACAAACCTTCTGAGGAAACTGTGGCTGGAAGGCAGCCAGAGATCAACCTTTCATTCACCAGAAACCTCCCAGATTTGTCTCATGCTGCTGAAGTTAACAGCAGCCAGAAGAACACCTGCAAAATTTGCATTTTAAGACATTTTAAAGAAAATTACATGATGGACTGAGAGTGGACTCAGTTTCTTTTTATTTAATGTTCACTGAAACCTCTCAGAGCATTACAAAAGTAGGCATCCCAATTAAAAAGAGCCCCACTGTTTGCATGAACAACAAAAAGAAGAGAAAAATGGGGATGCATTTTTGTGGGTGTGTTAAAAATATTGCCTAATTGAGATGCTATTGAAAAAAAAAATGTTGGTTCAGCCTCAGGTTGACTCTTCCAGTCTTTTCCTTGGCAGTACATAAAGCAAAAGCAGAAATACCTTAAGCAGTCCAACAATCATGCTTGGATGCAAGGGGCAGGCTTTGAAGGAGTTAGAGACAGGGAGATAATAGGAAAAAAACCCACTTTGTTAAGCATTAGGATGGTGAGGAATAATCCCCATCTTCCCATTCTGAGTCCTAATCCTCCAGTGTTCCTTACACTTACAAATTTCACCTGTGAGGGCAACAGCTGCCTCAGTTAATTTTTTTCCTCCTTTATTCTAGCTAAATAAGTGCAAACATGGTCTGGAATGTTTAAAAGAAAAAAGCTGTAAAAATGAGCTAGGGATTGTCTGGCTTTATCTTTCTCAGAGGCTGCTGGTGTGACACAAACAGAATTCTGGAGAGGAGATGCCAGGTAGAAGTAGGGAACTGTTGTCTCATGAGTAGTGTGAGATTGCTAGAGGGAAACACCACCTTCCCTAGGACCTGCAGCAGCAGAAATCCTAGTGACAGATGGGAAAGCATTCAGGAAGAGCTGCAGAGCTTATCTGACTTCTGGAAAGTTTGTCAGACTAAGGAGTTTAAGAAGCTCAAGGCAAAAAGAACATTAAAAGGCAATTTGAGCTGGGTCTGTAAATTCTTCATGGCAAGAAGATTTCAGATAGTAGAGGACAGTACAAAGAGAAAAATATCCAGTACCTGGAAGATCTAATTATACAAATCTTTACTGGTGATAAAGAGCAGGATTAAACTCAGTCAATTTAGCCATCTAAAAGTCCTGTATCTACTTGTTATGCTCACTAACACATTGAAAGGGCATTTCCAGGGGGTTGTTCATCCCACCTATCTTAAGATGGATGAAACTGCTTGGAAGCCTGGCTTGATTAATTTTTTTTGATACTATGCTGGAAGATGAGTTTATAGAAGCAATTTATCCAGCTGAAATTTGCCAGTGGGACTCATCTCCTCCAAATGTGCATTTCTTTTAAAGCTGGCAGTTGATCAAGGAAATGTCTGGAGATGCAGCAGAACACCCCTTACTTGTGATTTTAAAATTGGCAAGGGAGCTTGTGGAACATAAGCAGCAGTGGGAAGAAAGGGAAGCTAGGTCTGCACAGCTGGCCAAACTGAGGACCCTAAGAGAACAGCTCTTCAAAAATCTGATTTGTCTGGGGAACAGGTGAAGATGCAGTCCCACAAGATTGACACCAACATCAAGGCTGGAAAACACCCCTGGGGTCATTGAGTCCAAGCATTCCACCAGCAATGTCAGCCCCTGTCCCCAAGTGCCACATCCACATGGCTTTGGAATCCCTCCAGGGGTGGGGACTTCACCACTGCCCTGGGCAGCCTCTGACAGTGCTTGACAGCTCTTCCAGTGGAGAAATTTCTCCTCATACCCAGTCTAAGCCTCCCCTGGTGCCACTAGAGGCTGTTTCCTCTTACCCTATTGCTTGTTACCTGGGAGAAGAATCCGACCCCCACCTGTTTGCAGCCTCTTTCCAGATAGTGCTAAAAAGACACAGAATCCCCCATGAGCCTTTTTTACTCCAGGCTGAGCCCTCCCAGCTGCCCCAGCCCCTCAGTGTCTTCCTTGTGAGGTTCCCAGCAGTGCCCCAGCCTGCATCCCAAGCTCATCATGCTCCCTGAGCAGCCAGAAAACACAAACCAGCAGCTGCACATCAAAACTCACACAATGCTTTTCTCCAGTTGTATCATCCCCTGCCATTTAGGACAAACACGTGGCCTTTTTCCTTCTCCACCTCTTCCAATAAATGCCTGATGATGCAGCTGCTGCAGAATAGCTGCTGGTGCCAGTGGGACTGTGCAGTGACTGCATAATCACTCCAGAGAGTGGGGATCTCTGGGCAAAGCCTCATCCCAGCCCCCCTGCCCAGTCCTCATCTCTCATCTCATTAGGTTCTGGGGGCTCACAGAGCCAGTGAGGGTAGCAGCACTGAAGATGTGAAAATTATTTTTGTATGTAACAGGCTTCCAGCTTTTCATGTGGAAGTGCTGTGAGATTATAGTGGACACGAGAGCACCCAGCAGTGGGATCTGTTACAGTGTGTGCATGTAAAAGCTGTTCTGGAATTAATCATCCTGAATTCTTGCAGCCTTTCTGCTTCTCCTCTAATGTTAATGTGCACACATGATAGCTGCAGTTATCACCAGGCAGCTCTAAGGAGCTTTAATTTCTGTCACAAAAAAAATGAGCAATAGTAGATCCATAACATGAAACGTGCACACAGATAAAAACAAAAAAAACAAAAAAAAACCCACCCAAAAAAAAAAAACCAACAAAAAACCAGAAAAAACTGGGCAAATAATGAAAAGTAATGTAGAACAAAATGAGAATAACCCACCAGCTGCAGTCATAATAGTACACAACAAAAAATTTCCATGCATTCAAGCCATGCCATACCACGTGGAACTCCTCAGTCCTGTGGCACCCAAGCAAACACTGTTTTTCTTTCTCTGTGACTCAAAAAATGGTGCTCTGCAGGGGTCATACACTGTCACTGAGCCATGCACAAAGCTCCTGTTGCAGCCAAAGGACATTTGATGCCCCAGCACACCCATATCTAGATGCAGCTGTGAGACAATTTAAAAATAATAAACCAGTCACAGTTCCAGCACTGGCATCAAAACACGTTTCTGTGTAAAACCAGCCACACAGCTCAGATAACCACTGAAGAAAAATTGCTTTCTTGCCTTTTTCACTCTGCTAAAATTGCCCAGGGTCCTTGGCCTCTTCTCTTTCCACATCACAGCACACCTCAATTTCTCCTATCACTTTTTTTACATGGGAAAGGTGAGGAGGAAAGAGAGAAGAAGCTTTTCTGCATAAAATTGTCTTTCTAACATCATTTACAGTATGTAGTACTGTAACCAATGATGGTGTTGTAGGTGCTGCCCTTCTGCTCCTAACTGCAAAGAAACAAAGTTTAAAATTATTTATTGCTAATGATTATGTGCAAGGAAACATACACTGGATCTACAACAGGAAGCCAAAGAGGAACCAGATTAAATTTCAATGGCTTTACTCTTACTGGTTTTAGCTGTTGATACTTTTGTTAATGTTAAAGAGCAGCTCTGTGTTGTTTTTTAGAAGTATCTTCAGGAACTTATATGAAAAGAAATAGTTTAAATTTTCCTGCTGCTAGAAAAGCCACACAAATTCAGTTATGAAAAGAAAAATATACACAGAAAGAACAGTTTCAGGAAACAAGACTGGTTTCATCCTACAATGAAAGCTCTCAACACAGTAATTACTACATATTTTCTCTTGAGCTCTGACTCACAAGACTAGCCCTCTTAATACTGAAAAGTGAGAGCAGACAACAAAGCTCTTGGTAAAAGGCATAACTATTTCAAACATTTTTTTTTCTCACATGTCATTAATATGCATTTTACTTCCAGAAATGACAGAATCTGCTGCCTTGTGCAGAGGTAAATAAAAAAAGCTAATTTAACTTGCAGCAAATACACAGCCCTGGGCTAAACCACAGGTTTGGTGCTCAAAACTCGAGTGCTGAAACTGATTTCTCCCTCCTAAACAGATGGTTGTGCAGCTGGAGCAATTTGAGCCTCTGGTGAGGCAGAGGGAAGCAGCACATGCATTTTGTCTCAGAAGATTGTTCATGCTCAGGAGAGAGAAATGGAAATGGGAGAAAGAAAAAGGGGGGTAACTTCCTGAGTGAAGTGAAGTGCAGAGGCTGAGGAGCAGTTCCAGCACCCAGAGGGGATCCCTGGTTGTTGGAGGCCAGCACAGGAGCTGGGCACCTTCCTCCTCCTCCTCTGTTCTGCCCCCTGTCCCTGCAGCACCCACCCTCCTGCCAGGGGAACAGCAGCCTGGAGCATTTCTTAGTGATCCAGTTCATTTGATCTGCTTTGTAAACCAGCATTGCCTCCTTCTTTCCAACAGAATTTGGGACAAACTCTTATCCTGCTTCTAACAAAAGTCCCCTGAAATCTCAGTGGCTTTCAATTTTCAAGAGAAGTCAGCGCCTCAGAGTTCTGCAAATGGTACCAGAACATTCCAATTTAATATTTGGCTGCTCCCTTTTCTTTTGCAGTGTGTCTCAGCAGCTCAATTTCCATGAAAGTGGTTGGGTTTTAGCCTCTGTTGGACATCAGGACATGCTAGGCAGCAATTTTAATAGATTGAATTTTGCTGATGGCAGATGTTAGGGCAGAAAGAGCAGGATATTCACCTGCTGTAGGCTGGCCTGAGCAGCTGTTTAGCTCAGTAGATTATTCTTGAATTTTACATGGAAATGAAGCTACACCTATGTAAAAAAAAATCAGAGATTATATACAGGAACTGTGGGCCAGATAACCAGATACATAAATAAACACTTGCATTCCCTATATCTGGCCACATTTCTCATCTACTCACTAACTTTTCTGTTCAATTAATGCCAAGGTACAAACCACATTGTCCTGTATAACTGAGCTGCATTTACCCTCAGCTGTAATTTGCAATGACCTGTTACAACACTTAGAATTGATTGTCCCCATAAGTAAAGATAGTCTGAGCTATACTGAGTATAGCTTGCACAGACAGTCTTTGAAATTGTCCTTCATTTATAAATAAATTGGTTAAAAGTGTTAAAAGCTACCAGACTGCTCTATTAAGTGCTCTTCTTTTTGAATCAAGCAATACTGTTAAACCAAAGTTTTGGTGTTTGTGGGTTTTTAAAAATCTCTGTCAGTATTTTCAGTGCTTTAGGAGACTGTGTAAGCAGGGAAAGGCAATGTCTTAATAAGCTATATCATAAATCATGCACCAAGTTTTACTGCCTTTTTTAAACCTCACTTGCAATTTCTAGATGATCTGTTAAATTCAAATTGTCAGCACTAAAGGAGGCCTTTTACTCCTATCATGTACCTGAATTTTTACAAATGAGGGCATGTTCTTATAAAGCCTCCTGTACTTTGCACTGTGCTCTCCTGGATCTAAGATGAATGGTTTGGCACTGCTGTGCAAGAGCTCTGCACACATGGAGAACATTTGAGTGTTTGAGGTATGTCAGAGCCACTCTCTAGGAACAGATTTTGAAAGCAGGTGACATCAGCTTTTGGGAAATTGGGATGAGCTGAAACCAGAGATAGCTCAGTCCTTACCACTGATGCAGAAAATAATTTAAGTTCACAGATTTTTTTTTAAAGAGCTTTTGCAGCAGTACCAATCAATCAAGATCAAATTGAGGGTCAAGCCCTGCTCCAGAGAGTGCCCATCTATCCCCCCACCCACAGGAACATGCAGCATCTCCTTGTCAGGAGCCTCAGGGATTCACCTTTCCTGCACTGAGTTTGTGAGATAGAGGGGAAAAAAATATGGGACTGGACATGCAGTTGTAAGATAAGAATCTGCTGCTCTTTCCAGAGGTAGCTGTGTTTGAGGAAATGCCTACAGGCTTTGGGCTTTCCATCAGAATCTTTTGGGATGCTGCAGGTCTGTTATACATGTTCATCAAATCTGGTCATGTATAAACTTGAGGGAAGAAGTTTTCTAACCAGAACATGGAGACTACAGAAACCCTTCCACTTAGTGGTACTGGATTGTAAAACAGAGTTGCATATATTTACATGGAAAATTGTATATTTGCATGTGGCAGTATGAGAGTGAAGATGGTGTTAAGAGAAATCTGTATTAGTGCTGCACATTTTTATAATTCAGGTTTTGGGGCCAGTGGGGCTTCTCATTTCCTAAGTTAGTCTTGGGACTCTGAGGTTCCTGCACTATCAGTTTCTTTTGGAGCCTGTTTGAGGAAAAATAGAGTAGCTCTGCAGAAGTGGAGTATCTGCAGTGTTGTTTTCTGTTGACAAGAAAGGACCCTGAGACAGCTCTCTAGAAATTTACCATTTCTGATGTCTGCAGTTAGGTGGGATGAAGCCCCCTTGGAGTATCTATGCCATTAAATTACACTACACACAGCAATAAATCTCCTTTGCAAAGCAACACACTCGGACCTTAAAGAAGCAGGCAAAAAAGATAATACTCTCTTGCCTCTAGCAATACTTCTTCTCTTTTTAAATATCTTCCTTTATGAGAGGAGTGCAATTAGAACTATTGGTCACTCCAGTTATATGAAAAAGAGCACAGCCTCAAGTGGAACAATAAGTCTAGAGCTCCTCACATGATACCCAAATTCAGCTTCAAGGTCTTGAAAAGACTTGAAGGCAGCTCAAACTGTTTACATAGCAAAACCAGGGTTGGGGTTTTTTGTGAATCATACAAAGAAATTTCAGTTCAGGTGTATCAGCTGTTTAAGGATTGCCACATATTAGCAGGAAATACATCAATAATCAACCAGATGAATTTCAGCCTCAAGTGACACATCTGATTCAGGCAGCCTGGTAGTGACAAGAGAGTTTCATAAATAAAATCCAGCTAATTTTCAGTTTTACTTGTAATTGGCCATCCACTCTTTTAAGACATTTTGGAAGGCCTGGGGTGTTTTGAGTATTTTTCTGAAATAACTTTAAGAGCAAGAAAAAAACATTTCAGATCATAAAAAGAGTGCAGCTCTTCAGTGAGGCAAAACACAGCTTTTCAGTGATCATCTTTCAGTTTATGTCCTCAAACCTTCATCTGTTCCTCCATTCAAAACTTGTAAATCAAACTTTGAATGCTTCATATTTCCACTTAAAATAAAAACAAACCTCAGAAATTCTCCTGGATGTTTTTACTTTCCAGACCAGTGTTCAGGAGTATCAACCAATTCAGGAACTACCAAATGAAAAACACTGCTACTAAGTGAAAAATACTTGATTTTCAGGAGCATAGGATTACTTCAGAAACCATTATTTACAGTAAGTAATGTTTATTTATGTTAGCAACCCAACTGGTTTTGCATCACTGCTCTTTGCAAGTGAACATTGTAAAATATGGCCATTAGTAGAAAAACAGAGAAAATTGTATCCTGTGTGGTTTCATTCCTCTCCCACCCAACCCTGCTGATGGGACAAAAGATGTATTTAATTTGTACAATTGCAGATATTCCAGAGACTCTACAGGAAACCAGTTTTCCCTCTTAGCTTAGGTCTGTTGGCCAGGCAGCCCTATTAATAACAAAAGTTGAGCCAGCTGCTGTTTTAACGCCCACAGTTCAGGGGAAGGAGCTGGAGGAATCCAGTCCTGCCTGCAGCAGCTCTCCAGGCTCACTCCCTGTGCCAAATCTCCTCCTGCATCCATTTGTAGGACAGGCCTTGGATCCAGACAGATCCTAAGCATCACTTCCCAAAAGAGCAGATCTTTGGTAGTGTGACCATAGTGCTGTACCAAAACCAAGCTGCAATTTGTTTCCCAGCTCTTTGGCTTCCAGGTCACAGCACTGCCCTAGACACAAGTCCAAAAACAGTGTGAAGCCCAAACACATCCTACAGGCAAAGTGTTCCTCTGAAAACCATCTCTGAACTCAACATTGGCAACAAAAAGTCACGGAATCAAATTTAAAAGTAATTTAAAGAGGTAAACAAAGCCCCTCCACTGGTGTGATAACTCAATCTCATGGCTGAGTGCACACCAGTGGGGGTCCTAGTATTGGTTTCAGATTTATCTGGAAAATAAGTGGAGTTTAAATCTTTCAAGTTCTCTCTGCCCCTTGGACAGGGAGAGCAGCCCTGCAGCTCCCCTGGTCCACCAACCTTCCTCTGCACGACCTGGTGACATCTGCCAGCAGCTCTCTGCCCAAGCCAGCCTGTCCCCTGGGAGCACAAGAACTTCCCAAAGTGTCTAAAGTTCCTCCAGAAGCAGGGAGCAGCTCTCAGAAGTGATGTCTGCAATGTGCAGTTCGGGTTGTATCCCCTGAGCCCTTATGGGAGTTGCACAAGTTAAACTGCAAGAGGGGAGATTCTTAAAAAATGTGGTGAGCAATTTAAAAAGCAGGCTTACCAGCACTCATGACAAACTGTTCAGATGAAAACTTCTTTAAAATTGTGCTGCTTCACAAGTTGATTTTTTCTTAGCAAGCCTTTCTAGCAATCCCTTGTACACTGAATGCTGGGATGTCTGAGGCAGCTGACAGAAATCACTTTCTGACACAGGATGCCCTAGGTGATAATTAGCTGCCATTACCCAGACAAGCGATTCAGCTGTGAAGGAGCAGTGGAGGAAGCACATGCCTGTTTCCCACCTGCATTTCCTGGGTGGAAGAGAGAGCAGCCTGACAGGTGACATTCACACCTTGTGTCTGGCCTCACAGATGCTGATGTGAGCTCATTGGAACGTGAGCAAATGCACTGCTGTAAGCATAATGCAAGGGAAATTTAAATAATCCAAATTTAAATAATCCACATGTTTTCTCCCCACCTGCAAAGACACATTGTTTAATTCTGGTGAATCAGGCATGTATTGCACATTTATTCCATTTAAATCTTAACACCATCCTGAGGTATTTGCTTTCAAATGTATTTTGACATTTCTTTCCATTTTTGCAGAATTGTCAGCTACGGTAGGAGCAGCACTTGAGTTGAAATTTCAGTCTGTTTTTCAAGTTGAATATTTCCAATGCCTGACTTTAGTTTAAACTTTTAAGCACCAGATGTCTGTCTTTCCTGAGCCAGCTATTATTTAGAAATATTAGCAGTGTCTATCAGTGGTGGTGGTCATTTGACACAGTGGCTGTGACAAAAATTGATTTGCCACCACTTAAATTCCTCCTCTCATCTGAACCTCATGCAGGTGCTGGGATGCATTTCACAGCTAGACCAGAGGAGAATCTGTGATGCACCAAAAGGGAGTTAATTCAGCCTGGGAGATGAAAACAGAGGCAAAACCAATGCTCCTTTATGGCAAGATGGAAGCACCCAGGGCCACTGCTTGATGCTGAGTTGTTCCTTGTCAATTCAAAAAACCCTGAACATTCAATCTCTTTGCTACTGAGCCAACCTGAAGCAAATTTTTCTTGCTGTTGGAGTTTCCTCTGCATTGGGAAAACCTGAATCATTCAGCTATTCTAATGTTCTTAAAAAAAAAAAATGGAGCCCCACCTAAAAATTCTGAGACTTGCCACTTTCTTTCATGCAAACTAGATGGCCAAATTGAGATTGAACCAGCAGCATTCATTCTGGAATCCTGTAACTTTTAAGAATTAGTGCTGGTAACCCAAGCAACCTTTCAGTATATATTTTGGATATAATGTTACATGCTCTGTATAATGTAGCCATAAGAGTCTTTCAGATGCCAAACTATGAAAATTATTTCCCTGCTCTTTGGAAGACTCCACAGCCAGAGGGATTAGATTATATTCTATTTCTTTCTGGTTTGAAATATATTTAGACAACTGAATGGCTTTTCATTTACTGCTTGTCCTGCAATTAATTTCTCATGTCCTTCCTTTCAGTCTGGTGAAGCTTTTACAAAGTCTTGTGCATTGTGCTTTGTCCTTCCATTTCTGGGGAAGCAGGGCACATTCCTATTTCCTGTAACAAGCCAGCAGGGGCTCCTTACTGCAGGAAGCTGTTTGTTAGCCTGGCATCCCAGCTCTGCCTGTGCCCAGGGAGAGCAAAGGCTTTTCTCCCAGTCCCACTGAAGGCACTGCAGCAGAACCTCAATAGATGCAGATCACAGCAGCCTGCTCAGATCAGTGTAGTGCCATTTTATGCCAGAGTCAAACCTGAAGTTTCAGAGACTGGTTGCTTTTGTGTGAGCTGTGAGCCCCAGCTCCTGCAAGTCCTGGATCCAGGGTGTACCTGAGGCTGGAGGGACTGTGCTGATGGATGGTGCTTTTATGTCAACACCAACTTAACAGAGGCTTTGTAATGGTGAATGTGGCAACTGTTCACCTCATTTGTTAGAAAAAATGGCAGAAATCTCTGGAAAAACTTGCCTCCAGAGGCTCTGAATCATTCCTTCATTGCTAACGGATGGTGTTTGGTTCCAGCAGAACTGAGCCACCAGCAATTATTGCTGCAAAGAGGAGGCAGTCTTTTAGTTGGCTGCTGCCTTGTCAGGCAATGAAAATCACAGAATGATTTGGGTTGGAAGGGACCTTAGAGCTTATCCAGTTCCACCCCTGCCATGGGCAGGGACACCTTCCACTATCCCAGGTTGCTCAGAGCCCCATCCAGCCTGGGACACTGCCAGGGATGGGGCAGCCACAGCTGCTCTGGGAAACCTGTGCCAGCCTCATGTTAAAGGATTTTTTCCCAATAGCTGGTCTGAAGTTCCCCCCTGCTGATGTGGCTTGACTGGGTGCTGTTCACTGAGCAGCCAGGGATGCTGTACAGTGACAATAACCTCTGCCAGGGAAAAGGAGCAACCTGAGCCAGCTCCAGAGCACAGGCTTCAGCCCTAAGTGCATTAAAACCCTGTAGAAGTGACCAGAAGGGACAAATACAGGGTTTCTGTTGCCAAGCACACTGTGTTGGGAGGAGACTTGGGAATGTAACACTCTTGCACATGGAAATTAGTATTCATCTTTCTTAGGGAAATGCAGGTGTTTTCATGGGATCCTGCTATTGCAAAATGATCTGAAGCAGCACCTCTCAACCTTACTGGTCTAGCCTTTAGTCAGTCAATCAATAAATCAGTCTATCACACTCCCCACTTCATTTTTTGTGGGGGAAGAGGACCTTTTAGCCTAGCAACTGTCCTGTCAGGGTGAAGTTTCAGGAGAAGCTGTGGATTTGGCCCAGACTCATCCAGCTTGGAAAATGCAGGGTGAGTTCTTCCTATTTGCTGCAAGAGGCTTTCAGAGCTGAGTGGGGTCTGTGTGTTGCTGGCTCTGCTGTCCACATCCTCCCACTCATTCTCCCACTGCTTCAGACAGATGAGAGGAATTGGCAGGAAATCCAAGATGCTCACAGGAGTGATGTTTTAGCTTCTGTGCTGCAGACAAATATTCATAAATTTTGTTATGGTCTTTGGGTCCAGGAACTCCAGTAACTCCCACTTTACACCACATTGGTGACACTCTTGATTTTACATTAACCTGAAGAGGGACCTGGTTAGCAGCAACTTTGGGACACTCAGCTAGAGGAAAAAAGTAACTGGCTGATAGGTCTGTCACCTAAAAATTGTTTCAAATTGCTCTCTGTCATGGGACACACAAGTGCCTGCTCTATCTGCTTCATCTCTAAACATTTATTTAAAAGCAAAGATAGACAAATAAAAGAAACTGCATCTGTCAAACAGTCTAGTGATTTAAATTATGCAGATAGCTGATTAGAAAAGCATTTCACAGGAGGGGAAGCACTAGTGGCAATCTACAGAAGAGTGAGAAGAAACAGCTGAAGGTGCTTTGAAGGACAGAGGTGCCTGCAAGCCATGAAATGCACTCATAGTCTTCAGTTTCTCTCTCCCCAGGTGTTTTTTTAATTAGTTATAGCTAAGTCTCCTGAGACTCTCTTCTAGATATGAACAACTCATTTTAAACTTCATCTGTGTGCAGACCTTACAAGAGGCAGGTTTGTGTGTTGTGTTAATATGCATTTCTGCCAGGATCAATAAAGGACAGTGACAGAATAAAACAACTTTTTTTTAAAAAAAAATTTTTAGCATGAATAAGGCTGTGTAGGCTATTTGATTATTAGAAAGGAATGAACTGCCAAACCTTGGCAGGTTTCATGTGACTGAGTTTTGGGTGAAGGCTTAAACCCCCAGAGTTTTAAGAAAATCTCGTATTTCTGTCTGGAGTTCCTCCCTGGCTGACAGTACTGTGAAAAATGCCTCAATCTGAATTAAGGTAACACTGTTGTGCTGTGGCTCAGGTGACTGCACACCCAGCCTTGCACTGCTCAGCATCTTGCACTTGTTACCTGCTTGAGCAAACAGATGTATTTCTTTAATTTGTTACTATGATTAGTGATCTTAGTCTGCCTCAAAACATTCCCTAAGCTGGCCCTTCAGCCCATCCCCTGCACCCTGCCACAGCTGTCTGTGGATGGACCCCACAGCCAGTTCTACACTCTGCACAAGATTTAAAGCAGCAGATTTACAGCAGCCTTGAAATCCAGAAGGTGCCTCAAGCAAAAAGCTTTGTAATACTTACAACACTTCTGTCAGGAAAGCACATAAATGTATTATTTACCCATGTATATGTGTGCAAATAGAAGCATATTTTTTCATCATAGGAAAGGAATAGGGGCCAGAGTAGGCAGCCAGCACCAGCTTAATATTAACAGGGAGAAACAAGCTTAGTCTCCCACTCTGGCTGTGCAGAATCAAAAAACAGAAGGAGAATGCAGCCATCCATAGCATACCAGGTCATACCAGACCAAACAGAACTAACAAGGGAAGGTAGAAGCCTCTTAACACCTCCTCTTTCTTCCTTGAGTTTTTCCTTTTTCTTCCCTCCACGAATTAAATCTGCAGCTGAGAACAAGTTTTTCTTTACAGGAAATACTTTGGTGCTGGGTGCTCCTGAAATATTATGGAAACCATTTGTGCTTTATATCTTCCAGAAAATTATACTGATGTGCCTCAAGATGGGAGAGGTAAGACCAGACTTCAAGGAGCAGCTTTCAAGAAAATCAACTAAATTACAAGAGCTGAAAAAATTATGGATAAGGAGGAGAGAGCAAGACTACAAGAGGAAGATTGAGAAAGTCACCTGAAGACAGACACCATTCAATCAACTTCTACAGGCAAATGATATAGAAAGAGTCTCCAGGAGAAAGTAATATTTCAGTAAGCAATATTTCAGTTCTAGACTGACACTATTATCTCTGAAAGGAAGCATCATATTTGAGAAAATGCTCGGTGGGAAGAAAATGAAGTTGCTCTGGCAAATCCACACAAAGGTGGAAAACGACCACAAGACAAACCTTTGGTAGATAACTTTTCTTCACCTCCCCATCCATCAATTGCCATTTGAGCCTAATCTCAGCCTAAGTGTCAGAATCCTGAATGTGAGTTTTTCCAAAGTTCTCTGGTGAGCATTCTGTCACAATAGGGTAGATGCTGGCAATCCACATCACTGTTAACCATATTGTCCTATGCATTGCAAAGTAAAGCAGAGCCCTTTCATTGAGTCAGACTGCAGGTAGCAACCACTTCAACCATCATGCACATTTTTAGATCACTGGCAATGATTCTGCTAAGACATCTGAGCCCATCTTAAATTCAGGTTCTTGAAGAGGGCAACTTTATTAGGATGCAACACCATTCCACCCCTGTACTCCTTGAAGCTGAAAGAGAAGCAGAAAAAAACCCAACAAACTGTGTATTTCAAAAGCAATAATACCATTGTCCCCCTGCTTTACAAGGCAATAGTCCAATTCCCTCAGCCACTGACTGGCTGCAGAGTTTACCCCACACAAGTCTCAGAATCCATTTGGAAGGCAGAAAGGCAATGACTCTGCCACAGAATTATGTGGAGCACTTGATCACTGGGTTGCAATAGGTAGACTTAACTTTCCACAGGGCAGGATTATTTTAAAATCATGCAGTATCAATTACATGAGCAAATCCCATGAAATTCAGTTATTTAAGATATTTGCATGGAGAACCTGGCAGTGACAAGCAAACAGAGGAGTTCATCTGGAAATCATAACACAAAGCCATGATAATGCCAATTTAATCCTTCATGTTTAATATTTTGTCCTGCAAATCTCAGTAACTTTCAAATAACCACACATTTTACCATGTAACCACAACATGAGGAGCATATCCTTAATGGATAATAAATGTTCCTTTTATACCTCTTTGGCTGAATGAATTTTAGTTTGCTGTTAAACTCAACGGGGACACTCTTCTCAGTGGTTTGAGTCAGTTCATGGCTTCTGGAGTTCAGGATGGGGTGTGACTAAAACCATCAAGGAATAAATCAAGGAAAAGCAAAGGAAACCATCGTGTTTCCTCCACACTTCTTTGTTGGCTCCAGGATCCATAACCCCTTGCAGACACCCAAAAAAGTACCCACAGTAACCAGCTTGGTCCTTCCACCTTCTCCCAGCCCCTACTTTCATTGTGAGGTGATGACTGCCACAGAGAGCTTTGGAAAAAGCTTATGTTCATAAAGGAATTTGTATTAGATACTGGTTTGTGTGACTTACTGTATTTTGTAAGGGTTTTTTTCCCTTTGGGAATTGTGCGTTATTAATGAGCAGTTTTATGCTTTACTTCTGGTACATATATACCTTGTAATGGATGTGGGTTTTGTTTGTTTGTTTTCTTTTATTCTCTATAGGGAGCCAGTTAATATAAGGTAGATACTCTGGCTGAAATTCTGATTTTGCCTACCAATTAATTTATGGATGAATCCATGTTGTAGCTGGTGAACAATTTTTCATCAATTGTGCTGTTACAATCACCTGATAGTCTCTCTATTTTAGCAGAATACAAGATCCTGAATAATGCTAGCTGGGCCTTAAATTAAAGGGAAATAATGCACTACAAATTTCCCTGCCACCATTTCTATCAGCTCTTCTTCCTTGGTGTTGGGGCACTGGAGAAGAGCACTGGCCACACAAACAGCCAGCTGAACACCTCAGGTGTACAGAGCACTCTGTAGCTGTGCTCTGATACCCCCCTGCAGTTACTTGATCAAAACTATGGTGGGCCAGAAAAACTGCAATGAATGTTTCAGTTACTTCTGCAGAGAGACTCGTTCCACTGCAATCCTTCTCTAAAAGAGACAATCTGGACTAAAATAATTGTATTTTCCTCTGTGTCCAACCTGATATGTTTGGAAAAACAAGGGATCTGAAATTAACACTTACAAAAGTGCATACATTATACCCCCTATGTGACAATGGCAGCTGTCCATCTCAGTGGCTATTAGTGACCTTCCTGCTCCAGAAGCCTCTTCCCCTGTCCAAATAATTTCCTCTCTACTGTTTCACTGAGAACTGTGTCCAGCCTCTTAGTAATTGCTGTGTATAACGTAGGACATAAAAAGATAAGTTATAAAGCTTGTGCAGGAATTGGTGTTGTAATTTAACCATCTTTCGTGCCTGGTTATGGATTTTACAAAAAACAGAGTGAAAATAATTTGGCCTCTTAATGTATAATTCAGCATATTGTAGCAGCTATTTTAGACACCTGTTTTTTATAGTTTTACTACAGCTGTAATTTCTGTATGAGGACTGTCCACTTGCAGAAGCTATGAAGTGAACATGTCAAAATGATTTTTAAAAGTCAATTCTATTCCACCGCCTGTGATTGTGTATGAAAAGGAAAGCAACAAAAACAAAACCTCAACCACTGGCTGGGAAGAAACACCTTTTCTCAGCCTCAAAAGTTCTCTTCTGTAAGACAGGCATTTCTTCTAGTCCTCCTTTTACAAAAGTAGTAAATTACTAAGAAGATAATATATATACACAGTACAATAGTCTATTTTGATAGTCAGCAGACTATTTTAGGCTAACTAAGCTAACTAGAAATTCTAGGGTTGCAGTGATTTCTGTTTATTGATACATTGATGATAATACTGTTTACATAACACTTGATGTTTGAAATCAATATGTGCCAGTGTCCAGTGATTTGCTAATCTAGTTTCTGGTCTAATCCTGTCCTATTTTTTGCAGCATTCTCTGACTTCATATAATGAATCATGTTGTCTTTCTAAAGTGATTGCCAAGTAAACCAAAAATGTGTTTTACACTGCTATTGCACTGCTCTTGTCTTTATATACAGTAGTTTTTATAAGGATGTCCTTAGGTTTTAATAAATGAGTGTAACATAAACTAATCTCTGTAATAAAACTTGCTTTAGTGTTTCAAAGGCTGTCTGGAATAGCTGTAGAGATTTGAGCTTCCAAGTATTTCAATAGCTTCAAAATTCGTGGCTTCCTTTGCATCTGCAGGAAATCCCCAGATACCAGAACTCCATAGTCTGTACCAAGGGTAAAATGAAGAGAGTGTATTTAACCCAAAGCATGGATTTAGAGATTAGAAGAGGCCCCAGGAAGCCAAACCACACTGCAAAAAACCCACAAAAGCCATTGCATAAATCAATACATGTTCCATTTAGTCTGCATCACATTTCTACCAGTTGCTAATACCAGATATTTAAGAGGGAAGTGTGGGACACTGAACAGAGACTGCTAAGAAATAAACATAATTTTTCCACTACTCAAAGCAAACTGACAAGGCCAAACTGCAACTGAGCAGAAAGCAAGCAACATTTTGACTTTCACACATCAAGTACTCTGTCCCACATGGCTCACCTCCCCAGCTGAGGCAAACACAGTTTGGTTTGCTCTGCACAAAAAGGCAGGACCAACAATTCTCAGGGGAAAGAGATTTCATTTGTTCTTTCCTGCCAGGCTGAAGGATTTGGACAGTTTCCCCAGAAAGGTTTAGATTTTCTAAACACTCTCTCAAGTCTCTTTGTCACCTGTTGTTTCAGGAGGCATCATTGCCAGTGTTCCCGAAATACTGAGGGTGCTGAAATTTCAGCTCTCCCATTAGTAAGAGAGTATTTTTGACATCACCTCTTGGGATGGATTTCTTCCTTTTACAGAGGGAGTTCTTGATCTGTCCTGCTGCCCCCTTTAGTTTTCCTCAGCTTTTTTTTTATTTTTCCCTTCAGTTTTCCTCTCCAGCACTTGCTGTCCTCTTCGGCCCATCCCAAATCCTTGATAACCTACTGAAGTCCTGACATTTATACACAGCAAGTGCCTTTTCACATTAGAAATTATCCTTTCAGCATCAGATCACTAGCCTCAGACTAGAGACTGTGCTGTAGAAATACACCTAAACAGTCAAAAATCAGATTTTAAAGACAAATTTTAAAGGAAGGATGAGAAGTCCTCCATTACAGAAATGTCATTTACTTCATGTGCCAGAGTGCATTTCTGGAGCTTCTCTAACAAAGCACATCAGCTCTAAAAGGATCATTTTCATTAAAGCAACACTTTAGTAATTCTTAGGGGGTTTGCAACTGTAGGAGAATACAATTGCACTCCACTGTGCTAAAATTTATAGAACGTGTTGCAGAAAGAAAGAGGACAAAAAGCAGCTTTAAAAATACATAGGTAAGTAAAACTACAAATAATTGCAACCCAGTCCCCTTCTCAAACAGCACCTGCAATTGTGAAAACAGCTAAATGTACAAGACAAAGGAAGTACATCAATGGATTGGGTGTGTTACAGCTCCCTCAGCAAGTTTCAGCAGTTTTTATGATGTGCTTCTAGTAATTGAGTAAGGATTATATTCAGCACATTATGCTCAGCAGGAGCAGCTTTTATATACCAAGGAGCAAATTAAATGCCTCTGGAATTTCCATAGAAGATGTTAAAACGCTGATAGTGAGCTACAGGCTGCCATTATCACCAAGTCAAAAACAAACAGGAGCATCACAGCCAGTTCCTTTAAACTGTTTGTTCTTACTAGAAAGCAGAGACTTTGTTGATTTGCTGGTTGCTCACACATACAGAAGGACAAGGAGAGAAAACAGAGCTAAGATTTTATTTTTGTTTCCAAGAAAACAAAACCCTGTCACTCACCCAAGCTATTAACAATTATTTTAATTTGGAAAATGAAAAAAATGTTACTAGGGGTTGAGGAGAAAACATACCAAGACATTAGGTATGAATAGCTACTGCTGCTGCTTTATTCTAGTGAGAATTAGCAGTGACAATCTGGTTTAAATCCTTGGCTTTGACAACATACAAACAAAAAAAGCTTGATCTAGGTAACATTTGGGAATACTCTCCCCTTAGCCAGCTACACAGATTTAATTTAAGGCATTTTTGTGAATTACGTGGGTTTTGTTTGTGTTGACTGCCTCACAGTTACTGCTTTAAAATGCCATTTTTCATGTAGGGCTACTGAAAACAGTTAAAACCTTTGAAACATCTGAAAAGCTGTGTTCCATTATACCCCAAGGATTTTGCTCCCCAGCTCTTCAGTATTTGCTGCCCTGAGAATTAAGAATATTGCATCATTACTACTATTACTGTGCAGTATCAAGCCGTTCCCTGCAGAGCCACCTTCCTCAAGCATGCCTGGCTTTTGTTGGAAGAATTTATTTTGCAAAATGCTGCTGGGCTGGGTGGGAGCACAGTAGGAAGTGCCACCTCCAGTGAGCTAGTGATAGCTGTGGTTTGCTGTATAAACTCCATTATCATTTTAACCACACAGTCCACCTCCTATTTCCCTGAGTGAATGTGCTCCCAGCAGCCACCAGAAAAAAAAATAAAAGCCAGTTGAGAATTTATCTAGCAAGGAGACACAGCATCCCTGTGCTGGAGCTGCTATTATTATGCAGATAGAGCAGCCCAAAGACATTTCACCATCTCTCCCTCTTTTATTTGCTAGCTGCATGGATGTTTGTTAAAGAAATCATCTACAGCTAATAAAAAACCTTAAAAGCCTCAAACCCTAAGGAAAGAAATCATGCAATACTGTGAGTCTCGCAGATTTTGTTTTGTTATACTACCCACAGAAATGCCACATAAATAAAAGGCACTGCTTAAGCCCCAGTCACATTTTTATGGAGTTTCTAGGCTGCAGCTCCGTGGCACAGGAGGTGACTTCTGCTTGTGCTCTGCACATCTCCCCACACTGCAGAAATAAAATGGGAATACTTGGACTCCTTGAACACACTTGCAACTCCTCCTCCCAATCTCCAGTGTTCAAACAGGACACCAGGCCATGGCTACACTGGTATTAAGAAATCTCCTTTCTTCTCAACCATAGGATTGCAGGCACTAAGGCTTCCAGCAACCTTTTGCAAGACACACATTCCTTGCTGGCAGGAATGGACAATTTGGGCAAATCCAGTTTTCTGTTTCACTTCTCCTTCGCAACATTTAAAGAAATAATATTTTGGCTGGACTGTGCTCTTTCCTAACCAGCTGCAAGATGCCATTCCCTGCTGCAGGCCAAACCTGTGTGGTCACCAGAGGCTCCCCAAATGCAATTCTAAGACCAGCCCACACTGGTCCAGCGTGCTCTGGACCAATCCTTGTTCCTGAAAGAGACTCTGTCAGAGCTGTGTAAGACTTGCAACGTGATGCTAGGGGCAGATTTTTACACTTCCCAGCCCCTGGAAGGCTGCCCTGCCCTTGGCCAGGTGTCCCCATGTTGGAGGTGTAGTTTTCCAGCCCCACCACTCCATCACCAGGCAATGAGGCATTTCCCTCTGTTTTCCAGGGTGCCAGGAACATCTGCATGCCCTAAGGGAAGGAAGCAGTTTTTAAAAACATTTATTAAGTGAGAGTTTTGCATCTGTGATTTCAAACCCACACTCTGCTGCCCCAGTGCTACCCAGTTTGCACCACAGGGTTGGGCTTTGGCTTTGCTGCTGAGGTGAATTGAGGAGACAAACCTCGGGGAGCTGGCAAGCAGCAAATAAATTTGGAGCAGAGCAGGGTAAAAATAGCAGGGTCTGAAGGAAGGCCAAGCTGTGTGCCTGGTTTCTGTGAGCCCCCAAGCCAGGGGGAACCCCAACCCCCCTGTCTGCACATACCCAAGCAGCAGCCTCATACCTCAGCCAGGCTCCCTTTCCCAGGCAAAGTCAAACACCCAGACATCACCTCGGATCAAAGGGAGCCCAGGGCACATAGCACATACCAAGGATGGCTCTGCAAGCATGAAGAATGGTCTGGCCCAGACCCAGAAGTTTCAGCCTGCTTGGCTGAGAGATTCTGGCTCTCTGTCACTCTGCCATGTCCCAGCTCCAGCCACTGGCTTGGCCATCCCCGTCAAGCCTGTCTAACATCATTAATTCCTCCCGTGCTGCTCTAGGAAAAGGAGTGCTACAAATGGCTACTCATTGCAAGACCCACAGAAAACTTCAGAACTAACAGGAAAATATAAAACTGGGTGGCAGGGGGCCTCTGCAAACACGTGAAGCTCTTGCCAAAGCCACTGCAGGATTTTTTTTTTTTTTTTTTTTTACCCTGGTGTACCCAAAGCCATTGGTTTTAGCTGATCCTGTGCTTTCTATCTCCAAGGTACAGATCAGAGAGGTTGAGTGAAATACATTTGGTGGCAGCCAGGTCTTGGCAGGTCAGTATCACACCTGGAGCTTGTAGAGAGAAGATTTCATCTAGAGAAGAGAGTATGAAGCAAAAGGTCGGGCTGTTTCCTGCCATAGAGAGAGGATACCAAGAGAATTTCCCTGCCTGCAGAGTATTGCACAGTCTTCTCTTCAGGCCCTCCTAGTAGGGACTTCGTGGGTGTAAATATGAGGGGTTTTATCCAAATGCCTTCATCTGATCTCCAGGTCAAGGCATGTACATAACAGAGCAGCAAATTCGAGTCTCCAGGGAAAGCTTTATGAAAACTGCTGTGGTTGATGCATTCCCAGCATCTGCTGCTTTAATCCTCCCTTGCTGGAAATGAACTCAGGAACAGGCTGGTAATTAATTCTTCAACAATACTCAATAAGGAAAAGTTTGGTTTTAATAAACAGAACAGAACTGCTGATTTAACACAAACATATTCAGTTAGAAGGACATCTCAAAAATATTTATATTAGAAGCAAGAACAAAGCAATAATAACCACGCTCTACAGGAAGTATTGCTTGCTGTCTGGTGATTAATAAACCCCAGGAAAGAATAAAATGGATGATCTAAATTTGTCTTCCCTGTTTCCCACAAACTGCAACACACAAAGGAAATAAATGCCTATGGTGAAACCAAAGCCAACATTTTGCTGTGAACTCATGTTACTACAAGAATGTCTTGAGATGCCCCCTCCCCAAGGAGCTCAATTGATTTCTTATAATGGTGATAGGGGAACAATGGGGAAGACTTCTAAAACAGTGGAGACTTATTCAGCTTTTATAAAGTATCTGTCAAGCAGAGGAACATTTCTTCCCCTGCTGGTCTCTGCAGCCACAGCTCCAGCAGAAAGCAGTGGGAGCTCAGGCACATGCAGCCTCAGCTAGCAGCAGCAGTTAGTCCCTACCAAAACATGCTAAAGAATGTGCTAAAATTCAACTGCAATATTTCTCATCAAAACATTTAGCTCAACAGGAAATACAATGTCATACGGGCAGTAGAAGTTTTAATTTCTTTTCATTATCCTTTGTGTTTCAATAAACTGTTGGATAACAAACTGCAGAACAGCTCTGGATGTTCATGTCGGGATACTTCTTTTATCTAAAATATCCTCTCTCCAAATCTGCCTGGCAGTATGTTCTGAGAAATCAATCTGTCATCGAGAATGTGCCGGACACATTTTGCAACCCCAAAGCCAGACCACAACTGGAGGTTGTGTGGGTTTTTGGCTGCCAGGAGCTTTCTCTGAGCCCTTGGGCTGCACAGCTCAGCTCTCACCATCTCAGGTCCTGTTGTGGTCTAACCCCAGCCAGCAACCAAGCACCCTAAAGTCACTCCCACCAGTGGGATCGGGGAGAGAATGGGAAGGATAAAAGCCAGGATACTCGTGGGTGGAAATAAAGACAGTTTAATAGGGAAAGCAAAAGCCACACACAAAAGCAAAGCAAAACAAGGAATTGATTCCCTGTTTCCCAGGTGTTCAGCACCTCCAGGAGAGCAGGGCCCCTTCCCCTGGAAGAGTGATTTGGGAAGACAGACACCATCACTGCAAACATCCCCTCCTTCCTCCTTCCTCCTCCCCCTTCACACACTGAGCACGATGTCCCAGGGTCTGGAGCATCCCTTGGCTCAGTCAGGGTCACCTGTCCTGCCTGTTTCTCCTCCCAGCCTCCCCAGCATGGCCTCTGAGGGGCAGGAAAAACCTTGGCTCTGTGCAATCCCTGCTCAGCCATAACAGCATCTCTGTGCTATCAGCCCTGTGTGCAGCACAGATCCAAACCACAGCCCATTCCAGCCCCTGGGAAGGAAAATCCAGCACAGGTCCCTAAAAAGAGACATATGTCCAAGTCTGACATTGCAAGGAAACAGCTTGGAAACCTTTATGAAGTTTTCAAGTGCCTGTGATGAAGATGAAAGAGAAAAACTAGAGTCCATATGGATTTGCAGTCAGACACTGGTTTAAAAACAAACAAAAATATTGCAGTAATTTAAATGTGTTTGTTCAGGCCTCTCTTCCATGCACTATGGATGCAAATCTGTCCCTTGCACCACATCAGGAAGATTTGAAAGGAGTCATAAAGTCACCTCTGAATTTGATGTGCCCTTTTTGAGTGTCAGCTTCCTTTCCACAGACAAAATCCCCAGAGCCCAGCTGTGACATTCCTGTGCTGCATCCATCACTGTGGACACTGCTCCTTGCTTGCATCACAGCAGCTGGAGTGTGGGATTCCCAGCTGGCATGTGAAAACTGCCTTTTCTAGACAGCTGGAATTGCTGCAACAGCCTCCTCTGCAACGAGCTTTTCTGAAGGCTGGCTGAAATGTAGAAGTCACAAGTATATGAAAGAGGAGGTGGAAACATTGAGGATCAAAGCAATGGGCAGAGGGGGGTTGTTTGCTTTTGAGTTCAGAGTTGGGGGTGTCCTTGGGGTTTTGCTTTGTTTTGCATTGGTGTTTGAGCAGCACAGGGACAGTGGAGTCTGTCTGGTGTGGTTCAAAGTCAAAAGAGTTGGCAAAGGTCCCGAGTGCCAGGAGAGGGGGAGGTTGGAGCATGTGGCAGTCATGGCAGAGCTGCAAACTCCTTTGTGCCCATCGATTTTATTCAAGTAAATCATTCACCTGTCCCACACAGGGCTTTGCTTGCTCTTAGCCCTTAGGTTTCAGTGCCAGAGTCAGTAATGTGCAATGCCCAAAGGGTTTGTGCCCAAAGTAGTTCCTCTGTGGCAGAGGAACTGCTGGCACACCTGCACAGTACCATGAGAGCAAAAGACTGCTCAGAGTCCAGGATGAAAATATTTTTTTTACTCACTAGACTCCTCCTGTTTTCAGTCTCTGCCTCAAAAATGAAACTCTGACTCTTTATTTCTCATTCTTCAGGTGCTGGATGCTCAGTAGTTACCCCTCATGCCCTGTTTGCTCCAGGACCAAACAGCAATGGATGGAAACTACAGGACACAGCAAGAACATTGTGTGGCACAAACACCCAGCTATACATATGTCCCACACCCCTTGATTTTAGTCTTAGTTTTAAGGAATTCCCAGCAAATTTGCCGTAAAAGAGATAAAATCCCTAAGAAATCAGAGCTACCAATGGTAGTCCAGGAGAGGGACAGGAAGGATTTGGGCAATATATTTCATCAACTCAACAGGAATAGAGGTATGCAGTAAGTTACACTTGTGACACTTTATAAAGGCAAGTCTGAGAAAAAGCAGGAGGAGATAATTTTGTAATTCTCAGTGTGAATCCCCAAAATAAAGAGCTTTATTCTTTGAAATAGAAAACAATCATTTATTCCAGCTGCGTTCACATCCTTTTTGCCTTCCAGGGTTAATCTGCTGAAAAGCTTTTAGCTAAGATTAATGTATATCCAGCTGTCTCTGGATTTTTCTGTTTTATCCAAAAATTAACACACAGCAAACAAACAAAATATTGGCAATTACATATTAGCAAGAAAAGGAACATTCCAATTCAAACACAATTCCCACAAAGTTGCCTTTCATTCTGGAAGAATAAAGCAAATTGAATTTGTTTTCTAAAAGGAAAAAAAATGAGATGGGGTGAAAAAAGGTACTCTGCTAATTTATAGCATTGGTCAGAAGACAAGGAGATTAAAGGGATTAAGAGCTGGGAGTTTAAGGTTGCTGGTTTCCTGCATGGTATGTGTAGAGATAAGGCCAGTGGGAAAACTGGGGCTACCAATGGTTTCACCTCATACCAGCAAACCCCTTAAAACCTTCTGCAGGAGAACACAGCCTTCACCTCAACATGTTCAATCACTCCTTGTTGCCTCAGCCAGTTCCTGTCTCCTGCACAGGAGTTTGATTAGGCAATTGTTTGCCCCTATGTAGCTGTTATGATCTGGTTATTAAAATTTTTAGAGATGTCTCTGCCTGAATTTAAGTGCAAATGAGACCACATGCCAAAGTCAATAGTATGGATTTTATTTAACAGTAAATCTGAGAGAGAGAAATAGAAAAGAGGTGGGGAGAGAGATAGTGGCAGAGACAGATTAAGTAGAAAATATCCCTGCTCTGTGGATCCCAACATTGATCCTCTCCATCTTGTCTTCTTGGTGGTGAGGGTCCCCCCCAAAAAAATGGAGTTCAGTGGATTAATATCCATTTGGGGCAGGTGGGAACCCCCAGATACCTCCCTGGGGGCTCAGGTTTGACACTGCCTTGCCAGACCCTGGATCTGTCACATCCTTTTGCATCATGTGCAGTCTCCTGCTGCCTCAGGAATTGGTCTGTGGGGTGCTTTGGTGGTCTTTGATGGATTATGACCCCCTCAGCAGCTACTTTTGCTAAAAAGTTCTTCACAAAATAAACCATCATGGAAATGCACCTATCAAAGCTGGGAAGCTCAGCATGAACATCCAGAACCAGAACAGAGAGAAAAAGATTGCACCAATGAGCATACTTGGATCTGGCCTCAACATGCCAGTTTTTATGGCATCTTTCAAGTCCTGCTGGATGCCTTGATACACTGTCAAATATAACCTGTGTGTATTTGGCTTACTATTTTTTACTTGTAGCTTTCCATTTACTTAGTCACCATGTGGAATTTTTTTTTCAGGGCAAAGTTGCTGTCATTCCCCAGCTGACACTGTAAAAGTCATCCTTCCATATTAAAAAACCCCCAAAAACAAAAACAAAACAAAAACAAAACAAAAAAACAAAACCAAAACCAAAAAAACAACAACAACAACAAACCCTGTGGTTTTTAAAGCACCTTGATTGTTCCTCAATGTTTAATTAACCAACAACAGGACCTGTGCTGTTTCCCTTTCTGATAATATGAGGGACTCCTTTCCAACTCTATGGAAAAAATGCAAACCGAGGCAAGGTTAACTTTCCAGAGGAGCACCACAGAACAGGGGGGAAAGTCTGTGGTGTGGTGAGAGGTTAAATAAAGGATGTGAAGAAATGCTGGCCAGCCTGAGTAGTAGGGGTAAGGTCAAGTCCATAGGGACCAAAGAGAATTCAGCTTTTTAATTAAGTTTTTTCAGGGAAAAATGCTGCTTAAATTCTACCAAAACTGGAAGAAAAGAATCTCATAAAAATTAAGCTGGACCTTATTCTGTCACAAATGTTTCAGAAAGACACATTCCAAAATGGATTTTTAAAAAAAACTCCAAACTTTCCGGCTGTATGTACCACATTAAATTTTCCTCTAAAGCTTAAAATGGAAATAAAATAGATTCTTGCACACAGTCTCTGCAAATGCTGAACTTGGTGTGAGGAGGGGGAGCTCTCCCCAGATCTCAGCTTTTTTTCAGAGTAAACCAAGCTGTTCTCTGCTCAGCACTGCAAGCGGATATATAACTTTAGATACTACTCAAGTCCTTGTCTGTTGTGATCCACAGAAAATGTGCATCTGCTACAGCAAAAAGGAAGTTTAATTGGGGCTGAGGAAGCTCAAGTTTTCAGGCTGGGTGTTCCTCATGTCAGCAGCTAGTGCAAGAAGCAGGATGAATGAGTATTTTCCATCACCTTCCTTTGTGGGACCATAAAAAGGTCAGTCTTAAATTCTAACACACACAAAACTTTTACCAGTGTTTTTTTCTAAATAAAGTAGGAAAGAATTTTTTTACACCAATTTACAAGGAAAATTCTTCAGGATGATCAGTTGTAAAGAAGTGTAAAGGCTGACAGGGAACACGAAATTCAAACTTCTTATAAGCTGTGGAAATATTCCCCTAATGTGTAAAACCAGTTCTCAGAGGAGCCTTAAAACATGAATCTGTTTACTTTTTTGGGGGGTCTGGTGGTGTTTTGCTATGAAAGCACAGGCATTGTCACATCCAAACCAACCAGCCCTAAGGAACAACTGAGAAATGGTACACAAAGAGGGAAACATTCCCAAATGTGCCAGGGCACTGCAATATCCCAACATCTCAAATGGCCTAGTAGAGGTACAAGGGCTAAGTGATAACAGATGTGTTTTAGACTTTACCAAAAAATCCAATTAAAAAAGAAAATAAAGACAACAACAGAGTGAAGGACATTAAAATGTGAATGTGTTGGACAAAATTACATGTCAGCATAGCTAGAACTAATAATGACATGATATTGTTTGAATTTTAATGTAGGTACAGTGCACATGGAAAGCAGCAAGTCACCTTTAAATAGCATTTCACTTCCAAAGGGAAATAAACACAAGAACCAAAAAGCAAACACAAAAAGCCCTTTCTCACAGACACCCAGGCTGAAAAGAGGCTCAGATATTGCTGCTATTCCTGGATCCCTGCTACAATAGCATTTCTACCTCCTTTTCTGTTCATTATCAGTTGCTGTTGCTTTTGCTTGAGAGTGCAGCAATTCAGTAACATATCAGACACATATATCCAAAAACCTGAGGGTTTAATATGGATTAAATCATTGAGTGTCTTCTCAGTAATCCCAAAGTCTGGCCAAGTATCAGCAGAGCACTGAAAAAGAGAGTATTCACCATCTTCCAGCCTTCTTCAAGACACTGCTCCCAAATCTGTCAAGGCTCTTCTGCACCCTCTGATGTGCTGTAAAATTTATTCTCAGCAGAGATTCCAGGCTGATGGTTCATCTTTTCTTACTTCCAGAAATCTGAGCCTACCCTGAAGCTGTGGGGTTTCCATTGCAGCACCCTCCCCTGCAACTGGCCTACTCCTCACAACATCTTCTAGCAATTTTGTCTTGGCAGGTTTTTTGCAAGGAAACAGACTGCAAGAAGCAGACTTGTTCTCCTAAAACACATCTATATAAAAAAATAGTTGGAGTCCTCTGAGTTCAAACAAATACTCCTCAACTGTTTTTCTTTGTGTTGAAATCTCAATAACTGGCTCCTCTAAAAAGCCAGAGTGCAGATGTTGAGGTATTGCTTGAAAAATTCAGTTCTGCTGTTTCTCAGAGTTGGGTGCACGCGACCTCACAGAAACATGGAAACCCAGCTGAGGCTTCAGCAGCTTCACAGGTCAAAATAAACACAATAAACCACAGAAAATTCAATATATGCTGCGTGAGATACTTGTCTTTTCTTCAAGGGAAGCTCTATTTAACAGACTTTCTGCTTTTATGTTTCATGATAGCATCTGTCTCATTTAATCAGGCTTTTTTCCCAGCAACATGCAGAGCCTTCTGCAGCTCGCTTCTGAGTCGGATTTGGTGCTCACCTGCACAGTTAAAACAACAAATAGTGAAAATGAGATGCTGGCAAGCAAGCAAAGGGTGAGACTGTCCCACATCTGCAGAGCTGACAGGGTATGGTTCCATCATGTCTATCCAAGGGCTTGCTGGTGGCACGGAAGCACACTGGAATCACTTGGATGGGAAGCAGCACTCCAGATCAATGGAATTTCCAAAACCTGGGAGAGATGCAGAGATGCCCTGCAGTCTGCTGCTGCCCAGCATCCTCCACATGGCCCCAGGATTTCCATTTGTGGCAGATTTGTTATCATTGCCACCTTCTCATCTTCATCTTTTCATACCAGATTGCTGGCAGTATTAGGAAATGTTAATCTCTATTTGCTACCCACTCCATTTTTCACGTACTTGATTTTATTTTCACTTGGTCTTTTTCTTCTTCCTCCCTTTATTGCCTTCTTTTCTCAACTGTACATCAATATTTAAAGCTCTTTAAAGATTAAATTACATGTATAAAGAAAAGCAAGACAGCAGGCTAAATATATATCAATTACAGTTCCCTCATGATAGTATTAATAACAAAATACAGATCAGCTGCAGCTTCTAAAATATTTCCCCAAAAAGGATGGGTTTTTCCTCTATCAGCATTAAAGGAGAATTTCATTTTGGCCTGTTTGCTTTCTTCTGTTTCCCCTGTAATACAGAGCCCCACAGACTTGTGTACCCAAAGGGCCACAGACAAAACCCTCTGTTCTGTCCCTCTGTCCATCCACTGTGCATACCCAGATTATCTGGAGCATTCATGAGTTCTCAGTTCAGGACTTGCTGTAATAGCAAAACTTCATGAGGGCTATGGAGCAATTTATTAAATGCAGCTCCAAGTCAAACACACTTCTGCCCATACTTTCCAAAATTTGAATGCAGGTATACTACATGTGGAAAGCAGCACATCACCTTTAGATAGCATTTTACTTCCAAAGGGAAATAAATACAAGAACAAAAAAGCAGACAAACAAAAAAGCCCTTTCTTACAAACAGTTTTCTACCAGTGTATAGAAAGCAAAATGGAACAAATAGAATCGTGGGTTGAAATACATCCAATGCAGCAGACAAGTTGAAATGTAAATACAGGCAGTTCCAGACCCACAGTGCTGGCAGGAGCCTTGGTGGGCCACCTCATCTATGCCCAGGGCACACAGGACCAAGCCCTTCTTCAGAAAGTTGTTTTTCTACCCAGATCTGTACCAGGGATAAGAAAGGACAGCTAACTTATTTCTTTTTAATACAACATCACTAAGCTGATTTCCCTGCTAGTCTGGGGATGATACAATCCCACTGCCTGACATTTCATCATCGAGGAACTGGTTGTATTTTCACTCAGGATGTTAACAGGACTTGTGCAGAAAAGAGAGAGCAATAGTCTACATATATTAACTGGCTCTTTACATAGTCTCACTAAACAGTTTTTAAACATCACTGAGCAGCTGCCACCCAGGACTCACCTTCCAAGAAGTGAAATTCTGCCGCATCCCATCTTTCCAAGCCACTCAACCCCTCTGCCCAGGTGCAGAAAGCCCACCTGCCCATCCATGTTTATCAGCCAGTCACCAAACAGGAGGGAAATGTTGAGCATAGGGGATGGAAGTTGCCCCAAAAGACCCCAAACAACATCTGTGCCAAGCCAGGTAATCAATGGAATGGTTGGGAAATGTCATCCCATACTGGTTTTGTCTAGAAGTATAAATTCACATTAAAGAGGAGCCTCAATTCAAATGCCCTTCTATTTTCAGAAGCCTAGTTTGTGCTTGCAGGTGGCTGGTGCTGTCTGTGCCAACCTGCTTTACTCTTCCCGACAGCTCTCCACTCCTCACACCCCCAGACCTGTGCTGTCCATCAATTCTCATTACAGGGTGGGAGATGCTTTTTGAAAGTCACAATTACAGGGAGAAGAGACAGCCACAAAGCTAAAACATGGAAAATTAAAATAGAAATACAATATTACAAAGAACAATCCCAAAACACTGACAGAGTCAGAATACAACCTGACACCCTTTCAGTCAGAGTGTTGGCTGCATCCTCCTGCAGTGACAGATGTGGTTCAGCTGGAGCAGTGCTCCTTTAGAAGGTGCAGTTTTCCTCTGAAGGTCCAGGGATGATGTGGAAAGGTCTGGTTTTCCTCTGAAATCCCGTGGAAAGAAGGTACCTTGCTGTCCCAAATCTCAGTTTTTATCTAGGTAGGAAAGGCTTGGCTCCTCCCTATGGCTGGAGCATCTCCCAGTGGGATGATGTAATTTTATCAGTCACACAGTGGGACTCAATGGCCCATTAACAGCAGATGATATCTTCCTGGAGGGAGGATGGGTTGAGGAAAAGATAAAGATGATTGCCCCAGCTGGTTTTAAAGATGGCCCATTAGCAGATAATATGTGCCACGGGAGATAAGGGTCACTGCCCCACCTGGCTTCAGCAGATGGTGATGGAATGCACATTTCTGGCCACATCAACCCAACACAGTCACTAACAGAGGTTAAATGCAATTGGGTAGGAAGGAAAGAAGTCCTCCTGCAGACAGGATTTTCAGTGGTTTTGGGTTTAAAAGAAAGGGGGAAACAAAAAAGAGGTTTAAAATTCTGAAAGTCAACGTGTTCAGTACACTTACATATTCAGCTGGGAAATATTTGTAGCTCTGTATTCTGGAATTCATCTTTATTGGAAAAAATTAGGAAGAAGGAGGTTTCTACAGCTAAAAATGGGATCAGAATCAGCAATGCAGCCAGCCACAGTTGTAAAAAATAGGAAAACAATATAACATAAGTGTATTTTGGTTTACCTACCACAGCAGCATGGAGCAAGAGGAGTCTCTCTGTTTTCTTGGCCCCCGGGGTTTCACAAAGGGTACATTCAAGCTTTTTGCCCTAACCTCTAAGTTAAATCTTCAGCCTTCCAGAGCTCCTGATGGAAAAAAGGCCACTGGGTTCACCAATATTCTCTGGGATTTGGTCCTGAGAGCTTAGAAACTGCAGGTTTGTGTGTCTGGTTTGCACTAGAGCCAAGAGCAAGGGTCATGCTCTGCAGATGGTGCCAGATGGATGCCAGACAAACTCTTCATTTTACTGTCCAGGACAACCACTAAGCTTTTGTTTCCTGGTCAAAGTTGCAAGGCATCCAACAAGAGCAATTTACCAGCTAGAGGAATGTGTTTTTCCAGTGCCAGTCCAGGTCTTAAGTTTGCTTATTCTCCTCACGTAGCACAACTGGCAGAAGTAACAGAGTGAGATCAAAAGGAAAAGAAACTACATGTGAAAAGATGAAGTATGAAATAATGCTGGTAACAGACAAGCTGCAATTCATGATCAAAGGAATGAATCTGGCCCAAACTATATAAATAAAGAAGTATCTTCTTCCATTTCTGAAAGGAAGAATTTGTTGTTTGCTCTCATATCATGCAATCCTTTCAAGTGCAGCTATACTTAGGTAGCTGAAAGGAAAAAAAAGTAACATAGCACCTCAAAATTTGTCTGTTTTGCTTTAATCATCATGAAAGAGGGTTCTCCTGGGATCTCACTGCTTTCCCATTCATGTTATGTATAACCCACAAAATAAATAATCAAACCCCAGAGCATTTTCCATTCCACCTAAAGAAGAAGAGTGTCAAAACAAGGTCTCCTGATCATTACCAGCTCTAAGCAAAGAGTCCTCAGCAGCCAGATCAGCACTGCACGCCCCACACATTTCCCCTCCAGTGTCACAGAGTGGATCTGTGAGACAGAAAATGTCCCACCACCATCCCATGGGGCTTCTTAGTCCCTTAAATTCAGATGGAGCAAGAGGCTCAGACAGGGCTTGATGAGCAGGTGGGGCAAGCACATGGAAAGAAATGGTTTTCCACCCTACAAACTGACCTCAAAGCCCGAGAAGGGAAAAGTTCTCAAGCCTCTCACCCTCTGACACATGAGCAGCTCTGCAATGAGAAGGCTGCCTCCAGGTCTGATGCTGATGCTCAGGTGAAAAAAAGAGATTCCCCCCCACTGGAGTCCTGCAGCACCTCCACCTAGGAAAGGACTTTTGGACCACAGGGAAAAGGAAATATTTTCCCTGCTTGGGGGGGGGGGGGGGGGAAGGAAAAAAAAAGAAAAAAAAAGAAAGAAAACGGATATTTTACTATTGAAAGGCAAATCAAAAAAATACCTAGAAATTTGAAATTTTCACATTGGCTTTTAAAGTCTCAAGCACCATTTGCCTGCCATCTGATTTATTAAGGACACATGACACTGTGCCATGCTCAAGACCAGGAAGCAGCAGAGTTTCTGTGAGACATGCCAGGCCTCGAATGAGTTGTTGATTTTCTCCTTCTCCCTCTACCCCATGCCAGAAATGGGTCCAGGCCCACCTCCCAAATTCAGGAGAGGCTAAAGCCAGAGGCAGCAGCACCAGCACCACCTTCCTTGGTGTGTGTGTGGATGCCTGGTGCTCTGACCTTTTGTGTCAGTCAGAAAAATGTTACAGCATTTCCTGCTGAAATGGATGGACTCCCAGCACACCTGAGCAGGGAGATTCTGCACAGAGAAGTGCATCAGCCTGACACCAGCAATGACTAATGGGCACTCTGCAAAGCTGAGCATTCAAAGCCTTTGTGCTCCCATGGGAAAGACCAATCTTTGCAAGACCTGGCTCATGCTTTTGTTTTACTGACAGTGCAGTGTGCAGAAAACTTTCAAAATCCAAGAGAAAAGGTGCAAGATTTTAGATTCTATTTTGTTTTTCAGTGCCATCTTTGAAATACACAGAATGTTCTCGTGGAACAGAAATTTCCATGCAATTGGATGGTTGCATGCCAAGAGTTTTCGATGTGGTTGTTCCTGAACAGAAGGTGAACGTTAGGAAGCACATTAAAGGGAAATGTGCCAGAACCACTGGAATTAGTTCCTCTGTTCCTGCTGACAATGGCCAAGGCATCACCACAAAAACCTGCATTACCTGACTCTGCACCTCCAGAGA
The DNA here is from genome assembly GCA_034336665.1 of Luscinia megarhynchos. Lineage (NCBI taxonomy): Eukaryota > Metazoa > Chordata > Aves > Passeriformes > Muscicapidae > Luscinia > Luscinia megarhynchos. Next base: position 8,246,118 of record CM067564.1, on the reverse strand, counting down.
GAAAACAGCTCCTCTGACAATCTCTGCTGTGCCAGCAGATCAAACAGTTCATATCAGCTCTTCTTCCCTCATACATTATCTCTTACCCATTTAAATAAACCACTCTGAGGCATCTGCTATTTTTTGAGGTTGCACTTGACTTCAGGGGAGCTCCCACCTCCATACAAGCCCCTTGCCAATTACTGTCAGACCAATCATTCCAGCATAAATTTGGACTGGATATATTTTCATAAATACTTCCTTTATGTACATTGGTCACCTGATAAATAATTGGAAAGCAACAAGTGACTTGTGGTACCCAGGCTGGTGGTTTTGCTCAAAGTTTGAGGTTTGTTTCCTATGGCAGACCACAGTTACTGCTGTAGGATAATATTTTAAAAAAACATTTCATACTTGATAGGATTGAAGAGAAAATACAGTTCAAGCTCAGGCAGAGAGAAAGACATTGTGAGATGGGACAGGGTTTATGTTGGAGAAGGGACAATATGGAGGCAGAAGGGGGAAATGGAATAAAGAATCAATAGAGCTCCCATTTTCCCCCTTTCTGTGTGCTGAAATACAAGACACTCGTGTTTCCTTTAAGGATAAATGTTTGCACTTCACAGCATGTCCTTCTACTAATGAACATTTTTAAATTAAACACCCTGATTATTGAAAAGGTTTTTGTTCTTATCTAGGGTTTTTTTTCAATCAGTTTTTCTTTAAAAAGAGAATACCACCAAAAATAAGTCTCTAGAGAAAGAATTCCCTCAGTGCTTGATTATTGAGTTAAAAAAAGCATTTGCACACTTCAATAATTCCCTCCCAACTTGTGCAAAATATTGATAAGAGACATAATTTTTTAAATTATCCTAGACGACAACTTTCTTCTTTTTCATTCAACACAAGTTTAATGTGCTTTCTCTAAGAAGCAGCAAGAGAGAATTATTTTTATTCATGGTCTTGTTTCTTTACCCACTCCTATTAAAAGTCCATGAGTGTCAATGTTGGTGCCACTGGTTTTAAGAAAAAAACAGAAAAGAAAATAAAGCTTGACAGAAAGCCAAAACAAAAACTGAGCCACTTTTTATTCCTGACAGCAATCTGAGCATAACTCCAGCAGCCAACCTGACCTGGGCAACAAATTTTGAGGGACCCAAGATGTGTCCTTCTGAAATGCCACACTTCCCCTTAACGTGGAATTTGACAGCATTACAGCACTTATAACTCCTCAGTTTTATATCTGCCTGCCTGCTCCAATACCTTGGAGATACAGGATTACAATCCTTGCTGCAAAACTGAACTCCTTGGAACTTTCTGCACCAAAATAGTCCAACCTCTATTAGTAATTCATCTGCCCAAGGAAGGAACAATATTTGCTTTACAGTGCAAGTGTGGGGACTGATTTTTATGGCCTGGAATGTCTAAAGAGGTATTCACAAAATGGCAAAATGTAAGGCACATCCTGGCAGGCTAATTTTAGAAAATTAAATTACCAAGTTTTAACATTAAATCTAAAGCTGGAGCAGAGCAGGATGAGGCAGAGAAACAATAATGTCACCATTTTAAAATGTGTTTGCTCTTTAAAGCAAAATTGTACTTTTGTAATCTCTCCATTCAAAGAGTTTGGAGAAATATTCATGCACACAGTCTGACAGCTGAATCACTTCCTTTTGCTGTGCATCCCTTTTGCTTTTTCTGTATTATTCACTACCACAGAGACACGGTGATTTAACATTAATTTAATTTGCATATATTGAATGTGCTCAGAGTATTTGCACAGCTTGACTAGAACTATGGGACCAGCTTTTCAAATTCAGATAAAATTTCCAAATTCATGGCAAAGCCCACAGGATGCAGTTATTTTGCTAAGCTGGCTGTGGAACAGAGTAACTTCTCAACTCCTCAAATTTAACTATTCATGGAGAGTTAATTACTTCTGTTCTGCATATCAGCAACAGCTGACAAGCCTTATGCATTAGCATCTTTTTCCTTTGTCAGACCCTTGCTCTGCATCTGTGCCTGCCTCAAAGCTTTTCAGAAAGTTTCTGTGTTGATCAGTAGAGTTTTCCTTTTGAAAAGCATACAATGGGACTATTATACAAAAAGATCATCATGTTTGGAGAGCAGAGGGAATCTGGACTTTCACAGTCACCTTTTTGCTGCTTGCATCAGTGTAGGTCTAGGTCTGTAACACTGAGTGTTCCAGATCCCATTCCTTGTCTCCCCACACACCAGTGAGGGAGGAGGTAGAGCTGGGGGGAAGGGGATTCTAAGGCTTTATTTTGCTTCTCATTATTGTGATTGTGTCAGTGTAATAAATTCAGTTAACCTCTCTGCTTCAAGCCTGTTTTGCCAATGGTAGTATTTGATGAGAGATCTCTCTCCCAGTCCTTTTCTTGACTCCTGAACTCTTGGTTTTATTTCCTTTCCTTCCCAGCTGTGGAGGGCAGTGAGAGAGGGGCTTTGGTGGGTGCCTGGAACCCAGCCAGGGCTGACCACCACACCACAACAGCACTGACAACCAGAAGCCAGCTTTAGCAGAAGATTGAAACCACCAGTCTATAAGGAATGGATGTGAAGGGGATTGGGGGATGTCAAGAACATTGCCAGGGTCCTGGGTGTCTGTAAGAGCAGGAACATGTATGATTTAATGCACAGAATAACCTAGACTAGCCACACTCCATTTTACTACAGAAAGCCAGAAGGGAATTGGTGTAGCCTTTGCCAGTCTCACCTGAGGAAACTGTGGTTTTGGTCTCCAAATGTGGTGATTTTTTCACTCTGTCACAGTGAGTAGGACACACAAGCACCACTGTCTCCTGGGTTAAGTTATAGCCCAAAGAAAAATAAATTCCTTTTTAGTTTCAGCAAGCTACCAGCTGGAGCCTAAAGCATGGATTAATAAAATATCAATATGATGGAAACAGCAAACCAGTCTGCTTCTGCAGCCCCTCAAAAATACTCATACATGAGCCACATGTTCTATTTTCTAGTTACATGGATTACTCTGTTGTGTTATAAAATCTCTTGTATAAATTTAAGAAGTTCAATCACAAATTTCAAGTCCTTTTCCTCAGCAATTTGCTGGGTTGTGTGTTGTGTCCCCCAACTCCCTTGAACTTCATCTTTGAGATGCTTGGAAACCTTCTACTCTGCAAATTAGTGGCATATGAATCAAAGCAGTTCATTCTGTGCTCCTTCAATTGTTACTTTTTAAATTCAGCAGCCCTGTAGTAATTTTAAAATTCCAGATGAGTGGTGGCCAGCCTCTTTCACCTCTGCCAGCAAAGAAAATTGGAACAAGCAGCAGAATCCCAAGTACAGCCACTCCCTAAACTAAAGCACATCAAAACCACTTGGTCAGGGGGATCAAAACAAAGTGGTACAAGTGCAATAAGAGGCAAACACAGCTATAAAACTGTGATGACTCATTGACTGACTACTGCAAATAGCAGAAATTTAACCAATAGCCTACTAAGGAGTCAAAAGCCCTAAAGATCAGCTGCAAATGTTTTAAAAAAAAAAAAAAAGTGAAATCTGAAATTCATATAATAACAGCAAAACCTGCCATATCCTTCTCTTGTCAACACAGTTTCCAGCAGAAATCTAAAACAAAGCCCCATACTAGCTACTATGAAGAATGTTAACTCTATCCCAGAAGAAACAGCACAGTCCTGAAGGACAATACAGTAGAATCAGCTACATCAACCTCTGGTCAACCCAATACATTCAGATCCACCATCCTATCACCTTTTCAAATTAAACAATGCATAATGCAAGCGAGAAACCATCAGAGAGGTTCAGTATATTCCAAACATGCTCTTATGGCTGGCTTAGGAAGCAAACCTTTGGGGCTGTGACTTTTTCCAGAGGAAGGGCTGCAAAGGCAGTGACACACAGCTGGTTGTGCACTGCTCCTGCCTGAGGCAGAGAAGCTTTGCAAGGGGAGACAAGCTTCTAACACATTTTAGGAATAGGGTATGGATGTGAAAATGAAGAATGGCATACATTAAAAGGAAGTTGTGAGGGTGAGCAGGAAAGCAACAAGAGCTGGCAGATGAAGCACCAAGATTTGCTAATTAGCCATCAGCTCCTGCCAAGGTGAGTGGTGGGGGAAGCACTGCATCCCTGAGTTGTCACCATTGCCTCAGCAGAGCCTGCTTCTCCCAAACTTCTTTTCTTCATCTCCCCCCCATCAAAAGAGTCCTGAGGGACTGCAAAGCACAAAGCTTGGCAGCCAGGCAAGCCTGCCACTGAAACACTGACAGCTCAGAGATGATGTCTCAACACAAGCTTGGGAGATTTCTGCATTCCAGCATGAAGCTGAGCTCGGTTTTTGGTTGCCTACATGGGCACCATCCTTCAGCCAAGCCAGCCTGAAGCCTGGCAGACCTTCTCCTTCACTAAGGCTTTCTCTCTATTCCCTTTTTTCCTCTCATGTCAAGCTGGATATTCAGGAGAAACAACAAATGAGAAATCTGTTTATTAAAGAGTGTTAATAAAACTTACTGTGTCAAGTGTCATCTGTGTTTGTGTATTGAAAGCAAATGGTGGATGAATTAAATTGATGTTCTGTAATGCCAGTTTGTGCTAAATAATACTCCATAGTAAAGGTGTTACTTAAAAAGTGATTGGAAAATCTAATGCTAAAGCAGTTGACCAGGTTTTGCTTAAGCACCAGTTAAAAATTAGGAAATTAATGTATGATTTAAAATATATTTATAAAATTCCTTCATCTGTATTTTCCATTTAGCCCATACTTGGGATGATAAGCACTCTTGAAAGTTGAAATTACTGTCTACTAAAAGCATTGGTCTCAGAGAATTTTATCTAAGCATGTTTTTAGGTCAGAGTTATCACTCCTTTTTTAAAGCAAAATAGATCTAATTTCCCATTTACAAAGCTAAATCCCTGCTTGATTTCCAGTCCAGATTTTGCAGCATTGTGCTAATGAGAATGAGATAAAACCACTAGAAAGAAAAGGAAAACCAGTTTTGTTTCACTGTGTTAGGAGCAGAAAAGACAAGGAATTAAAGGTGAAATGGGAAAGGCAGGGCAGAGAGAGAGAAAAAAATTTCCCCTGGCTCCCTGCTTTTCAGTGGCTACAAACAGCCTCTCCTGTGTGTCCAAAAACACTGCAGAGAGACTCCTGAGTCCCACAGGACATCAGCTGTGCAAAGATGGGGCATGAGCACATGGTGAGTGACTCTCTTTGTCCGTGTCTCCATGGACTCAAACAGCCTCTGTGCCCACTCCACTTCCCAGGCTGCAGGGCTGCATCCCAGACCCCCAGAGCACAGCTCTGGCCTTTCTGGCAGCCCCCTTCTTCACCCCTAAATTTACAACTTACAGCAGAGCCAGCTAGATTGCCACTCAATCCCTTCCAGGAAGACAGCCTTTAAAAAACCACCTGCAGGAGAGGATTGCAGGTGGGTGGGATTTTTTTAAACAAAATAATGGCTCCGTTTCCCACTGAGTGATATTCTTCTTCTTCCTCCAGGAAATGTGAGCACAAAACCAAAAGCACCCCAATTTCACTGTATACTTTCCATCTTGTTTCTGATGCCAGCCCCCCTTTCACCTCTGTGATGAGACTCCTTCTTCCTCGGGGATTCCAGAATTCCTATCACTTTCATGATGCCAGACTCTTTTCCTCCTCTATTATGCCACACTCCCTTGAACATCTAGGATGGCAGAAACCCTCTTACCTCTGTTGGTACAGCATCCTTTCTCCCTTCCTCAACAATGCCAGCCTGTCTCCATCCTCTCTGATTACCTCAACCCTCTAAGAAGCCAGACTCCATCTTTCCTCTGTGATGTGAGATGACCTCCAAGCTCTGTGATTCCAGACTCTTTCCATTTTCTATGGTGCCACATTCCCTCCATCATTTTCAGTGGCAGAACTCCCTCCTTTTTGATACCAGATTACCTCCACCCTCTGTGATATCAGACTCCATCTATTTCCAAAACTATTAGAAAGTTAAATGTTGTTTATCCTCGTTCAGAAGGATAAAGTTGAGAATTAATTTTAGCTAAGTAATATCCCATGGCTAAGTGCTTGTGGACATGCAGAGTACCAGGAAAGAGTGATACAGGGAAGGGACAAAATCACTTCAATAGTTTCTCTCCATTTGTAACTCCTGTAATTATCTCATAAGGAAAACAACCTCCATGATGTCTGAGTCAATGACAGCTATGTTCAACCATAGCTTTCTCTGAACAGTTCTGTCATATAACACATTGATCACACATATTTTGTCCTATTCTTCCCTGTCTGTCTGATGACAAAAAAGGTCACCAATGTGCAAGTTCAGTGCAGCTCTAGTGACAGCAATTAGATAGGGGCCTTTATTCTCTAACAAGTAGGACGTTGGTGGGTACAAAAATTTGAGATTTGAGCACTAACTCTCAGGAAGTTATTACACAGCTAAGCACCACTTCATAAGCTCTTCTGCTCCCCATAACCCATTCAACAGTACCAGCACCAGGACTGGAGGCTGAGTATCCAAACAGCACTGAAATGATCCCTGCAGAGCCCTTGGCACAGGGACTGCCAGGAGCAAAGCATGACAACACGGTTCCCAGGACAGGGAAGAAGCTGGGACAGCACCTTCTCAGCTTCAAAATGAGAATAGCCTGCAGGTATTGGCTGGTGGGCAACACCAAATGGTCCATGGGGGTCCAGGAATTAACCTCCTCAGCTTTGTTTCTTAGCCCTTCAAGTTCAACCACACCCTGGGAACAGCAGCCTAAGACTTTTGCCTTGCTTTCAACCCTAGAACTTCCCTATGGTAGTGTCTGGATTTTATCACAGCACTACATTTTGTCACCTTGGATCCTACAGCTCTTCAGACCTCACCCCTGGGCCAAGTGTTTCTCTCAGGAAAGCCCTCTCAGAGCATTTCTCTGCTGAGCAGGAGCATTCTTTTTTTTTAGCATCTATCTAGTGAAACTGGAGGAAATCTTTTTCTTTCAGGATTGCACAGCAATTCTGTGTGAGGCAGCATTAGTCTTTCACCCAATGTCAAAAGCAGCACATGGCAGTGTCTCTCCTGAGGGCCACAGCCAAGCTAAATCTATTCTGCCATTTCCCTAACCCTTCCCTAACAATGTGGGTTTGTAATTTATTATCCTTTTATCCTTCCTTTAGGTGTCCCAATAGAAAGTTGCTTTTCTTTCTTCATATGGGTGTCTCTTCTCAGCAGCCCCAGCCTTTGTGTAAATTTTGTTTACTGTAGAGAGCAGCTACTCAATTCCCTTTCCTTTCTCCTGCACCTTATTTTGGCCACTAGACTAGTAGGCAAACTTTCCTGCAGAAATATTTCTTTTTCAGTGAAAGCAAGTGCTCTTCTACTTGAAGGTGCTGGATGTACTTAGTTTCTTTTTAAATATACACTTTAGCATAACTTTTGTAGAAGAAAGGGAAAGAGATCAATAAATAAAATGAATAAACCATAAAGGCATCTTTTCCAGAGTCAAAGGAATGAAGGGAAAGGATACCAAGGAAGTCAGAGGGTTATTTGTGCACTTCTAAAACATTCCAGAAACAGGTACCAAGATTGGGGAACACTGTGCTGTAGGATGCAGAGGTCAGGAATATTGCTCAAAGGCTCAGCCCTGGATGTCATAGGAGTATATTGAAAGTTTAATATTACAGAATAAAGAAAGGTCAAACAAGAAAACTCCTGTACATCCCAGTTGGTGAGAAAACAGCACACATTAAAATATGCTCCAAGAAGACACAGAACATAACTATTAGAAGGTAAAAAAACCCAGAGTTTACTTCTCAAATAAGATTTTTAGCCAAGTAGAGCACATCAGCATCATACAACTAATTATTGTTTTGAGAATATCAGTGTAATGCAATTAGCATTAATTTGGAAATGACTCAGCACGACCATGCATAAAGGATGAATAAATCACTCCTACAGAGTCTCTGGCTATAGGCAGTCCAGTCACAAGTGTGAGAAGCAGGGCAGTATCTAACACTGAGATACAAACTTAAGCAGCATTTGAAGCTGCCTGACAAAGTCAGCATCACTGAAGAGGCAAAGGCATTTAGGAATGGACAATCAAGTCGACTGAACATGACAGAAGATCACTTGGATGAAATTATTTTGTACACAGGGGCTGAAATTAGAAAGCAGGGAGCAAGGCCATGCAGGCAAAGATGCTGCCAAGGTCTGGGATTCAGAAAATAGCAGCTCCCAAAATGAAAAGGTACTCCTGACCAGGGATAGGAGCTGGGAATGGCTGGAGCTGGGTCAGGGGAGGGTCAGGCTGGATATCAGGAAAGGTTCTTCCCCCAGAGGGTGTCAGGGCACTGAACAGGCTCCCAGGGAATGGTCACAGCCCCAAGGCTGCCAGAGCTCCAGGAGAATTTGGACAATGCTCTCAGGGATGCTCAGGGTGGGATTGTTGAGGTGTCTGTGCAGGGCCAGGAGCTGGGATGGATGAGCCTAGCAGGTGCCTTCCAACTCAGCATATTCTATGATTCTATGGAATTTGGCCCATGATACTGGATGATGAAAATTTTTCTATTTTGCAGACATGTAAGTGACCTTGGAAATCTGTTTATGCTCATCCAAATTTTCTCCCCTTATATGTTCTGTATTTGAATGAATTACTCCCCTCAGTGACTATCTCACACTGTGTGTTTTCCAACAACACAGGCCATTAAATGTTTTGACCCTTTCCAAACACAGAAACTAGGCAGTGGTGGAACAGAGCCACTTGGATTGCATAGCTGCAGCACACCCCAGGATAGCATAAAAATAGAGATGGTTACAAATAAGGCACTGGCCTCCTTTGCCCAAGCAGGATTCAATCATGGAGTAGTTAAATGTAATTAGTTAATTAGTTAATTCACCTCTTTCCAACCCTCTGCCATGGACAGGGACACCTTCCACTATCCCAGGTTGCTTCAAGCCCTGTCCAGCCTGACCCTGAACAGTTCCATAAAACATGAACATTACCAGAAAAATAGGACTGTAATCTTGATTAGTCCAGATCCTGGGACTCGCTCTATTTGGTTCAGTTCAATGTCAAAATTAACATATTTATCTTAAAAACAAGGCCACTTTAAATTCACTTTAAATTCCTAGTATCTGAAAAAAAAAAATTGGATCTATTAGAAAGCAAAGATAAATTTAATCACCACTGTAAAACAAACAGTCAACTGCATTTTAGTTCTGACATCCTAAAATAATATTAAGACTTAAAATTTTATTCTGTTTCTATTAGGCCTTTCTAAACATTCTGCTATGAGACTTTTAGAATATAAGATTTCCTAAGTATGGAAAATTAAGGCCTTATTCCTTTGAAAAATATAAGAAAAGCCAGAACTCAGAGAAAAACACACAGGGTTAATCTTTAACTGTAGGAGCCCGTGAGAAACCAGATGCTGATGTGAAACTGCTCACATTCAACAGATCCATACAGAGCCTTTCAAAAAGAGTCAGCATTTCTAAATCCTGGCCAGAGATCACCAAAACAAAAAAAAAATCAAAAATCCCTCTGGTGCAGGCAGCAGTGATAGGGAATTGTTTTGTTCAAGATAGAAAAATCAATATCCTGTCCTCATGTGGTAGTTAAGATCCACATGAGAACCTTTTTAAAACAGGACTATCCAGCTTTCTGCTTTGCCTTTAATTTGACTATTTCCTCCCTGCACTGCACCTTGGGAATCACTTTCTGTGATTTCAGTTTGGAAAGACACCTTTGCTCCCTGTCTTTATTTTCCTGTAGCACTGCAGCATATTGGATGTATCACATCTCCACAATTCCAGATATTTAGGTGCCACACATACAGGTGAGCAAAATACACTCAAAAAGCATCATGACAAACAAGCATAACCAGATTCAGGCTCATTTTGGCAACAGCAAAAAAAATGATCCATTTGTAAAATTGCTTCTATGTTGAAAAGCACATTTTTCAAAGGGCATCTCTATTTATGCCTCCTAATTACAAGCACCATTATTGAGCACAAACAGCACAGTTCAACAGCCAGCTAAATGGTCTGCACACAGAGTTGCAGTTGCTTATAGATGCAGAGTTCACATGGGGAAAACACATTCACCATAGTCATGATGCCTCTTTGAAAATGTCAAGGTACTGCCCTAAAGCCCTAGAGACAAAGCTCAGCCAGGGCACAGCATCAGCTCTGAAAATGAGCCCATGAGGACTTTTTGTTCACAGCAAAATTCCCAACTTAAAACCACAAGTCACAAAATAAAGACAAAGTTTTATAGTGCAGTGCTTTCAGTTCAGAGCAGTCCTCCTGCCCAGACATGACTTTTTTCTTTGTAAAATTCAGTATAAAATGCTTGAAAACCTGTAGTATCTTTACCCTATAAAGCATAATTTCCCCCATAATTATGTGTCATTCTACTCCTGAATTGTAAGAGATAGTTCCTTCATGAGAATTTATAGTATGCCATTGCCTTCCCCAAAATTCTGGCAATTTATAAGAGCAGAAGACTTAGCCATTCATAAAGACAGAATTAGAAAAAGAGTTATTGAAAATCCTTCCAAGTTCAAGGCCTAGGAAATCATACTTGCATGACAAAGTAGAAGAGGGTAGTTCTGTTTTCTTGCATTCTCCTAAATTTACCTGTTGTCCTGTGAAAAATTTCTACAACAGAATTATTGTGGTGAGTGAACCAACAGCTGTAATGATGGAAATTAGATAGAATCTGCTCCACCACAGAATCCTGACACCCTTTAGGCATACAAAAAATGCAGAACAGCACAGTCAGGCAGTTAGCCCAGCTTTCCCTGGGAGAAGCTCGATGCTGTGAGGTGGGAAAAAACATCTTGAGTGCTAGTAGGGAGTCAGAAGGCACAAATTCCATTCCTCCCTTGTGTGGCAGGGAGCTGGGCTCGGTGCTCAGCAGTGCCAGCAGGACCAGCACGCAGCCCAGGCTGCAGCAGGGCCTGGCACAGCCCAGCAGCCCCAGGTTTCTCACACAGCAGAAGAGCCAGCAGCAGGGGGCAAAGGTGTAGCTCACAGAACCACAGAATAACCGGGTTGGGAGAGACCTTCAAGATCATTGAGTCCAACCCATGCCATAACACCTCAGCTAAACCATGGCACGAGTGCCACATCCAGACTTTTTTTAAACACATCCAGGGATGGTGACTCCATCACCTCCCTGGCACATCATTCCTGTACCTGATCATTCTTGCCTTAAAAAACTTTTTCCTAATATCCAACCAATATTTCCCTTGGTGCAGCTTAAGGCTGTGTCCTCTGTTTCTCTCAGTGCTGCCTGGAGAAAGAGACTCCACCTGGCTAGAGCCACCTTTCAGGGAGTTGTAGAGAGTGATAAGGTCATCTCTGAGTCTCCTTTTCTGCAGGCTGAACACCCCCAGCTCCCTCAGTTCCTCACAGGGTTTGTGTTCCAAGCCCCTCACCAGCCTTGTTGCCTCCTCTGGACAGCTCCAGGGCCTCGATGTCCTTCCTAAACTGAGGGGCCAGAACTGGACACATCACTCGAGGTGTGGCCTCACCAGTGCTGAGTACAGGGGAAGAATGACCTCCCTGCTCCTGCTGGCCACACCATTCCTGATCCAGGCCAGGGGCAATCTGCTGGCACTGTCCTGCCACACCATCCCCAGCCCATAGCCTTCAGAGAGTTATTGTGGCCAAAATGCAGAGGAATGGCTGAAGTGTGTGATTAAGTCTGGGAGCTGTGTAGTTATACAAAAGCAATCTATCTGTAGATTCTGGTATTGTGCAAAGGGAGTTTGCCAATTGAAAAGCTGAAAGGTTTACTGGGGGCAAGAGCACTGGCAGGAGATACCTCCTGCTAAGGAGAAAAAGTAATAGAACAGGTACTTATGCAAATGCCATTTAATTAAAATCAAGAGGTCTGGGCACTATTTAGAATTAGCTGCACGTGTTCCTTCAGACCAAATATGCAGCTTAACAAAAGTGTCTATATTCAGTCTCTAACAATTTCATAATGTCTTATAACAGAAGCCTTTTTGTACTTCCTTCCTTTTGAAGAATAAGCCAGATAATGAGAATATTGAAAACCATTTCAAAGTTAAATAAACATGAAACTCTAAGTGACCCCTGTAATGATCTATTGCGCCTCAGTGAGAGGCATCATTGCTCAGCAGCCTCATGCTGATCCACCTTTCAGACATCACTGCCTGCCCAAAGCTCACTGAAAGGTCATTCTTGGTCTCTAAGGATGCAATTTAAAACTTAGCTCTGGAAATAACCTTTCATCTTTAATGATGTGTTCTAATCCCCCTGCAAAACACTAATAATTTGTAAGCCTTGTGGAGGTAATTGTGTTTACCCAAACCCATAAGTCTGAAGTATTGAAATGCTGGGGTTCAGATATCAGTGGCCAGGTCCCTGTGCAAACACATTCATTTTAATTCAACATATTGACTTCTTTCCTCTCCACACATCCTGCCCTGCCATTTAGAGCCAAGGAAACTAAAAGCTATATCTGCTGGCCTTCCTCCCCCTTCCAGCTTTATTTTTGTCTTCTTTCAGAAAAGGTCTCCTGTGAAGGACCACATCAAATTAGTGTGGCAGAAAACAGCAGCTGCAGCAAATTCAAAGAGAAGAAAGACTCTGAATTTGCTATACCAATTACATATATACTTGCACACTGGAAATTAAGACATTCAGGATACCCAGTTGCCATGAAAACAGATGCAACTCTTGGCTGCTATGATGGTGGTCAGAGCCTCAGAAGAAAAACAATGCAACAGAGCTGTGAGCAAAGGAGCTGAATCCCTGACATCTCTCATGTGATGGAGCAAACCTGCAGCCTCATGTAGCTCTCTAGGTATATCTGATATCTCTCTTAAATGCCATGTCTTAGACTTGCATTCCTTCAAATGGAAAAAAAAAAGGCAGCTAATATTTCCCTCTAGTATTTCCCAAAAACAAAAATTAGAATAATGTACATGCTCGAAAGCTCGGAGGAAGAATCAAGAATTCCTGATATTTGTTTCTTAAACATCCAGCCTTTTATAGATGTTCAGGGCTGAAAATCACATTTATTATGCTCCTTCCTGCCTCATGTTCAGACAAGCAGCAGTTATCCAAAAGCACACTGAACAGACCAGCTGGTGGGGGTTTTTCTTATGTAAAGCAATAAATTACGGAAGGTTACATAGAGCAAGAAAAGAGTTTATTGCGGTTCACATCACCAGGAACCAAAATAACATGGCATGAACAAATTGAAATTAGTTACAGGCACTTGCTACTATTTCAACAGTGCTGTGCCATCAGAGATGAGATTAAATAATGTCATGGTGGGGAGGGGGAGGGGAAATAGTTTCCTCTAATCTCTCCTGTCAAATTACATCCAGGTTAAGAAAGGAATTAAAGGATCTCCTTTTTCATTTCCAGGAGGATAAAGGCAGCCAGATCACTCCACTCTGGGGGTGGGGAGGCAAGATGGGGTTTTGGTCTAACACCCACATCTTTTGAGTTACTGCAGGGAAATCCAGGCTTACAGTCTGGGGGTCTCCTGGCAGAATTTTGGATGCCCACAGGAGAAGGCAAGAGATGCATTTCCTGCAGAAGGGTTTCTGTCCCAGCTGAGTAGCTCAAGGCTGTGCACACTTGGGGTCCCTAACCTAGCTGAGATCCCACCTGTGGAGCTTCCCAGGCTGTGGGCACGGGTTGTCAGCACCTGGCAGATATTTCCACAAACTCTGTGACTGAAAAATGTAGCCAAATCTGTTTGAAGAACTAGAATCCCCAACATATGGTCTAACCTATCAAAACATCTTTCCCTTGAGAGAAAATGAAGATTATGAAACCCCAACTTTTCCTGATGCTTCAGGTTTTTCTCTCTGAGCATCCCAAAACAGAGATTTTATTCACATACAGGAGAATCACCATTAGGATTTCCTTTTTCCAATTTTTTTTTTTTTTTTTTTTAATGAACAGGCTCTGTAAACAGCCTTGTAAAAAGAAATCTAGGTCATTAGATTTTGAGGACATAATTGCCAATCCTGGCCTTAATTATCATAGATCAGTTCACTTCTGGCAATGATATGACCACCCATACCTTCAAGCACATTTGCTCTTTTCTGCAAAACTTATCCAAAAATGTTGCAAATATCAATTCGGAACTGAGGGCAGACAAAAAAAAAGGCCACCACTCAACTGTACCTCAAGGCACATGGTCTGTGCAGGATTTTTCCACCTTTCTTTTTACTTTATTACATAAAATCTAATCACACTGAGTAGTTTCTTCAATATGCTCAACATTTGCCACTGAAATTTTCATTAGTTAAAATTCATTCTCATCAATAAAAACACAGATGGCTCCTAAAAGTGTGTTCTTCTGTACCAAACTATCTATCCATCTTCACTACACACTTTGCAGGCACTAAACTGAACTGATAAAATCTGGGCTCCTGTGAAGTGCAATGGTGAAGTAAATGCTGACATTTGATTATCAGCAGGATTACAATGAGTTTGATTCAAGGGGTGGTGTCAATGGGGCTTTCTGAGTTCTTCAGCATGAGAGCAGCTTCTCTAAAAGCTCTCAGTAATTCCTGTAAATGAATTCACCAGCATCTACTCTATTGCTGTTAATGAAGACTCATTTGCTGCCTTAGGGTCCCAAATAGGACATTTTACTACATCTCATGAAATATCTTTTAAAATTGTAGTTGTGATGCAACAGGTTTGCCAGTTTGCAAAAAATCTCTGCCACTGCCACTCCCTTTGCAAATGGCACTGGAGATGGTGGCAAGTTTCCTTCCCCTACCTGCTCAGGTGGACAGGCTGGTGCAGAAGGTGTCAAGTAAGGCATGAAAGCTCAGTGATTTCTCTTTTCCTGGCCCTTTCTGCATGTGCTCTGCTTTTCTGGAGATGTCCAACAGTGAGGCAAGCCCTCACAATGCCAGCACTGGTAGCAGAGTGCCATAGCACTAATGAAACACTTGGAATGGCCATTGTTCTTACAGAACTAGTGAGAATTAGAGTGGAAAGCCCAGACTGAGTCATTCACACACTGATATATTTATACAAATGAGATCTAGCTATCTGGTCTGCTTCCACCAGCTGCTTTTGGCAAAGCTGAATCAGAAAGAATTGTCTTAGAGTGAGAAATTATATGCAGAATAATTAATCCTCTTTCCTTTACTTGCTTACAAAGTATGTTCACACAAAAAAAAAACCTCTCTCTCCTTTTTTCTTATACTCATACATGCTCTCATTCTTTTTTCCCTCCATCTAAAATATTAATTTACTCAACAGCTTGTAGGTATAAAGCATTAGACTAACATCCATCAGATGTTATCAAAAAAGCTACTGATCAGCCAAAATTATCTCTGCTAGTATTCAAATTAGCATCAGAGTGATAAATGTGTGTTATTCTGAAACGGCTGGTCCTGCAAAGCATGGCTGGCTAAAAGTCACCCCCTAAATTGCCTCTGTGACTTGTAGCACATCAGCAACAGTCAGGATGTCATCCACTCCCTAGGAGACAAAGCTTAATAAAATTTTAAGTCCAAGGGACTGGACTTTAGAAGAGGGTTTCCTTTTCTGTCAAAACCCAAATATTATTCATCTTTACAACAAAGAACATTGTAATGAAAAAAGCCATGCACATTATAATATTTAATTAGGGACAAAAGTATTTCAGTAAAATTGCCTTATCACAAAGACAGGGATAGAGGAGAATTTAATTACAATACTTATTGAAAATGTGTTAGCTTTACAATTCTCTCTCCTTCTGTCACACTTCTCCATTAGGCATAACAAAACAGCTCACAGACCAGGTACTCTGATTAGAACAGCAGTTTATGAATATAATATAAGCTGTTGAACATACTGCAAGCAGCAAAGCTTTCAAAAATTCTCTCTGTCTGCATGACAAATTACCTCTCCCCAAAATTGCACTGATGCTCTGAGTCCTGGGCTGTTGAATATAATATGTGGCACACAAGCTTAGCTAGTTTTCTTTGTGTCAGATATCTCCACACACAGACCTCTCACTCCCACCAACCACTGCTGTGGTGCATCACATTCTGTCAGCTATTTGCAGTTTGCAGTATATGACTTATCCTTTAAGTCACTGATTAATATTTCTCCTCTCAGAGACCTTTCAAAATGGCTGGTTAGCATTTTTAGAAGAATTTTGAGAAACACTCAATTGCTTGGTTATTTGATGGCAATTTTCTTTTGCCTCCACAAGCACAAATCCCTCCTACAAACTCTAGAAATGGAAAGAATTAAAAAGGTGATAAAATAGTTTCTAGTCTAGCAGGTCAGAATGTCATATTAATTTAAGTAATATTGATAATCTAGTAGCAACAACAGCAAATGTAAGAGTCATAGAAATGAATGTGGCAGTTGTGGGATGATTTGAATCAAATTTGGAGAGAGTGCATTGCAATAAAAATTACTGGTTTATACTTCTAGTGAATTAAAAAAAAAGAAACAACAAAAATCACAAAATCCTGCTTTTCTTTACCACCTTGAATTAAAAAACCTTAGCTTCTTATCTTGAATGAAAGGGCTGCTGTGCTTTAACCAAAGACGATAAAAAGCATTAAGCCACATTAGGTTTTATGAAGCCAGAGACAAAAGCTCATTAAAGATTAAATGCTGCTGGCAATCCATCATGCTGCCTTGAAGGTAATTTTGAATTGTGGTATTAGGCTTTGGGAATACATCTTTCTACCCAATTCACACACTGTCATTCCACAGCTCCCATTAGAAGAGGTTACCAACATGTTCCCCTGATTACACGAGGAACCAGCTGCCTTGACACATCTTGAAACACCTCTCAATCACACTGGGAATGAAATTGCTTTAGAATCCATGACTTGGGGAGCATCAGGGCTTCAGCTCTTTCACTGCAAAACAGGATTGACTGCACACTGTTAAAGACAGCACCTAAATAGATAAAAGAGAAAGCTGGGGAAAGATAAGATCAGAAATTCAACCAAAAAAAAAGGTTAAAAAAAACCCAAAACAGAATGTGTAATTTGCCTGAGTTCAGACGGAATGAAAAGCAGAACTGGGAATTGAAAGCAGAAAGCAGATCTTCTGGTCTTAATTTTTGAAAATATCTGTATCCAGCTGTATCTACCTTTCCCAAACGAGAATTGATTGAAAAGCAGCTGTTTGATTTAGTCTTCCTTCTAAGGAGTATCTCACTGTAAACAAGATGATAAAGCAAGGCAGGGTCTAATCAGGACTGAGACAAGGTCTGGCAGTTCTATCAGTCTTGATGTTCCAAGAGGTTTTCAAGGACTCAATGGGAGGCATTCTCTCCCCAGTCCAAGAGTCTGTGTCAAAATTAGCCTAGCCCAGGAGCTGTGGTAATTGGATAAAATAATCCCTATGGGAGCTGTAAGAAGTGCTCAAGCAGGTGGCAGAGAAAAATTTAGCTTTATATCTAGCTGGTCTTCAAAATCCATGCTAATCTTCACCCTCATCCCTCTCCTCAAAAAAAATTAAGGAAAAAGAAATGTTTATAATAAATCAAGTTTAGGTTAAAAAACAACCACCCAAAACCATGGAGGAGGAGAGGCTGTCTACAGTCAGTTTAAGGCAATCTGATTTTTTATGAGATTAGAGCCATTCAACATAAGAGTAAAGAGCCTCATAACAGAAGTCCTTACCTCTATTTATGCTCCAGCAGAATGGCAAAATCAGTAATGTTCTGACTGTACTACAACACAACTACATCTGCCAATTCTTACCCAGCTGTGTCAGGAATAACACAAGGTGCAGCCTGTCTCATGGGCACTGAAACCACTGTGTAACTCAGAGCCCTTCCCAGCTGTAAGCACCCACTGCATCTCCTGCAAACAGCCTGTGCAGTCACACTGCTCGTGGTGTCCAGACACGATTCAAATCCTCCTGTCCTTCCACCACAGCCTGTTTTTCCCGGGAGGACCACACAGCCAGATCCTATTTTCATGACATCCTGTTCTTTTCTTATTTTAATCACAAAGAACACATTGCTGGGTTTTCTCCCCCTACATATTTAGAATAATTTTCAAGTGTGACTAGTTGTTTTCCTTTCCCACATCACTATCTTTGATATTTGCCAGACTAAACACGCCTCCTAATCTGCATTCTAAGGAGCTTCAGCAAGCTAAGGGCTAGTGGTTCTTTGTAGATTTAGATCCAAAAGATCTGAATTCTGTAACTGAGCTTCAAATTAACCACAGCAGGATAGAAAGACTTTGCCGTGGAAAGGCAGACAACAAAAAGCACTGACAAGAAGATATTTCCTGGTAATAGATTAATAGGCTCAGGTATTTACAGAAGAGAGACAGAGTGCCCAGCTTCAAGTGACAGTTCCTGCCTTTGAAAAAAATCTCAGATCTACTTCTAAATACAACCAGTGACAACAGCACTAGCCTGCTGCCTTGGTACAGCACCATGTTTGACATTTACTTTTCCATTGCTAAATAGGGATGAATGGGTTTAGACCAACAGTGGTGGGTGGCTTTACACCATGGTCAATTTGGAAAAATAAAAAAAAGCAAAGAGCAACTAAGAGTAAAGGAAATAAAAAGAATATTTAAAAGTGCCTTTGAGATGAGGCAGATGGAAGCATCCCCAGAAAAGCAGAGGGGAAAGCAGCAGAGTTAAAACAGAAGCAGAGACTGAAGATTGTGCTGCAACCGCTGCTTCGTTTCCCTGATCAAACGAGGAAACTGAATTTGATTTTTGGTGAAGAGATAGTAGGAATTAGGACAAACCAGGCAGGTAACAAAAACATTGGGCCCCTACAGACTTCAGCTCAGTGGAAGAGAGCCCTGTGTGAGCTTTGACTTGGTATCCTGGGCTGGAGGTCAGAAATAGGTCATGATGCCAGCTCAAATGTCCCTTGAGGGATGACAAACATCAAACCTCAGCTCTTTGTTTCATTTTGGTTATTTTCAGGCAAACTCTTTGGAGCCAGTGGTATTTGTCACTCCACAGGCAGCACACCTCCAGTACAGAGCCAGAACATAATGACGTTTTTGTCACATAAAAGCGATGAAATCCAAAGACAATAGGACATGAAAGAGCAGCAGATGGCTTGGTGACTAGAGGAAAATCCTAGAAACACTTTTTATTGAAGAGCAAGAAGAGTTGCTGCAGAAGAGCCAAGGGAGAAAGCAACAAAGGCTGTAGGTGCTATCACAGCACATCTTGTCTCCACAGTGAGCTGTAGCACATGAACGGGACAGGGCAGAAGACAGAAGGGAGTGGGAGGACTGTCAACACCAGCAGATACAATCTGTATAACATGCAGCCCGATGTACTTGAATATTCACCTCTCCCTGTCAGGGGAAATGCCAGACATGCTCTCAAAAGAAATTCTCATAAGCCTTCTTGACCTAGGTAAGCATTTCATGCAAACTTCCCACACTGTTGTATGGTGGGTGCAAAATTCTTATACTATTTCCACTTTTTCAGATATTCAGGCATAGGCCTTAGTCAGGTTTCCTTTGTCAACAGGTGTTGCCCAACTTTTCATAATTATAAAAAAGAAAATTTCCTTTATTTTCCATCTACTAATCTTCTTACAAAAGAAAATGAAAATGGCATGAGCAAACCAAGCAGAAAAAATGCACTGTAAAATATATGTATTAGTAACCTCCAGTTAGGTAAGGGAAAAAAGGCAGGTAGATGACATACTTTATATATTGCATATATATACATATATATATACACACATATATATTGTATATATAAATATACATCTATTTTGCATATATATACATATACATATATATATATACACACACATATATGTATATATATTTATATACAGGCTGTGAACTGCAGCACTGCACAGAGCAATCCAAGAACACTTTAAAGGAGTTGGGTCCTGCAAACCTGCACCATCCTGGTGCAAAGGATGGGATAATTCCCCTGCCAGCAGCAGAAGTGGAACCAGTTTGCTTTGAAATGTCCCTCCCTTCACTCAGGCCACGAGGAGACAAACTGCCTTAGCTGCCAGTGGTCTGAGTTGACACCAGGTTAAACTCAGTGGTGGCAGGATCTTTTGCTTCTGGTGTGAACAATTATAGATATTATAAGCAGTTGTGAGAGGGGTGAGATAATCCACTGAGTTGGAGAGGGTGAGAGGTTGAAGATCCCAATCAGAGTTGAGGAGGAATTTCCTTTCTGCTCACAAAGAGAGGGGAAAGTTTTCTCCCAGCTCAGCATCAGATTCTAACCCTGCTCTCCATCAAAGTTTGTCATCTCTGGGTTCCATTGCATGGGACAAACAAACTCGATGTTATTTTCAAAAACGAGAGGTCGCTCGCAGTGTTTCCGGAGCACTAATGTTAAATAAAATAGAGTCTTTAACCCAAGGATTAGATCTTTTTTTCCTCTCAGGACTGTGCCAAGGCCCTGTGGGAGTGGAAGCTTTGTTCTCCCTCCCATCTCCAAGGTGCTGGGTGGTTACCAGGATTTATCCTTTCTTGATCAACAACCCAGAGGAGGCACCCAGCCCATGTGGGGGCATGTGCAGGTCAGACTGTGCTTCACACTCACACAAAACCTCTGTTTCAAGCTTAATTACTGAGGGTTTCCTGTTTCTTACGGAAAATTTGTGAAATTGCTTTCTCAGTAGCTTTAAAATCTCTGCGTTCCTTAGGGAGGCTCAAGGCATATTCACTCATCCTTGTTATACTTTAACCAGTGCATCCGTGTTAGAATAATGTCCTATTTAAACTAAAAAATGGCCATAAAATGCAGGTACAGCTCAGGAAAGAAAACTAAAGTAGTGCTGAAACCATCATTAAGAATAGCCTATTGGCTAATGCTATAAAATGGTGGCATGCATTTAGTTGTCCTATTAAGGATGAAAAAATACAGAAGTCAGATAAAAATGTAATGAAAGTCGTAGATTTAGAAAGTTTAGCTGTGCAGAAAGTCCTAATAGCTGTAGTCCCTATATAACCTCCTTGTGAAGGAGGAAAATTGACACATAGTGACACTCTGCATTCAGAAAAGTTGCTAAAAAGTCCTAACAGACAAGCATTTATGTCACAGATTAGAGGAAAAATACAGAAAGGGTCAGGCTGTCAAGGGAGTTCAGTAAAACATCGTTTTGTGGAGAGCAGATGGTCTCCTGTGCTAGTGAATTTGGAAAGGCTGATTGCTGCACCACTACCAAGCTGAAAACAACCATTTGAATGTCTTCTACCTTTCCTAGTTATTTTAATTTTAGAGTTCATGTCTCTAGCTTAGAGAAGCCAATGATTGTCTTTTTTTATTTCTCTTCTTCCCCTCTCCTCATCAAAACCTTTTTAATATTTTCTTACTAAATAGATGCAACTAGTTTTAATACCATGATCAAATGTTTATTCCTTCAGGGGCAAGTTCCTGTCTTAAATAAGGTATTCAAGTGCTGAAATTAATTGACACAGAGAACCAGTCTGTGGGATATAAGAACTTTGGTGGATTGCACTTTTGGTTATTAAATCTGCCTGACTGTTGAACAAGATGATCTGGTTTAAAAATTAGCACACAGCCTTCAGCATCTTGCACAGTTCAATTTTTTTTTATTCCCCAAAATTACTTTCCTTTCCATACTGAGCATGTAGGATTTCCCCCTCATCACTCCCATAATTCTCTGGAATTATTACAGTATTGGAGTACAATGGCATGTAGAAATCACAGCTTCAATCAGAGCCTCAGTGCAGCAATCACAGCTGTTCCAAAAAGTTAAAAATATTCCTTGTTATAATCTAAATATAGGAAAGCAGGAAAGCATAAATAAATAATCTAATTTTGTAGCCAGGGAAGCAAAGCTCCAGGACATTCAGAACCAGCCCCCTGGAGCAAGTTAACATTTTCAAGAATCTTCAAACAAGACTCAGTGCTACGTGACAAAAACATCCAAAAACTGCAGTTCAATTTTCAGACACTTCTGCCCCACCTGAACAGAAGTTACTCAGAGCTGAGCATCACATATGTACCTTTTCTCTTCCTCCGACCTGTCTAGTACAACTTCAGAGTGGTTTTCCCCAATATTTGGCACATAGCTGCTATCATTGCAAAGAGGAATAGATTCCATCTTCTCCAATGGCCCCCAGTGGTCCATAAGAAATTAAGAGAAGAAATAATAAAATAAAACTAATCTTACCCTAAATATTTTTCTTTCTTCTTTTCCCTTCTCATTTTCAACAAGTCAGCTCATCCGGGTTTTTCTATTGGTGCTTTAATCTTCAAACCAGTATAACATCTATGTTAAATTCCATTTCTATCCCTATTTAACCAAGCAGAGAGAGATATTTGACATTAATGTTTTGCTTAAGCCCTGTAGGTCTCAGTACCTTGGAAGGTGTTAGGAGCAATAGGAGCTTAACATTTTTCCTGTTAGTGACATGGAGTTGATAAAAGATGATGACTGGTAAATAAATACATGACAAAAATTCCTCCTCTTTTTATCAGTAATAGTGATAATGCCAGACTCACCTTATGAAAAGGTTTTCCCTGATGAACAAATTCATTTAATGCAGAGCACTGGAGAGTGAACTTCTGGAGTGCTTTAGGAATGCAACAAGAACAATAATGCTCTTTTGCACACACAGGGTGGGGGGGCACAGATATGACACTGCTTTGCTATTTAAAACTTTGATAAACTGTTTCACAGAGAAATCATTGGGATTCCATGATATCACACGTTCTTTGAAGGATGAATCTATGAATTTTCAGATGTTATTTCAGTATTTGGGCCATGCCTTTGCCCCTCTGGCAAAACACGACACTAACTTGGCTAATAACACATCTCAGAATTCAATAATTTCGACATGCTTGAGAGAGAGTTCAACAGCTACATTCCCTAAGTATATTATTTACTCTTGGCTTACTCTGTCACAGACCTGCAAAGGAAAATCCAGCTTTTCTACCTGCATTTCTTCTCCAAAGTGCAGTGTTCACACATGGAGCTGCCACAACATGAAAATGCTGGCAGTGTTTCCAGAATCATCAAGGCTGTTGCTACCAGGCAATGGTAGAAATAATTTTGTAGCTCTACAGCCTCTGTCTCAAGAAGAGCTTTTCCTCCACACTCACAGCTTTGTGTCAGAGGCAATTCCATTAATGCATTCTTACTTTTTCTGGCTACTAAAGGAGTTTGCTAAATAACAACAGAATCAACAAATGAAGCCAAACTAGCCCATTATCTTTCAAAGCCCCTTCTTGCCTCCCCACTCCTGTTCTCTCTAGGATAACACCACAGGAGCACACCCACACTGCCTTCCCCCCTCACACCTGAGCACCAATATTTAAGACCTCTTTGCATCCTGGAGGTTCCTCCTTAGTAAAGTTACACAACATTGCTCAGTGTTGTACAAGGATTTTGTGCAGCCACTGACTCCACTGCACAATTTTGCCAATGAACTGTAATGGTTTTGGAAAGGAATGTGCATCTTTTCTCAAGTGCAAACCATTCCTTAGAGATAAATAGTTTTGTGAACCATGAAAATCACAGGGTCAGACACACAATCAGTTGATTAGCTCCAATTAGTTTGGAGTTTGAGTTCTTAATTCTTCAGCCACCTGTTCTCTTCTTTCAACACTTCCCACATGAAAGTTCCTGAAAAGAAATACCTCAAGTGATATCAATGCATTTTATGCAAATATCTTCCTTCAGGAATTAGGGTCTGTATCACTTGTTACAAATATGGGAGAAAGGAAAATGAGAAAATTAATGTCCAAGAGTCCTTGGACACAGGAAACCTTCTTGGAGGAGCTGCAGTACAGTGAACCCTGCAGCAGCAGATGTTTGTATTTGCACTGAGTAGAAAATATCCAACAAAATACTCTTTTAATCAATAATTTTTCATCCCCTGCACTTGTCTGGTTATTTAAAAGCAAAGCATTGTATTTAAGAAAATTTGCCCACGTGTTTTTTGCCATGATTTGCATTCAGAAACAAGCAGTGGCTTGGTTTTGATTGGACTTTCCTTATCATTGCCTGTCTCCCCAGTGAAAACAATACCTGATTTCTGGAGGCAAAGTTTCAGAGCTACAGCAGAGAAGTAAAAGCATGCAAAGGCAGAGAAGCAGTAGGAGGTTGACATTCTTTACTCTTCCAGTACTTGAAATGAAGTGTCATTAATTCAAATTCTGCATGGATCTGCAGCTTACTGCCTTCCACTTTGTCACCCAGTATGGCAGCACTGGACCCTTTAGCTTATCACTCGCTCCCAGAAAAGTTAAAAGGTGGCTTGAAAACTCTACAAGAAGAAACACAAAAAGAGGAATGGGAAAAACTAGACATGCCTACTTTCAACATTACCCTTGTTTTAAGAGGAGACAGCCCAAAGCTCCTGCTGTTTGCCACCAAAAAAAAGTAGGTTTTTTTAAAGTTCTGTGGGGAAATGGATGGACATTTCATTCTCAGGGGCAGAAAGCAGGTGCATGATGCTGTGTAATAGTAATGGTTATTAAGGGAATCTAGAGGCACAAGGACTGTATTCACACCAAATAGAAATGTTTAGATACCAATATAAAAATCACTTATTGATATGATTTTGCTTCAGGTCCTGGCAAATTCAGTTTGACAGAGGCTGAGATCTGCATCTCACAGGTGTGAGATGCCACCAATTTCCTGCCTGGATACAACTTGCTTCACATCTCTCACTGCATTCCCCACAACAGCCCTCAGTCTTCTCCTTTTTTACCTGGAACAATTAGGACTGCTCTGATGCTCACAGCAAGCCTCCATGGAGCACCATATTTTCAGCTGTGCTTACGTACAGATGAGGGTAAAAATAATTCAGGAGGGCAGGGTGATGAAGTGCTTCCTGAAAGAGATTCCAAACATTTATTTTGTTTTCACTGAAATGACCCCATGGACAAGTTTACCACACAGCTCTAATGCCTTAGTCATAAAAACATGCATGCACAAGGAAGCCTCCTACACATGAGGACCACCAGCTGTTAAGAGACCCTTGATATCATAAACATCTGAAAACAGGGCAGCTGAAGGACCAAAAAAAACCTTTCAGCATCAGTTGAAGCATCAGTTGAGCACCTGTCTCTGCTCACTGCTCAAGCAAGCATGTGCTAGAGAGCTGTCAGGGAGCTGGCACTGTGTTGTTCCCTGTGCTTACAGATGTGGCAATGTTGCTGCCATATAACATGCTCAGTTATGCCAGGTGTAATAAGGGCTATGCACTAAGTGTCCTGCAACAAGCATTGTCCTAAATCATGCAAAAACCATGCAATAATTTTAATTATTGTAATTTTAAATATTGTAATATGTAAAAATTTTAAAAATTATAATATGTTTGTGCATTATCCAAAACCCTCCCTCTCGAAATAATGACTCCTCACAATAAATGATGGGCACACACAGAAAAATCCACTTTTATGACACCTTCACGACCTTGAAATAGCTGTGATTATTTGCACAGAAAAGAAACAAACCCATACACAGTTTTAAAAGGGTCTGTGATTTGACCCAAAAGGAAATTATGTACTCTAAGAAAAACGCTTTCTAAGAACTGCCAAGGGCTTCTGTATGAAAAAGTCATGAGGCCCAGTTCTTTCTTTCAGTGCCTGTCAGGCTGCACAGCAGTGCAGTGGCAGGAGCTGCTCAGTCCCAGGGTCCCAGGCGTGTGCAGTGGCTTGTGCCAGTGGAAGGCACAGAAACACCCCACACCTAAAACTCCCATTCATGCTCCTAACTGTGAGGAAAAAGCATCCATCTCTCCTCCAGCATATACCCTCCAGACATAAACAAAGCCCTGGAGGGGGGCAGAAACCCTCTTTGGATCCCCCTCACTTTCAGCTCTCCAAGTCCTGGAACAAAGCCTTGAAAAAAGCAGACAGATCCTAATGCTACAACAGCACAAAATTGAATATTATGGTTCGTGAAATGCTTTTAGGTGTCTGAAGATATCATCCAGATAAAGCTGAGATACCACCTCCAACCCAGACATCCTTCTTCCTATTTCACCTTCCTCTAGGAAGGAAAGTAGAAAAGGGAAGTAGAAATACAACTGTTTTCTGACTTCCTGCCAGAGAAATGCATGAGGGTGTTTCAAATGAATTTTTTGGAAAAGATTTCCCTAGTTGTGGGAGGACTTGAAGGGAGATGAGTGATACCCTTGATTTCATTTCAGGAAAACCATATGCTAAATTGCATGAATTAATTTTCCCAGCTAATATTTTGACATTTTTACAATATGGTCGAAATTAAAATGATAATAACTGTATTTGGCTTGTTTATCCTGAATGATGTCTGGATGTATAGTGGTGGGGGGAGAGCAGATATATTCATTAATGCAGATTTACAAGAGATTATGTAGAAGCCATGAGATACAGCTTAGAGTCTTATACTTCTGAAGAGGAACCACAGACACACCCCTTGGCAGCACCCAGAGCTCAACAGAGGGAGCAAATCCTTAATGGGAGGCTCTGCTCCAAGCCTACAGCCATTTCACTCTCTTGTGCAGAATACCACCATCACTTCACTAAAGGAAGAATATTTTGGTCAAAATCAAACCTTTCCCCATGACAAGTTAGAGGCTTTTTTTCATGTGGTTGGGCATCCATGAATCTCCAGCTCTGACCCAGGCAGGATAGTGCAAAGGCTCCAGGCCAGGGTTTGGGCTGGTGCTCTTACTGCTCTTTCATACAGGATTGTTTCAAATTATAGCTGTGTTTTACCCTCCTTGATTTATTAATTCAGCAGGTACCAGCTCTGCTAAGAGTATACTCACCTTTACTCAAACAAATAGCACGGGATTCCAGTGGTGTAAGTAGAAATAAGGCCACAGATTAAAAGTTAAAAAATCGTAATATGGCAAAGCAACTGCCAAAAATATTTCCATAAGCACTGATTCTGTTCCTTCAGAAGCTGACAAAAACTATGACATATATACTAAAGCTAGTTCAAACATTATCTCAATAATTTACCCTAATTTGAGAGAAGCTGCTTGGCTTCTCCAGAGGGTTGCTGAAGTGGCAAGTTTTGGACTTTACATCCTACAAGTCTGACTGGCACCAGCTGCCATCTGTTGTTTCCCTCTCAGGAATCTGTATATTAAAAAATTATCACTTACTCTTAGGAAGCCCTCAGGTCTGGCTGTCCGGGTTCACTCTGGATTTTTCTTTATTGGACACATTTTTAAAGTTATTTTAAAAATACCAACGTACAGGACCGAGGCCCATCCTAACACTGTCCAAAATACCAACCCTGTCTCTGACCACCACAATCTGTTTTCTCTCTATTCTGCCCAATTGTCCAGATTTTGGCTATCAGCACTGCTAGATAAAAGCTGTGATCTGATGTCCACTCAATTTTTTTTTAGAGACTGTACTACTCATAAATCTACCCTATATCCACTCATAATTAGGCTGCAACAAAAACTCATAAATATATCATGTAACTAACTCACTTTCTTCAATTGGTTTGGTCCTTCAGGGCCCAAAGAAACAAGCAGCAGTAACAAAAATGAGTTTCCATTACTGATATGAGAAGACACAGCTCTGACAAGGTATCCATTGATGAAAGGAATGTCATGTATCTCCATGCAGCCTGTTGGACTTTTCAACACTGACTGAACTTAAAGAAGAAACAGAAATTAAATTCTACAAGTATTGAATTATAACTCCTGACTGGCAGCCAGCTGCTGCTTACTTCAGATTAATAGGGATTATGACACATCCACAGTAATGCTTACATCCAGCCTCAGGTGAAAAGCAAAGGAGAAAAGGTTTCTCCAGCAGGTGAGTAAAGGAAATGTGCATGTTGAGAGTTTTCATTCTTTGGTTTTTTGCAAGTAACTTCACTAAAGATGTTACATTCTTTGCTCTTGAATTCAGAGGTTACACAAATTTTCAGGCATCCCCCCACACCCTCTCCTACCATGCAAACAGCTGCAGCAAACCATTCTTTGGGTAAAACATACACTGAAAAACAACAGGTAGTTCAGATCATCACAGCACGTTGTAAATGAGATTTTAAAATGGCAACTATAACCAAACTGCACCCATGAGGACATAAACATTGGTGGAAGCAGATTTCTAAAACTTCTGGCAGCAGCACATCTTATGAATGGAAAATATTTCCTTCTTTAGCAGATCACTTAGCAAAATCCTAGTACAGAACTTACTACAGCCAGGGCAATAAAATATAATTTTTTGCATTCCATAAAGTTAAAATTAAGTATTAAATCCAGGACATTAAAAAAAAAGTATTGAGTTCACTATCACTTCTGATTCAACATTTCAGGTAGATACTCCTGGATTGTTCACAGCCTAAAACCATTTTTATTTTAAAATTGCCTTAAGTACGTCCCCTATTTTCCCTGCACTAGCATTTTCCTGCCTTAATGATAGTCTTACATCTAATGCATAAAAGAAGTTCCAGGAGATATTCTTCTTCTCCTTTGTTGCCCCTAAGAAGCGTGACTTTTAGATAAGTCAGAGCCTTTTTAAAAGCTGCACCACCCACAGACAGCTGGGTTGAAGGTGGCCTTTAAACTTGGTCAGAGCCTTTCAGAAGTCATTACCTCGAATTGCAGAAGGCCTGGCACGTTTTACCTCAGCATCTTCATGCTTTGAGTCCTGCCAGAATTCCTGAGCTCGGATGTGGACACACTCTGATCTGTGCTGCAGCTCTGCATTTTAAACCCCACCAAAGCAATGCAATGTCCCAGTCCAAGGGTGGGCTGAGGGGCAGAGCACCCATGTTGTTCCATGTCCCTGTGCTCCCTGGGGTGTTATTGGAAAATCCCAGCTCTACAGAGATGGGGCAACTGAGAGGTGTTTTTTTTTAAAGATCGTATTCCATTATTAGCCTCACTGAAGGGTGAAACATAAGAGATGTCAAACTCGGCACCATTCTATCAGAGGCCAACTTATTTCTTGGTTATAATACCTTATAAAAGTTTTTCAGCCTATTAGCTTTTTGCCACACAGGGGTGCTAATGCTTCCGACACCAATCACCTATTATTTTACCCCATGTGGTCTTGCTACAATGCATCTTTCACGGTTCTAATTCTTAAAATTATCTTCTCTATTCTGTGGCCTTCCTAAGTCAATACACCTTATCTCAGGGTTTGCATACAGATGTTCAAGGCTGTGTGAGCTTTTAGTCAGGCTTTGAGAATCCTTTACAAATCTATTTCTCACATTGTGTTATTTATTCTGGGGAGGTGCAGCCTCATCCCTGAGCCCAGCAGCTCCTGACACGAAGGGAGGGCAGGCAGGGACAAGGAGTGCAGGGACAAACCCAGCCAGGGCCAAGCGGCTGCACACAGTGTTTGTGTGAGAGATGTTGGATCGGAAGGAGCAGAGGTGAAGAAAATCCAAAGATCCATCATGGAATCCTGTCAGCTCCAGAGGTGAGAGATGCTGTGCAGCAGGCATGCAGCAAGCTGCGGCTAAGAGGAGCTCACCCACTGCCAGCACCCAGGTAATTCTGGGTAGAAAAATGCTCAGGACAAAATATCAGAGCTGAGAAAAACACACTAACATCTATGCTCTTTTCTCTTATGACATGCAGGATATGCATCAGGTAACTCTTTTTATTTGTTTTAAAACCTGATAGCATCAGGAAGCAGATGCTGCTAACCTCAGCTGGGTTGAGCTGTCCTTGTGCCTATGTAGTCCCAGTGAAATTAATTATTATTTTCAAAGAGCAAGACACTTCTTTACAAAGAGAAGTTAGAATCTAAAACTAAGGAACTTTCAAATTTGTATATGTGGACTCAATTATCTGCTGTGATATTGAAAGAAAAAAATTGTTTAACAGTGAGATTATTGAGAAAATGTGCTTGCCACAGACAACATCACCAGAGAGTGAAGGAGGTGACTGCTGACACTTTGCAGATGCATTACAAGGTAAAAAGTGCCTGATGGAAGAAATACTGCATTGTGACAATCAAAGCAGTAAATCCTTTTAACAATCCCCTAGGAAAATAATCCCTTTGCCATAAGGAATGCAGCAAACAGAAAATGATGATATGATAATGATACAGTAAGAATTACCAAGAAGGCAGAGCAACTTGCAGAAGCAAAAACTTTCTCTGTATTCAATGCCTTTCAGCATGGAAAATTAGGTGAGTCGATATATAATTTGGCATTTAATATACCATTTGAACATCATAAATGTAAGGCAATGTTGGCATTGGGGGGTGATAGTGGATAATGAAAGCAAAAATTACTCATAATAGAATGAAGCTAATTTGCACATCATTAATCTTCCTGCCCCATAATTTAAATGCATAATAACACTAGTCTCTTCCCATGTCTCAGCAGCAGCTGAATAACAGTGCTGTTCTGTAATCTCACATTATGTATTTAATTCTTTTGGAGGTAGGGCTGATAATACCAACAATTATTGAAATTGCTCAGTATTGCCTGCACAGAGCTCTGCTCGTGGCTGCTTTCAGAACCATGCCTCATTTTAGCCACCTAGATGGATGTTAGATGCCTTCCTTACAGAAGATCATGGGTTTTTTTCAGATTAAAACTCTTCAGACAGGATAATTTACTTGCTCCAGAAAATGTGGGCTTGTGAACAGGAATGTGTTTTTCTCTGCTAATTTTTTTGAAAAGCTGCTACTTTCCATGTGAGGGTGGCAGCTTGAAGAGGGCAGTAGGTGCTTTTCATGATCCCATATTGTTTTTGCCATCAGCAGAAGAGTTGCAACATGAGAACTGAAAAATCACCAAAGCCTCAGCCTCATTGTGTCTCGCGGAGTTGCCAGGGCTGAAGTGCCAACAAACTCACCATCTGCTTGGTGCCACCAAGTGTGTTCCCACCTCGGGAAGGCTTCACGCCTGTTGGCAGAGGACAGCCAGGCTGGGTACATCCCAAATCTGAAGTTTGGGATCTGGAGATTGGGTTGGGCTAAAAAAGAACGAGACAATCACTGGGAAGGGGATTGTCCCACTCTGCTCTGCGCTGGGGCACCCTCACCTCGAGTTCTGGGTCAGCTTTGGGCACCACGATGTAAAAAAGACATTGAACTGTTAGAGAGTATCCAAAGGAGGCCATGGGCAGGGTGAAGGGTCTGGAGGGGCGGCCATGTGAGGAGCAGCAGAGGGCACTGGGTCTGTTCAGCTGGAGAAGACCGAGGGCAGAGCTCACTGTGCTCTTCAACACCTCCTGAGGGGCAGCTCTGATCCCTGCTCTGTGTGACAGGGACAGGACACAGGGAATGGCTGGAGCTGGGTCAGGGGAGGGTTAGGCTGGATATCAGGATAGGTTCTTCCCCCAGAGGGTGTTGGGCACTGAACAGGCTCCCAGGGAATGGTCACAGCCCCAAGGCTGCCAGAGCTCCAGGAGTGTTTG
Organism: Luscinia megarhynchos; assembly: GCA_034336665.1. Classification (NCBI taxonomy): domain Eukaryota; kingdom Metazoa; phylum Chordata; class Aves; order Passeriformes; family Muscicapidae; genus Luscinia; species Luscinia megarhynchos. Next base: position 8,214,857 of record CM067564.1, on the reverse strand, counting down.
GAGAACGCTCTCAGGGATGCTCAGGGTGGGATTGTTGGGGCTTCTGTGTGGGCCAGGAGTACTCAATGATCCTTGTGGGTCCCTTCCATCTCAGCTCATTCTGTGATTGCACAGTTTGATTTTCTTTCTTTCAACTTCAGGTAATACACTGAAAGTCAGAGCATATCAAAGGCAGAGCAGCAGGCAGCAAACAGCCAGGATGTGTAAAATTGAAGACATAGAGGGAGATCTGAATTTACTTCCCTTACACACACACACATGAAGACACACTTTTTAAACACCTGATCACAGGCAGATTTTTCAGAGGGTGCCTCAGAAGGACTCTGCACACAGGACACCCCTCATGGACATCCTTCCTCCTCCTGCTTCCTCTGCCCCCATCTCTCTTTACTGCCTGCTGCTCACATTTCTTCTGAAACCAGAGCAATTAACTTTTCACATAGGGCCTCTATGACATTATTGCCAATGGTACTGTACCTATTTTTAGATAAATGGCCTCTGCCCAGTGAACACATCAAAAATGAATACACACACAGCCTAGCTTGATTCCAGTTGTGCTCAGTGTATCTGCAAGTCCAGATACCCAAGCCTCAGGTGAGGATGTAATTAGTGATCACCACTGAAAAGCTGGTTTTACAGGACCAGGGATCAGACAGCAGCACACATGGGCAAGGAAAGCTATTTGTGCATTTTTGTTATATTACTATTATTGCCACTTAGTGGCCAGTGCTGGGTTTTCTATACACAGAATTGCTTGGTTTAACAAAAAACAAACGCCCCCCCCCAAAAAAAAAAACCAAAAAAAACCCCAAAAAAGCAAAAACCCACTGTACAAAATTTTTCAACAATAAAAATGAATTTCCCATCAACCTACACTGTTTCTTTCAGATAGGAAAAAAGCCTGTTTAATTTTACAGCAGTATAACTGATTTAGAGACCTTTTAAATGCCTTAAATACTAACTAAATTTTTAAATAAAAGCATAATTCCCCACTAAGAAGTCAGCAAATTTCATTTCAAAACTCATGAACATCAAACTCTTTCTTTTTGCCATGGAAAAGGCCAGAATCCATACATTTTACAAAAAGTGGGAAAATGCTGACATGATGATGACAGGTTTCTGCAGTTTGTATGCAAAAGTCAGCATGTTAACTGAGCAAGCTTTCTAAACAATAGCACTCCCTGGCCTTGAAGATTTAGGAGTTTGTGGTTTTAAATCTACTTTGTTGTATACATTGCTCTTTCTGATTAGTTAGAGCTTCCTGATGAACTCTGCAATTTCTAATAAAGGGTCTTGGCTACTTTGATTTTGAAGCAATTGATATTTTTTTACGGGGAAAAGTTAAATGAGAATCTCCCAGGATTTAAAAAAAATATAAATTTTCAACAAAATTGCAAAAGAATAAGGCATTATATCTTGATGTCTCCATCAAAGGATCCTCTTCATCCTGCAGCACAGGTTTCTGATACTAAGACTTTCTTCTGTGCCTCAGGCAACCACAGACTCAGTGTGAAGGCAAGCAGGGAACGAACAGCTAGATACAACTCTAAAAGCTGAAGTTAAAAAACTCTTGCTTTCCTACCAAGTTGAACATCATTGCCTCTCTTTGAAACCCCATAGCTCAACACGCTCCACCTGTTCCAAAATTTCACTGCTTTCACAATTATTATTCAGGGGGAAAAAAATTCCCTTAATTTTAGATAGAAAATATCAATCTGAAATATTTGTATGCATATACGTATGTGTATGGTAAAACACAATCATAAATAAATAAATTTTAAAAATCCATGTTTGATCACATGCAAATTGCATAAAGGGCATGCCATGGACTTAGGGTCCTGTTCACCCCAATTTCTAGATTAGGAATGGGGTCATCTGGATGGCTGTCAGGACTCACAGAATGACTGCCATGCTGACCATAAGTGCCTGAGATTTCTACAGCACTGAGGAGATCCTGAGAATTTAGTGGGAGAAAAACCTGGGACTCCCAGGCTGGAGCTCCTTCGATTATAATGATATTTGTCAGCATGCAAAAAAACATTTCATTCCTCCTTCACAGCCATTTCGAAGCAGAAGTGAGTCAAAAGAGAGCCAAATCGAGATATTATTTCCGTGGCACGTTTAGAAATATTCAGTTCCATAAGACAGCAGATTCAGAGGGCACTCCGAAGGATTGTCCTTGTTCAGGCATAAGGCATCATAGTGGAAATATGCCTTTGGCTGTCACAGTGATTTCCCTGGATTACAACTGAGCATAGGCCAACAAGCTGGAAGGGTTCCATAGCATGGGAGTGAAGTGTTTGAGGCATCCAAAGCTGTTCTTTAGCACATGTTCTATAAATCTACTCAGAAGCGAGTCATTTTGGAGATGAAGTAGTCCTACTGTGAGAGGAAGCAATCATTTGTTGAATACCAACAATGCTTCTCACTGTTATTCAAGTTAAGTGGAAATTAGAAAGCTACAAACCAACAAAAAGTAAATTAAATGTAAACTTTCTGATGTTACCCAGAAAATCTCAAAAAATTCAGAAGTAGCAACTCCAATTGCTAGCACCTTTTGGAAGACCTTTAGGTTCATCTGTTTACAAACAAAGAAATAGATGTATTTGGGATTATTTTTCACTATATTACTGAAAAATAGGAAAGGAACTGGACAGAACTCAGTGCCTACACACTTGAGAGTGAATAAATTTTGAAAAAGACCTTTTATTACACCTCTTTCATTTCAGAGGCTGAGCACCAGAGAAAACAAGATCAAACAGGCAGAACGGCTTTAGTTATGTGTGTATCCCTTTTACCTTTGCCTCTGCTAATGCTGTAGTCAACCAGTACGGAAGCCTGTTTCAAAGACATGCTGGAGAAAATATTTATTTGGTCGAGCAATTTGATATAGTACCATGATTTACTCAGATATAATAGGGGATTGTGATTCCAGACACATTTCAGCCTCACTGTAAGGGTGATTTCTCTCTACAGAAGAGATTTATTCATCTAGCACACTAAGAAAACTAAAGAAATCCAGACTAGAAATTAGTAAAATATTAATCCACTGTAAAGTGTTGTTTTATAGCAATTCTGTTCACAAGCCCAGACTCACAACTTGAGAGGTTGACCAATACCATTAGTCTGGCGGAGAGCAATAAAGTCTTGCACAACCCAGATTCTGGAATATTACTGTTTATTGAATCAAGAGCAAATCAGTTTCTGGTTTGCAACACATAAATGCACTAACTATAGAGAGTGTCCTCAACAGAGAGAGACATGGCCTATGGTTTACTTGAACATTAAAAAAAATACCGTATATGTAATATATACATCTATACATTATGTATGTAAAAAATAGGTATATTTTATGAAAATATTTCCACATATAAATGCATTAAGAGCATTAATATGTCACAACATATAATGACAATATGTGCTACACCAAATTGTTAAAACATAATTACATATACAAGGTTTTATAAACAATTTTTATCAGGATATACTATTTATATATTTTATATCTTTAAAAATATTTATATTAGTATATTGTTTTATTCTATTTTACTATTATATGTGGTCAGGGAAAAACTTTAGAGTATACATTTGTATATAGTATATATATATATATGTATACATGATATAAAAATCTAGATTCTAATTCTAGATTATAATTTCAGGTCAGATCCAACACAGTTGGTACAATGCTGACATAAATATTTCATTTCCGGGGACAGGGAGAAATACCGTCCATTGACTGATCCTGGGCATTGCCCAGAGATTGCGGAATCTCCCCCACTAGAGAGAGTCAAGAACCATCTGAACACAATCTCTTGCAATGCACAGCAGGAAGACCCTGCTGGAGCAGCCCTGGACCCACAGGTAATATTAACAAACATTCTTTCCTCTGGGATTCTGAAATAGACATCCTTGCACCAAGTGAAACTCTGTGACAGAAAATGAACTCTAAGAAAGAGGTTGGGGCAGTCACAGTCCTGGTGGTAACGGGACTCTCCCTCACAAGGCGCCTGGCCACGGCCTCTTCAGCTGCATCAGCTGTGACTCCCTGAGTGTGTTTTACTCCAAATGAAAGGTATGTCAGGAATTGCCACAGCCAATAGAGCAGAGCCTGCACGCTCAGGTCTGGGACAACATCTTCCCAGGATGTAGATTCTTCACACAGAGCCCAGAGAGCAAAAAAAAGGAATTAGAGAATTTCCTCTTGTGTGCTCCTCGATCTTTGTGGTCAACCTGGTCACCTCTGGATGCAGTGCTGAGGAGACTGTTGAAATGACACTGCTGCTGCTGGCACAGTGCTGCTTCCCTCTCTGTATCCCACATTCTGCCCTCTTCCGCCATCGACCGGCAGGCTCTACTCTGCTGAATGAGGCGGGCCCTGTGCACAGCTCTGTGCAGAAGAGAACCTTTCACTGCCCAATGTTAAGGAACCCTCTGAGCCACCGGTACAGATCCACGTACTGACTCATGGCCTGGGAGTGGGCAATGGGATCCATCTCCAGGTCATGGAAGAGATTGTAATACGTGGCCATTTGGACATCTGCGGGTAAACTGATCCCCTCAGGGAGCCTCCGGTTGCCCACCATGAAGTGGTTGAGGCGTCTCACTTCCACACATGTGCGAAGGCTCTCGCTGATGTCCAGCAGTCGACTCACAAAATGTCTCCTGCGCCACTGTGTCACGGGTACGGCGCTCAGGAGGTGCATGACAATAGTCTTGAGAATATAGGTGGAAAAGCCTAAGCCCAGCTGCAGACGGGTGAAGAACTGCAGGCATTTGAGGTGCAAACTGTCAGTGGGGGCCCGCCTGGCGATGTGCCTGAAGAACTTCATCTCTGCCACGGCGTAGCTCTCCGGCCAGACTGTGCTTGAGGTATAGGCTTCTTGAGGCTCGCTGCTGACAAAGACGTCAGAGTCGCCTTGTCTCACCCCAAAGAGCATCTCAATGCGGAAGCTTTCTCTGCTGTTCTTGACCAGGAATTGGCAGGAGCGTCTGGAGGGCAGCAGCACTAAATGCCAACTGTGGGACTGAGGCAAAGCCGGCCAGACTGCTCTCACCAGCTGGTAGAACCAGCGGGCAGTCTTGTGCACGTCCAGGTAGGAGTCGGTGCACAGCGTGTCAACGAGGCTGGGATCCTGCTTCGTCCTCAGCTCCTCCTCGGGCTGGTGCAGGAAGCACAGCATGTCCTTACCCCGCTGTGCCCTGCCGCAGGTGCACTCCTGCTGCACACGCACGCGGAAGTTCCTGACGCGCCTCTGCCCTGCAGTGTCCAGCTCCAGGTGGAAGCTGTGCCCTCGGGGAGGAGTCATGGGTATCAGCACCTGGTACACAACATCCTCCTCACGCGGACTCCAACCTTCAAAGGCACTGCCCACCCCAATGGCTTCTTGCAGGACTGGGTAGAAGGAATCGGACAAGACGCGTCGAAAGTAACTTGCAAAATTGTCCATGAGGTTAATCGTCCACTGGCATCCTCTCATCAGGTCCTGCTCAGGCCACTGGATGCGCTCCATTACCATTCTGCCAATTCTATCATCATCATCCTGCTCATCGACTCCATTTCCAATATCACCTTCTTCATTTGCACCAGCATTGTTGACTTCCTGTGCATTGCCAGCAGCATCGTTGTTTTCCTCCCCATTTACTCCATCGTCTTCATCTTCATCATCTTCTTCTCCTTCATTTCCCACATCGCCGTCTTCATTTACATCCAAAACTCTGGCTTCGTCTTCATTTGCAACTTCATATCCCTCTTGATGCTCATCTCTCCTCAGGCTCCTTTTCCTCCACATGTACCAGAATACAAAGAGATGTAGCAGGAGCCCAGCAACAGCCCAGTGCTGCCAGAGCCACAAGGCAGAGCAGAGCAGGTCTCCCCAGGCCCAGACACCCTGCTTCAGGGCCAGCTGCTCCACCTCCCGCTCCAGACGAAGCCTCTCCTCTTCCTGGAGCTTGGCCCACGCCTCCATTCGCAGACGGGTCACCTCGTCCAGTCCATCACCCACAGGCTGTGGGTACTGGAGTACACTTTGCAAGAGCAAGAACCACAAGACCCAGGTCTCCATGGTCTGCAGGAAGATGGAGAGAAGGCCATGAGTGGCGCTGGCAGGGAGGCACCTGGCACTGGGGACAGCAGGGACGCCAGTCCCAGGGCTCTGGGGGCAGCAAGGACAGGGCCCCAGGCAGCTGGCAAGCAGCGAGGCCTGTCCCACTGCCCCAGCAGCAGCAGCAGCAGCAGCAGCAGCAGCACGGTGCCCTGCCCAAGGCTCTCCCCCCATCAGGGGCTGTCCCTGCATGCAGGGAGAGAACCCAGCCCTGGGTGCAGCGTTTCTGTCCCAGCCCTTGTCCCCAGCCCGCCCTCCCCACCACGTGTGCACTCACCGCCTGCCCGAGCAATACAGGGCCAGCGTTACCTGCTGGGGCCTTTTATAGCTGCCCCCACTGTGACATGTCCCCCACGATGTCACACATGTGTCACAGAACACCAGAGCCAGGCCAGCCCCGCCCTTTGTCCCCAGCCCTGCTCAGCCAGCCAGAGGGGCCTGGGTGGACTCGTTAAGGCAGCCTTTCAGTGAATCTTCTTCAGAGAACTTCTCTTGGTTCTTCTCTTGTCTTTCTTATCAGTTGCCCCACACTGGCAATCTCATCAATATCCATGGTGGAAGACACCCTTGAGGATCCCTGAGTGTAAGCCTTGACTCCATGCCGAGCTGCAGTTAAACCTCTGAGTCGATGAGGTTGGAAAAGACGCTGAAGATCACACAGTCCAACCACAAACTTAACGCTGCCTACGCCACCCATCAGCTGGGTCCCACAATGCCACATCCACATGACTCTGAAATCTCTCTGTGTCTGTTGACTCAGCCATTTCCCTGGGTAGCCTGTTCCCATGCTTGATATCCTTTTCCCTGGGCAGCCTGTTCCCAGGCTTAATATCCTTTTTCTACTAAAAATATTTCCTAGAGATCCCATCTAAAGCTCCAGTGATGGAACTTGAAGTAGTTTCTTCTGCTCATATTCTTTGTTCCCTGGGAGAATATAATGACTCTGACCTGCCTGCAACCTCCCTCCAGGGAGCTCCAGAGAACTATAAGGTTGCCCTGGATTTGCTTTTCCTCTGTGGAAACAGCTCTATCTCCCTCAGCCCTTCTTCATCAGACTTGTGCTCCACACCATTCCCCAGTTCCATTTCCCTTCTTTGCACATGCTCAATCACTTTCATATATTTCTTGTTCACAGGGGACAAAAAGTGAATGCAGGATTTGAGGTACAGCCTCACTGCTGCGCTCTGGTGAAGGACAATCCCTGATCTGCTCCTGCTGCCCTCACTGGTTCTGACAGGAGCTGGGATGCCATTGGCTTCTTGCCCGTTTCCAGCTCACCTTCCCCCAGCCTGTTGCACTGCATGGGCTGGGAGAGACAAAAGTACAGAACCCAGCATTTTGCCTTCTTCTATCTCATACTTGTGGACTTGACCCATCAATTACACCTGGCCAGATTCCTGACCAGAGCCTTCCTATCCTCTGGCAGAGCATCACTCCTGCCCTACCCATTTTCATTTCGATTTAACTCCATTTGCTGACTTTCTCTAAAACCCCCTGCCCATGTGCCATGATGTCAGTGAGGATTTTTCTAGCCTGAAGGCCAGACTGTGAAGATGGGATCTGTGCACCCAAGAAAGGCCCACTTGTTCTGGGGCCTTCCATGGCACTGGCAGCACAAGTGAGATGAAGAATAGTCAGGCTTGCTAAATTTGCAGGGCATTGCCCAAGAAGAACTAAAAGGTACTGTCCTAGTTTGAAGGACAGGTGTCTGCCAGAAAAGGCAGAAGCTCCTCTTTGAAAAATAAAATTTAATTCCTCTCCCTCCCGAGTGTTATAATTGTTTGAATCAGGAACTCTATGCCAGAGATAAGGGGGTAGGAATAACAGCTCCTTACTAATACATCTAACCGTACAAACAGAAACAACAGCAGTTGTTAAAATTACCAACAAAACAGAACAAATAACTCCGTTCCAGTCCTTTCTTTAGCCGCAGACACACTCTGCCTGCTCTCGGTCCCGGTGGTGAAGCGGGGGAGATGCCACACAGCTGCGGAGAGCAGACGGGAGCTGAGGGAGGGGGCGAGGCAGCAGCAGCCGCGCTGTGTCTCAGGTGGGAGCAGGGTGGAGGGGCAGCTCCCCGCTCTGCGTTTGCGTCCTGGTGGTCAGCTCTGGTCCCAGATATGGCGGGCTGGAGCAGAGGACACGCAGAACAATGCTCCACAGCCGAGTGAGAGAGAGAGCCTGGCTAGCCGGCGTTCCGATCGTGTGGGCTGGAGAGGGCAGTCCTTCCCCTCCGAGCTCGCCGGTGAGAGCAGCCTCACCGCAAGCCAGCCCCCACCTACTACTTTGTCTAGAGTTATGAAAAGAGCCTGGGTGTAACCCGAAAGACGCCCTCAGCAGAATAATGGGGAAAATTCTTTAAACTGGGACAGTAAGAGAACAAACCCGAACCCTCAAGAGGTGCCTTAAAAAAATTTTAAAGATAAACTGGAGAACTTCAAAGTAGGAATACTACTATACGGAATGGAATTGAACCAAGCAGTGGAATATGTTAATAAAAAAAATCCAATAAAAACACAGCACCGCTGAAAACTGAGCCATGGAATTGCTCAGAACACAGTACTGCAAACCTCTAGCTGAGAGCAACTCAACAGGCTGTGTCAAAAAACAATTCTGTCATTCCAGGATGTAGTAAATACAAATGTATGTACAGGGAAAGCGTGTGTTAAAATTTTATTCTGTGGTGAAATCCCCTAAGAAGGCTCTGTGAGGATGTGAAAATCCCAAGAGTAAGCACAGTAATTTAAAGACAGGCGTTCTCAAAGGGAAAGCTTAGGAAGTCTGTGTAGCTTGGATATATGGTACCCAATGTCCCGTGGTCTCTCCCTTAATTCAAATAACATTTCAGGACTGCACTCTGTCTTCTCCAGACATAAACCTCTGGTGTCAGAAGGCCTCTCCACACAGGGAGATGCCCTAGTCCCTCAGGGACCACTCCCAGGCTGTTCCCAGGTCTCTGAGCCATCAAGGAGCCCGTGGCCTGGCTGCTGCACGGATCTCCCCCGGCTCTCTCTCTGCCGGCCGCTCCGCAGAGCTCCCAGCTCCAGCTGGCAGGGCCTCAGCGCCCGCCCTGCGCCCTCCTGCCCCGGGGCCACAGCGGGCCCTGCTTGCTGCCCTCATGGTGGCCCTGCCGGCCCCAGGGCTCTGCAAGGGCTCCTGCGGGGCACCTTCCTGCGGCCTTTCAGTCCCTGGCGGGCCCAGCACACACTGCCCAGGGCTGTGCACAAGGGCCTGCAGGGACAGCGCCAGCCCAGGGGCTTCCCACTGACACAGGGCGGCCCGAGGCTGCAGATGGGGCAGAAATTCTTGGCTCTGAGGCCGCTGGGCCCTGGCCCACGCTGCCCACAGCAGCTGTGGCTGCCCCAGCCCCGGCACTGATCCCAGGGGCCGCCTTGGACGGGGCTGCGAGCAACCCGGCCGAGTGCAAGCTGCCCCTGGCCTGGGCAGCAGGGCTGCAACAAGATCATTTGTAAGGAGCCTTGCAAGCACAGCCCTTCTGGGATTCTGTGATCACAGGGGCCTGGCCCAGCTGCGCCTAATTTCTCATTAGAACCACTTCAGCACTGGAGCCTGTGGCTGCCTTCAAGGACACTGTGCACAAGGCCACACTGTTCACTAGGTGTGAGATGAACCAATACCATCGATCTGGCTGAGATCAGTACAGTCCTGCACGACCCAGGTTATTGAATATTATTGTTTATTGAAATAAGAAAAAGGCAATTTCTTGTCATACATAATATCAGTAAGTCTGGAGCATAATTACGTTTTCCACCAGAGACACAATCAATGCTTTTACTTGCACATTAAAAAAATGCCATGTATCTCATAGAATATATATATGTTGTATAAGTTATAAATGTATCTATTTTATGAAAATCTTTCCTGATGTAAATGCCCCAAGACCACTAATATGTGTGAAAGCAGATAGCGATACAAAGTAGGTGTTACAATAGTTTAAACAGAATTCCATATTCTTTTTATATACATAGACATATACATATGCTCCATATTTGCTTTATAGTAATTTTTTAGCATTATTTAGTAAATAGAAATTTTGTATCTTTGAAAGTATTTATGTTAGGATGTATTGATTTTTATGCAACTTTACTCATACATATGGTTATTGAGAGCTCTATTGTATATCATATGCATTCATGAGACATAGATATATGTATAGATACATGAAAAAAAAAATCTAGATTCTTGTCTATACCAAATTTCAGGTCAGCCCCAATACATTTGGTACAATGCTGACCTACATCTTTGCCTTCCAGGGAAGAGGAGAAACATGGTTCATGGACTGATCCTGGGCATTGCCCAGAGACGGTAGACTCTCCCACATCAGAAATAGTCAAGAACCATCTGAACAAAATCCGTGAGGTGTTAGACCTCCGGAGCTCTAAGGCACCAACTCCGGAGTTCTTAGGCACTTACTCCCTGCTTTTGCCTCCTACTTTGTCGGGTTATTTTAAATAAGTAACGCAGCTAATAGTTCAAAAGTTATTTATTACAAAGCCCATCTTATTACAAAGCACATCCGTCTCAAAAGGCAATAGCAAAAAAGCAATGCCAGAAGCAGTAGCAAAGCAAAAGCAAATGGCTAAAAGCCCTGGCAAAAGCAGACGATTAAAAGCAAGTGGCGGAAAAACACCAATACTCATCAATACATATTATTATATAGGATTTTTTCAACAAGCTGAGATGCAAACTCGGACCACCACTCCTTAACTTATTAGGATTTTAGTTTTTTAGGATGCTAGGTTACGTATACAACCAATTATACAACCTATCTTGTTCTATCTGAAAAATGCAAGCAATATTCTTATTATAGCTCTGTTATGTCCATACAGTGTCTACAATTATGATCCTAGAGCCTCCACTAAAAATATGAATATGTTTTTTAACCTTCACGAGAACTCAAACTGCTACTGTGGAATCTAAAACTTTAACCTACTAAAAACACTAGAACTTGCCCTAAAACTTGCTAACTTGCTTCTATTTAATTGTCTACTTTATGTGTGAGTGGCTTAATATACTTCAATGCATCTAAAGGCTTTAATCCAATCCCTGCACTCTGATTTCTCTCTGAAGCACTCAGAGAAACCCCTGGCTCACTGACTCCAACAAAAATCCTTTGCAATGCTCAGCAGAAAGACTCTGCAGGAGCAGCCGTGGTCCAGATTATCCCACCACTAGTGCTTCCAACCATTTCCTCCTCTGGGATTCTGAGATCTCCATCTTTGCACCAGGTGAAGTTCCATGAGGAAAAATGAACTCTAAGAAAGAGGTTGGGGCAGTCACAGTCCTGGTGGTAACGGGACTCTCTCTCACAAGGCGCCTGGCCACGGCCTCTTCAGCTGCATCAGCTGTGACTCCCTGAGTGTGTTTTGCTCCAATGGAAAGGTGTGGCAGCAATTGCCACCAACAATAGAGCAGAGACTGCACGCTTAGGTCGGGGACAGCATCTTCCCAGGATGTAGATTCTTCACACAGAGCCCAGAGAGCAAAAAAATGGAATCAGAGTATTTCCTCTTGTGTGCTCCTCGATCTTTGTAGTCAGCATGGTCATCTCTGGATGCACATCTGGGGACCCTGCTGCTGCTGGCACAGTGCTCCTTCCCTCTCTGTATCCCACATTCTGCCCTCTTCTGCTATGGACTGGAAGGTTGTTCTCTGCTGCATGGGGCGGGCCCCCACAAGCACAGCTCTGTACAGGAGAGACTCTTTCACTCTTCATTGTCGATGATCCGTTTGAGCCACCAGTGCAGATCCACGTACTGACTCATGGCCTGGGAGTGGGCAATGGGATCCATCTCCAGGTCATGGAAGAGATTGCATGACTCGGCCATTAGAACATCTGGGGGCAAAGTGATCCCCTCAGGGAGCCTCCGGTTGCCCACCATGAAGTGGTTGAGGCGTCTCACTTGCACACACGTGCGAAGGCCCTCGCTGATGTCCAGCACTCGCCTCACAAAATGTCTCCTGCGCCACTGTGTCACGGGTACGGCGCTCAGGAGGTGCATGACAATAGTCTTGATGGTATAGGTGGAAAAGCCTAAGCCCAGCTGCAGACGGGTGAAGAACTGCAGGCATTTGAGGTGCAAGCTGTCATAGGGGGCCTGCATGGTGATGTGCCTGAAGAACTTCATCTCTGCCACGGCGTAGCTCTCCGGCCAGACTGTGCTTGAGGTATAGGCTTCTCGAGGCTCGCTGCTGACAAAGACGTCAGAGTCGCCTTGTCTCACCCCAAAGAGCATCTCAATGCGGAAGCTTTCTCTGCTGTTCTTGACCAGGAATTGGCAGGAGCGTCTGGAGGGCAGCAGCACTAAATGCCAACTGTGGGACTGAAGCAAAGCCGGCCAGACTGCTCTCACCAGCTGGTAGAACCAGCGGGCAGTCTTGTGCACGTCCAGGTAGGAGTCGGTGCACAGCGTGTCAACGAGGCTGGGATCCTGCTTCGTCCTCAGCTCCTCCTCGGGCTGGTGCAGGAAGCACAGCATGTCCTTACCCCGCTGTGCCCTGCCGCAGGTGCACTCCTGCTGCACACGCACGCGGAAGTTCCTGACGCGCCTCTGCCCTGCAGTGTCCAGCTCCAGGTGGAAGCTGTGCCCTCGGGGAGGAGTCATGGGTATCAGCACCTGGTACACAACATCCTCCTCACGCGGACTCCAACCTTCAAAGGCACTGCCCACCCCAATGGCTTCTTGCAGGACTGGGTAGAAGGAATCGGACAAGACGCGTCGAAAGTATCTTGCAAAATTGTCCATGAGGTTAATCGTCCACTGGCATCCTCTCATCAGGTCCTGCTCAGGCCACTGGATGCGCTCCATTACCATTCTGCCAATTCTATCGTCATCATCCAGCTCATCGACTCCATTCCCAATATGGAATTGTGCACGTGCAGCAACTTCCATCGCATTGCCAGCAGCATAGTTGTTTTCCTCCCCATTCACATCATTGTCTCCATCTTCTTCTTCTCCTTCATTTCCCACATCGCCGTCTTCATTTCCCACATTGCCGTCTTCATTTGCATCCAAAATTCTGGCTTCATCTTCATTTGCACCATTGTTTTCTTCTTGATGCACATCTCTCCTCAGGCTCCTTTTCCTCCACATGCACCACAAGACCAAGAGAAGCAGCAGGCGCCCAGCAAGAGCCCAGTGCTGCCAGAGCCACAAGGCAGAGCAGAGCAGGTCTCCCCAGGCCCAGACACCCTGCTTCAGGGCCAGCTGCTCCACCTCCCGCTCCAGACGAAGCCTCTCCTCTTCCTGGAGCTTGGCCCGCGCCTCCATTCGCAGACGGGTCACCTCGTCCAGTCCGTCACCCACAGGCTGTGGGTACTGGAGTACACTTTGCAAGAGCAAGAACCACAAGACCCAGGTCTCCATGGTCTGCAGGAGGATGGAGAGAAGGCCATGAGTGGCGCTGGCAGGGAGGCACCTGGCACTGGGGACAGCAGGGACGCCAGTCCCAGGGCTCTGGGGGCAGCAAGGACAGGGCCCCAGGCAGCTGGCAAGCAGCGAGGCCTGTCCCACTGCCCCAGCAGCAGCAGCAGCAGCAGCAGCAGCAGCACGGTGCCCTGCCCAAGGCTCTCCCCCCATCAGGGGCTGTCCCTGCATGCAGGGAGAGAACCCAGCCCTGGGTGCAGCGTTTCTGTCCCAGCCCTTGTCCCCAGCCCGCCCTCCCCACCACGTGTGCACTCACCGCCTGCCCGAGCAATACAGGGCCAGCGTTACCTGCTGGGGCCTTTTATAGCTGCCCCCACTGTGACATGTCCCCCACGATGTCACACATGTGTCACAGAACACCAGAGCCAGGCCAGCCCCGCCCTTTGTCCCCAGCCCTGCTCAGCCAGCCAGAGGGGCCTGGGTGGACTCGTTAAGGCAGCCTTTCAGTGAATCTTCTTCAGAGAACTTCTCTTGGTCCTTCTCTTGTCTTTCTTATCAGTTGCCCCACACTGGCAATCTCATCAATATCCATGGTGGAAGACACCCTTGAGGATCCCTGAGTGTAAGCCTTGACTCCATGCCGAGCTACAGTTAAACCTCTGAGTCGATGAGGTTGGAAAAGACGCTGAAGATCACACAGTCCAACCACAAACTTAACACTGCCTACTCCACCCATCAGCTGGGTCCCACAATGCCACATCCACATGACTCTGAAATCTCTCTGTGTCTGTTGACTCAGCCATTTCACTGGGCATTGTGTTATCAGGTTTGACATGCTTTTTCCACGAAGAATAATTCCAAAAGGACTTTTCAATTGCTTCTGTGGTGCAAATTGTGGTAATTTCTTCTGATCATATTTTTGGTTTCCTGGGAGAATATAATGACTCTGACCTGCCTGCAACCTCCCTCCAGGGTGCTCTAGAGAACTAGAAGGTCACCACGGAGTTGCTTTTTCTTGGTGCTAAACAGCCCTACCTCCCTCAGCCCTTCTTCATCAGACTTGTGCTCCACACCATTCCCCAGCTCCATTTCCCTTCTTTGCACACGCTCAAGCACTTGCATATATTTCTTTGTCACAAGGGACAAAAAGTGAATGCAGGATTTGAGGTACAGCCTCACTGCTGCGCTCTGTTGAAAGACAATCCCTGATCTGCTCCTGCTGCCCTCACTGGTTCTGACAGGAGCTGGGATGCCATTGGCTTCTTGCCAGTTTCCAGCCCCTCTTCCCCCAGCCTGTTGCACTGCATGGGCTGGGAGAGACAAAAGTACACGACCCAGCATTTTGCCTTCTTCTATCTCATACTTGTGGACTTGACCCATCAATTACACCTGGCCAGATCCCTGAGTAGAGCCTTCCCAGCCTCAGGCAGATCAACACTCCTGCCCTACTCATATTCATTTAGATTTTCATCCATTTGCTACTTTCTCTAAAAAACCCTGCCCATGTGCCGTGATTACCGTAAGGATTTTGCTAACGTGCAGGCCACCCTGTGAAGATGGGATCTGTGCACCCAGGAAAGGCCCACTTGTTCTGGGGCCTTCCATGGCACTGGCAGCACAAGTGAGAGCCCTCTTTTGGGCTTTGCCTTCAGCAAGGTCCCACTTTGGGCAAACCCTGAATTCCCTATTAGGTCAAAACCAAATGAAGACACATGGCAACAGTTCTGCTTGGTCAATGTGTGCTGGCCTGCTTCTGATCTGCTTGGATTTTTTGATAGATTTGACTGGCACTTTCCAGGAGGGAATCATTAATTCCACGCTGCACTATCTCCTTCGGTGCTTTTTATAGCAACAGTTGCCATTCAACTTCCATCAAGAAAAATTGGAACAGCAACAAGGTCTATCTCTTGGTCCATCCGTGAAGTGCTGGGCACTCTCCTCCTCTGTGTGCGTGCTCAGCATGGGGCAAAGAAAGTCACCTGAATATACTATTCCCTCTCAAAATGACTGCTTTGTTGGGCGATGTCTTTGTCTATTTTAATCAAATACAGTTTGGCAGAAGGATGGAAGGTCAGCTCTGACATAGGTTTGATCTCCTGTTAAAGACTTCAGGAAATACAGACAGACATCCCTGTGTAAAGTGCACTGGAATTATTCCTATAAGACAGGAAGTGACACAGAAAAAGTAAAGACAGCCTTACCCTGCTTGGGAAATGCCCAGCTAACATGGTTGAATAATTTTATAACTACATCGTGGCTTCTCCCCTCCAGAAAGTCTCAACTAATGTACAAGGCTGCCTGTGAGGTATCCATGAAATCACAGCAACAAGGTTTTGGGGAAAGGGGCTGGTAGATGAAGACGATTTAGGTTAGCTAAATGTGCTAGGCATGGCCCCAGTAAAGATTATAATGCATGTAAAAGAAATTTTGAAGAAAAATGGTGAACTTTAAAGTAGAAATACTGCTGGAGGAAATGAAATGGAACCAAGCAGTGGAATACGTGGATAAAGAATCAAATAAAAACACAGCACTGCTGCACTTTGACCCATGGAGTGGCTCTGTCTCCTGTGCTACAAACCTCTAGCTCAGAGCAACCCAACAGGCTGTGTCAGGAAACAATTCTCTCATCGTAGAGTATAAGATATATAAAGAGATGTATGGAGAATGCGTGCTGTGTAATTTTATTCTGTTATAAAATCCTCAAAGCGGGGCCTGTTCAGATGTGAAAAGCCCAGGAATAAGCGCAGTAATTTGAAGACAGGTGTCCTCAAAGGGGCAGCTTAGGAAGACGGTGTAGCTCAGATAAACGGTACCCAATGTCCCGTGGTCTCTCCCTTAATTCAAATAACATTTCAGGACTGCACTCTGTCTTCTCCACACATAAACCTCTGGTGTCAGAAGGCTCTCTCCACACAGGGAGATGCCCTAGTCCCTCAGGGACCACTCCCAGGCTGTTCCCTGGTCTCTGAGCCGTCAAGGAGCCCGTGGCCTGGCTGCTGCACGGATCTCCCCCGGCTCTCTCTCTGCCGGCCGCTCCGCAGAGCTCCCAGCTCCAGCTGGCAGGGCCTCAGCGCCCGCCCTGCGCCCTCCTGCCCCGGGGCCACAGCGGGCCCTGCTTGCTGCCCTCATGGTGGCCCTGCCGGCCCCAGGGCTCTGCAAGGGCTCCTGCGGGGCACCTTCCTGCGGCCTTTCAGTCCCTGGCGGGCCCAGCACACACTGCCCAGGGCTGTGCACAAGGGCCTGCAGGGACAGCGCCAGCCCAGGGGCTTCCCACTGACACAGGGCGGCCCGAGGCTGCAGATGGGGCAGAAATTCTTGGCTCTGAGGCCGCTGGGCCCTGGCCCACGCTGCCCACAGCAGCTGTGGCTGCCCCAGCCCCGGCACTGATCCCAGGGGCCGCCTTGGACGGGGCTGCGAGCAACCCGGCCGAGTGCAAGCTGCCCCTGGCCTGGGCAGCAGGGCTGCAACAAGATCATTTGTAAGGAGCCTTGCAAGCACAGCCCTTCTGGGATTCTGTGATCACAGGGGCCTGGCCCAGCTGCGCCTAATTTCTCATTAGAACCACTTCAGCACTGGAGCCTGTGGCTGCCTTCAAGGACACTGTGCACAAGGCCAGACTGTTCACTAGGTGTGAGATGAACCAATACCATCGATCTGGCTGAGATCAGTACAGTCCTGCACGACCCAGGTTATTGAATATTACTGTTTATTGAAACAAGAAAAAGGCAATTTCTTGTCATACATAAATTCAGTAAGTCTGGAGCATAATTACATTTTCCACCAGACACACAATCAATGGTTTTACTTGCACATTAAAAAAATGCCATATATCTCACAGAATATATAGATATGTTGTATAAGTTATAAATGTATCTATTTTATGAAAATCTTTCCTGATGTAAATGCCCCAAGACCACTAATATGTGTGAAAGCAGATAGTGATACAAAGTAGGTGTTACAATAGTTTAAACAGAATTCCATATTCTTTTTATATACATATACATATACATATACATATACATATACATATACATATACATATACATATGCTCCATATTTGCTTTATAGTAATTTTTTAACATTATTTAGTAAATAGAAATTTTGTATCTTTGAAAGTATTTATGTTAGGATGCATTGATTTTTATGCAACTTTACTCATACATATGGTTATTGAGAGCTCTATTGTATTGCCTCCTACTTTGTCGGGTTATTTTAAATAAGTAACACAGCTAATAGTTCAAAAGTTATTTATTACAATGCACATCTTATTACAAAGCACATCAGTCTCAAAAGGCAATAGCAAAAAAGCAATGCCAGAAGCAGTAGCAAAGCAAAAGCAAATGGCTAAAAGCCCTGGCAAAAGCAGACGATTAAAAGCAAGTGGCGGAAAAACACCAACTCTCCCCAATACATATTAGTGTATAGGATTTTTTCAACAAACTAAGATGCAAACTCGGACCACCACGCCTTAACTTATTAGGATTTTAATTTTTTAGGATGCTAGGTTACGTATACAACCAATTATACAACCTATCTTGTTCTATCTGAAAAATGTAAGCAATATTCTTATTATAGCTCTATTATGTCCATACAGTGTCTACAATTATGATCCTAGAGCCTCTACTGAAAATATGAATATGTTTTTTAACCTTCACGAGAACTCAAACTGCTACTGTGGAATCTAAAACTTTAACCTACTAAAAACACTAGAACTTGCCCTAAAACTTACTAACTTGCTTCTATTTAAATGTCTACTTTATGTGTGAGTGGCTTAACATACTTCAATGCATCTAAAGGCTTTAATCTAATCCCTGCACTCTGATTTCTCTCGGAAGCATTCAGAGAAACCCCTGGCTCACTGACTCCAACAAAAATCCTTTGCAATGCTCAGCAGAAAGACTCTGCAGGAGCAGCCGTGGTCCAGATTATCCCACCACTAGTGCTTCCAACCATTTCCTCCTCTGGGATTCTGAGATCCCCGTCTTTGCCCCAGGTGAAGTTCCATGAGGAAAAATGAACTCTAAGAAAGAGGTTGGGGCAGTCACAGTCCTGGTGGTAACGGGACTCTCTCTCACAAGGCGCCTGGCCACGGCCTCTTCAGCTGCATCAGCTGTGACTCCCTGAGTGTGTTTTGCTCCAATGGAAAGGTGTGGCAGCAATTGGCACCAACAATAGAGCAGAGCTTGAACGCTAAAGTCTGGGACAGCATCTTCCAGGATGTAGATTCTTCACACAGAGCCCAGAGAGCAAAAAAATGGAATCAGAGTATTTCCTCTTGTGTGCTCCTCGATCTTTGTAGTCAGCATGGTCATCTCTGGATGCACATCTGGGGACCCTGCTGCTGCTGGCACAGTGCTCCTTCCCTCTCTGTATCCCACATTCTGCCCTCTTCTGCTATGGACTGGAAGGTTGTTCTCTGCTGCATGGGGCGGGCCCCCACAAGCACAGCTCTGTACAGGAGAGACTCTTTCACTCTTCGTTGTCGATGATCCGTTTGAGCCACCAGTGCAGATCCACGTACTGACTCATGGCCTGGGAGTGGGCAATGGGATCCATCTCCAGGTCATGGAAGAGATTGCATGACTCGGCCATTAGGACATCTGGGGGCAAAGTGATCCCCTCAGGGAGCCTCCGGTTGCCCACCATGAAGTGGTTGAGGCGTCTCACTTGCACACACGTGCGAAGGCCCTCGCTGATGTCCAGCACTCGCCTCACAAAATGTCTCCTGCGCCACTGTGTCACGGGTACGGCGCTCAGGAGGTGCATGACAATAGTCTTGATGGTATAGGTGGAAAAGCCTAAGCCCAGCTGCAGACGGGTGAAGAACTGCAGGCATTTGAGGTGCAAGCTGTCATAGGGGGCCTGCATGGCGATGTGCCTGAAGAACTTCATCTCTGCCACGGCGTAGCTCTCCGGCCAGACTGTGCTTGAGGTATAGGCTTCTCGAGGCTCGCTGCTGACAAAGACATCAGAGTCGCCTTGTCTCACCCCAAAGAGCATCTCAATGCGGAAGCTTTCCCTGCCGTTGTTCACCCGGAATTGGCAGGAGCGTCTGGAGGGCAGCAGCACTAAATGCCAGCTGTGGGACTGAAGCAAAGCCGGCCAGACTGCTCTCACCAGCTGGTAGAACCAGCGGGCAGTCTTGTGCACGTCCAGGTAGGAGTCGGTGCACAGCGTGTCAACGAGGCTGGGATCCTGCTTCGTCCTCAGCTCCTCCTCGGGCTGGTGCAGGAAGCACAGCATGTCCTTACCCCGCTGTGCCCTGCCGCAGGTGCACTCCTGCTGCACACGCACGCGGAAGTTCCTGACGCGCCTCTGCCCTGCAGTGTCCAGCTCCAGGTGGAAGCTGTGCCCTCGGGGAGGAGTCATGGGTATCAGCACCTGGTACACAACATCCTCCTCACGCGGACTCCAACCTTCAAAGGCACTGCCCACCCCAATGGCTTTTTGCAGGACGGGGTAGAAGGTGTCAGACAAGACGCGTCGAAAGTAACTTGCAAAATTGTCCATGAGGTCAGTCGTCCACTGGCATCCTCCCATCAGGTCCTGCTCAGGCCACTGGATGCGCTCCATTACCATTCTGCCAATTCTATCGGCAAGAACACCCTCGTCGACTTCATTTCCAACATGGACTTGTGCACGTGCAGCAACATCCATCGCATTGCCAGCAGCATTGTTGTTTTCCTCCCCATTCACAGCATTGTCTCCTTCTTCTTCTTCTCCTTCATTTCCCACATTGCCGTCTTCATTTCCAGCACCTTCTTCATTTGCATCCCAAACTCTGGCTTCATCTTCATTCGCACCTTCATATCGTTCTTGATGCACATCTCTCCTCAGGCTCCTTTTCCTCCACATGCACCAGAAGACCAAGAGAAGCAGCAGGAGCCCAGCAACAGCCCAGTGCTGCCAGAGCCACAAGGCAGAGCAGAGCAGGTCTCCCCAGGCCCAGACACCCTGCTTCAGGGCCAGCTGCTCCACCTCCCGCTCCAGACGAAGCCTCTCCTCTTCCTGGAGCTTGGCCCACGCCTCCATTCGCAGACGGGTCACCTCATCCAGTCCGTCACCCACAGGCTGTGGGTACTGGAGTACACTTTGCAAGAGCAAGAACCACAAGACCCAGGTCTCCATGATCTGCAGGAGGATGGAGAGAAGGCCATGAGTGGTGCTGGCAGGGAGGCACCTGGCACTGGGGACAGCAGGGACACCAGTCCCAGGGCTCTGGGGGCAGCAAGGACAGGGCCCCAGGCAGCTGGCAAGCAGCGAGGCCTGTCCCACTGCCCCAGCAGCAGCAGCAGCAGCAGCAGCAGCAGCACGGTGCCCTGCCCAAGGCTCTCCCCCCATCAGGGGCTGTCCCTGCATGCAGGGAGAGAACCCAGCCCTGGGTGCAGCGTTTCTGTCCCAGCCCTTGTCCCTAGCCCGCCCTCCCCACCACGTGTGCACTCACCGCCTGCCCGAGCAATACAGGGCCAGCGTTACCTGCTGGGGCCTTTTATAGCTGCCCCCACTGTGACATGTCCCCCACGATGTCACACATGTGTCACAGAACACCAGAGCCAGGCCAGCCCCGCCCTTTGTCCCCAGCCCTGCTCAGCCAGCCAGAGGGGCCCGGGTGGACTCGTTAAGGCAGCCTTTCAGTGAATCCTCTTCAGAAAACTTCTCTTGGTCTTTCTCTTGTCTTTCTTATCAGTTGCCCCACACTGGCAATCTCATCAATATCCATGGTGGAAGACACCCTTGAGGATCCCTGAGTGTAAGCCTTGACTCCATGCTGAGCTACAGTTAAACCTCTGAGTCGATGAGGTTGGAAAAGACGCTGAAGATCACACAGTCCAACCACAAACTTAACACTGCCTACTCCACCCATCAGCTGGGTCCCACAATGTCACATCCACATGACTCTGAAATCTCTCTGTGTCTGTTGACTCAGCCATTTCACTGGGCATTGTGTTATCAGGTTTGACATGCTTTTCCCACGAAGAATAATTCCAAAAGGACTTTTCAATTGCTTCTGTGGTGCAAATTGTGGTAATTTCTTCTGCTCATATTTTTGGTTTCCTGGGAGAATATAATGACCCTGACCTGCCTGCAACCTCCCTCCAGGGTGCTCTAGAGAACTAGAAGGTCACCACGGAGTTGCTTTTTCTTGGTGCTAAACAGCCCTACCTCCCTCAGCCCTTCTTCATCAGACTTGTGCTCCACACCATTCCCCAGCTCCATTTCCCTTCTTTGCACACGCTCAAGCACTTGCATATATTTCTTTGTCACAAGGGACAAAAAGTGAATGCAGGATTTGAGGTACAGCCTCACTGCTGCGCTCTGTTGAAAGACAATCCCTGATCTGCTCTTTCTTGCCTCACTGGTTCTGACAGAAGCTGGGATGCCATTGGCTTCTTGCCAGTTTCCAGCCCCTCTTCCCCCAGCCTGTTGCACTGCATGGGCTGGGAGAGACAAAAGTACACGACCCAGCATTTTGCCTTCTTCTATCTCATACTTGTGGACTTGACCCATCAATTACACCTGTCCAGATCCCTGAGTAGAGCCTTCCCAGCCTCAGGCAGATCAACACTCCTGCCCTACTCATATTCATTTAGATTTTCATCCATTTGCTACTTTCTCTAAAAAACCCTGCCCATGTGCCGTGATTACCGTAAGGATTTTGCTAACGTGCAGGCCACCCTGTGAAGATGGGATCTGTGCACCCAGGAAAGGCCCACTTGTTCTGGGGCCTTCCATGGCACTGGCAGCACAAGTGAGAGCCCTCTCTTGGGCTTTGCCTTCAGCAAGGTCCCACTTTGGGCAAACCCTGAATTCCCTATTAGGTCAAAACCAAATGAAGACACATGGCAACAGTTCTGCTTGGTCAATGTGTGCTGGCCTGCTTCTGATCTGCTTGGATTTTTTGATAGATTTGACTGGCACTTTCCAGGAGGGAATCATTAATTCCACGCTGCACTATCTCCTTCGGTGCTTTTTATAGCAACAGTTGCCATTCAACTTCCATCAAGAAAAATTGGAACAGCAACAAGGTCTATCTCTTGCTCCATCCGTGAAGTGCTGGGCACTCTCCTCCTCTGTGTGCGTGCTCAGCATGGGGCAAAGAAAGTCACCTGAATATACTATTCCCTCTCAAAATGACTGCTTTGTTGGGCGATGTCTTTGTCTATTTTAATCAAATACAGTTTGGCAGAAGGATGGAAGGTCAGCTCTGACATAGGTTTGATCTCCTGTTAAAGACTTCAGGAAATACAGACAGACATCCCTGTGTAAAGTGCACTGGAATTATTCCTATAAGACAGGAAGTGACACAGAAAAAGTAAAGACAGCCTTACCCTGCTTGGGAAATGCCCAGCTAACATGGTTGAATAATTTTATAACTACATCGTGGCTTCTCCCCTCCAGAAAGTCTCAACTAATGTACAAGGCTGCCTGTGAGGTATCCATGAAATCACAGCAACAAGGTTTTGGGGAAAGGGGCTGGTAGATGAAGACGATTTAGGTTAGCTAAATGTGCTAGGCATGGCCCCAGTAAAGATTATAATGCATGTAAAAGAAATTTTGAAGAAAAATGGTGAACTTTAAAGTAGAAATACTGCTGGAGGAAATGAAATGGAACCAAGCAGTGGAATACGTGGATAAAGAATCAAATAAAAACACAGCACTGCTGCACTTTGACCCATGGAGTGGCTCTGTCTCCTGTGCTACAAACCTCTAGCTCAGAGCAACCCAACAGGCTGTGTCAGGAAACAATTCTCTCATTGTAGAGTATAAGATATATAAAGAGATGTATGGAGAATGCGTGCTGTGTAATTTTATTCTGTTATAAAATCCTCAAAGCGGGGCCTGTTCAGATGTGAAAAGCCCAGGAATAAGCGCAGTAATTTGAAGACAGGTGTCCTCAAAGGGGCAGCTTAGGAAGACGGTGTAGCTCAGATAAACGGTACCCAATGTCCCGTGGCCTCTCCCTTAATTCAAATAACATTTCAGGACTGCACTCTGTCTTCTCCACACATAAACCTCTGGTGTCAGAAGCTCTCTCCACACAGGGAGATGCCCTAGTCCCTCAGGGACCACTCCCAGGCTGTTCCCAGGTCTCTGAGCCATCAAGGAGCCCGTGGCCTGGCTGCTGCACGGATCTCCCCCGGCTCTCTCTCTGCCGGCCGCTCCGCAGAGCTCCCAGCTCCAGCTGGCAGGGCCTCAGCGCCCGCCCTGCGCCCTCCTGCCCCGGGGCCACAGCGGGCCCTGCTTGCTGCCCTCATGGTGGCCCTGCCGGCCCCAGGGCTCTGCAAGGGCTCCTGCGGGGCACCTTCCTGCGGCCTTTCAGTCCCTGGCGGGCCCAGCACACACTGCCCAGGGCTGTGCACAAGGGCCTGCAGGGACAGCGCCAGCCCAGGGGCTTCCCACTGACACAGGGCGGCCCGAGGCTGCAGATGGGGCAGAAATTCTTGGCTCTGAGGCCGCTGGGCCCTGGCCCACGCTGCCCACAGCAGCTGTGGCTGCCCCAGCCCCGGCACTGATCCCAGGGGCCGCCTTGGACGGGGCTGCGAGCAACCCGGCCGAGTGCAAGCTGCCCCTGGCCTGGGCAGCAGGGCTGCAACAAGATCATTTGTAAGGAGCCTTGCAAGCACAGCCCTTCTGGGATTCTGTGATCACAGGGGCCTGGCCCAGCTGCGCCTAATTTCTCATTAGAACCACTTCAGCACTGGAGCCTGTGGCTGCCTTCAAGGACACTGTGCACAAGGCCACACTGTTCACTAGGTGTGAGATGAACCAATACCATCGATCTGGCTGAGATCAGTACAGTCCTGCACGACCCAGGTTATTGAATATTACTGTTTATTGAAACAAGAAAAAGGCAATTTCTTGTCATACATAAATTCAGTAAGTCTGGAGCATAATTACATTTTCCACCAGACACACAATCAATGGTTTTACTTGCACATTAAAAAAATGCCATATATCTCACAGAATATATAGATATGTTGTATAAGTTATAAATGTATCTATTTTATGAAAATCTTTCCTGATGTAAATGCCCCAAGACCACTAATATGTGTGAAAGCAGATAGTGATACAAAGTAGGTGTTACAATAGTTTAAACAGAATTCCATATTCTTTTTATATACATATACATATACATATACATATACATATACATATACATATACATATACATATACATATACATATACATATACATATGCTCCATATTTGCTTTATAGTAATTTTTTAACATTATTTAGTAAATAGAAATTTTGTATCTTTGAAAGTATTTATGTTAGGATGCATTGATTTTTATGCAACTTTACTCATACATATGGTTATTGAGAGCTCTATTGTATTGCCTCCTACTTTGTCGGGTTATTTTAAATAAGTAACACAGCTAATAGTTCAAAAGTTATTTATTACAATGCACATCTTATTACAAAGCACATCAGTCTCAAAAGGCAATAGCAAAAAAGCAATGCCAGAAGCAGTAGCAAAGCAAAAGCAAATGGCTAAAAGCCCTGGCAAAAGCAGACGATTAAAAGCAAGTGGCGGAAAAACACCAACTCTCCCCAATACATATTAGTGTATAGGATTTTTTTCAACAAACTAAGATGCAAACTCGGACCACCACGCCTTAACTTATTAGGATTTTAGGTTTTTAGGATGCTAGGTTACGTATACAACCAATTATACAACCTATCTTGTTCTATCTGAAAAATGTAAGCAATATTCTTATTATAGCTCTATTATGTCCATACAGTGTCTACAATTATGATCCTAGAGCCTCTACTGAAAATATGAATATGTTTTTTAACCTTCACGAGAACTCAAACTGCTACTGTGGAATCTAAAACTTTAACCTACTAAAAACACTAGAAGTTACCCTAAAACTTACTAACTTGCTTCTATTTAAATGTCTACTTTATGTGTGAGTGGCTTAACATACTTCAATGCATCTAAAGGCTTTAATCTAATCCCTGCACTCTGATTTCTCTCGGAAGCATTCAGAGAAACCCCTGGCTCACTGACTCCAACAAAAATCCTTTGCAATGCTCAGCAGAAAGACTCTGCAGGAGCAGCCGTGGTCCAGATTATCCCACCACTAGTGCTTCCAACCATTTCCTCCTCTGGGATTCTGAGATCCCCGTCTTTGCCCCAGGTGAAGTTCCATGAGGAAAAATGAACTCTAAGAAAGAGGTTGGGGCAGTCACAGTCCTGGTGGTAACGGGACTCTCTCTCACAAGGCGCCTGGCCACGGCCTCTTCAGCTGCATCAGCTGTGACTCCCTGAGTGTGTTTTGCTCCAATGGAAAGGTGTGGCAGCAATTGGCACCAACAATAGAGCAGAGCTTGCACGCTTAGGTCTGGGACAGCATCTTCCCACGATGTAGATTCTTCACACAGAGCCCAGAGAGCAAAAAAATGGAATCAGAGTATTTCCTCTTGTGTGCTCCTCGGTCTTTGTAGTCAGCATGGTCATCTCTGGATGCACATCTGGGGACCCTGCTGCTGCTGGCACAGTGCTCCTTCCCTCTCTGTATCCCACATTCTGCCCTCTTCTGCTATGGACTGGAAGGTTGTTCTCTGCTGCATGGGGCGGGCCCCCACAAGCACAGCTCTGTACAGGAGAGACTCTTTCACTCTTCGTTGTCGATGATCCGTTTGAGCCACCAGTGCAGATCCACGTACTGACTCATGGCCTGGGAGTGGGCAATGGGATCCATCTCCAGGTCATGGAAGAGATTGCATGACTCGGCCATTAGGACATCTGGGGGCAAAGTGATCCCCTCAGGGAGCCTCCGGTTGCCCACCATGAAGTGGTTGAGGCGTCTCACTTGCACACACGTGCGAAGGCCCTCGCTGATGTCCAGCACTCGCCTCACAAAATGTCTCCTGCGCCACTGTGTCACGGGTACGGCGCTCAGGAGGTGCATGACAATAGTCTTGATGGTATAGGTGGAAAAGCCTAAGCCCAGCTGCAGACGGGTGAAGAACTGCAGGCATTTGAGGTGCAAGCTGTCATAGGGGGCCTGCATGGCGATGTGCCTGAAGAACTTCATCTCTGCCACGGCGTAGCTCTCCGGCCAGACTGTGCTTGAGGTATAGGCTTCTCGAGGCTCGCTGCTGACAAAGACGTCAGAGTCGCCTTGTCTCACCCCAAAGAGCATCTCAATGCGGAAGCTTTCCCTGCCGTTGTTCACCCGGAATTGGCAGGAGCGTCTGGAGGGCAGCAGCACTAAATGCCAGCTGTGGGACTGAAGCAAAGCCGGCCAGACTGCTCTCACCAGCTGGTAGAACCAGCGGGCAGTCTTGTGCACGTCCAGGTAGGAGTCGGTGCACAGCGTGTCAACGAGGCTGGGATCCTGCTTCGTCCTCAGCTCCTCCTCGGGCTGGTGCAGGAAGCACAGCATGTCCTTACCCCGCTGTGCCCTGCCGCAGGTGCACTCCTGCTGCACACGCACGCGGAAGTTCCTGACGCGCCTCTGCCCTGCAGTGTCCAGCTCCAGGTGGAAGCTGTGCCCTCGGGGAGGAGTCATGGGTATCAGCACCTGGTACACAACATCCTCCTCACGGGGACTCCAACCTTCAAAGGCACTGCCCACCCCAATGGCTTTTTGCAGGACGGGGTAGAAGGTGTCAGACAAGACGCGTCGAAAGTAACTTGCAAAATTGTCCATGAGGTCAGTCGTCCACTGGCATCCTCCCATCAGGTCCTGCTCAGGCCACTGGATGCGCTCCATTACCATTCTGCCAATTCTATCGGCAAGAACACCCTCGTCGACTTCATTTCCAACATGGACTTGTGCACGTGCAGCAACATCCATCGCATTGCCAGCAGCATTGTTGTTTTCCTCCCCATTCACAGCATTGTCTCCTTCTTCTTCTTCTCCTTCATTTCCCACATTGCCGTCTTCATTTCCAGCACCTTCTTCATTTGCATCCCAAACTCTGGCTTCATCTTCATTCGCACCTTCATATCGTTCTTGATGCACATCTCTCCTCAGGCTCCTTTTCCTCCACATGCACCACAAGACCAAGAGAAGCAGCAGGAGCCCAGCAAGAGCCCAGTGCTGCCAGAGCCACAAGGCAGAGCAGAGCAGGTCTCCCCAGGCCCAGACACCCTGCTTCAGGGCCAGCTGCTCCACCTCCCGCTCCAGACGAAGCCTCTCCTCTTCCTGGAGCTTGGCCCGCGCCTCCATTCGCAGACGGGTCACCTCATCCAGTCCGTCACCCACAGGCTGTGGGTACTGGAGTACACTTTGCAAGAGCAAGAACCACAAGACCCAGGTCTCCATGGTCTGCAGGAGGATGGAGAGAAGGCCATGAGTGGTGCTGGCAGGGAGGCACCTGGCACTGGGGACAGCAGGGACACCAGTCCCAGGGCTCTGGGGGCAGCAAGGACAGGGCCCCAGGCAGCTGGCAAGCAGCGAGGCCTGTCCCACTGCCCCAGCAGCAGCAGCAGCAGCAGCAGCAGCAGCAGCACGGTGCCCTGCCCAAGGCTCTCCCCCCATCAGGGGCTGTCCCTGCATGCAGGGAGAGAACCCAGCCCTGGGTGCAGCGTTTCTGTCCCAGCCCTTGTCCCCAGCCCGCCCTCCCCACCACGTGTGCACTCACCGCCTGCCCGAGCAATACAGGGCCAGCGTTACCTGCTGGGGCCTTTTATAGCTGCCCCCACTGTGACATGTCCCCCACGATGTCACACATGTGTCACAGAACACCAGAGCCAGGCCAGCCCCGCCCTTTGTCCCCAGCCCTGCTCAGCCAGCCAGAGGGGCCTGGGTGGACTCGTTAAGGCAGCCTTTCAGTGAATCTTCTTCAGAGAACTTGTCTTGGTCCTTCACTTGTCTTTCTTATCAGTTGCCCCACACTGGCAATCTCATCAATATCCATGGTGGAAGACACCCTTGAGGATCCCTGAGTGTAAGCCTTGACTCCATGCTGAGCTGCAGTTAAACCTCTGAGTCGATGAGGTTGGAAAAGACGCTGAAGATCACACAGTCCAACCACAAACTTAACACTGCCTACTCCACCCATCAGCTGGGTCCCACAATGCCACATCCACATGACTTTGAAATCTCTCTGTGTCTGTTGACTCAGCCATTTCACTGGGCATTGTGTTATCAGGTTTGACATGCTTTTTCCACGAAGAATAATTCCAAAAGGACTTTTCAATTGCTTCTGTGGTGCAAATTGTGGTAATTTCTTCTGCTCATATTTTTGGTTTCCTGGGAGAATATAATGACCCTGACCTGCCTGCAACCTCCCTCCAGGGTGCTCTAGAGAACTAGAAGGTCACCACGGAGTTGCTTTTTCTTGGTGCTAAACAGCCCTACCTCCCTCAGCCCTTCTTCATCAGACTTGTGCTCCACACCATTCCCCAGCTCCATTTCCCTTCTTTGCACACGCTCAAGCACTTGCATATATTTCTTTGTCACAAGGGACAAAAAGTGAATGCAGGATTTGAGGTACAGCCTCACTGCTGCGCTCTGTTGAAAGACAATCCCTGATCTGCTCTTTCTTGCCTCACTGGTTCTGACAGGAGCTGGGATGCCATTGGCTTCTTGCCAGTTTCCAGCCCCTCTTCCCCCAGCCTGTTGCACTGCATGGGCTGGGAGAGACAAAAGTACACGACCCAGCATTTTGCCTTCTTCTATCTCATACTTGTGGACTTGACCCATCAATTACACCTGGCCAGATCCCTGAGTAGAGC
The DNA here is from genome assembly GCA_034336665.1 of Luscinia megarhynchos. Taxonomy (NCBI): domain Eukaryota; kingdom Metazoa; phylum Chordata; class Aves; order Passeriformes; family Muscicapidae; genus Luscinia; species Luscinia megarhynchos. Next base: position 8,185,669 of record CM067564.1, on the reverse strand, counting down.
CTTCCCAGCCTCAGGCAGATCAACACTCCTGCCCTACTCATATTCATTTAGATTTTCATCCATTTGCTACTTTCTCTAAAAAACCCTGCCCATGTGCCGTGATTACCGTAAGGATTTTGCTAACGTGCAGGCCACCCTGTGAAGATGGGATCTGTGCACCCAGGAAAGGCCCACTTGTTCTGGGGCCTTCCATGGCACTGGCAGCACAAGTGAGAGCCCTCTCTTGGGCTTTGCCTTCAGCAAGGTCCCACTTTGGGCAAACCCTGAATTCCCTATTAGGTCAAAACCAAATGAAGACACATGGCAAGAGGTCTGCTTGGTCAACGTGTGCTGGCCTGCTTCTGATCTGCTTGAATTTTTGACAGGTTTGACTGGCACTTTCCAGGAGGGAATCATTAATTCCACGCTGCACTATCTCCTTCGGTGCTTTTTATAGCAACAGTTGCCATTCAACTTCCATCAAGAAAAAATTGGAACAGCAACAAGGTCTATCTCTTGGGGCTCCATCCGTGAAGTGCTGGGCACTCTCCTCCTCTGTGTGCGTGCTCAGCATAGGGGCAATAAAAGTCACCTGAATAAAAATTTCCCTCTAGAAATGATTGCTTCTCTGGAAGATGTCTTTGCCTATGTTAATCAACTACGATTTGGCTGAAGGAAGGAAGGTCAGCTCTGACATAGGTTTGATCTCCTGTTAAAGACTTCAGGAAATACAGACAGACATCCCTGTGTAAAGTGCACTGGAATTATTCCTATAAGACAGGAAGTGACACAGAAAAAGTAAAGACAGCCTTACCCTGCTTTGGGAAATGCCCAGCTAACATGGTTGAATAATTTATAACTACATCGTGGCTTCTCCCTCCAGAAAGTCTCAACAAAAGTACAAGGCTGCCTCTGAAGTATCCATGAAATCACAGCATCAGGGTTTGGGGAAAGGGGCGGGTAGATGAAGACGATTTAGGTTAGCTAAATGTGCTAGGCATGGCCCCAGTAAAGATTATAATGCATGTAAAAAGAAATTTTGAAGAAAAATGGTGAACTTTAAAGTAGAAATACTGCTGGAGGAAATGAAATGGAACCAAGCAGTGGAATACGTGGATAAAGAATCAAATAAAAAACACAGCACTGCTGCACTTTGACCCATGGAGTGGCTCTGTCTCCTGTGCTACAAACCTCTAGCTCAGAGCAACTCAACCGGCTGTATCAGGAAACAATTCTTTCATTGTAGGGTATAAGAGATATAAATACATGTATGGAGAATGTGTGCTGTGTAATTTTATTCTGTGGTGAAATCCCCTAAGAAGGCCCTGTGAGGCTGTGAAAATCTCTAGAGTAAGCTCAGTAATTTGAAGGCAGGTGTTCTCCAAGGGGCAGTTTACGAATTCTGTCTAACTTGACTAAATTGTATCCAATGTCCCGTGGCCTCTCCCTTAATTCAAATAAGATTTCAGGACTGCACTCTGTCTTCTCCACACATAAACCTCTGGTGTCAGAAGGCCTCTCCACACAGGGAGATGCCCTAGTCCCTCAGGGACCACTCCCAGGCTGTTCCCTGGTCTCTGAGCCATCAAGGAGCCCGTGGCCTGGCTGCTGCACGGATCTCCCCCGGCTCTCTCTCTGCCGGCCGCTCCGCAGAGCTCCCAGCTCCAGCTGGCAGGGCCTCAGCGCCCGCCCTGCGCCCTCCTGCCCCGGGGCCACAGCGGGCCCTGCTTGCTGCCCTCATGGTGGCCCTGCCGGCCCCAGGGCTCTGCAAGGGCTCCTGCGGGGCACCTTCCTGCGGCCTTTCAGTCCCTGGCGGGCCCAGCACACACTGCCCAGGGCTGTGCACAAGGGCCTGCAGGGACAGCGCCAGCCCAGGGGCTTCCCACTGACACAGGGCGGCCCGAGGCTGCAGATGGGGCAGAAATTCTTGGCTCTGAGGCCGCTGGGCCCTGGCCCACGCTGCCCACAGCAGCTGTGGCTGCCCCAGCCCCGGCACTGATCCCAGGGGCCGCCTTGGACGGGGCTGCGAGCAACCCGGCCGAGTGCAAGCTGCCCCTGGCCTGGGCAGCAGGGCTGCAACAAGATCATTTGTAAGGAGCCTTGCAAGCACAGCCCTTCTGGGATTCTGTGATCACAGGGGCCTGGCCCAGCTGCGCCTAATTTCTCATTAGAACCACTTCAGCACTGGAGCCTGTGGCTGCCTTCAAGGACACTGTGCACAAGGCCAGACTGTTCACTAGGTGTGAGATGAACCAATACCATCGATCTGGCTGAGATCAGTACAGTCCTGCACGACCCAGGTTATTGAATATTACTGTTTATTGAAACAAGAGAAAGGCAATTTCTTGTCATACATAAATTCAGTAAGTCTGGAGCAGAATTACGTTTTCCACCAGAGACACAATCAATGGTTTTACTTGCACATTAAAAAAATGCCATATATCTCACAGAATATATATATGTTGTATAAGTTATAAATGTATCTATTTTATGAAAATCTTTCCTGATATAAATGCCCCAAGACCACTAATATGTGTGAAAGCAGATAGTGATACAAAGTAGGTGTTACAATAGTTTAAACAGAATTCCATATTCTTTTTATATACATATACATATACATATACATATACATATACATATACATATACATATACATATACATATACATATGCTCCATATTTGCTTTATAGTAATTTTTTAGCATTATTTAGTAAACAGAAATTTTATATCTTTGAAAGTATTTATGTTAGGATGTATTGATTTTTATGCAACTTTACTCATACATATGGTTATTGAGAGCTCTATTGTATTGCCTCCTACTTTGTCGGGTTATTTTAAATAAGTAACGCAGCTAATAGTTCAAAAGTTATTTATTACAAAGCCCATCTTATTACAAAGCACATCCGTCTCAAAAGGCAATAGCAAAAAAGCAATGCCAGAAGCAGTAGCAAAGCAAAAGCAAATGGCTAAAAGCCCTGGCAAAAGCAGACGGTTAAAAGCAAGTGGCGGAAAAACACCAATACTCATCAATACATATTATTATATAGGATTTTTTCAACAAGCTGAGATGCAAACTCGGACCACCACTCCTTAACTTATTAGGATTTTAGTTTCTTAGGATGCTAGGTTACATATACAACCAATTATACAATCTATCTTGTTCTATCTGAATAAAGTAAGCAATATTCTTATTATAGCTCTGTTATGTCCATACAGTGTCTACAATTATGATCCTAGAGCCTCTACTGAAAATATGAATATGTATTTTAACCTTCACAAGAACTCAAACTGCTACTGTGGAATCTAAAACTTTAACCTAATAAAAACACTAGAAGTTACCCTAAAACTTACTAACTTGCTTCTATGTAAACGTCTACTTTATGTGTGAGTGGCTTAATATACTTCAATGCATCTAAAGGCTTTAATCCAATCCCTGCACTCTGATTTCTCTCGGAAGCATTCAGAGAAACCCCTGGCTCACTGACTCCAACAAAAATCCTTTGCAATGCTCAGCAGAAAGACTCTGCAGGAGCAGCCGTGGTCCAGATTATCCCACCACTAGTGCTTCCAACCATTTCCTCCTCTGGGATTCTGAGATCCCCGTCTTTGCACCAGGTGAAGTTCCATGAGGAAAAATGAACTCTAAGAAAGAGGTTGGGGCAGTCACAGTCCTGGTGGTAACGGGACTCTCTCTCACAAGGCGCCTGGCCACGGCCTCTTCAGCTGCATCAGCTGTGACTCCCTGAGTGTGTTTTGCTCCAATGGAAAGGTGTGGCAGCAATTGGCACCAACAATAGAGCAGAGCTTGCATGCTTAGGTCTGGGACAGCATCTTCCCACGATGTAGATTCTTCACACAGAGCCCAGAGAGCAAAAAAAAGGAATCAGAGTATTTCCTCTTGTGTGCTCCTCGATCTTTGTAGTCAGCATGGTCATCTCTGGATGCACATCTGGGGACCCTGCTGCTGCTGGCACAGTGCTCCTTCCCTCTCTGTATCCCACATTCTGCCCTCTTCTGCTATGGACTGGAAGGTTGTTCTCTGCTGCATGGGGCGGGCCCCCACAAGCACAGCTCTGTACAGGAGAGACTCTTTCACTCTTCATTGTCGATGATCCGTTTGAGCCACCAGTGCAGATCCACGTACTGACTCATGGCCTGGGAGTGGGCAATGGGATCCATCTCCAGGTCATGGAAGAGATTGCATGACTCGGCCATTAGAACATCTGGGGGCAAAGTGATCCCCTCAGGGAGCCTCCGGTTGCCCACCATGAAGTGGTTGAGGCGTCTCACTTGCACACACGTGCGAAGGCCCTCGCTGATGTCCAGCACTCGCCTCACAAAATGTCTCCTGCGCCACTGTGTCACGGGTACGGCGCTCAGGAGGTGCATGACAATAGTCTTGATGGTATAGGTGGAAAAGCCTAAGCCCAGCTGCAGACGGGTGAAGAACTGCAGGCATTTGAGGTGCAAGCTGTCATAGGGGGCCTGCATGGCGATGTGCCTGAAGAACTTCATCTCTGCCACGGCGTAGCTCTCCGGCCAGACTGTGCTTGAGGTATAGGCTTCTCGAGGCTCGCTGCTGACAAAGACGTCAGAGTCGCCTTGTCTCACCCCAAAGAGCATCTCAATGCGGAAGCTTTCCCTGCCGTTGTTCACCCGGAATTGGCAGGAGCGTCTGGAGGGCAGCAGCACTAAATGCCAACTGTGGGACTGAAGCAAAGCCGGCCAGACTGCTCTCACCAGCTGGTAGAACCAGCGGGCAGTCTTGTGCACGTCCAGGTAGGAGTCGGTGCACAGCGTGTCAACGAGGCTGGGATCCTGCTTCGTCCTCAGCTCCTCCTCGGGCTGGTGCAGGAAGCACAGCATGTCCTTACCCCGCTGTGCCCTGCCGCAGGTGCACTCCTGCTGCACACGCACGCGGAAGTTCCTGACGCGCCTCTGCCCTGCAGTGTCCAGCTCCAGGTGGAAGCTGTGCCCTCGGGGAGGAGTCATGGGTATCAGCACCTGGTACACAACATCCTCCTCACGGGGACTCCAACCTTCAAAGGCACTGCCCACCCCAATGGCTTTTTGCAGGACGGGGTAGAAGGTGTCAGACAAGACGCGTCGAAAGTAACTTGCAAAATTGTCCATGAGGTCAGTCGTCCACTGGCATCCTCCCATCAGGTCCTGCTCAGGCCACTGGATGCGCTCCATTACCATTCTGCCAATTCTATCGGCAAGAACACCCTCGTCGACTTCATTTCCAACATGGACTTGTGCACGTGCAGCAACTTCCATCGCATTGCCAGCAGCATTGTTGTTTTCCTCCTCATTCACAGCATTGTCTCCATCTTCTTCTTCTCCTTCATTTCCCACATTGCCGTCTTCATTTCCAGCACCTTCTTCATTTGCATCCCAAACTCTGGCTTCATCTTCATTTGCACCATCGTTTTCTTCTTGATGCACATCTCTCCTCAGGCTCCTTTTCCTCCACATGCACCACAAGACCAAGAGAAGCAGCAGGAGCCCAGAAACAGCCCAGTGCTGCCAGAGCCACAAGGCAGAGCAGAGCAGGTCTCCCCAGGCCCAGACACCCTGCTTCAGGGCCAGCTGCTCCACCTCCCGCTCCAGACGAAGCCTCTCCTCTTCCTGGAGCTTGGCCCGCGCCTCCATTCGCAGACGGGTCACCTCGTCCAGTCCGTCACCCACAGGCTGTGGGTACTGGAGTACACTTTGCAAGAGCAAGAACCACAAGACCCAGGTCTCCATGGTCTGCAGGAGGATGGAGAGAAGGCCATGAGTGGCGCTGGCAGGGAGGCACCTGGCACTGGGGACAGCAGGGACGCCAGTCCCAGGGCTCTGGGGGCAGCAAGGACAGGGCCCCAGGCAGCTGGCAAGCAGCGAGGCCTGTCCCACTGCCCCAGCAGCAGCAGCAGCAGCAGCACGGTGCCCTGCCCAAGGCTCTCCCCCCATCAGGGGCTGTCCCTGCATGCAGGGAGAGAACCCAGCCCTGGGTGCAGCATTTCTGTCCCAGCCCTTGTCCCCAGCCCGCCCTCCCCACCACGTGTGCACTCACCGCCTGCCCGAGCAATACAGGGCCAGCGTTACCTGCTGGGGCCTTTTATAGCTGCCCCCACTGTGACATGTCCCCCACGATGTCACACATGTGTCACAGAGCACCAGAGCCAGGCCAGCCCCGCCCTTTGTCCCCAGCCCTGCTCAGCCAGCCAGAGGGGCCTGGGTGGACTCGTTAAGGCAGCCTTTCAGTGAATCTTCTTCAGAGAACTTGTCTTGGTCCTTCTCTTGTCTTTCTTATCAGTTGCCCCACACTGGCAATCTCATCAATATCCATGGTGGAAGACACCCTTGAGGATCCCTGAGTGTAAGCCTTGACTCCATGCCGAGCTGCAGTTAAACCTCTGAGTCGATGAGGTTGGAAAAGACGCTGAAGATCACACAGTCCAACCACAAACTTAACACTGCCTACTCCACCCATCAGCTGGGTCCCACAATGCCACATCCACATGACTCTGAAATCTCTCTGTGTCTGTTGACTCAGCCATTTCACTGGGCATTGTGTTATCAGGTTTGACATGCTTTTTCCATGAAGAATATTTCCTAGAGAATTTTTCAATTGCTCCTGTGGTGCAAATTGTGGTAATTTCTTCTGCTCATATTTTTGGTTTCCTGGGAGAATATAATGACTCTGACCTGCCTGCAGCCTCCCTCCAGGGTGCTCTAGAGAACTAGAAGGTCGCCACGGAGTTGCTTTTTCTCGGTGCTAAACAGCCCTACCTCCCTCAGCCCTTCTTCATCAGACTTGTGCTCCACACCATTCCCCAGCTCCATTTCCCTACTTTGCACACGCTCAATCACTTTCATATATTTCTTGTTCAGAGGGGACAAAAAGTGAATGCAGGATTTGAGGTACAGCCTCACCGCTGCCCTCTGGCGAAGGACAATCCCTGATCTGCTCCTGCTGCCCTCACTGGTTCTGACAGGAGCTGGGATGCCATTGGCTTCTTGCCAGTTTCCAGCCCCTCTTCCCCCAGCCTGTTGCACTGCATGTGGTGGGAGAGACAAAAGTACACGACCCAGCATTTTGCCTTCTTCTATCTCATACTTGTGGACTTGACCCATCAATTACACCTGGCCAGATCCCTGAGTAGAGCCTTCCTATCATCTTGCAGATCAACACTCCTGCCCTACTCATTTTCATTTTGATTTAACTCCATTTGCTGACTTTCTCTAAAACCCCCTGCCCATGTGCCATGATGTCAGTGAGGATTTTTCTAGCCTGAAGGCCAGACTGTGAAGATGGGATCTGTGCACCCAAGAAAGGCCCACTTGTTCTGGGGCCTTCCATGGCACTGGCAGCACAAGTGAGATGAAGAATAGTCAGGCTTGCTAAATTTGCAGGGCATTGCCCAAGAAGAACTAAAAGGTACTGTCCTAGTTTGAAGGACAGGTGTCTGCCAGAAAAGGCAGAAGCTCCTCTTTGAAAAATAAAATTTAATTCCTCTCCCTCCCGAGTGTTATAATTGTTTGAATCAGGAACTCTATGCCAGAGATAAGGGGGTAGGAATAACAGCTCCTTACTAATACATCTAACCGTACAAACAGAAACAACAGCAGTTGTTAAAATTACCAACAAAACAGAACAAATAACTCCGTTCCAGTCCTTTCTTTAGCCGCAGACACACTCTGCCTGCTCTCGGTCCCGGTGGTGAAGCGGGGGAGATGCCACACAGCTGCGGAGAGCAGACGGGAGCTGAGGGAGGGGGCGAGGCAGCAGCAGCCGCGCTGTGTCTCAGGTGGGAGCAGGGTGGAGGGGCAGCTCCCCGCTCTGCGTTTGCGTCCTGGTGGTCAGCTCTGGTCCCAGATATGGCGTGCTGGAGCAGAGGACACGCAGAACAATGCTCCACAGCCGAGTGAGAGAGAAAGCCTGGCTAGCCGGCGTTCCGATCGTGTGGGCTGGAGAGGGCAGTCCTTCCCCTCCGAGCTCGCCGGTGAGAGCAGCCTCACCGCAAGCCAGCCCCCACCTACTACTTTGTCTAGAGTTATGAAAAGAGCCTGGGTGTAACCCGAAAGACGCCCTCAGCAGAATAATGGGGAAAATTCTTTAAACTGGGACAGTAAGAGAACAAACCCGAACCCTCAATAGGTGCCTAAAAAAATTTTAAAGATAAACTGGAGAACTTCAAAGTAGGAATACTACTATACGGAATGGAATTGAACCAAGCAGTGGAATATGTTAATAAAAAAAATCCAATAAAAACACAGCACCGCTGAAAACTGAGCCATGGAATTGCTCAGAACACAGTACTGCAAACCTCTAGCTGAGAGCAACTCAACCGGCTGTATCAGAAACAATTCTTTCATTGTAGGGTGTAAGAGATATAAATACATGTATGGAGAATGTGTGCTGTGTAATTTTATTCTGTGGTGAAATCCCCTAAGAAGGCTCTGTGAGGATGTGAAAATCCCAGGAGTAAGCTCAGTAATTTGAAGGCAGGTGTTCTCAAAGGGGCAGTTTACGAAGTCTGTCTAACTTGAATATATTGTATCAAATGTCCCGTGGCCTCTCCCTTAATTCAAATAACATTTCAGGACTGCACTCTGTCTTCTCCAGACATAAACCTCTGGTGTCAGAAGGCCTCTCCACACAGGGAGATGCCCTAGTCCCTCAGGGACCACTCCCAGGCTGTTCCCTGGTCTCTGAGCCATCAAGGAGCCCGTGGCCTGGCTGCTGCACGGATCTCCCCCGGCTCTCTCTCTGCCGGCCGCTCCGCAGAGCTCCCAGCTCCAGCTGGCAGGGCCTCAGCGCCCGCCCTGCGCCCTCCTGCCCCGGGGCCACAGCGGGCCCTGCTTGCTGCCCTCATGGTGGCCCTGCCGGCCCCAGGGCTCTGCAAGGGCTCCTGCGGGGCACCTTCCTGCGGCCTTTCAGTCCCTGGCGGGCCCAGCACACACTGCCCAGGGCTGTGCACAAGGGCCTGCAGGGACAGCGCCAGCCCAGGGGCTTCCCACTGACACAGGGCGGCCCGAGGCTGCAGATGGGGCAGAAATTCTTGGCTCTGAGGCCGCTGGGCCCTGGCCCACGCTGCCCACAGCAGCTGTGGCTGCCCCAGCCCCGGCACTGATCCCAGGGGCCGCCTTGGACGGGGCTGCGAGCAACCCGGCCGAGTGCAAGCTGCCCCTGGCCTGGGCAGCAGGGCTGCAACAAGATCATTTGTAAGGAGCCTTGCAAGCACAGCCCTTCTGGGATTCTGTGATCACAGGGGCCTGGCCCAGCTGCGCCTAATTTCTCATTAGAACCACTTCAGCACTGGAGCCTGTGGCTGCCTTCAAGGACACTGTGCACAAGGCCACACTGTTCACTAGGTGTGAGATGT